>CP087219.1:0-1200000 GCA_020912385.1 Neofusicoccum parvum | reverse complement strand
CGCCCTCGCACCGCAGACCGGCGCGTTGCTTGTCTCTGGCTCACGGGATGCATGCACCTCACATGTGGAAGGCATCTAGACGGTGGTGGTAAGTCTGGCAACTTTCAAACTACAGGGTGGCAGTGGCACCGGCGTTGACAGAGGCCTCGCAACAGGCGCGCCGTTTCATCCCAAAGGCGAGTTTCCTCAAGCACCGTGTCCATACTGCCTGAGCGAGAAGCACGATTCGAGACCGAAGCCATTGTACGCCGTGCGAGGATTAGAGCCGGGAAACTTCGACCAGAGCATTCCCGATCTCTTGTTCCAGGCGCCACCGGTGAAGCTCACAGGTCAAGGCATCCGAATGGAAGCGCTTAAGGTGCGGAAACTTTGCTTTCTGACCTTGTGCGCACGGCTAACTCCTGTAGTTCCAATACTCGTCGCTTGTCCGTTACGGCACGTCTATGTTCTCAAGGTACCACGAGCTGGAGCGAGCCAAGCACAAACTCGAGAATGTTGCGATGCGAATTGAAGTAGAGAACTGTGCTCTAACCGAAGAGAACAAAGAATTGAAGGAGAAGCTTGCGTCACTCGAGAGTCGCCAAGCGGATATCACGAAATGGAGGAAAAGGATGCCGACGCTCACGCACTACCTGAAACAGTGGCCTCTACTTATGGGGTACGTCTGCTGGTGTGGCTTCCCAGTCTCCGCGCCTAATCCTTCTACAGGGAGATCCATGAGCTCAGAGATCAACTAACCCGGTTGGGCTACGCAGTCCCCAAGAAAGACTATACGTTCCAAGCTGAAGCGGGGAGAAGCCCAAAGGAATCGGACTCTACGGGCACAGAGCTCGGAGCTCATGGCAGAGATTTCAGGACGACAAGAGTGCCCACGGACAACACGCAGACAGAACACGGAACAGGTAGAGCGCACACGTCGGTTTTACACCCACGCTGTCGTATGTCTACTAACAATCATGTGTCACAAGCCGAGACTCACATCTCGCAATCAAGCCCCAGCCGGAAACGAAAGCTCTCAGACTATGATGGTCATAATATGGTCTCAGACCATGGCCAACAACCCAATAACCACAATCCTAGTCACTCAATGCCGAAATCAAGGGGACGCTTCCATAGCCACGCTGCTACTGATCTTCCACGATACCCTCGTGGAGGCCATTCTCCTAGTGAATTCAACGCCATACCTTCTGACCCCCCTAATAGGCCACGAGTGCAAGACTCTCAGGACGACACATGGCACAGGAATGTCCAGAAAGCAGTAGATCACCATACGTCGAAGACCTCAATGCCACGCCCACAATCACACAGAGGAGAGAAGTATCTCATGAGCGGTGCAGGATCTCAATCGGCGAAGAAATTGCATCGACCCATGGACGATATACTACCAGGACAGCTGAAATCGCAAGCTCACGGTTTCCACCCACAACAGGTCCAGCAGGAGAGAGGCCATTATCAAGAAGAGAACGCGCATAGTGTTCACGATACGGAACTTGCGACACGCAGACGGATTGGAACCAAAAAATCGAAAGATCTCGCAATCTTCGACACTCAATCGCGATCATCCAAGAATCAACAGCCAATGGTCAGGTCACCAAGCGAAAAGAACGAGACCAAGCGCGCAGCATTGAGGCAGAATGATCACCCGGCTTATAGGCAGTTATCGAATAGTCGTCAGACCGCTCACCATGATCCCACCGCCCCTTTCCATAACATACAACAGATACCTACAAATACATACGTGCCCCATCAAAATTCAAGCCCATTCTTTGCAGGAGGCCCGGGGAGTGTTCGCTCTGGGCTTAGTCCTGGTGTGGCAGGCCTCTCGGCAAACGCTCGCGTGGGAACAACGTCCAAGAGAGTCAATCATCCAAAGGCACCTCACCAACAGGGCTGGAGCCAGCCACGAGGTTTGGACAGTCTTTCCTTCATCGGTGTACCCCGCGGCCAGACTCGGAACGAACCTTTGTACCAGGCCGGCAATGCAGGAATGCGCACAAATAACGCTGACGATCCGTTCATCCCTCAATATCCGCGGCGCACTAACGATGGTCTCGTCAAACCTCTTGAGCAGCCCCGCCTTTCTTCTTCGTATTTCAAGTCTATGCCGCCTCCGCAACAAATCAGTCAAGTATGTGGGCCATACCAGATCCCCCGAATGCCGCCCGTCAACCAATTTGCTCTGCGGCCTTTTTCTAGGAAGACATTTACGAGAGACGACGCACTGAACCTGGTCAACAGCTCACGGAATCACGATACCACTTCATTCTACCAGAACCAAGCAAGCGGTATGGACTCGAGCGGCTTTCCAAACAGTGTCACAATGGATTCGCGGGGTCTGTTCTCTTCCACAGATGGAAGGAGGAGTGTGAGGAGGTAGATGATCATAGACCACAAGGCTTGCTCATGGACAAACAATAGTGGACCGATTTGGCTTTGCATTTGCTTTGGTCCGGGAAATGGAGTTCAGCGGTCTTGTTGAAACTTGCTCGTAACTTCAAAGCTCTGACTTAAACTGTTGCTACCACATCATTCTTCGAGTAGTCATCAGGCAGGCCGAGCAGTTTGGCCAAACGGACCAAGTGGCAAGTGAGTGGTCACCGGCATCGTCAGTCTTGGCAAAGCCCATGCAATCAAAGACGTGGGGCGGCTTGATTGCTCTGATCGTCACCAGCTAGGTTCTTAAAGACCGGGTTGAGGATGCCAATTCGGGTCGGGGTGCTTATCCGACGTGTGCGTTGTTTTGAGCATCGTGATCTTGGATTGCCATGTGCTTAGCAGGGTCGACCTCAGTGAGCGGCGCCACTATGCCATCTAATCTCACACCGAATTCCCTCTACATGCGAAGGCGGTTCATGGCCTTCGTTGAAATTTGGCTGATAGATGCTCGAGTGAGAACGATATGAGTAAACGAATGCCGTATTTCCTGTCACGCCGAGGTCCAAACCATCAGGTACCTAATGCACATAACCAGAAAGCTTCTAATCCTCTACCACACGGTTGTCTTCGGGCTTACTACCGTAAACAACATAGCTGGGCATATTAGCATGCAAAATACAAGGTGCAAGGTGCGACATACAACGACACGTAACTATGAAACCTATTTGCCATCAATTCCTTCTGCATGCGCATCAGCATCACCTCCATCTCCGCGCGCGATCTGCCGAACTCTTTGGTAAAGCCTGGAGATGTTAGCAAGACTAAACAGTGGGCAGGAAGGGTGAAGACAGCTACCCCTAAGCAGAAACGCCTCTCCACCGTCGAGGAGGTTTAGTCTCTCCAAAGCACCGATCTTCTTCAGCGTCTTATCTTTCGGCCACTCGGAGGTTGGCACTTTGAAGACGACTTCCTCTACATCTTGGAAGCCCTGTTCAAGCATATATCCCTTGTATCGACGTGGGACATCAGCGTCCGAGCCTATGGCTTCGCCGATATCCATGAAGGTCTGGCAGAGTTCCACGTAACCGGAGTCCGGGTCAAGAGTTCCGTCGTCGCTCTGGGGAACTGGCCATACGCATGAGAGTTCCAGCCAGCCTCCCGGCTTGAGATGACTGCAGGTGTTCAGCGTACAGCAGCGCGGTGCAGCCGATCAGGAATCCTACTCGTATGCTTGGCCGATCAACCGTGGCCAGTTGCGTATCGAAAGATAGCAGTCGCGGGTATGGATGAAGTCGAAGCTATCCTTTCTGTATTGCCAAGCCAGTTCACAGTCGTCCACCTCGAAGTAGCAGTTCGGCGGAGTCCTTGGCGCGTCAACAACAAGTCTGCACGTCGGACAATCGCGCTCCTGTACCAGTTTGGCTGCACCGGCGCAATGTCCGTCCCGATAACCTGGTCGTCGTCAACGGCGTCTCCTGACAGCTCTCGTCGGAAAGGCGCACTTCAGCGGATGGGAATTTCTCAGCCATGTCGATGGCCCAAATACCGGTTCCTGATGGCCGGCATCAGCGGTGTGAAAGCACAAAAGCGCTGCACGTCTGGACGCACCAGTGCCAATGTCGAGGATCTTCTGGGGGTCGTCGCGGAGCGGCGACAGGTAGAGCCTGTCGCCCTGAAGCAGGGTGTACTTGTGGTGCTGCATGTCCATGCGATCGAGCTCATGTTCGTCCACGGGCAGCATGTACTCTGGCCTGGCGTCAGCGGAGGCTGGCGGAAGGAGCAGGCGCTGCCGTGCCACGCACCCTGCGAGCCGTAGGCGGCGTAGATCCTGCCATTTTCCTCGCGCCCCTTCTTGATCTCGGTCGCGATTGAGGTCAAGACGCTCGAGGCGCTGGCAGCGTCGAGGTGTCAGCGGAGAGCCGGCCGGGCGTGCTTTCAGCGCGGGGTCATGCCTGGATTCTGCATACGCCTCGTCGGAGAATTCGGCGGCGGACTGCGAGCAGGAGCAGCGTGAGCAGCAGATACCGTTTGCGGGACCGAAGCAGCGGCACGTACGTACGTCGGGCTCGATGTCCTGCGGCGGGCTGACGGCGGCTGGGTGTTCAGACTCGGCCATGGTGGGAGGCATGGGATGCAGGAGCAGCGCTGCGACGACGGGGAGGCGCCTTATACCCTTGGGGCAGTGGCATCCAAGAGGAGGGGAGCCAGCAGCTGTGCAGCGTCCCAGCCCACCCGATTGACGGGCACAGGGATTGTGCGGCGTGGCGAAGCGGGTCGTGGCCAGCAAGGCGGGGGTGGCCGCCGCGAGACAGGGCCGTTGGTCGATCGCACGCCCGTCCCGCGGCCCTGCAGGCCGATCGCCGCCCGCCCCTACCTACCCCGCTGCCGTCCGCGCCGCGGGACTCGCGACTGCCGGCTGCGCAGGCGACGTCCTGCTCGTTTGAAGGGCCACCCCTCCGCCGCGCGGGATCGCGTCGCACATGCCACGCCCGCCATGTCGGAACGCCTGAAAGCCCTCCAGCAAGCCCTCCAGCTCCACCGACGCATCGCGCCCCGCCGGCTTCCAGCAGCGCAAGCAGATCATTGCCCGCGCCCAGGACATCATCAACGAAGCCAGGGATCCGCACGAGAAGCCGTTCGACCACTGCGTCTCGGCAAGCTGCCTCACTTTTCTCCCGCTGCCGCGCCGTCTGTGGCCTGACGCGCACAGGTGGCCGAGATGGGCTGGGAGGGGGCCGTCGAGCACATCCTGCCGGACGGAGCCATCTCCTACGCGGACCCCGCTGCGAAAGCTGGCGCTGAAGAAGCCCTCCTGCGTAAGCGCAACACCCCGATCCGCCTCCTCGGTGTCGCGGCTGACCTCCTTCGACAGGCCGCTTTGCCTGGATGCTTGTCTCGACCGGAGTCTTGAGACAGGTTGTCACCGATCACCAAGCTCTTGCCCGTCTACGCAAATAAGCCCCCCAGGGCATCTTCTTCCAGATCATTCACGTCGCTCCCGCCCCCACGAGCGAGCCGCTTCGAAGAGAGGATGGTCTCCTACCCCCGCTTCCCGGAATACCTCAGGACCTACTGCCGCAAGAAGCCCTTAGAGCCCCCGCACCAGCCGCACGGGCTCGGTTAGGGTGTGGCAGAGAAGGACTTTTGGGATGCCGTCGAGGGTCAGCGCTGCGCAGACTTCAACATCAGCATGCAGACGCTGGACCGGATGCTACATGTGATTGGAATCTACCCTCTCAAGCAAATCGCAGAAAACGCCCACCAAGCTGCTTCCGACGCACCTCTCATGGTGGCGGTGGAAAGGGCCAGGCACTCGCTCAGATCAAGCGTAGTCTACCCGAGCTCCCAGCCGAGCGCTTCGTTCTGCAAGATCGAGAGGGCGCCATCAAGGACGCAGAGAACAGCAGGCCTCCGGAACTCAAGAGCGTGAAGACGATGCCGCACGACTTCTTGGAGCCGCAGCATGTCAAGAGTGAGAACCGCTCATGTTTCTGCTGCAGGATTGAAGGCTGATTATCTGCAGGAGCACTGGTTTACGTCCTCCGCCGCATCATGCGCGACCGGTCCGACAAGCACAATGCCCAGATTTTGGGTCACTGCAGGTACGCAATGGCGCCGCACTCTCGCATTCTAATTGTGGACCAAGTCATGCCGAACCCTCCGACGACGCTGCCTTGCCAGGCTGACATCTGCATGGTAGATCACATCCTCTGAGGCCGCGGTAATTGATTGTGCAAGGAGAGGGTCATTTCGTCTGCACTCTAGTCCCTGCGCCCCTTTTTTTGCACTGCACTCCAATCGACACACGTTTGTTGAGCGATTCAGTTCCCAGCTTATGTACAAGAAACGACAAATCCCAAGAATTCCGGCATCCCTTTTCACCGACCACGTATTTTGCAAATCGATAGCAGAAGGCCTTGACGAAACGATAATTCGGCCCCTCTACAGGCTCAGTCTCAGATCAATAGTACTCTGCGACCCATTGCTCAATCTGCGCAATCTCCGTGTCGATCACCTTCTGAACTCCTGCGTTGACGATGCCGTTCTGGGCGAGGAGGTCGGAGCAGTGGATCCCAGCCGGGATCATCAACACCGGGGCCTCCGCCGTGGACTCAAGCGGACCGTCTGGCCGGAAATCCGAAGACACGGTCGCGTCCTTCCACGGATCGAACTGGCCGTTCGTCCACACCAGGCGCGTCGTGTTGGTGTTCCAGCCGCCGGTGTAAGCGTTGACGTCGTCGACAGTCTTACCTTCCGCATGGCCGTACGTGTACTCCCCCTCGGGCGGGAAGAAGAGCGCACACTGACGCTCCCAGTATTCGGGAGTCACGAGCCGGGACACGATGGACGGACGACCCGCGGGTGCACCGTCCTGCCAGTAGTCAAAGGGCTCGTTGCAGAGGAACCAGTTCCACTGGCGGTTGATGGCGTTGTCCACGGAGATGTCGGTAAAGATGGGGCTGGACGCATTATACGTGTCGAAGCAGGAGATGTCGCCATCGTCGGTCCAGTAGCCGTACCCGGCGCAGTCTTCACAAGCAGTCAGCCAGGTTTGCCTGCCACGCGGCTGAGTGCCGGGAGCCCTTACAGCCGGGGATAAGCAGCTCCTTCATCCATGTGGCGTAGCCGTCCAGGGCCTTTTGAAGGCCGACCCCTGCGGCGCTCGGGACGCTAGCATTGCTGCCGACGGCGTTCTGCGGCACGTTAGCGTTTGGCGTCGAATTCGCAGGATTCTGGCTCGCGTTCACCTCCACATAATCGCAGAACTGGTAGAAGCTCGAATAGCCAGTGTAAAACTGGTTGCTCTGCCACAGCCACGGTCCGTTCTCAAGCGCACTGTCCTTCCCGTCAGTAGGGCACCGCCCGGTCCTCCAAGAGCCCCACCCACCTCGCAAAGTCATCGGCGTGCTCGAGGCCTCCCAGGCCGAACTTCTCCTTCAACGACTGCTTCTCTGCGGCCGTGCCATTGAGGAGAACACCATCGACGTAGTCGATGACGAGCGAGACGTCTGTGCTGCAGTTTTGCGGCATGCCGTCCTGGACCGGGGCGAAGTACTGCCACTGCACGGCGGTCACGGGTCAGGACGCGAGCGCAACAGATGGGGCGTCGTGGGCCCTTTCACTCACGAAGTCGCTGATCGTCTCCACCACGGCGCTTGACGCGTGGTAGGCCCAGAACGTGCCTGGGTCAACCGCTTCGACCCAGCCGGCGAGGGCACCGCTGTAGGAGCCGCCTGAGAACACCCAGGGCTGGGGGGGAAATCGCCCGCGAGTCAGCGGCAGGCGGGTGGGAAGGAAGGGAAAATTGGAGCTTACAGCTCGCGTGGCCTGACTGCTGCCGTCCGTATCGAAAGGCAGGACCACGTTCTTGGCGAAGTAGGTGGTGTCGGCGATGGACTGCGGGAGGGTGAGGTACTGCAGGTTCTCGACGGTCAGCTCGTCAAACGGGGATGACTCGCCCCAGTAACGGTCTAGAAACGGTCAGTTTGGCCGTCGGCCAGGGTTGCCTCTGCTCTTTTGCTGGCTGCACTGACGCTCGAGGATGACGGCAGCACCCTGGATGGCCTGGGCGAAGAGGCCGGTGATGGTGCGGTTCGTCAGGTAGCCGGTGTAGCCGTCAGCGGCGCCCTCGCCCGGGGTGAAGAACACGACCTGCAGACGTGGGATCCACGATCAGCACATGCACTGCACGGTGGGGTGGCAGGGGCGTGCGCGCACCGGCGACCCTGGCCCGGCCCAGTACTCGCTGCTCCACCAGTACCGCTGCGAAAAGGTGCCCAGCGACGGGTTCTCGTGGTCGATCAGCTGCTCGAAGGTGCCGCTGCCAGTCGCCTGGGCGGCCGTCTGAAATTTGGCAGCAACGCCGTCGGCCGGAGGGGGAGGAGGCCGGAACAGAGAGCGGTCTTTGGGCAGAACGTTGGCCGCCACGGAGGCGGCGCCGACAAGGCACCCGACGACTGCGGCGGTCCACTTCATCGCGGCCACGGGCTCGAGCGAGAGAACAAAGCCCGCTGCAGGGCCCACGGCTTTATACCCGCGCGCCGGCGCTGCGAGAACACCTCTCGCACGATTTCTCCCGGCGGTGCGTATACGACGGCGTTATCAGCAGGGAACGCGCGAGACATGGCCTGGTCACCTTCCCAATCGGCGTAGTCCGCCTCGACGGCGGCCCCACTGCTGCACGCGCAAGCTGTACGAAGCTATTCCTTATCGTTGCTTGTTTCCTCATGTTCGCTAATCTACACTATGTCCGCGCATGACTTGGGGTGCTGCACCGCCCGCTTGATCTCGGCCTTGAGCCTGTCCCCGTCGATGGCGATGGGGAAGTTGACCAGCCGCAGCCCGGGCGGCGCGAGCGCTTCCTGGTACGCGTGGATGTTGCCGTAGCGGCTGCTGGCGTAGGCCGTGTCGACGTCGAGGTAGACTGTGGGGTTGGTCTGTCAGTCTTCCAAGAGCGTGGGGCGAAAGCGCAGGAGGGAACGCGCGGACGCACATTGGGTGGAGTTGGTCACAATCGACGGGTCGATCATGATGGCGGCGGTCGTCTCGTCCCAGAACGGGAAGACGGTGCCGTACTGGTTGTAAAAGAGCTCCGAGTACGGGTTCTTGACTGCGTACACTTCGTCGAGGAAGTCCTGCGTCGGGAAGACCTGGTTGGTCACGGTGCTGGTGATGGCTGCGCTGCTGCGTGAGTATGTCGCAACGGAACGGAGAGCACCGGCTCGCTCCTGCCGGGACCACTCACTGATGTTGGGGAAGTCCGCGGTCAACGCGATCTTCGCCGCCTCCGGATCGATCATCAGGTTTATCTGTGCAACGGCCAACGTCAGCTTCTCAGGACTCCGACACCTCCATCCAGGCAGGCGCGAGACGGAAGAGCGAGCAAACCCACATCGCCGTTGATGTCCGCCTGCATCACCGACCCGGTCGTCTGCAGCAGATTCACGTCGAGATACCCGCCCATGATGATCAACTCCTTGGCCAGGCTCGCAAAGTCGGGATCCATGCGCACCGCCAGCGCAATGTTGGTCAGCGCGCCGCCCGCGTAGATGCTCACCTCGCCCGGGTACTTGCGCACCTGCTGCACCATGAAGTACGCCGCGTTCGTGTCGGCCGCGAACGTCGTGTTCGGGAAGCCTTCGCTGAAGGCCGCGCGCGAGACGCGCCTGGGGTCGCCTGACGTCGGGTCGTTGCCTAGCGCCTCGTAGGTCAGGTTTTCTGGCGCGAACGCGCCCTCCCTGTTCCCGCTGTCAGCGTTGGGGAGAGATGGGAGCTTGGGTTGCGCCTGCAGGCCTACCAGGGAAGCGCGCCGTGAATGGCTTTCCACGCCTCGTAGCGCTTGGCTGTGTGCAGAAGGGGGTAGTCTGCGCCCTTGTAGACGGGGATGCAGGAGAGGTTGCCGACCTCGAGCGTCGCCAGGCCGTGGAGACCGGTTTGCAGGGCCCAGGTGTTGGCCGTGTCGGAGGCGAGCCCAAGGACTTCCCATCCGGCGTCGAGGGCTTGGAGGAATGGGATGAAGCCGGCCGGGCTCCAGTCGTTATCGAGGATTACCTTGGGGCGGTAGGGTGTGGAGGTGGTGTTGTCCTGCCTCCGGAAGGTTGCCGGAGCGGCCGCGGCGATCGGGAGAGCTGTCAACAACGCTGCGAGGAGCTTCATTTTGGGTATCTCGAGCAGAAGATAGGTTCCAAGAAGCCGGGACCAGGCAGAGCTCTAAAGAGTGGATTGACGGTGCGCGGACCTTTAAATACAGGGCATTCGACTCCAAGAAGCGTGGCATTCGGTCGCCATGCTTGGCCTGCATTTGGCGATGATCCGGGTTTGCCAGTTGACCGCTGCTTGGTTCGGCAGGACCCGCTCAAGACGCGATTATAGACGTTGAGTTGCAGGTATGAAAGCCGACGCCGGTGGGCGCCGAGCCAGAGATCTTCTATGCATTCTACGTAAGCGGTCAAGCCCACGGAGATAGGTGAACACTTTCGTCGAATTCCGATAACGAAATCCACGCTATCTCCGATGAGCGCTCACCCTGGAACATGATTGGTCGAGGCGTCAAGGATCTGTCCAGTCGTACGGTAAGAGGAAACGGTAATTTTTTTATTTAATTAATACTTCTCTTTGTTGAACAATGAGGGTTCACAGTAGCGGTATAGAGATAGTCCACGATGAGTCGTTTAATTCTTCTACCTGTTAGCCGTATACGGAAGATATACGTGTGCGTTACGTGCTATACTAAACCCTAATTGGCTCTCGCTAATCTAGTCCTTTTCGGACCTTTAGTTTCCTAACTAGATTGCTTCTCTAGGAAACCAACTCGCTCTATAGCTAAAATCCACCTAGGTGTAGTAGCCCTTAGGCTGTTTGTTTAATACTCCTACTTAGCCTTGGAGCGTTGGCTGTAAACCTAGTTGCTAGATAAAGCTGGCAAAGCGGTCTCTTACTAGAGGTTTAGTTAGTCCGTCTACCACTATATCCTCACTATAAATATACTCAACATGCACTCGGTTCCTTTAAACGAGGTCCTGGACGTTGTGATAATACACGTTAATATGCTTTAACCGTTTATGCATATGAGGATCCTTTATAAGGGCTAACGCGGCCTGATTATCTCCCTTTAGACTTATAGTGCTGTTAAACTTCTCGTTCTCAAATAGTACTACGTAATAAGGGGATGGCCTAAGGTATTCACCTACTCCTATCTCTTAAAGTAGCTGTATAAGCCACTAAGACTCCTTAGCGTAGGCGGATATTACTATATATTCGGCTTCTATAGTAGAGGTGGTTACTGTCAGGGCTCAACCTCAGGATGATCGCTGAAAGGTTTATTGCGCTATGTACGTTAAGCTAAGACTTAAAGAGAAGAAGAAGAAGAAGAATAAAGAAGAGAACTTAAATACAAAGAGGGCTTGGTATCACGTGACTGCCGATGATCCTCTGAGGCTTCTCCTGAGGCTTTAGACTCTAACATCACCCCCCCCCCCCTTCCCCTCTTTCCGTTTTTAGACAGTGTCGGGTTCAATTCTCAGTGGGGGCGGATCTTCTTCCATTATAGAGGGGTATACAAGGTGAAAAAGCGAAGGACTTTGACATCAAACGGCTACATGGCGTAGTTGGAAACTTGGCTGACCGGCAGCATGCGACGGTAGTACGTTACGTTGAGGTGGTGACATCTCTCACTTGATAGGCTGTTACAGGCTTGTCAACTGGCTGTCGAATTGAGGGCCTGTCTGTTGACAGGAAGAGGGTTCTCCGGCACTGGCGGATTCCGTCCAGTGGTCTGTAATGCCCGACCAGGTGACCTAGTACTGTCGTCTCGCAGTTCACTGCTGGTTCATAGGAAGGATCAATGTTACCTGGATCGGGCTCGGCTTCGGCCGGGCCAAACCGCTTGTCTTTTTGCTCACTGCCAGTTCTCGTTCAGTTGCCTGTCAGTCCAATCTTGGTGCTAGAGTTCCTGTGGGGTTCGTTGCTGGTTCCTTTGTTCCAGGTAGGAGTCCAGCGCTGCTGTGTCCTTCAGTGCTGATGCGGGTTCCCATGTTGGCCGAGCATACCCTTCCCATTTAACTTGATACTGTAGCTGGCGCCTTTGTTGACTCGGTCTTTTTGCTATTCTCTCGCCTAGGATTGCCTCTACTACCCATTCGTCCTGGCCGTCCACTTGGACTGGTGGGGGTTGATAGTCGTCCTGTACTTGGCTTGGTAGTGGGTCCATTCCTGCCGGCCGGAGGAGGTCTACGTGGAAGACATTGTGTACTGCTCCAGGGATATCCAGTTTGTAGTTGTGAGATCCAACTACCTCAATGATAGTGAATTTTGCTGCCTTATCATCGAGTTTCTTGCTTGGCCTATCCGTCTTCAGGTTCCGTAGGTGTAGCCAGACCTTGTCACCTACTTTGTACGCAGGTGAAGGGTTTCTCTGCCGGTTGGCTTGCCTCTCTTGTTCCTGTTGAGCCTCTGCCATGGACATCTGCGCCCAGTCCGTGACTTCTTTGATCTTGGCTACAATTGCCTCCGCTCTTGCCACTGGGGAGTCCCTGTGGGGGTCATTGGGTTGAATATCCTCAAGCAGTTCCAGTGGCTCGAGGTGGAACCCATGGGAGAGGAAGAAGGGGCTTGCCTGAGTCGTTGTTGACGTTCTTCCATTGAGGGCCAGCTGAACAACCGGTAACCAGTCCGCCCAGTCTTGCTGGTGGTGATCCACAAACAATGCGAGTTTCCTTGCTACTTCAGTGTTCATTCTTTCCGTTGATCCATCCGTTTGGGGGTGGTAGGCCGTTGAGATACGTCTCTTGATCTTAAGCAGTTGACAAATACGTTGCCAAAGAAGGCTCACAAATTGCGTTCCCCTATCAGATACGATTGCTGCTGGGACACCATGATTCCGGTAGAAGCATCCAATGAACAGCCTTGCAATGGTTTCCGTTTCAGTATTTGGGCAGGCCTCAAGGATTACTCCTTTTCCTAGGCGGTCGGTTATTACCATAAGCATTTCGCAACCGTTACTAGATGGCAGTGGCCCAGTAAAGTCAATAGAGATCTCTCTCCATTGACGGCTTGGTACTAGTAACGGCTTGAGCAGCCCTTGCTTCCTGTCCCTCTAGACCTTGGTCCTTCCACAGACATCACAGTTCCGGCAGAACCTCCGGACATTATTGACAAATCCTGGCCAGAAGAAATGCCTTGCCACGAGAGAGACTGTTTGGATACGTCTAGGATGTGCTGAGAGGGGGGAGTCGTGCATCTCT
Organism: Neofusicoccum parvum; assembly: GCA_020912385.1. NCBI lineage: Eukaryota > Fungi > Ascomycota > Dothideomycetes > Botryosphaeriales > Botryosphaeriaceae > Neofusicoccum > Neofusicoccum parvum. The sequence goes on along the minus strand of CP087219.1, from coordinate 1,186,882 downwards.
TGAATGATTCTCGTTCGCAGTGGCTCAGAGTCTGGTACCCATTTCCTATCCCTGAAGAGGAGGCTCCCTTGGTTGTCCAGTGAGTACTCAGTGATTGAGACCTTGAACTTTGTAGTAAACTCTAGGGGAAATGTTCTTTCTCCTTGCTGTACTGCTTCTCGGAGTTGCCTTAACGTCTGGTCCTGCTGGAGTGCCTCTTGCCATTGATCCTCTAGGGAAGGAGGTTCTCGTACCTGTTGTCCTGGTCGTGCTTGTCGAGGTTTAACTGCCATGGCTTCTTCAGATAGAAGTGACTCTTCATTGCTCCATTCTTGTTCTTCAGGGTCCTCTGGTGATCCAGTGTTGAGGACCAATCCGTGGGGTATTAACTGAAGCAATTGAGCCGTTCTTTGTTCAAGTCTCTCATCCATATCTGTTGTAGGCAAGTCTTGGTCCCTTCTTGTCAATACGTCTGCCAATCCATTAGTTTTCCCTGGGGTATATTCAATGATAAAGGAGAAGCGGCTAAGCTCTCTCCACCATCGAATCTGCCTTTCAGAAAGCCTTCTTGCTGTGGTAAAGTATTCCAGGTTCTTATGATCAGTGAAAATCTTAAACTGATGAAGTCCTTTTAGTTCGGCATCCCACTGGCGTAAACACTTAACCACCGCAAGTAGTTCCTTGTCATAGATCGGGTAGTTGCATTCTGCTGGGAGATTCTTCTTTGAAAAGAACGCTACTGGTCGTAGAAAGCCGTCGTTATCAAATTGTTGGAGCACTCCTCCTGTGCAGTAACCAGATGAGTCCGTTGCGAGGATTGTTTCTCGCTCTGGATCGAATTGTATAAGGACTGGTGCAGTGATAAAGGCCTTCTTTAGTTTCTCAAATGCGGCATTGGCCTCTTGACTCCATTGGAAAACGGTGTTCTTTCTTGTTAGGGAGACCAGGGGAGATACTAGGTTTGAAAACCCCTTGATAAACCTTCGGTAAAAATTGGCAAAGCCGAGGAACCCAAGTACCCCCTTTGCAGTCGTTGGGGCTTTCCATTCTTGAATTGCTCTAACCTTCTCTGGATCCATGCGGATGCCTTGTCCGGCCTCGATGATGTACCTAAGATACTTAGTGGACTGGACTTCAAATTCGCATTTCTTTAGGTCAAGTTGTAGGCCTGCAGTGTCCAGCTTCTCTAGTACCTTGTTCACCTTCTCGCGGTGCTCCCGGCGCGATCCATCCGTAAAGATTAGGATGTCGTCAACGTAAGCTGAGACAAAGTCGTCTAGGAAGTCCTTTAGGGTCCAGTTGATATACCGTTGAAAGGTGCTTGGCGCGTTTACCAGTCCAAATGGTGTTACCAGCCATTCAAAGAGCCCAAAGCGTGTTCGGAATGCCGTTAACCACTCGCTTCCTTCCGCAATTCGTATCCGGTGGAAGGCAGCACTCACGTCGAGCTTCGTAAACCACTTAGCCTTACTAATTCGATTAAGTGTCTCCTGGATCAGTGGTAGGGGATAGCGGTCCTTTCTTATAATCCGATTAAGAGCCCGGTAGTCACAGCAGAAACGAAGGCCTCCTCCAGGTTTCTTTACAAAGAGGACAGGTGCTGCTGCTGGCGAGTTGCTTACACGGATAAAGCCTTTATCTAGTAGCTCGTTAAGAGTCTTCCTTAGTACAAGAAGCTCATCACGAGACATATTATATAAAGGTCCCCATGGGGCATCAGGTGTCTTGCCGTTGGTATCCTTTTCCAGTTCAATTTGATGGTCAATTCCAGGTCGGTGCGGTGGGAGTTTTTCCGCCTCTTTCTTGTCAAATAGACTGATCCGTTTAGGGTCTACCCAGCTAGGTAACTGGCTTCGGAAATCCATAAGGGGCTTCTCCTGTAAGGCCTTGTTGATATCCGCGAGGCTGGCTGTAAAGATCTGATATCCTTTCTTTTTTCCAAGCCTCATAAGGTGGCAAAAGGCAGCAGCTCCAATTAGCTTGCCTTGAGACTTAGGGAGATCAGTGTCTTGCTTTACAGTCAATCCAGTATCCTTGAAGGTGATGGTTCGTTCGCTCTGGTCAAGTACTGCTTTTTCTTGCACCATCCAGGGGCTCCCTAGCATAAGATCACAGCCAGAGAGTCTTGGGACGATATAGAAGAACATGCGCTTTTGATGATGGCCCCTAATGTCGACTTCAGCCCAGGCAACTTCATTGATCTTCCACCCAGTTGGTGTTAGTCCGTCTAGTGTCCTTGGTGAGATTTTAATACGCGGGAGGTTACAGCGTTCAGCGAATTTATGGCTCATTACAGCGTAGAATTCACAACCAGTATCAGCAAGAGCTTTTCCAAAAGTCTCTTTATTGATCATAACTGAAGTGAGAAGTGAATCCTGTTCCAATTTAGGTTGTTGCTTGTGCTATTCATTCTGTGCTTCCTGCTTTTCCTCCACTGTTAGCTCCTGCCTGCGTTTTTTGACAGGAGCTTTCAGTTTTCCGACTGCTAGGAGGAAGTCTCATTATCCTCCATGTCTTCCAGTTGCGGTCCCACGTGTCCCTCCTGCTGGGCAGGCTTTGCAAAGCGTGCGGGTCTCCTTAGTAGTAGCCAGGGGCATTGGGCAATCAGATGCGTCGAGTCGCCACAGCGTAGGCAACGGTGTTCCTCCTTTCGTTTCTGCATCTCTTGATCATCCACCCACTTGACACGGCGCCCTTGGGCTGCCTTGGCCGGCCCAGTAGGTTCCCAATCCATGTTATCGTGTTGGGGCGTCGTTGGTTTTGGCTGCTTGGACCCTGGCTGCCTGCTAGTGGACCCTGCCGAGCCAACCTTATTCTGACCACGCCACCAGCCTTGCTTCCAGTCCTGCTGGGCTTTCTTGCCATTGTTGCGCAGGTTGAATGCCTCCAGTTGATCACTAACACGTTTCAGCTCAGTGCAGTAGTCCTTAAAGGACTGGCTCATGCTTCCAAGGCCAATCATGCTATGCTGAAGCTCTTGGCTGAGTCCTGCTTCTAAGTAGGCTTTCAGGATCTCGTCTGGCCAGTGGGTACCTCCTGCCTCCAGTACCAGTTTGCGAAACTCAGTGAAGTATTCCATGAAAGGCTTGTTGGTTTGGCGCAGCTTATGCAGCTTACGCTGGGCCTTTTCTTGCACGTGGGGGTCGCCAAATGATAGGCGTAGTTGGTCCAGTAGGCACTGAGCAGTCATACTGCTTGTGTTGGTGGTAGCTTGTACCCAGGGCTGTAACTGACGCGCTGCTTCGTCTCTCAGCCGGTTATGGAGCATGAAAAACTTCGTAGCTTCAGTGCAGGTTGCGTAGTCCACTGTAAGCTTTGCTTGAGCTTGGGTAATCCAAGGCTTCAACTCATCTCTATTGCCTGAGTATTCAGCCAAAGGACCGAGATTCTTGGTGGGGCCTGTCTTGGTGTGGTGGCTGGTGAATCCTGACTCAGGGGCCTGTAGGCCCGAGGTGTCTCCGGTTATTCCAGCCTCTTTTTTCCCAGCCTCCTGTTTAGCCTCCTTTTCCCCAGCCTCCTCTGAGGGTTGCGTAGAGGGGGTTTGGATATCCCCTACCTGGAGAGGATTCTGCTTGTCCTTCTTTAGCTGTGTGAGCTCGTTGGTGAGGGTGTCCATCCTCGTCATCATCTGTTGCAGTATCTGCATTATTCCTTGAGGCTCTTGAGCCTGCTGCTCTTGTATTTGCTGTTCGTTGACCATTGTCGTTGATCCCGTTGTCTCCAGTGATTCCAGTAGTTCCAGTGATTCCAGTGATTCCAGTGATTCCAGTGATTCCAGTGATTCCAGTGATTCCAGTGCGCGACTGTACCAATGATCCGATGTCCAGTGAGTCCAATGGGTTTGAAGTCTTAGCTATTGTCAGGGCTCAACCTCAGGATGATCACTGAAAGGTTTATTGCGCTATGTACGTTAAGCTAAGACTTAAGGAGAGAAGAAGAAGTAGAAAGAAGAAGAGAACGACTTAAATACAAGGAGTTCTTGGCATCACATGACCTGCCGATGATCCTCTGAGGCTTCTCTCGAGGCTCTAGACTCTAACAAGAAGAGGTAGATAAAGTAAACTAGATAGAAGAGAAGAAATAAGCTAGTAGCCTAGAGTATATTCTAGAATCTAAAAATTAGGTAGCTCTATAGTAAACTTACTAAACTATAAAATACTCTCCTTACCCTACTATACACTAAATATATTAGCCTTAAAGACTTTCTCTCTAGGCGTAAAGTACTAGGCCACCCTAGCCCAGCCTACCTATATAGCTAGTATAGATAAATACTAAAGCACATCCTCCTATTCTACCTATACTTCTAAGAAGGTAGAGTACAGATACTATAACTAGTAGAAACTATAGACTACCACACCCTTCTATTAATAAAGAAAGGGGTCTAAGTAGTAATAAAGTAGTTTCTATACCTAGGGCTACTAAACTAATTTAGTCTAGTAAGAGAGATAGACTAGGAGGCTAAGAAGATCTACTAGGAGAACTACTAGAAGAACTAGGATCTTAACTAGGAGGACTAGTACTAGGATATAGGAGAAAGAGAGAGCTAAGGTTAATACCTAGCTAATATAAGACTACTATAGTAGCTTCTACTAGTAAGTAGGAAAAACGGAATATAAAGAAGTAACTAACCTAAGAAGAAAGAAGGGGTTTTTTATCTAGAAGACTAGGTTTTCCCTCTTATATAAAATATCGTAGATAGCCTACCCCGTATAGACCCGAAAGGGAGCTATATCGGGAAGAAAATAAATTTATCTATCTATTATATACTACCGGTTAGCTAAGTTTCTAACTATACTATATAGTCGTTTAATATTAAAGTTTTTTATTTTTTTACCTTATATATCTCTCTATAATAGAAAAAGATCTATCTCTACTAAGAATTAAACCCGATACCGTCTAAAAATAGAAAGAGGGGAAGAGGAGGGAAAGAAAAATAATATTAAAGTTTAAAGCCTTAGAAGAAGCCTTAGAGGATTATTAATAGTTATATAATACTAAGTCTTTTTTATATTTAAGTTTTTTTTTTTATTCTTCTTCTTCTTCTTTTTAAGTCTTAGCTTAATATATATAGTGTAATAAACCTTTTAGTGATTATTCTAAGATTAAGCCCTAATAAATATAAATTTACGTGATTTTACTTAACGCGCTTAGACTTTTATTATATAATTATATAGGCTATGATTAGCGCTGCCCGGCTAATAGGACCATCGAATTGTACATTTAGTAGTGCCCCGTACCTGCCGCCGAACCCCGCATTTGGAATGTAGTTCCGAGCTTCGACCAGGGTTCCGCGCCCGTGTGCAAGCTCGGTAAATGATGGCGGTGCATCCTCTAAGCCATTAGAGCGGCCGTTCTGCATCCCACTAGTCGTCGTGGTTGACTATAGAACGGACCTTTCGACAAAGCTCATCGAATTCAGGCGTGTTGTTCCCGATGCCTTCAGAAGGTACGGAATCCCCCCCTTGCGAGGCGCGGTGGCATGGACGGCCTCCGCACATGGCCGCACGAGAGGTACACTCGGGCGAATTTCGCACCTTAAACACCCTACTTCCCCCAGCCTTCTTGTCCATGCACTCTTTTCCGATGCCGGTTTGGCACGCTGCAACGAGCCAAGGGTAAACACTGTTGACGGTTCACAATCGCTCTGCAGACCTGTCTTCCCGGATTGCCAGCCGTATGCGCGCCGATCCGGGCCTTCCCCACGCTCAGCCAACACCGGCTTTCTGGCAGTCTCCGCCGCATCCCCTCTCCGGCGTGCGTTCGTCGGAGCTTCCCAGCGCAGCCGGCACTGTGGTGATCGGCTCCGGGATCACCGCTTGCAGTCTTGTCAAGGCACTGCTCGAGAAGGATCCACGTGCCAGCATCGTCGTCTGCGAGGCGCGAGGATTGGCCAGCGGCGCTACCGGCCGCAACGGAGGCCATCTCGTGTCTTCGGCGGTCCGCGACTTTTCTTCCTTGCGCGCCACTTTTGGAACGGAAATGGCGGTCAAGATTGCATCGTTTACGTTGGAAAATGTCGAGAGGGTGTTTGAGGTGGCTAGGGAGTGCGGGCCTGAGGTCGAGGAGGCAAGTGAAATCAGACGGGTAGATAAAGTTCTAGCTCTGCGTGATGCCGCGGCATTGGGTGATCTCGAAGGGTCTCTGGAAGCCTTCGAGCGGCACATGCCGGAGAAGTGGAGAGGGCAGGTGAGACTGGTGGACCGAAGTGATCTGGAGAAGGTGAGTCTGACTCTCCATCGTACCGTCGACCTGCCACTCTGTGCGTCACACCAACACAGACGGACAGAACTACAAGCTGTGCAACATCGCTGGGGGTGGAATCGCTAAAGCCGGAGCTCTTTGGCCGTACCGCCTCGTCACTAGCGTCTGGTCTCTGCTCCTGGAGAGGTACCCTGACCGTCTCCGTATCGAAACCTGGACACCCGTCACGTCTGTTTCCTCTGCACCAGAGACGGATTACCCCTACCTTGTCGAGTCTCGGCGAGGGGATATCAAAGCGGTAGAGGTTGCTTACTGCACCAACGGGCACACCGGACATCTCCTCCCTCTCCTCCGCGGCAACCTCTATCCTCTACGCGGCACAATGACCGTACAAGACTGGGGTCCTTCGTTCCCAAACCAAGGAAACAGCAGAGCGGTAAGCTTCTACAGAGCTGGAAGCTTCGATTCGGCTACGGAGGTCTACGATCTAGGTCTGCATTACATGCAACAGAACGGCAACACCGGGGACGTTTTCATAGGTGGGGAGACGGATGGTATCAATGGCATCCTGACCAGTGATGACAGTGAGATATCGGCAAGCTCCTTGCGCACTTTGCAGAGCATGCTCTCGACTGAATTCGGCGCTGAGACGTGGAAGGGCGGTCAGGGACCAACCGTCAAGAGCAAGTGGTCGGGCATCATGGGCTTCACCACCGACGGCGTACCACTGGTAGGGCGTTTGCCGGAAGACGCCACGGGGCGTGGAGAGGGAGGAGAATGGATTGCAGCAGGCTTTAACGGATACGGAATGGGGAATTGCTGGCTTAGTGGCGAAGCGCTTGCTGGTATGATGCGAGGTGAGGATGTCAGCGGATGGTTACCCGAGTGCTACAGACCGGATGTGGAGAGACTCCGGTCTCTACGTTCGAACAAAGCAGCTCCGAGCTTGTTCGCACGCCAGTAGATCTTTTCCTTTTTTGCTCTCCTTTCTTCTTGGTCGCAGTCTTCTCCAATTCCATCGCCCAGTGGTTGCTCGCGAGGCCTTCTCACCGCTAATTTGGTTGTGGAAACCTTCGGCGGGAGCGATGTGGTAGCCGCTGTATCTTGTGCAAAGGGAGAATGGGATCGATAGCCGCAGCAGCGTCTTAGGTTGGAGCTCTCACCCTCTCTATACTCACGACCAAGAGAGCCCGTGTGCCAATTTGCAGGTCAAACGCGCTCCCATTTGTCGACGCAACGCCCTCGCAAGAGGCCATATACAGCATGCAGCCCGTCCAACACTCACTCCGGAAACGGCACCACCACGCCCCGACAGTCGCCAAAGCCAAACAGCCTCTCCCCCGTCTTCGCATCGTGCACCCACCCCTGCAAATTCACCTCGTCTCCATCCTCCAGCCACGCCCTGGTCAAGCCATTCCCCACATCCATCGCCTTGGTCCCGTTGTACGTCCGCTCCGCCAGACAGCAGCGGCCGAAGTCGTCACTCTGCAAGTCCCCGTCAGCAAGCCGCCTCCGGAGAAGTGCCGGGGCAGACAGCAGAAACTCACCTCGAACATCGACATGGTCCCGGTCCCCAGCAGATCGCCCGTCCCGACGGCGCTCCCGTTCCGCGTCTGATGCGCCACCAGCTGCCGGTGCGTCCAGTACGTCTGCCGGTACTCGGTGCCGCAGGCCCGGAAGGCCTTGCCCGCCCCCGACGGCCTCAGGGACGCGGAGCAGCGGATATCGATGCAAGGGGGGCTGTCGTCGGCCGGCTCGGATAGGTAGTCGACGAAGGGCAGGTGCGGCGCCATCTGGCGCGGCAGGCGCGCGGGCGCGAGCGCGTCGAGCGTGACGATCCAGGGCGAGACGGTGACGCAGCCGGACTTGCCGAGGAAGGGACCGGTGGGGCCGGCGGATTCGGAGGATTGGATGTCGCGGGCTAGGGACATCAGGGCTGTCTCGTTGGGAGGGGATGGGGCTTGGGCAGGGATTTCAAGGTTGTTGAAAAGGGAAAGGGGAACGGAAGAGACAGGTAGGGCGAGAGAGGCGAAGAGCGAGAGGTTGAAAAAGGGAAAGGGGAGGGGAAGAGACAGGTGAGCGCGAGAGGCGGAAAAAAGGAAAAGGAGAACGGCGACTGACCACTCCAATCATTCAACAGTACAAACCCAAAGACGTAGTCGTCCACCTCGTCCAGCTTGATCCGCTGCCCGATCCGCGACGGCCGCGCCAGGTACACGCCCAGCTCGAGCTCGAAGTCGAATTTCTTGGACGCGCCAGATTGGGCTGGCCCATCGGCCTGGAATTGGCCGGCCGTGACGCCAGCGAAACGGTAGACGGGAGACCCGGAGACGACGATGTTGCGAGAGTTCCCGTAGTAGCCCAGCGGGGAGTGGTAGAAAGGAGCGCGCATGGGGGTCGGGTGGTTGAGGACGTCGGCCATCTGTTGAGAGAGTTTCAGTCTTTTCTTTCGGGGCCGCGTTCCTCTCCGTTCCGGGACGGCAGAAGAGGGCCGGCAACACCTACGTTCTCGGCGTGCCCCCTGCTGGACACGTAGTCTGCATAATTCACCGTGTCCATAGGCAGGTGATTCGTCACACTGGCCGCGGGCAAGAACGAGCTCTCGTGCTCCACCCGCAGGCGCTCGTCGCTCCAAACCTCCTGGATCCGTTCTCGGACGGCTCTGCGCACGCCCGGGGAGAGGGCGGCGAAGTCGTTGAGGGACTTGGCAGCCTCGAATGCGGAGCTGACATAGCCGCGGACGTGGGAAAAGGCGCCAAGAGCGGAGAGGGCGGAGAGGTCGATGGCCGTGTCGCGGATCCGGGTCGCGGGGCGGAGGCGGAACGGCTGTTGCGGGGGATCAGCGGGGGAGCAGGGGAAGGCGGTAGTAAGAGGAGCTGGTCACCTCGTTCGGGGTCGAGATGACGCCGAAGGGCACGTTTCCGACGGGGAATTGGTCGGCACTCATTTTCTGCGCGGCGAGACACGATGCTCTTTCGCTGTTCGGCAGTCGCCAGTTCCGCCGCTCTCGCCCAAAACAGCTTCGAATTGGCTCCTCTTCCGCACGAACCGATCTCGGGCTCCACGGGAATCGATGCCCGCGAAAGTCAAAGCATCAGCATTTCCCGCCGCCCGGCCACGCGATCGCGGAGCGGTACTTTTATACGAAGCCCAGCTGGAGAGGAAGCGCCGGTGCCCGCGGCTCCTCGGCCCCCGCATTGCTCTCCGGGATGTGGGCCGCCGCATCTCCCGTCCCCGCAGGACGCGCTCCGCCATCTCGAGCTCTCCGGCTCCCAGGACGGCCGAGCAGGCGAGCACTGAGCGCGCAAGTTGGGGAGCTGGCGGACGCTGATGCCGTGCGGCCAATCAGGGCAGGGTCCGCCGCCGGCGCGCTCGCGTCAGCAAGGGTACTTGAACTTGCACTTGGAAAGATCCAACCTCGGGCTGTCTGCGGAAAGAAGAGGACCGGGCAGGCCTCGTCCCTCGTCCCTCGTCCCTCTCACCGGTCCCGGCGAAACACGCCGAGCCGACAAGAAAGCAACTTAAACGCACAAGCATATCAAGTTCCTGCAGGCGAGCCTATCTACAGACTCCAAACCTTGCGAGCAAAGCAAGCCTGATGCGGCGGCTCCCGCATCCCCTCGCGCGCCGTGCTCGTACGGCCCACACTTGCACCCGAGCTGGCCGGCCACGATGCCGGCGCAGCGAGGCGCACGCCCAACGTCCGAGCCTCCCCGCCGGTTAACCCCGAGCCAGGCGCGCCCTGCGCAGGCCGGCCAGGGGCAAGCGAGAGCCCGCAGCAGCGCGCAGGCGGGCACGATGACGCAGGACCCCCGAGCCCGACGCTGCGGAGTCCCGTTCAGAACGGACAGGGTCGCGTGCGCTGCTCTGCACGCAATCGACCGGCCCCCGGGGCTCGGAGGCCAGAGCAGAGGCCGGTTCGGGGGTTTGCTGAGTGCGGCCGCAGAGTGCGGGGGATGGGGTGCTTGCGCGCGGGCGTACGTCCGCATAGGGCGTCGCCGCCTCGAGCGAGAGGTGAGGGCGGCACGGGCAGGAAAGAGCGCGGGTGCGTCGGCAGGGAAAAAGCGGCCGTCAGCATTGGCCGGCTGCAGCGTGCCAACGCAGGGAATGAAATGACAGCCAGGGATTGGCACGGGTGGGACGGGGTGAGCTCAAGGATGGGAGCTCGGGCTGACCCCTGTCGAGAAACAAGAAAAACAATCTGGCGATGCGGGAGAAGGATGTTGAGCGAAGTTTAAGCTCGCACGGCACGACCGAACGAGTGGTGCCTGCATCATGAGGTTGGGCTGAGGGCAATCATCTTCACGCATTGGGTCAAGCCATTGGATACAAGTGCATTCTCTGCGGAAATTCATCAAGAAGAAGGCCGAATGACCAAAAGGGCGCACCAAAGGCAACGTGCGCGATGCCGCGACCACGAACGAAAGGTACCGTAAACACCATCGGCATGGGAGCGAACCTCCTTACGAGCCAGCAACGACAATCTCCTTCTCCTTCGGGATAGCATCCACCGTCTCGTTCGACAGGTTCAGCGTGTCGATGACGATCTGGTGGGGCGTAAGCGCAAGCCACTGGCTCAGCGACATGTCCGAGAAGTGGTCCGCCTGGAGAACCTCGAGCAGGATGACGTCGTCATCGCCGACGTTCTCGACGTAGTGCGAGTTGGACTTGGGGAAGTATCCGACATCGCCGGCGTGGTAGTCGAAGGTGGTGGCGACGTCGGGCGGGGTGAAGAGAGTGGCGCGGGCGGTGCCGGCGATGAAGAAGGACCACTCGTCGGAGCTGGGGTGCCAGTGCACCTCGCGCAGGGCGCCGGGCTTGATGGTGACGAGGGCGGCCGAGAAGTTGGGCGCGGCGGGGAAGGTCAGCGGGTCGACGATCTTGACGCTGCCGCCGGGCACCTCGTGGGCCTGCTGCTCCGAGAAGTGATATGTGTAGCTGGCCGGGCCGGACAGCACGCCCGCCGAGCCCGTCACGTTCTGCTTCTCGATGTCCTTGGGCGCGGGCGTGCCGGGGAAGATGAAGAGCTCGCCGTCGGGGATGTCGTCGAAGGCGGAGGTGTCGACGTGAAGGTTCTTGGCTAGCACCTCTTTCTGCACGCGGGTTATTAACACGAGCTCGCCAAGCGCGGCGCACCATGCGGGCTGCTTACAGGGTTGTGGGCGAAGATTTCCGAAGCCAGGAACGTGTTGTCTTCCGAGAAGCTTCCGTCGTCGAACACAAGCATGAACTCGGCCCCGCCGTCAAGAGCCTGCAGGGAGTGCGGGATGCCACTGACTACCGTTAGCCGACGGAGTACGGTTCACCGAGAGCCGGCCACCTACGGAGGGAAGAACCAGACATCGCCCTTGCTGACATCATCCACGAAGGTCTTTCCGTCCTCTTGGACGGCCTGGCGCTGTCAGCAGAAGCACTTCCGAAAATGGCTCGATCCGTCATACCTGAACGCGGACGGTGCCATTGAGCATCAGCGCCCACTCGCCAGCCACGTGCCAGTGCAGCTCGCGGTACCCGCCGGGCTCGAGCCTCATGTCGACGCCTGCCATGGCGGTGGCGTCGGGCAGGACGACCTCGTTCTGCTGCCTCGACCAGCCGGCGCCATTCTTGCCGAGCTTGGCGTGGCTGAGGCCCATGCTCCACTGAGCGCTGATGGTCTGGCCGTGGTCGGTCCCGGGAGGCGCGAGCTTGTCGCTGTTGTGCCTGTCGATGTCCGAGTTGTGGGGGCCCGGGTCGGTGCCGCCCTTGGTCCCGCGGATGGGCTGCGGGTTTTCGACGTTCGAGAAGTCCAGGTACGTGCCGAGGTCTGCGTCGTCGGACTGGCCCGGAGCGAGCTCGTACTCGACCTTCGTGGTGTCCTCGTCGGTCAGGATGTTCGACGGGTTGTAGCCCTGGAGGTCGGCGGAGCCGCGCAGCGGGTCGACGGCAGGCGCGCCGTGCGCCGCACGAAGAGCGGACAGGCCGAGGAGAAGAGACAGAGAGCGGACCATTGTGCCAGAGAGCAGAAGGTTCGACGCGACGAGAGACACCGGCGAGGGCTGAGGAGAGAAGGGGGATCTTGCGGGCGGACTCGCGCGGGACTTTATAGCTGGACGCGGTGCCCGAGCAGGACGCGGAGGGGAGCAGCCACGCGTGTGCGTATGACCCAGCTCGTGGACGCGGCCATGCTTCCCCTCACTATCCCGCTCTTGGCGAGAGCAGTCTCCACTACGCCAAGGTGGATCGGCTGCGAAGAGCTGGATTCGGGCATCTGGACGAGGCAGAGTCGAAGTGGCCGGGGCGGCGGGCTGCCTGACGGAGATTGGGCTGCCTGCGGGTGATAGGCTGCGCAGAGATTAAAGAGGTTTCGTTGCTGCAAATAGCATTAATCAAGGGACGGGGTGTGGTGGTGAACAAGTGAGTCTTGCCTAATGACGTCTAAACAGAAGACTAGCCGGGCACACTTCCCGCTTCGAGGCCGCGGCCGACGGGACCTGCGAGCCTTGCGCGTCGGCCGCATGGTCTCCCTTGGACGGAGGGCCTGGCCGGCTCTGGTGGCTGCTGCATGTCCGTTTGCTGCATCACACGCGCCGTGGGCTCGGGTGCGCGGGCGCTGCTCCTCGTAGGTGGAAATCGAGTCGGCATCTCGGACGCGTCTCTGGCGAGCCAGGGCCGGGCGGAGCGATGCGTGTGGCCGGCCGGCACCAGCACGACGACGGGCGGAGCAGCGATGCGGGGGACGCTGCCCGCGGCGGCCGGGGCACCCTGGCCGGGAGTCTGCACCCAGTCTGACGTGATGGAAACACGGCGGACGTTGGAAACGCCAAGCGGAGGCTTCGTCGATGGCTGAGCTTGAACAGGCAGCTCCGCCCGGGGTGGAGCTTGAAAGTCTTGAGCCGGCTCTTGTCAAAGCTTAGGTGCGAGGGTGGGGCGCGCCTCCGCATTTCCCTTTGCAGAGCGCGCCGAGCCGCCCGGCAAAACCAACGCCTCTGGCGAGCGGCGGGCGAGCTGTCTGCGCGACCGACGCCGCGCAGCCCGCGAGGGAGAGCCGCGAGGGAGAGCCGCGAGGCGCTGGGCCATGGCCGGCAGCAGGCAGGCCGCAGGGCGCGCGGGTGCCAGCAGCCGCGGCCGCCGGGGAGAAGGCCGGTCGAGCAGACGCTGCGAGCAGGGCGTCCCTGAGGGTGCTGTGTGCCGTCGATCCGTGGCTAAAGCGGCATCCACCCTTGCCTGCGCGAAGCGACCATCGTTGCGGATTGAGCCCGGCCAGGAGCGCGCGCGCCATGCTCGAGGCTGGCGGCAGGGCGCAGATGCTGGCAGGCCGGCGAGGCTCATGCCGAGATAACCTAAATCGCGCGGCCGCGGCAGCAGCAGGTGGCGCCATGCCGGCTCCGCGCTCCCCACGGGCGAGCGACGTTGGGTGGTGGGCGCCGGCGGGCAAATGGCGCTCGACGTGTTTCTGGTGACGTACGCCTGCCGTGGGGACGGCGGGTCTGCGAGACGGGTCGCTCTCCACAGCGCCATCGCCGGCGCGAGGCGACGCTCGACGCGAAAGCACGTGCCATGCAGCCCCCGGCCTGGCGAAGTTTAAAGTCTCCGCCCATGGCGGATCGCTGGCCGTCTGCCTATAGCGTCCACCCTATGCCCTAATTATAGCCTTCCTTTTACACGCCGCCGTGACTCAATAATCCCCCTACCGTGTGCCCCCCACGGGCTTATCTTGGCACGCCCGAGAGAAGTCCTGTCCGGTGGCGACCACTCTCAGATCAGGATGCCGGTCCGCTGCCGCGGCCGCCCTCGTCCCGTCTGCTTCGGCAAGCCGTGGCACCGCAACAGCCGGCCTTGGAAGGAGACCGCACAGCCCACCGGCCGGCCGACCTCACGCGACTCGTTTCCTGCAACTGCTTAGCCACGTCCGCAGCCGTCTGCTGTCCACTGGCTGGGCGTTTACTTGGCCTCCGTCGCCCAAAGTTTCAACTCTGCACGGAGACGCCGCCCCAGCCTCACCGCGAGCAGCACAGCCGCCCGCGCCCCACGCTCATGGCCAGCATTTGTTATTTTTCCTATTTACGTGCCGCCTCTTCCGGCTCCGATTCGTCGACTGCTCCCTGCCCTCGTGCCCCTTCTGATCTCTGATTACACGTCGGCCTCACCCTATGTACCCCTAGATTATGCTCCCAGACCCTGATGGCCACCGACAGAAGAAGGAAATCAACTCGGAAAACGCCGTGTACGCCATGCCAGACGATGCCTCTGCCGCAGGGTGGGAAAGGGCACGGCCAACGTCACGCCGGAAATAAACGGGTCGTGTGCATCATCTGTACAGAGCAGCAATATCGCTGTATGTCCCAAAATCGTCCCGGCTCTTTCGTGCCTATCCAACCATCTTCCAAGAATGCTTCCTCCCCACCATGCAGGATGATTAGACTTTCGTCTACTCAGCCCCATCAGCGTGCTCAAACACCAAATCCACGTGCTTAACCGGATGCAGCAGCATCGCCGGGAGGCACATGCGGCCCTCTCCCCAAACCTCCTCAGCCTCGCCGCCATCGTTGTCGACCACGTATCCGAGCCAGCGCCTCCACAGGTTCGGCGCGAACCCCGAGTTGTAGTACCAGCTGGTGCCCCTGAAGTTGTGCTGCCGCTCGTCAGAGAACACCGACATCCTTGCTCCGCCCGCCGCTCCGTTTCGCCCGTTGTTCATGATGGCAGCGAGGTAGTCCGTTGGCCAGCGCCGGTCGATGAAAACAGGATGCGGCGCGTACACTGCCTTGAGACCATGGTGCAACGCACACGTCGGCGGCCACATCTCCGAGAACATGGTCCGCTTGCGGAGTGACGTCTCGCGATGCATTATCTTCAGGAGGCGCTTCGAGAGCCGTGCGGCTGTGATGATGGCAGTGCGCCGCGGCGGCAGCCCTTTGGACGTGTCGTATCCCGTCACATCGCCAGCCAGGATCCAGTTGGTGTGGTCGGGATCGAAGAGGGGGTTGAACGTGATCAGATCGGCCTCCTCGCCCACTCCCCATTCGTACTTGTCCTTCCCGATCGGGGGGACCTCAGGGTCGTCTTGCGTGTCCATCTCGTCCGCCTCCGACACCTCGGGGCCCCAGATGGGCTTCTCCGGCTTCTGGACGGATTGTGCCTTGACCTCCTCCGGAACGTTGGGGTCATCCTTGGCCATCTCGGCCCACATGTTATTCTTAGAGGCCGTGCCGTGTTCCGTCTGCACCCGCACCATGTGCTTGAAATCTTCCCAGGGGCCGTGCTCGCGCGGGACGTAGAAGCGCGAGTTGCGCTCCCAGAGCCCCTTTCGCGGTTGCTGCTTGGCCCATTCCGAGACCTTGGAGAACAGATGGTAGAAGTGGCCGGTGTAGCGGACGTCCATCTCCCAGTGCCAGAAGAAGTCGTACTCCGGATGCATGTGCGCAAAGTGCTGGACGGGCAGGAAGCTGGATCGGTAGGCGCCGTACACGGGAAGATCACGGTAGTTGCTCTCAGCAAGACCCCCGTAGACTAGGCTCATCTGACGCTCCGTCCACAGAGTTCCCATCCCGCGGAATTCCTCTGGAAGAGATTCGTTGAGCACGCGCTGGTACGTCTCCTCGTCGGACCAGATGGGAAGGTCGTTGTCCTTGACGTGGATCAGGAGGTGAACCTCATACTCTCCACCAGAGTTGACAGCGAGCTCGGTCGTGATGGCACGGAGGTAGAACAGGTCCTCGTCGTCGTACTGGAAGTCGTGCCAGGTACGGATCAGGACGGCCGTGCGCGGCAGCAGCTTCCTGGCCTGTTTGGGCTTTTCCACCGAGCTGCCGGAGGATTGGGAGGTGGAGGTGTCGACCAGCCTGAACGGCTTGGTTTCTCCATCCTCTGAAGACTGCTTTTTGCCAGACTTCTCGCTCTTGACATCGGTGGAGCCAGAAGACATGTCGACAGGCTTGAATGGTTTGGCGCCCTCGTCGTTGGCGTGTGGCATTGGCGGCGCGGGGTCATCCATCTGCGGGTCCCTGGCTTCGATCTCTTTCTCTGGCACCCCTTCAGCAGTCTGCTCCACATAGCCGTCAAAGTAGAAGTGGCTTCGACCATTACCAATTGGCGTCCCGCGAGGCTTGAACCGGTGTTCGTTGTCGTCTATGCAGCGGCGCTGTACATCGGCCCATCTGACCTTCCGGAAGTCGACCTGCTCATCGTCTTCCCAGACTTGGTCAGCACCCTCGCGGTCACCTTCCATCCCGGCCCCACTGCCCCCGTATTTGCGGCTGTATCCCAGGCCATATGGCCCCAAGCGTCCGAACCGCTCAAAGCACACGTCGTCGCGAATGCCGAAAATCTCGTAGGACCCCATGACGTTCTCCGGGGTGCCGTTCACGACGCCGGGGTACGAGCGCATCAGGGGCACGCGCTGCAACCTTTTCTCGTCCAAGAAACACGCCTTGACCTCGGCGCCATACTTCTTCTTGTACTCGGCCGAGCTGTAGTCCGGGTAGGGGTCGAACACCTGCATGGGCGGGAGTCCATGGTCTTTGGAGCGTTCGTCGTCGTAGCTCCAGCCATCACCGCCGACCTCGGCACGCCTCTCCAGCTGGCCATCCTCGTTGCGGGCGCCCAGGAGCTCGGAGGCGTTGAAGCCGTCGCCTGGGTACTCGGGCTTGTTGTCGAGGCGGGGGACCAGCGTGCGGATGCCGCCGTGGTAGCGCTTCAGGAAGGGGAACGACTCCCACGGGGCGGGCGGGGCAGGCATCTCGCTGACGGCCTCGCCCGTCTCGACGGCAATGTGGCTCCTCCGGCCCATGGCGCTCAGCCAGATGATGAACAGGACGACGGTGCCGCCGAGGGCCAGGGCGAACCAGCGGCTGAAGCGGCGGCGGCCCACGCGGTGCGAGTAGTAGTATGAGGAGGGCGAGTAGCTGGGAGGCTGGTGCTGCGACATGGAAGCCTTGCGGGCGCGCGAGTCGGAGCGGTTCCGGTGGAATTGGGCAGAGGTGGTGGTGCCCTGCATGTTGGAGACGCGCGAGGCATATGCGGAGGGCGACGAGTCGGCCGAGTCTTGGTAGTCGAGGCTGTCGATGGAGCGGCGCTTCTCGATGTCGTCGTCGGAGTCAACGTAGCTGTTTCCGCCGGGCAGGGGATCGTAGGGCTGGACGGTCCGCTTGACGTTGCGGAGCGGATTGAAGGAGGGCATTATCTTCGTGGGCGCATTAGAGAGGGGAGGGCGCTGGAAGGGCGGCGCAGGGCGGCGCAGGAGCGGTGTTGGAGGATAGGAGGCGGGCGGCGTGGCTGCCGGCGGCGGCGCGGTAGGCGAGAGGATCCAGACCCCCGGGCGCGCTGGACGTGCAACGGTGCGGCGCACGCGAGGTCAGGGTGCGTGTTCGGGCGCCAGAGGAGCACAATTCGCGCGGTGGGAGGCGGGCACAGAGCTGCGGCGCGGTTGGGGGGGGGGGGTTGAGTGAGCGGTGTTTGGTGTTTGTCGCACGTTGGCGGCGCGTGGAGTTGGCCGGCGCCAGGCCTCGTGCTGCGATCCCCCGGCGGGGGCCAGTGCGGGCCAGGGCCGCCGCCGCACACAGAGTGTTGGCAAGGAAACAGCCCCCGGCCGCCTCCCGCCCGCGTGGCTGCCTCCGCCCGGAAGCCCGGCTCTCGCGCCCACTGGAATGCGCCATTCAAGCTTATCGACATGCTTCAACAGCAGGAGAATGCCGCCACCGCCCGCCCGCGGCGGGCGGTGGCACTCGGCACCGGGCCCGACGTTGTTTTCCAGCGCGGCGGCGGACGGCGATCAGGGACACGGGCTGCCAAGGCCGCGGCATCGATTCCATCCCGCCTGCAACACCTCTGCCGCGCGGCAATCTCTAAAAATGGACGCTGTCTCGCTCACTTTGCGTCCCTAGCCCGTGCTCTCTAGAACTGTACGTAGTCCGTCTTCTGCTTCTTGCCCCGCCCGCCGCCCTGGCCCTCCGCCTGCTGGATGCGCGCGCTTCTGCGCGTGCCCTCCCGCGGCGCCTTCTCCGCCTTCTCCGCCTTCCTCGCCGTCTTCGCCCCTCCTTTTTTCTGCCCCGCGTTCCTGGACGTGCTCTCCTTTCGCGCCTGCTTCGCGCCCCTCTTCTGCGCCTTGTTCTCTCCTTCTTCTTCTTCTGCTGCTGCTGCTGCTGCTGCTGCCTTGCCGTCCTGGCCGCTCGCGTCTTCGTCTTTGGCGCTTCCGGTGTCGTCGCCGCCGCCGTTCTTCTCCATCCCCTCTACTTCGCGTTGCCTCTTCCTGCCCGGCTTCTCCTCGGGGACGCCCTTCTTGGGTTCATTCTTGGATCCGGCCTCGTTCTCGTAGTCTCCGCCCCTCTTCTCGTATTCCTTGGAGAGCTTGGCCGACTAAAGGCTGTCAGCTTTGGCTTCGAGGGGCAGCGCGGCGAGCAGCAAGCACCTTCCATGCGGACCACTGCCCCTTTCCGCTGCCGTCTTTGTTCGTTTCGCTCTGCACTTCTGCGGCGGCGGTCAGCGCGGTCTGCAGCGTGCCAGCAGGCCAGAGCCGAGGGCAGCGCACCCTTCTTCACTTGCTCACGCAGCTTGGGGTCCGTGGGCTTTCCCTTCGAGGACGGCATTTTGAGTCAGGCAGGCGGGCCCGGGAGCCAGACACTGAATCTCAGTGACGTAACGCGGTGCGCCAAGAAAGTGCGCGCGAGGAGGCGAGGGCAGCAGGCGTGGGTGGTGAGGTGGTGCGCGGGCGTGGACGACGAGCTTGCGATGTTGTTTGTGCGTTGCAGGCACCTGGGCAGCGGGCTCGAGGCCGCATTCGCTCGCGCCTGCTCTGCTCTAGCCCCAACACCGCGCGCCGCTTCCCACATGCGTGAATGACGGCACTACCCCTCTGATGCGGCCAAGCGCAACGCCCACATGCCCCGACCCTTTCGAACCGCGTCCGCGGAGGGCGGCGCATCGACGCAGCTCGGCGTCCAGCGCAGGAGATGCACCGCGCCTCGGCCGCGGGCGTCCAGAGCTCTCGGGGCCGGAGCCTGCGGAAAAGGCTCGACACTCTGCGCCAAACATGGCCGCCCCGAGCACCACGTCACGCCTCAAGCGAGCCTTGCATCACTGCTCGTACCGCGACTTCGCCAGCGGGCGAGCAACAGCGGCGCTGCAACCAGGGCACCTGGCCGAGGCGGTGGCTGTACGGGCCGCGGGCGGAGCGGACGGCGACGTCAGGCACGCAGCGGCGGCGAAACAACACTTCGTACGGGCAATTCGCAGTGTTGTTTACACACCGAGACGGCAGAAAGGAGGCGCTATTTTTAGCCGCACAGGCGTTCAGGTGGGACGGGCCGAGCGTGCCTGTCGGTGCTGTCACCAGACGTCCACCGCTCAGTCGAGCCGCAAGTGCTGGACGCCTTCCACGGCCTTCCGCCGCGAGGCGTGCTGCGCCGCCGGCCAGAGCACGCGCTGCGGTCCGGCATCCTCGGCTGTCTCTGGCCTGCTTCGCAGCGCGCGCTCTTCGAGTCTGTCGGTGGTCGTGTGTTGAGAGATGTAACGTTACCGCAGGCCCTTCGCAGGTGGCTTTTGTGGGGATGACCCTGGTCCGGAGTGCAGATCACAGCGCCAGCCCAAGGTCGGCATCGCCAAGCGCCTCTATACGAGAGCCGCAGGGTGCGGGCGGGAGCTCGAGAGGGAGGGGTCTCGTATTTTGCATCATCGTCGACTGACTGCGCAGCCAGCACCACGCCGGCGGCGGCCCCTATATAAACCGCCACCGGCCTGCTGTTGGAGGCGCCATCATCATCATCACCACCACCACAGCAATCAGACAGCCGTCCAACGCAGCCGAACAGCAAGCCCTTCGCACCACCGCGTCTCCAGCCACCACAGCAAACCAGCCACCATGCGCTTCGCCGTCGCCGCCGCCTCCCTCGCCCTCGCCGGCGCTGCCTCCGCCGCCGTGCTCCCCCGCGCCACCGAGCACAAGATCTACGTCGACACCTCCAAGTGCGCCGACAACGGCCGCACCCTGCCGCAGATCTACGGCATCAGCAACTCCACCTCGCAGGACTTCACCGACCCCCAGCGCTTCGACGGCCCCACCTTCACCTTCACCGTGCCCGCCTACTACCAGGGCCACCTGTGGCTGTACGACTCGGACAACCAGGCCGCGTCGTCGGGCGACAACACGCCGCTCAACGTCCAGGGCACCAGCTTCTACTTCTACGACCAGCCCACCGACGTCGAGAAGAACCAGGCCACCGTCCAGGCCGAGGGCAGCGCCGATGAGAGCGGCAAGGCGTACTACGTCCCCGACCCCATCACCGCCGTCCGCTTCGCCAGCACCCCCAGCTCCGGCTTCATCGAGGGCAAGACCGGCGGCACCCTCTACTCGACCACCGAGGGCGATGCGCTGTACGTCTACTACTGCGAGGAGTGGCCCGTTCAGAACTGAGGGGCCCGTCGATCTGTAATGCACATCTGGAGCGTGAAAAGGCGGACGAGGAAGCAGCAGGAGCGCATGCATTGGGTGGCGAGGCAGGGGGGGAAAGCATAATGTAATGTGTAGACGAATTCAACAAACTCGATCCGTATCTGCATCTCTCGGATTGCCTTCAGTGATGACGACTTCTGCCTCTTGCTCCGCCAGGGGAAACCCGGCCGGCTATGCGTGAACACATGCGGAGGTCCCGCTCCCGTGGACCGTCGTCGCTGTCGACCACCGAATCCCTTGCGAAGCATTGGCCGGCCTCGAGGCCGTGGTTGATCAACGATACCCTCCGGGCAGGCAGGACGCACGCGATCGAACAACGCCGCCCAAATGTCCAAACAAGCTTTCGTGCTCCGCCCGTCGACTTCGTATCGCCCGCCGGGGCCGTGGTTGGATCGAGCCGTCTTACCGAGACTGATCTGCGGCCGTCAGCCCCAGAAACTTCCGCTATCGTGCAAGAGCGGCGTCACTTATCGGCGGTGGATACGAACGTGCGATAAAGGATTGGAGGGGGGAGCCACCTCGGTCATAGCGTCCGCGCTATGCACGCAATGGTGGCTTGAGCTAAGTCGTGGACGTGGCGCGCGGGAAAGGCAGCGTCGGGCTCATTCTTCT
This sequence comes from Neofusicoccum parvum, assembly GCA_020912385.1. Taxonomy (NCBI): domain Eukaryota; kingdom Fungi; phylum Ascomycota; class Dothideomycetes; order Botryosphaeriales; family Botryosphaeriaceae; genus Neofusicoccum; species Neofusicoccum parvum. Next base: position 1,165,665 of record CP087219.1, on the reverse strand, counting down.
TTCGACGACGCGATCCCTTGTTGGCAACCCGCGAAGATGTGCAATTGTTGGGCTCGTGGAACGCTTGGATGACAAGCCCGGTACTCGAGGCTATGTCGCAGCCTGAAAGCACCGGAGAGACCACAGTAATGTATCCGTGAGCTATATCAAATATATTCGGAAGCTCACTGGTAGAGGGGTGCTGATTTAACGTAGGTTTGAGCAAAGATCAATCCGAAATGGCTTTTGTTCGTCTCTCTCGACCCAACGCTCCCCTTTCCAAAACCACGGTCGCGGCGCTATGGCCAACCCTTGTCGTAGCAGAATCTCTCATAGCCCCCTTTCTCTTAACTCCCACCTCGCAACGTATGCTCGTAACCCGCATCATTTGTTGCGGATGCAGCGTGTAACTCCCTTCTCCACCAGATACTCTTCGAACTGCTGGTCGTGTCTATGCGAGGCTTCTTTCGCTGAATCTATACCGGCTCTGAGGGAGTGTTGGATGGATGCACACCAACGGTGCTGAGAACGTCTCCACGAGGTAGCCGATGCGTCTGATGTCTAGTCAGCGATGTCGCATGCATTTTGTGCGGAGACGCTTACGTTCACCCCGTTGGTTCGTTGCGAGCCATCCCCATCTGCTCATGGAAGCTTGAAAGGTAGCTGCAGCACAGCAACTTCCCAGCCTCCGGAAAGCTGGACGTGAGGTGTGGTTCTGCCACGTCCTTCTGTCATGAATCGAATCTCGCACGAGACACCTGCTTCTCCCGCTTTCCACAGTCCCACACTCCCTGAAGCACCAGAATGTCAAGAGTGGCAGGCGCTTGACACCTCTCAAGGGCCTCCCTCAAGTTTCTGAGCAGCCCATCGCGCTGAAGCGACAGAACTGCTTCCGCCTATGTCCCAATTCTCAGCTTCGCAATCTCAAACGATCTGTGCCTGGCGAGGTCGGCAGACCCGTAAGAAAGGTAACGACAGGAACCCGGTCTTTTCCCCTTCCTCCTCCACTTTCACCTCTGCAGCAGCGCCTGCACCCTCAACAGCGTCCGCTCGGCCGGGATGATGGACTCCGGCTGCTCAAACGCCAGCTTGATCGTGCAGAGTATGGCCGTCATGGCGAGGGTCTTGCGCGCCTTGGCCCGCTCGTAGTCCCTTTGCACGTCCGCCGCCGTCGAGCCCGGCGTGGAAGCGGTGCCCGAGTATGTCGATGTTGGTGACGCGCCCGGCGTGGGGGCTGCAGCACCCGAGGACGGCGGCGATGACGATGATGCTGCCGCCGCCGCCATGAACCCGCCGCTAAGGTAGTCGCCGAATCCGCCGGGGGGGCGGGACGAGGGAGAGGCGCGGGCGGCGGTGGTGGCGACGAGAGTCACCCATAGCAGGACGCCGACCAGATCTCCCCAGGCATCTTGGACGTTGGGCGTGCGCTGGATCGCGGCGAGGATGGCGACGGACGGGTGGGGAGAGGAGAACGAGGACGTGGTCGACGACGAGCCGTGCGAGGCGGGCGTGAGTGCGACGTCGCTAGCCGCGGAGGGCGTGTCGGCGTCGAAGAAGGACGGAGTGCTCTTCGCGGCGTCGACGTGCACGGCGGGCGACATCTGCGGGTACGCGTGTTCAAAGTATTGGCCGGCAGTCGAGATGGGGACCCGAGCGGCAATTGCGTAAGAGTACAGGATGGCGGCGTGGCGGCACGCCTCGTAGACGTGGTCTGGGCCGCCACCGTCCGGATGGAATGTGCTCGGGTCGCTGTTGGCAGGCAGGTCTAGCATGCGGTTGTGGAAGCTCCAGAACTGCGAGCTGAGCTGGCGCGGATAGGGGTATTCGTCGCGGCGCGTCTGTTGTCGCACGGTGCGCTCCGAGTTCACGAACAGGTCCGTCATCTCCCGCATGTCGCGGAGTATCTGGAGCGTGTAGTCGGAGCACTGCGGCGCGATGCTGTAGAAGTCGTTGCGCGGGCAGAAGATGGGCGACTCGGCCAGGTGTGTGGATGTGCGCACGGCAGCCGGCTGGCTCAAGTGCTCGACAAACTGCGCCGGTGCCCGCCCTTCGCGAACGACGGCCGACAGCAGGACAATCGTGGTGATGGCGTTTGCGACGACTCCCTGTCCGCCGAAGTTTCTGAGGCCGTCTCTGTGCTGGGCGATCCGGTCGAGGCCCTGCTCGTGGGTCATCATGACATCTTCCTCGCCCATCACAAGCTCCGCTGCCAGGAGCTGGCCGATGCACATGAACATTCCGTCGTCGGCCTGCCGCTTTGGATCCAGGAGGCTTTCGCGGATCATCGTGTACACCTCCTCCTTGATGTAGAGCGTCGCCGGGCTCTCTTCCACAAAGCCGTTGAGCATGTCGGCGTAGGTGGCCTTGATGCAGGCGGTGCTGAGGAAGGCGTGCTTGCAACCGTCCATGGCGGGGAAGTAGAACTTCCTCATGCTGTCCGTGAGCATGAGGTCGTCGAACCGCCGCTTCAAGTCCCAGACGCTGATCTTCGGGTTCGAAAACTCGGGCATGGTGTTCAGGACATCGGCGCCGCGGCCCATCTGCCGCGGCCCCAGGACCGCGTCTGCATACCTGGCGAAGAATCTCGTCCTGGCCTTCGCCGACCTCCTGGGGATGGCTGCGACGGAGCGGTCTTCGTCCTCGTCGTCGGCATCCTGGCTTTGCTGCGGGCGCTTGCGCGACCCCTTTTCGGCGGCCTTGGTAGGGTCGTAGTCGACGAATTTAACCGGCGGTCCCGCTGCGGCGGGCTGCCCGCTCGTTGAAGACGGGCTGGCGCTCGAACCCGGCCGACTGCTGGACGAGGGGCTGGGATTTGTCGAGGCCTGTCCGGGCTTTGCCCGCTGCTGCTGCTGCTGCTGCTGCTGCTGCTGCTCGCCGTGCTTCACGCTCAGCATGGCATGGGAGCGGATCTGCTTCAGGTAACGGCCCTTCTTGAACTCCTCCGGGTTGTCCGTGGTCAGGAACTGGAAATCCGGCATGATTACATCGGCGGTGTGGGGATTGTTCCTGATCGGGGCTGTCGGTGGCTTCTTCGCGCGTCAGGCGGATCGACGGCGGCGACGTGGACGTCCAGTCTCCAGCAGGAGCGCGCGAGTTGTAGCCAGGCCTTGCGCTAGGTCCCTCTTGTCTTGCAGATGCCGGCGAGTCTAGCGGCACGGGTCCAGTGGCCCGGGAGGAGTCGAGAGGAGACGTTGCAGCGTGGAGAACCGGCTCCCTCGCTCAGCCTTACGCAGCGTAGAGCCGCATGCGCCTGCGCGGGAATCATGCCCGAGTACGACGGCGCCTTGCGCATTCGGGGCGTTCGTAACGCTGCTGTAATCACAGGCGCAGAGGCAATTGGCCGGGGCCGGGGCGATCTATCGCTGACGGCGGCTGACAACGGCTGAAGCGCTGCATTGGGCAGACGGCGTGCGCACTGCGGCCTTGTCCCGATACCCGACGAGATGCACGGCGGTGGCGCTCGAGCGGGCGCTGCTGATAGGCGTGCGGCGCCTTGGGGGGCAGCGCCACGGCCCGCGGCGACTGGCTGCGCGCGCATGCAGCACACGGCGGCTGGGTGGGTACGTATCCTCTCCCCTTCCGATGGAGTCTGGCAGTTTTCGTGGCCGAGAGAGCTGCTCGGCTAGGCGACTTGTGCCAGAAACGGGCGCAAGAAGCGAGGGATCGGAGCTGAGCGAGCACCGTCTTTATATAGGTCGCTTACCAATGCAGGGGCCCGGCCCATCTTCTCCTCGACGAGGCCCATCGCCATGCTGTTCCGCGCGCCGTCGGCCCAAGCTCCTCGGCTGTCGCCCTCGCGCAGCGGCGCCGCCAACTGAGCCTGGCCGGCTCCCGCGCCCACGCCCAGAGCGGGCAACTTGCCCCGGGACGCTGGGCGGTCAGCATCGGCCGGTGGGTGTCGTCGACGGTGACGGGGCCGCGATCAATGACGTCATGTCAGCCGTGAACTCTTTCAGGACCTTCCATCACTCTCATGCTGGCAGGGCCATCGCGCTGGGACAGGGACGGGCCGGGTCTGCACAGCGACCTCGCGTTCTACCATAGGGTATAAGTCATTCCGTCCAACCACCAGTCACCCCACCATCGCAACAGCCCGGGCATCCAAGCGACCGTGCCCTATTCCTCGTCCGTGAGCTGCACATCCTCCGCCTCGCTACCCAGCTCATCCTGCACAATGTTGCCATCTTCGTCTCCTTCCTCGTCGTCCTCTTCGTCGTCCTCGTCGTCGTCGTCCTCGTCGCTACTGCTTCCCGATCCTTCGCTGTCGCCCTCCGAGCCCGGATCGTAGTCCTCCTCGTCTTCGTCCTCCTCATCCTCCAGAAGCCGCTGCGCCTTCTCGAGCTCCGTCTCCCCATCGTCCGCCGCCGCGTCTGCGCTCTCGGCTCCACCATCCCCCGGGCCATTGACGTTGTACATCTGTGCCTTGCGCTGCGCCGCCATCGAGGCGTCGTTCAGGCCATGGTGCTTGATATACTGATCGATGCCCGTGTAGTCCGCTTGATCGAGCATGGAGAATTCAATCTCTTGAGGCTTCTGCTCCGGTCCGCTGGGGCTGGTGGTGATGTTGAGATTAAAAGTGCGCTGCAGGACGGATGTGTACGAAATAGACTCCACAGTTCCAAAGGAAAAGTAGACCAGCGGCTTCTTGAAGCCGAAGATGATGCCCACGCTGGTGAAGAAGAGGAATCCTGGTGAACGTCAGTGTTGCGCCACGGCAGAGATGCGTGTAAAATGTAGACGTACCCTCTTTGCTTCCTCTGAAAGCTTTCACGTGGAATCCAAGCTCGCCCTTGCGGTGGCTCTGGGGTATGGTGCTTTGGAACTCATCCTTGGTGGGGAAGACGACGCTCTTTCCGAACGGCGCCAGGAACCTGTTCAGCCGCTCCGCCATGGGCTCTGGGCCCGCCTCTGCGCCTGCCTCTAGCTCCTTGTTTGTCGGTTCCTGAAAGGTCCACACAATCTGCTCGGCCACCGCGGAACCCTCCGGTGCAGTGTTCACGCCATCGTTGTTCTTCGGTATGACGATGAAATTCCACTGGCGCTTCGCTTTCTCGGGGATCGGAAGGCAGAACACCTGTTCTGGGGACGCCGGGAATTGTCAGCGTACTCGAAAGCCACATGCTGGAGGATGCAGAATGTTCTTACCAACATCCTTGAAGCCAATGCCGAATTCGACATTCGCCCCGCCGCCCGAGCAGACACGTATACCGCCGCCAGAGCTATCCCCGGCACTTGCCGCCGCTACCAGCTGCAGATTCAGCTTCTTCCGCTGAGGTATCGAGAAGCTCACGTCCGGAAGCGCGAAGTCGGCACCCGCCGCGCTGTTCGCCCACGAGCCCACTGCTCCGACAGTGGCTTTCTGCGCCTCCGGACCGTCAATTTTGCGCTTCTTCGCAGCAGGCTCGCCGGCAGCTGCTCCGTTGGTAGGCGGAGGGGCTTGGCGGAGCTGGAGGATGTACGACGAAATGGACGAGAATAGCGGCTGGTGCTGTGGTGACTCGCCTGCATATGGTTTAGTCGGTCTTCAGCGAGGATTGTGCATGCTTAGATGATGGCTTACCGATGGCGCTGTACACCCTCTTCTTCAGCTCCGGCTGGTCGGCGAATGCCTGCTCAATCTCGGGCAGGCTCGTCGTGGTGGCTGTTGGGCCGGGTGAGGGCTTGGATGGGGCGTTTGCGGCAGCGGCGGCGGGCCTCGATGATATGGCTGTGAATTGTGACATCTTGGGCCGCGTCTCTCGGGGGTTGTTGCGGTGTTGATGTTGTTGTCAAGGCCGAGCCTGATGGGCGTGTTTCCCTTCGCGCCTGGCGGAGCGAGGCGAGCGCCACCACGCGATCCGCGTTTTGGCGCGCGAGGCTATCCCGACGTTGCTCAACCACACCATCACATTGCCCCTCTTCAGCCGCGCCTCAAACGGAGCAGAAGGGAGCAGCATTTTGCGAGCAGGTCACATTCAAGGTCTACTCAAAGTCTGCCTGACTGCTTTGCATGGAGACCTGCGAATCCGATTTAAATCCCCGCCCATTACACGCCCGCCCAAAAATTCCCTTGCCAATCGCTGGTGCAAATGCCCCTTTTTCCTGCTTCATATTCCTCAGCTCCCGACCGATGGAGATTGACCGAGGGTATTGGCGTGAGAAAGAAGCTGGACTGGGCTAAAATTCCGGTAAGAGCCACAAGGTTCCTGCGATGCTCCTGCAAATGTTTGACAGGCGCGCCTACCGTTGCCAGGAAACGCCGTTTCCATGTTTCATGGCCTCTCGCGCCATGTTGAGGAACCTTTAGGTGACACGTCACACTCAGGTGGCATGCTTTGATCCAACCAGACCCTTCTTGACGTTGGGGCTCGTTTTCGACTCGTTCTTCTTCTCCTTAGTATCTAGGGCGTCAGCAGATGCGCCAGGGGCGTATCTCGAGCCCAGGAGACCCTTCTGCTTAGCAGCCTCCATGAACTCCTCGGGAGTAGCGAGCTTCCCAACTTGCGTCGGGGGCCTACGGCTCGTGGCGAAGATGGCTCTGGTAGAGGCACTAGCGGCAGAGGAGCTAGCCACAGTTGCAGTCGACCTCGTACTGTTCGTACGGTTCATCGTCGGAGGGGTGTTCCCGGCACGAGCAATATCAAGGTTCTCCTCCCCGTAGCCTGTACCGTTGGGATAGCTCTTCGTAGCAGGTGTTCCCTGGTAGGCGTGGATGTCGGCGTGGGGATTGAGAGGTCCGGGACGTCCAGGACCATTGCGTCCAACACTGCCGGGTACATAGCCGCCACGGCTACGGCCACTGGAGCCTCCACGACTCGGAGTGCCAGAAGGTGCAAGGTTGGCAGGCATATTGTTCGGTGCAACGTGGCGCGGTGGAGTGTATGCTCCCCGACCACAGCGCCTACCGCCCTTGTCGTTGTAGGAACCCTGGCTGAATCCAGACGGTCAGATGCATCATCGGAATGTGCTCGATATACTTACAAACGCAAAGCCTTAGCAATAGCCATGGCGTCGGCATTTTGAGGATTGTTCAGGATGGGGTCGAGTGGCCGCTCGTTCTTGCGGTCAGGAGGGCCGCCGCCGAACACGGCGCCGCTTTTGTGTCCGTAATCCCTGCGAGCAGGCTCTTGCACGACTTCTCCACGCGCCTGGCGATTGAGACGAAAGAGTTGGCCATCGTGAAGGCGGTCTTGCTTCTCGGCGTCGAGGTCACGGTCCGTGGTGGTGCGGTGGAAGTCTTTGGTGAAGTAGTCAGTAAACGTCTTTGACAGGGGTCCACACGCCAGGCCTACTGGTCCATCCAGACAACGCGGGGTTACTTGAGCCTCCGGGCTGGCGCATAGGCTTGTTCACAGCGAATGGTTGGTGGCGCACCCTGGCGTAGGCGTCACGCACGTCGAAAGAGGCAACGACTTGCTCGCGATGGGAAGCACCCAGCTCAAGCCGGAATGCATGAGCCTGGTCTTTGTCGACGAATTGAGCGGGAAGCTCGTGGCTGTCGTAGCCGTCGGACATGGTGGTGGAAGAGGTTACGGTTGCGCCGTACAGACCGGATGTCGGTGGTTTGACGGGACCTGGCAGTGAAAAGGTAGGGTGAGGCAGACGCCGGGTCGAAGCAGCGGGAGGGCTTGTGAGTGCCGGATGCGCCTGCCAGAATCTGTCGTCGGCTCGCTGCCGCCGCTCCGGCACTTAGCCGCTTCGAGGGTCAAACGAGGCGTTCACAAAGAAGGACCGTCCTCTGCACAGCCTGCCGCAGGCTTCGACCGCAAGGCGCCTCGTTAATTCCTTCTCTCGTAAGGTTTCTTTGGCTGCAGACGCACAAGTTCGTTGGGGATATTCTACGGGAGTTTCGTCGCATCGGATCTCCATTGTCAAGCTCACATCCAAACAGGTAGGTTAGGTTTCCCTGCAGGTTTCAATTGTATCTTCTCTAGTCTGAGCCCGTGACAGTACCTTCTTTGTTCAGAGCGCATGGTGCAGCAGTTCACATGGAAGAACTGCCGTGATGTCTCGCGCTATGGAACAACACCATGCTCCGTGCATCTCCTGCTCAGCCCGCAATGACGACATTAGCAGTTGACCAGCCAATGATCCAGAAAGGGCCGAATGCATCTTCTGACAGCCTGCTTCAGCCAGACTAACATGTCCGTATAATCCTGGTATAACGCACTTCCTCTTTTCTCTTTCTCTCTTTTTTCTTTTGTCTTTGGAACCCCAGCGACCCATCAGTCGTGAGTGGTAAGATGCAGCAAGCCTCCGGGGTCTCGAGCCTGACACTCCCCATAGCGCAGCCAGTCTCACAAACAGACGTGGCAATCTGAATGAAGCCGAACTCCTGCATTCGTCTGGAACAACCCACTTCCAAATCCTGAACGAAAAACAATTGGCACAGGGTGGGCAATCTCCAAACCCTCATTCTTCCCAGAGAATCCTAATTTGTCTACAGGTTCACCGGAGCTACAGCCATTCTTGGGACCGCCACGTCTCAGGCCGCGGAGGACCTCGCACGCTATCCAGAGGCGAAATCCACAAGCCTGCCGGTTGGCACGCTCGACGCGGTTCAAGCTTCTCCAGCCGACCCATGATCTACGTGGCCCGGACGCGCTACTACGGACGCAATGAAATCGTCACATTCGGCGGGTGGACGTTACAGTGCTCAACTGAGGGTTGTGATCATCAGTTGTGTTATAAGTACGCAAGGTTGCGCGGGGGCCTTGACCTGGACTGCGATGGAAATCCGGAGGAGAAGGGGATGGGCAGAGAGGATGGGGATAGTGGAGCTGGAGGAGCTGGAGCTGTGAGAACGGGGGCAGCGGCTGTAGGAGACGCCATGGACTTTAAACACTAAGAAGCCATTCATCTCCAATCACCGAAGTAGAAAGAAATGCGAGATCAGATCGAGACAAAATCCTGAAGGGGTTGGTAAGGAGTAGAATTTTGCATCCTCATGAAGTTTTAGCGATCTCGATCTGCGGAAGATTTGAAACGTTTTTCTCACGAATCACAGCGGCTTACTCAGAAAATACTACAGGCTCGTGCCTGCCACTCTTGACACTCAGATCTGTGTCCTAAGAGCGCTCATGCTGACCTCACGACTTGGGCGACTTGCATGGCGGTTGGCAGCATGCTTACGGTCTGCGCATACGTGGCTACGTAAGCGCTTGGTGAATTTGATACAACGGAAGAATCCTGCGATAAGGGTCGGGTGAGTTCATTGCTGGGAGTCGGAGGGCTAAGGGAAGTTCGGGCGGAGAAAAGTAGACGCGGGGACCCTCGCTTTGACCATGACACGTGCTGAGTGCTGCTCTCCTTCCCCGCCCACGGTGTTGTTGGGGCCGAACGCCGACACCGAACACCTGTCACCACACACACCCTACGCCATGCTGGCCGGCATCCACGCGAAACCGAGGACCATCAGCCGGGGCGGAGCCTGCTTGCTCCCCGGCATGAGGCCACCCAGACGGGATCTTGGCCTTGGCCGGATTACTCGAATCAGCAAGAAGAAAAGAAAAGTGCAGATCTAGTAGTACCTTCTCGCATCAAGAGACGGGATGCCGACTGACAGCTAATCCTGTCGCCGGCGGTAAATGATGCAGGACCGACGAGAGGCTTGCGGGCCGGCAAGGGGAGATGTTGGGACTTTACGTCAAACGGTGCGAATCGGCGAATCCTGGTCTCACATTCACTCGAGAGTGCCCGGAGAACGGTGTGGCTTCGCGCGAGGGCCACGCCCACAACGCCACAAGGAACGCGTAAGCCAATCGGGTCGATGAGACGTCCTAAGCACCAGCCGTGTGTCCGGGCCGCATGTGGGATTTCCGGCCAATCCAGACGTCCACCGTCCATTTTCCGCTTCCAGACACCGTTCATCCGCTCGACGTGCAACATGCTCAAACCCATAGGCAGAGCCGCGAGAGAGCGCGTAAATTCCCCGGCCCCTCCTAGGATCCGGCAGCCTCGAGGCCGGCCAGAGATGCAGCCGGATAGCCCCAAGCGTCCGCGTCCACCCTAGCAGGTAAGCTTTCTTGCTGTAAGACATGACGTCCGCCCGCCTCGCTGGATCTCCGTACTGGTGCAGATCCCGGGCTTGGGCTGCCTATCGGCTTACCTGGAGGCGGGCTGCAAGGCAGCAGCCGCAGGTGTGTGTGTGTGCGTGTGTGTGCGCGCGCGCGTGCGTGCTGCAGACCCTCGCTCTGATCTGTTCTTTGGCAGCTACATACACGTATAAGGGCCTATTACTTCCGGCTCGACATGCGGACTATCGACGGAACCAAACTTCTCCCCTAGGGATTCAGAGTGTCTGATACGTGGTACACCACACATGCACAGGAACTCACCAAAGCGGAGGCGCGCGAAAGGGACCTTGCAGTGGCGCTTGCGTTGGTGCCTGAAGCCGTGGAATCAAGCACGCGCCGGCAGGTCTCACCACGAGGAGTGGCAATCTACGACGCAGCCACAGTCATAGCTGATGTGTGGTATATTAACTTGGACTTACTCAGCTCTCACTCGCGGCCCCAGCCCCAAACATTGAGGGCTCGGCGTGGCTTCGCGCAAGCTACGGGCGCAGCGAACTCTATGCTCAGGCGTGGCTTGGACGGCCGCGGGGAGAGCGGCAAAGGCCGCGCCAAGCACCGCCGGGCCAGAAGAAGCTCGCGGTAGCTCGACAAGGAGGCTGAGCGCCATGGAGGGCCCCGCAAACGTGGTGGACGATCCCTGCGGAGGGATCGTCACGCATCCACATCGTATCCGCGGGTTAGGAGTGCGGCGGAAAGCAAAAGTGCGAGGGCCCGCGAGCATGCTGGCGGCGCGCTGGGGGAGCGCCGTATTTGGGCTCCTTCGCAGGCCACACGTGAGCAGCGGCCCCGTTGGGGCGGCGGGCGCAGGGATGGCGCCAGCGGAGCCAACCACGCCAAAAGCTGACGTGCGTCCCAAAGCGTCGCCTGGCGAGCTGCCGGCAGGTCACTCCACGCTCGTGCTCCCCGAGAGAGATTGGCTGTATGACCTGACCGCGGGCGCGCGCTGCAAGAGCCCGCGCCGGGACGGGCTGGCTATATTGCCCTGGCGCGCAGCTTTGTCTCCGGCTGACGCGCGGGCGCAGCAGGCGGGCGACGACAGCGGACAGCGGGCAGCGCGCGCCCGTCAGCACGACGGAGCAGCTCGGTTCTAGACGCGCCACCCGCTTCGCGCGGGCAGCAAGGGCCTGCCGTTGCGCTGGAGATGCGGAGGCAGCACGTCTCAGCGGGCCATTGGCGGGCCTTCCTTGCCGCCATTGGCCTCGTCGTACCACGCCGCTGCTCCCTGCGCGAATCAGCGCGCCCGCGCCCGCCGTCCTGCATCGCAGGATTGCCCTCAGTCCGCCGATTCCGTGCTGGCCCTGGCGGCCGCGGGCGATCTGCGCGCGCTGGACGGCAGCCCTGTGCGTCCGCATTTCTCAGCCACGGCCCTCTTGTTCCACCGCTCTGGTTGAACTGTGCCTTTTTTCTCCGCCCAGCTCGTCTTCTGTCTGCTCTCTCTCCTCTGCCTCCCTTCGTTTGGTAATTCGACATTTATGCTGCCAGCGGCGCGCACCTTGCGCACTCAGCAGCCATGGCACCGCTTCTCCGCGGATACCTGATCGCCGCTGCCCTTGCAGCCTTCCAGCATGCCCATGCCGCCAAAGACCCCGTCCGGGATTTCTGCCGCCGCTGGGGGCACCAGACCGCCGTCGTCGACCGCCGCCTGTACATCGATGGCGGCCAGCTCACGTGGAACCCGATGTCACAAAACCCACTGAACTACACCAGTACGATGTTGCCTCCGCTGCGCCCGCGCCCCCGAGCTGACTGTCGCCGTCGCAGATACCTGGCTTCTCTACAATGACCTCGACGACGCCGCCTCTGGCATGCCGCTGCTCCACGACGATCTCAACAAGACACGAGACGTCCCGGACCTCAGTGGCGGCGTGCTGTGGGCCGACGAAGTGAACAAGGTCTTGTATCTGTATGGTGGTGAATACAACGACGCCACTCCTGAAGCCTTCGCGCCGTGGGCTTACGACATTCTGCTCAATCAATGGAACCGGACCGACGTGAGCGCAGCATCCGGAATCCAGCGCGTGTCCTACGGTGCGGGCGTCGCCGTCAACGAGACCGGGGTGGGCTACTACCTGGGCGGCTGGCTCAACAACCAGACGGTTCCTGGATGGGGAGCCAACCCCATGCTCACCAGCAATCTCATTGTGTACGACTTCGTCAACGACGCCTGGACCAACAACACCGGCCCCGACAGCACCGGGCGCGGCGAGGGGGTCATGGTTTTCCTGCCAGCTTCTGACAAAGGCCTCTTGATCTACTTTGGAGGTGTCCTCGACCCTTTCGACAATGGCACCGTCCTGGGTGACGCCCTGAGCAACATCTACGTTTACGACATCGCCTCAACAAAATGGTACAAGCAGACTGCCACCGGAGACGTCCCTGACATGCGGAGGAAGTTCTGCGGCGGTGCCACCTGGGCACAGGACAAGTCGTCATATAACATGTGAGTCACATGACTTTTGTTCTCGAGCTCGCTGCTGACGCAATCAGCTACATCTATGGTGGCCAAGGCATCGAAAATACCACCGGATATGACGACGTCTACATTCTGTCGCTACCTTCCTTCCAATGGATCAAATGGTACCCAACAGACAATGGACCAGGAAACCCCCATGGCATTTCCTCTTGCAACGTGATCGACGATGCACAAATGCTCATCATCGGCGGTTGGTTTGCACAGCATGAGGACTGCGACTCGCCAACGGTTTGGGGTACTCACAACTTGAACCTGGGCAAGAACGGGCCAGAGGATGCGATGTGGGACTTGTTCTATCCCAATATCACCAAATACGTGGTCCCCCCGGAGATCGTTGCAAAGATTGGCGGAAGGTATGTTGACCAAGCAGGTCGGTGTTGCGTGTCACGCTGATGAATTGGATCAGTTCAACCGGAGGCGCAACGAACAAAGCACCGTCGAGCTGGGATAACCGAGATCTACCCGTGTATTTTTCCCGGATACCCACGTTTGCGGCTCGCTCGGCTACTAGAGATGTCCCTACTGGCTCCTCAACGTCAAGCGGAGAACCAAGCAGTGGTGGCTCGGGCGGTTCGAACACGGGCGCAATTGTTGGGGGTGTTGTGGGTGGGGTTGGCGGTTTGCTGTTGATTCTGGCGGTGGCATGGTTCTGCCTTCGGCGGAGGAAGAAGAGCAAGGACGCTGCGAATGAAAAGGGGTCGCAGCAGAAGCCGGCGGAGTTGCCGGCAGAGAATCTTGAAAACGGAGGCGGCGTCGTATCCGAGCTTTCGGCAACAAACAGCCATAGGTTCCGGAAGGACGGTGGATCTCCGAACACTCAAACCATGTCGCCGGTCTACACGCACCACAGCTCATCACCCAACACTACTTCTCCAGTCATGGGGGGATCAGAATTCCCCGTATCACCGCAGACGCCATACGGTCCCGGAGGCCCCCCGGGAATGGCGGGAGGCTACATGCAACCGCCTGTTTCTCCTAGCTCTCCGCAGTACATGTACCCAGCGGGCCCGCCAGGCACTCTTCCACAGTACATGTTCCAACCGCCGCCGCCGAACGCGCAGCCTTACGACCCTTCACAACATGCTCTGCACAACGAGCACTTCCCACCGCCGCCTTCGCCACAGGCTGGACATTCGGGGCTTGTGGTTCCATCGGGCCACCATCCCGGCATGGTGGCGACACCCAGTGACTATTCACGAGAATCGGAGCCGGATTCGGCGTATCCGCCAACAACAACGTCCAACACGCCAGCACATTTCTACCCGCAGCCGCTGCAGGTTGGTCGGAACGTAACACAAAGCACACAGGCAAGCGACACGCCGCTCGTGGGCCGCATCAGCGAGAGCATCGGGTCGGTGTCGGGGTCGGGGTCATCGGGAGGCAAAGGCGCAACACGGAGTCCGCAACATCCGGTAAGAGGGCGGTTCAGGGAAGAAGGTCACGACTAAACGAGCGGGTTCATTTGTCTGGAAAAGGTTTCTAATGTATTTCGCCACTATGTCTGGTGTTTTCCTTCGGCGTGGAATTCGGAAGCGAGCCAGTCTACAGGACTACTGGCAGGCAATGTTTTCTTCAGCGGCAACTCGATACCTGGAAAGGGAATTCCTGGACACATCCAAACATCATGGACGCGAGGGGCGGCCCCTCGCGGAAGCAGAGCGATAGTTAATCTATGTGGCCGAAGCATTGCAACGTGACGATCGGATTGTCTCGAGGCGAGGGATGGGCTGCACGTGGACGCAGAGATCGAGGTGCAGCGGGGCGCGGACCGGCGCCGCTCTGGAGCCTCTCGCTTCCACGCTCCTTTCGCATCCACTGCGTGCGTGTAACGACAGCGCCGCAAGCGTGCAGGCGCACTGCCAGGAGAGCTGCTGCCTCAGGCAGACCCACGTGCGCGCGGTGCGGCCGGATTCGGGGCACAGTGGCAGGTGGACGGCGGCCGAATATAGAAATAACAAGGGACAGCCCTAAACGCCGATCCCCCGAGCGCCTTTTGATGTTCGCGCGGCCGTCCAGAAGCGGCGCATGGGCGGCGGCCGGCGGAGGCTGACGACAGACCGACAGGCCCCCGGCACCTCCGTGCCAGTGCTGCCAGATTCCCTGACACGACACCTCCATTCGCCTGCCACCCAGCAGCACCCCGACCACCCCAGAGCGGAAGATGCCCAGGTGAACACCCGGATTCCAATGCCTCGCCCCGACGCCCACGACGCCGACGAGGTCCTCGGGCTCCTGGGCAACGCCGCCCACGAGGAGCTCGAGCTCGAGCAGCGGTCACAGCACCACGCCCGCCCGCGCCCACCGCCCGCCTTCCACCACGCCGACCACCTAGGCATCACGCAGCACGCCGCCGCCGGCCCCTACTACGAGTCGAGCGTCACCTCGTCGCCGCGAGACTCGCCCGCCCCGTCACCCGCCGCCGCCGCTGCCGCCCACCACCACCACCACCAGCCGCCGCCGCCCATCTCCGCGCTGCGCTCCGCCTCCAACTCGCCCGCCCTGGGCGCCTCGCCCTCGCCCGCTCTGGGGCCCGACGGCAAGCCGGGCCTGCCGCGCCGCCAGTCCAGCTTCGCGCAGCCGCGGCCGGACGGCACGCCGCGCACCCCCAACCGGGTGCGGTTCGACGAGGAGGCCGAGCTGATCCCGCTCGAGGAGGCGTCGTCGTATCGCAGCTCCGAGAGCGCGCGGCCGAGCGGCGACGGCGGCGGCGGCATACCCAATGGCGGGATCGCCAACGGCCCGCGGCAGCACCCGTACGCCACGCGCATGCCGCTCTCGGGCGACAGCGACGACGACGAGGATGGCGGCGACGCGAGCTGGGCGGACGAGGAGGACTTCCTGTCGAACGGCGCCGCGGGAGGGCGCGGGCGGCGGGGCAGGAGAACCGGGCGGCGAGGCGGCAGAGAGCAGCGGCTGCCTTTGCTGACGGACATCGAGGCGCCGAGCGTGACGGTGGCGAATTCGGAGGTGGGATTCAGCCCGGAGGACCTGCTGGAGAGCGCGAGGCCGAAGAGTGGGCTGCGGAGTGCGTTCATGAACATGGCCAACAGTATAATGTACGTCCTGGGCTCACCCCCTCACCCTCATTCCTGGAAAAATTCTCGAAGGCGGGCGGTCATCCCTTGGTGTCGTAATCTTGCAGGGATTCGAGCAATTGGTTTGGCCCTTGCCGATAGGTGAAAATCGTATCGGAATGTCTAACGTGGAATTTTGTTTTCGCAGTGGCGCCGGCATCATCGGCCAACCCTACGCCTTCAAAGAAGCTGGCCTCCTGACAGGCATCATCCTCCTGCTCGTTCTGACAATCACCGTCGATTGGACCATCCGCCTCATCGTCATAAACTCGAAACTCAGCGGCGCAAACTCGTTCCAAGCAACAGTGCAACATTGTTTTGGAAACTCTGGCCTGATAGCTATAAGCGTTGCACAATGGGCGTTGTGAGTGATTCCAGGGGACTGGGACGGCAAGAGGAGATAATCTGGCTCCCGGGCGTTGAGTCGAACGAGGCTAATTGGAATTGCTATCGCAGTGCATTTGGCGGTATGATAGCGTTCTGCATCATCGTAGGCGATACGATCCCGCACGTTCTGGAGGCTCTATTTCCTTCGCTTCCCGATACTCCCTTCCTATGGCTGCTCACGGATAGAAGGGCAGTCATTGTTCTGTTCATTCTCGGGATCTCATACCCTCTTTCTTTGTATAGAGATATTTCAAAGGTAAGCGGTTGGGCTGCGGAAAGACAAACACCAAGGCTGCGGTCGGGATGCTAACGACAGGCAGTTGGCGAAAGCATCTACTCTGGCACTAGTTAGCATGATCGTCATCCTTGTCACAGTGGTCACGCAGGGTCCCAGAGTCCCTCCGAACATGAAAGGCAAGATTTCGGGAAGCTTAATCATCAACGACGGCGTTTTCCAGGCTGTTGGCGTTATATCATTTGGTAATTACATCGTCCCGTGAAACGATTGGTTTGCATGCTAACAGACACCCAGCGTTTGTTTGCCGTAAGCACACCAGTTTCAGCTTTGAATGACACGTGCGGAACAGCGAAAGTACTGATGAAGCATCTTGCACAGACCACAACTCCCTTCTCATCTACGGCTCGCTCAAGAAGCCCACGCTCGACCGCTTCTCCAAGGTCACGCACTACAGCACCACCATCTCAATGGTCGCCTGTCTGCTCATGGCACTCGCCGGCTACCTGACCTTCGGCGACATGACACAAGGGAATGTGCTCAACAATTTCCCGACGGACAACATCATGGTCAATATCGCACGCCTGTGCTTTGGCCTCAACATGCTGTCAACCCTGCCGCTCGAGGCGTTCGTCTGCCGCGAAGTGATGGAGAACTACTATTTCCCGGGCGATCCGTGGGATGCCAATCGCCATCTCCTTTTCACTACCACGCTGGTAGTCAGCGCGATGGGCTTGAGTCTGATGACGTGCGACCTGGGCGCCGTGTTTGAGTTGATAGGGGTAAGTCTGGTTTGCTTAAGAGACACCCCCACTTTCTCTTTGCTAACCGTGGTTCTTTCCCAGGCAACGTCTGCTTGTGCCCTCGCTTACATCCTCCCGCCGCTATGCTTCCTGAAACTGTCGAAAAAGAAGTCCGGCCGCACGGAACGCATCTGCGCCATGGTCTGCGTGGCCTTCGGCTGCTGTGTGCTGGGTGTCAGCCTGGTGTTGGCAGTCTCAAAGCTCATGCGTAACGAAGGAGGTGTGTCTTCTTGCAGCTAGACGCCCTCGTTGGGAGCGGCGAGACCAGTTTGTGAGCGTTCAATTGGAGGGAACGAATTGAATTTTTAGAACACGAAAGAGATCTGAAGGGACCAAACGGGCAGGGATGGCATCATTGCATATTCAGAGGGCATCATCTTTCAACTGCGTGCATTTTGTGCATTGGCATTGGTCGGGTGGCAAAACAAGGAGTTTCTCGGGTCGCTTTTTCTTTTCTCGTCCTACTTTCCGACTGTTTGGAATGGTCGCTGATGAGCGAGTGTGTGCTTTTGTGTATGTTTGTACATGGCTGTACGTATACTCCGCCGCTGCGGAAAATCGGCGGGCGTGCCGAGATAAGGGAGTCTGTCGTTGTAGATGACTTGGTTCTTGTAGGAAAGACGAAAGTATACTTCAAAGCCTCGAAGATGTGTGCCCGGTGCCTTTGGTGCTGCAACGCCGCACGCTTTGCCCGTCTTTTGTTTTTTGTTTTCCCTTGAGTGGACCGGTATGGGGGATGGAGCAGCAAGGTCCCCAGCACCCTTGCAGCCAAGATGGTTCATATGCGGACCCCGCCGTGGACGCCTCTCCAAGCACTCAACGACTCCAGCTCCCCGTTCAAGCCCCTAGACCGCCGTTGCACATCTGGACGTCTGGACACTTGGATACCTGGACACCGCTGGATGCTTCCGGGCACCACCGGGTAGCTGGACACCTGGATCTAACTACTCCCCCACCTGAGAGACACTTACTTCTTTTTCATGCTTTTATCCTGTTCAAGTAGTCTCCTCGATGGTATAAAAGTAGAAGCTTTCTTTAAGCAGACGTACTATTAGTGCATTAGCCAAGCGTTTCGCATTCTTCTACTACATCACTTTTCACCGCTGACTTCGCAATTTCACCGTCATCGCTTTTCCCGATATTAGGGTCTCTTCCTCTTATCTACCTACCGGGTTCGCTATCCATGCTCACAAATGCTCTAGCTATACTGATGTAAACACATGTCCGTTTCTGACCTGAACGGAGAGGGTGGCGCCGGATCCAACGTGTATGAAGACCGAAGAAAGAAAAACCCATAACCTGAACACCGTCTCCACCTTATGATGCGATTATTCAAACCCCATGCGTCCAACCAATGCAATGCACCGAACCAGGGGCTTCATGCAAGTGTCTGGAAGGGAAATTTTGCGTCAACCGTGTCGATCTTTCCACGCCTTCACGCGGCCATTCCCGAGTCTGGGTCAGACTCAGTCCGCTGCCTCTTCCGTGACGGCCGCACCGTGACATTCTCCGCCGAGGACGAGCCAGCCGCCACACCGCCGCCCGCACAAACTCCCTCTCCGCCCAATCTTCTCTGCTGCCCCCGTTCCGGAGTGGGGCTTGCGTTCCTCGAAGCGCCCAGCGTCCTCAGCGCTTCGACCGACCTCGGATCCACGCAGCCGGCCTGCGAATTCACCTCCGGCCTGCCCCTCTCCCTCGGCCTCGGGCCGGTCCCCAACGTCTCCCCACTCAACGAGCCGTCCGGCCCCTCGATCCTCTTCCCGCGCGGCGTAACCTGCTCGCCCTCGGCGTCGGCCCCGGCCCCGGCGTCCGGACTCCTCGCCTCCTTCGCCTTCGGCATCGTCAACGCCCTGCGCGCCCTCTCCGCCATCTTCTCCGCGGCCCTCTGCAGCCGCGCCACCTCGCCGATCACCCCGTCAAAGTCGACCCTGTAATCCGCGTTCTCCTGCCGCAGCGCCCAGCCCTCGGCCTTGAGCTCGAACACCTGCTCCTCCAGCTCGCCGACGCGCGCGTCCAGCCGCTTCTCGGCCGCCTCGAGCGCCTCGTTGCGCTTGGCCAGCCACCTCTTCTCGTCCGTCAGCTGGCCGACCGTGTCCTCCAGCCACGCGTTGCGCGCCTCCAGCCGCCGCGTCTTGGACTCGTACACGTCGCGCTGCGAATCCAGCTTGGCCGTCAGCTTCTCCTTCTGGTCCGCCAGCCTGGCCTCGTACGCGCCGCGCTGGTCCGCCAGGTCGGCCCGCGCGATCGCGAGCTCCTCCTCCAGCCGGCGCGCGTGCTCGACCTGCAGGCGCGGGCTGCCGGGCCGCGCGGCGGCGAGGGGCGACGGCGGCTCCGCGGGCTCCTGCTGCTGGGCGGGCGGCTGCTCCTCGCGGAGCGCCGAGGCGAGGAGGCGGAACATGGCGCGTTCGCGCTGGCAGGGTGCGGGCCGCGGGGAGGACGCGGGGCCAGAACACCGGGACTCTTGGAGAGCGGGCGAAGAAGCTCGAGTGGGAGAGCCAGAACGGAGCTGGACGAAGGGATGCTTTGAAAATTACAGAGCTGAAGGGAAGAAGAGGAGCTGGCCTGGTGCGTCCGAAAGGAGCTGTGCTGTGCTGTGCTGTGTTGCGAGGTGGATGTGAGGGTGAGGAGCCGAAATGGCGTGGCTGTTGGTTTCATGCACTTACGCAAACGGAACGTGGTTGTTGAAGCGTTTCTGGAAGGAAACGTCGAGTGTTCTCGGCGTCGAAAAGCCGTTGGGGTTGGCCGGCCAACGTGCGGCAAGTGGGGCGTGCACCAACCAGGAGAGTAGCCGTAACGGGCACGCAGTGCTCTTCAGCAAGAGTCCTCGTAGACTGGCACCCCTCCAGGGCCGCGTGTTCACATTTCAAATTCGCGCCAAGTTCACGCAGCAAACTGCAAATCTTCGTTCACTCTCCATACGCGCCAGCCCAGCCGTCCGGCCTGTCACCCGTCCAGCCGGCCAGCTCTCAAACAGGCTGCCGCCGCCAGTCTAGAAGCCTGCTCCAAACCTGCCCAGAGGGGGAAAAAAACGAGACCGCGCAATGCATGCCTGAAACAACACACGATAACAGCTCACTCGCTTTTCGGCAAACAGGTGAACCACACACGAGAGGGAAACGGAAGGAATTCTTGCAGGATGCGTCATGGAAAACCCCCCCCCCCCCCCCCCCCCCCCCCCCAAAAAAAAAAAACCTCAAACGTTTCTCGATTCGTGCACACAAGACCGATCCGTCAATGCTAACCCAAGTAAACCCTCCAACCTTCCAACCCTGTGAGAGACTTCAAGACCAGAACCGAAAAAGTGAGCCCTAAAACCCTCAAATGCGCCTGTGCTATCCGAAATGATGAGTCGCAGGGGCCCAAAGTCGACTTAAAAAGCGTAGACAAAAGACAATAAACACTAAAGACGAAGATGCACGTACGCACGCATGACTTGCGGGTATCCCACTTCGCAGAGCAGAAGGCAATAATGGGGGACCTCGGATAAAAATCTTCAAAAAACGCGTGAATGCATCGACATAGGAAATGAGCGCGTGGGTAGGGGCCGGTGCACCTTCCTCTCTCCTCTTCTCGTTTCCCACCTGAGGGAGTCTCCTGGTTTTCTGCTTCCTGAAGAAAGCTTCGACGCAAACCACAAACTGGTAGAGGAATACGCACGGCAGTCAAGACGGTAAGGCGAGCACATCACCCAAGATCGCACAGAGGCATGGCAGAAGCATCCCACATCCACAGGAAGCCTGTGGACTAGACATACGACCACTCCCCCACCCGACTTAGGCTCATCCTGCTCACGCGTCCCGCTGCCGCTTCCTCCGCCAGTGCGTCGAGCTCCGTCAGCGCCTCCTGCATCACCGCCTCGCGGCGAATATCGTACATGCTGGCGATTCGCCGCAACGGCGGTTGCAGATCCATCCGCAGGCCCACGCCCACGCTCAGCCGCCGCACCAGCTCCGCCTGCCGCACCCGCACGCGCATCGACAGCTCCACCTCCAGAGTCGGGGATGGCGACGGTGTAGTAAACCTCCGCCGAAGTCCTCCGGCTCCTGGAGGTGCTAATAAGCTGGACTTTGATGAGTTTTGCTGTTGCTGTTGATAAGGATGATGGGGTTGCTGTTGCTGATTTTGTTGGGTTTCGTAACGGTTGTAGCGTTTGTTTGATGGGGGTGGTGGTTGCTGTTGCTTGCTATTTACTTGCTTCTCTTGTCTTTGGTGTTGCAGATGGTGATGAGGGGCGCTGGCGGAGCGGGCTCGTTGCTACTCGATCCCTACGTCGTCCTGGCGACTGCCGCGCCGCGCCAGGACCCCTGCATGGCCAATGTCGCGCATAAGATCGTCTTGCCTGGAGCCCCTTCGCCCGTAGCCTGAGCTCGTCTGCCGACGCCTCCGCACTTGAAGCTTATGGCCTTGGTGGTGGTGCGGGGTAACGGCACTTGGATGGTGCGACGAATGTGGCGTCGAGAAGCCTGCAGAGCCTGGTCCGCCATACACTTGGTTTGGCGGGGTACCAACCACGAAGCTGTTCCTGTCCCTGTCACTGCCGTTGCTGGCAGAGTGTGAGTGGGTGAGGATTGGCCGAGAGTTGCTGCTGGGGCTACTGCTGCTGCCATTGCCGTTTGACAAGGAATTGAGATTTTGTCTTCTGCTGCTAGGCCTGACGTTGACAGGTAGACGGCTAGCTTTGTTCGAGCTAACACTTCCACGGCGGCCATCCGGATAGGAGGAATCGTTTGTGGGGGTGTTCATCGAGTCCTCGCCGCTCACAGCCCACAGCGACGAAGGATCGCTGACTGTTATCGAAGAGGAAGAAGTCGGCTTCGACAATGTGTACTCGCGGGAATGGCTGGAAGTCGAAACCGCTGTCGACGTGGAGCTGCTCGATCCGTCGCGCGTGTGCGGGCGATATTGGGATGCGTCGCTGGCTTCACGTTGGTGGGCATTCATGCGCTCGACACGGTACTCAGAGTTACCACTTCCCTCTCTGGTGCGTGGCCTACTGTAGACCTGGACGGAGCTGTCGCCGCTGCCATCCCTCGTCCTCGGCCGGTGGAAGACAGAAACTGTGCTGTCGCCACTCCCATCTCTAGTTTTTGGCCGGTGAGGCATGGCAAATGCTGCAGACGCACTCTCGCTGCTTCCTTGCCGAGATAGAGGTCGAGAGTGGTTCGAGCGCGAAGAACTGGGTCTTAACGACGGTAGTCCGTTGTCGAAACTCCTGCTCCCACCAAGCAGCAGTGTGCTCCTCGGGCTATCACCTGAGCCCTCCCAGAAACTGCCCTTGCGCCGGTATTCGACTGCAGACATTGGTGGTGTGGGTGGCGGCAAATTGGATGACATGCCGCTCGGCAGCGGCGGAACGGGTGGTGGGAATCCAAGTGGGGTGAACGTCACGCTCTGCCTCCTGGCGCTCGAGGGCCGGGATCTAGGATACTCTGCGCTACGCCGCGCTGAGTTCGGCGACAGCAGAGTCTGGCTCTCGCATGCCTTCACAAGCTCGTTCGCCATCTCGCGGACCAAGATGGCGGGATCGGACTCTGCCAAACGCTTGATCGCGTCCAGAAGTCCATGGGCCTGGATAAGAGGGGCACCACCACCGCTTTCTTCCGTTGCATCGCAGATACTCCGAATGATACGAAGTAGATTGAGACGGACGACTGGCTTCCTCGTGTGCAGCTTCTGGCCTACGCGGCTGAAGAGCTCAGGATGGGCCAGCAGTGCGGCCACTGGGGGCGATAGACGCAGTAACTTCTGTAGTGGCTCAAGTAGATTCTCGAACGCATCAACAGAGGAGTCCTGGGTCGTGAAGCAGGAGATGATCGCGCTGGGGAAGGATCCTGAAATGAGAGCCTGCTCTACGCGGGCAGTCTCTTCCTGTAACCAGATGAAAATGGCGTCTAGGGCGGTGACTTGCCAGTACTTGTCGGAAAGCAGGGAAATGTAGAACTGCAAGCCCTTGTTCTGCCACAACACCTTTCTGCCAACCTTTCCGGAGTGTGCCATGTCGCATAGGATGGGCAAGGCAAATTCCTTTAGAGGCCATTCCGTCTTGACAATGGTCTGAAGCAGAGGAATCACCCCGTTCAGTGCCGCATCCTCTTGCCTGGGTTTGCTCAGCCTGCATAGGTTATACAGAATGTTAAGGATCTGGTTCGACACTTCACGGAAGTGTGGAAGCTTCATGCTTGAACTCAGGAGGTCTGTAAGGACTTCTATGGCGTTCGAGTTCTGCAGAGCTTCGTGAGTAGTTGTAAGCATGGAGAGGTTTTTGATGAACTTGAGCATGGTGATCTGATTGGCGGGCCGCATGCGTTGCAAGTCCTTGAGAACTCCTGTAGATTGGGTAAGCGTACTATTTGAAAAGGAACGTTCCTCGAATCACTCACTCTTCAAGACCATGCGATCTGCGACGAGTTCTTTGACATGGGTCTCTGCTTGAGAGAAAAGCATGAAGATACCAACGATGCGCTCTTCGATGAGCTCTGCAACCTCACCGTCCTCTTCGAGCACTTTGCTTAAAACGAGCGACAATGGGTAGAGAACGGAACTGCGTGAGAAGATACGACAAAAGTCATTTTTCGGCGTTGGGCCCTGTGGATATGAGCAAGAGTGTCTGCATGTTGTGCACTGAACAACTTACTTGAAGATTGAAGACGCTCCATACGCCATTAACGCCGATGAGAACGAAGTCGCGATCATCCTCGAGGTCTTCTTCCAGGAATTCTACAAGGACATTCAGGCCTCCACAACCAATGAACATCTGCAGTGTAAGTGTTGACGTCTGGTACATTTGTCGAACGAAGGCTGCAGCTTCCTGGCGAATTTCCGAAGGGAACTTCTTGTGAGCAAACTGAGTAATGATCGGAATACCGCCAACAAAGCAGAGATTCTCTTGAATTTCCACATTATCGAGAATAATCTGCCATGAGCTGTCAGCAACGCATACCAACTTTACTTGGCTTCCATGTCTGTCGCTCAACTTACAATGTTCACAATCTTTAGCAAATCTAAAATGATCTCCCGGCGTGGCAGACTCTCCAGTATTTCCAGAATCGGTAGCATCCCGTGAGAGCTGATAATTACGTTCTTAATCTCCGGTGACTCCATCAGGATTTGTAGCTGCAAAGAAGGTCAGTCCAATTCGGTATTTCACGCAACTTATCATGAAAACGTACCAATTCATCCGAGACGTCGTAAAGCACCTCCTCCGGCTGCGTTGACTTGAGCGAGCTGACCCTGTTCTCCACAAGGCTGATGAGTCTAGCATAACGATCTCGGGCAACGTTGGTTTCTTGGTCCATCTCATCGAATCCCTCTTCCAACTGGGCGAAAGGATCCTCTTCGTCTTCTTCATCGCCAAGCCAGGACCCTGACAGCTTCGAGTTCATCATTCTTAGCGTTCCCCGCTCTGAACCACTATCACTCTCATGCTTGGGCCTCAGGGATGGCGCCGCGCCGTCGTTTCCAAACACGTCCGAGAAATCCTCTTCTTCATGCTCCGCATACTTTTCGATCCCAACTTGCAGATTTGGCTGTTTCACGGAATCCTTCACGTCCGAGCTGCCACCTGAAACATTAAGGCGAAGGCTGCCGCTCTTCTTTCCATTTTGGGCGGAGCGGGGGACATTTGTCAGGTCCGACGGGTGGAATAGACGAGGGGTGTATTCCTTGTTGTTGCGGTCCTTGAGGAACTGGAGTTTCTTCTGGAAAGCCGCATCGTCGGATGCAATGAGGTCTGAGTAGTCCTCCACTGAATTCTCTCTGAACGCTGCTGTTGGCTTCGTGAACGATGATATCCGGGGGTTGATGGGCGGGACCACCGCTGCTTTGGACATTCCGCGGAAGAACTGCGTCTTTGGTTCTTGGGACCCCTTCTGCGCTCCTGAGTTCGTCCGGCTGCTTTTGCCACTGTCAGGCCGCTTCTTGGAGGCGGACAAAGGTCTTATGGTTTCCAATCCTTCAGGATAGTCTAAAGGCGGTGGGCTGCTGAGCGTTATCGAACCATCGAATATATTCTCCGCGCTCGGCTCTTCCGTCACCGTATCGAAACTCGTAGCGTATGCCTTCAGCTTCTCGCTCGACAGCAAGCCGGCGAAATTGTCGTGTGGCCGCAGGTGCGGCAACTGCAGCGCGCTCGCGTTAATAGACGAAGCAAAATCATCGTCCCAGTTATCATTTTCCTCTTCCTCCTGCGAAGCAAAAACCTCCGTGGCCGAACGTGTCTTCTTGACGCGCAACCCACCCTGAGGAGGCACGGGCGCTGCGATCGGCGGCGGTGGTTCCTTTCTCGGTGGAACTGGACTGGAGGAAAGCGGTCGTGATGCTCGGCGGAGCGTTTCATTGGTTGGGGATTTCAGGGCCTCGTTCCACTCTTGCACGCTCTTGACGGCCTCGTCGTACTTGGTGGGCTTAGTCGGAACCACTGAATCCGCACGTCGAGCGTTGACGATCCAGGGATGCTTCAGAAGTTTCCGAGCAGATACCCTGAGATTGGGGTCCTTCTGAAAACATTGCATCAAGAAGTCTCGTACAGCCTGATCACTGATCAGCACTTCTTCGAAACATGAACAGAGGGTGTGGACATGGGTTACTCACCGGTGAAGCAGCTTCTGGGAGCGGTGGGTGGTCATCGTTGACTATCCGAAATAGCGCCGGCATTGGCTGAAGCTTGTGATATGGGGGTTTCCCATCTAGGAGCTCAATTACCGTGCAGCCCAAGCTCCATATATCCGACGCCGTAGTCGCGCCGGACAGCTCAATAACCTCCGGTGCCATCCAGTACGGCGTACCCACAACGCTTGAGTCGTTCAGGCCTGCCGTCTTGGTGGCAACACCGAAATCCGCGAGCTTGACCAATCCTTCCTTGGTGGTGAGAATGTTGGCGCCTTTGATATCGCGGTGGATGACACCCTGCTCATGCAGGTATAGCAACCCGTGCAACACTTGTGACATGTATATAGCGACGAGGTTTTCCGGAAACTTTCCGAAATTCTTGCAAATAGAGTGGAGGGAGCCGTTTTCACAGTACTCGAGGATGATGTAAAGCGATTGCGCGTCTTTGACGAAGCCATGATACTTGACAATGTTGGGATGGTTGAGGTTTTTGAGCAGGTCGATTTCAAGCATGATAACACGCAGTTCGTTCTTCGGGAGGTCTGCAAGCTTCACCTGCTTGATGGCGACAGTCTCACCCGTTCCCCAGTTGAGGGCGCGATATACTGAACCGAATGCGCCTTTTCCGAGGCAGTCACCGAGTTGCTAAAACACAAAGATTTCGTCAGCATTTTCCTTGCTCCGCTCGCAGTAAGAGCTGCCTGCGCGGCGCTCGATCCAATGCCACACATGACTCCAGCAGCCGTGTCTTGCAACGCAAGGATAGGAGGTCCTCTCACATAGTCTTTCAAGCCAGCGACATCCTGGGCGGCACGCTGGGCGGCCCCATCTTTACTCGGCGGCTTCTCCCTTTCCCGGTCGACCATTGTCGGCCTAGGCGCCCGGGTATGGGCTGAGCCTGGAGTCCCTCTGGCCTGCTGTGGCAGCGAAGAGCCTGGAGTGTTCTGCCCATGTGCACCGCCGCGGCTCTGCGGTCGCCGGCTGCCATTGGAGTGTTTATCCGCACCGTGGTGTGCCGACATGTGTGCCACCATAGCGTCTCCCTGGCCCGGACCCAGCACGACTTTCAGGCGTGGTTGATCGTGGTTGCGCAACGGTATTGGCGGGGAAAGGCGTCTCGAGCGGCGGCGGTGGCTGCTCGCGGGCTCAGGAGCAGGAGCGAGGAGCCGGGGACCGGGGACGGAGGAGGGCGAGGGGACTAGGCGGAGTCGGGGCTCTGGAAGCGGTGGTGGACGGCGGGGAACGCTGCTGCGGTGAGCTGCATGTCACCCATCCGGAAAGCGGGCCTGGGTGGTGAGAGAGGCCGGAGATTGCTGGGAAGCAACAGCTTTCGCGACGCGGTAGGAGTGCGTCGCCGGCGACTCTGGCTCGCACAGCTCGGTCGGCACTGCGGTCCTTGAGGAGGCGGGCAAACGTGCGGGAATTGGATTTGGGCGTAGGGCTGAGTTGTTAGGAAAGAAGGCGCCGGCGCAACTAGCGCGACACGGCCGACTGCGCTGGGCCTCGAAGCGGGTAGCGGTAACGGCGGGGTGGGCCGGCCTGGCCGCGAAGCTCAATAATTGCAGGAGCGCGCTGCGCAGGCTGCGGCGTGACGGCTGAGAGGGAGTGACGGGTCGTCGAGGCAAGCGACTGTTTGTTGTGCAGGGCCCGCGACCCGGTCGTCAGCCAGCCGCCAGATCGTCCCGGCCCGCCAAGCGATTGACAGGCGACGGGGCCTGTCAACCAATTGCGCTGCCCGCGAGCCCTCTCGTTGCCCATCGTCGTCCCTCCGACACGCCTCGCCTGCTGCTGCGCAGATCGCCGGCGAGCCATAGACCCGCGTCGACAAGCCCTCGCCGCCCGCGCCCGTCCAGCCCTACGTCTTTGGCGTCCGATGGCGCTGGATCACTGGCAGGGGTGTTTGATGCACGGCACTCGCCAAGGCTCACGCGGCGCCCGTCCTCGCCTTGTGTGCTTCTCCATGCAGACGTTCTTTGTGTTTGGGACGCTATGTAGATACTGCTGAACCGATGCCAAACCTTATCTCGACACCTCGTGTTTCCTCTTTCGGAAGGTTTCCCAATGCTTGTTTGCCTCCCCGCTCTCACCGTCCTGAGACGACATTCAGGACGCCTCCATCCACGGCTAGGATCTCGCCGTTGACGTACGCGTTTTTGGTCAGAAATAGCTGTGGGGAAATGCCGTTAGCCGCGGGTTCCGTCTCAAAAATAGCAAGTCGATCTGCTAGGTGCAACCAATGGCCAGCGCAGATTTCCAGCCTGACGGTACAGGACCCCATGCGGATGCTCCACGATGAGTTGGCCATCGCAAAGCCAATCGTTCCGCGCCCAGAGTCATTTGCATCCCGCGGACCTCTGCACTGACCATCGGCGGCATGGAAAGCCGCATAAGAAGGGGGCAATGCTCACCACTGCCTGCGCCATCTCTTCGTCGCTGCCCGCTCTTTGTGCCGGAACATGGCCTTTGGCCTGGACATTCTCTGCGGGCAGGTGGCTCTTCTGATCAGGGCCGCTCTCCTTCGCTGTCATTTCCGAAGGGAAATAGCCGGGAGCAATGCTGTTGACCCGGATGCGAACCTTTTGGAATTCGGCGCTCATGAGCTTCGTCAGATGGACAGTTCCGCCCTTTGCGGCGTTGTACGAGAAATGGCCCTGCGCGTGACGCATGATCCCGCTCATGGATGATATGACAATGACTGACGCTGAGAGGTGCCCATGGGACTCCGTTCCAGCTTGCAGCAGGGGCAAGAACGCGACTGTTGTGAAGTAGACCGATGTGACATCCGCATTGTAAACCTCGTTCCAATTATCGAATGTCTCGTTGTTCCACAACTTTTCCTTGAGGCTGTGTGCGTGCTCTTCGTTCGGCTCTGCTTTTGCGCCTGCGATACCGGCTGCACAGACTAACAGGACATTAGCTCAGCTGATTCGCATCTCGTGGGATGGTAAGTCTTACCCAAAAGGTTGATGTACTTCTCCTTCTTCGAGATCTCCTGGTACAGCTTTTCGAGATCACCCTTCTTAGTGACATCGCAGGGCCCACAACTACAACCTCGTAAGCTCCCAGGGCCTCTCTCTCTCGTTTCGAATCTATTAAGGCGTGGGTATGAATTCACGTGCACGAGTCACTTACGGGATGATATCTCCTCCCTGGCCATAAGGCGCATGAGACTTTGCTGCAGCCTCAAGTGCCTCCGTTCCTATTTCAATTCTTAGTACTGCAACGGCTCCCAGTCAGTATGATCAAGGACATACGTCTGCCCGTGATGTATACTTTGGCACCTGTCCGAGTCAGTCATCATTGATCGAGAAATGCGAAGGTGGACAGCAGCATACCATTGGCCGCAAGGGCCTGTGCGGCCATCAGACCGATTCCCGTGCCACCGCCTGTGATGACG
Organism: Neofusicoccum parvum; assembly: GCA_020912385.1. Lineage (NCBI taxonomy): Eukaryota > Fungi > Ascomycota > Dothideomycetes > Botryosphaeriales > Botryosphaeriaceae > Neofusicoccum > Neofusicoccum parvum. The sequence goes on along the minus strand of CP087219.1, from coordinate 1,136,655 downwards.
CATACGAAGTCCTTGACGGAGAACAGCTTCTCGATCCTAAGATCCGTGGTCGATGCCATAGTGTCTGTGTCGAAGAGGCTATGTTTCGTTAGAGATTCCGTCAGATTGCAGGGTGCAAGGTGAAGCGTGAATTAATAGAGTGCAGATAGCCAGAGATGGCAGATCGTCTGATGCGCCTTCGGTAAGGTCGACGTCAAAGAACGGAAAGCAGGACGCTGCAATGGTATGTACATGACGTCAGGGGAGCACTCGCTTACACGGATGCTCCCGCGGAACGCGTCGCGTCGTCGATCACGGCGACAAGCTGAGATGAGCGCTAAGTAGCGCACGTTCGCCAGACGGTCGCCTTCTAGAAAATTGTGCAGTCCGTAACAAGTATCTGATTTCCGCATGTTTCAGCCACTACCGCTGTGACTGTTTTGGTGAGCCGTTTCGAAGATATCCTTTTTTTGTGTCCCATGGCAACGCCGCACAATGGCCCTCTATGTGTATGCCGCGGTATTGCAGCCAGTAGACCATAGCCAAGCCTTCGACGTCTTTTGAAATCATAACTCCAATGCCTTCTGCGCCATCTTCAGGGCACCTTCATACGTCTTGTTGCCGCCAATGAACCCGCTAGCGTGCACAAAGACGCAGCCCGGGATGCCCGACACTTCGTCCAACTTTTCGTCCCGGACTCCCTTCCACGCATCCGGCAGGTCTTTCCTGTTGTCGAAACCACCACCCTCGACAGACACCGACCGGATTCTCCACTTGCTATCCGGCTCGTCGCTCTCGGGGAACAGAACGTACAGCACCAGGGATTCCGCCGGCGTGTTGCTCTCTGCTTCCAGCGTATACAGGTGATCCATCCACGGCATTCCCTGCTTGAGGACCATGATGCGGCCCTGCGGGTCGTACTGCTTACGGTCGTCGAACGCGCCCTTGACAGCAGCGCGCGCGGGAAGCCAATTGCGGTGCTTGTCCGTCAATTCCATGGCAAACTGCTCGCCAACAAAATCCGAGGCTTTCTTGAAGCGCTCATCCTCCTCCTGCTGTTGCTGCTCCTTGTTCTTGCCCGCATCGTCCTCGAAATGGTAGTTGTAGCGATTGACGACCGACGCGATGCTGAAGCCGCGGTCCTCGAAGCGTTTCTCCAGGCCTGCTGCCTTCAGCGCCTTGCTGTCGTAGGACGAGACACCATTGTCGTTGGCGTCGAAGGCCTCGACGAGGCCTTCGTACAGCTTCTGGTAGAGAATCTCGACGTCCTCGCTGTCAATGCTCAGGCTGGTCTGCTGAGCAATGATCTCCTTGCCAAAGTGCTTGTATACCAGGCCAGCGGACGACAGCTTCGTTGCCTTGCCAGGGAAGAACTCGTTGAACTCGCGCTGGTGATGGTCGTAGCGGTTGCTGGAGGCATCGTAGACACCGCCGACGTCGACGACGGTGTGGCAGGTCTCGAGCACAGCGGGATCACGGGTGCGTACCAGGGCGCTGGCGGCGTAGGTGGGCAGGGTGCGCAGCAGGTAGACGGCCAGGGCCTCGTCGGCATGGAAGTGGCCGCTAGCAGAGGGTCAGCGGGCTCAGCAGGATTCGGCGGGTGGCACAGACTTGTGGGTGCCGATCAGAGGACCAGTCATCTTGAGGCGCTTTGCCTGAGGCGATGCAGAAGTCATACGAAAATGCCGTGGTGGTGCGTGGAGTAGAGTGGCAGACGGGCGAATAGCGGGGCGGGCGAAAAGCGCAGTCGCGCGCGCGTGGCCAGCCAGGTCGCGGGCAATTGGCGCGGCCGACAATGAGCCAAAATCGAGTGGGAGGCAGGCAGGGCGTGTCGGGCCGGTGTGTTTGAGCAGCGCGGGGCTTGGCGGTGAAGGGCGGGTGAGGTGTCGGCCAAGGCAAGCGGGTGGATAAAAACGCGACCTTGAACGCCAGCCGCGAAGGCTCAAGAACGCAGAAACCTGGCGCCAGGTCCACAGCTTCCTGATTAATGGCGCCCTTCGCCTGCGCCCGCACCGAGACCCAGCGTCCGCCGCCCTCAGCCCCTCCGCCTGCGTCCCTCCTCGTGCCCTCGCTCTGCCTCACCCGACCGCGCCCCAGATAGCCTGGAGGATCTAGGGCGCCGCCGGCCCTGCTGTTCTATCTGCATCTGCAACTGAGATCGCTACGCCGATCCCGGCTCAAAAGCACGCGACAACCCACGGCCCACCTGCCGCTCGGCGAACTTCCTCTGCACCGCGCACCGTCCTGCCCGCCCAGTGCCAGTCTGTCCTCTCCACGCCCGCCTCCCAGCGCGAGTACGTGTAACGCGGCCGACCCAGAGCCGTTGGAGGCTCAACAAGCGCGCACGTGTCCCGCCAAGAACGAGCGCCGCGCCGGCCACGAGCCACATCTCGCTCCTCCGCCGCCGCCGCCCCCCAGCGTCCGCCTGCTCCACGCCGCCCTCCCGAAACAGCGACCTCTGTCCCGCTCCCGAGCCCCGTTCGGCGCGTCGCCCCGGCGCGCAACGAGCCCAACACTCCCTCCGAGCCCTCTGACGCCCGTCCGCACGCTTGCCTGCTGAGGCGGCGCTCCTCCGCGCCATGTGGTTCACCCGCGTGGTCTCCTCGCTGCTCTTCCTGTTCGCCATCATCTTCACCATACCTCTCGCTTTCGATGTCGGCGGCAGGACCTGCGGCCTGGCCTTCTCCCTGGCGCTGTCGAGCTTCTACTTCTTCTACTCGGCCCTCCGCCTAGCAACGCCAGACGATTCCCGCGTCCGGAAAACCTTCGTCAGCCTGATCGCCCTCTCGCAGTGGCTCGTCATCCCGACGCTGCTGATCTGGAGTTTGAACAAGTTCTCGGTGGACGCGGACAACAACAGTGGCTGGGTGGAGAGGACGTTCAACGGACCTCGGGCTGACTATTCTTCGGTGAGGGACTGGCTTTTTGGCAGGGAGGGCCTTGCGGAGAGCTTGACCATCGGAGGCTGGGACAGGCTCCTGCGCTGGTCTACGCCCGTCTTCCAGATCGGCGAGGGTTTCTGCAGCCTGCTGGTCATCCAGGCTTTCGGCCAGATTTCCAGATGGCTTGTCAACCGCGAACGCGGTGACAGCTGGATGGTGAGCCCCGTTGCTTTTTTTTTCTGCTTAGAACTCTGGGGCAGAATGCGCTAATACTCCCCAGATTGGCCTCTTGATCGTCTCGGCTTCCACCATCTCAAGCTCCGTATACTTCTTGTGGAGGATCACCACCTTCCCAGAGATCAGCAACGTGGACGCCATCCTGATTGGAGCTGCCATCACATGTGCCATCTTCCTCTGCTCTTGGGGCATTGGAAGTGGGCGCGGAAACCCGGTGGAAAGCTCTCTGCTCGTAAGCTCAAACTACCCGTCCCTAGCTGCGTCTATTGATATTTTATCCTATAGTTTGCCTACGTCACCCTCTGCATCTACCAGATTTTCACCGACTATCAGCCCTCTGAGCAACTCCAAAACCAGCCGCCTGCTCAACCCGCCCTTCCCCCTCTTCCGCCCATCATCATGGCGTCCTACACAACGTTAATGCACGCCCTGTCGACACTTCCGTCCACCGTGCACTCCGCTTTCAACTTCATCGTGGCTGCAATCATGACAATCACTCCCTCAGTGCTCATCTCCCTCGCGTACCGCGTATTTGTCATGTATGCTGCCGCTCGCATCATCCCAGCCGTCCGCGAGTCCGGCGCTCGCGCGCTTACTCAAGATCCTTCCCTGGACGACGACGATGAGGCCGGTCGTGTGTTGGGCTTCCTCAGTTGGTTCAGTCCCAGCATTCTGATTGCCGTCTACACGAGCTTGCTCATGCAGCATTTCGCTTCTTCCAGCAATAACGGTGATGGGGCCGGCGAATGGTGGACGAGTCAAGGTGGGGACGCTGGCGGCAATCTGTGGCGATGGATTAATCTCGCTGCGACCATGGGTCTATATGCTATCGAGCTTAATCTTGGCAGAGCGGATGATGACGGACGGTTGACGAGCCACTGGAAGTCGGACTGAGGAATGATGTTACGGAGCTATCAGAGAAAAGAGACTACGGAAGAGAGATTGGCTCAAAAATGCTCATGACGCATTGAGGACGGAAGAGGGACAAAAAACACATCACTACCAACCCAGCCATGGACATGGTGGCACAATTCCCATCATCAGACATACCCGCGCATCGCGTACCGGATCTCCACAGCCGAAACAAGCCCACACTGCTGCCGCCTCTGCAAGCCCCCGCACAAGAAGACAGGAAGCACGACATTGTGCAGCCTGGCAGAGTTCCAGACAGATGACCAGACAACATGCACATCTATCCCAATTCATATTTTTACTTCGCATCCGTTGCGTACGCCGCAGCTGACAAGACAACGTCAAGCTCGGGTTGTTTTCTTTTGCCCTTTTCCAGATTCACAGCGCTCAGATACCCGGCTAGGGGAACAAGCACCTAGCACATTCTGGTTTTCTTTCCAAGCCGCCGCTTTTGCATTTTGAGTAATGCGTCAAGCATACTAAGCATCACGAAAGGAGAAGAAGAGCGGGTCGAGGAAAGTAATAGGACATGAGGACTTTGGAGCCAAGAAACAGCAGGGGATGATGATGACGAGATTGGGAGCGCATGGGAAGTCAACAAGTTCCGCTTTGTAGATATCCTGCTTTCAGTAGCACGCTTCACCAGGTCGCAAATCGAATGGCGTCTTTTGAGTTGTGGGAAATGCGCTGCTGTTTCCCTTTGGACGTAATTGGGTAATCTAAGGACCATAAATATGAAGGAACACAGCCTGGGATCTTGTCTAGTTTGATTGCAGAGAAAGTGTCTGTTACTATCTAAGCTTTTAGCAGGGGCATAACCACAGGGGACCTCAGAGCAACTCAGACCTTGCTCCTTATAGCCAGCCTCCATCCATTTAGGCCTCTCTCTTGTTCGCATGCTTTCCTTGCCTCTCAGTCTTCAGCCACTCATAGTTCCTGCCGTCATCCCCGTAAAACACAGCAGCCGCATAATTCTCAGCCTCTAAATCGCCGGTCCGCCGCACTCGGCGCCGCAGAGGGTCACCTCGCTTCTCGCAACTCTCCTCGTGGGCTTGACAGAGGGTAACATCAACTGATTCGCAACTGCTTTGGTGGAGCCCCATTTTGCTAGGTCGTGGCTCTCGACTGTTTCTTCACAGCTGCAGGCATAGATGTCGTGAGCTGTCCAACACGTGAGACCGGGGCCACCAGACACATGAAAAGGCTTCTAGATTGATAGTGAGCTCCGGGAGGGCGGGGGCGGCATATCCTTCTCGCATCCTCCTCGCACATAGTCTCATCTTTACCTTTGGTGCTCAGTGAAAGCCATCGAATCGCCATACTCCAAGTTTTAGCATCGTGTTCTCCGGTGCCAGCCATCCCGCACCGCCTTTGGTCTGACGTCATTCCACTATTTCTCATGATTTCCACGTTTGCACCCACAAATGCAAAGAAGATAGTCTCTATCGGCGAGCATACCTCTTCCTGGTCATGCGTACCCCCAATCGACCCCCGTTGCCACATGTGGCATGGCTGCTGGTTGCTCAGCAGCCAGCTCTCTCACCAGCCATGCTGGCTACAACCAGGACATCCATTCGGTGACCATTCTCGGGGCAGCAGAGATCGCGGGCGATGCATCCAGAAAAGCTAGCGGCTTGATGGCTGATTGGGCGACTCCGAAGTGTCTTGCGTCACTTAGTTTCAAGACACACCGGAAGCTCGCAGAGAGGCGCGGCGGTGAGAAGCTCCGGGAGATATCGACGAGTGCACTGTGCTGAGGTCGATCCTCAAAGCCCAAACTTCTGGTGCTACGGCGACGACTACGCCGCACTCCTGCCCGTTAGCACCGCGGAGGTGGCTGTCGATCTGTAGTGCGAGGAGTGCCGATTGTAAAGCGTTGGATCCGAGGTATTTCTTGAAGGGCGAGTGTGAGCGAAGGAAAGGACCTGGAAAAGAGACTTGCACACATGAGACGGTATGTATCAGGAAACCGAAATCTTGAAATAGCAAGCATGATGGGATAGGTTAAAGAGGAAAATGATACACTTCAGAACTGCTACGATCCAGCTGTTCGTCAATCTGAAGGAAATGCTCAACGCTGCAGCGTAGCTACAGTAGTGGCAATGAACTTTTTAGTCTCGATATGGCAGAATACACGTTGAACCAACCATGATCCACGAATCTATATGTAAAAACCCCGAACGCTACGCCCAAAAATGTAATGCTTCACAATCTGAAATTTCCAGCTCCGCCTTGGGCCCTCCCGCTCTTGACAGACTTGCCCTCCACATCGGTGACCTCGCCCTTCTTGTTGATGACCTTGACACCGCCCTTCTTGAGCTCGCTGACAACCTCCTTCCTCTCCTTCGTTTGCTTGCTCTCCTTCTTCTCCGGCCCGCCGGCCTTCTGCATGCGCTCCTTATTTCTCCTTCTCCTGCTCTTCTTCTCCTCGCGGCTCATCTCTTCCTTCGCAACAGGCAGACCAGCCTTGGTGACGACCTCGCCCTTGGTCTTCTCTTCGCCCGGCGCATACACCTCCTGTGGTGCCAACATACTTGCGTTACCAATATCGCCGCCAGCCGTGGGCCTGGCGTCTTCCATGGTGATCGCGGCCGCATCTGTGCGGATCTCCAGGTTGGAGGCTGCGGGTTTGGGCTTGTAGTGCCAGCTGCTGAGAGCGTCGAGTTTAGCCGAAACGTCGCGCCAGAGCGCCTCGATCTCGCGATGCTCCTTCTTGAGTTTCTCGTCTTTGACGTCCACGTAGTTTGGATCCGTCTTGCGCAGATGCTCCTCCTCGTACTCCTCCGCAAGACCCTTTTGTGCCTTAGTGTCTTCCAGCTCGAACCTGCCGCGACGGACTGGACCGGTAGCCAGGTCGTCTGGGCGCCTTTTGATGACTTCGTCGAATTCTCGAGCGATGATGCGGCGTTTGATCAGGGACTCAATGTCTTCGCTCACCTCCGCGGTGATGACAGGAACAGGCTTGCCAGCGCGCTCGAAATCAAGGTCCTCCTCGAGCAGGGAGTTTACCGGTCTGTCTGCAGCCCTGGCTTCACCAGAGAGAGTCCACTCTCTCTTCGCAACATTCTGGGCCTCCAGACGACGGATCTCCTCCGCTAGCTTGGCCTGGCGGCGCTCATGAGTCGACTTCCGTGCTTTGGGGTCGTCAGGATCAACATCACTGAGATCTGAAGCGTCCTCATCGTCGTCCGACTCGTCGAACAGGTCGCGGTGAACTGCAGCCATCGTGTTTTCCACGTCTTGGTCGTCTGGTGCCGATGCAGCCTTCTGGGGGAAGTTGTGAGGATGCGGGCGACCCTTCTTGTTCTTGCTCGCCTTTTTGGCCGGAGGTGCGAAAAAATCGGCGTACATAACGTTATTCGCGTTGTTTACGTCGTCCATTCCATCCATCTCTCCCTCGGCGATAGACTCATCGTCCATCTCATCGTCGCTAGCACCCTCGGGTGCGTCAAGATCCATGTTCCCGAATGTAGGACCATCACCCTCATCTTCACTGCCCGCGTCTTCTCCACTCTCTTTCTGCAAGCCCTTCGCAACCAGCGAAGCCGAGTTGAGTGGGTCTTCGGCCCAGTTGATTTCTTCCTCGTCGCTTTCAGCACCGTCGTCGTCACCCCTTGTGTCTTGTTGCTCTAGGAACTCGGATTGGCGGTTGAAGTCGTCGATGGAGAAGAAGCCGTCGTTTAGTCCGTGAGGGTCCGGAACGTACTCTTCAGCAGGTTGGTCATCCTCGGATGCGTCATCGTCATCATAGTCGTCCCGATCCAAGTCTACGTCGTCCATGTCCGAGCCGTCTTCTTCTTCTGTGTGGAAGCCCTCCTCGAATTGTTCGCCGTCTTCTTCGCCTTCCCCGTCCTCTTCTCCAGATACATCGTTGCCATCGTATTGCCAGTCCACACCCTCTTCACCCAGCTCGCTCTCCTCTTCGGAACCGCTGACTTCGAATCTATCCTCGCCAAAGCGAACCATCTTCACGCCTTTCTGGGCTGAAAAACCATTAGTCAGAGCACCATCTGTCTCAGCCAGCACCTCGGGCAAGTCGCGCTCGACCTCTGCGCGGGCTGCGTCAAGAACCCTCTTGGACTGCTCCCAGACCTGCTCGATGCCAAATCCATCGAGGTGAACCTTCTTCAGTTGCAGCACCGGGCTTGACTCTGAGTCGCCCTCGCCCCGCTTCCGCTTCTTGCGGGCTTCCTGCTGGCGCTTGACCTGCGCGTCGCTGACACCGGAGGCCAGTGGGTCGAGGATGTGCTTGGCCAGCGACAGGGTGGCATTGTGGAGACTCGAGGTAGGCTGCAGGAAGTCGTGCGGAGACGCGGCGAGGGCGGCGACGAGAGCTTGCGCGGCGGCGGAGTTTGCGTCGGAGGAGGGCGGCGGCTGGACAGACTGGGCGGACAGGGTGTGCGACGAGATGGAGCCCGTCGGTGAGAACGAGAGGGTGGCCATTGTCTGAAGGTGCAGGCGCGGGCGTCGGCGCAGCTGTCGTGATGCCGCTCTCTGGAAAAATTTAGGGTAGCGGAGCCAGCGGCCGTGCCTAGCGGCGCCAAGATTCCCCGCCCCGGAGCCCTTTTCGCACGGTGATAAGCCGCGGAGTGCGTCCGGTCCCGCCCTGCTTCCGCCCTGCCCCCGCCCTGCACCCGCCTGTTCCTCCCCCGGCATTCATACACTCGCTTGCTCTCACCCTCGAATAAACGTTCACAACCCGCCCCACATTGTAACCTCATCGGCTTACATACCGCTGGGCTCTGCGGCGCGGCCCACAAGCCAATCATTGCTTGAAACTGGCCCCCGTGCGCGGAGTCCTTTTCTCAGTCGTCAGCAGCAACACCGCTGCACACCCGGGTTTTCACTGTCCGCAGTCCAGACTTCCTCAGCACTCATGCAGCGAGCACGCGGCTCGCACAATTTGCTCCACAGCTGCATGTAACGTTGAGATTGCTGGCTTGATCCTGTCACAAAAATCTTCAGCTGGCGGCGAGTGGGCGGGGAATTGAAGCAAAGTCGAAAGGACGTGCAGCGAGCAGCAAGCAAGACACGTCCGGCGAAACTCACCAGCTCCTCATGCCGCCGGTTTCCCCGTTCGGATGTGTCTGTCTCAAGGTGACGCAGAGCATTGCGGTTGTTGAAACTGGTGCGAATACGGCCACCCGTTCTCCGCACTCCGCACGTCGTCTCGCGCAATCCCCAACACGGTAAGCAGTCACACGATCTCCAGAGCGAGTCAGACGGATCGACTGTCGCGTCCCCATTTCCAGCGGTATCACATGTAAAGTATCATCATGCAGCAGCGTCTTGGACGTGTGGCGGAGACGGGCCAAGGCCTGCTGTGGCCTCGAGCACCCTCTTGTTCGCATCGAAGGATCTCGCGTGCTCACCTACCTCTCAGGAAGGTTTGTCGGATCGCCCTCAAGCATTCCGTTGGCGGTGCGCACTCGCCACCTTGGGTCTCGAGGAAATGAACCTACCCACCCAAGACGCGCGGAGTCGGGCACAATGCCGCCAGGTCCACCTGCACTGCTGCTTCCTTTGCGCAACAGTTTGCTAAGCGGCGCAGCAGGCATTGGCGGAAGACAGAAATATATCCGCCCCTCTGATCTCGGTGGCTGCTGGATGAGGACCAGCAAGGGGGGGAGAAAAAGTATCCACCTGCCGCAAACCACGCGTCGGACGACAGGTCCACTGCATGCGGAGCAAACGGAATACGAGCAACCAGTGCCGCGCGGGCAGAGTATGTCTGATATGCCAGATAGGGAAAGTGGAGGCAGAAGCTGCTCTGCTGCTCCGGAAATATCGAAGATTCACGGCTGCGAGCCGCGCCCCGCAAGCTTCTGACGGGCTAGGTGAGTGGGGATGGCGTAGGCTTTCGAGCGAACTTTAGGGGCTTGCTGGAGATTCTGACCGGTGTGCAGCATGACGTGCATTCAATGCCGTGCCGGAGAGAGGGCGGCCGGGCATTGCCCAGCAGTGCTGTGCGGCAAGGCCAGAGAGCCGCTGGCAGAGTGCAATCGGGACTCTGCGGTGCTCGGTACGCTGCCGAAAATGCACTACGCAGAGCGGGCAGAGTCTCGGCAGCGCTGATTTGCCTTTGAAGCGGTGGTGGGCAGGACTTGCTCCACAGCCATTAGCGCTGAGCTTAGCACCCGCCCTCACTGAAGCAGCAAGTGCGCACGCGACTGCTCGAGACGGGCCTGACGAGCATCGCGGACGGGGGCCTGAACGCAGCCGGGAGCATGCGCACACGCGGGGCCGCGCACGAGGTGAGGAACGGAGGGCAGTGCCGCTCCTACGCAAGCGGGTGCGCATGCCAGCAGGAGGCGATGGCGCGCCCACCGGGCCGGCGACCTCGAGTTGATAACCCATATTCGGGCGTTGGCGGGCCAGCGCGCGCGCGGCGACTCGAGCTGGGCGGCGGCAGGGACATGGGTGCCGGCCTGTGGGCGGCGCGCCTGGGCCCTGCAGCCCGGCCCACGATCCGCATCACAGCAGCTGCTGGGTCCCTTGGTCCAGCAGCGTGGTGGCGCCCGTTGCGAGACCTCCCCTGTCCTCGCACTCCGCGCGCCTGCCAATCGCCGCGGGCTAACGGCATGCGCGCCCAGTCGGTGGTCGGAAACGGCTGCTCTGCGGCGCCCAGTAGACGTTGGAGCTAAGCCGGCGCCGCTGCTGGCCAATTCCTCGCGATCTCCGATAGCGACGGCTCGCTGATCGTGGGCTTGATCCGCGCAGCGTCACCGCAGCTTCTGCGCGGCTTGGCGACACTTTATCAACGCGTAGCAGCCAAGCTCGACTGCCCGCCCGCGCCCGACTCAGCGCCCCTCGCACAGACGAAACCGCCGCTCTCCGCCTGCCCGCTCAGATCCCGCCATTCCCAGCGCCCTTATTACCCGTCCTCTCCCGCCCAAGCACCGCGGCCCCCCCAGCGTCCGCGTCCTGCGCCCAGGAGCCACATGCACTGCTGCTCAAGCCGTCCTGCCGCTGCCCGCCGCCCCAACGTGCAGTCTCCTCTCGATTTCCTTCCCTGACACTAGCACTGCTGGAGGATGAAGTACGGCGAGACGCTGCGCCAGCGATCCATCCCTCAGTGGGGGCCGTGTAAGTCGCTTCCCAATGCGCCCTGCATTAATGCCGATGACATCACCCAGCTGATTGCCTGCGTGCCGCAGACAACATCGACTACGACGAGATCAAGCATCTCATCAAGGAGCACACCACCCCGGGAAATGGCAAGGCCGTGTCCATCCCCGGCCAGCCCGACCTCCACCGCAACCAATTCGAGGACCAGCTGTACGGCGTGCTTGCCCAGGAGCACCAGCGCATCGATCTCTTCGTCCGCAGCAAGTCTGGCGAGATTGAGCGCCGGCTGAGTGCGCCCTCCGCAACCCCACCCCTGCGCCCACCTGCTGATCCTTCCTTTCCCTCAGACCATATCGCAAAGCAGATCAATCAATTCACTCTCCGCGAGCAAGCCACCTCCCCGAACGACCGCAAGATATCTGAAAAGCGCCGCCAGAAGTATGGCAGGATAGAGGGCGATGTACTGAGGTAGGCGCATGCTGTGTGCGACCTGAGAATGCCCCGGACTAATTGTATGCAGGGCGGGAGAGGAGGTTCGGTCGCTTGCCCGATTCGTCGGCGCCCAGCGGCTTGCATTTGCCAAGCTGCTCAAGAAATATAAAAAATGGACACGCTCCGATGCGCTGGAGCAGCGCTTCAAGCATGACGTCTTGAACCAGCCCGGCACTTTCTCGCACACTGATTTGTCCTCGTTATTGAATTACTGGAGCGACACGCTGCACGCTGTGCGCGAAGCCTACCAAGCCGGCCAGACGCCGCAAACGCCCAAGATCGCGCTCAGTGACGACAATCCTGTGGAGGTTGCCCAGTCCGAGGATCTGAAAAAGGTCCCGTCAAAAATCCACGCCGCAGCCGAGACTTCAAACGAAGTAGATCTCGACACTGCGTTGGCGACACTTCCGCTAGGACCGTCGGGGACTCGAGCTACCTACTGGGTGCATCCGGAGCAAATTGTGGAGATCCAGATTCTGTTGCTCCAGAGCTTGCGGCTTTTCGAGGGCAGAACCACCAAATCCCAGCCGACCTCTCCATTCGAGACGCCGAAACGACGGGACTCTTCCGAGAGACTCGACAGTCTCAACGATAGAGCAGATGATGTCGGTGCTATTTTCGTAGACGATGCTGAGAGATATGCCCGGCAGCGGAGCTCCACGACGGTTGAGGATACGGAAGAGACTCCAGGCAAGCCCGCGGCTCGCGTTTTGGGAAGTGCCCGATGGAACAGCAGTGGCGAAGCAGCCATATCTGTACCATGTGAGATTGACGCGGAGGGTGGCAAGGCGACTGTGTGCGCGAAGTTGAAACGCAAACATTTGGGCAACTTTTTGAACGTGGAGAGACCTTTCCATTCTCGGAGGCCGTCCGGTTTATCTCCCATCGTGGAGAACGTGTCTCAATCTGATATTTCGGAGCGTGACCCTGTCGACGACCTTCGCTCGTGGCTGTTGTCCCACAGAAACTTCCGTCCCATTGCAGGTATCTGCGCCAAGCGTAGTCGTTTTGTTGGCATGGACAATGACCCAGACCACGGTGTTTGGGCAACCCTTGACCGAGAAATCTGCATGAAAGCCGCCATGTTTTCCGACCTGGTGGAGAGCGATTGGGCCCAAAAAGTCAGGAGCGACGCAATTGCCTTCCCTATCGCTGTTTTGGAAGTTCGTTGCGAAGGGGCGCAAACTACCGACCTCATCCGAGTCCTCGACAGTAGCCACCTTGTAAGTCTATCACCGCTGATTTGACGAAGATCATGACTAACAACTTTCGTAGACGGAGCGAATTAGAGGCTTCTCGTTGGAGGCCCACGCAATCTGGACCTGCTGCAAGCCGTCTGCGATGCAACCGCCGTATTGGGTAGGTGTTTCCATCTGCGGTCACGAAACTACACAAACGCGTTTGCTGACTGCGTGAAGCTCCCAATGCTCGAACGTGACATTAGAAAAGTTCCTACAGCCTTGCCCCGGCAGTCCTCCCGTCGTGGAAGTGCGGTCCCGTACCTTGAACCAGGCAGCTCCAGACAAACGTCGGTTTCGAATTCCTCCGTGACCGACGGGCAGACTAGCCGCTACACGACGATGAACGGCGAGTCGTCAGCAACCTCAATGAACGAGATCGAACCTTCACCGCAGAGCACCTCCAACAGGAAACCTCGGCGGTCGAATTTGCGCGACTTCGCAATCAATGAACAACAGGAAACCAGCACCAACCCTCAAGGCTACTGGAACGAGTATGACAATCCGGAAAACAGCGACGACGAAGACGCCTACGTGATCTATGTTGATCCCTTCGAATACCCTAAGATCCCCGGCCAGGAAACCATCAGCAGGCTATTCGTGAAACTCAAAAACGCGCTCGGAGGCCGCAGGCCTTCGGAACACGACTCGCTCCTCTCCTCGCCAACAGCGCACAGTGTCGAAGATAGCGATGATGGCGAGCCAGGCTCCCCTGCCCGCTCTCGGACCCACAACTATGGCACCATGCCTAACAACCCCAACGGGTCTGCTCGCTCGGGCAAATCAACTCAACCAAATCGTCGCAATCGTCTCCTCGATCTCTTCCGTCCGAATGATCCGGCTTCGGAATCTCGATGGAGCTACCATCCGGGTCCGACACAGACGCTCGGTGCTCATCCGTCTGACCTGAATGAGCTTCTGGCGGATCTTGAACAGCGCCGTGCCGAGCGAGAAGCGACAAAGTTCCGACTATGCATGACTTCGCTTGCTGCATCAGTGATTGTCCTGCTCATCACATGGACTCTCGCCGGCACAAGTCGAAAGAAGCTTCGGCGGGAAGTGGATGTGATGGTCGTTGTCGGCGTGGTCGCTAATCTGATGTTTGCTTTGGTCGGCGTTCTCTGTGCTGTCAGTAAGAGGGAAGGCTTGGGGCTGCTTGGGGGGGTGTTCGTGGGGTTGGTGGTGGCCGCAGTATGCTTGGCTGATGGAGGCTTGTTGGTCTGGCTGTTGAGTTGAGACATTGAGGAGGGACAAGGTCAACACTTCGTGTTAATGTTTTTTGGTCTATTGCTATTGGCGTGGCGTTGAAAAGCTTCTGCCAAGCTGCACGGTGGTGTTAAAGCACACTTTCAACTGTCGATACCCCGGCCTATTACTAGATAGTACACTCCCGTACTGGCTTCTCCTACTGTATACAACAATACCCTGGTTACTTGTCCAGACCAAAAGGAAAAAAGCAATACAAACCGAAGTCAAACCCCCTCACAGGTGGGCAGACTCACCGCCTTTTCCTTGTTGCTTGACTCGGCCAGAAGCGATGGAAATTTGATACTCTGCAGGGACATCTCGGGTTAGCAATGCGTTGCATTTTACTCGCCGCCCCGCTAGGGCCCATCCGTCTAAGAGCAGAATGGCAGATGCAAGTGACATTGGATCCTCGGCATGGTTCTGCAAGCTACGTCCGCACTCGGGCCATCCGGATGACCCGCTTCACGAAAGTCCATGCATGCAGGCGATCATCCACAGTACGATCGGGCGATAAGCATGCATACCCAATGGTCTGGCAGCGTTCCTCTTGGCCTGCAGCAAGAACAGACCAGTAGCTCGCAAGCACCAAAAACGGCAGCACGGGTGGAGACGATGCAAATCTCCCCCTAGCCGAGAAGCGAGAGGTTCGAATACAGTGGAAGGAAGGCGGGTGAAAGCATAAAGCATACAAGCTGACAGACGCCGGCTCCAAGCCACAACCTTATGCAGCGTGCAATGTTGCCGGGTCCGCGGGCGCGTGGCTGGAGATGATTCCGAAATGGTGAAGCCCGGTCCAGACAGAAAGTTTCTTCCTGGCCGTGCTTCTGATGATAGCGGTGTCCCTGCTCTTGCGCTCTAGCTGCGAGGGGGACTGAGGGGATCCAACGGGTCTGGAGCTGTCGGGACGGACCAGTAGACTCCTCGGGATGTCCCACGTGGTCAGACAGGCTTCCGAGTGCAAACCTACGGCTGCAGTGCTCGGCGGATGATGAGGGGTAGCACGGGGTGCGGGGCGGAGCGGAGGGCAGCAGCAACAGCGGGATTTCTCGGCGCGGGGCCGCGAGGGCCCGTCGCTGGGCTTGACAGACGCAAATGGCAATGGCAATGGCGCACGGCCAATGGCAGCAGCATGCGCGCAGCTCAGACGCCATGCTCACGCGCGCTGCTCCGAGTCCCCATGTGCGTCGCGATCGTCGGCGTGATCGGCGCGTTTCCGCCTTAGGTGAAAGCAAAATACGAGCACCCGCTCGTCGTCGCTCTGCCACAACACCAGACCGTCGCTCGCCGCCAACACAGCAACGGCGACTGACGCGCGCGCAAACCTGGCCTGGTCGGCTTCTCCGTGCGGCTCTATCAAGCGCGGCCACCGCTGGCGATCGCTGGGGCGAGGCGAAACACGACGCGCTGCCTGATTGACGAGACGCAACGAGACGAGGCGCGCGCACCGGCCGCCGCAATCTCGCTGGCCCCCTAAAGCGCACCCGACGCCGTGCACACTGCATACCCAGCATCCCCAGCGCTTGAAATCCTGTTTACCATTCCTCGTCCTCTTTCTGCTATAGCTCTGCAGCCGTCCAGCACCCATCCCTGCCGCACACGCCAAACGCCAAACGCGGGGTTGAGCGCGCTAGCCGTCAGCAAGCCACCCGTCGCATACCATCAACAAACAAACAACCTATTGCAGAGAGGCGCAAGATGGCGCGCAACACCCGCGCCGCTGCGCGCGCCCAGCAAGCTGCCGAGGAAGCCACACAACCCACCGCCGACGAGACCAGCCCCGTCGAACCATCCGAGCGCCCCGAAACCCCGACAGCTGCAACCATGGAGCATGCGCCCCGCGAACCGCTGAGCCCGATTGCCGTGAACAAGAGCGCGCCGGTCGACGAGGACATTGAGGACAGGCCGAAGACGAGGGCGACGAGGGGCGGGCGCGGGAAGAAGGCCCAGGAGCCCGAGGCGGAGGAGGAGGAGGACGACGACAAGGACGAGCCCGTCACGCCCGCGCCCGCGCCTGCTCCTAAGAGAGCCAGGTCGACGAGAGGCAGGAAAGCGAAGGCGCCCGAACCCGAGCACGAGCCCGAGCTCGAGCTCGAGCCTGAGCTGGAGGCTGCGGATGAACCGCAGGAAGTGGCCCCGGAGGAAGAAGATAATGCCCCCGAGCCCCTCCCTGCACCGAAGAGGACCAGGTCGACGAGAGGAAAGAAGGCGAAGGCTCCCGAGCCGGAGCCAGAACCGAGTTCCGAGGTGGAAGATGAGAAGCCTGCAGACGTGGACGTGGCAAACGAAGCCACTGTGGAGCAGGAAGAGCTTGCGCCTGCTCCTAAGAGGCCCAGGTCAACTAGGTCGAAGAAGGCAAAGGAGCCAGAACCCAAGCCGGAGCCGCAGGTTGATGTTGAAGTTGAGGCCCCAGAGGATGCGCCACGCGTTGAACACACCGGAGAACCGGCAACAGAGGCAGCTGCAGTGGAGGAAGATGTATCTGCTACGCAGAAGAAGGGTAGGGGCAAAGGAGCAAAGAAGGGCAAGGCTGCTGGCAAGAAGGCTGCTAGTAAGAAATCAAATGCAGAGGTCGCTGAAGAGCTTGAGACCGAGGTCGGTCAGCCTGAAGAAGCCGAGCCCCCAAAGGAGATCATGGAGGAGCCCGCCACGTCGGAGGTCCCTCGGGCTATCGAAGAGTCTCCTGCTGAGGAGACCTTACCTCAGTCCGACTTTCAGCCTAATTTCGAAGCGGTTCAGGCTCAGGACCAGCCTTCGGTGGAGATCCACGGTCAGGTGGAGTCGGAATCGCCGCCAGAACTTGAGCCTGTCGATCCAGCACAGTCCGTCGAGCCAATCGATCCAGCTCAGCCGATCGAACCAGCCACATCAGTTGCGCCATCCGATCAAGCTATCGAAAGCACTGAGACCGTGGACACCGAGCTCACAGAGACCTCGCCACCGGCAGAAACTCCCGCGGAGACGGAGTCGCCGACGACCTCTCCAGAAATTGACCCTGTGGAGCTCCAGATCCTTGAGGAAATGCGCATGAGCCCGCAGAAGGAGAAGCCTGTGGAGCAGACTGCGACTGCTGAAGCTGCGGGCTCCGTATCTCCGGAGATTCCGGCCGATATGCCACCACTGAAGCTCGAAGATTCCATCGAGGCCCTCGACGCACTCGAGGATGCTCTCGAGGAGGTCGACAAGTCATTGACGTCTGCCGAAGCCCCCAATGCCGCTCCTGCCGCCTCGAATGGCAAGAAAGCTGCGCCCGCTGCCACGAAGCCCAAGGTTGCTTCTCGTCCCTCCACGACTATGAAGCCTGTCGCGAAGAGGGCAGCTACAACTACAGCCACGAGGCCCGCCGTGAAGCCCGCTCCAAAGTCCTCTGCGCATGCGTCAAAGCCCTCCACGTCTGGTTCAAAGCCCCCTGCAAGATCTGCTACTGCACCGACTTCTACTACTGCTGCTAAGCCCTCGCACGCCCGCTCTGCCAGCACTCGTGCTGCGCCCGCGAAGGAAGATAGCTCTGCCGGTGGCAAACAGAGACCTGCGAGCCAGGTAATCGATTACCTCGCAATGAAGCGCCGCCCTGTGTCAATGTCTTTTCCTACTCCGCCACCCCCTCCCAAGTCATCAAAGCCGCCCACCCAGTCAACCTTTCAGCTTCCAGGTGAAGCTATCGCGGCCAAGCTGAAGGCCCAGAAGGAGGAGCGGCTCCGACGGGAGGAGGGAAAGGCCTCCAAGGACGACCAGACCAAACGTGAGCGTGACGAAAAGGAGGCTGCCGAGAAGAAGAAGCGCGAGTTCAAGGCCCGTCCCGTCCCCAGCTTCCTCAAGAACCCGGCGGCGGCGGCGCAAGTTCGTCAGACAGCCGCGAGTCGTGCTCGTGAGGGCCTGATGCATGGCGGTGCAGACCAGAAAGACTCCGCACTCAAGCGCACCAGCTCCATCCGTGTCGAGCCCAGTGCTGGCGGCAAGAGACAGAGTACCATGGACGCAAAGCGCAACCTTGCACTTCCGGCACGGCCTAATCCTGCTCAGCGCTCGACCAGTGCCTCGAGCTCGGTGAGCGGGACACAGCAACGCGCCCCGTCCTCGCAGTCCTCCCTCGCATCGTCTGTCTCCTCGACCACTGCTGCCGCGCTCAATGTCGCCTCGAGCACTGCCCCCTCCAAGCCCCGCGCCCCCTCAGCGACGTCCTCGCAGGGTCCGCAACCGCCCTCGTCTTCGACATTCTCGTTCCGACCTGGCCCCGTGACAAAATCGGAGGTCACGTCGGCAGACAAGCAGGCACTGAAGCAGAAGGGCAAGGCCATCTTCAACCGGGACAAGCTGGAGAAGGAGCGTCTAGAGCAGGAGAAGCGCGAGAAGGAGGAGGCGGCCAAGAAGGCGCGCGCGGCAGCGGCGGAGAGAGGCAGGCAAGCGAGCAGGGAGTGGGCGGAGAAGATGATGAAGAAGAAGATGGAGGCAAAGGCGGGAAAGGCTGCGGCGGCTTGAACGAGTGAGCTTTAGCTGGTGGTTCTTTTTGGAGAGCAGAGCTGTTCTTGGGATTCTTTCTTGTTCGAACTGTCTTGGGAAAGGAGTGCTGGTGGAGGTTTGGCTTGATTGGATTGGGTAGGCCTGTTGCGGCCAGCATGGTGTTTGTCATTGGACTGGCTCATTGGTAGGCTCTGTCATTTTTGTATCGATAGCCAATATTCAGGTAACTGCGAATGCTAGCCCTAACTTCTCACCGGCCTATTAGAGGTGTGTCTAAGATGGAAGGGGAGGAAGTGGGGCCGGGACACGCAGAGGACAACGAGTTGGGAACCGAGCTAATCCAAAAAAGGAAGTGTGAGTGCTTCGGCGACAGCTCTGGGACCAGCGAGGTGGGAGAGCACGGACAGCGAGATCGCCCACTGCCTGCCGGCGGCGCGCTGGAAGGAAGAGAGGCCGCCCGCCTGAGAGGGCAGGTTACACGGAGCAGCCGGTGTTTCGGGACATGTCGCCAGCAGCAGCAGGAAGAGCGCGCACCGGAGGTTACGCGTGACGTAACGCCGATGCCGGACACCTTGAGGTCTGCAGAACGCACCCAGGGCTGCATGATCGCACATGCCATGTGGGGACGCGACAGAGACGCCGTCCCCAGGTTTCTGCACGCAGCGGGCGCAGCGGGACGTGTCTGGGCGCGGCACAGCGATTTCGGGGAGGCTGCTGCGGGTGCCTGGCGGCGGGCTGGGAGCACGCGCAGCGAACGCGTTGAGCCGAAGATGTGCCGGAAATCCATTAACAAGCAGAAAACACGAGCACGGCCCCCGGCGCCAGAGACGCGTCGCGCGTAGCCGGCTGTGTACACTACAAAAACCTACGCCGCCCGCCGCGTCTTCCTCCCAACCACTCTCTTCTCCCATCTGCGTGATACCCCCACCCCGCCTCAGCGCTACTTTTCTCCTTTCCTGGAAGAGCGGGCCTACAGGGAGAACTACGAAGAGCAGCTTTCCGCCACCATGTTCGTCTTCAAGCGCGGTATGTCCTCCTTCCTGCCGCCCGCCCCTCACCCTGCGCCTCTGTGCAGCTTTCGTGCTAACGCCCTCGCTCCACCGCAGATGGACGCAAGGAGCGCGTCCAGTTCGACAAGATCACTGCCCGCGTGTCGAGGTTGTGCTACGGCCTCGACCCGGAGCACGTCGACCCCGCCACCATCACCCAGAAGGTTATCTGTAAGACAAGACAACCACGCGACGGCCCTCCCGGGCAAGGTGCTGATACCGTGGTCTGCTAGCTGGTGTGTATCAGGGCGTGTCGACAATTGAGCTGGACAACCTGGTAAGTCCCGGCTGCCACACCACAAGCGCCCGTCGGCACGAGTGCTAACTGTCGTTCAACCAGGCTGCCGAAACTGCCGGTGAGCTTCTGACTGTGCATCATGTCAATTGAGAAGTCACTGACACCCTCCAGCGTACATGACCGTTACGCACCCCGACTATGCCATCCTCGCCGCCCGTATCGCCGTGTCGAACCTCCACAAGCAGACCAAGAAGCAATTCTCGGCCGTCATCGCCGACCTCTACAACTACGTGAACCCCAAGAACAGAAAACACTCCCCCATGATCTCCAAGGAGACGTACGATATCATCATGAAGCACGCCGAGGAGCTCAACTCGGCCATCGTCTACGACCGCGACTTCCAGTACCAGTACTTCGGCTTCAAGACTCTTGAGAGGTCATACCTGCTCCGCATCGATGGCAAGGTTGCCGAGAGGCCACAGCAGATGATCATGCGTGTCGCTGTCGGCATTCACGGCGAGGACATTGAGAAGGCGGTCGAGACCTACAACCTCATGTCCCTGAAGTACTTTACTCACGCTTCGCCCAGTAAGATTTCCAGCTCCAGTAGTCCGTACGTCTTGTACTAATCTGCACTGCAGCTCTTTTCAACGCCGGCACTCCCAAGCCGCAGCTGGCGTCCTGCTTCCTTATCGACATGAAGGAGGACAGCATCGAGGGTATCTACGACACCCTCAAGACCTGCGCCATGATCTCCAAGACTGCTGGTGGAATTGGTCTGAATGTCCACCGCATCCGTGCCACGGGCAGCTACATTGCTGGAACCAACGGCACCAGCAATGGTCTGATTCCCATGCTCCGTGTCTACAACAACACTGCCCGCTACGTCGACCAGGGCGGCAACAAGCGTCCGGGTGCCTTTGCCATCTACCTCGAGCCGTGGCACGCCGATGTCTTCAGCTTCCTTGACCTCCGCAAAAACCATGGAAAGGAGGAGGTCCGCGCTCGCGACCTGTTCTACGCCCTCTGGATTCCTGATCTCTTCATGAAGCGTGTCGAGCAGAACGGCACCTGGACTCTGATGTGCCCCAACGAATGCCCGGGTCTGGCCGACGTCTACGGCGACGAGTTTGAGGCTCTCTACGAGCAGTACGAGAAGGAGGGTCGCGGTCGCGAGACGGTCCGTGCCCAGAAGCTCTGGTACGCTATTCTCGAGGCCCAGGTCGAGACCGGCAACCCCTTCATGCTGTACAAGGACCACTGCAACCGCAAGAGCAACCAAAAGAACCTCGGCACCATTCGCAGCTCCAACCTGTGCTGCGAAATCGTCGAATACACTGCTCCCGATGAGGTTGCTGTCTGCAACCTTGCATCTCTTGCGCTCCCTACCTTCGTCGACGTCGAGGGAGGTGTCTACAACTTCAAGAAGCTTCACGAGGTTACCCAGGTGCTCGTGAAGAACTTGAACAAGATCATCGACATCAACCACTACCCCGTCCCTGAGGCCAGGAAGAGCAACTTCCGCCACCGTCCCATTGCTGTCGGGGTCAACGGTCTCGCTGATGCTTTCCTGGCTCTGCGCATGCCTTTCGACTCACCGGAGGCCAAGCAGCTCAACACCCAAATCTTCGAAACCATCTACCACGCTGCTCTTACCGCGTCGATCGAGCTAGCCAAGAGGGATGGCCCGTACGAGACGTACCAGGGCAGCCCTGCTTCTCAGGGCATTCTGCAGTACGACATGTGGAACAAGGCGCCCACTGATCTCTGGGAGTGGGACAGCTTGAAGGCCGAGATTGCCCAGCACGGTATCCGCAACTCGCTGCTCGTGGCTCCTATGCCCACGGCCTCCACCAGTCAGATTCTCGGTTTCAACGAATGCTTCGAGCCTTACACGTCGAACATCTACTCTCGCCGTGTCCTGGCTGGCGAGTTCCAGGTCGTCAACCCCTGGCTGCTGAAGGACTTGGTCGACCTTGGGCTGTGGTCTGATGGCATGAAGAACCGCATCATTGCGTCCAACGGCTCCATCCAGAACATCCCGAACATCCCCGACGACATCAAAGCCCTCTACAAGACGGTGTGGGAGCTTTCCCAACGCACCATCGTGCAGATGGCTGCGGACCGCGGTGCCTTCATTGACCAGTCCCAGTCTCTGAACATCCACATGAAGGATCCCACCATGGGCAAGATCACGTCCATGCACTTCGCGGGCTGGAAGCTCGGTCTCAAGACTGGCATGTACTACCTCCGTACCCAGGCTGCGGCTGCGCCCATCCAGTTCACGGTCGATCAGGAGGCGCTCAAGGTCGCCGACACAAACGTTGCTCGCACTCAGAAGCGCCGCACCCTCGGCGCTGCGGGTTACCAGAGCGCCTCGGTTCCGCGCCCGATGTACGCGCAGAAGGCAGACTCTCCCGACGCGAACGGTGTGCCGACGCCTTCTTCCACTCCTCCTGCTCCCACCACCCCCTCCAAGGAGAGGAAGATCAACCCGATGACGCCGAGGAAGGACGCCATCACGGCTCCTGAGTTCAAGGCCGACGTGGAGGATGGTTCTCCCAAGCTCATCTCAACAAACCCAGAGGAAGCTGTCCCGAAGGAGGAGGAGCTGCCTTCGGCGCAACACCCCAAGGAGCCTCAGGACGAAGACAAGGAAAAGGACTCGGACGAGCGCGATGGTGACATCTACGCCGATGCGGTGCTGCAATGCAGCATCGAAAACAAGGAGGCTTGCATCATGTGCAGTGGTTAGAGTAAATCACTGCCGATCATGACGGTAAAACGGGTGGTTGCATTGACAGGTTAACGGTTCCGGATGGTTGTTCTTGGGTACAGGCAATTCGCAATGGGTTCATCGGCGTTGTGGGTGGGTTGATAATACTTCGATTTGTACGATCGAACGCAGAGATGCTTCATTATTCTAGATAGTCGCGTGCACACGTATCAAATTGACGCGTACGTTCTTCTGTGAGCCGGTCCTCGGGATTACAAAGTGAGCGGCGTCATCCACCTACGACTTGCCACCGCATTATCGGCTCGTGTCTGCTGCACGCCAGCTGCTCGCAACGCTGACGCCAGGCTCCCGACGTCGGCAGGATCGGAGGGGAGCCGCACATGCGAAGAGCAGTGAGGCGGTTGTGTTTGCAGTCGAAGTCGCACCTATAACGTCAGCGTCACAATCCCCACGCAGTGCCGACGACCCCGCATCGTGGCATTTCCCATGCCCGTTGCTGCCCAGGCCGCAGAGAGGGCACGAAGGAACATCCCACGCTGCGACATCTGAGTAAGCAGGCCCCCCGTCGCGTGCACTCCAGAGCACCATTGAGCCTGCCATGGGCAGCAGCGTCTTGCTCGTGCAAACCGTCTTTGACGCAGCATGTGGACCGCTGCGGGGTCCTGGTACACCCTGCCCCTCACTTCGCTCGTCGATGTTGCGCGAGCGAATCCAAATCCCACCGAGGTGGAGTAAGCGGAGCCAAGGTCGGGCCCATCCCAGGTGTTATGTCAGATCGAGCGTCACTCGTGGGGCGCCACGGCCAGAAGCAACGAAGGAGCGCAGCGTGCTCGGTACGGGAGGTGCTGGTGCTCAGGCGCAAACGGGTGGGAACGCCTCCGGGGCCGAGTGCTCGACAACCCTGCGCGTGCAGTATTACTCCGCCAGGCCCGGGAGGCGGGGCGTGGATCATGGTCATCTCGTCCATTCTTGGAGCCGGACAGGTATATATGCGCGGCGTCTCGCCCGCAAGCTCCATTGCCACCTCACCTCGTCCCCAGAGCACGCCGAACATGCCGTCACCCCCGCTCTTCGCCAGGCCTCCCTTCCCCGTCTCCCCCGACGGGGCGCTGTCGCAATTCAGGATTGCTGTGCCGGAGGACGATGTCCAGAGGCTGAAGACGCTCCTGGAGCTCCTGCCCATCGCGCGCCCCAACTGGGAGAACGGGCACAACGACCGCGTGTTCGGGACGCCAAGAGACTGGCTTGCGGACTCGGTGGAGTACTGGAAGAACACATTCGACTGGTGAGAGCGGCCGGCTTCTTTGCCTTTGGCTCCTCGGGCTGCCCTGTTCCGGCGTGCTGATTGAAGTGGGCGGCAGGCGTCGACAGGAGGAGACGCTGAACACCATCCCGCAGTTCAAGGCCGAGGTCACGGACGACGACGGGCAACGCTACAGCATCCACTTTGCCGCGCTGTTCTCGGAGAACAAGGATGCGGTTCCGCTTCTCCTCTCGCACGGCTGGCCTGGTGAGTCCGCATAGAGGAGCGATGGCCTCCGCCGGGCTTGTCTCACGCGCCAGCAGGGTCAATCGTTGAATTCATGCCCATCCTGCTCAAGCTGCGGGAGAAATACGCCTCTGCTCCCGAGAAGCTCCCGTACCATGTCGTCGTGCCCTCCCTGGTTGGTTTTGGCTTCTCTTCGCCTCCGCCGCTCGACAAGGACTTCACGATTCTGGACATTGCGCGCATCTTCAACAAGATGATGGTCGCTCTTGGCTTCGGCGAGCGCGGCTACATCACCCAAGGCGGGGACCTCGGCGGCCCAATTGCCGAGACTCTGGCAGCATTGTACGACCCGGTGAAAGGTCAGTCCCTCCGTCGCGAACCCCAGGCCTCCCGGCAGCTGCTGACATGCAGGATCGCATGGCAACAGCCGTGCACCTCAACGTCTACCTCATGATGTCGGAGCCGCCCAAGGTGACTTTTTCGGATCCAATGGAGGAGCAGGCCGTGGAACGAGGGAACAAGTTCCGGGCCACTGGGATAGCATATGGCATGGTCCACGCAACCAGACCGAGCACTGCTGGGCTTGCTCTTGGAAGCAGTCCGATTGCCCTGCTTGCTTGGTAATAGGATCCAGCTGCCCGCGCGGCCCTTGCTGACATTCTGCAAGGATTGGCGAGAAAATGGTCGAGTGGTCTGATCCAGCCTCCACTCCCTCGCTGGACACCATCCTGACCAACGTGTCTATCTACTGGTTCACCGGCACTTACCCAACCTCAATCTGGTGCTATCGGGCCGTCAGTAGCCCTTCGACCCTTTCACTTGCCATTCGTGCTGGGCGGCTAACATCTTGTGCGGTACTGCAGCTACTCGGGGGTCCTCGTGCAACTGGCGGACACCTCAACGGCGGCAAGCCGAAGGCGTTTTCGTGGTTCCCGAACGAGATCGCGCCGCCGCCGAAGGAGATCGTCAGGGCTGACAAGGCGGTGACGCACTTCTATGAGCATGACAAGGTAAGACCACAACCACCAGCTCGTCAGGCAAGACGCGGTGCTGAATCTTGTTCTTCGTACCTCAGGGCGGCCATTTCGCGGCTCTCGAGGTGCCAGACGTCCTCTGGGCTGACGTCGAGGATTTTGTGTCGAAGGTTTGGAAGGACTGAACTTTCTCGTGGGTTTCACGTCGGCAAAATAACGGCCTGCATCAATGGAATTTTTTTCATTCGCTTTGATTGCGACAGTTTTGACGGTGCTAAGGATGTCCCACATCCCCCACCGGCCCATCCGAAGTTTACAACAGAGCAGGTTGATCCCTTACAACTTTCGCTGCCCGACTGGCTGGAGATGGATGGTTAGCAATCACCAAGAAATCAGCAGTGGCTTATTCCAACACACCTTCGTCGGCTCCGGTTCCTCCAAGTAAGACGCACACTTGAGCAGCACGACATCCTTGGAGGACATGCGAGAGTTGTACTTTTGCGCTCCGTGGAACTCGAACATCAATTCCGTGGGGAACCCATGCTCGAAGGGCGTGGCAGCATCGATTTCGTCCATCTCCGCTTCAGTGAGCACAACGTCCAAAGCCTCGATGTTGGATCTGAGGTGCTCGATCTTGCGGCCACCCACAATGGGGAAGACGTAGGGGGTCTTGCCCATAACATACGCCAGAGCCTGCAACAGTGTCAGTGATGGAGGAGCCGAGGGCGCAAGCACACGGACGAAAACGTACGATGCTTGTCGGCAAGGTGTCCTTCTCCGTGGCCAGCTTGTCAAGCACGGTGAACACTTGCTTGTACTTGTCAACCTCGACAAACAGCTTGCGGGCATCACCCTCGGCCGCCGCAGGTGCCTGGCCTCCTTGCGCCTCCTTCTTGAACTTGCCCTGGCCGAGCGCACCGAAAGGTGCCAGCGCCATGCCTTCGTGGCGAGCCATGGGGATGATGTCGCGCTCGAAATCGCGGTCTGCGGCGCTCCACTTGCCCTGGTAGACGCAGAATGGCGTCAGGCCATGATCTCGGGCGTCTGCTCTTCCTGTGTCAGCTCAGGGCCACTGCAAGCGCGACGTCCTGGGAGTGTCACATCTGTTGGCCGAGCTCACCACCCAGGCCGGCAGGTCACTGGCGCCAAGGTAGAAGACCTTGCCAGCGGTGACGAGATGGTGCAGAGACTGCATGACCTCCTCAATGCTGGTTGAGAAGTCCCACCAGTGGACGTAGAACTGCAGCGGATCAGCGGCTTGTTCTCTCGGTCAGCTTGGGCCACTCACAATGTCGATGTAGCTCGTCTTGAGGTTCTTGAGACTGTTCTCAAGAGAGTGATACATGCTCTTCCGATGGTTTCCCTGGTAGTTGTACCTGATCTTGGCGTTGGGTTCGTAGAACTGAGTGTACTTGGTCGCGATGACCATGTCGTCCCGGTTCCTGCGCAACGCCATCCACTCGCCCAGCCACTGCTCGCTCTCCTGCTCCTGGTAGGAGTTGGCAACGTCTACAAAGTTGCCTCCGTTATCGACGAAGAAGTCCAGCATCTCGAAAGCCGTCTCCTTGCTGCACTCGCCCAGCATCGCCTGCGCAGAGCAAGAGTCAGTTATCGCCGGATTGATTTTCCTCAGGTCACTTTACCTTCCTGCTGCGCATCAGTACTTCCTTGCTTGCAGACAACACACCAGGGAGACTTGCCAGCTCTCTCCAAAATTCATTGCACCGAGACAGAGCGGAGAAACCCTGATCCCTGCGCTCGGGCTGAGAATGCGAGGGTGGCCGAGCCTGGTTTTGGGCGTCGGGGCGGGCATTGCAGAAGCCATGGTGAAGAGCCCTTCGGATGCGCCTCAAGTGGCCGGGCACAAAATGACGGTCTGTTCAGGGCGCTTCGGAGCCCCGGGCCAGTGGCCGAGGCCCGCTATATAGTCAGCGCCGGAGGAGCAGGCTGCCCGCAGATTCCAGGGCCCTCCGAACTACGGGGTCAGAGAGACCCCTCTTCGGGACGATGAAGCCGACTTGCGCCGACGAGATGTGGGCTCTGGCGCTTTTGCCCAAGTCCCTGGTTCTGGGAGAACGACATGTCCAATTGGTCCCCTGGGCTTCAGGGCTGGTGGAGAACCATCGACGCTCTGTTCTGCAGCTCACAAACGCAGTGTATTCTGGGACCGAGACGCGGCGCACTGCCGCAGGCTTACGCTACCTACCACGCGCGGCGGGGCAGATCCCCCGCAACCTCCACCTCCCCGCACCACGCTGTCCTACGTCCCTCGACCAGAGCGCAGGCCCGCGCCGGCATCGCCCCAGTCGTCCCTGATCATCTCCGCGCCCTTCTCGCCGACCATGTACACGGCCGCGAGGATGTTCACGTCGGGCAGCTCGGGGATGATGCTGCAGTCCACGACGCGCAGCCGGTCCACGCCGTGCACCCGCAGCCGCGGGTCGACCACGCCGCCGTCCCGCCGCGGCCGCATCTGCGCCGTGCCCGAGGCGTGCCAGTTGGGCATGGTGTTCGCCTTGACGTAGTCGAAGATGGCGGCGTCGTCGTCGTCGGACACGCCCGCGCCGGGGCTGACCTCGCCGTTGGACGGGCCGACGGTGTACCGCGACAGCTCGGGGTGGCCGAGGATGCGGCGCAGGTACTTGAACGCGTGGACGGCGACGGCGCGGTCGCTGGGGTGCGAGTAGTACTAGCTCGTCTCGGTCAGAGGAGGCCGGGCTCGGACGGCGCGCGGCGGGGGGCCACTCACGTTGGGGTTGATGGTGGGCGCGTCGGACATGGAGGCCGACCGCAGAGAGACGCTGCCGCGGGACAGCGCGACCATGCTCGACGCCGTGAGCGAGATGTAGGACTCGCCGTCGCGCGGCGCGTAGTACGGCGTCGGGATCCACGGGTACCAGATCGACTCGTACAGGTACTCGATGTGGGACTGGTTGACCAGGCCGCGGTCGACGAGCTCCCGCGCGCCGATGGACGCGAGCTCCTCGCCGGACAGCTCCTGGAAGCCGTTCGTGATGCCGGACGGGGCCGTGTACGGGCCCTCGAGGTCCTCGTAGAAGGCCGCCTGCGCCTCCTGGAGGCTCGCGATGCTGGCCGACATCTGCGTCGTGGAAGACTCGTTGCGCACCCTCGCCATGATGCTGAAGACGCTGTGGTCGTTCATGCTGGGCGCAATGGTCAGAACGTCTGCTCACGGCCGTCCATGCCACGCCCGCCACTCACTGTCTGCCGATGTTGTCGTTGACCATCACTGGCGCGATGCCGAACTTCGCCAGCTCCTCAGCGGGCCCCATGCCCTGCGCGCCGCCGTCAGCATGCCGCCCGAGGCAGCCCGGAGGGGGCGCACACGTACCGAGACCATCAGCAGCTGCGGCGAGTGGAAGGCGCCCATGCTGACGATAACCTCCTTGCTGGCGTTGACCTGGTGGACCAAGCTGGTGGTCTGGTCCACGAACGTGACCCCGCGCGCAGCGGGAGCTCCCGTGCCGGCGTCGGTGTCGGTGACTATTTTGCTGACGGGTGCGTAGAACAGCACGTCCAGGTTGGAGCGGTTCTGCGCCTGCTTGTAGAAGCTGTCGAAGCTCGAGCTGCGGCGGTACGTGCTGGTCAGGGTGCCGGTCCCCTGCTTGACGCCAACGCCGACCCCGGTGTTCAGCTCGTCGACGACGGGGATGTTCGCTGCCTCGCACGCGCGCATGAAGGCGACGTTGGTGTCGGGGACGTAGCCCTGGAACCCGAGCTCCAGCGGCCCGTCTCCGTACGCGTCCGGCTCCCAGGTCTGGAACGTCTGGTCGAAGCCGTTGCCCGGGTCTGGCGGGTTGAAGCGAGTGCTCTGCGCCCAAGGTCAGCCCACGGCGCGGCAGTTGCAGGCTCGGAGCATGCCTTCACAAACAGGGGGTACACGTCTTCCCAGCCCCAGCCAGGGTTTCCAAACCCAGCCCATTTGTCGTAGACGCTCGCGCTTCCACGTGCGTAATACAGGCCGTTGATGGCGCTGCTGCCGCCAAGCGCTCTGCCACCTGCACCGCATCAGACTCTGGGGTTCGTTTCTGCTCCGCTGGGGAGGGCTGCCAAACATACGAAGGTACTGCAGAACGCGGCCGTCCAGGTGTTCTTGTGGCGTGGTCAGAAACGCCCAGTCGATGGCACTCCCTACGAGCGCACCATCAGTCACGGTACGCAGCCGAGAGAGCTGGCGTGTATGTCACCTTTGAGGAACTGATTCCCTCCGGGTGTCTCGTAAGCAGCTACCACGGTAGGCTCTGGGCCTGCCTCGAGAACGAGCACTCTGAACTGCCCGGATTCGGTAAGCCGGTTGGCCAGAACAAGACCTGCTGTGCCGCCTGCAACCAGCTTGTCAGCGAGCCAGCCAGATCATGGCTTCATGCCGCATGTGGGGCTCTACCTCCGCAGATAACAAAGTCGTATTCATCTTCAACTGCCTGGCGCTTAAGATTCTTCAGAGGGGCAGCCGAAGAAGCATCCGGTGCCAAGATGGCCAGCGAAAGAACCCAAGAGGCAAGGAGTGCTGGTGTGAAGCGCCACATTTTGGACAATCCTGAGACCGGAGATGCTCTGCGCGCTTGAGACGCGAATCCTTTATACACCCGGGAGATCGCGGCAAGTATCGGCTGCAGGAGAAAAGACAAGCAGAAAGCTGATCCGACCTGACGAGTCCTTGAATCTTAACGTCGAGCGCGCAGCCTAATCGGGCTGTCGTCATCTCGGCTTCACCAAACAAGCATTGGACTCCACCGGCACACGACTCCGCCTCCACACCCAAGAACTACTCCGCAGCGGGGCGGGGACCGGCTCCGGGCTTTCTGGAAGGTCCAGTCAGCCAGACCATGGAGTAAAGGGGGCTGAGCCACGACGTCAACACCACCGGCCAAGGGCTGTTCAGCGACTGCGCCGGCATACATGCTTCGCTGATGCTTGCCTGGTACGGGACGCGACCTCCGCCGCCCAATCAGCGTCTTCCGGAACCACCGAGAGAACCTAGTGTCGGGATCCTCGGGACACGCGGTACGGCACCGCAGCCCGCCGGGCTACTGTAATTGAACAGCAGCAGAGCCAAGCCGTCGCCCGGTTCCTGCCCGTCTTCAACCGGCGCGCTGCCGACCCACAGTCAGAGCTCGGGTCGCGTGGCAGCACAACGTGGAAGATGCATGTCTGGCTGCTGTGGGAACTCCAGTGTCTGCGGCCAGGAGCTGCGTTGGCACCGCTTGTCCGCCGGGACTGGCGTCTAAAACCCGAGATTCTCGGGTTTGTTTCTGCCTCGACTTCCTGACATCTCCGAAAGCCAAACCTCCGGGATGCTGGCGAGGTTCTACTGTTCCATCCCGAAGCGGGGGAACCATATCGTCGCGGTGAAATGGAAGCTTTATTTGACTGAAAGAGCAAGTGAAGCCGAAGTTCGGGGCGAGCAGACGCCAAGTTACCCCGACGCTCTTACCAGCTTCTGTGGAGTCAAAGTTTCGGCTTCGCTCCAATCTATGAAACTGCGTGCTATATCTGAAGTTGGATGGCACGGCTGCTGAGAGGAGGCTCAGGGGCTTTGGACTTTGCTGCCTGTGCAGCAGGCCATTGGGCCTTCACGCACTGCATCGGTCACTGTGCAATCACAACCCATTCCCTGCATCGCGGGGGGAGCTGGGGGTTCAAAACGAAAGGCTCAGAGAGTATCAACATTGTAACACGAAAGACACCGGATCCGCTCCCTGCGCTCTAACAGGCGGCGCCACCGCCACCGCCTCCATCCCCTCCTCCAACTCCTCCACCTCCTCCACCATCACCACCCCCACCACCCCCGCCGGAAGCATCCACCAGAGCCGCCGTCGCGTCGATCAAGCCCCCGACCGCCTCGATGGTATGCGCGTTGAGTTTCCCATGCCCGCCCCCGCCCGACCCGGCCGCCTGCGCGTCCCCCGCCATCCAGTACATCTGCCTCCCCAACGGCGTCAGCCTCGCCTGCCGCACCGCCGCCTCGAAGGCCGCCGGATCCACCTGCCTCTCGGCCGCCAGGCACTTCCACTGGCGGTCGATGAGGGCCGTCAGCGTGGCGAGGGCCAGGCCGTGGTCGAGCGCCGCGCTGCGCACGGCCATGCAGTCCTCCGGCGCGTCCGGGTGGCCGTCCCACCAGGCGTGGTCGGCGACGACCTGCTCGCCGCCGCCGCCGGCGGGGCTCAGCTGGAGCAGGATGTAGCGCTGCGCGTCCCAGCGGTCGCCGCCCAGCGCCGAGACGGGCCTGTTCGTCAGCCAGCGGTACTGCGTCCCGCCCGGCGCCGCGAACACCAGGGAGTCGCACCTGGGCCCGTGGGCGAACTCGAAGCGGGGGAGGGGCGCTTCGCCGCCCGAGCTGCAGGGGCCGAAGTGCTCCGAGAGGACGACGGTGCCCGTCTTGCGGTCGCTCTCGAGCGAGTAGCGCCACAGCTTCGTGCCGTCGCCGCCGCGTTTGAGCGTCCACGCGTACGTCCGGTCGCGGAAGTTGCCCCCCTTCTTGGTGATCTCGGCCGTGAAGGCGGGCTGGACCTGCACGGCGCTGTCGGCGCGCGCGCGGGCCGGCATGGGCATCCAGCAGAGGCTGTCCGGCGGCTCCAGCCAGCCGGCCCCGTTGCCGTCGAGGATGTGGTATGTCGCGACTGCCGGCGGCAGCTGTCCGCGCCGCGGCAGCCACTCCCGCGGCATTGCAACGCTGCCGTGGTGCTCGATCTGCGCGCCCAGCGGGCTCTGGCGAAGCTCCTCGAACGGGCCCTCGCACGCCCTGCCACTCCGGCGACAGTCGCCGCACCAGTCCTCGTCGCGGTGCTTCTGGCAGACCGACCGGGTGCCGTAGATGGGGCTGCGGCCACAGCCGTCGCAGAAGACGCCGTCATGCATCTCGGCGCCTGGCTCGAGCGGGACGAGCGGGTGGGAGCGCTTCTTGCCGGCTTCTTTGCAGCCATTGCAAAGGTCCTCGTCGCGGCATCTGAGGCAGTGCCACCTGATGCCACGGATCGGGGAGGCGCCGCATCCGTCGCACCGTGCGTGATGCCGGGTGCGGCGCGGCGCAGGCGGGCCGGTGGTGTCGGGAGGCGGGTGCGCTGGTGCCGGAGAAGGCATTGCCCACGCTGGCGTGGACTGTGGGATTGGCTGGCTCGGCGGACTCATCAGCTGTTCGTACGCGGGTGGCGGAGAGGCGGCGGCGTGGCCTGGGCTGGCCGTTGCCCATCCCGTCCCGTTCCCTGGCGCCAGGGCCTGCGGGAGCTGTGACTGTGACTGTGACGCGGGATAGAAGGGAGGCTGCGGTCCGTGGGATGTGAGGTGAGACTGTGGCGGGGCTGGGTTTGCGCTTGGAGGTGCAGCATAGTGCCCGGGCGCTCCGGACGGCGGGTCGTACGGACGCGGGTGGTGCATGGTGGGGAGGCCCGGAGACAGCAGAAGCAGGCAGAGCGCTGCTCGCCGTCAGCCGGGGCTGCGGATGTATAAGAGCACCTGCTGAGGCTCCACGGATCAGCCAACACCAAATACGCGTATATGGAGCGAGTGAGCACGCATGCAGGGTCCAGCTGTGACGTCTGGGGGCTGGCTGACGCGCCGCCCGGCGGACGACGGCGGACCAATCAGCAGCTACACGGACGACACTAGCAGTCGTCGATCCATCCGGGTTGCCGCTCTGGGTAATCGAACGGCTGTGATGCCAGCCGCCCGCCTTGGCCCCAGGCCAGCCGCTTGTGGGTGGAAGACGCAGTGTGCACTGGAGGCAAGCCGGCACGCGTGGGGACAGAGGCGTTTCCATTCCATTTTCTTCTCTCTCTATCAACATCGACAAACGAACATAATGAAACAAACGACAAGACCGCGCAGATGAAGACTCCTCAAGCGTCTATCATGACATATGCCTCGGAAATCAGTCAAGTCCAACCGTAAAAGCGGCAGATCCGGCCATAAAGGGCATCCGGGCCGTTTGCAAGACCCAGGTGCCCGCCGGCATCGTACCCGAAGACCCAAGAAAGCAAAGCCCGTGCTATGGTCCTTTATACCGGCCTCAAGCGCAGGTTTCGCCGGTCGACGCCAGATTCGTGCAGAGCAAGGCGAAGGGAACGGAGGGGGGTATTGGGGGGAAAGGGGGATAAGCGAAGCATAACAATGTGGTATCTATCGGGCGAAGGGACAATGTAAATCGCAGAAAGCCATAACGCAGAGACGGAAACCAAAAAGCGTGGGATGGTGGCGACGCGGCCGCGCAATGAGCAGAAACGAAGCGCCCGCTAGCTGCTCAGCAAGCATCACTCGACAGCCTTGACCATTGCCGTCCAAACTGACGCGCCGCTGCGTGGACTGGAAACGGTGTGGGGGTGTGCAGGCAGCCAGTGCTCAGCCGCGAGGCGTGGCCCTTGCGCCGCAGCCGGGCCAGCACAAGGCTGCACTCACGACACTGACCTGGCAGTGCATGGAGTCCGTGTTTCGCCCGTGCGGTCGATCGTTGGCCCGCACAACTGGCGGCACTCCAAAAAGCTTGGGCTGCTGTGGCTGAGCCAGAGTAGACGAGACGTATAAACTCTTCACGCCCCGTCATCATCTGCCCTCGTAGTCGCTGACCGTCTGCTCCCATCCGCCGTCGTCGAACATCTCACCACCTGAGCTCGCATCGAAGCTGCTCCGTCCACTGATCGCATCGTCTTCAACCAGGTCCTCGTTGCTGTTAGCTGGCGGCAGTGCGTCCCACTGGATTCCTGCAAGGGCGGGGTACTGCTGCAGCAGCGCCTGCGGAAGCCCAAAGCCCATGCCGCCACCCATACCAGGATTGAACCCGGCAGATGGCTGTTGCGGGGCGAAAGGATCGAACGGTGAGCCTTGCGGATGCTGTGGCATCATCATGCCCAAGCCTTGTTGCTGGCCTCCCAGCGGGTTGAGCTGCTCCATGGGCTGAGACACTTGGTGCTGCTGCGGCGGGCTGGTCACCCCCGGGATATCCCAGCCCTTCTCCGCCGCTTCTTCCTCCAGCAACGGGCGGATGCACACACGGCCCGCCTCGCTCCTGAAATGCCGTCCCAGAGCGTCGGCGCGCGCAAACCGGCGTCCGCAACCCCAGCCATTGCCGTCCTTCAGCACACCGCGGCATACAAATTTCTTCTCGCCACTGTGCAACCCCTCGTGCCGCTTCCGGTCGTGCTGGCGCGCAAATGCCTTGCCGCAAACGCTGCAAACGAACGGGCGCTCGTCTGTATGTGTGCGGAGATGGGAGCGCAGATTGTATGCGCGTGTGAAGCGCTTGGGGCACAGGCTACACTGGAAGGTTGCCGGGTGTTTCTGGGTACGCTTGGACCCACTAGTTCCAGGGTTGATGATCGGCTCAGGGCCAGTCCCAGGGCTGGATGCGGCGGACGTGGGATTGTTCGGATTGGGTCGATTAGGGTCGGCGAGGCCAAGCATGTAATCGCGATGGGGAATGCTCGAGGTGGAAGACCGGCGAGAGGACTTGTGCAAGCCATGCGGGGAGGATGAGCGCGAGGTGGGCACCTTCGCAGCATTGGGGTGCAGCGACGCAGCAGGATCCGACGTGTTGCCGCTGGCTGGCGTCGATGCGCGCGAGCTAGCACCGCTGAACGGGTCGGACCTGGCGCGCATGCGATTACGCGAGAGGCTCCTGTTGGGCGGGCTGAGCGCATTCTCAGACCCCTCGGGCTTCGGGGGCTCAAAGCTCTGCTGCCGCGAGGGCGGCGCAAAGTCAATGTTGATCTCCGGCGGCGACATCTGGTCCGACAGGCCGTAATCTTGGTTCAGGGCCGGGAAAGGCTCCTGGCCACTACCAGGAAACATGTCCATGTTCGACTGGCCAGTCTGCTGGTTGCTCATCACAGGCGCAAGCCCGTAGTTGTTGGTCGCCGTGAAGGGAGGCAGATTCTGCTGCTGGGGCGCAAGGCGGGGAGATATGTGGGGGCTGTGTCCTGGGGTGATGCCGGGCTGGTTGGGGTTGTCAGACAGCGAGAACTGACCGAAGCTCAAGACCTCTTGGAACATGGAATTGTCCTGCTGCGCGCCGAGCAAAGGCGATGGGTTCTCGTGGTCAAAGCTATCATTGTTCCCTAAATACGGCGAGGGGTGATTTGACGAAACATCCGAGTACGTGTCGGAGGGCGCTCTCCGGTGACCTCTGAAAGACATGCCGTTCCAATCGCCACCGTGTGCCTGCCCGTATGCCGTGTTGGGGTCCAGCGACTGCTGTCTGGAGTGCCCCGCGGAATGGAAGGCGCCCTGGTTCAAGCTCGGCGAGGCGTGGGGGCTCGTGCTGGCATGGCGCGACATGTCGGCCTGCAGGAGGTGGGGCGGGGTCGGGGAGTGGGCGGTGGTAGACATCTGGTGGTTCATGAGACTCGAGGGATCAATGGACTGGTCTTGCAGCTGGGGGTCGAGGAGGTACGAGGGGTCGATGGACGAGCCCTGGTTTCCGTCGGCGCTCGTGAGGAACTGGGCATTAAAGGCTTGGCTGTCGGCGGCGGAAGTGCCCTGGCTGAAGAGGTCCTGCGAGTAGAGGTTGCTGCCTTGGGCGCCGAACTGGGGGCTGGGCTGGTTGGACGGCAAGCCCTGGGCCTGGAGGAAGGCGTGGTCGGCGATGCCGGACTGCTGGGCGAATTGCTGCTGGTGGGTGGGCGACAGGTAGCCCTGCTGGCCGGCCTGGTCGTAGGAGGGCGCGAAGGCGCTGTTGTCGGGCGTCAGCGAGTTGGCGTCGAGACCGAGACCGGCGATGTTCTGGTAGCTCTGATGGGGCGACGGGGAGGTGTGCGGGCTTATATGAGGCTGATGGCCCTGCGAGGGCGAGCGGTCGCGGCGCGAGGTGTCCATGATGTCGATGTTTCTTTTCCTGGAGTCTCGCACGCGCTCAGACCATGGGCGGGCGACGTGGAGGAGGCGGGCGCGGGCGCGGGACGCGGCAAGAGGTGCTGCGCACAGCTAGACGCGAGCTTATGCGCGGCGGGGGTGCGGTGTCGTGGGCGGACAGTCGAGCCGACTGAGGGTGAGGATGGCCTTGCGACTCAGCCTGGGGGCGCAGCAGCTGCGGTGGGAGGCGGGAGTTAGTGACTGGCAGCGATGCGATATAAGCGGTCGCCCCAAGAGCGCTAGGGCAGGATGCACAAGCTTCGGCCTGCGGGGCGCCCAAAATAGGAGTGGCAGCAGGCGGTCGCGGGTCGCGGGTCGCGGGCGGCGGCGAGACAGAGCGCGGCGGCGGTCGCAGCGCAGGCCTCGCTGCGGAGGGGAGAGAGCGTGAAACGGTGCCTTGTTGGGCGGCGGGTGTGGGGGCTGGACAGTAAGATATGCGCGCTGTGGGCTGGAATTAGGCCGAGCGGCGGGCCACACAGCTTATTGTACTCGCAGAGGGCACGACAGGCGAGCGGACTGAAGCTGGGGCAAGGCAGGCAGCGCGCGCAGATCTCTATGTGCTTTTGAGCTCGCGGGCCGTCGGGGTGTTGTTGCGGGAGAGAGGCGATAGAGCCACCGCGCGCGATAGGGACCCGGGGCGCCAGCGCGGCCGACTCGCGCGACAGGCCAGCGTCCGGCTCCGCCTCACGACGAGCTGCGTGGCTGGTGCGGCGGAGTGGCAGACGCTGGCCGCTGGCCGCTGGCCGCTGGGCATGCCTCTCCGCTGCCCGCGGGAGCGCAACGGCGGCCAGGCCAATGACGCAGGTGCAGGCACCAGCCGAGCCGTCGGGATGGTCTGAGGGCGCGTTTGAGCGAGCACTGCCACAGCGTAATTCTGGCAAGGCGCACCCAAGGCGCACTTCCCAGGGCTGCCGCCCCCGTCGCCGTCGCGCCGCGCCCACTCACGTCCTGCCCGTCTGCATGCCAGGCACCGCGCAACCAAGACGTCGTCTATCGAGCGAATCTCCAGCCAAACCCGCCCGCCACGGGTGATCGGCGCGTGTTTCGAGCTATTCTTAGACCCGCCAGCTCGCCATCCCAAGTCCCAAGAGCGTCCCAAGCACCACAGCCCGACCCTACGCGCTGTCCTGCATTCCCGCGCCGCCCACCCTGCCCCCAAGACGTGCGTTTCAGCCTTGCTGCCCCGCCGCGACACGTGCGCCCTCGCCTGCACGGATCTCAACCCTATCTACGACTCCCGTCACGCGAACTTCATGCCCTTGGACGGGTCCCACCGGGCGTCCGTCGCCGGCGCCGCCTGGCCCTCCCCACTCTGCGCCGCGCCGAAGCGGATGGGCATCTCCGGCGTCCACATCCCATTCGTGGGCCCCATCGCCATCGAAGCCCGCGTTGGCGTCGGCGCCGGTATGGCCGGCTGGTCCACGTGCACCGGCGCTGGATACGGGCGGTTCTCTTGATCCGCCTGCCGCTGCTCCTGCAGCGCACTGGCCTGCTGCAGGTGCAACGACGACATAGCCGTCGAGAGATCGCTGTGCGCATGCCGAGTCAGTGTGCGCCGCTCTGAAACCATTCCAGCTCAAACCTACCTCTCGAATTGCGTGGCCTCTGCCCTTCTTTGATATGCAAAATTCCGGCAGTCGTCTCTGAATCTCCCGCAGATCTTGGCCAGGTCGTTGTAGAACTTGCGCCCTACGTCCAGATTGGAGATGATCTCCTTGTACTTGAAGTACGCGTTCTCCAGCTGCTGCAGTGCTTGCTCGCGCTGCCGCGTCGACGAGTCGCCGCGCCGAGCAGAAACAAAAGCCACATTCGCGTCCTCCAGGCGCCTGACGATGGCCTGTTGCTCCTGGTCCTCATCGGCAACCATTTCGTTGTCAACATCATACTTATGGAGACGCTTCTCGAAGAGGTCCTCAAATTGCACCGCCTCAATATTCTGCATCGGATACTCCCGTTCGAGCCGAGCGGTCTCTTGGAGCAGTTCCGGGTCTGTGAGTTAAATTAGCTTCCAATGATCGTCTGCTGCGCCATCATGTCAGCCATCCTTACTAATGTCATCCTGTCGGGCCTTGGCCTTCAGCGCCTCGATCTTGCGCTTCCGTCTGCTCTCAAGTCGGCTGACCTCGTTAAGGCAACCCCTGAGCTTGGTCGCTTCCCTTTCAACGGCCGCAGTCATGGTGACTCGCCGACTGCTCGGCACGAACTGCTCCAAATCATGGTCGGTGCCGGAGAGGAGCCGTATGTGGCTTTCGTTGTCTTTGATCTTGCCCTGAACGATCTGATCACTGTTGGCCGCTGACTTCAGGTATCCGTCGATCTCATTGACTTGCGCGTAAAGTTTAGGTGCTGCGTCAGCCGAAGGCGGGCGATTCCACCGGTCCGTTCCGTACTGTCTCCTAGCCCGCTCATCCTCGGCCGTCTCCTGACGCAGGAGGTCAACACCCTCTTGATAGCCTGCTCTGTCTTGTTCTTTCAACTTCTCTGTCTCGTCAATCGAACGATACAAACGGTCAAGGCCGTCCTGTTGACGTATTTCCTCTGCATGTGAAACAAGCCCAGGCGGCAAGCCCAGGGGTTTCTCAAGCGCCTGGAGAGATCCCGGAAGATTCAGGCTTTTCAGAACCCTGCCAACCAAGTCAGTTTCTTGTTTCCTCGACCAAACATCAGATATCATACTCGTGGATCCTGGCGGTCAGTCCTTCCAATTCGTCAATCGTCTTAGTCACCAGACGATCTCTACGGTCGGCGTAGATGCTTGCAGCAATGTGGACAGAGTACGGTACGAGCTTCGAGAAGAGAGGCCTTCCGAGATCGCTGTTGTCACCCAGCAGCGACAAAGGGTCCGACACTTCCT
This sequence comes from Neofusicoccum parvum, assembly GCA_020912385.1. Taxonomy (NCBI): domain Eukaryota; kingdom Fungi; phylum Ascomycota; class Dothideomycetes; order Botryosphaeriales; family Botryosphaeriaceae; genus Neofusicoccum; species Neofusicoccum parvum. The sequence continues at coordinate 1,097,940 of CP087219.1, read as the reverse complement.
TGGGGGCTTTTGCGGATACCATGGTGGCCCGGTCCAGCGTTTTCAGTTCGGGTTTCGGGGGGACAGGCTCTGTAGTTGCCAGTCAGATGTTGAAGCCGCAAATGTGTTCCGCAGGACGTACGCAAATAGATCATGTCGTTGTCTTTCTCGGCACGCTTCAGATCCTCGGTGACCCGATTCTTGAGCCCGCTCAGATCTCCCAAAACTGTTTTGTTAATGTACCGCGCCTCTTTCAGCGCCTCGTTGGCACAGATCAGGCTGTCTCTCAGCCGGGCGACCTCCTCGCCATATTTGCGCTTCTCCAGGCAGTCGCGAGCAGCTCTGTACTGTGCAGCCGCAGCGAAATGGTGGTGCTTCGCGCCCATGTGATGGATCCATTCACTGCTGACGGCATCGGACTTGATTCCCCAGTCGCTAGCATCCGAATATAAGTCAGACACTTTGGCTGCAAGCTTGGATATCGAGGCGTCTTTCAGCCCGTCCTTCACAGCTTTCTGCCAGAAGCACTCCTGCGCCTGCGCGAGCATGAGGTGTTCCAGACTCTCCAGCGTCATAGCGTCCATGTCCTCCGGCGGGCTTGAGCGCATATCGGGGATAACGCTGATTTTGAGGTGGGACAGCACGCCAGCGGCGAGGCAGAAGTAGTTGCACGCGAGTTTCAGGCCGTCGGCAGTGGTCCTATTCGTCGAGGTTGCCAGCTGCGAGTACATGGCGGCAAGATTGAACAGCACGTTGGCCAACTCGAAGCGAATGTTATTCTCCGACACTATTGCCGCGTGTGTCAGCCTCGGTGGCGTGCTGCGGGAGCTGGCTGGAGACACATACCAGGCCGCTGAGTGTTGTAGCCCAAAGCGGGAAACCAGGAGAAGTCGACACCTATCTGCAACAGCCCGAGTTCCTGTCAGCCAGCCGTCGGCCTAGCATGTCCACCGGTGCACCTACGTCGACCGGGAATTTCCCGCCGATCCAGACGAGCTGGGCCGCGTATGCCTGCAGCTTGCGAATGCCGCTCTGGTGCGGCTCCACGGCGTGGATGGCGCCAGAGCGCAAGGCATCGATTGCGTCGAGGTCGGCGGTGAACATGTCCGGGTGCTGGTCATATTTGCTGGAGATGTACTGCTTGATGGCGTCGGCGAGCGTGACCGAATGGGTGCGGCGGAAGGGCAGGTGAAGAATGTAGCTGCGAGGCAGGTGGTCAGTCGAGCAGCCGGCAGCGCGCAAGGGAGCTTACGCACGACGCCATGGGTGCGGTGTTCCCGGTGGAGGGCGCAGGCGCTGGTGTGGAGCGTGTTTACAGACCGTCGGCGGCGCGCTCTCTTGGGAAGACAGGCCCCGCCACCGCGACTCGCTTGCCCTGGGCCGCAGTGACGTTTGCGCAGAGCCCGCGCTCGCCCACGGGTCGCCAATCAACCCAGAGGCGCGAGCCAGCGCGGGGGGGGGGGCGGGCCAGCAGCGCTGTGACATGAGCAAGTTTCACGCTGGAGATCATGCAGGCACCGCGCACGCAGGACCGCAGAAGCGAAGCCGCGGCGTGAAGCCTAAGGCCGGGCTCGAGTGCTGGAGCTGGATTTGTAACGCTGTCCTCTGCTCCGTCTCAGCACGCCGGTGCCCTATTTATTGACTTCAGCACGCCATTCCCGCCGGCTCTCCCCCCTCGACAAAGCCCTCCGACACCTCCCACAGCTGCCTCCGCCCGTTTCTCGATCCGCCGCCGTCTCCAGACACAGTACGCGCTCCGAACAAGCTCTCTGCCCCCCAACCAAGCCTGACCCTGCCGCCGTCGCAGCTCGCACATCCACCGCCATGGCCGAGCACAACTACAAGTTCAACATCACCATGACCTGCGGCGGCTGCTCCGGCGCCGTCGACCGTGTCCTCAAGAAGCTGGACGGTGAGCACTCTCCCGCCCCAGCTCCCCGCAGCCTGCCCCGCCCGACCCTGACTGAACCCCTCCCCCGGCTAATCGCGCCACCTCTGCAGGCGTCAAGTCGCACACCGTCTCGCTCGACACCCAGACCGCCGAGGTCGTCGCCGCCGACTCGCTCGATTACGACACTGTCCTGACCACCATCAAGAAGACCGGCAAGAAGGTCAACACCGGCGAGGCCGACGGCCAGACCATGGCTGTGTAAGCCATGGGTCGAGGGCAGCGACTTCGAGATTCGTGTTCGGAGCATATCGGCGTAGTGGGGGTTTGCGATATCCAGAGCAGCTAAATAAAGCGTTCTCTATCTCATACAATACAGCCTCAAGTGAATGCCCAAGACAGGCCCCTTGGGGGAAGCTGGCAGCTAACAGCTAGTGAGCTGCCGGGCGCCTCTCTCCCGCTCGAGGCTGGTGCCGAGCGTCGAAGATTAGGTTCTTCCATGAGACAAGCAGAGGTCCAAGCCAGCGGCGGTGCACAGGGTTACTCCGTCAGATCCGAAGTCCGGCACTCTAGATCCTTGCCCCCGCCCGCGCCCGACGAACCACTCGGCCATGCACATCGAGTCAGCTTCGTGCTGAGCACCATTTCCCCGTTCCGGTAGCATCTGCCAAACGTGCTGGACCATGCTCGCCCTGACGTGCATTGCTACCGCATCCTCACTCTTGTCGAAATCCACAGGCGAACACGCGTACTTCCGGGACTTGTCGCACATCGCCTCCTCTGAACTCTCATTCCGGCCAGTTTCTATCGAGTCATGAACATGCATAGCCAGATTGCCCTCTCGGGGAGGCAGGGTACCCTGCCCTATTCCTCGTCCAATGCTTTCCGTCCTGTTGCAGGTCACAGGAAAGCCTCCGGCTGTTCGTGCCCAAAACATATGTAGGCAAGATCAAACACGTAACCCTCATAGAGGAAATCTCGAAATGGTACGTCAAGATTCGAGCAGGCCAGCTAACGCTCTAGGTCTTCTCGGGAATGTGGAAAGCCAATTTCGCTGCACAATGCAACATAGTGACAACCCAAGGGTATGTGGAGACCGTGTTTGGTATCATGAGGAAAAAGCCGGGAAAAGGCATGGGGACGCCCTTGATTTTGTAGCTCGCGCGCTACGGGAGCTGTACCACGCACGTGACTAGACTAGGCCTAGGAACATGAATGTTCCGCAGATGATGAAGTCATAGATGCATATCTGCCCATGCAATCTTATCTTCCATACGAATTGTCTCGCGGTTGAAAGCCCATTATCCTTCGACGTTCAAAGTTGCGGGTAATTACCGCTTTAGGTAATGTGCAGAGCGCAAGCCACGGTCCTCTTTAATCCTGGCCATTCCAACTGTCCGGCTGCCTCGGCACTCAAGACTCTCAGGCCTCTCGTCTACGTTCGGATACCAGAGCTCGTATCGTTGATTTATGTCTCGCCGTCGAATATTCACACTCGACGCCGATACGGATCGCTTGTTTTTAATCCCTCAGAGAAACAAAGCAAGCGCGATACGAAAATAGGACCTTGAAGATAAGGAAGGATTGATTTGGCGCATTGAAGGTATCTGCACGAACGGTTATGCAGAAACCAAGGCTTTAGAGCATCTGTACTGACTTAAGTGATTAAATACAAGAGAGCAACGCAGGCGGATGTGACAGTAGAGTACCAGTGCAGTAGTTCTGGGTTTTAGAGTGTATGTATTGCCCAGCAGGCGCAATGAGAAGTAGAAATCGGTGTTTTTAATCTGACACCAGGCCAATTTTTATACCTCACTCCGCTGGCCCTTCTGCGTCCCACTATGGGATTTCGTCGATGCTCTTGACATTGATTTCCTTTCGACCATTCATCTTGCGACGAAGGCCGCTACTGGCGGGATACACTGAAATCCATGTCAGTTTTTTTTATGGACTAGCAACGTGGACCAGTCCTGTGGACTTACCAACTCTCCTCAAACGGTTGGGGCTGCCCAGGGGCTGAAGGCTGACCAAGCCATGCCACGGATCGACGCGCATGTGGTCCTCCCAAAACGTCTTTCTCTCATAGTCAAAGCTATCCTGCTTGGGGATCACGAGCTTGGCAACCGTCTGCCAAGGGTACTTCTCTGGATCCCACGCTGTGCCCGCATATTCGACCGGCTGGTCCTCAAGATTTTCGCAGAACTGCACCTGGAAGAGGTATTCGGCATCGTGGTCTCGGTGGAAGGCCTGCAGCCACCGATGCAGGATGTCCGAACCATCGGCAGGCTTTACTGTTTCCTCATAGAGCTTCTTCTGCGTTTCGGACGATGGCACCAGGGAGTATTTAATGACGTAGTCCCCAAAGCGATATGCCGTCTGCGAGTACTGACGCGTGCTTTCGAGATGGGTGTTGCGAACAGAGTCTCGAGCTTTCTGAAGATCGGTGTCTTGACGGGCCTCCAGGTGCTTGTACAACTCGGGCTTGTTGCCTCCGTACTTGATGCGCAGGTCGATAATGTCCCGTGTGGTCTTAGCATCAGCCAGATCCAGAGCTGGCGTGCTGTTGAACTCGATATCCTGGGTTGGGAAATCGGCGCCAGCATCAAACATCTTCCCGTGCACGTTGAAGAGCTTCATAGAGAATCCGCGAGGCTGCGGGATACGGTCCTAGTAAATCATGGTGTGAGCAGTTGCTGGAGACTCGCGAGGGGAGGTATAGGACTGGGGCACTCACGTCCAGGCCTGGATCGCCAGGCTCAGAGCTATAACGACACACTACAGGGTACTCGCCACCCTTCTCGAACAGCTCTGTCTGCTTGAGATGCTTGGGGAGGTCATCAGACACAATGAAGTTGCCCTTGACGACGCCCTGAGTGCGGGCATGGGTGCCGCCAAAAGCATGGCGGGCGTTGTTGAAATGGGTGCGCTGGATCTTGTTGATCATGTCGGCGACGGCCTGGATGTCCTCAGCCTCGTTTGGCGGAATCTGCTCGACGCCGTCGGCATCCCAGCGGACGTAGTTCCTCCTGGCCAGGTCTTCGGCTGTCATGGCAAAGCACGGAACGGTAAGAAATAGACTGATGGAATGAAGCGACGGACGTGCGTACAGCGAGCGCACGCAGCACAGGAGCGGTGCCGCCGGGGTTCTTAAGCTGCCATGCCGCCAGATCGGCGGGAGAGCTAGAAGGTCCCAGTTGCGGGGTGCCCGCGGTCTGGATCGCCGGGCCTGGCGCGCGATTGGCAAAGCAGCGGCTCTCACTCGCCGGGAGGCGGCGTGAGAGCCGCATGGTGTGTACCCCGCGAGCGGCTGCGAGTTAGTGACGACGGCGGGCGCGCAGACGCGGCCGGGTGGAAGGAGGTTCACGTCATGATTCCAAATCGCGGGCAGCTGGGGCTAGCGGGCGGCGGCCCAGACAGGCGCGGGCGCGGCGACGGCACCGGCGGGGGCGTGGTGCGTGGTGGCGGCCATGGGGCCCATCGGCCATGGTGGTGGTGGTGTGGTGGAAGGTCGCGCTCAGCGGGCCGGGGGCGGAGGATTGGCGGCTGGCGGGCGCTGCTGCAAGGGTTCCTCCGCCGGTGCAACTGCGCGCTGTGGACACGACGACTGGACCGCCGGGCTCACCCAATGTACGCCGTAGGCCTTGGGCGCAACAGCTCCTCCACCTCCGTCACCCAGCTGATGAAGGCCAACATGTCTCCCACCCAAGAGACTGCCCCGCCGCTGCCCATTCCCGGTGCGTCGCGCGCCCCCTGCCCCTGCCCCCAAGCTCCACGCCGCGAGCGTTCCCCCAGAGTCCCTCGCTGACGTCGTGGTGCTGCGTGCTCCCAGGCCCGGCCACCCCCAAGGCCAAGAAGAAGAAGAGCAAGAAGAAGCAGCCCGACAGGCAGGAGAATGCCGCCCCGCCCGCCAATGGCCAGCACCACCCCGACCAGGACGCCGACGGCGACGGAGACGGCGACGACTCGCCCGCGGTACACGCCCACACCCCCGCCTGCCACCTGCGCCCACACGCTAATTGCTTCCAGAAGTCGAGCGCGAGGGACGACCCTGACACCCGCCCATCAACTGCCACATCCGAGCCGCAGACGCCGCAGCGCAACGGCGCCCGCGACCACCAGCCCCAGATGGACCAGGACACGACCGACCGCCTCGACCAGCTGGCCAAGGAGCGCGACGAGCTGCGCGAGGAGGTCACCCAGCTGCGCAAGTCACTCGAGACCATCCAGAGCAAGCATGAGGAGGACATACAGGGCCTGAAGCAGCAGGCCGACGACGCTGCCAAGAGCAAGGAGCATGCCGAGAACCAGTACCGCGACCTGCGCGGCAAGGTCAACACCATCAAGAGCCAGCTGGGCGAGCGCATGCGCCAGGACGCCGAGGAGCTAGAGCGCCTGCGCGGCCAGGTCGACGATCTCGAGGACCAGAATCGCCAGCTCCGCGACGACAACGAGCAGCTGCGCAACCAATCCGAGGAGCAAGCCTCCGAGGTCTCCACCCTGCGCAGCCGCGCCACCTTGTCGCAGCAGAACTGGGTCAAGGAGAGGGATGAGTTAATACAGCGTGAAGCGTACGCTCGGGAAGAGTTCGAGACGGCAAAGCAGGCCATGCAGGACTGGGAGGTGCTGGCCATGGAGGAGAGATCGCTCCGGGAGAACCTTGGTGACAGGGTGGCCGAGCTTGAGGACCAGCTCAACAGCCAGCGCGAGGCTCTGGAGAGGGCCGTCAATGAAAGAGACATGCAGACATCGACAGTCGATGGTCTGCAGAGAGCGCTGCGAGACATCCAGGACGGTCAGTCTTCCATCTTTCCCGAAGATGTTGCTGCCCAAGCTAACAGCTCTGTGCAGCCCGCAAGAAAGAGCTTCGGGAGATCGTTGAGAACTCGCAGAACCAACTCGAAGAGCTCCGGGTGCAACTTCATGCTGCCGAGGAGGCCTCGAAAAAGGCAAAAACTGAGCTCGAGACGACGCAAAAAGAACTCGAGCGTGCGTTGCCCTTTGAGAAGGAAGTCAAGGAAAAGAACCTGCTCATTGGCAAGCTTCGTCATGAAGCTGTCATTCTCAACGACCACCTGACCAAGGCTTTGCGCATCCTGCGGAAAGGTCGACCCGAGGACAACGTCGACAGGCAGATTGTCACCAACCATCTTCTGCATTTCCTTGCGCTGGACAGGAGTGATCCAAAGAAGTTCCAGGTGCTCCAGCTCATTGCCGCGTTACTCGGCTGGAACGATGGTTAGTCCACGTCAAATCAGCCGAAAGTTGCTTTTGCTCGGCATCAAACAGTTTCTTTGCTGATATACTATTTCTAGAACAACGCGAGCAAGCCGGGCTTTCCCGTCCCGGTTCCACTGCCACCGCCAACAATACTCTCCGCGTCCCCTTGTCTCCTTTCCGCCGTACCCCCTCGACGCCCTCCCTTACGAGCACCGATCTGTTATTATCGGAAGGCCATTCGTCGTCATCCGCCCAGCAGAACAAGGAAAGCCTCGCCGAATTGTGGCAAAACTTCCTCGAGCAGGAGGCCCTGGAAGGCAAGAGCTCAAGGGATTCCAGCCGCCGTGAGAGCGCAGCAAGTCCAACGAATACCGGGGACACGAAAGGGCTGGGCATCTCTTAGATCGAGGACAGTCGTCTAGAAAGAAGGTGCGATCAGCGAACGAGTGTTTAAGAGGTCCTGTTGGACCAAGTGCGGCGAGGAAGAATCACTAGCGGGTCATGTACACCGGAACAAAAACGGATAAATATGTGTGTATACATTCATAATTCGACCCGCATTTTCTGCCTGTTAGCGAGACAGACAGTATAGGCGCAATATCACGATACTACTTTAACTGAGCAGTTCATTCCTCTGAATCAGTGGGTGTGAGAAGTGTGTGCGGCACAGCGACGTCAAAGTAACGCATAGCGGGTTGCAACACCATGAAAGCAAACTCCTGTCATGGACTGCACTAGCAGATGCTTGGAGCGATGCCATCCGCTATGCTAAAAGAAAGAAAATCCTGATAGATGATGGCTGGTCTCCTGGTTACGTTAATGATTCGAGATGTTGGTCTTTGCTGCTGTCATGTCGACTCGAAGTCTCGCGGATCACCGAGTACTTCTGAGCATGTCGGAATTTGCCCGCCGAGCTTTCCGAAGGTCAGGTGTCCGAATTAAATGCCGCCTCTCCGACATCAGGCCTTGATTTCACATATGGTATCAAAGCGAAGATAGGTCTAAGAGTAAGGCCTGGCCAGAAAGCAAGCCCGATCGGCAATTAATCTTGACGTTAGCATAGATTGAAGCATATGCAAATTTCCATCATTTTAAAGGAACGGCATCCTAGCAGCTGTCATATTGTACAACGGCCTTGATACCGCGTAGCTTTGGTGTTCGGGGCTCTCAGAGCAATTGCTCGTGACTCTAGACTTTATTTACGAGCCTCTTTTCGAGCAATTTGGAGTGGTTAAAGGGGTCAAGACTAGAGATACTGGTATGAATACAGGCTAAAAACTTCGTCTTGCCTTAGACAGATTTCCTTCAAAGGTTTGATGATCTCCCTTGCTGTCGCCGTCCCCTTTGTTGCTGCAGAAAGTAGAAGCGTTCCTCGTCCGGGTAGTTTTACCTTGCCAAAGGTGTCTATGGAAGATCTTGCTAACCTTTCGCCCAGGTGAATGCAAAGTCAACAACGACTACGTTAATATTCTTCATTACATCACCCAGAAGCAATAGTCTCCCATCTGCGGCTACTGCAAGCCTGGTGACTGTGAGTAAGCTTGCTGCGTATTAACAGAAGACGTGTGGCTGATTTCTTATAGCCGAGTGCTATGCTTCCGACGGAACTCGCTCCGATGGAGACAAGTGCTGTACCGGTCTGATATGCAGTCGTAAGGTTTACTATACCCTTAACATAGTAATGTTTGTGTTGACCCGTATTGCACAGCTTCTGATGGGTCCTCGACAAAGAGGCACTGCCGTGCCCCTGATTGCTCTAATAACTAGGGGAACAAAATACTTAGGCGCACTACGGCCACCTTCGACAAACTCTGCGCACACTTCGTGCTGATTTACAGGCACAATGAGTATAGCTTACTCAAAAAACAATAGTAATGAAGCACATACATAATGAGGAACCTCTTGAAGTAGCCGCAGTTGTCATTGGACAGTTACTAAGCAATACCGTGTCCTTTGGGACCCCACTGCCTTGATACTTCTTCAAACTCAGCCCATCGTATCTGACGCAAAGCTCTGCACGATTCGTAGCCTCGGTTTCAGCGCATCTGCCTCTCCGTGCCTTCCACCCACCATCTGCAACCCCAACACCGCAGCGCACTTCTTCACCGCTGAATCGTCCCACGCCTTGACCTCCTCCTCAAACCCGTCCACTTCCAGAAACCTCTCCTCCCGGTCACTCCCCACCATGTGCGCACCGCCATCGCCGGGCACGAAGGACGCGTTGCAGGTCCCGCGGCCGGCGTCTACGGCCATGCTGCAGATGCCGCTGCGGAGACGAGTGACGGCGAGGTCCTCTGCAGCGAAAGGCTCCGTAGAAGCGGTTGCGTTCAAGGGGTCGGGAGACGAGGACGAGGGGGGGTGCAGAATAGAGGAGCCTCGCAGCGCGACGCCGCCGTGGGCGTAGCGGCCGGTGCGGGCAATGTGCACGACGAATTTATCTATCGGGTGGCTCATGCCGGCGCGGCCATCGGCGAGACGCTTGTCGTGCGGACCCTCACGGGCGGCCAGCGTGAGGTTGAGGCTTTCCTGGTGGCACCGCCGTCAGCTCGGGCTGATGGGATGGCGACGCCAACTTACCGCGAGCTTGCACCACGTCCGAACCGCATCCTCGGTCATGTATCTTTCCCAATACAGCGCCGGATGTCTTTCCCTCCACAGCGCGTCGGTGCGGTCCCACGACTTTGCCGTCGTCTGGGCCCAGTAGTGCTCGAAAAGACGGTCCTCGACGAGCGCAGCGAGCTCTGTGGGCAGCCGGCGACCGGCTGTCCTGCCGACAAGCATGCGGGCGAAGGTGCGCTTCTCAAGGCGGATGACGCCCAGGACGAAGCTGCGCTCTGTCGCGGCAACGCTGTAGACGGGGCGGGTTTCAACAACAAGCATGCTGGAGGTGGAGGAATTGGGAGGAGTACGCAGTCCAGCCGGGGCACGAAGAGCCGCGAGGCGGGACGGGTTATTGTAGAACAGCGTGGTCGGTCTGGCTGCTGTTGCCTGAAACGGCCCGAGCACCAGGTGGCGTCAGAGCGGCGGATGGCTGTGAGGCAATGCTTCGTGCGCGGCACGCCAGGCAGCAGAATTCAGAAGATAGCACCGGGCGCGGAGCGGGAACGGCATTGGAGCCGGGCCCGCGGCGTGCAGTGTTCGCGCGGCTGATCTATCGAATCTTCAGCCGCAACGCCGTGTGCTGTGGAAGTGGAAGTGGAGTGGTGGCGGCTGAGGCTGGCGACGGACCACAGCAACCGCAATCGGCGGAAGAGCATGCGATCCACCAAGCCGTGCGTCCGAAGTCCAAGCAACGCTGCTCCAGCATGGCATCGCCAGCCACGCCCTCGTGCTCCCGCGTGGCGGTGCGCAAGGCACACTTGACCATGGCGGTGACAAGCGACAGCCCACACCGGGGTGCTGTCTACCTATCCCTACGCGCCGGCCCGCGCCGCACGCAAGCGCCAAACCCCGCTGCTCCCCGACCGCACGCCGTGACGAGCCCCAGGCTACAGAATTGACTGAGCGCAGGCCGGGATCTGTGCCGCACGGGCTGTGCTGCAGTTTGCAAACACTCCGGCTGTCCATGCTCACGCACACGCGCGCGGATCCGCAAGCCGGGATGGCGGGACGAGGCGGAGCAAATCGACAATATCCATTCGACGGATGCTCTTCTCGAATGCCTGTCGCTTCTTCATTGTCCAATGCATCCCCCGTCTCCAGCATGCAGCAGCTGAGCTGTGTGGCGGCTGCCGCACTGCCTCAAGGCCTGTCTCGCTGAGCGATCTCGAGGCTTGAAGGATGCAATATAACCGCGCTGCTACTCGGATACGTACACACGTACCCGCATCGCATCACCAAGTCTTTTCCTTTGCCCTGCCTAAGAAGCCCCTGGGTTGACACGAAAATCAAGCCATAATGAGCTCCAGACCAATCAAGAGCAAGGACGCCGTTGTCGGCAGAGTCCTGTGGCTGCCTCCGTTCGATGAATTGCCATTCGGCGCCGTGGACGCTGTCGGACAGACGCCTGCCATTTTGAAAGAAGCCTTCGACCACCCGGTGGTCATTTGCTCGAGGCCGGCTGATCGGAACGGAGAATATGTCCACTTCCACATTGTGAGTGCCGTACGGCCTTGACCTTCCAACACCTTGGCTGACAAAGCAAAGGTGACTTCTTTCCACAACAAGAGCCTGGCAGAAAGGTTCAACATGAAAGTGAACAAGCAGCGGCGCCAGGTGAACTGGTACCTGCCAATTGCGCCCTCCGAATACCATCCGGAAGAGACCGAGGGCCGGTTTGGACATCCACACATCGAATTAGAGAATGGTAGGCAAATGTCTACTAGGTCTTTCATCAACGCGAAGGACATCTACGCAATCCAGTGGCGGCAACTCACTCGCTATCAAAGCAAGGGATTGTATCGTTTGACTGCGTCATCCATCGAGCATATGAACGAACGTACCGGGCGTCTGGTCACATACCAGCCCGGAGATCAATACGGTCTGGATTCCGAGGTCGACAGCGGGCCAGAATCGCCGCCTGCACGCCCTGTTCAGACAGTGTCTTCCGAGGTACCGCCGCTTGAAACTCTGCCTCCCGTTGACCAGTGGACTCGGGTTGATGTGGTGGCTCCCTTCCGCTTGGCTGGAGGAAACAAGGCTGTCGTGTTCGTCGGTACTCTCACAACCGGCGACAACGGCCGCAGCCAGGTCTTGTGCATCATCCCGGAGCGGAACCTGCAATCACAGCAGCAGCAGCAACAGCAGCAGCAGCAGCCGGAGCCACAGACCACCATCTCTACTATTCTGGCAACGCCATTCAAGACCGTGGGACACTTGATTGGAAGTGCGCTAGGTTGGCTGTGGCACGGTTGTGGACGGAGGCGGATACAATCGGATATGGTTTGAGTTGAGGCAGTAGCAGGAAAGGAGGAGTCGTGGGTGTGTTTTCTTTAGTTTAATCCGTGCTGCGAGGGCTTGTGTATTGGCGTATCCAGTGCAGGGTGTTAATGGCGGGATGAGGCGTTCCGGTTAGGGCGATATCAGCCTTGGACGACGGGCTTCCATTCCCTCCGCATTCCCTTGTTATTTCTTGTACATACTTCTCGCGATCCGGTTTAGAGATGAGTCTCGTGTCCGCAATGACAGTTCGCAGGAACACCCAGATTGACTCGTGTGCCCAGCGAAAATCGTGCGCAATCTCGAGAGTCTTGTCGACAACCTGCCGAACATGCTGCTTATCCTGCGGACACCGCAGCAGAAGGAATCCGAGGAACGTCCAGGCTGATATATCGCTTGGGTTGCGGAGGCACCAATCATGCACGGTTTGTACTGACTGCTTCAAGATCAAGTTTTCCGAGGGTGATTGAAGATGATCCAGCCGCTTCGGTAACGGCAAGTCCCCCTCGATGAGCTGCCCGCCGACAGCATTTAAGATGAGCTGCCTAGCGTATTGCCAAGCGTAATAATTTTTTGGATGCCGCTGCCCAGACCTGAGCACCACATTCAGCTCGCGAGCAAAATTCGCTGAGGGGGAGACGGCGTCTCTATCATGAATAGTTCCGCGGCACATGCATATCCAAGGGTCAAAGACCTCCATGATCCAACTCCTGTAGTTCCACAGGGTTGGAGACTTGGATTGCCGGTGAAGGGGAGAGGTGAGAATGCTGTCCAGGAAATTGAGCTCCAGATAGAGAGGCCGTGCATGGTTGAGCTCCCCGTCGAAGTGGGACGAGAAGCAGTGGAGCTGCCGTCTCCGGAAATTTGCGGCCGTCAGGTGCTCTGTGTCGAAGAGGAGAATGACCTTCGTCGCGTCAAGAGCGGCTTGCACGGCAGCCTCATCGGAGTCGTCTCGTTTCTGAAAGAAGATGGAACAGGCGGCGATGAACGCAGCAGCAAGGACTTTTTTGGGTACACCGACACAGAGGCCGTCCTCCAGGACGAGGGAGCCGTCGGGAGGCGTTATCGCAGGCGGCAGCACCTCGATCTCGACCACGTCCTCGGCGTGTTTCCTGAAAAAATCGTTCAGTGCATCGTATGCCAGCTTGTGCCTCAGATCCAGCGCGTGCGGATGCTCACTGGCAATGGCCATCACACTGACGGCGGAACTGCGCGGCGGCGACGGGCGCGAGGACTGGGAGAGGGAGGTGTGAGCTGCAAGGTGTTATTCCCGGCGGAGGGCTGATGTCAGAGGTGCCGGGGCGAGCACGGATCACCAGTCGAAGGGAAACACCAGGTATTCATATGCGCCGACACCGACTCTGCCCGCTGCAGCGCCAACAACACCGACTCTGCCCGCCGCCATGGCGTCCCTCCTGCTGATCGTCTTCACCGTCAGCCTCGTCACCCACCTGATAAACTCCGTCCCCGCCGCTGCCCTCAACGAGCTGGTGCGCATGTTTCCCACCTTGCCGCAGCCACGGCCGGACAATGACACTGACGATCCGCGCCGAATAGCTATGGGCCTTGTACAACAAGCTCCCCACGCCGACAAGCAAGGCCGCGCGCGAGCAGGGCAACCTCAAGCGTGAGGTGTTGCGCCTGAAGCAAGAGATGAACGGCGTCAGCGCCCAGGACGACTTCGCCAGGTGGGCAAAGCTGCGTCGCGCTCACGACAAGATCTACGCCGAGTTCCAGAAGAGCGGTAAATCTCCCCATGCTCCGCCTACCGCCTTTGAGCTGACAGCTCCCCTCCATTTGCTAGACTCTGCTATCCGCTCCGCCCGCACCAAGTTCGACACGACTGTCGCCTCCATTCGCTGGCTCGCCACAAACGGTCTGCGCTTCTTCCTGCAGCTGTGGTACTCGAAGCAACCCCTCTTCTGGATTCCCCAGGGCTGGTTTCCTGGTTATGTGGAATGGGTCCTGGCCTTCCCTAAGGCCCCGACGGGCAGCGTGAGCATTCAGATTTGGGGCATTGCCTGTGCGAGCGTCATCTCGCTGGTGAGCGAGGCACTGGTAGCATTGTACGCCTTAATAACCGGGAGGACGGCGAACAAGGAGAGGGTTGAGGAGGCACCTGTTCCCGCAGCCGGAGCGGGGAAGAAAGAGTCATAACCGGGTCGTGACCACCACGCGAGCCGGGAAAAGTCATGAATACAATTCGTAAATCAGGACCATTACTGTCCGATTGGCTAATCTGCACGGAGACACCGACGTGCGGGGCTCTTACTTGGGCAGCAGAGGCCGCAAAAGCCATGGCAAGCTTACATTCACACGCCTGTGTCTTATATTGATGACGATGTGAAACCAGGCTGTCGTACGTTTCCCAGCAGCGATCAAAGCGTACGATGCGCTTGAGCAGTTGTGAGATGCTCGTCGTGAACGCTCTTCAAATCCGCACCAAGCATGTCTCTCATCAGATTGACGCAATATCTTCCTCGCCACGAAGGACTCAGAAACTGCAACACGAAGTGAGAAGAGACCCCCATTGGAGGCAGGCCTCTGGCTTTGCTCTTGGCGTTCTTTTTGAACTCGTGACCGTGGGGAGATCAAGATCGCCGAGTCTTCGAAAGCGCCATTGTGTTGGTGTCACGCGAAGTTCTTGCTGACTCCTGCAGCAGAGGCATAGGTGTGCGTCGAGGTACAGGTACACGCCGCTGACTGGTGGAGTCTGCAGGCGACGGTGGCAGTTGTGGGCAGCCGAGCGTGAGAGCTGCGACCACGCTGCATTGCGCTTGCCTATCATTGAGCAAGACCGTGTAGCGTGGAGCGGCCGGACGCAGTTGGTGCGGTAGCTGGTCGGAGTAGTGCTGTTGAAGTTTGGAGGAAGCAACCAGCGAAGAGAAAATTGACTTTTGCACCAACCGGTCGGCGTGTCGGCGAGTCGGCAAAGGCCCGAAACTGGCTCGTGCCTCAACGAGTCACGTGGGCTGGCTCTGGAAAACCTGCGGGCCGAGTAGTACTATCCGTAATCCGTACATAAGCGTCAGATAGCGCTCTCGACCAATTGCCGTTATCAAGGCCGCCCAAAGCATTTACCCCAGCTGCGCAGCTTCCCCGCGGAGCCGATGACATACGATCTTTAATCGATGCACATCGACGTCACCGCGAGCTCTAAAACACGATTCAAGTGAGACTGGGCCCTTATCGCTGTGTCGCTCCGACAATCCAGGATTCCAATCCTTGCAGACGCTCTTTCAGCGCGAATAATGTCAATCTTGCTTGTGTTTCTGCTGCGTACACGTGCACGTAGCATCCCACTCACGGCCTCATGTACGAGTATTTGTCCCTGGTAGCTTCACAGGCAACAAGAGAGCACAGCTCCGAGAAAAGCTCGACGATGCGGGGGAAAAGGATGCTGTCATCAAAGAAATTCATTTCGTCCCGGAATCATGGTATATACAAACTCCTGGTTTTCCCCAAAGTGCCGCCCAAAGATAAAATGAAAGTTTCGTCGAAATCCCTTCTTCCTCTAACGCTTTCTTTTTTGTTCCAAGACAGCTTAGAACCAGTCGCCCTGGTCCTTCATGGCAGCCGCAACCTTCGCAAAGCCAGCGATGTTGGCACCGGCGACCAGGCTGGGGAACTCGCCCTCGTTGGGCGGAACAAAGCTCTTGGCCGTCTCGAGGCAGTTCTCGAAGCAGTTCTTCATGATGGACTTGAGCTTCTCGTCAACCTCCTCCGAGGTCCAGCTGACGCGCTGCGAGTTCTGGGCCATCTCGAGACCGGAAACGGCGACGCCGCCGGCGTTAGCAGCCTTGCCGGGAGCGTACCAGATGGCAGAGTCCTTGCTGGCCTTGCGATGAGCCTCGAAGGCGTCAATGGCATCCTGGGTGCAGCCCATGTTGGAGCCCTCGGCAATGAACTTGCAGCCAGCGTCGATGAGCGCCTTGGCCTCCTCGCCAGAGACCTCGTTCTGCGTCGCGCTGGGAAGGGCAACGTCGACCTTGCCAACGTGGACCCAGGGGCGGGCACCCTCAACGTACTTGTACTTGGAGTCGGAGAACTCGGTAAGGGCCTTGCGGTTGAGCTTGATGTTGGCAATGGTGTCGATGACATCGGGAGTGAAGCCGGAGGCATCAATGGCAATGAGAGCACCCTTGGAATCAGACAGAGAAACGACAGTACCGCCGAGCTCAATGACCTTGAGTGCAGCGTACTGGGCGACGTTGCCGGAGCCGGAAATGGCGACGCGCTTGCCCTTGAAGGACTCCTTGCCACCGGAAGCGTAGTTGATCATGTGGTCGACATAGTAGACCAGGCCGTAGCCAGTGGCCTCGGGACGGATCAGAGAACCACCCCAGGAGCCGCCCTTGCCGGTGAGGACACCCTCCCACTTGTTGCGGGCGTTGCGGTAAGCACCGAACATGTAGCCGACCTCACGGCCACCGACACCGATGTCACCGGCGGGAACGTCGGTGTCGGCACCAATGTGCTTGCTCAGCTCGCGCATGAAAGATTGGCAGAACCTGCGGATTTCGTTGTCAGACTTGCCCTTGGGGTCGAAGTCAGAGCCACCCTTGCCACCGCCCATGTTCACTAGAAGCCTCGTGTCAGCTCTGCATTGCTCAGTGTTCGCTTGGGCTCAAGCTTACGGCCAGTGAGAGCATTCTTGAAGATTTGCTCGAAACCCAAGAACTTCAGGATTGAGAGGTTGACGGTAGGGTGGAAGCGGAGACCTCCCTTGTAGGGGCCGAGAGCAGAGTTGAACTGGACGCGGAAACCGCGGTTGACCTGGAGCTGGCCCTTGTCATCCTCCCAGACGACGCGGAATTGGATGACGCGCTCCGGGATGGCGGCGACCTTGAGCGCGGTCTTGTACTCGGGGTGCTTCTCGAAGAGGGTGGAGTTCTCGAGAGTCGAGGTGAGCTCTGGGGCATGTCCCGTCAGTCAATTGGCTTCAGCTTGGAGAGAAGCGCAGAGCGCAAGGCAACGCACCCTTGTAGGCCTGCTCGAACTCGGGCTCGTGGGGAAGGTTGGACATTCTGGCGGTGTTTGAATTGGGATTGTGGGAGCGGGGCGAGTTCGAGGAGCAGCAGAGAGGGACAGAGAAGAAGGTCGGGAAGCGCCAACGGAGGAGCTCTGGCAGATTATTTATGAGCAGGACGGAGCTGGAGCTCGGGACGAAAAGAAAAGCGTAGCTGCTCCCGCGGACGGACGTCACAGGGCGCGTCCAGGCGGGCGACGGCGTGGGAGAGCGCGGTAGAGGCCCATCGAGCCACCAGAAGCTCTGGTTGTGCAGGCTGCCATTGGCTAGAGCGAAGCTTCCTGGCGACGAATCCGATCAGACCCGCGAGATCAGATGCGGGACGACGGGGGCCGTCTGCGACTTCGAGTATCGCGAGGGCGAAGGAGATGCAGATAAGAAGCGCGACGGCGATTGGCCGTGCAGATTTATGGCTCTCATTTTGGCCCGTCATCGGCCAGCGAGCCCGTGGTGCTGGGCGGTTCTGGGAATAGGCGGTTACGTTACAGTTTGCTGGGCAGTTGAGGCGCGCCTGGCTAGGGCGGAAGGCGAGCGCGCGACGCCAGAGAAAAGCCCCGGGCCGGGCAGGGTACGCCCGGAGTCGCTGCGCCGACGGGCTGCCCCACCTGCGCGCTGCTGCACGACACCGCCGGCGCCGGCGCCGAGCGTCACGCGAGCCTGTTGCAAATTCTGCGGCGCGCGCAGGCGTGGACGTATTTCTGCGCTGTCATACAAATGTGCCCGGCCTCGCTTCTCCGTGGGCGCCCACCCCACCGCGGACCCTGCCAGCTGCCCCAATTCCCCCGGGCCTCCGGTAACGGCAGCGCTGCCCCGCCCGCTCCGGAAATAATCAACCCTTCCGCTGCGCGACCACCCAAGACACCACCGTCCGCCCCGCGACTTCGGCGCCCTGCCTCCTCACGGGCAGTCCGTCGGGTCCCAATCTACACTCGTCAGCGTATTACGCGACGTAGGCCGCCGCGTGGGCGTCGGCCGCACCGCGCTTCCCTCTCCAGCCTCAACACCCAGCGCCCGCTGCGGAGCACGAATATTGTCCGGAGGAGAGCGTGGGGAACCATGGCACTTCGCGCCGACTTCGCCGCTGCCGCGCGACCTTCATTCTGTCTGTGGGACGGTGGAGAGCACTTACCAGTCACCAGGTGTTCGTCGAGGCTGTCCAACGCCTCCATGTCCTCTCCTCCCACCTCGAACTCCCCAACCTCGGCATTCTCGACAATGCGCGCCCTCTTGACGCTCTTGGGCAGAGGCACGTAGCCGTGCTGCAGGCTCCAGCGAACGAGCAGCTGCGCCGGCGTGCAAGAGTACTTCTTCGACAACGACACGACCGTCGGGTTCTTCATCCGGAGCGCGCGCGCAAGCGGCGCATACGCCTCAACCACAATGTTGTTCTGCTGGCAGAACATGGTGATGTCGGTGCGGGTGTTGAACGGATGCACCTCAATTTGGTTGACAGCGGGGTGGATGCGGGGCTTGGAGTCGAGCAGCTCTTGGAGGTGCTTGACGCCGTAATTACTCACACCTCCAGTTTTGATCTCACCGTCGGCAATTGCATCTTCCACTGCCCGCCAACATTCGAGCCTTGCCTGGCTGCCGCCGTACGGGCTGTGCAGAAGGAACAGGTCGATGTAGCCCAGGTCGCACGCTTTCAGCGACTGCTTGATAGACCGCCGCGCAGCATCGTACGACGTGTTAGACGCAAGCTTCGTGGTGAAGTGAATGTCCTCACGCGTCAGCCCCTGCGCATTCCCGGGGCCTGCGAGGAACTGCTTGACAGCCTGTCCAACCTCGCGCTCGTTGTGATACATCTGCGCTGAGTCGATGCTGGCGCCGTCGTGGTCGGCTGGTGGACATCTGGAACGGAGTATCTGGGAAACTTACGCGCGGTAACCGGCCTACGCCTGTCAGCATGTAGCGTGTGGAAACCCGAGCAACGGGCGGGCCAGCTGGCTGCCGTCTGGATGCCTCGCAGAACGAACAGCCAGGCGTTGGCGGCGGGTGGCGGGACGCCGAGCACGGCCCGCTGCACGCAGACTCAAACTGGAAGAGGGACATGCATACCTCGAGGGCCCACAGGACGGCCTGCGAGCATTCTTTGCCCTGGGTCAGGTACACCCCAAGGTGGATCTGCGGCATGGAGAGGCCATTGGCAAGCTGGCGGCAGGATGAGGTCAGCCGGGCGGCGCAGGTGCGATTGGGGCGCGGGGGGGGGGGGGGGGGGGGGGGGGGGGGGGGGGGCGTGCCTTGACGCGCGAGGTCAGCGAGAAGGCGTGGTGGGCCATGGCTGCGGGACGATGCAGGGTGAGATTTCAAGTCGGCCAGATTGGCGAGCAGATGTCTTGGGGCGGGACGGGCTCAGAATAAAGTTGGTGTCGTGGTACAGGGCGCTGCGGGAGCGATCGAGGGGTGTTTTCCAAGCATTTCGGGATGACGCACTTCGCTTCGCGCCGCCCCAGGTCGGCGGAAAGCGCACGACGTCCAGCGGGGCAGAGGCCATGGGCCGTGGCGGCTGCGGGCGCGCTCAGCTCGCGGCGACTCAGCGCGCGGCCGTGGCGGCTGAAGAGGCCGCTCTGCATGCTGCGTATTGGCCCGGCTCCACTGCAGCAGGTACTCGTATACGGGCGCTGGCAGAGGCCAGCACGCACCGCAAAAGGAATGTGTGCGGGAGGGCGGCGGGTGAGGTTGAGGTGGAGCGCTCTAGCCTCCGCCCTGCGCAGCGCCAGGCGGAGCGCGCCCGGCGGCGTTCGGCGCCTCCGTCTGAGCTCGCAGCCACACGCCGGCAGATGCCATCCAGCGCTCCGGGTCGTCTGGGGCAGCGGCCTGTGGCTCCCTTGTTCCTGGCGGCAGCGCGTCAGGTGGCATCGCGCGTGCGGCCCCCAACGCGCTGCCGCTCTATTTTCAGCACAGCGCCCGCGCCGCTGCGTGCAGCTGCCCGCCTGCCGTGCGAGGGCAGGCTGGCCGAGCAGGCCGCGAGCGAGCCAGCCGGGCAGATTGACGCAAGGAACATGTGGCGGGGCCGCGCGCCCAATTGGAGCCGCGGCCTGGACTCATGGAGCGCGGCGACGGGGACACGCGACGATTTGATATCACCCTTGCGCGGTGTTGCTATACTGCTGCCCTCCAGCAGCGCTCATGGCAAAAGCAGGCGGTGGGTCCGACGAGACTCTCCCTCTCTCTCCAGCGCAACACTATATAAACGCCCGCCGCCCAGGGCACTAGCCGCGCCCAGGCAATACACCAAACGCGCCCTCCAGCCCATGCCCCCGGCGCGCCTCCTCCGTCTGCAACCAGAGCGCCGCCGCTGCTCGGGCAACCCTCTGCGCCAGGCCTCCACCGCCCCCTCGCCGCGCCTGCCGCGCTCCTCCTCTCCAGCGTGCCAGACAGCCCCCCGCCGTCCGCCCGCCGCCCGCCGCTCTGCGCCATGGCGTACCCGAGCCCGTCGAATGGCTTCTCCCAGGCCTCGTCGTCCCGCGGCGGGCTCTTCCCCGCCACGGGCCCGTCGGCCGATGCCCCGCGCCCGTCCATGATCGGAGACCCGCAGTTCGACATCTTCGAGTGGCATCCGGCGTACCAGAGCTGCCAGCGCTACTTCCTCGACCACGCCCAGCACGACGGCTCCGTCCAGGCCGTGGCGGCGCTGGTCAACATCTGCCTCCCCTTCCAGTGGCCGGCAAACCCCGTTGTCAGTTCGTCGGGGCTTGCTCCGCCGGGCGCTGGGCCGGGGTCGTATCCCGCATCCTGGTCCAGACAAGGCCCGACACCCCATGCCCCGCGTCCTGGCGCTCCCGTCTGGGTCTCGCTGGTGCCTTTCATCCGACGTCTTGTGGTGACCGGCTTCGACAAGGACGGCATCCTCCACGGCTTCTTCGGCGACGAGTGGAGGAAGGGCGCCGGGCCGGTCCAGGAGTGCGAGCGCCGCAACTATCTGTTCGCCGCCAAAAGCGTCGGGTGGGCCAAGGTCAAGTACCAGTACGACATCTCGCCGCACGAGACGGTCCCGTTCATGAAGCCGCTGCAGAACGTGCAGCTCGAGGAGATCGAAGCGGCCGAGAAGACGTGGAGCGAGTGGTTGGCCATGGAGGACTGGATGGTGGGGCCGCGGGCGCCAGAGGCGATGGACGATGCCCCTGCAGATAGCACCGGGAGACACTGATGGATCTCTTTTGGCGTGTGGTGTGTTCTTTGCAGCAACCGGGGTGACTATTAGCAAGGCGTTCAAGAGGCAACGGCTCTCGTGGAGGGCGCAGCGACGGACCGGAAACTTAATCAAAGCCCGCCATACCGGACGCCCGCACTGCTATTGTGTTCTGTTAGCATGAGATACGTAATCGGAGAGCATTGGCTCACCTGCAGCCCTCGGCCCTCCGCCGAAGCCCTCCGTGGAATGCAGCCCCGTGACCGCGGGCTGACTAAGCCTCGCCGCCGTGCTCCTGCTCTTGGGCCATGCCACACAACAAGCGCCGCGCCTCGTTCTCCCGACGGTATCGACGCGCCACCAAACCCGAGCCTCACAACGTGGTTCCCAAGGACGCTTCTGACGAACGCAGGAGCGGGATGTGACGGCGGCGTCCGAAGAGACTTTTCACCCTCCTGCTTGCTGCTCGCCTCGGATCTCCAGACGCCCTTACCTCGAAGATCGAGCGATCCATCAGATGGCCACGTGGACGCAGTTTGTCGACCGATGTCTCCAGAACAGGCTCAGCGCGGACAAGCTTGCCAGGTTTGCCGTCCAGCTGAGTAAGAGGATCCCCCGCGATGAAGCTCAGGTTGCGGAGGCTCTGTTGCGGCCCCGGCCCCGAGCAACGGCCTGCTTGGACCCGCTAATCCCGGTCTACCTCGAGCGCCTTCTGGTGCTCAACTTTCTGAATCCTCCCGAGGTCCTCCACGCGCTGTTTCGCTATTCTCGAGACTACCCTGCTGCCGCCGAGGATTCCCACAAGCCTCGCCAGCACCAGCAGGACCACATCACCCCGGAGCTGGAAGAGCTGGTTTTCGCCAGGCTCTCCAAGGCCTTCGTGACGAACGAGCGACCCAGGACTGTCGTTGAGGTGCAGAAGACCCTGGCAGTCTTATCGCAATGGATGAATGCCGTTAATTCTTCGCAAACCGCCGAGTCGGTCATGAACTCGCTCACCGACGGCACCCAGGCACAGCGCACGCAGACCATGGTGAGCTTGGGCATGCTAGTCATTGCCGCCATGGAGCACCCGAAAGTGGCAGGCGTTGTCGAAGCAGCATTGCCGAAAGGTCTGTTTTACCCTCCTCCTCCAACCGCCTTTTGATTTTCCCAATTGGTTCCGCAAAGCATTGCGGTGGTGGGACATGCTGCGTGTGGGTGGTTGAAGCATCCACCAGGTGCTAGAGTGCAGCAGACAGATGCAGATCAAAATGCTTCAAACACCCGCGCATTGTTGATTGTTGGCCTGCTGTCCCAACATTGCGCGAACCACCCACTGGCTTCCTCTGCACGAGGATATGTCGAGCCATGCCTTCGCCCCAGAAAGCTTGCAACAGTGATCTTCCTTGGTCCGCTACCAGGCTATCGCAGTCCACAACAGCGGCCCACGCGCTGAATGCTGCAATCTTGTCCCATCATTCTATCCCTATCTCTGACCTTCTTCGCCGTGCTTTACGGAGCATTGATGCTGACAGACTACAACAGGAATGCGTAAATCCCTTTCCGAGTCTCTCACCTTCTTCGTCCCGCATTTAAGCCAAGCTTCTCTTCAGTGGGGGGACAGACTCGGAATGCTTCAGAAGCAGTATTCTCTTACAACTGAACATGCAAGTAATAGCATGGCTGATGGACCGGGAAGCCACGGCCTTGATGTTGCGGTCCTTCAGCTCGAAACTGTTATGGACCTGCCAATGATCAACACTCGCGCAGGTCTCTATGTCTTCATCAACTCTTTGGTGCGTAAGCGTGACCCGGGACCAAGGGCCATCAGCTAACAGCTCAGCTTATCGCTCGGCCTTTGACCGATGACAACATGATCTTGAACTATCTCCATGCACGTTACAAGGTACGTTCGGTTTCTTGCCCGCAGACTGTTTACTGACTACAGCAGGTCGATTTCCAATCCATGGGCGTTGATCTTATAACTGCATCATTCGATGTCCTCGCCGCGAACACAACTTACCGAAGTGAATCGAATGAAACCATATTCAACTTCCGCTCGTTCCTCGTTAACAAGGTGCCTACGCTCGTTGCTATACTGGCTGGGTCCATGTTTCCTACCACCACGCCAGAACTCTGCATTACCCAGGCGCTGAACCACATCGATCGCAATGCTTTCCCCTCGTTTTCCCAGACATTCGACATGGCGCCCGTCAATGGTCTGCTTTCCGATGTTCGCCAGGACTTCTTGGTGGCCTGCGCGTTACACCAACTCATCCCTGAGTCCAGCATCGAACGCCTCTTAGGGGAAACACCAATGAGCAGTGTACCGGTAGGCGGAAAGTACATCAAGGAGAACCTGGTAGCACAATGTTCTACGAACTTTGAGCGTGTCGAGGAACTCCTCAACGAGATCGAAGGAATGGATGGCAATGCGGGCGCCATAGTTGGAGCCATGACCGAGGTATGTAATCCAAGGAACAACTTAAGCAGAAGGTCAACTGACATGCTTGAGATCATCCGTAATCTGTGTACCACCAGAGAAACCATGTCTCTCAAGACCATCTGTAACACTCTCTCGCGGAAGCCTCGGTCCCTTGATGTAATGCTGCAGTACACCTCTCCAGCGAGCATACTGCAGCCTCTTTGCCACCTCCTGGACTCGTGGAAGAATGACGAAGATCAAAGTAAGAACTTGCAATTGTTTTGCGGAGAGCGCTAACACTTTAAAGGCGAGTATCAGCCGGTCTACGACGAATTTGGCTCAGTCTTGCTGCTTGTCCAGGCTTTCATGCACCGCCATGATCTAAAGGCATCTGACCTCGGACTTGAAGATGGATCATTCATCATCCAACTGCTGGAGCGAGGCCACGAGAGTCTCGGTACAGACGAACTTACAGAGGATCAGAACAAATACCTTGCCGGTTGGCTTCGCGGATTATATGACCCGGAAGGCATCAGTGACGAGTTGCTATCAAGCTGCAGGCCTCAGGACTTCTACCTGCTTGTCCCCACAATCTTCAGTCAGACCATTTTTGCATGCTCAGCCGACGTGCTTCCTCTAGACACCGTCAAAGCTGGCCTGGAATGTCAGTGCTTCTGATAGCCCTTTCTTTCGAGCATACATTCTGAAGCTGACGAACGCAGTCCTTCTGGAGACCTTCCTCCTCCCTTCGCTCGTAGGGGCTGTGATGTGGATAACCTCACACGCTCTAGAGCAGAATTCTCACGACCTTGACATCACCATGCAGATCCTCACGAGGCTCATCCGCCCCGCCTCAATATCAGGAGAAGCGCAAGCGATGCACGGCACCATTGTTTCCATGGTGTCGCGAAGGCTGGAACGTTGCTTGAAGAGTATCCAGAACCGTGAGCCCTCAAGAACCGACATCAACCCTTTGCTGGAGATCGTACGCTCCTACCACGATTACGAGCGGACACCCTGGAGTTCTTCTGCCGAGCTTGAACCGTGGATGTCCAACCCTGGGGCTTCATTCCGCTCTGCAATTAAATTCACGATACAGCACCTCACTAGCTGGAACTCCACCGCGGACCTGACCCCGACGCCGCCCGCGTATACACATCGCCAGATATTCAGCGCTCTACAAATAGTCGGTGCACAGAAAGTGCTTCGCGCCATTCTCGAGGAACTCAAAAATCAGACCAGCGCCGGCGCCGGCGCCGTTGCGCTTGATGTAGCTGTCAACATTGTCTGTGCGCCTTTGCACATCAGTAGCTGCACACCCGTCTCGTGGCTGAACTCACATATGCCCATACACACGCCGCCGAGGAACGGCTCTTTCAACCTCCGCGAGATGCTCAAGCATGAGCTGGACGACCCAAAAGAACTGATGCAAACCGATCCTGGTCTTGCCGAAGCGGCTGTTCGTCTCCACCGTCGTGTGGAAGCGCAGCTAGCAGAGGCAGCAGCAGCAGGCGTTCACCTGCCCGCGTCCGCTGCCGCTGCCGCTGACGCTGCTGCTCTTAGCGGAAGCCTCATGCAAGGCATTGAGATGGGCGACGTTAGCGTTGACATATCAGCTGCAGGAGCAGGCGACGTTGCGGTAACGACTGGCGCGGGAACGGTAACCAATACTTCGACGACCGGCATTGATCAGAGCGCGCTTGACCTCACCGCCGATCTGGGTGGTACGGCTGATGGCACGGGAACAAGTCTGGATGACTTGGGGCTCGGTGGTGATAGCGGCATGGACGGCGTTCTGGATGCGGGAGGAACGGGGACGACGGATGATGATGTTTTCTCTGGTCTCATGGGCTTTGATGACGACTTGAACTTTTGAGGCCATTAGACTCCCCGTATTCTTACACCATTTTACTCACTCTTTTCCATGTGTGAAAACTGTACCAGCGCGGAACATGGCGGCTGGAAGCCCCGATGAAGATGGGCATGTTCGAGGTCATACTAGCCATCGCGAGTCGCAAGTCTTTCAGCAAGCGATTTAGCGTCAGTCTTTTGAAGTTGAACGGTTTCTACAGATGCAGCCCTGGTCCCTGCGCCAGATATGGGATATGCATGGACGATGGACGATCGGTGAGTGCTTCTTCCACACAGGGCTAATCCAACTGGGCAAGTTTTTGGGAGACTTTGTGATACAGCGCGGTGAGCACGGGATGCATCAGGTGCTGTTTCATGGATGAGATGTCATTACGGAAAGGGTGTACAGGAAGGGGGGAAAATTCAGCGCTCCGCGAGCCGAGACCTTCAGAAATCGGTGCACCCGTCAGGAAACAAATGGCTTTTCGATTCACGTCCAACCCGTGACGCTATTCTAACCACCAATCGCCGTAAGCAAACCACCCTACCTATATACCCTTGCAGAACGTGAAGCAAGTCGTATCCCTCGTACACGAGCCAACGCCTTATACCCGTCGTTCAAGTCAGCTTCTGCTTGATGAAGAAGGCTCTCAGATGCGATAGCTGCCAGGCACAGGTAACGCCCAGCGCTGCGACCTGGATCAGCGTCCAGCGGACGACCTTCGCGTTGGTGGATTCGGACTGGTCTCTGAATTCGGCCTCGCGCTCCTGTGGTAGCCGTGTCAGCCCGGACTGTGGCATTTGCTCGTATTTGGATGCTTTGAAAACCCTTACCCTCTGGAAAACCTGCTCGCGGCGGATGTCCTGTAACCTGGCGTTCAGGTCCCTGACCTTCTGCTGGAGGTCCTGGATCTTGTCCTTGTCGTCGCTCTCAATCTTGCTGGTCTCGCCGATGGCGAGGTCGAGGTCGAAGCGGATGCTGCCGGCTTGCTGGCCGCCTGGGAGCCAGCCGGAGTGGGTTGCGGCACCGATGGGAGAGAAGCAGATGCGGTGCTCGCCCGAGTCGGCGGCCGAGAAGGTGAATTTGCCTTTGGTCGAGGCGCCACGTTGCGAGACGACGCGGTGGTCGTTGTCGAAGACCTCCTCCACACTGATGTAGATCTGCACGTTGTTGTTCGGCACGTAGGCGCGCACACCCTCGTCCCATTGCTCGGCGTTGTAGTGCCCTGTCAGCGCGGATACGGTGGTTAGCAGAGGACCTGGAAGGAGCAAACGGCACCAAACACTGCGATGGGGGATGGTTTGCGTCTGCACCCGCGGAGGGCCGGGGGAGCCGCATACTGACCGACTACCAGCGTGTCCTTGGGGAGCTCCTCGAAGAAGCACTTCTGGCCATTGCCCTCCATGTAGAAGTACAGGGCGTTGACGGGGACCAGCCAGGCGGCAAGGGTCAGGAGAGTGAGCAGCGAGCTAACACTCGGCATCCGGAGGGTTGAGCGAGCCATTGTGTCTGGATGTGCTGCGTGCGGGCGGAGAGCGTCGGCGGCAGATATGCAACACCATGGTCGATCGCCAGGGACACCTGTCGCCAAGCTCCGCCCCGAAACGGAATAGCGTACACGTGACGCCCCCCCCCCCCCCCCCCCCCCCCCCCTCCCCTTCCGCGTCTTCTCCGAGACCACCACCGTTCGACCAGACCCATTCGCCTGCTACGAGAGCCTGCAGCAGATGGCCTGCGCAAATTCACTGTCCCGTAGCCATGTTTCGCCCTAGACATTCGAATCATTCGTCCAGACGGCTCTTTGTCGCACTCTTTGCCGCGTCCATGCAGCCAGACCAGTGCTTATTCACTCTCTCATGCAATCATGCTCATCGAAAGCAATCCGTGCTAGTTATTGGCAATTGCAACTTCCTGCAGGTGGTATTTCACAAGCAGTGGCACATGTGCTCAGAGAAGCTGATTAGTTCATACATTCTCGTATCGTCACGCAGCTCACCGACGCCCGTCTACCTACTTAGACCACGTACCCAAGAGAAAGCACAGTTTTACTTTCTGCAGTACCGAAATCCCAGTGGGGAAGCTTGCTCCCCTTTCTTGGATAACGCCTAGCCGTTAACAATGACACCGCCGTTGGCATGGATGGTCTGGCCTGAAATTGATACCAAGTCTGTGGAAGCTAGGAAGGCGAAACACGTTGCTATTTCGCTGATCCTGGGCGTCCTGGGTCCTAGTGGCTGGGATCAATGGCGTCCACACAGGGCCCGGAGCAACGGCGTTGACGCGAATTCCCTTCGAGACCATCTGGTTTGAGAGGCCGCGAGTGAAGGAAACAGTGGCCCCTTTAGTTGACGTGTAGTCCGGAAGATCAGGGCGCCCGGTGTAGGCGCTTATCGAAGCATTGTTGATGATGGTGTCTCCCTTCTCCATGTGCGGGATGACGTACTTGGACAGGTAGAACTGGGCGTGGATGTTGATGTTGAAGGCATGCTCCCGTTGTTCCCTAAAATGCGTCGGTATTGCTTCATTGACTAGGTATGCTCACCTTACTCTGGAATGTCCAATATGCTTTCCATCATCATTTGGTATGCAGCATTATTCACAAGAATATTGACGGCGCCCATGGTCCCCAGCGTCTTGCAATTCCTCTTATCTGTGAGGTCTGTCGCCATCAAGTAGCACTGTCCGCCATACTGCTAGACCTTCTTCTTCGTCTCCTAAGCATCCGACTCTTCTTAAGGCAGACAGGCGATGAAGCTGTCGGCACCCTCTACGGCGAAGAGAGTGGCGATCGCACGCCGAATGCCGCTGTCGCCACCAGTAACCAAGGCCTTCTTTCTCAGGAGCTTTCCCGCCGCTTTGTAGATCTGGTATCCGCTGCCCTCGCTGGAACGTTCCCACCTCCGGGCTGAGGCCCCTTAAGCTCGGATTGCAGTTCTGGGGGCGGTTGGTGTTGAATTGGGACCTGGTGGCCTTGCACCCTGTCAACTGCTAGGCGCTGGGTCGTAGATGGTGGTGGGCTGACCTTGCTCAAATTGCGAACCGGAGCCAGTGCCAGCAGCAGACTTGACTGCGTTCGTGGTGGTCTCCGTTGTGCAATTTGAAAGCGCGAAGGGTGGCTTTTGGCCGAAGGTAGGGGCGGGACAAGATTCAGCTGGAAAGGGCAGAGGATACAAATGCGAAGGTGGCCGCAGTCATGGGGCTGTTGCAGAGCATTTGGACACCATTACACCACCGGAAGGCACGCCGGGGCGCCGGTGCAACCGACGACATGCCAGCGTTCTTCAGCGGCATAACTCTCATTCGAGGCTCGTGCTTTCGGGAAAATGCACCACAAAGCGATCTCCAGCAAGATCCACGAGGCATCCGATGGTGTTGACGTGTTGTCTGACTGTCGACCCCAGCAGACTCACATCCCGCTCGCTTAGGCTCCGCGTCAGCCATGATCCAGGCAGCCTGCCGAACACTCCACGGAGGATCTGGCGACGCCCAGCCGCTCCACCCTGCCTTAATACAGCGGGCCCTTCTAGAACACGGATCGGGCGGTGCGACAGACGGTTCCACCAATAGCCAGCGGATCGCTATCAGCCCCGTGGCGGCAGTCCATCCGGAGGTTCCTTGGAATCGAGGGTCGCAAGCTGATTGATGCTGGCACTGGCGCGCGTCAGCGCCGGTGAAACTTGCTGGAGGCTGTGCGATGACGTAGTGGCACGGATCACGCGTCGTCTCACAGCAGACTGCAGGATGGCATCCGCATGCACCTGAGACCGCAAGCACTCCCAGGCGCACTGCGAGCCCGCGACATCAGACAGGCGTGCAGCTGGGAGTGAGCGCGGATGAAACAAAAATGGGGCCCGCCGCTGGGGCTCAGGCCGGCCGGCTGCGAAGCGCGCCTCCAACTGTGTGCCGGGCAGGCGCGCGCGACGTGTCACTGCCCCGACGAGAACGCAGTCTTCGGCCTCGTGTGCTATTGGCAGAGCCACACAACAGCCACTTCCATATTCGCTGCGAGAGTCATGCGCCGTGTGTGAAATAGGCAATCGGCCTGCCCTGCTTTTGGCCCTGCATGACGTTTTAACCCTGGCGATCCATGATACTCCACAGAACCCTGTTTTGCTCCTCTCCATGTCTACGTAGCTCCCGCTTGTGTATATAACCCTCTCGTGCCAGCCGACGGAGTCCCACAATTCCATCTCTCCAGCCCACGAACGACTACCACTGTATCCTACCTCACGTCCACGACGGCCATCACAGACAGCCTCTTCAAGAGACGCTTCAGCTGCAACCCTCACCACACCAAGCCAACGCACAATGCCTACCACCCGTAAGACCAGAACCTCCACCCGCAAGCCCGGCATCATGAGCAGGCTTCGCGGTCGCAAGGCCCATGCCACGACGACCACGACGACGACCACTACCAGGACGACGAAAACCACGGCGGGTCACAGAGCCGGTGCCACCACCCACCACCACAAGCGCAAGCCCTCTCTCAAGGACAAGGTTTCGGGCGCCATGCTCAAGCTGAAGGGAACCATGACCCGCAGGCCCGGCGAGAAGGTAAGCCTCGCGACACCCCCTGTTCAGCGTTGTCCGCACGCAGTTTTGTCATCGATCCGGACTCACCATAACAATCTTCACAGGCCGCGGGAACCAGACGCATGAGGGGAACGGATGGCAGGGGCAGTCACCGCAGGTATTGAGCGGAGAAAAATTGTGGAGAAATGGCGGAACCAGTGTAGCCATGTACGATATGATACCCTAACGACCTTCTTGAATTTTGAATTAGTCCCGAATTTGCAGAAATCAAATTTCTTGTCCTGCGCTATAGAAGATCGCCGAACCCTCTCTCAGAGTCTTTCTTGATCAGGTCAATCATGCCCTACAAAAAAGTCAGCCAGCTGTGTCCGACTCGAGCTATGCATAGGACTCACGTCAGGCATGATGGGCTGGCCGGTCTTGTCTGTGACGTAGCGGAACGGCATTTCCGTGCTTTCGTGTTTGTCAACCCGGACTTCGGGGTTGTCGACAAATGGGATCTCTTCGAGAGGAACTGGCAAGATTCAAGTTAGATGGCCTGTGGCACCTCACGCCGTGGAACAGCCTTACTCCTGTCTCGGACCACCATTCTCGTGACTCGCACTGCAGTGTCCGTCGTCATTTGGACTGGGCCCAACCGACGTCCTTCAAAGCCCTTCTTACGTAGTTCTGAGGTTCGGTCTGTCCGATTCCGTTAGCCAGGGGGGTGAGCAAGCATGCGGCCAACGCCATATCTGTTTGTACCTCTCGGCGGATCGTCCCCTGTACAGAATCAGCTTTCAGCCGCGTGCTACCGTCTCTTGCTCTGCCTGTGCCATACCCAGAATGCCTCCAAACAGGAACACGTCGAACCTGTCGCCATCGGCCGGGCTCAGCTCCTGCTGGGCAGCCGGATCCAGCAGGCAGACTTTCGGCTTCTCGAAGAGATTCTCAACACTGTCGTGCTCGACCTCGAGCCCATCGACGCGGGCCAAGTTCTCTGGCAGCCTCAGCGTCTCGGGCACGCTGGACAGGAGGAAGCGGCACCCGGCGGCGTGCGACTCCCGGGCAATGGCGGCATACTCGAGCGACGACCAGGCCTCGAGTTCGGGATCAAGATGCTCGACGACGAACGTGGCCGTGATTGGCGTCGCCATGGTGCCGGGACGCTGCGCAGCAGGCACGTGATTGGGGAGGGTTGAGGTGAAGGGCGTGGACGGTTTCCGCCGTTGGATCCGTCGTCCCGTGTGATCCGCCTGCAGCGAGCGGAGCTCTCTTGCAGCTGCGAGCACTCTAGTGGCCCGTCTCGTCTTCCTATCTCCCGGGCAGCACCTGATCGCTACCAGCTTCCCGACTGCTAGCACGTCAGCTCCGGTGGTTGGCGCGCGAAGGTTAAGGTTGGGCGTCCGCGAGCGATGCGCGGCGAGGGCGGAGCAGCGGGCAGAGGGCAATGCCACGCGCAGCGAGGGCAATTGGGCAGCTCGGGTGCGTTGGTGATTTTTTCGCAGGCCGAACAGCATTACGCGAATGACATCGGCGGGCCGGGCGACGACGATTGGCGCGGCGATGCGCGTGACGTGCGGGCTTGGGCAGTGGCCAATGGCGCAGGCGCCGGGGCTGCTTCAGACACATCCGCTGGCGCACAGCAGTACCGCACGCCCAGCGCGCAGCACGAACGAGGCCGACCCATTCCTCGACCGCCGCGACCCCCCGCCGCCGCCTGCAAGGAGCGCCGAGCACGCAGCTTGCTTTAACCTTCACTCTACCTCCGTCAACCCACCCCACTGTTAGCTTCCCGTGCTCCACCAGCAAACGGCCCGCGCCAGCAGCAGACAGCATAAGTGAAGCGCTGCACCACCGCCGAGCCCAGCGCGGCCTCGCTGCCTCTAGCCACTCGAATTATTCTCGAAAGCGCAGGGATCGGCTCTTGAGGGCATCCCCGCCGGTGCAGTCATAGCCCAGCCCAGCATCCGTGCCGTAATTGGAGCCGCCAGCCCATACCTACCCAACCCTGCCTGAGGCCAGAAACACGGACGCTGCCCTCCCGTATTGACGTGTACCTGCGCTGCGCTGCGACAGGCTCCTCGTCACTGAGCGCCGCGTTCCTAAAAATCTCACCCGCCGGACAAAGCCCGCCGCCATCGCCAACGACACCTTGACCCCCGCGTCCTGCGACTGCCACCTCGAGCCTCCGCACCGCCATCATGAACCCCCATCAGAAGAACAAGGTCGACATCAGCGTGCGTCACCCGACCCTACGGACTCGAGCACGCCCTGCGAGTGGAGAGCAGCGCTGACGAGCATCGTAGTCACTGTCGGCCGAGGAGCAGCGCCTCTTCAGGCTCTATGGCAAGCTGCCAAACCGCAAGGACCTGTTGCAGAACAAGCTCAAGGTGGGTCTGAGCCGTCCGGCACGCGCATCGCCGCCGTCGCCCGCTAACCGCCGCCGCTCTGCAGGAGCGCAAGTACTTCGACAGCGGCGACTATGCCCTCTCCAAGGCCGGCAAGGCAGACGACGTTGGCGTCACGCAGATCGGCCGCGAGCACCCTGTTCCTGAGAACATCCCGCACAGCTCGTCGCCCCACACTGGCAACGGCGGCATCACCCTGCCAGCCCCCCACCACCCTAACGGCCAGGGCAGCAGCCCGGTCAAGGAGAACAGCTTCATCCACCGCGAGACGAGCCTCAACCGCGAGACCAGCGTAGACGACGAGGAGATGGAGGGCGCCAAGGACGGCCTTGAAGCCAAGGCCGAGGAAGAGGGCAAGGCTGTGCCTATCCGCCAGTCGTGAGGAGCGCGTTCGGATGATTGTATAAGGGTTCTCAGGGAAGGGTTTCACATTGGGCTTCTGCGCAGCTTTATGACGTGATGAACGCAGAAGCTTCGTTCGGGCGGGATTGGCTCACTGCTGCCTCGTGTGTCGCTGATCAAAAGCAGGCGCGCGGACTATGGGTTTGGCGTTTACGAGGGGATGGGAGCGAGGGCCGACGAGATGGCCTCCATTGCTTTCCTGCTGCGTCTCCTTCATGTAGCTTACTTAGGCTCTCGCAACGAGCTACACACTCTTGATGCTGCACCTTGCACGGACGCGGCTGCGTCGGCGCAGACGCGGAATACGACCATTCACCATGCTTCCCGTGCCTCCATGTCCTCTCGTGGTGCCGCGGCGGATACGCCCGGAGGATGCATCGCTTGATACCAGATTAACAGCTGCGGTCAGCGGCTAGTGGGCAAAAGCCCCGATGCAGGCGCGCAGCTCGCGCGCATGTGGAGGTGGCAACGGGGCCAAGCCCTCGTGTGCGCCAGGGGCACGGCGAACGGGTAGATGGCATCTGGTGGGATCTTTAGCCCAAGGGCGAGCCAGCACGGCTGGCGTCGAATGGGACAGCGGCCGGCCGACGTCCTGAGGCGCTCAGTGAGTCGCCCGGCTCGCGGCCGCACGGGGATCCCAGTAGCCTCGCGGCATTCCGCAGGACCCTCGGCCGACGATCCCCTTGTCATCGCCGCCCCCAGGCCACGAGTCCTTCTCTCAAAGAGCAACCCGCCCCGGAACAGGTGCTCAATAGCCAGCCCCGACCACCAACACCCTTGATCCTGCGCCCGGCGTGCAGCACCGTGCCGCCCTCTGTTGGAGCTCGACCCGTCCTCCGTGCTGCCTCTCGAAACCCCGGCCGTCGCTTCGCGCCCGCGCCCTCCTTCGCCGTCTGGCCCGGAGCAGCGCCTTCATGAAATAGCACGCGCGGCCTTGCTCATCCAACTCGCAACACCTGTCCCTCCCTTCCGCACCGACTCCGCCGCCCTCCACATGCACAACCCGCTGCACTCGCTTTCGGGGTCGCGCGCCGGCGCCTCGATGCGCGCCCTCACCTGCGCCCTCCTGGCCTCGGCCGCCTGGCTGCCTGCGGCTTGGGCGGCTGACAAGGAGAAGACGGCCGCCGACTATTTCGTGCACTCGCTGCCGGGCGCGCCTCCGGGTCCGTTGCTGAAGATGCATGCAGGGTAACCGCTCTTCTCCCTGCGGTCTTCCGCACTCTCCTGACGAAGCTAAAGTTGAGACAGACACGTGGAAGTGAATGCGGAGCACCACGGCAATCTGTTCTTCTGGCACTACCAAAACAGGCACATCGCAAACCGGCAGCGCACGGTGATCTGGTTGAATGGCGGCCCGGGATGCAGCTCCATGGACGGTGCCATGATGGAGATCGGGCCGTACAGGGTGACGCCAGACCAGAAGCTGGCGTACAACAATGGCTCCTGGGACGAATTCGCAAACCTTCTGTTCGTGGACAACCCGGTTGGCACCGGATTCAGCTATGTGGATACGAACAGCTATCTGCACGAGTTGAATGAAATGGCGGACCAGTTCATCATTTTCCTGGAGAAATGGTTCGCTTTGTTCCCCGAATACATGTACGATGATGTACGGATTCCGTCAGCCTTCATACCAAATGCTTGGGCTAACCGCATCGCCAGATTTACATCGCTGGAGAATCGTACGCTGGACAGCATATCCCCTACATTGCTCAGGCCATGATGGATCGCAACAAGGATGCCAAGGTAAAGTGGCAACTGAAGGGCCTCCTCATAGGCAACGGGTGGATTTCGCCCGTGGACCAATATCTTGCCTACCTCCCATATGCCTACAAGAATGGCCTATTGAAGTATGGTTCTGAGGCAGCGAAGAAGGTAGAGGCGGCTCAGTCCGTCTGCATCAAGACTCTGGACGCTGGCGGAGCCGGACATGTGGACATTGGTGACTGTGAAGAAATTCTGTCAACCCTCCTCAGTGTCACCACGGAGACCTCCAACGACAAGGAACACCAATGTCTCAACATGTACGACATCCGCTTGAGGGACACCAATGAAGCTTGCGGCATGAACTGGCCCCCGGACCTGAAGCAGCTCACGCCGTATCTCCGTCGCGAAGACGTGAAGCAAGCAATCCACATCGATCCAGCCAAGCGCACCGGCTGGCAGGAATGTTCAGGCTCTGTGTCGTTGAACTTCAAAGCCCGCAACTCCAAGCCTTCCATTGAGATTCTCCCGAACATTCTGAAGGAGATTCCCATACTTCTTTTTTCTGGAGACAGGGATCTCATCTGTAACCACATGGGAACCGAGGACCTCATCAACGGCATGTCATTCAATGGGGGAAAGGGATTTGAGATCAACCCTGGAGAGATTGCCCCCCGCCGGGACTGGACTTTCGAAGGCGAACCTGCTGGAATCTACCAGGAGGCTCGCAACCTCACATACGTGAAGTTCTACAACAGCAGCCACATGGTGCCATTCGACTATCCACGTCGCACTCGCGACATGCTCGACCGCTTCATGAATGTGGACCTTTCCAGCATCGGCGGCAAGCCGGTCGACTCCAAGATTGACGGCGAGAAGGGCCCATTGACGAGCGTGGGTAGCCATCCCAACTCAACTGTTGCGGAGGAGGAGCAGGAGCAGGCTCTGGAAGACGCTACTTGGAAGGCGTACTACAAGTCCGGCGAGGTTGCTCTAGTCGTTGTTGCCAGTCTAGCGTGCATTGGCGGCTATCTCGTCTGGCGTGACCGCCGTCGCAAGGCAGGATACCAGAGCATTTTCCCTTGGGCCAAGGACAACGGTAGCTCTATAATGAGCAGGGGAATGGGCCTCGAGGGCTACAGAAGCAGAAGTAACAGCGAACGAGACATGGAGGCAGCGTACGAGGAGCACGAGCTTGCCGACTCTGTAAGCTCAGAAGGCAGCGAGTCGGGAAGGGCAAAGCGAGGTCAGGGGAACAGCAATTTTGAAAGGGAAGCTTTCAGTCTGGTGGACAGCGATGATGAGAGCGATGCGGAAAAGCGGCGGAGGTGAGGAACCAGTCGGTTTATACTGTATACATAGAGCAACAGTTGGCGTTACGCGGGGCGTCGAACATTGAATATCAAGCGTTCATCATGCGCTTCTGAATGCGGCCGTTTTTTTTTGTTTGAAAGAAGCTGGTGGTCAGCCTGAGAGGGTGGCGTTGGGGACGCGTGCACGTGACTGCGCATGTGGGTGACCGCGAGAGTCGCGCGCGCGTCGCCGCCTGGCGCCCGAGCGCGTCGCCCTCGCCGCCTACGACACCTGCTGCCCCGACACGCAATGACATAGCCCTCATCGCTCGTACAGCAACGACATGCCTCGGTGAGTGTCCACGCGCCATTTGCATTTATGTTTACGCTGACGTCCCGTTTCCGCCTGCAGACCGGGCGACCAATACCGCGGTATCGCGAACCCATTCGACGAGGAGCGGCCGCGCATCTCGGAATGGACAGCACAGGAGATCGCGACACTACAGAGCCGTCTCGACAAGCAGCTTGGCCCGGAGTTTATATCGTCGCGTAAAGGGCCCAGTGGCCGCACTCTCTACTACCTTCCCGCCGAGAAAGCCATCAACCTTGCCAACGAAGTGTTTGGGTTCAACGGCTGGAGCAGCTCCATACGGGACACTACAATTGATTTCGTGAGTCGCCTTCCTTGCCAAACCAGGGGCGGTGCGAATGGAGCGCTTCGAATGTGGATATGCTAATGGAACGGTCTTCACAGATCGACCAAAGTCAGAGCTCCGGCAAGGTGAGCCTGGGTCTAAGCGTCATCATCCGGGTCACGCTGAAAGATGGTTCGTACCATGAGGTATGTGGTTCTGCAAACCGGGTCTTGTACGACTGTGTGCTGATTCGACCCAGGACATTGGCTATGGCCACATCGAAAACTGCACCGGCAAGGCAGCTGCCTTTGAGAAGGCGAAGAAGGAGGCCGCCACCGACGCTTTGAAGCGCGCGCTGCGGACTTTTGGCAACGTCCTTGGCAACTGCCTCTACGACAAGAATTATGAAAGCAAGGTTTCGAAAATGAAAGTGGCGCCAACTAAATGGAACCCGGATAACTTGCACCGGCATTCCGACTTTGCCCCGGCGTTGAAGATGGAGAAGGTGGAACCTGGCGAGGCAGGCCGACAGCCATCAACGGAACGGAACCCACCAAGAGTTGCTTGTGCACGTTCGACCGGATCCAACGGCACGGAACTCGAGGACGAGTTTGGAGGCAATCTGTTCGAGGGTATGGACTTCGATCGTGCAGCTGAGAATGACGATTCCGCGTACGAAAGTATGCTGCTGGACAAACCGCCAAAGAAGCCCGAGCCTCCTGGTCCAGCGCAACAACAAAATGTCGCTCGAGTACAGTCTCTGCCCGCAATACGATCTGCCAATGGTGTACAGTCTGCACCACAACAGAGGCCGCAAACGAACGGTAGACCCTTGAACAACACGAACATGAGCGCGCCTCCCCGGCCAGAAGACCCGAGACAGCGGGTCCAGACACCTACTGCTGATCCGTCCCAACATGGCAGGAGCCAGCAGCAACAGCACCAAACGACTACCACACCTCTCCAAGCTCCTACTGCACAGGTGTCTCGGAAAGACGGCGTCACGCCTCCTGTCACATCGGAGACTTCAGGGCCAGACTCTTCCAATCAAGGTCAGGCACAACAGCAGCCGCCACAAGATGCTCCTGTCCGCTTCGTCACTGGCCGTGCCGCCGAGCTTCTCCTGAAAGCAGAAGCAGCTAATCGGCCGCCCATCCAAACCCCGGCCGCCTTCAATCCCCACGCAGAGTCCCCATCCTTACGGCGCACGACGGGGATTGACCACCGAACTTCAGCTCCAGTCAAGAAACTTGCCATCGCTGGCCAGCAGACAGCAACGAACGGCGGCACAAACGGTCCTGTCAATGGTGGCGCCTTCGCAAAGCCGAATTTCGTCAACCCTCAGACAGACTCGAACAGGAGACTGGGCATGCCGACCGCCGCACAAAGCCCACTGGCAAACCGGTCGATGTACAAGCCGCCTGCTCTGAAGCGGCCAGCGGAAGCGTCGGCAAGGCCCGCGTTGACGGACATGACGAATGCAACCGCAGACGGAGCGATCAACGGCGCAGACAGCAAAAAGCCAAGGGTAGATGAGACCTAACGAGGTCGGCATGTCCGATTGAGTTTATGGTTCCATTCGGGCTTGGAGTTGGTGGCTCAAAAGCGGTGCTTCGGCGTTTTCTTGCTCTTCCGGTTCTTTCTTCGTTCTTTGACGGGTCGACGTTGCGTGCAAAGCTCTTTTGGGGGTCGGCATCCATAGCTAGCAGGACTGAAGGCATGGGAAGCGTTGCTTGAGAGCAGGTCAACATTGATATTGATATACTATCTAGAAATGAAAGCGGTTGTTCATCAGATTATTACAGTGTTCGCATCAGGCACCACCCGTCACCACGTAGGGTCTGCGGGAGCGCATCAGTGCTTGACTCTATTGTAGATATCATCATATGAACACGCTGTTGTTGAGTCTGGCCCGTTTGACCGAGCCCAAGCAGGCAACATGGCCTGATGGCAGCAACCTGCAGACGCGAAAAAGATGGTGTGAACTCCTCGCACCAAGAATAAGCCCCATCGAGTTACTCTCCGCCCGTGACAGACAAGAGAGCAATCGCATTACTATCTTCTCGACGAAGGAACCTCACCGCTGCTACTGGCAAGCCAGCAACCTCGAGCTCCCACCGGTGTCCAAGCACCTCCCCAGCCACAGAGCCCGTCTCGCGCCAGCCCAAGCCTTGCGCCGCTCGGACTCATATCTTCATCCGTGGTGAACAGCTTGGGGCCCGAGCGGAGCAGAGAGGGAGTGGCCGGGTGCAGGCGGTGCAAGGCGCGCAGGAGGCCGGGGAACAGCGAAGAGACGGCGCGGCGTCTATGGCGGCGCGGTGACGCGGAGTCCCCTGAGCGGGGCCGTCCGGGGACTTTCTCCCAAAGCGTTGTGTGAGCGGAGTGAGAACGCCGCTGAGGCGTCTCTGTGCGTGAGCTTCGACTGCGATTCTTTGGGCGAGGAGTTGGGGCGAGAGTGCGGCGGGCAGGCTCGCGAGTTTTTCAGGCGGCCGGAAGAACCGTCGGGCCGCTGGGAAACACCTGGATGCGGCGGGCGCGAGGCAGCTCTAGGCGTCTGGACGTGAAGCTGCCTGCGCCTGCCTGTGCCTGAACAAAGCTGCCTCTCGCGCGCAAAGAAAAGGGCCGCCTCCGGCCACAGCCTCCTCCCCCCAGCCTTGACGCCCTCTCTTCTCCCCGCGCCTTCGCCGCCCGTCGTCCGCCTGCGACTTGATTCGGCCGCCACGCGCGCTCTACACGTCGCCGTCGCCCTGCAAACGCTCGACCGCGTCGCAGTCGCATCCCCGATCTCACGCACCCGGCGCCAACCATGGCTCTCTTCGGTGCCGGCGCCGCAAGCTCGGCCTCGAATCCCACCCAGGGCGACACCTCCAAGGATGTGCAGATCAACTCTCCGCCCACCGACTCAATCAGCGAAATCGCCTTTTCGCCGGTCAGCGACATCCTGGCCGCCTCGTCTTGGGATGGCTCCGTCTACGTCTGGTCAATCGACGGCAACGGCCAGAGTGCACCCGCCACTTCGTTCAAGTTCGAAGCGCCGGCGCTCTGCTGCGCCTGGGCCTTGGTACGTGTGCTGTGATTCCGCATCTCGAGCTCCCTTCGGCGCGTTGTATATCTGGCTAACATTGACTGTTCAGGATGGGTCCTGCATTGTCGGTGCCGGTGCTGACAAGACGGCAAAGAGGATTGATCTCGGCGGTAGCCCTACGCCCGTCACGGTCGCCCAGCACGACCAACCCATTCGCAGCATCAAGATGACCAACATCAATCAAACCCCCGTGCTCGTGACCGGCTCCTGGGACAAGACGGTCAAGTATTGGGACGTTCGCGCCAGCAATCTCCAGCCCGCCATCGTCATCAACGCCCAGGAGCGTATCTACACCATGGATGCCAAGGACAAGCTTCTGGTGGTGGGCACCGCCGACCGCTACATCGATATTATCAACCTGGATAACCCCAACACTTTCTACAAGACCATGCAGAGCCCGTTGAAGTGGCAGACCAGGGTCGTCAGCTGCTTTACGGACGCGACGGGCTTTGCTGTGGGCAGTATCGAGGGCAGGTGCGCCATCCAATACGTGGAGGAGAAGGACGCTTCGTAAGTTTCATTTCTTGTCAACGCCCCTTTCCTGCAGGAACATATATAATTGTAGAGCGATTAGGTGTTCCTCAAACCCCCAGCAGCGGAACAACAAGAATCTTATCGTGTCCAAGTGGATGAAGAAAGCCTCTGACCCCATCGACAGCTCGAACTTCTCCTTCAAGTGTCACCGCCAGACCGACAGCACACAGCGCGATGTTGCTAAAGTCTTCTCGGTCAACGCCATCTCTTTCCACCCGCAGCACGGCACCTTCAGCACCGCTGGTAGCGACGGCACCTTCCACTTCTGGGACAAGGATGCAAAGCACCGCCTCAAGGGATATCCGGAGGTCGGCGGGCCCATCACGTCGACGGCATTCAACGCGTCCGGCAGCATCTTCGCCTATGCCGTATCTTACGACTGGAGCAAGGGCTACGCCCATAACAATCAGAACATCTCGACCAAGATCATGCTGCATCCGGTCCAAGCCGACGAATGCAAGCCACGCCCCGGCAGCAAGAAGAGATAAGCGAGCGACCAGTGCCATGATTTCAATACGGCGATGGAATTTGGCCATCGTCAGGGAGGTGCCAAAACGAGAAGTTCGTTCTGCCCAGCAGTCATCTCGCGCGGACAGGATCTCTTTTCTTCTTTTTCTTCTGAGTTCTGGTGGTTCACCAAAGCGAGATGGACCTCGAATCAGAGCATGCTCATTGCACGGTGTTTGGGGAGTTTGCTGCTTCATTCAAACGGGGGAAAAGGATAGGGAAAGAAAGGGAACATTTTGATGGCGGGATGCGGTCAACTCGGACGTAGCCTGCAATACAGAAGGATGGATGATGGGTTGTATGGACCAGGCATGTATGCATATACGGGACGTGGTTGGGGGGTAGCTTCCAGTCACGGCGGAATGGCGGTGGTGAAGAGGACCAAGGACGATACCTAGGCGAAATGCAACATTTTCGAAGGAACTGACGGACGCTCTGAAACACTTCCGCCCGGGAGAGTCAATGCCAAGTGACGTTGCAATGGGGGGCGGCCACTGTCGAGCTGCGGCGGAGAGCATCTGCAGGGTCCTGCCACCGGCAGCTTTCCAAATTTTGACCGGGGGTCCCCGCCTCCAGGCCCAGGCAACCTAAGTGTCGCTCACCGCCTGCGCCATCCCACAACCCCCTCCGCACAACAGCGGCATGCGCCTGCGAACCTCCTTGCTCGCCCCGACGCGCATTTGCCAAAGCTTCTCCGCCCAGCTCTCGCCCTCAGCGAGCGAGTCGTTCGCCCCCCGTTCCACGCTCCTCACACCGCCGCAACCGCAGCCGCGTGCGCGCAGCCCCCTCCAGCGTCAATTCTGCTCCACCGCACCGGTTTCGAGGATCTCAAGCGCCCGCAACAGCATCAACATGGCCGCAGAGCAGTCGAGACCGGCGGTCGACACACGGCCCGTCATCATCTCCGGCCCCAGCGGCGCGGGCAAGAGCACCATCCTCAAGAGGCTGTTTGCCGAGTTTCCTGATCGGTTCGGCTTCTCCGTGTCACGTACGCCCTCCCCGTCTCTCTTCTGCTTTGTGGGGCCAGGACACTGAGTTGCGCATCTTCATGGCTCATGCAGACACCACGCGCACCCCGCGCCAGGGCGAGCAAGATGGCCGCGAGTACCACTTCACGGACCACCCAACCTTCGAGGGCATGATCGCCCGCGACGCTTTCGTCGAGAACGCCATCTTCGGCGGCAACCGCTACGGCACGTCGTTCGCGGCCGTCGCCGACGTCGCGGCGCAGGGCCGCGTGTGCATCCTCGACATCGAGCTCGAGGGCGTCAAGCAGGTCGATCGCCTGGCCGCCGAGGGCAAGTTGCCGTTTGCGCGGCCAAAGTTCTTGTTCCTGGCACCCCCGAGCGTCGAGGTGCTGGAAAAGAGGCTGAGGGGAAGAGGAACCGACACCGAAGAGGCAATTCAGAAGAGATTGCAGCAGGCGAGGGTCGAGATGGAGTTTGCGGAGTCCGGGGCGATCCACGAGAAGGTTGTCGTGAACGACGACCTGGACAAGGCTTACAAGGAAGTCAAGGATTTCGTCGTCGGATCCTAGAAGTTGCGAGTACAGGCACCGGCAGAGGCTGGAGATTCGAGGTTTTAGACATATGCTGGCATCTGGCGTACGTAGTCTCGCGAGGCCCAGCTAATCACACAGGGAACCCTTCTTTCCGCGGCCCACTTCAGCGATTAAAGACGATTATTACATACCCGCAGCTGGAAAGGAAACGCTTAGCTGCTTTTGACTACAAGAAGATCCCCACTTGGGAAAAGAGCTGCTACTAAAAGGGTAGAAGGAGCAAAATAAGGCATGCTGAGATAGAAAATTCGAAGAGAAAGTCGGGACACAGGTTTGCCCAAGAACGGAGGAAGAGTGAAAATCTGGCATCCCCTCCTCCCACCCACCTACTCCAATGCTAAAAGTGGAAAATTGTGTCAAAGTAAGCGGCCCGGCTGGCCCGCATTGGTATCAATCATGCTCGTCTAAGCTCCCTTGACCACCCCCGGAGAGTCGACCTGCTGCCACCCGACTCCTCCGCCCGTCCCCAGGGCCGGAGGGCCTTCCCCGTTGCCCAGCCACACAGAACAGCTCGAGCTGAGTCCACTTAGTAGCCGTTCATGGTCATCCTCTGCGAATTCCTGCTCAGCTCCCTGTCCGCAGCAGGGGAGATGGGCCGCGAGCCGCCGCCGTGGCCCACGGCGCTGGACTCCTTGAGCGCAAGCAGCTGCTTCGCGCGGAAAGACTCGTAGTGGATCTGCGACGTCGTCTCGATCAGATCCTGCAGGTGGGTGCGGGTAAGGAAGTCGCGGAGGGCAACAAATTCGCAGTGACTCTCGTCCTCGACTGCAAGGCCAAGTTAGCACAGGGCCTCGGCGGATTCCACAGGGCTTTACTAACCGTTGATGACACCCCATCGGTTCTGGCGGCCGCGGACCTGCTGGCCGCCAACGACGATGGTCTTCTCCGAACCAACGACGGCAAAGGGGATTTGGTCCTGCAGTGGACGTTAGTTCCTGCCTCGGCACGCAGTCGCACGCCAACGTCTCCCCACTGACCTTGATGGTGTTCTTCAGGGCAACCTCCTCTGAGTCGTCCTCATCGTTGTCGTAGGGGTACATCTTCAAGTTGTGGAAGGCAAACTCCTCCTTGATCCTGGCCTTGAACTCGGCGCGCTCCTCGAGGGTCAGGGAGTCGCTCTTGGCAATGACAGGCACGACGTTCACGAACTCGCTCAGCTTCTTGAGCACGACGATGTCAATGGGCTTGAGGGCGTGGCCGGAGGGCTGGATGAAGAACAAGCAGCAGTGGATGCGCGTGTCCTGGAGGTAGCGCTCGCGCTGGGCGGTCAACTCCTTGCGCAGGTAGGCCGAGTGCTGATCCTTGATGTACTTGACGATGGGGTCCCAGCAGCGGTCATTGTTGATCAGGTCGCCGTAGCCGGGGGTGTCGACGATGTTGAGACGCAGGCGCACGCCGTTCTCCTCAATGACGTGCGACACAGCCTGGATCTCGGTGGTGCTGCGGACGGGCTCCTCGGGGGCCAGGCGGCCCTTGCTGTCGATGAGGTGCGAGGCGAAGATGGTGTTGATCAGGGTCGACTTGCCCAAGCCCGTCTGGCCTGCGGAGCATTGGGTCAGCGACGAGTGGGGAACGCGTGGCGCGACGCTGGGGGGCGGGGGCGGCTTCACGTACCAACG
The DNA here is from genome assembly GCA_020912385.1 of Neofusicoccum parvum. NCBI lineage: Eukaryota > Fungi > Ascomycota > Dothideomycetes > Botryosphaeriales > Botryosphaeriaceae > Neofusicoccum > Neofusicoccum parvum. The sequence goes on along the minus strand of CP087219.1, from coordinate 1,054,296 downwards.
CAGATGACGTTGAACTGGAAGCCGCGCTTCAACAGCTTCTTCTCAATCTGCTGGGTGATGCTGTCGAAGCCGACATGGCTCTTGGGGAAAATCGAGGGAGCTTGCTGGGTCTGGGGAGACGCGGCCATTTTTGCAGGAGCCTCGGCGAGGGCTTGGAGGGGGGTGGGTTGCGAGGGGCGGGAGAGGCTAACGAGCGACGACGGGGCGGGCTGCGGTGGAGGAGAAGTGAAGACTGAGGGACCGTGGAGTATGGAGGCGCCTGAAGGGTCGCTGCGTGTGCAGGCGCGAGAGGGAAAGGGGCAGAGAGGTCGGGCGACGGCCGCGCAGGGATGCCGCGCACGGGCCGCCGTCCATCATTCATTCTACAATCTGCGCACCGCCAGCAGCTCCATCGCGCCCACCTCGCCCACCCAGCCCGCCGCGCGCAGCTCTCGCTCAAGCTCTCGCTCCCGCTCCCGCGCGCAGCCATGGCCGCCCTCCGCTCGCCCCACGCGCCCCCGCTGGCCGCCCTCGTCGCCGCCGCCCGCGCCCCGACGGGCCCGCTGCCGCTGCTCCGCCGCCTCCAGCAGCGCCCGCTGCTGCCGCTGCCGCTGCGCATTCCTGCCCCGGCCGTCGCCGCCGCCGCCGCCGTCTCGGGCCTGCTGGCGGGCGTCTGGGAGTCGATACTGCGCGCCGTGCCCAAGAAGAAGACGTCGCACATGAAGAAGCGCCACAGGCAGATGGCCGGCAAGGCCTTGAAGGATGTCACCGAGGTTGTCAAGTGCCCCGGCTGCGGCAAGCCCAAGCGCGCGCACATCCTGTGCCCCTACTGCATGCAATGTATGTCTGCTGCCCCGGCAGCCACGACTCGATAGGCTGACAGCGGCGGCAGCAATCCAGCACTGGCTGAAGGGCAACGCGGATCTTGCCTCGAAGGAATAGGCTTGGTCGGGAGGGCGTGGGACGGCATCAACGGCGCGGACGGCATTGGGCTGGTGTTTGGGGCATCGCGCGCGCACGGAGTGTATTCAGTTTATTTCCTGGCAGTGTGTGCCGGCGCGCATCAAAAGCATGTACAATTACCGCTGTCGAGACCCATGATGATCAATTGGGCGTCTCCAGGCCGTCGGCGCCGTGGCCCGGGTGCGCGAGGCCATGCGTGTCACGTTTCGTGCTCCCCGCTATGACATCGTCAAGTCCAAAACGCGTCTTCCGCCCGGCCTGACGCGATCCTCCCCGCCGCCGCCGTCTCCTCCACCCGGCACGCAAGCTCGCGGCCATGGTGCGTCTGCTGCTCCCGCTGCTGCGCTCCCCCGGCCTGGCTGACGTCTGCTGCAGTCGAAACAATACCTCACCCTCCACGCGCTCGACAACGGTACCGCCTCTCGTGTGCGCAGCCCCGTCCCCCGCCAGCGCTGACGCTTCGCAGCCCACCCCACCGACATCTTCGCCATTGCGCCCACCAAGACCGCTCTGCTCTCAGCCTCTGGCTCCTCCAGCATCCGCGTGCACTCCACCACCGAGCCCGACTTTCCGCTCACTCAGACCCTGCACGGCGCCCACAAGCTCGGCTGCCACCACATTGTCACCTCTGCAGATGGCCAGAGGGCTGCGAGCGCCGGCTTCGGGGGCGACGTGAAGCTCTGGGCCCTGGCCGAGGATGGGTCCTGGAAGGAGGAGGCCTCCCTTGTGGGTTTGTTTCTCTCGCCCGTCCCTATTCCCGCCTGCCGTGCGTGGGCTGACACGGTCCCTGCCAACAGAAGGCGGCAATGCCGGCGAAGTATGGGCCATTGCCCTGAGCGAAGACGGCAGGTACCTGGCAAGCACAACACACGACGGGCGCGTCAACGTGTGGGAGACGTCGTCCAAGGATAAGATCAGGGAGTTCGAGACAAAGGGCAGCTTCGGCATGTGTATCCACCTTGTAAGCCTCGCAGACGTCCTCTCCAGCGCAAACATACTCAACGCCACTCGCAGAGCGTCGATGGCCGCTTTACCGCCTCCGGCCACGAGAACGGAAGTATATACGTCTTCAATAACGAGACCGGACGCATGCTCCACTCGCTACCCGGTACGCCTCCCGTGCCCTGTGTGCTCCCAAAGGCATGCCAGCTAAACTCTGGGCAGGTCTGATCAAGCCCATCCGTGCTCTTGCTTTCTCTCCCGGTTGCAGGCTATTGGCTGCTGCCGGAGACGCTCGGACAATCGCCTTGTACGATGTCGCGTCTGGCGAGCAGGTTGCCAACCTCCCTGGCCATGCTGCCTGGATCATGAGCCTTGACTGGAACGATACCGGCGAGTATCTGCTGACTGGGTGTGTGGCGCTCTCTCCTTCCACCTCAAGGAGTCCTGTCGTGCTGACTACCTGTCTTTCTTGAACGCAGTTCCTTCGACGGTAAGGCCAAGGTCTGGTCTGTGGAGACCAAGGCGTGCGTTGCGACGCATTCCGAATCCGATAAGACCCTATGGGCCGTCAAATGGCTACCCAAGACTCACCGCGCTGAGATGTTCGCTGTGGCTGGGGCGGGCAAGAGCATCTCCTTCTACAGGGAGGCCAGTGGCAGCTAAGCGTTTTCCAGCTGTCACGTATCACGGTTCGGTTACTAGCTGGGTCGATAGAATCATAAAATGAATAACATGTTGCAAAGCGTCGTACTAAACGACACAGTAGCGCATTAAATATATCCCCAGACAGCGTCAAATACTTGGCCAGCATCTTAAGCCCAGTGCCGAAAAAAACGACTGTCGGGGAGTTTTCGCAATAGTTGCAAAATGTCGTCCAAATTCACCCTAACTCCGTCTTGGTTGTAGGGCATTGCAATATCATCTCTCTTCCAGACATAATTCCATTCCAACCATTCCCTCTCATCACAAGGTACCTGTTGCTCCCTTTCCGTTTTTTTTTTTTAAAGAAAAGACACTGTATCCCCTTGTCCCGATCTAGAATTTAGGAACACGGGCGAAGCTATGATCATCTTAGCGGCGGTAGGCTTAGTGGTTGTAGAAACTTACGATCTATACGTGGAAGTTGGTCTTCTATCTTATAATTTCCTATAGAGACAACACAACTCATAAGAAACCTAAGACTTGATCTACATTGGCTTTCGTTGCCCACTACTCTAGACCTAACAACTCCGCACCAAGATCGAATTATGCGACTACCGGACCAATGCCAAACAGAGGTAAGAGGTTATATCCTACACTCGCCACCCTCCTCCCTCTCTAGAAGTAGTGGCAGCGCCTAAATTATTAGTCGAAAAATTGCAAAAATACGGACGCTGGCTTTGCACCCTCGTAGATCAGGGATTAGGACATTCCGGAATGCGTGGTCGACGCCACGGAGCTCCTTTAAGACAAGAATGCACGAGAGATACGCTTTAAACCAGCCACTAAGGTTCCTAGAGCCCGCTATACCTTCTATGCACATTTCTAGCCTGTGTATCTCGGGTAGCGTTGATGCCGACAGGCGCTTCCAGTTGTGACTCGAAGAGTCATAGGCGTCTTCCGGGAATCTAGATCGCGGCAGCTTACGACAGGCGGAAAGGGTCTATTCGATCGGGCAGATGGGAGGGCAAGGAAACCTTAAAAAAGAAATGCGGGGTGTGCATAAGATTGGGATGCTTCTTGGAAAATTCCTTGTACAGTCCCTTGTCCCAACATACCATCGTTTCAGTCCTCTTGGAACTGAGGAAGACCCGGAGAAGTGGTTCGCAATATATTATACTTGATGGCTGCGACAGAATTCAAGGACTGAAGAGGGTGGAAAGTGTAATTATGGCCCGGCGGCGACATTCTCGAAGCCGTATTCGTCCTTCTACTAGGGATCAAGATACACTCTCCAATGCGCCGGGCTCCTGTGACGTAGTCGACGGTGCCAGTTCATGCACTGATCTTGGAACACACCTGCAGGCTCGGTAGCAATGCCTCAACGATATTGAATAGAAGCGGTCCAGAACCAAGGGTGTGGAAGTGACTGTTCTTCCCGTCGAGCTCAGCCGCCGAGGAACTCGCCGAATGTTGCTCTTTCACGAGTACCCCGATATCGGTAGCTGCTCCTGCAAACAGCAGCAACCCGAGGGCCTAGTATGACGCTTCAGCTATAGAACACGCCTTCATAGGCACCCCAGACCTTGTGACTGTGTTCATTTCCCAGCCAAGCGCGCTTCGCTTGCAAATGTCGGCTGCCTCGGTGATCACAATTGTATCCGCCTCGAGCGGGTGAAAGATAAGACAACGCTGACGGCCAGAGGAAGGCCGTGGCGTTGCCCGAGGATTCTGCTCCACTGTCTCGGGCGTATGTCCAGGATCTGTGAAAGTGAGCTTCATTTGGCATGTCAGGCAGAAGCTGAGATTAGAGTGGCGAGGAACGGGGCAACTTGAAAGGCAACTACATGTGCCACTCTGAGGCACAGCGCCTGCTTTTTGGGTTAGCGTTTCTTGTTATCGCCATGGTCTACGCTAATGGCAGATCAGTGGAACCCAAGCAGATATGCCTTGGAATTGGCCAGCAATGCATCCAGGTGTGTGCGGCGTAGTTGAATGAACGTCCGAAGAATTATTACGCAGAGATGGATAGCCGATCACGTCCGAGGGATCCATGGGCTCTGCGAACTTTCGCATGTGGATGCGCGCAGGACCATCAATACCGACTCGCAAAGCACAACATTGCAACACTTTCACGACTGACGGGGGCGTAAACCTTTAATCTGCATGCAAGGATCCAGCAGCCTTGACAAAGCCCATCCACCCGCTTCATTGCCCCCCTGCGCGAATAACATACTGCCGTTGCTATGGGTTGTGAGCCGACTAGAGATTGGGCGCAGATGGGAGCAGGTTGCGGTGTGTGAGAGACAGATAGCAAGGTGCAAAGAGGCCGGACGCACCCTGTCGAGGAACGGTGCAGCGCAGGAGACGATCCACCAAGCTTCGTCCGGAGGCGCAGGCAAGGCTGAATGCAGGGCCGCCAGATCTCGGCAAGATATCGTGGCCGGCCATGGGCCAGGCTCGGTCGATCGATCTGTCCAACATCGGGCTGGTCGTACATGGACTCGGGGCTGCAAAGTAGGTAGCCGCGCGCCTGTGGTGGTTGCAATTACGTTATACTGCCTTGTGCGAGATGCGCCGGAAAGCACGCGAACGCTCTCACTGACGTGTTTGTGGAGAGATGACGATATACAGACAGCGGATGGCGGAGGGAGCTCCAAGTCAATGCACAACGAAAAATTCGAAGCCCGAGAGAGAAAAAAAAAAGATGGAGAAGGTCGAGGGCTAGACCTGGGCAGTGCGTTGTCACTCGGCCAGCTGGGCAAGCAGGTTTTCCGAGGCGTCCCGAGATTTCTAGAAAGCAGGATCGTCCAGACCACATCGACAGGTTTCCGGCCGCACGGTCTCGGGCAGGCCCGTGGAATGCAGCATACGCGTCTGTATGTGTGTGTGTAGAGCGGCACGGGTGAGGTTGTACAACTTTTTTCCCCCGTGGGTGGCCAGGGCGTCTTGACCGGTCGCGCCAACACCACCGGCGAGAGGCTGTACGTGTACCCATCGCCTGTGCTCGGGGAAGCGGGCTGGCGGCAAACGAGCAGCTGTCCCGCGAGGCTCTGATTCAGGCACCGCGGAGTGGGATTGTGGAGAGAGGGCGCCTTCATCTCAGGGGGATCTTCCAGGGACCGGTGAGGGCGCTGGCGAGCGATCTCCAAGGCGTGCGTGCAGGCCGGTCTGCGTCGCGGCCAGCCCAAACGGAGACGGCGGTTGACGACACGGCGCCAGGGCGCGAAGCAGCCAGCCCGGGCCGTTGCAGAGGGACTTCATCTCGCGGCGAGGCGAGCGCTGGAGGTGCTGCTGTGTCCAGCGGTGGTCCGGGGCCGGAGGGCGGTGTGTGGAGTGTGCCTCGACGCAGCGCAGCGGCCTGAGGGCAGGTCGTCGGGCGGTTGCACAAGGGTTTTGTGAAATGTGAAGTGGCAGCGGTGGGGCGCGGGTGGTTTTGTTCAGCAAGGACAACGCGTGCTCCCGTGCCCTGCGCCTTAAGTAATCCCCGCAGCTGTAAGGCTCATGTCGGGGAAGCGGTGAGGAGCGCGGCGAGCGGCAGGCCCAAGGGACGAGGTTCCAGGGTTCCAGAGCAGCGGGCGGCGCTCCACAGGCCGGCGACGGGCTGGTGGTGAGCGACATCGGGGAGCGCTTTGGCGTGCCGATGGCGGCCGATCTCCCAAGACGCTCCCTGCCGACGGGACGCGGAGCCCACCTCGCAAGCACGGAAGAAGCTTCTGCGAGCGTGCGCTGGCAGCCCGGCGGGCCAGCATGCTTCCACGAGCAGCATGACGTTCGCCGCACCCGCCGCGCCGGGAGCCGCGACGGGGCCGGGTGCGCCGCTGCCAGCGAGTGCTTGCTGTGCTTGCTGTGCTTGCTGTGCGCAGCGCGCCGGAGGTGAAACGCGCACAGGTGGCGTGGTGTGAGCTCGGGAGCGGTGCTGCCAGCCTGCCAGGCCCGCCGCGGTGGCAGCTGGCCGGCGGCAGTGGCAGGGTCAGGGCCTTCGTCGCTCCGGCCCGCGTCCCTTCAGCTTTTGGGCCGCCCCTTTTGTGGGGTCGCGGCCGCGATCCTCGACGGGCGCGCGGTGGACGGTGGAGACGCGGCCGCCGCCGACACGCGCGAGTCAGCCCAGTCACAGCCCAGTCGCTCACCACCGCGCGCGCGCCTTGGTCGTGCCCGTCTCCGCCACGCCTGCCCAATCGCCCCCGCGCGCCGCCTGTCCTGCGCGTGCCCGCCCGCCTGTGTGACGCCTGCCAATCCGCTGCCCGAGCCTGCCTGGCGAGATAGCCGGCGTTGCACACGCTCTCGCCCAGCTTATCTCAGGCCAATTGCTTCTGCTCGCTTCGCGCGCAAGCCGATTTGCGCTGATCGCCGCCGACGTGCGCGAGGCGGCTGCCAGGTGAATCCCACCACCACCACGCGCGATGACGGTGATGTGCCGGCGTGGGGGAGGAGCACGATCGTGGCTTGCTCCGTCGGTCGCGACTCCGGGCGGGACTGCCCTAGCCTGCGATCGCACCACGCGCGATTCCCCCGCCGGGGACTCCGCCCTCGTCATAGACTGTGAAGAAAGCGACCCGGCCTCAGGCACCGCGCCGAGGTCAGATGCATGGCTGCAACGCCTGCCAGGTACCCACCGTGCGTCACATTGCCTGCTTCACGCCACCGTCACGCTGCCGTGGCCAGAGCGCCGCCAGAGTCACCCGAGATGCATAGAACGCCGGCTGTGTTGGGATCATTTCCATTCAGCGGCTGTCTGCCTGCTGTGCGCCTACATACAGCCATGCGGTGTATAGCGCGTCCCGGCCCATGTGCGCCGGAGAAGAGGTGGAGAAGAGAGAAGTGTGCGTAGGACATCGACAGGCGCTGCAAACAAACAAAAACTCCCCAGACCTGGCCCAACCTGCGAATCCATGCATCCCAAGCACCGGTCCCGATGTATAGCATGACACCTACACCTTGCTAATCCCAGAGCAAACCACCGGGGCCATACCCAAGCAAACATGATGTGACTCCCGTCCCAAACTGCATCGACATCGAGTCCGAAGGCCCCGCAAAAGAAATGCTTTTTGGTCACACAGCACACGCACGAGGCGTGCAAGAAAGGAAAAGTCCAGTAAAGTAGAACGTCGAAGCGCCTTCGACTGTTTCGATTTTTGCGCCGTCCCATTCCGTCGAACCGGGAGATGAATGCCAGAAGTCGAGATTATGCCGTTAAAAATGCGTAGAGATGCAATGCGTTGCTCCGGTTCGACGCATGCCGCGAGCGGGAAGTGTTCGTAAATGAAATTTTTTTGCTTTTAGACCGGGAGACCCCAGCAGGAATCATCGATGGTTTTGTTGGAAGCCAGCGCATGTCTCTGCCAAGACGTGGTCGTTGACCGAGCGAAACAGCGAGCAGCGCCATGACTCAGGTCGACTGTTTCCGTCTCCGGATGTCGCGCACCTGGTCGAAGGCATGGGCATAGCTCCGCAGCTCGCTGGCGGCCTGGGCGGAGAGGCCTTGGGTCGCCGAGGCGGCCATCGACGTCAGCGACGTCTGCGATGACGACGGCGTCAGGCTGCGCTTTGACGAGTCGCTGGCGCTGGACGAGGTGGAAGGCGACGCCGAATGCGAGAAGTACGAAGGCTGCCTGGGAGAGTAGAGGTTGGGGCTGGAGGGCGCCGAGGTCGACGTCTTGTAGGTGGAGAAGTAGAAGCCGGGGGCGGAGCTGCCAGTCGACGATGCGTAAGACGAGGCGGCGGAAGCATAGCCTGTGTAGTCGGTGGCCTTGTCCAGGTCGGCCAGGCGGCAGGCCTGCGAGCAGTAGGCGCCGTGCTCGATCTGCTTGTCGCAGGTGAGGCAGAAGTCGTGGGACCACTCGGCAGCCATGGCGAAGGGTGGATGTTGGACGGTGGGGGGTGGTGAGGGTGGTGACGGCGGCGGACAGCGAGGCTATATGATGCGACGGGCGGAGGCTTAGGATGAGTCAACCGGGGTGGAGATGGTGTGCTCAGCTGGAGGCCGAAGGTCAAGACTCGTGATGGTAGCGGAGGATTGCCTCATGGAAAGGTCGGCGGCTGGCGGAGGGGAGGCGGCGCTCTTGTATGAGGATGCAGGCAGCTGGCTGTGCGGCTTCGAGGCATGGCGGGCGAATCAAGGACGCGGGCGCGGCGGGCGTGCCTCTTTCGCTCGCTGCAGGTGTGCACACCCATCCGGCGCTGTGCAGAAGCAGGGACTCGCAAGCAGCTAGGCGCATTAGGCCTGCATAGCGGGATAATGGTTGTATCTGCTGACAGGGGCCGCGCTGCGGCAGGTTTGAGCGGCTTGGCGCGCACTTGCGCACGGTTTTTTCGCGCTTTTGCCGCTGCACCCTGCTCCGCCCGGCCAGGCGTTCCTGGCGGCCCCCGGCCAGTGAGCGCCCGCCGTGTCGCACGCCTACGAGCCCGCAAACTTGGCTGCGACACGCCCGAGGCCGCAGCCGTCGCAGCCCGCGCCGGCCACGACTTCGCGCCCCACCACCAGCCCTCGCGGCGGTCTTGCGTGCGCGCTGCTGACTGTGCCGTCACACGCCCGCTCGCTGCTGTGCTGCCGCGAGCGCAGGGGCGCCGCCTCAGCCCTGCCCCAGGCCTGGCCGGCTGCTGGCTGCTGGCTGCTGTCTGCCATCCGCCGGCCGCTGGTCAGGCGCCCGCGCGACGACTGGAATGCTGACCCGCGCGCCCCCATCTCCAGCCGCGCGAGCTTATCTGTGGGTAGGCCCCTCCGCGCCGCTATCGTGGGCTTCGCCCTCACGGGACCGGGAGCCATGCTCAAGCGCCCGCAGCTACGAGCGCTATCCCGCTTCCATTGCCGCGTGCGCCCGAACGAGGCTCGAGAAAGGTGTTTGGCGCCCTGGCCTCCCACGCCCGCCGTCGACGAGGTCGCGGGATCGCGCGCCAGCGTCGGCAACCGCTGTAAACCATGGACATGTTCCCGCCAAAAGCAATGCCGCTGGCCTCATGGCCGTCCAGCCACACCTGAGCCCGTCTCCACCGTGCGATAGGTCTTTTTGTCGGCCAAATCTACGCCGGATCGGCGTCCGCCAGTCACAGAGGTCATGAGCATGTGCTGCAATTTCGGAACATGCAGCACACCAACTGCAGAACAGGCCCAGGCACGTCCTGACGCCAGCCTCTCAGGTTGACGCGCAGCTGGGTATATTGGATCAGCAGCCAACAAGGTGCCGCTGCTGCGCCGGGATGGCACAGGCTCTATCCGCCTGTCAACCCCCACGCTACGTCCTCATGAGGCACTGGAATGGCGCATCTCTGCAGTCGTCCACCACGCGCTCCCATCTCCTCGTACGCTCGAGTGCTCCAGCCGTCGCCCTCAGCATTCTCGCAGCGCCGTTCTTCAGCCTGCGCGGTCCTTGCGTCTGGCCGGGGGCCAGCTGATGGCGGCTCAGGGCTTGAAGGATCCTCGCGCGCAGTGGCTGAGCTGGGCCGGGTCTGCACGCCTCCAGGTGCCCAGTCATGTTGGGAGCTTTGAAGAATTTTCGCCAGATCTGCGCCATGCGCTGCTCCATGGAGGCGTTTGGCCGCGAGGCTTGCCCGTGTGGCTTCGCTGCGCCGCGCCGTTATTGCGGCGCTGACTGCGGCAGGGCTCGCTGTCTCAGTGCACTGAGGCCGTCGTCATTGATGTCGCAAGATGATGCATGCCAGCAGTGGGTACGGCTCCCAAGGGATGCAGCGCTGCCGGCCCCGAAGGCGAGCGGCGTTTGGCAGATCACTGCCTCTTCGCGGACGCAGTGCAGAAGAGCAACGGCTAGCGAGCGTTTCGATAGCGGAGCGCTTGCTATAAGAGGAGCTCGGCAGATCTCCATAATTTAATTTACTTTTTCTCAGATCTCCTAGCGCCACACAAAGCAGAAGGCAGAGGTCTGGAGATCTAAACACGGGCGTACCCGAGGCGCGGCGTGGGCGCGTGCTCGGGCGCATGGAATAAGGCACGGCTTCAGTCGACGTGCTTTATCTCGCTCGCGGCCCTGCTGCTCTGTGTGACGCGACGCACGTCGTCGGGCCCCGTCACCGTCACGCCGTGCTCGAACGTCGCCAGGCCACACAGCTGCTGAGAGCCGGCGCCGGAGCCGGGAACGCGCGGGATTCCTGACAAGTGTCGCGGCCGAGAGCAAGACCACGGCTTTCCCGCGGGTTTCAGGCGGGCCCGGCAGTTGGCTGGACGCGCTCGATGCGAGCAGCGCCGGCCCACAATCTCCGTGCCAGGCGTGCAGTGCAACAGCGCAGTCGCTCTGAAATGCAAATGCTGTGCGACGCCGGCAAAGCATGCTCCTCGACGCCGCGAGCGCGTGCGTGGAGCTCGTCTTCTCCACACGCCCGGCCAGCCCTCCCGCCGCCATCCGGCCAGCGTGGAGCAGCCGCGGGCCCTGAGCAGGTTCGCCGTTGACCATTGACTCGAGGCGAGCGTCCCTGCAGCAGCGCGAGGCCTCCCCCCTTTCCAGATGGCCCATCGCCATCGCCGCCATCCCCGATGGCGCGCATGAGCCTCGCTTGCGCTGCAGATGGTGTCATGGCCTGTGCGACCGGCCTTGCCAACTCTGTTTACGCCCTTCCGCAAGCAGCTGCGTGCTATTGCAGGGGCCGGCGGCCCAAGGGTCGTGCGACGGGCCAGAATATGGGGTGCATGGAGCCCTCTGGGCGTCGCTCGGCAGCCAGCGGACGTCGGGTGCTCACGCATGTCCGGCACCGCCGCGGCGCGAGGGAGAGAGACGCAGCAGCAGTCCACGTCGACGTCGACCCCAGCAGGCCAGCCTCCGCCGGACGTCAGGCTCAACGAAACGGGTCGGTCGAGCGTCGGTGGTCGGCGCGGTGCAGGAGTCAGGCCACGCTGCTCGACGCTCCACTTCCGCTGCTGGCCAATCCGCAGGCCGATCAACGGGGCAAATGTTGGGGGAACTGCGCTTCAAGAGGGGCAGTGTGGAGACCGCGTCCTTGCGGGCGATCCCGAAAGGGGGAGGGGAGGCTAGTTAGGGGGCGAACTGCAGCGAACTGCAGCGAACTGCGCTGGCGCTGCGCCGCCGCCTCGCCCCGCACCGCGAACCTCTTCTGCACACCTCGCTCTCCGCGCTTCTTGCTTCCTCCACGCGTCTCGCTGCTCGAGGTAGCTTGCGAGGCTGAGCTTGCGCCCACCGGCCAGGCACTGCTGCCGCCGCCGGCTGTGGCTCCGCAGAGCGGCAACAACCGCCTGGCTGGCGGGTTCTCGACCGGAGCCTGGTCAAAACGTTACCTGCAGCGCGGTGCCGCGTCAACCTCGACCGCTGCCGGTGATAGGCCCGACGATGGCGCTACGTCCCGCCGCCCGGGTGCGCGAAAGCTTATAGGCAGGCTCGAGCACCAGCAACTCTGCGCGGTGTTCTGGACTCACGGCCGAAGCCGCACTCATTTGCGACACTCGGCTCCAAGTGGAGCTCTTCGTTGTTCTGTAACGCGGCTGTCTTCAACCTTCTTGCAGCTTTGTCGCTGCTGGGAAAGTGACCTGTCGGCACGGCCACGGCTGTCCCAAGATGCGCAACACCCGCATGACGGTGTCCTGTGAAGATCCGCCCGCGACCCTCTGGCTCTTCCTCCGCCTCCACTTCTCTGGAGCCGGCAACTACCCGCTGGTGTCGGGCTGAAGTAGGCTGTTATCCCCCATACAACCACGTGGACGAATGATTCCGACGTGTTGACCTATCGCATTATTCAGGTGCGGGAGAAAAAAAATTAAGGACGAGTTTCCCCCTTCCTTGACCGAAGAACGCCCCAATGACACGAAAATAAGAATTCTTCCCTGTTGCCTCTCTCCTGTTGGCTGGCAGATTCTTCCACCCTCGCACAGGCAGCTTATGTTCCAACGTCAGTGTGCAGTAGAGGACTTGAGATCGACTCCTTCTCGTGTAATCCAACGTTCTGCTCCCTGACGGGATTGCCACTATAATGAGGCCGATCAGTGGGACGATCTTTGTCACCGAGGGGCAGCCGGCACCATTCTGCAATGCTTTTAGTTCTGTCTGCTAAGCACAGCCGGTGTGGTGGCGCGGGCGAAAGACGATGCAGTCGTCCAGAAACCGTCAACATCGTGCCAGAATATCCAGAGGATCCAGTGTATCCGTCAACCACAACAGTCCAACCACGTCATAGCATGCTATGCGTAGATGTGACGGAAGCTTTGTGAGTGACGTGCAGCCTCTCAGTGATTGTGGCAACCGTCGCTCAGAGATCAGACACCCACGTCATTTCTCTCATCGATGTCCGAGCAGACCGAATTTCAGCTCATGCCCGGGCGCTTGAAGTCAATGTGAGCGCTTCCCCCGTCCCATAGACACAATATAGTTTTTCTTTTTCGTTTTCTTTTTCGAGTTGCTGAGTTCCCGCCTCCCTTTTAGCCGGGCCGATATGGCGGAGTTGCCGGCAAGTTCACGTCATTAATGTAGAGAATACGGAAACTACACAATCAGTGCGAGGGGTGCAAGAAAACAGCAAAACATGGAGTGGTGAATTAGCAGCCCCCTTTCCTTTCTTGCTTTTTTGAACCCCCCCCCCCCCCCCCCCCCCCTTCGTGAACGTGGAAGTGTATTCAAACCCCAACTGCACAGCTGCATTATTTCTCCACGTGTGGAACGGCGTGCTACACCACTCTAGGGACAGACTTCGTATAAACCCAGGTAAAACCTTGCCATGGTTGCAACGAATACTGCACCAAAGCTTTGAGCATCTGGGTCTACGTAGCGGTACCAGTACATGTTTATCTTTGGCAGAGTCATGGGTTCCCCACGTTATCACTGAGCACTACAGCATTAAAACCTGGCGTGATTTGCCTGGGCGTTGAACTGGCGCTCGCAAACGTTTTTTCATTGGCTCCGTGGACTTGGTAGCGTGTTACGCAACCATTCCGCGATGAATGCAACGTCTGAATTATTGATGCTGGAATCCTTGCCGATGGCTTCTTGAAGCAGAGGGTTCCAGTCATCGATTTCATGCAGTCTGCGGCCTTGAAAGGCGCTTTGTTCGGCCTGGTCACGTAATGGCGGTCCAAGGTTGACGGACGCTTCGTGGATGACCCCACTGTGGACACTCAGCGTGATTCTTGTCTGAAGGCCGAATTAGCGCCTGTGCCACCTTATTTGCTGGCCTGAAAGCCATGAGACGAAAAAGTGGGCTCGACAACGGCAATACTAGGCCTTTGCGAATGGGAAGGCATACCGATGGAGAAAAGCCAGCAGGGAGGGCCGTGTTCTCCTGAGGAACTGGGTCGGCAGCAGGGACGGAGAAGGTGAATTTCGGCGTTTGAAGATACGTCCAATCAAGAGTCTGGCCCGGCATCAGCACACGAGCGCGATAAGTGGGCACCTATCGAAACGCACCCTCATCTCATCATATCCTTTGCGTAATTCGGGGAGACGGAGCTGCTCATCTCCCACCTCCATGGCGGAGGCGCTGCCGTACATGCGGGCAAACTCGCGCTGCACGGCCTGAATGAAAGCAGAGGTGTCAATGCCGATGTTTGCAACGGGCGAGCTGACGCTTTCGACACCGTGGGCCTTGATAAAGGGCTTTGCTGGAGAACGCAGGTACTGGGGAATGATGGTGAGGTTGGGCGAACACAGCAGGCACGTTCCATGATGCAGGGCCCTCCCGCGGACAAGTTTGTAGGCAGAGCCCGAGACTTTCAGCGGGCGTGGGCCTGCCGGGTCGTCAACGGTAAACGGCGTCCGGTGGGTGTCGGCCTGGAGGGCGGCAGAAGCGCGAGAGCCTTGGTCGAGCACTATATCGTGGCGCTCGTTGACTCTGGCCCGTTCAACGGCGAGTTGCCTCAGCGCACGCACAACCATCTCGGCATGCTTGTCCCGCGTGAAAGTGGCGGGCGGCGAGATGACAGTCCAGTTGACGTTGCCCTCGTCGTGGAAGACAGTGCCGCCGCCAGAACGTCGTCGGACAAGGTCAACTTGGCCTCGGCGCAGCAGGGCCAGGTTCACCTCGAGCCACGGATTTTGGTTGCGGCCGATGACAATGCACGGCCGGTTCGTGTACAGAAAGAGGACGACCGAGTCCGGGGCCGACTTCTGCAGCAGGTAGTGCTCGATGGACAGGTTGACGAGCGGGTCGCGCGACCGCGAGACGAAGGCGTGCAACTTGGCAGCCGGGCGCTGCAGCGCGTCAGCGAGCGAGGCGAAGCATCGTGCGGCAGGCCTCGGCGAGCGCCAGGCTGGGCTGCGGCGCCGGCAGAAGGGCAGGCGCGCGGCGAGCATGGAGTTGAGAAATGGGCCGTGTTTTACTGGCGCGCGGTACAAAAGTCGTGCCGCGCAAGCCACGCAAGCCACGCCATGGGTGCCACACCCCGCCTGCCGCTCCCGCCCGAAGTCTCGTCCGTCTCCGCCAACTCCGCCAGCCCGAACTTTGTCGGCTTGTGGCTGGCCAGGTGGAAATGCAAGCCACATCTCCATGCGCGTTACGTCTTTGTTTGCAGTGCAGCCATAGCTCGTGCTTCCCGTTCTGTCCCTTTCCCGGTGACATTGCTGGGTCTCCGCTCCAAGGGTATTGATCTCGAGCTTGGTGTCTTCACCTTCGCCGAATCTCAACATGGACGTTGCCACCCTGTTGTGGACCGTCATGCGTCGATGTTACTCTGTGGCTATCTTCGAATATCTACCTTTGACCCTCGGCAGCCCCCTCCCTGCGGCAGAACTTACCTCGTGTGTCGGTGAGCGTTCCAGCATATACCGTACACCCGCTGGTGACTAACAGCAGAACGTACCAGGTTGGTTCTATTGATCGTTGTGTGGCTCTTGACGGACGCTGCACATCTCACATCTCGCTAGGCTTTGAGCTGCAACGATATGACTTCATCTGAGCTGGCATTTCTGGGTGAATACATTTACACACATTACCATGAAACTTAGCAATGGCAGAATATCCCTGTGTGGCGGCGGTATCCTGGCATATGATCGAAGCCGCAAACTACCACAAACAGTAATTGTAGAATCTTCAGTAGCCAATGATAACTGACCTCGGCATGTGTCCATAATAAATCGTGTATTCGATTAAACTAGTTTCTACAATGAATATTTGCGTTGAGAGCCTCTTTGCAAGGCCGACGAAAGTGCTGGTGCACAACCCGCTTTTGCCCTTGGCTCAGAAGATGACCACAAGATAGAAGAGGGCGATAAGCAAAGGCAATGCTCCCGCCCGTGCACTCGTTAGCGGCTGCCCGAATCCCAGCCCCAGTCCCTCCTGTGACGCGGAGGCTGGAGCAGCAGACGACTGCGTTGCTGTAGAGGCTGCAGCTGTCGCTGAGCCGGATGCAGATTGCTCGCCCGATCCCGATCCCTCGGAGACCAAAGGAGCGTCCGGCGTCATCAGAGCCGATGTCGCCGAGCTGCTCGCACTGGAGCCGGCAGCGGACGTCGAGGTTGGGCTGGCCGATGTTTCAGCCATGGAGCTGCCAGAACCCTTGACGCCAAATCCGATACGAGAATTGTCGTAGTCGAAAACAGCATACACATTTTTCAGGAATACGGCACCCACGAGCCATTGTTTGTCTCCAAAAGTACGGCGGCCGATGATGTTACTCTGGCAGGTACTGCCGCCGACATTGCGACCAACATAATCCTTGGCTGAAATGTTGTAGGCGATATTATTGAAACTCAGCTGAAGGGACTGAGTGGTACTGCAGGGGATGGTGAAGATTTCGCCATTCTGTGCCGACTGCGGGATCAGCTTATGTAGAGCGGCAGCGTCGTTGCCAGGCAAGAGCATGTACGAGGTCCCGGTGTCGATGATGGCGGTTCGATCAGTGAGGCCAGCTTGCGTGCCGCCATAAGCTGCATCGTCAATGGGTATTTCCCAGAAGCCCCGGTCGTTGTCGATGGTGCTGGTCCATGCAAGGTCGCCATCGTAGCGGTCGGGATTAGGAGCACCCAAGTTCAGCTCTCCATCCTTCAGGCCATCCGAGTTGCGCGAGAGGTGGATGCCATAAAGCTTTGCTGGAATGAGAGATGCTTCGGCGAGAGCGTCCAGGAGAGTACCGTCGGTGACGTCATTGTCCGTCCTGTCGGCCCGGCCGAGACCAAGAATGCCGTCCATGGGATACGAGGCAAACTCGGGCGAGGCGAAGTCAGCCAGGCCGAATGTCAGGTCCACGGAAAAGCTCGACACATGGACCTTGTCGCTAGCAAGGGTGCCATTGACGTTTCCGGTTCCGTAGGCGATTGAGAAAGTGTTTGAGGTGACCTGTGCATGAGTTGTCAGCAGCTGCTAGTCACTCGGCGGCCTGCTGAGGGAAAGCTCACCTCGAGCGTGCTGGAACCGGAGGGACCCAGGGTGCTGTGCTTGGCACACGAGTCGGTGGTGCAGTCGGCGCTCATGACCCACGTGTTCGCAGCGCCCGAGTCCAGCAGGAGATAGTACTCGACGTCGCTGGAGCCGAACTTAACGGTTGAGAAGTAGGAGAAGTCACTGCCATCGCTGTCCACGGCAACGCTGTCGGACTGGGTAGGGTCGTTCGCGGTGACGACGTTGAATTGGTTGTCGCGCCTGGTGGGGGTGCGGCGGATGGGCACAGCGAAGGATTGGTCTTGAGCAGAGCTGACGGCGGGCTCGTGGCGCGCAGCAAGAAGGCTTGCGTCCTCCAGGGCATATGGGTAGAAGGCGGCGGCGGGCGGCAGGGCCAGGTAGGCGGCGGCGGCGCTGGCAAGGAGGCGCGACGACAGCATGGCGAGCGGTCAGTAGCGAGGGAGCATTGAAACCGAGTGCGATGCAGTTAAGCAGACCCGGTAGAGGAGTCGCGAGCAGAAACAAAGATGAGGCAGGCGGTGGCTGTTTTCGGGGGCTGAACGAGCGGCTCAGAGCGATGCGAGGCGTCGAGGAGCAGCTGGCAGCCTTTTGAGCAGACTGGACACGCGGCGGGCGAAAAAGTCTGCGTCCACTACGGCGCTGGAGGCGAAGGTGTGGAGGAGCGGACGTCACTTGGGCGTCCCCCCCAGCTGAGGGAGACGGCGCGCGGTTGTCTGGCGCAGCGCGACACGGCGGATCTACAGGCACGCGGCTGCTTAGAGGAGTTGCGCGCGGTCTTGGCCGCCTGCGACCGGCATAGTGCCGCTGACTAACCGCGCCGGCGAGCGCGCCCATTTGCGCGTGCGTGCAGCTTTGAAACAGCCAGGCCCAAGAATGCGTCCCGTTCGTCCCGTTCGGCCCTCCGCGGCGTCAGCATGCCCTGAAGCGTCCATATACGACGGCACGGCGGTCCAGCACCACACCTTCGAGCAGCCCATGCCCGCGCCTGCACGCCGTGCTCCTGCAGCTAGCGCCGCCCACACCCAACGGCGGGCGCGCGACGATCGCCGCCGAATGGGAAATTGCCCTCCCCGTCCGGCTCTCCTTATCGCCCTGGGGTCGGCGTGCGCGCTATCGAATATCGAGCGCACAGCCAGGGCGCGGTCGCACGTCGTGTGTCGGGCAAGCCTGCGAGGCGAGGCGCGAGGCGCGAGGCGCAAGGCGCAAGGCGGCCAGGGAGCAAGGGGAGGGCTGCTGGGCTGCTGGGCTGCTGGGCTGCTGGGCTGCTGGGCGACATGCCGCCGCACTGCCACTGCCACTGCTGCCGTCGACGGGCGCGGAGGCCGGCGGCGGGGGCCTCACGAGATGTCGGGTGAGGCCATGCGCGATGGCAGTGGAGGAGTCGTGCGCATCTGGTCCGATCAGCCCTCAGCGTATGCGGGGACGTCTTCACCGGCCACTCGCAGCGGTGCGGGCGCGGTGTGTCGCCCTCCAGGAAAAGCGGGGTGCACGCGCCGGCCGCTGTCCAGAGCTCCAGTGCTCCCGCTGTCCGTGAGCGCTCAACAAGCTGTGCCTGGCCGTCGTCGTCTTGCCTTGTCCAGCATTCCCGAGTCCGATAAGCTTGTCCGCCGTGCTTCGTGAATCGTCTGCCTCTTCTCCGACACCATATAAGACGCGCCTGCCCCCGACTGCGGGCCCCCTCGCTCCGGCCCTCTCAACAACGCCGGCGCCGTCACCACGCCCCAACAATCCACCACTTCCGAGTCATTGCTGCTCCTGTCTCGCCCTTTTATTGCTACCGCTCCACCGTCCTCGACCGTCGCCTGTCATCCGCCTGTCACAATGTCTGCCAGCAGAGCCTCGTCCTTGCGTGCCCTCAAGTTCCTCTCCGCCCACAGCCGCCAGGTTGCCCACAGCCGCCAGGTCCGCGGCCTCCACATGACCGGCCCCGCGACCTTTCCATCTCCTCTCCTCACTGCCGAGCGTCCTGCTGTCAACCTGCCCAAAGATGTTGCCGGCCTTCGTGCCGAGTGTGCCCGGAGGCAGCTGCCCACCGCCGGATCCAAGTCTGATGTAAGCCGTGCCGCCCTCCGGTACCACCGCACCGGTGCCCTCCAATTCGCCAATACACTTTTGCTGATGCGCCTGCTATAGCTGACTGAGCGCTTGGCTGCTGATTCCCTGCAATCTCGCGGCTTCAGCTCTGCCGTCGAGACGAACAAGCGCCCCACCGCTGACGCTTCTGCTACCTCCTCTCAACCCACCCGTCACTTCAACACCAGCCGCACATTGAAGGCTGTCAATGACAGCTCTACCATGGACTTTGCCTACCTGCCTGAGTCCATGTCGGAGGCTGAGGCCCTCAACATCCGTGTCCCACTGCTTCCGGATGTTAACTTCAGCTCGCCCCGCTCTCAAACCATCGACGAGGCCGAAGTGGTGAGTTTCCTTACTCCGAGCCGCATCTTCTACGAGCTGACGTAATCCTCCTGCAGCCCGAGCCCATGCGTCCTGAGATCAGCACCGTTTCTGCTGACACGACGTACTTCCATGCTCCGTCAGCACTGAGTGACGTGACAGACAATTCGGCCATCGACTTCCAGGGTTTGGCCAGCGCCGTGAATTCAGCCGCTTCCAGACTCCGTCCAGCGTCCGAGACCGAGACGACGCTGAAAAAGGTGTGGAATGGTTTTCTGGATGATGTTCTTGGCCCGAAACCTATGGCCGGTCTCGCTACGGGTCGTTAAGAGGATTAAAACTGCAAGATGCTTGAGATCACCGCTTTCCGACCAAACCCCTACTATAGAAATAGCCTCCTCTCGTTCAGATGTCTTCTGGTATACGACACTCATTTGCGGCATTGAACGCTCTGTTGAAGCTTGTATATTAACATAACAATCAGTGGGATCAAACGACAGACTGGATCAGGCCTGACACGGGAGACTTCAGATTGGCACATGAATGGCTTGACGAAGATTCGGAGATCAGTCACAAATTAAAGTGAACTCCTCTTATTGACTTCTTGCGGGCTTGTGTGAGACTGGTATCTGCCAACCCAGCAAATTTGTACAAATTTCGCCGAGCTGAAGTCGATAGTTCACCTGTTACTAAGACTGAAGTTTGCTGAAGTGCTTATCGAAAACAGCCCGTGCTAATGGTTGGGTAAAAGCACCCCTGTTGAGTTGTGGGGGCTAACTTCAGATCTGAGATCTGACATTGATGAGACTATTGGAACCTCATCTCTAGCAACTCTGATTCCTGCAAGGCAGACACGGCAGAAGCATGCACTTGCCAAACCCGGTGGATGCTCTTGGCACTGCAGATGACATGGAGCTAACAGTTGTTTGCATAGGAAGAACGTAAATATTTTGTTGCAGCGTTCGAGCAAGAATAGCTGAGACGTCTATGTATATCTCTCAATCACTCATCCAACGCAACGAGTCTTTCGTGCCAAGAACACAACACGAGGGCTCCTCCCTCCTCGACGTCTCTCCGCCCGCTTCTAACCTACTTGCGTAGCATTTTCTAACTCCGCTTGCAACCCCCTGTATCCCACGTTTACGAGCCATCTATCGACTCAAGCTCAACAGACCCTCTATATATTTCCTCGCATCAATACCCACACCTTCTGCAAGCCCGCGCGGACCCCACCCAGCCGCTGCGCCCCCTGTGGCCGCTGCACTACTACCCCCTCCAAGACCAAGGCGCCAGAGGCTGCCGCTACTTCCACCGGCGCCTCCACCATGCCGGTTGTTGCGCAGGGAGGGCGGTCCAGCCTCGCGGGAACGTCTGATGAGAAGCGCCTCTCGGAGCGAAGCCGTTGGTAAGATTTGGGATACGACAGGCGCTGGGGTGGTGGGTTCCTTAATCGGAGCTTCATCATCACTGGGCTGGTCTTTGGATACAGATGATGCGAGACTCTTGAGAGATGGCTCGGATGATTTTGCAGAGGGGTCTTTGCTTTCTGCTGTCGAGAGTACGGGAGAATTGGTAGTTGTGAGACCTTCTCGCGTTGGATGTGATGGCGGGAGGCGCATCCAGACAAGCCACCAGCCTCGGCTTGTTTTGGCGGTTCGTTCGATGTCATTAGGCGCATACCGAGCGCTCCCAAGCGTGGTGAGGATCTGCGAGTGGACATTCAGTGCTTCAACGCGGGTCCAGCAAGCGCCACTGGCCGTGCCGTTGGACGGGCTGAAGCCCTCGGCGCCTGCTGTTCCCGGTTCAGGAATATTGGGAATGCTGCTATGGATGGTCAAGTGAAGCGGGTCGAAGACGAGATCATATATGGGCTGCGGATTTTGGCCACTTCCGCCTGCCGCTGTGGTGTACGGGTGTGATGATGCAGCGATACGTGCGGCGACCCTAGTAGGCGATGTGCTGACAGACAAAGGCCTGTGTAGAGGAGCCAGGTAACTGTGTAAATGGCGATAGAATGCCGGATAGGAAAGCGTGGCTGTGCGAGCCTCAAACAGCATTGTGGTGATGAATGGACGATGCTGTCATGCTGTTAGAAGAGTGCCTGTGGCCATGGTTGTGTTCCACTTACTACATATATTATGACACGCAACCTTTCATATTTGGGCTGCGCGTGTGATATTGTAGCTTCAGATGAGTCTTCGCCAGTGCCCTGCGCTTGTTGTCCGGTAAGCTCCACGTGTAAAGTCCGCAAAAGGGTCCGATATTCCCAATCGCCGCCAGACGCCATCTCCTCGTCGGTGCCAGCAGCATCGCCGCCACTCATGATCACTTCCTCAAGGTCTCCTTCGAGACCAATGAGGAAATGGCCTGCATTCTCTCTCCTGATTTGCGCCTTCACAGCCTCTTCTACGGGATCGACGTCAGGGTGCGGATCAATATGTTGCATTGACGCTTGGCGCGACTTTTCCAGATCCTCCTCGAGATGTTCGTGGTTGCTCTGCGGAGATGATCGCTGCTCGGGCTTAGGCCGCTTTCCGCCCCAGGCAGAACTGTATCCCCAGGTCAAATACTTCATCCACGTGTCACTATCAGGCCGAGCCTGCTCGTCCGCAATCCGATCGCGCTCTTGAATTGCGTCAGCAGCATTGGAGGCTTGGTCAAGTGATTGTTCCACAGCTGTGACAATAGGCCGTGGAATTCCCGGTGGCAGAGAGCTAGAAGTCCTGACAGGCACCCCCCCGGGAGCGGTCTGGGAAGCGGTGCGCCGGTGAGAGTCCAGCCGATTGTTCGTCTTGCTCATTCGCTCACGTCGCCTTCGTTTTCGACGGTCTGAACTGGGGTTTTCCTTGACGCCGTAAGCACGGTCTCCGTACGTATACAGCCATTGCATCCAGCTCGAAATGTCTCGCACCGACGAGCGCGATATTGCACCAATGCCGGAGAAGATAACTCCATCGGCTGCTTCGGGACAGCGACCGGCGCCCATCCACGGCTCCTCGTCTTCGGCAGGCACGATTTTTTTAGATTCCTTCTGCAAAGCAGGGTGTGGCTCGCCAAAGCGAGAAACGACCATGTCCAGCATACCCTCAGTCCTGCTTGTGAAATCCTCAAAAACCTCTCTCTCGCCGCTGCCCCATTCCTCCTCGCCCACGCCCATGCCCAGTTCCCCGCCGGCAGCAAGTTTAACCGCGGGGTAGATGTCGGCAGCAGGATTGCCATGAAGTAAGACATCCCAGTCCTTGGCGAAGCGGGACCAGAACCTGTCGAGGGTGTTGCAGAACTTTTGGCGCGACACGCGTACGTACAAGTCTGCGAGAGATAGGCCGTGATGCAAGCGAAAGATGGAGTGGGCTCGCAGCAGCTGGCGCAGGAGCAGTTCGGGCGGGGCAACCTCGCGGGCCGAGTATTCCACGGCGGGCTGGTCTTTGGAGGGGCTTGAGGCGGCAGGGAGGCGCGTCAGGTCGATTGTCTAGTTGGAGTGTTAGAAGCAAGCGGCGTCAGGCAGGACGCAACGTACAGCCAGGATCCACCAGCCTTTCTCCAGCTCGTGCATGACAATGCGCGACTTCTCGGTATCGACATGATCAACGGGAGCGCCGTCAGAGAAGCTCCTAATACAGCATTAGCAGCGAGGCGGGCAGGAGGGGAGGCGCTACGCTGCAGCGGTGGAGCGCATACCGGGCGAAATTTATCATGCCCTGGGCCAAGCCTATCTGGCGCAGGCGCTCGTTCTCATCGTCATGCGAATGCTCGTCATGGCGACGCGTCGGCTTGCTGGTGTGGTAAAAGACAAGCTGATCACGGAAAGCGTCGTCGTCAGCGGCCAAGTCAGGGCAGAAGACGGCGAGGGACGCAAGCTGGGCAGGGACGACCCTGACGGCCATGGAGGGCGAGCTGGGCGGGGAGAGCGAGGCGGCGGGCGAGCAGCGGGAGCTCGATGATTGCGTCACCCGGCGCTGCGGGCGCGGGGCGCGTCTCGTCCAGGGCGTGCAGCAACGTGAGAAGAGGCTAGGAGGGAGAGGGAGAACAAAGGGCGGGGAGAGTGAGAGAGAGGGCGAGAGATGTAGGAGTGGGCGGGGAGCTGCGCGCCATCTGCTGGGCCGGCCGCACAGAGGCAGGAGAAGCTGGGTGGGTGTGGCTCCTGCTGCGCAGGTTGTTGTCGGGTGCCACGGCCGGGGGCTCACGGGCTTGGGCCTGCCGTGCCTGCGGCTGATCGCCCGCCCGCCTCGCCAATCGCCTCGCCCAGCGCCCACTAAACACCACCATGCTGCTCGCGCGTCGTGCTGCCCGCCTGCCGCCGCTCCGCTGTCGCCGCGCCTTCGTCTCTTCTACTGCGCCGCCTCTGCGGCTCCTCTTCTGCGGCTCCGACGACTTCAGCATACACGCGCTGCGCGCCTTGCACCGCGAGCACGTGAGCAACCCGCGCCTTATCGACGCTCTCCACGTCGTCCACCGCCCCGGCAAGCCCGCCGGCCGGGGCCTGAAGCACATCCGCGAAGGTGCGCACGCCTCTGTTCCGACCGTCGCGTCAAGCGCTCACCCCGCCAGTGCCCATCAAGCAAGCCGCCCATGAGCTTGCTCTGCCCACCCACGAGATCGACACCTTCACCGGCTGG
Source organism: Neofusicoccum parvum (assembly GCA_020912385.1). NCBI lineage: Eukaryota > Fungi > Ascomycota > Dothideomycetes > Botryosphaeriales > Botryosphaeriaceae > Neofusicoccum > Neofusicoccum parvum. Next base: position 1,030,474 of record CP087219.1, on the reverse strand, counting down.
ACTCCTCCCACGTCCTACGACCTGGTCGTAGCCGTGTCTTTTGGCCTCTTGGTCCCTCCGCGCATTCTCAGTGGTGCCAGGTATGGAGGTCTGAACGTCCACCCCTCCATGCTGCCCGACCTGTACGGCCCTGCCCCCATCCACCACGCCCTGCTGCGCGGAGACACCACCACCGGCGTCAGTATCCAGACGTTGCATCCCAAGCATTTCGACCAGGGCACCATCTTGTCTCAGACTCCCAACCCAGGCATCAGTGTTCCTGATGCCCACGCCTGCACCCCGCAGCACCTGGTCGACTATCTGGGCCCCATTGGGGGCTCCATGCTAGTCCAGGTTCTCAGAGACGGCGCCTTCCGGCCGCCGCTAAAACACGTCTCTCCGTCATGCTCTTCTCCGCCCCGACATGCTTCCAAGATCACAAAACAGCATAGCAACGTAGACTTCCGTACCTGGACCGCCGACCGCATTGTTCGCACCTTGCGTGTGCTGGGCCACTTGTGGACCGATTCCATCTACTCTGAGATTTCAGGGCGCGAATCATCCAAAAGGGTCATCATCCATGCTGTCGGCGTGGACAGTAGCCAAACAAAGGCGGCACAGCCTCTAGGTACGTGGTGGGCTGATAATCGGCATCAGCCCGTACCTGCTATCGGCACTGCCACCTCCGACGGCAAGGTGATATACATAGAATCATGTACAGTAGAAGGCCATCGGAAAGGAGAAGGCACTCGCTTGCTTTCCCGAGCTTTGGCTCACGCGTCTGGTAAGCAATAGAATGCAGAACAAAGTCATAAGCTTTCACGTAGGATTACGATCTCAACATGAGGTGCTGCTAAATTCCGACGTCCTCCTTAACGCGATTCATCACTCTTCCTCTGATTCCTCCGACTCCTCTTCCATGAGCCGCTCACAGTCAGCAACCAAATCGGCCATTTCAGCATCCTCACTGCCGTCTTCCAATCGCTCCCTTTCCTCAGCATCTCCTTCCGGGTAGTTATTGGCCTCACTTTTCTCGTTGTGCTCCAAATGGCTCTCGTTCTGCTACTGCCGCTGCCGCTGCCGCCGCCGCCCTCTCCTCCCAGAACCATTCGGCTTCTTGATCCTTTCCCGGCCCTTTCGCCTATGCGCATGAGACTCTTCCTTCTGACCTTGCTGCTCTTCTTTCCGAGCTCGCCCTCTTTTCTCCTCCTGCTCCTTACGCCCTGGCTGCCGCTGCTCCCGAGGATTTCTCGACCGTGCTTGCTTAGTTTTGATCCGCTTGGGCTATCCCATGTCTCGCACGGAAGCGTAAAGACGGCGCAACCTGTTTTCAAGTCCCCAGCCATACTCTTTGGTGCCATCGTCAACTCTGACGTAGAACAGTCTCTTGTAATCGGTTGCGCTAACAAACCACTTGTGTGTCTTGGCCTTTTCATCGAAGGAAAGCTCGCTCCTATGGGACCGCATCCAATTCATAAAGATCCAGGCTTCGTGAATCATATCGTCTTTGCCGGGTTCTCCCTTGGCAGCATACACAAGATCTGTCACTTTAACCCACTCAGTCGCTGGGGCCAGAGTTGAACTCGTGGGAAAATCGTCGTCAATGTTGATGGGGTTCAATGGGCTGTCCCCTTCAGCTTGGGCGGGATCGGCCTGAGTCAGGGCTGTCGACGGCGGAGTGCCGCTCTCTTGAACTTGATCACCTAATGGTGGCGATATTGAGGACTCAATCATCTGGCTGTAACCTTCTATGGGCTGTTGAACAGGCTGTTGGGGTAGATTGTCTGAGCGAAGCTGCTGAAGCCAAGGGTCAATATCCCCGTATCCTGCGGAATGTGAAGGCGGTAGATTGGGTGGCATTATGCCAGTCGTCTGTGGAGTGACTTGGTGCGGGCTGTACAAGAACGGCGGCTGGCCCATCTGTGTGCTCTGTTCCCATGGGTTGAACGAGTTGGCAGTGTTGCCGGCGTATGGGTCGCAAGGTTCCCGCGTATAACCCAGGCCAAAGCCCTGGTTGTAGTTGGTAGCAGGGCTAGGATGTAGCTGTGAAAGCCCGAAGGAGTCGCCTAAGTTCGAACTATCTCGGTAACTGGTGTAAGACTGCTGGAACGAGGCGGTATGGTGGTGGTACTGGGAGTCGTTTCGGTAGTTTATGTGAGGCTGCTGATATGGAACGATATAGGGGTTGTAGTAGAAGCCGTTCTGGAGGACGGCATGAGGCTGCTGGCAGATGCCATTATTTGGTTGAGGTCCTCGTCGGCTTTGCTGGTGCTGCGGCTGCGGTGCAGACATGTCGTTCAGTCCGATCGGGTTCATTGTTTCACCGTCGAAATGCTGTTCTGGGAGGCAGATCATGGAGAGCAGCCGGCGGCGAGCAGGGTTATAAAGTGTGCAGCGCAGTCAAAAGTACAATAGTAGAAAGTGACGGTGTGGGCATCACGGCGGCAGTCAAGAGTGCTATGGTGAGGCTACAGCAGCCGGTATTCGCGGCTCAAGGTGCAATGATGGCATTCGACCCAGGCACAACCACCAAGACCCTGATCGACAGCCATACCACGGTTCTGGTCAGGATTCTAAGGCGAGCTAGTACGGCGCGTCGTCGATGGAAGCTCGCTCTGCCAGATGCCACTCTGGCGCTGGCGGGGGCTGGAATGCCCATGGTGGACGAGTGCTGGAGACGCTGCAGAGAAGACAGCCCAGCGGAACCTTTCGCATTTCCGCAGTGGCGGGCTCGGGAGTGCGATGGCAGGGCGAGGTGCGCGGTGGAGTTGGAATCTGGCCGCGGGAGACGCGCGCGCAGGCCGGCCGCAGCCGCACTGGCACCGACCTCCGTCCATCCTGCCCGGCGCGCCCCACCAGCACCACCACCTCCTCCTCCTCTGCCTCTGCCTCTTCCTCAGCGCGCCGCCAGACCCGCCGACCACCCGCCGACCGTCCCGCCGCCGTCTGTCGCCCACGGGCGCCTACGCCCCAGCCATGAGTGTCATCCTCTGCACCGCCGGCTACGACCATACCATCCGGTGAGTGCGCCATGCTGCTGTGCCGCTGCTGGCAGCCCAGCGCTGACTGCGACAGCTTCTGGGAGGCGCTTTCGGGCATCTGCTCGCGCACCATCCCGCACCCCGACTCGCAGGTCAACCGCCTCTGCATCTCGCCCGACAAGCGCTTCCTCGCCGCCGCCGGCCACCACACCGTCAAGCTGTACGACATCAAGTCCAGCAACCCCAATGCCGTGCTGACCTTCGAGGGCCACACGGCCAACATCACCGGCGTCGCCTTCCACTGCGAGGGCAAGTGGATGGTCACCAGCTCCGAGGACGGCACCGTCAAGATCTGGGACACACGCAGCGGCAACGTCCAGCGCAACTACAGCCACGGCGGCATTGCCGTCAACGACGTCGTCATCCACCCAAACCAGGGCGAGCTCATCAGCTGCGACCGCGGCGGCAACGTGCGCATCTGGGACCTCGGCGAGAACAAGTGCTCGCACCAGCTGATTCCCGAGGACGACGTCGCCGTCGCCTCCGTCACCGTTGCCAGCGACGGCTCCATGCTGTGCGCCGGCAACAATTCGGGCAACGTCTATGTCTGGCGCATGATCCAGGACCGCGACATTACTTCGCTGGTCCCTGTCTGCCGCTTTGTCGCCCACAATACCTACATCACCCGCGTCCTGCTGTCGCCCGACGTGCGCCACCTGGCCACCTGCTCCGCCGACCACACCGCCCGCATCTGGTCTGTCGACACCTCTCAGCCCCACAATGTGACTGGTGCTGAGCAGTTGCCCGTCGAGCGCGAGCCCGGCGCCTTCCCGCTCGAGACCACCCTGCACGGCCACCAGCGCTGGGTTTGGGACTGCGCTTTCAGCGCCGACTCTGCTTACCTTGTCACCGCCTGCTCCGACCACTACGCCCGTCTCTGGGAGCTGAGTTCGCAGTCCATCATCCGTCAGTACAATGGCCACCATCGTGGCGCCGTCTGCGTGGCTCTGAACGACACCGCCATCAACTAATCGCCTTTTGATTCCCGCACAACATTGTTGCTTTCACGCACTGACCATGACGATACCCCGTGCTTTTAATCGCTCGCCACCACGCCTCGTGCCCTCTTCGCTTAAGAAAGCGGATATCCTCTAGTTGTTCTGCGCCTCGCCCATTGCTACATCTAGCGCGTTCTGCTGTGTTTCGGAACAGGATGGAAGATGGGGGCCGGCGCAATGGCGGATGAAGGTTTTGGCTATAGCGCTCTTGACTGGCCTAGAATTATTCCGCGGGAGCTGTAGATCTACACACATCCAGAATTAGATTGGGTGCCCAAAGAACGTATGCCGGGTTTCTCGACGGGCTTTCGAAGTATAAATTAACTAACTAATACGGAGGTTCATACTAAAAGTCCTATTAACCCGTCGGTGATAGGGGGCATCTAAAACTCACCGTCTAAGTATACTACCTAACTTATTCGATAGCTTCTTTTCCTATAATTTATTTATATTTAACGTCCGTATAGAGTAAGACTATTATAGACGAGTACCCTATAAGTACTAACTAAGGGGGTTTAGGGGGGATAACTAGCTAGAATAGGGGTTACTCCTTTCTACTATTATAGCTTGGGCTAGATATACTTAATTATTTACTTTTAAGCGGGAGATTAATAAAGAAGGAAATAAAGAGAAGAGTATTAGGGTAATTTAGTAGGTAATTAAATACTAGAAAAGAGAGAGGAAAGGAAATCCTAATTTTTACCTATTCTAGACCGGGTAATATAGCTAGAGATATTACTAAAATAGGGTTTTTTATAGTCTAGGTTTTTATAATTTAGATATTTTAGAAGTAGGTACGCGTAATTATCTCTACTATTATAGTAGATATAGAAGTACTTTATGAACGATAAAAACTCGACCAACCAAACCGACCCCCCCCCACCCCCCCCCCCCCCTTGATTCGGCTCAAACTCGCACACCGGGTAAAGCAGCTACGCTGTAACCCGTCCCTTAAACGGTAGCGCGCGCAGACTACGCGCTATCGAGTTATCGCGGTTTTCTTTTCTAAACCTCCCTCTTAATCCTCGAACGACGGGCCCCTCTTTAACAAAAAATCTACGTAAATCGGCCTAATTACACGCTGAAACCGGCGCTCGGCACCACCCCCCAACCTCGGCTATCCAGCCGGCTACACCAACCTTAGCTATTCAGCCCCTTCCCCCGGTAAAATAGCGCAACCTAGCTAAGGCACGCTCCACCTATTTTAGGAATAGGTAGCGAGCCTAGTCCGTAATAGGAAATGCCCCTTAGCCGCCTAGATAAACTTCTAGGACCGCTATAGATTAGACATCCTAGATACCTACCGAACCTAGGCCTTCAGGCTGATAAACCCCCCTTACCCCCCTTACCCCCCCTAAGCTACCCCCCAGGCTACAGGCAGCCGATTCCAGGTCCTCGCCGACTCCCCCAACCCCCTACTAGTAACTTCTAGGCCCCCCCAGGCTCAAGAAACCCCCTAGGACCCCCTCAGGACCCCCTACAGGAAATAGACCTTAATAGTAACCCCCTATCCCTACCCCTACCCCTAGCGGCCAGAAACGGACTAGGGAGATTACGCCGCCCCCGCCAAGACCTACTACAACCCCTACCGCCCGCCTTGTCCCCGATATCCAACGCGAAACGGTGCCCTTTTCTAAATTCCTTTAGGAAAACCACTAAAATTCGCCTAAAAGCCCTCTAGTCCCAGAAACTAGGTCTAACCAGCCTGGTTTAAATCAATTTGCGCGCCAAAACCCGACTAAGATCCCTCCAGTTACAGGAAATAGGCCTAACCCGCCAATTCCTGCCCAACCTCCGCGCTAAATCTCGACTGAAATCCCTCCGGTTCTAGGAAATAGGCCTAACCAGCCTACTCCTACCTAATTACCACGATAAAACCTGACTAAAGTCCCTCCAGTCCTAGGAAATAGGCCGTTTAGGCCCTAATTACCGGAATTTTTAAATTTCCAAGATACCTTACTCGCTACTAGGGATCTAGTCCGCTAGGTAATTGAAAAATCGACTAACTAAGACTAGGAATCACGCCTACTAGACCTCCTAGAGGTCTTCTATAAATATATAAAAAAGAGAAAGCTTAATTTTACCTTATCTATACTAGGAACTACAATGCGGTAAATTAAACACGCTACTAGTATAGTAACTAAGATAGCTAGGGGCCTAATCTATATATAAATAAATAAATAAATAGATTTATTTTTATCCTGATTTAGCTCTCTTACGGGTCCATACAGGGTAGGCTATCTATAGTAGTTTATATAAGGGGGAAAATCTTTTCTAGGTAGAAAACCTCTCCTCTCTTTTATATTAGGTACGTTATCTCTTCTTTTCCTATTTTTCTACTTACTAGTAGTGGCTGCTATTATAGTCCTATAATTACCTTAGGTATTAATTTCTAGCTCTCTTATTTCATCCTAGTCTTCTTAATTCACTAGGTCCTCCTAGTCCTCTTAGTTTTCCTAGTCTATTTTCTTTACTAGGCTAAATTAGCCTAGTAGCTCTAGCTTTAGAAACCACTCTATAGCCGTATAGACTCCTTTCTTTATTATTAGTAGAGTACGGTAGTCTATAGTTTAAGCTTTATAAAGTATCTAAGCTCTACCTACTTAGAAGTAAGGATAGAATAAGAGGATATACTTTAGAGTTTATCTATACTAGTCGTATAGATATATAGGGCTTGGATGGTCTAGTATCTTACGTCTAGAGAGGTAGTTCTCTAGTCTAATATATTTTATTCTTAGCAGGGTAAGAAGTATACTCTATAGTTTTAGTAGGCTACTATATAGTTAGCTAATCTTTAGATTCTAGGGTAAACTCTAGGCTACTAGTCTTCTTTTCTACCTAGTTTACTCTATCTACCTCTTTTTCTACTACTTTCTTATTATTATACGGAGTTAGGTCCTCTATAGTAGTTTCTATATATTAGGTAGGTAGCTATTAAGGAGGGAATTTACTCTCTTCTTAAGTAGCTTCTCTTAAGCTATAGCTATAGCTAAGCCTATATCTATCTATAATTATATCTATATATAACTATAACTATAACTATAACTATAACTATATCTATTTATAACTATAGCGGTCCTCGTTACTTAATATAGTCGGAAATTAATATAAGTTAGAGGATAGACGCGCTAAGAAATAATTTAAAATATAGGCTAGATCTTAAGATTTATTCTTAAGCGTTAAGATAGAGTTATAAAGTAGGATTATATAGTATATCTTTCTATAGTATAGAGGAAAAAAAAGTATTAGAATAATTTAATAGGAAATTAAATAATAGAAAAAAGAAAAAAAAGACTCTAATTCTTATTTATTCTAGGCTAGTATATTTTTTATTAAAGTAGTTAAATCTCTAATAATACTTATATTAGAGTGCACTCTAGAACCTAAAAATTAGGTAACTATATAGTAGCCTATTAAAATTATAGAGTACACTCCTTACCCTACTAAGAATAGAATATATTAGACTAGAAGACTACCTCTCTAGACGTAAAGTACTAGATTATCCAAGCCCTATATATCTATATAGCTAGTATAGATAAACTCTAAAGTATATCCTCTTATTCTATTCTTACTTCTAAGTAGGTAGAGCCTAGATACTTTATAAAGCTTAAACTATAGACTACTATACTCTACTAATAATAAAAAAAGGAGTCTATACGGCTATAGAGTAGTTTCTAAAGCTAGGACTACTAGGCTAATTTAGCCTAGCGAAGGAAATAGACTAGGAAAACTAAGAGAATTAGAAGAACCTAGTAGACTAAGAAGATTAGGATAGAATAAAAAAGCTAGAAATTAATACCTAGAATAATTATAGGACTACTATAGTAGCTACTACTAGTAAGTAGAAAAATAGGAAAAGAAAAGATAATATACTTAATATAAAAGAGAGAAGAGGTTTTCTATCTAGAAAAAATTTTCCCCTTTATATAAACTACTATAGATAGCCTACCCTATATAGACCCGTAAGGGAGCTAAATCCGGATGAAAATAAATCTATTTATTTATTTATTTTAATATAGAATATAGAATTATCTATAGATAGATAAATTCATTTCTTCCCGATATAGCTCCCTTACGGGTCCATGCGGGGTTGGCTATCTGTAGTTATTTTACACGAGGGGGAAAACCTTTTCGCCTGGCAAAAACCCCTCCTCTCGATCTGGGCATGATGTCTAATTCTGGTTCTGTTTTCCCTTCTTACCGGTAGCGGCTGCTGTGGCAGCCCTACATTCACCTACTAGCCCTATCCCTTCAGTCCTTATCCTCGTAGTTGTCCGGGTCCGAGTAGTCCTGGTGGTCCTCCTGGTTCCTCTTCCTGGCTGTCCTCCTGGATTAATTCCCTGGCCAGGCTAAACTGCTTGAGCAGCCCTAGGCGTAAGAACCAGTCTGTTGCTGCTTTGACTCCCTTTTTTGTAGAGAGAAGGGAGCGGTAGTCTGTAGTTTCCGCCTTTTGGAGCATCTGTGCCCTACCCTGTTGGAAGTGGGGGCAGAAGAGGAGGATGTGCTTTGGGGTTTGCCTATGCCAGCCGCATGGGCAGGCGGGGCTAGGGTGTCCTGGCACCTTGCGCTTAGAGAGGAAGTCCTCCAGCCCAATATGCTCAGTACGCAGTAGAGTGGCGAGTGTGCTCTGTGGCTTAGACAGTTCGCTGTGAATTTGTCGAATCTTTGGGTTCCACTGTGTGCTCTGAGCCACTGGCCTGTGCCGCCTTTCCTGGCTAGTGTACGTTGTCCATCTCTCCTTCCACTTCTTCCTATATGCTATGCGTAGCCTTGTTCGCTCCGGGAGGGTGGGGCAGCTGCCGAGAAGGGAGGTTACCCTTGCTCTAAGTAGGGTTCTCCGAGCTGGGCCGGCTGGGCCTCTAGCGCCCAGAGTAGCCCGGGCTATCTGTTTGATGCTCTGGCAAGTTTCCTCTACCACTGCTGCTACTGGGCCATCCCTAGCCCTAATAGTCTGGGCTAGTGTTAGTTCATCCAGGTGGAGTGAGAGCGGGGGGATCCCCGTCTCATGCTCCAAGGTTTGTGTGCTGGTTGACTTGTACGCCCCTGAGATGGTACGAAGGCACTGGTTTTGAATCTTCTGCAGTGGCTGGATGGCTATTTTCCTCCACCCTGGGATCCCCTCCGGGATATGCCACACCCCGCTAGAATTATCTATATTTTTTTAACTTTTAGACTAATTCTAGCTAGAAAAAGTCTTAAATAAATTTCTTTTTAGTCTATCTAGTTTATAATTATAATATAAATAGAGTTAGTTTAGTTAATTTTTTTAATTTAGAAAAAATAGCTAGAAGAGATTTCTAATTAATTTTAAATTATTAGATAGATAGATAGATAAATTCATTTCTTCCCGATATAGCTCCCTTACGGGTCCATGCGGGGTTGGCTATCTGTAGTTATTTTACACGAGGGGGAAAACCTTTTCGCCTGGTAAAAACCCCTCCTCTCGATCTGGGCATGATGTCTAATTCTAGTTCTGTTTTCCCTTCTTACCGGTAGCGGCTACTGTGGCAGCCCTACATTCACCTACTAGCCCTATCCCTTCAGTCCTTATCCTCGTAGTTGTCCGGGTTCGAGTAGTCCTAGTGGTCCTCCTGGTTCCTCTTCCTGGCTGTCCTCCTGGATTAATTCCCTGGCCAGGCTAAACTGCTTGAGCAGCCCTAGGCGTAAGAACCAGTCTGTTGCTGCTTTGACTCCCTTTTTTGTAGAGAGAAGGGAGCGGTAGTCTGTAGTTTCCGCCTTTTGGAGCATCTGTGCCCTACCCTGTTGGAAGTGGGGGCAGAAGAGGAGGATGTGCTTTGGAGTTTACCTATGCTAGCCGTATAGGCAGGCGGGGCTAGGGTGTCCTAGTACCTTGCGCTTTTAAATTATTATAGAACTAGAGTTTATTCTTAATAATATCTAGGTTAAGGTTAATTAATATACTATAAATAAAATAAATAAATAAATAGATTTATTTTCATCCCGATTTAGCTCCCTTACGGGTCTATATAGGGTAGGCTATCTATAGTAGTTTATATAAGAGGGAAAATTTTTTCTAGGTAGAAAACCTCTTCTCTCTTTTATATTAGGTATGTTATCTTTTCTTTTCCTATTTTTCTACTTACTAGTAGTGACTACTATAGTAGTCCTATAATTATCCTAGGTATTAATTCCTAGTTCTCTTATTCTATTCTAGTCTCTTTAGTCTATTAGGTCCTCCTAGTCCTTTTAGTTTTCCTAGTCTATTTCCTTCGCTAGGCTAAATTAGCCTAGTAGTCCTAGCTTTAGAAACTACTCTATAGCCGTATAGACTCCTTTCTTTATTATTAGTAGAGTATAGTAGTCTATAGTTTAAGCTTTATAAAGTATCTAGGCTCTACCTACTTGGAAGTGAGGATAGAATAAGAGGATATACTTTAGAGTTTATCTATACTAGCCGTATAGGTATATAGAGCTTAGATAGTCTAGTACTTTACGTCTAGAGAGGTAGTCCTCTAGTCTAATATATTTTATTCTTAGTAGGGTAAGGAGTGTACTCTATAGTTTTAGTAGGCTACTATGTAGTTACCTAATCTTTAGGTTCTAGGGTGAATTCTAGGCTACTAGCCTCTCCTTCTATCTAGTTTACTTTATCTACCTCTTTTTCCACTGCTCTCTTATTACTATACGGAGTTAGGTCCTCTATAGTAGTTTCTATATATTAGGTAGGTAGCTACTAAGGAGGGAATTTACTCTCCCCTTAAGTAGCTTCCCTCTAGCTGGACTAGCTATTTCCTTTATACTAAATACTGCTCTAGCTACTACCTTAATATCTCTATATATTACCTTAATTACTGCTGTTGCTGGTCCTTCCCTGGTCCGGATAGAGTGGGCTAAGGTTAGTTCATCTAGGTGTAGTAGGAGGGGGGGGATCCCAGTCTTATATTCTAGCGTTTACGTAGGGGTAGACTTATAGGCACCTACTATAGTATATAGGTACTAGTTCTAGATCTTCTTAAAGGGTTTAGTTACTATCTTTCTCTACCCTAGGGAACCCTCTATCACGAACGTAATATTGGTGGTTTTCTATCACGCTATAAACGGCCTAAAAGGAATAATTCTAGTTCACCTAGTGAACTGGCTTACTACCTATAAGTATATAGGTCGTGATAATACCCCCTCTTTATATATAACGTTACCTATATATATCGCTAACTAGTTATCATCCTGTTATTACCTACTTAGAAACTAGTTAGAGGTGTACTTATTACCCCTAAGGCTTTACCTAGGTTTAGTCTTTTAGCTATATACTTAACTAGCCACGCTAGCTACTATATCTAGGAGCGCCTAGGATCTTCTTAACCGTCGCCTATAGTAGGGTTCGAACCTAGAACCTCAAGCCTAGTAACTGGGGGAACTGGAATTCTATTATAAACGTAATATTAGTGGTTTTCTATCACGCTATAAACGGCCTAAAAGGAATAATTCTAGTTCACCTAGTGAACTAGCTTACCACCTATAAGTACGTAGGTCATGACACCCTCTAGCATATACTATATACCACACCTATAGGTGAGGACTGGCCTTACTATAGCTATATAGATATGGCGCGCCTTGGTAAAGGAAGCGCCCTAGGTTAATACAGTAAGCCTAGTAAGGGATATATACTATCTAGTAGCTTTAGTACTAGTTTTCTTAATATATAGGCCCTACCTTAGCTTACTATTAATATAAACGCCTAGTATCTTAATTAGTAGCTCTAGGTTTCCCTTAAAGCTAGGAATCTGGATTTTTACCGCTATATTGAACCTGCGTGGTTTCCTACTGAAGTGGATGAGGTGGTACTTGTCTAGGGAGAAGACTAATCTATAGGTGGCTACCTATTTTTTATAGGTCCTATTTGCTCCTTTAAGTACCTTATAGTTATGCTCTATAGACCTACTAAAGGTTAGGATGTTTGTATTATCTATAAACCTAAGGGGGAAGACATTCCCCCTTCTAAGCTCTATAAGGAGGTTGGAGGTAAAGAAGAGGTATAGGATTAGTAATAATAAGGAGCCTTATAGGATCCCTATAGGAGTAGAGATGGCCTGGCTTATATATCCTCTAAAGAGGAGCTATATTAACCTTTTACTTAGAAAGGAGTAGGTGAACTTCTCTATCTAGCCTAGTAGCCTTATAGCTTTTATATTATAGAGGAGTCTCTTATAGGATATATAGTTATATACCCTAGAGATATCTAAGCTGAGGATAGAGGCTACTAGGTCTAGATTCTATTTCTAGACAGCGTGGATTTATTCTATAAGAAGACTAAGGGTAGTAACTACTAATCTACTCCTTCTAGCTCCTATCTAATAGTCTAGGAGGAGGTGGTTAGTTTTAGTAGCCTAGGAGATTCTATCTACTATAATCCGCTTAAGCAGCTTACCTAGTATATTAAGTAGAGTAATTAGTCTATATATCTTTATCTTAGTATAGTCTTCTCTCTGTGGTTTCTTTAGTACTATAGTAGTAGAGGTTTTAAACTGTCTAGAATAGTAGGCTAGTACTAGGTATCTCTAGAAGAGTCTAGTAATTAGCTTACCTAGTACTTGTATATACTACTTTAGGATTCTATTGATAATCTTATCTAGCCTAGGTGCCTTGTCTAGGGGAAGCTACTTAATAGTATAGAGTATCTACTCTTCTATAATATCCTATAAGATTTCTACTAGGGCTGGATATATATACTCGTCTAGGTTAGAGAGGTTGGCTTCTTTTAGTAGGGGAAAGAACTAGCTTTAAAGGATGTTAGTTTTTATCTAAATATTATAGTATAGTTGTCCTTCTATATCCTGGAGTAGGGGAAACTAGGGTGGAGCTAGTGGCTCTAGTACCTTTATTCTAGCCTATTTTAAGAGTTTCTAGATGGCGTCTAGGTTTAAGGTGATTTTAGCTACTATTTTACGCTATACTTTTATCCTATTCCTTCTAATTTACCTTTTCTTATTATTAGCTATAGCTTAGTAGGTTACCTAGTCTTCTTCCTTACCTATAGTAGTCCACTTTCTTCTAGTAGCTCTAGCCTATTAGACTAGTTTAGAGTATTCTCTTATCCACTACGTAGTAGCCTAAGGTGAGGGTTTTATTACTAGGATGGTTTCCTAGACTGTTATTTAGATAGCTACCTAGAGCTACTTAGTAAATTAGTCTATATCTCTTTTAGTATCTAGTAGGAGGTTTTCTAGCCTTAAGACTCTAGCTTAGAGGGTCTTATTAGTTCTTTCCTAGTCCGCCTTTTTCTATTATAGCCTGGGGGGTTGCGAGGCTGCTGGGGTAGGAGAGATATTAAATATAGTAATTATAGGTAGGTGATTAGAGGAGGATTCTAGTTTCTAAGAGACTCTATAGTATAGGATCCTCTCCTCTAGCTAGTAGGTAGTAAAGATGAGGTTAATTATACTTTTACTATTATTAGTTTTCCTAGTAATAGTTCCCCTTAGTAGGGCTAGGTTAAGGTTGGCTATAGTAGCTGTCTTAATTAGGTTATCTAAGAGGCTATATTAGGTAGGGGAGGTAATATCTCCCTAGAGGAGGTAATAGAAGTTAAAGTCTCTAAGTAGGATGTGTTCTCTAGGCCTATTTAGAGCCTCTAAGAGGAGTAGTAGGGTACCTATTATTAGGGCTTAACTTTAGGATGATCGCTAAAAGGTGTATTACGCTATATATATTAAGCTAAGACTTAAAGAGAAGAAGAAGAAGAAGAAGAATAAAGAAGAGAACTTAAATATAAAGAGGACTTAGTATTATATAACTATTAATAATCCTCTAAGGCTTCTCCTAAGGCTTTAAACTCTAATATTACCTCCCCCTCCTTCCCCTCTTTCCGTTTTTAGACGGTGTCGGGTTTAATTCTTAGTAGTATTAGAGTCTAAAGCCTTAGAAGAAGCCTTAGAGGATTATTAATAGGTTATATAATACTAAGTAATTCTTATATTTAAGTTATTCTCTTCTTCTACTTTCCTTTCTTCTCTCCTTAAGTCTTAGCTTAACGTACATAGTACAATACACCTTTCAGCGATCATCCTAAGGTTGAGCCCTAACATTAGCTAAGACTTTATCCCTATTAGACTCACTGGACATCGGATTATTAGCACAGTCGCGCACTGGAATCACTGGAATCACTAGAATTACTAGAATCACTAGAGACAACGGGATCAACGATAATGATTAAAGGATAGTAGACTTAAGAGTAGCAGATTTAGGAGTAGTAGACTTAAGAGCGGCAGACCTAAGAGCCTTAAGAAATAATATAGATACTATAGTAGATAATAGTACGAATGGACTTTATTACCAACGAAGTCATACAGCTTAAGAAAGAGAAGGAGAACCACCTTAAGATAGGAGACGCTTAAACCCCGTCTACGCAGCCCTCTAAAATTATTAAGCAAGGGGCTAGGAAAGAAGAAGTAAGGATAACTAGAAACACTTCAGCCTAATATAATAACCAGCAGCATATAAAGACCAATCCTACTAAGAATCTCGGCCCTCTAGCTAAATATTCAGGTAATAGGGACGAACTAGAGCCTTAGATTACTTAGGCCTAAGTAAAGCTCGTAGTGGACTACGTAGAATATACCGAGGCTACTAAGTTTTTCATGCTTTACAACCGACTTAGAGGCGAAGCCGCACGCTAGCTATAGCCCTAGGTATAGGCTAGTACTAATACAAGTAATATAACCGCCTAGCGCTTACTAGATCAGCTCCGCCTATTATTTAGCGATCCTCATGTGCAAGAAAAGGCCTAGCGTAAGCTATATAAGCTACGCTAAACCAATAAGCCTTTTATAGAATACTTCACCGAATTTCGTAAACTAGTACTGGAGGCAGGAGGTACTCACTAGCCAGATGAGATCCTTAAGGCCTACCTAGAAGCAGGGCTCAGTTAAGAGCTCTAGCGCAGTATAATTAGCCTTAGAAGTATAAGCTAGTCCTTTAAGGACTACTATACTAAGCTAAAACGCGTTAGTAATCAACTAGAAGCATTTAACTTACGTAATAGTAGGAAGAGGGCCCAGCAAGGCTAGTAGTAAGGCTAGTAGCGCGGTTAAAATAAGGTTAGCTCGGCAGGGTCTAAGCAACTATTACTAGGGTCTAAGTAGCTAAAACCAACGACGCCTTAACACGATAATATAGATTAGGAGCCTACTAGACCCGCTAGAGCGGCTTAGGGACGCCGTATTAAATAGGTAGATAGTTAGGAAATAAATAAGCGTAAGGAGGAGGGCCGTTACTTACGCTATAGCGACTCTATATACCGGGTGGCCTAATACCCTTAGCTACCACCAAGGAGACCTACACACTTTATAAGGCCTGCCTAGTAGGAGTACACGGGACTAGAGCTAGAAGACCTGGAGGAAGAAGAAGCTCTAATCTAGCTATTAAAAAACTAAACGCTCCTATTAAAAACCATAGGCAGGAGCTAACAGTAGAGGAAAAGTAGAAAGTATAGAATGAATAGTATAAGTAATAACCTAAATTAGAATAGGATTCACTTCTCACTTCAGTTATAATTAATAAAGAGACTTTTAGAAAAGCTCTTACTAATACGGGTTATGAATTCTACGCTATAATGAGCTATAAATTCGCTGAACGCTATAACCTCCCGCGTATTAAAATCTCACCAAGGACACTAGACAGACTGACACTAACTAGGTGGAAGATCAATAAAGTTGCCTAGGCTAAAGTCGATATTAGAGGTTATTATTAAAAGCGTATATTCTTCTATATCGTCCTAAGACTCTCTAGCTGTAATCTTATGCTAGGGAGCCCCTAGATAGTATAAGAAAAAGTAGTGCTTGACTAGAGCGAACGAACTATTACCTTTAAGGATACTAGATTAATTATAAAGCAAGACACTAATCTCCCTAAGCCTCGAGGTAAGCTAATTAGAGCTACTACCTTTTATCACCTTATAAGGCTTGGGAAAAAGAAGGGATATTAGATCTTTATAGCCAGCCTCGCGGATATTAATAAGGCCTTATAGGAGAGGTCCCCTATAGATTTTCAAAGCCAGCTGCCTAGCTGGGTAGACCCTAAACGGATCAGTCTATTTAATAAGAAAGAGGCGGATAAACTCCTACTATACTAATCTAGAATTGACCACTAAATTAAACTGGAAAAGGATACCAACGGTAAGACACCTAATGCCCTATAGGGACCTTTATATAATATATCTCGTGATGAGCTTCTTGTACTAAGGAAGACTCTTAACGAGCTACTAGATAAAGGCTTTATTCGTATAAGTAACTCGCTAGTAGCAGCACCTATCCTCTTCGTAAAGAAACCTAGAAGAGGCCTTTATTTCTACTATAACTACCGGGCTCTTAATCGGATTATAAGAAAGGACCGCTACCCCCTACTACTAATCTAGGAAATACTTAATCGAATCAGTAAGGCTAAGTGGTTTACGAAGCTCGACGTGAGTACTACCTTTCACCGGATACGAATCGCGGAAGGAAGCGAATAGTTAACGGTATTTTAAACCCGCTTTAGACTCTTTAAGTGGTTAGTTACTCTATTTAGATTAGTAAATGCTCCAAGTACCTTTTAATAGTATATTAACTGGACCCTAAAGGACTTTCTAGATGACTTCGTCTTAGCTTACGTTGACGATATCCTTATCTTTACAGATGAATCCCGCCGGGAGCACCGTGAGAAGGTAAATAAGGTACTAGAGAAACTAGACGCTGTAGGTCTACAACTTAACCTAAAGAAATACGAATTTAAGGTCCAGTCTACTAAGTATCTTAGGTATATTATTAAGGCTGGGCAAGGCATCCGCATGGACCTAGAGAAGATCAAGGTAATTCAGGAATAGAAAGCACCTACTACAGCTAAAGGAGTCCTTAGATTTCTTAGATAGATAGATAAATTCATTTCTTCCCGATATAGCTCCCTTACGGGTCCATGCGGGGTTGGCTATCTGTAGTTATTTTACACGAGGGGGAAAACCTTTTCGCCTGACAAAAACCCCTCCTCTCGATCTGGGCATGATGTCTAATTCTGGTTCTGTTTTCCCTTCTTACCGGTAGCGGCTGCTGTGGCAGCCCTATATTCACCTACTAGCCCTATCCCTTCAGTCCTTATCCTCGTAGTTGTCCGGGTCCGAGTAGTCCTAGTGGTCCTCCTGGTTCCTCTTCCTGGCTGTCCTCCTGGATTAATTCCCTGGCCAGGCTAAACTGCTTGAGCAGCCCTAGGCGTAAGAACCAGTCTGTTGCTGCTTTAACTCCCTTTTTTGTAGAGAGAAGGGAGCGGTAGTCTGTAGTTTCCGCCTTTTGGAGCATCTGTGCCCTACCCTGTTGGAAGTGGGGGCAGAAGAGGAGGATGTACTTTGGGGTTTGCCTATGCTAGCCGCATGGGCAGGCGGGGCTAGGGTGTCCTGGCACCTTACGCTTAGAGAGGAAGTCCTCCAGCCTAATATGCTCAGTACGCAGTAGAGTGGCGAGTGTGCTCTGTGGCTTAGACAGTTCGCTGTGAATTTGTCGAATCTTTGGGTTCCACTGTGTGCTCTGAGCCACTGGCCTGTGCCGCCTTTCCTAGCTAGTGTACGTTGTCCATCTCTCCTTCCACTTCTTCCTATATGCTATGCGTAGCCTTGTTCGCTCCGGGAGGGTGGGGTAGCTACCGAGAAGGGAGGTTACCCTTGCTCTAAGTAGGGTTCTCCGAGCTGGGCCGGCTGGGCCTCTAGCGCCTAGAGTAGCCCGGGCTATCTGTTTGATGCTCTGGCAAGTTTCCTCTACTACTGCTGCTACTGGGCCATCCCTAGCCCTAATAGTCTG
Source organism: Neofusicoccum parvum (assembly GCA_020912385.1). Classification (NCBI taxonomy): domain Eukaryota; kingdom Fungi; phylum Ascomycota; class Dothideomycetes; order Botryosphaeriales; family Botryosphaeriaceae; genus Neofusicoccum; species Neofusicoccum parvum. The sequence continues at coordinate 1,012,678 of CP087219.1, read as the reverse complement.
GGCTAGTGTTAGTTCATCCAGGTGGAGTGAGAGTGGGGGGATCCCCGTCTCATGCTCTAAGGTTTGTGTGCTGGTTGACTTGTACGCCCCTGAGATGGTATGAAGGCACTGGTTTTGAATCTTCTGTAGTGGCTGGATGGCTATTTTCCTCCACCCTGGGATCCCCTCCGGGATATGCCACACCCCGCAGCCGTAGGTAAGGACTGGCCTCACCACTGCTATATAGATATAACGGGCTTTAGTGAATGAGGCTCCCCAGGTGGATGCTGCGAGTCTAGAGAGGGATGTGCACTACTTAAGTGCCTTGGCCCTAGTTTCCCTAATATGAGGTCCCCATCTCAGCTTGTTATCTACATGGACTCCTAGGATCTTGACTGTAGGTTCTGGGTGTCCCGTAAATCCCGGGATGCGGATTCCTACTGCTATATTGAATCTCTTTGGCCTTCTCGTGAAGTGAACGAGATGGTACTTGTCAGGCGAGAAGGTCGACCCGTGGGTAGCTGCCCAGTGTTCGTAGGTTCTATTAGCCTCCTCTAGCATCCTACAGTTTTGTTCTGTAGATCTACTAAATGTAAGGATATTGGTATCGTCTACAAAGCTAAGGGGGAAAGTGTTACCCCTTTGGAGTTTTGTAAGTAGGTTAGAGGCAAAGAACAGATAGAGGATCGGGGATAGTAAGGATCCCTGGGGGATGCCTGTTGTGGTGTGGATTGGTTGGCTTGTAAAGTCCCTAAAGGACAGCTGAGTGGTGCGGTCCTGTAGGAAGGAGTGAGTGAATCTTTCTATCCAGGCTGGGAGCCTTACCATCCTCATATTGTGGAGGAGTCTCTTGTGGGATACATGGTCGTATGCCCCTAAGATGTCCAGACTGAGGACTGAGGCTACCAGCCTAGGATCTTGCGCCTAGATAGTATGAATCTGTTCCGTAAGTAGGTTAAGAGCTGCTGCTGCTGACCTGTTTCTCCTAGCTCCTATCTGTGTATCGGGGAGCAGTTTGTGGGCCTTAGTAGCCTAGGAGATCCGATCTGCTACAACCCTCTCAAGCAGCTTCCCTAGCGTATTAAGTAGGGCAATCGGTCTAAATGACTTGGCTTTAGTGTAGTCATCCCTCTGTGGTTTCCTGAGGACTACGGTAATAGAGCTTTTAAACTGCCTGGGGTGGTATGCAAGCGCTAGGCATTTCTAGAAGAGCCTGGTGAGTGGTCCACTTAGTGTCTGAGCACACTGCTTTAGGAACCTATTGATAATCTTGTCTGGGCCTGGTGCCTTATCTGGGGGAAGCTTCTTAATGGTGTGGAGGACCTGCTCTTCGGCGAGGTCTTGGGGGATCTCTACTGGTACTGGGTATATGCACCCATCCAGGTCTGAGAGGTCGGTGGCCCTAGGAGGGGGGAAGAACTGGTTGGTAAGGATTTCTACCTTGGCCTGATTGTCGTAGCGTAGTTGTCCATCTGCTCCCTGAAGGGGTGGGAACTGGGGTGGGGCTTGTGATTCTTATGCTTTTATTCTTGCCCACTTTGAGAGCTTCCAGAGTGTAGATGGGTCTGAGGTGATCTCAGCTACTGTTCTGCGCTATACTTTTATTCTATCCCTTCTGATCTGCCTCTTCTTGCTGTTAGTAGTGGTTTAGTATGCCACCTAGTCCTCCTCCCTCCCTATGGCTGTCCACTTCCTTCTGGCTGCTCTAGCCTGGTTTACTAGGTCCGAACACTCCTTTGTCTATTGTATAGAGGCCCAGGGTGAGGGTCTCGCTACTGGGATGGTCTCCTGGATTGTCCTTTCGATGGCCTCCTGGAGCAGTTCAGTGAAGTGATCCAGGTCTGCTTTAGTGTTAAGAGGGGCTACTTTAAGGTGTTTGAGCTTTATTTAGAGTACCTCATTGGTTCTCTTCCAGTCTGCTTTCTTCCACTAGGGCCTTGGGGGACGTGGTTCCGCGGGGGTAAGAGAAAAATCAAGTATAGTAAGGATAGGTAGGTGGTTAGAGGATGATTTAAGCTCCTAGCTGACTCTACAGCTAAGGATTCTCTCCTCTAGCCACCGTGATATAAAGACAAGGTCTAGAGTACTCTTACTACTACTATCTCTTCTAGTGATAGTGCCCCTTGGAAGGGCGAGGTTAAGATTAGCTGCGGTAGCTATCTCAATCAGGTTATCCGCTAGGGTGTGGTGTGTTAGAGAGGCTATACCTCCCTAGATAGAATGGTGGAGGTTAAAGTCCCCTAGGAGGATGTGCTCCCCTGGTTTTCTAAGAGCTTCCGGTAGAAGAGATAGGGTTTCTAGAGCTGTACTAGTGTGAGAGGCTGGCGGGGGATTGTAGTAGTTATGGATATGGATTGTACGTGTCTTAGTGGTAAGGGATAGTGTAATGAGGTCTGGTGAGTAGACTATTACTTGCTAGGAGTCGGGGGCAATAGCCTTGCTTATGAAGAAGTAGGTTCTTGCCGTCCCCTCCTGAGGGAAAACTGTGTGGTAGGCAGGGTGTCTTGCTGTTATCTTGACCCTTAGGTTCCTCCACGGTTCCTGGATGGCCAGGATATGGTGGATCTTTAGGTCCACCTCCTTGAAGAACGGGAGCATCACCCTATTCTTATTCTTATGGACGTTGTACTGCACGATAGATAGAGAGCCTATATCTAATATTGACTTCCTTCTATCTCTGAGTCAGGCTGCGGGGGGGTTGGTGGTGTAGGCTACGAGGAGGAGGGGGTTCCCGTAGGCTCCTCCCCTAAGGCATGCTGGGAGCTGTTGAGTCTAGTAAACCGTATTTGGTTGGGAGGCGGGGGGCGGCTTAGGTCCCTTGGCCTACCTAGCCCTCTCTTAGCTGGCTCCTCCTCTCTAGGCCTCTTCCTTGGCCCGACCGTCAACTAGTTGGTTTGGGGCTATGTCTTGGCCATAGGGGATCCTGCCCTATACCTCTCTGGAGTTGCTAGGCGGGCCTGGGTGGCCTTTGCCTGGTATGCTCTGCGTGCTGGGCAGGCGTTGCTCCAGGCCGTGTGCTTTTGTAAGCAGTTTGCACACTGCATTTTTTCCTTAGGGTACTCCTGGGTGTTATGTGCCTCTATACACTGGCTACACTTGGTCTCCCTTCTACAGTGGGTGGAGATGTGACCATAGTCCTGGCACTTAAAGCACTGGGTCACTGTAAAGGCTGTACTATAGTATTCTGCTATGTGGAGAGCATAGTTACTAATAAGTCCTTTAGTAATAATCTGGTTGGCTGCCTCGGGGTCTGTAGTGCTAAGGATAATGGCCGAGTGAGTTTTCCCCTCTGGGAGCTTCCTTTTTAGCCAGGCTAGCTTGCTGATACGAAGACTAGGGTGTAGGGTAAGGTTCTGATCCTGAAGGGTTTAGGCGGCCTAGGGATCCTTGATGTTAATTCCTTCGAGGGGGACGTTGTGGACTAGCACTGAGTAGAGCTGCTGGTTGGGACGGACTTCCCTGCCCAGTCCTGTAGTCCATTCCTGGTCCTGGAGGAGGGCTGCTCTAGTCTGAGCATTAGGCACAAAGAGCTTAACGTCCCTACTAGGGAGCTTCTTGGCAGCTAGCACCTTTTTATATACTAGGCTTTTCCCTGCCTGAATCTTCTTAATAATGGCCTCGTTAGAGAGGTTTGTAACCTCCTGTCTGTTAGTCTTGTCTGGGAAGTGTAGGGTAAGCTCAGTAGTGGCCGGGGGGGTAGGGGGCTTTAGGGCTGCTCGGGCTGCAATGTTGGCCCAGCTAGGCACTACGGGCGTAAGAGTACTCTAGAGTCGGCTAACTGCCTTCTGGACTTATTGCACTTCCTTAAGGATATCCTTAAGGCCGGGCTCCTTGGTGGTTGCCTCCTAGCATATAGAGATATGATCCTGGAAGATTGTCTTGGCAATGTTGAGAAAATTTTTTACCTGGCTGGAGAGGACTGAAGGGAGGCCAGCGGGTGCTTATAGGGCTTGGAGGAGGGTGTCTGCTGTCTTTAATGCTCTTTTAACGTATTCTACGCCATACTGGATGCCCTGCGGTTTATTGGGGGTGCGCTGTGGTTGGGTAGAGGTGGTTGCTAGAGGGGGCTGTTCGCCCCTTCCTGCGGCCTCTACATCAACCACAACGCGGCTGTAGCTGCTCTGAGTGGTATTTTGAGTCTCGCTGGGCCTAGGAGAGTCCCTAGGGCCCTCTCCCGGTGCCGTAGCTTGGGATCGATTTTTTGGCGTGGTCATGTTTTTACACCCCTTAGATTTCTTAGTTTTACTAATTTTTACCGACGGTTTATTAAGAGTTTTTCAAACCTAGTATCTCCCCTCGTCTCCCTTACAAGAAAGAATACGGTTTTCTAATAGAACTAGGAAACCAACGCCGCGTTCGAGAAGCTTAAGAAGGCCTTTATTACCGCTTCAGTCCTTATATAGTTCGACCTAGAGCGAGAAACGATCCTCGTAACGGACTTATCTAGTTACTATACGGGAGGAGTGCTCTAATAATTCGATAATAACGGTTTCCTACGCCCTATAGCATTCTTTTCGAAAAAGAACCTCCTAGCAGAATGTAACTACCCGATCTATAATAAGGAACTACTTACGGTGGTTAAGTGTTTACGCTAGTAGGATACTAAACTAAAAGGACTTTATTAGTTTAAGATTCTCACTGATTATAAGAACCTAGAATACTTTACTACAGTAAGAAGGCTTTCTAAAAGGCAGATTTAATAGTAGAGGGAGCTTAGCCGCTTCTCCTTTATCATTAAATATACCCCAGGGAAAACTAATAGATTGGCAGACGTATTAACAAGAAGGAACTAAGACTTACCTACAACAGATATAGATGAAAGACTTGAGTAAAGAACGGCTTAATTACTTTAGTTAATACCCTACGGATTAGTCCTTAACACTGGATCACCAGAGGACCCTGAAGAACAAGAATAGAGCAATAAAGATTCACTTCTATCTAAAGAAGCTATAGCAGTTAAACCTCGATAAGTACGACTAGGATAACAAGCACGAGAACCTCCTTCCCTAGAGGATTAATAGCAAGAGGCACTCTAGTAGGACTAAGTATTAAGGCAACTCCGAGAAGCAGTATAGCAAGGGGAAAGAACATTCCCACTAGAGTTTACTAAAAAGTTTAAGGTCTTAATTACTAAGTACTCACTAGACAACTAAGAGAGCCTCCTCTTTAGGGATAGAAAATAGGTACCGGATTCTAAACCACTACGAACAAGAATCATTTAGGAAATACACGACTCCCCCCTCTTAGTATATCCTAGACGTATCCAAATAGTTTCTCTCGTGGTAAGGCACTTCTTCTAGCCAGGATTCATTAACGATATCCGAAGATTCTATAGGAACTATAATATCTATGGAAGGATAAAGGTCTAGAGAGATAGGAAGCAAGGATTACTTAAGCTATTACTAGTACTAAGCCGCTAATAGAGAGAGATCTCTATTGACTTTACTAGACTACTACCACCCAGTCACGGTTGTAAAATACTCATAGTAATAACCGACCGCCTAGGGAAAGGAGTAATCCTTAAGGCCTACCTAAATACTAAAACGGAAACCATTATAAGGCTGTTTATTAGATGCTTCTACCGGAATCATAGTATCCCAGCAGTAATCGTATCTAATAGGGGAATATAATTTATAAGCCTTCTTTAGCAACGTATTTATCAACTACTTAAGATTAAGAGACGTATCTTAACAGCCTACTACCCCTAAACGGATAGATCAACGGAAAGAATAAACACTAAAGTGGTAAGGAAACTCGCACTATTTATAGATTACTACTAGTAAGACTAGGCGGACTGGTTACCGATTATTTAGCTGGCCCTTAATAGAAGAACGTTAATAATAACTTAGATAAGCCCCTTCTTCCTCTCCTATAGGTTCTACCTCGAGCCACTAGAACTGCTTGAGGACATTCAACCCAATAACCTATAGAGACAATCCCTAGTGGCAAGAGCGGAGGCTATTATAGTAAAGATTAAAGAAGTTACGGATTAAGCGTAGATAGTAATAGCAGAGGCTTAATAGAAATAAGAGAGGTAAGCCAACCGGTAAAGAAACCCTTCACCAGCATATAAAGTAGGTGATAAGGTTTAGCTACACCTAAAGCACCTAAAAACAGATAGGCTAAGTAAGAAGCTCGATAATAAGACAGTAAAGTTCACTATTATTAAAGTAGTTGGATCTTACAACTACAAACTAGATATTCCCGGAGTAGTTTATAATATCTTCTATATTAACCTCCTTCGGCTCGCAGGAATAGACCCACTACCAAGCTAAGCACAAGATAACTACCAGCCTCCACTAGTTCAAGTAGACGGCTAAGATAAATAGAGGGTAGAAGCGATCCTTAATGAAAGAATAGCAAGGAAACCAGGTTAAAGAAGGCGCCAATTACAGTATTAAGTTAAATAGGAAGGGTATACTCGGCCAACATAGAAACCGGTATTAGTATTATAGGATATAGCAGCGCTAGACTCCTACCTAGAGTAAAAGAACTAGCAACGACCCCTATAGGAACTCTAGTACTAAAATTAGACTAACAGGCAACTGAACGAGAACTAGTAGTAAGTAAAAAGACAAGCGGTTTAGCCCGACTAAAGCCGAGCCTAACCTAGGTGATATTAATCCTTCCTATTAACCAGCAGTGAACTACGAGACGACAGTACTAGGTCACCTAGTCGGGCATTATAGACCACTAGACGGAATCCGCTAGTACTAGAGAACCCTCTTCCTATTAACAGACAGGCCCTTAATTCGATAGCCAGTCGATAAGCCTGTAATAGCCTATTAACTAAGAGATATTACCACCTCAACGTAACGTATCACCGTCGTATGCTACCGGTCAGCCAAGTTTCTAACTACGCTATATAGCCGTTTAATATTAAAGTTCTTCGCTTTTTCACCTTATATACCCCTCTATAATAGAAAAAGATCCGCCCCTACTAGGAATTAAACCCGACACCGTCCGAAAATAGAAAGAAGGAGAGGGAAGAAGGGGGTAATATTAGAGTCTAAAGCCTTAGGAGAAGCCTTAGAGGATTATTAGTAGGTTATATAATACTAAGTAATTCTTATATTTAAGTTATTCTTTTCTTCTACTTTCCTTTCTTCTCTCCTTAAGTCTTAGCTTAACGTATATAGTGCAATATACCTTTCAGCGATCATCCTAAGGTTGAGCCCTAATAGGTAGGAGCGGATCTTTTTCTATTATAGAGGGGTATATAAGGTGAAAAAGCGAAGGACTTTAATATTAAATAGCTATATAGCGTAGTTGGAAACTTGGCTGACCGGTAGTATACGACGGTGGTATATTACGTTAAGGTAGTAATATCTCTTAGTTGATAGGCTATTATAGGCTTGTCGACTAGCTATCGAATTGAGGGCCTATCTATTAATAGGAAGAGGATTCTCCGGTACTAGCGGATTCTATCTAGTAGTCTGTAATGCCTAACTAGGTGATCTAGTACTGTCGTCTTGTAGTTCACTGCTGGTTGATAGGAAGGATTAATGTTACCTAGATCGGGCTTGGCTTTAGCCGGGCTAAACCGCTTGTCTTTTTACTTACTGCTAGTTCTTGTTTAGTTACCTGTTAGTCTAATCTTAGTACTAGAGTTCCTATAGGGTTCGTTGCTAGTTCCTTTATTCTAGATAGGAGTCTAGCGCTACTGTGTCCTTTAGTACTAATACGGGTTTCTATATTGGCCGAGTATACCCTTTCTATTTAACTTAATACTGTAGCTGGCGCCTTTATTAACCTGGTCTTTTTACTATTCTCTCGCCTAGGATTGCCTCTACTACCTATTCGTCCTGGCCGTCCACTTAGACTAGTGGGGGTTAATAGTCGTCCTATACTTGGCTTAGTAGTGGGTCTATTCCTGCCGGCCGGAGGAGGTCTACGTGGAAGACATTATATACTGCTTTAGGGATATCTAGTTTGTAGTTATAAGATCTAACTACCTTAATAATAGTGAATTTTACTACCTTATTATTAAGTTTCTTGCTTGGCCTATCCGTCTTTAGGTTCCGTAGGTATAGCTAAACCTTATTACCTACTTTATACGTAGGTAAAGAGTTTCTCTACTAGTTAGCTTACCTCTCTTGTTCCTATTAAGCCTCTATTATAGACATCTATACCTAGTCTATAACTTCTTTAATCTTAGCTATAATTACCTCCGCTCTTGCCACTAGGGAGTCCCTATAGGGGTTATTAGGTTGAATATCCTTAAGTAGTTCTAGTAGCTCGAGGTGGAACCTATAAGAGAGGAAGAAAAGACTTATCTAAGTTATTATTAATATTCTTCTATTAAGGGCTAGCTGAATAACTAGTAACCAGTCCACCTAGTCTTACTAGTAGTAATCTATAAATAATACGAGTTTTCTTATTACTTTAGTGTTTATTCTTTCCGTTGATCCATCCGTTTAGGGGTAGTAGGCCGTTAAGATACGTCTCTTAATCTTAAGTAGTTAATAAATACGTTACTAAAGAAGGCTTATAAATTACGTTCCCCTATTAGATACGATTACTACTGGGACACTATAATTCCGGTAGAAGTATCTAAACTGTCGGACCCACCAAAGCGACAAGGACGCTACCGGATAGTACCTAAAGAAGCCTAGAAAGAGGCAGATCGCGCCAGCAACCCGCAATAAGGAGGTAGTAGAGATCGATGACTTTATCAACGACTTCCCAAGGGACGAAGAACTGGTCAACAGCGATACAGGGGAAATATACGACAGCACCCCGGAACTAGAGGAAAATCTAGAAACCAAGGAACGGGAGGAGCCCCTATAGAAAGAAGAGCTCCTCGACACGATACTCAGCTAAGCCAGCAACCGAGGCCTCACGTGGAAGCTCCCAGCCGAAAACGGCAACCCAGCCAAAGGGATATAGATCCCAGGCATCGACATCAAGGACTGTTACATGATCGAATGGGAAATCCGGGATAATAAGCCCTACGAACGGCGCTCCCACCAAGATGGCACGCGCACCAAATGGATCCAGGTTCCAGAAGGCGAATACCCAGCTCAAGACTCCTAGCAGTCAAAAAACTAGACGGCCTCCCTGAATATCAGGACCCACAGGAGGGGCCGGAGGACAGGTCCCTCAACCAGGTATCACGCACAGCGAACGGCACATCACTCACCAGACTAGATCTATAGAGACAACTTATAGTCCCTGTACGAATCAATAATAAGCCAGCTAGAGCCATGATCGACAGCGGAGCAAGCGTAAACTTCATCAGCCACACCTTCATCATTAAGCACGGCCTACACTACGCCACCAAGAGCGAGCCCTATCGCCTCTCAACCGTAGATGGATCGGCCGCAGACTACGGCGACGGATGGGTTAGGATGGAAACAGACCAGTCAACGGTCACCATCAACAATCACCGAGAAAGAATCAACCTCGACATTACGAAAATACCAGGACACGACATCATCCTAGGCATACCCTGGCTCAGAACACACGAGCCCCATATCCGCTGGGGAACGAACGAGATTACGTTCCCAGACAAAGCATGCAAACGTCACTTAGCAAGCGCGAAACGTAGTACAGGGAAGCCCGCCACCAAGAGCCGCTAGAGCCAAGAAGGCCTGGCCCGCCAGAGTCAGAAAGACCCGGTCGAAATAAGGGAAATATCCGCTGCGGCGCTAAGACGCATGAGGCACAGAGGCGAGAAAGCGTATATGGTTTACGTTAAGCCTAGCCGAGAAATGGAGCAGAGAATCGTAGCACAGATACAACGAAGCTCCCACGACGGGGTCTTACTAGAAGAGAATAACAACCCAAAGCCAGTCGGAGGAGACTGCCCCCAGAGGATCAACCAGGAATACGCCATAAGGAATGCCTATAGGAAGGCAGGCTCCCTAGGGAAAGGCATTTCGGCAGTCAGGCACGGCGACCAGGACGGATTTATAAGGCCTACTAAGAAAGAATCAGCACCGATACCAGAGCTAGAAACGGTACCTCAGGAATTCTGGAAATATCCAAGGATCTTCCAAGAACGAGGCAAAGGACAGCTACCAGAGCACAAGCTATAGGACCACGAGATACCCCTTATCCCAGGAACGCAGCCAGCGTTCAAGCCAATCTACTCCCTATCAGGAAAGGAGCTCGAGGCTTTAAGGGAATACATCGACAAGAATTTAGAAAGAGGATACATCCGCCCGTCATCATCACCGGCAGGATACCCTATTCTATTCGTCCCGAAGAAAAACGGCAAGCTACGACTCTGCGTCGACTACCGGCAGCTAAACGACATCACGGTGAAGAACCGGTATCCACTCCCAAGGATAGACGAACTACAGGACAAGTTCAGGACGGCAAAATACTTTACGAAGTTCGACCTCCGTAAAGGATACTACCTAGTCCGTATGAAGGAAGGAGAAGAATGGAAAACCGCGTTTAGAACACGCCTAGGACACTTCGAGTATACCGTCATGCCTTTTGGGCTTACCAACGCCCCAGGCACATTCCAGAGCCTAGTCAACGATACCCTACGTCCGTATTTGGATGTATTTTGTACGGCTTACCTGGACGACATCATCATCTACTCAGATACGCTTGAAGAACATACCAAGCATATCTATCAAGTCCTAAAGGCACTACAGGAAAAGGATCTCCAAATCGCGCCAGAAAAATGCGAATGGTACACACAACGGATAGAGTTCCTAGGGTTTATTATCACCCCCGGACACATCGGCATGGACGAAGCCAAGCTTGACGCAATAAGGGATTAGCCCGTACCTAAGACGGTTAAAGAAGTGCAGTCCTTCCTTGGATTTACTAACTTTTACCGTAAGTTCATTATGAACTACTCCAAGGTGACGGAACCCTTAACCAGGCTCACCCGAAAGGAACACGGGTTCAAATAGGAACAAGCACAGCAAGAGGCGTTCGACTCGCTTAAGAGAATGTTCTGCGAGGCGCCTATCCTGGGTATTTATAACCTAGACCTACCTATTACCCTCGAAACCGACGCATCGGATTACGCCATTAGCGCCTGTATCAGTCAACCAGACAAACAAGGTCGCCTCCACCCGATCGCGTACTACTCTCGGAAAATGACGCCCCTAGAGCTCAATTACGACGTCCACGATAAGGAACTCCTAGCCATCGTTACCGCGTTTAAGGAATGGAGACACTATCTAGAAGGAGCTACGCACCAGGTCATGGTCTATTACGACCACAAGAACCTTTCTTACTTCACCACCACCAAGGAACTCACAAGGAGACAGGTGAGATGGGCAGAAGAGCTAGCATCCTACGACATGAAGATTACCTATAGAAAAGGATTAGAGAACGCTCGCGCAGACGTACTAAGCAGAAGGGCAGACCATAGTATAGGAAAACCCGGGTATCAACCCGCGGTATTAGAAGAAGCAGCAGACGGCACGCTCACCCCTATAAGGGCCCTAGCGCCAGCAATACGCCTGGAAGGCAATGCCTAGACGCAATAGATTCAAGAAGCCTACGAAGGCGATACCGGCGCAGAAGAACTCGAAAAACAGAAAGACGACCCCCAGATTACTAGAGACAAAGAAGGGACCCTCCTATTTTTAGGACTGGTCTACGTACCTACTAAACTCCGCGAAACACTCGTCAAGGACCTCCACAAAGCTCCAGCGCACGGACACTAAGGTATCGAAAAAACGATTGAGCGAATCACGAGAAACTTCTACTTCCCAGGACTAAGAAAAACCGTCAAGGCAGTAATCTCGCAGTGCGACCTATACTTACGTAGCAAGGCCTCGAGACACGCCCCATATAGGAACCTCCAGCCCCTAGCGGCGCCAGAAAGGCCATGGCAGTCGATAACCCTCGACTTCATCACGGACCTACCCTAGTCAGAAGAACCGCTTACGAAGGTCAAATACGACTCTATCCTCGTAATAGTAGATAGGCTCACGAAGTACGCCTACTACTTACCCTACCTCAAATCGGCAAACGCAGAGGAATTAGCCTACATATTCCTTAGGACAATCCTCGGCAATCACGGGCTACCAGACGAGCTGATATCGGACAGGGATCGCCTGTTTACCTCTCACTTCTGGCAAACCCTCACACGGCAACTCGGAAGCAAACACAAGCTCTCGACAACGGCACACCCACAAACAGACGGCCAGACGGAACGGACGAACCAGACTCTGGAACAATACCTCCGCTGCTACCTAAACTACAGCCAAGACAACTGGGTTAAACTACTCCCACTAGCTCAATTCGCGTATAACAGTGCGAAGGCATCTGCAACACAGGAGTCCCCGTTCTACGCCAACTACGGATTCGAACCAACCGCCTACCAAGAGCTAATCCCGAGCCAGAGCCTCGCCTAGAAAGGAATCCTTAAAGCCGACCAACTAAAGGCGCTCCATCGACAGCTCCAGCTCGACCTCGAATTCAACAGATACCTCATGTCAAGATACTACGATAGACGGCACCAGGAGGTACCAGAGCTTAAGGAGGGGGATAAGGTCTACCTCCTCAGGAAAAACATCAAGACCAAACGACCAAACAACAAGCTGGATTTCAAGAAAATCGGGCCATTCGAGATCGCAGAGAAACTAGGAAAAGTAAACTTCCGCCTTAAATTGCCAAAAACAATACGGATACACCCAGTCTTCCATATAGCACTACTCGAACCCGCACCAGCCAACGCCACCCCGTTGCGCCAAACAGAAGAAATGAGATCAGAGAATCCCGACGCCGACAAAAACCAAGACTAGGTCGTAGAAAAGGTACTCGACAGTAGCTACATCAACGGTCAGTTCAGATACCTCCTCCAATGGGAAGGAGATTGGGACAATACCTGGGAACCACCAGAAAACTACGACGGATGCAGGGAACTCATTAATAAGTTCCACCGTCGAAACCCAGAACGCCCACTGCCGCCGTCTCAGAATACTCGAAGGGAACGTAACCCTCGAAAAAGGCAGGACTATACTCAGGAAGCGGAGACTGCCGCGCCTGATCAACCAGCTCGGAACCCTCAGGCGGCACAGCACCAGAACCAGCCCTAGGAGACCTAACGGACCGGGACGGACCCGCAACGGTATCAGCTGAGGACGCGCCACGTAAACGCTTTAGCGATCGCCCCTCCTCAGCACCCTCAGGGTCAACAACATCCCCAGCCTCCGCAGCGTCCTCTAACCAAGCCAACTCTTCTAACTCCTCGACGGTCTGAGCCTTCTTGGAAATCATCAAGCTACCACGCCGCTTCAGTAATTCCCGTTGTTTCCGTACACGCTGTAATCGACTCATATTCCTCTAAAGCAGGTCGAGAACCATCTGCTCCTCGGCCTCAGCCTTGTCGATGGCGCGCTTCAATCGGGAAACTAGGGAAGTCAATAAAAAGGCCAACCAAAAGGAGGAGAGAAACAAACAGTCCGAATCCTCCAAACCGCTCCCATCACAGGCGGTTAAACCCCTACGAGCACACTCGCCACAACGGTCATAACCAAGATCCATCCGGCAAACAACCTCGGGCGTACCTGCCTTACGCTTCGCGTTCGCGAGGAGGCAAGCACTACAGGGAACCGGCATTACTTCACCAAAAAGATCAATCTTCACAGCTAAAGACTCTCGCTCAGCCTTCTAGTCAATACGCTTACGCTTAGACATGGCGAAGGAACATAGGGAGTAAGAGGAAGGAAGAAACCCACGGACAGAAAGATATAATCCCACGGGGAAATCGTCGGGCCGACGATCCTTAAGGGGGGAGGTAGTGTTACGAACCCCAGTCCGACAAAGATAAGGGAAGACGGGAAGCGCGGACAACGGGCGCAGAACAAACGCTAAGGAAGACATCACGTGCTGTACCACGTGCGGCTCCACAAGGACCCACATTAGATCAGAACAGATCCAACCCTTAAATCCATGAGGGCCATCCAACCCTCATATCCACGAGGGCCATCCAGATTGTTATAGCTTTCCTATAGTATATAAGCACACTCACTTAGCTAGATACTTAACCCTTCGTGGTCAACTCAAAGTAGCAATCTCACTCATTGCTGGTAACGAGTCTTATCACGTGCATTCCAGTCCTTACGTGAATATCCCACTTCTCTCCTCGCTTATCCTTACCCACTCTTGTCCTCAAGGTAAACCCTTCGGTTACCCAACTCCTACCCGACGACTCTGAAGTCGAGTAGTAGAAGGCACTCCGTTACAGGTCTCTAGGTCTATCTAGGCCTCTCTTTAGCTTCTTCTTCTATAATTCCTCTATTCTAATCCTCTTCTTAGACTTTACTAGAGTCTATCTTTCTTATATCTATTACTAGGATTAAGTTCTTTCTCTATATCCTCCTAGGTTTATTAGGCGGGTACTATTTACTCTAGCCTAGTTTACCCTATATATAGAGTAGGAGTTACTCTATATATTATACTTCTAGTTATAGTTAGTATACTATATTTCTTTCTTAGTGTACTCTCTAGTATTATAGCTACTTATATACTTACTATACTTAGCCTCCTTCTTATAGTGGCTGGTAATATAGCTATAGGCCTAGTACTTAAAGTACTAGGTAACTGTAAATAAAGGGCTGTAATATTCCGTAGTATAAAGAGAGTAATTATAGATAATATTCTTTATAATTACCTAGTTAGTAGTCTCTAGGTTAGTAGTACTAAGTATTACTACTAAGTGGGTTTTCCCTATAGAGAGCTTCCTTTTTAGCTAGGCTATCTTACTAACCTAGAGGCCGGGGTGTAGAGATATATTCTACTCCTAGATTATCTTAATAGCCTATAGGTTATTGGTATCAATGCCTTTAAGTGGGATATTATATACTAGTACTAAGTATATCTACTAGTTGGGTCTAACCTCCCTATCCAGCCCTAAGGTCTAATCTTAGTCTTTTAGCAGTTCTATCCTAGTGTTTAGGTTAGGGATAAAGATTCTAATATCTCTACTTAGGAGCTTCCTTACTACGAGGACTTTTTTATAGATAAATCCCTTACCTACCTGGATCTTTTAGATGATGGCTTCGTTAGAAAGTAAGGTAATTTCCTACCTATTCTATTACTTAGGGAAGTATAGGGTGAGTTCTATAGTAATAGAGGGAGTAGGTGGCTTTAGGATTATCTAAGCTATAATCTATAACTACTTTAGAACTATAGGTTAGAGAGGTATACTAATAGCCTTCTTAACCTCTTAGATTTTCTTTATAATATCCTTAAGGCCTGGGTCCTTAGGATTAGCCTCCTAGAGGGTAGTAGTAAATCCCTAGAAGATTGTCTTAGCAACGCTGAGAAAATTTTTCAGCTAGGAAGAGAGAGCTAGAGGGTCGCTACCTAGTACCTATAGGGCCTACTAGATAGTTTCAAGTGTTTTATTTGCTCTATTAATATACTCTATACTAATAGGAGCCTACTTAGGTGCCTATTAGCTGTACTATAGGTGGTGGGGTTAGGTATCTTAGGAGAGTATTTTATCCCTCTTCTAGCCCTCTCCTTCTACCCTAGCGTGGTTACTGCTGCTGGGGTTGTTATATAGCTGGTTTTAGGGCTGGGAAGAGTCCCTAGGGCCCTCTTCTAGTACCGTAGCTTGAGGTCGATTTTTTAGTGCGGTTATGTTTTTAATTTAGATATAATTAGAATAATTTAGTGAGATTTAAGATCTTTCCTAATTATCCTAGTAGGCGTAGAGGCCTCTTAGGGGGTCGAGGGGGTATAAGTGGGGAGAGGAAAGGAAGAGGGAAGAGACTAGGCCTAGAGTTAGATAGAGAGGTTAGACCTAGTTACTTATATATAGATTAGGCCTCTAGCTATCTTAGAAACTATATTAGCCGCGTATTTAACGGCTTGTATTGTAGTTCCTAAAATAGATAAGGTAAAATTAAGCCTCCTCTTTTCTATAAATTTATAGAAGACCTCTAGGAGGTCTAGTAGGCGTAATTCCTAGTCCTAGTCCGTTAATTTTTTAATTACCTAGCGGACTAGATCCCTAGTAGCGAGTAGGGCATCTTAGGAATTTAAAAATTCCGGTAATTAGGGCCTAAACAGCCTGTTTCCTAGGACTAGAGGGACTTTAGCTAGGTTTTATCGAGGTAATTACGCGGGACTAGGCTAGTTAGGCCTATTTCCTACGCCTAGAGGGATTTCAGTCGAGGTTTAGCGCGGGGCGGTCAGATTTTAGTCGGAAATTAGCTAGTTAGGCCTATTTCCTAGGACTAGAGGGATCTTAGTCGAGATTTAGCGCGTAGTTTGGGTTAGAATAGGCTGGTTAGGCCTAGTTTCTAGGGCTGGAGGGGTTTTAGGCGAAATTTAGCCTCTTTACCGAAGGAATTTAGAAAAGGGCACGGTTTTATACTAGATTCCGGGGGTAGGACGGGCGGTAGGGGTCTTAGTAGGTTCTAGCGGGGGGGGCGTAACCTCCCTAGTCCGCTTCTAGCCGCTAGGGCTAGGGGTAGGGGTAGGAGGGGCGCTATTAAGGTCCATTTCCTAGCGGAGGTTATAGGGGGGTCCTAGGGGGGTTTCTAGGCCTAGGGGTCGCTAGTAGGGAGTTAGAGGAGTTGGTAAGGGGCTATAATCGACTTCTAGTCGCTTAGGGGGTCGCTAGAGGGGGGGTAGGGGTGGGGTTTAGTAGTCCTAGGAGGTAGAAACGATAGGCGTCTAGGATATCTAGGCCTTAGTAGTTCTAAAAGCCTATTTAGGCGCGTAAAGGGCATTTCCTATTTCTAACTAGGCCTTCTACCTGTTTCTAAAATAGGCAGAGGGTGCCTTAGCTTAGTTACGCTATTTAGCCGGGGAAAGGGGCTGAATAGCCGAGGTAGGTTGGCTAGGCGGGTGCCGCGCGCTGAGATCGGCCGGAATCGAACTGATTTTACGTAAATTTTCGTGTAAAAAGGAGCGCGTCGCTTAGGGATTAAGAAGGAGGTTGGGAAAAGAAAACCGTAATAACTCGACAGCGCGCAGTCGGCGCGCGCAGCCGTTTGAGGAACAGGTTATAGCGGTGCTTCTTTACCCGGTGTGCGAGTTTAAGCCGGATCGGGGGGGGGGGGGGGTTCGGTTTAGTTGGTCATGTTGTGCGTGGCCGACCGCTATTTTCTCTTTATTAATTTTCTATATTAGTTTCCCACTTGAAAAGTAAACTATTTAGTATATTTATTCTAAGCCCCCCTCTCACTCCACTTAGATGAGCTTACACTGGCACATACAATTAGAAGCAAAAAGGGACCGGTAGCTATAATAGTTGAGAACACATGCAGGGACATCAAGATGATTACTAGGGCCACACTAAATACCAAGGGAGCTTCTGGCCCATCTAGAAGAACACTACTAGAGTGAAAACTGGACTCCCTCCTCAGCAGCTACCCCCCTGCAAGTTAAAAATTCCCAGAGCAAACCAGGCTTCGTACGGCAATCAGAGAGCTATGGAAGGAGAGGTGGACAAAGCAAACTAGACAGGAGAGGAGAAACAAGCCAGTAGCCCAGGGCGCATCCTAGAATCCAAAAATCAGGCAGCTCCACAGTGAACTCACTAAACCACAAAGCACTCTCCTCACCCTGCTGCGCACTAAACACATTGGCCTTGAAGACTTTCTCTCCAGGCGCAAGGTACCAGGCCACCCCAGCCCAGCCTGCCCATATGGCTGGCACAGACAAACACCAAAGCACATCCTCCTATTCTACCCACACTTCCAAGAAGGCAGAGCACAGATGCTACAACTAGCAGAAACCACAGACTACCACACCCTTCTGTCAACAAAGAAAGGGGTCCAAGCAGCAACAAAGTGGTTTCTACACCTAGGGCTGCTAAACCAATTTAGTCTAGCAAGAGAGATGGACCAGGAGGCCAAGGAGGTCCACTAGGAGAACTACTAGGAGAACCAGGATCTTGACTAGGAGGACCAGCACCAGGACATGGGAGAAAGAGAGAGCTAAGGTTAACACCTAGCTAATATAAGGCTGCTATAGTAGCTTCTACCGGTAAGCAGGAAAAACGGAATAAGAAGGGCAACCAACCCAAGAAGAAAGGAGGGGTTTTTCACCTAGGAGACTAGGTTTTCCCTCTCATATAAAATATCGCAGATAGCCTACCCCGCATGGACCCGAAAGGGAGCTATATCGGGAAGAAAATGAATTTATCTATCTATCTATATTTATTCTAAGCTATAATAGTAGAAAGAAGTAATCTTTATTTTAACTAGTTAATCTTTTTTTTCTTTTTTCTTCTTCTTTTTTAAACCCTTTTAATTAGTACTTTTAGAATATTTATTTATAATAATCTTAGACTCTATATAGATATTAAATATATTTATTTATTTATTTTATTTATTTATTTATGTTTAACGTCTGTGTAGAGTCTAAGACTATTACAGACGGGGCTAGGCCCGTTCTATATAGGGGCTAGGTATATTTTAATCTTCTAAAATCAACGGTTCCTTTACCAAGGGGATAATTAATAGAAAAGAGAAGTAAAAGAGTTTACGAAGATAAATATAGGAATATATCTAGGAAATACTTAGGAAAGAAAGAGGAAAGAGGTGGAAGTACGTGTTTATAATATCTCACTAGACGGGTTGTCTAGATACCACTTCCAGGTGGATATCCTTGTTTTCTTAAGGAATTCTAAGGTTTTTAGTATTCCTTAGGGTCTATCTAATAGGCCTTTTAGTTGGGGTTCTCGACTATTAAGGTAGTCCTTAACTAGTAGCCTTTCAGCTCTATATTTAGGGCACCTAAGTAGGAGGTGTTTAGGTGTTTATTTTAAGGTATTAGTACACTTACACCGCTCATTATCTACTCGATTAAAGCGGTATAAATAGGACTTAAAGTAGCAATAACTAGTTAGCTAAGATTAGTGTTAAGTATTAGTTTTAACGTAATTTAAATTAATTTATATAAATTTTCTTATAAAAAATATATTATTTAAGATTTAAAAGGGAGAAAAAAAAACTATAATAACTTAATAGTATATAGACTAAACGCGCTATTAGTTAATAGATGGATTATAGTAGTATTATTTTATCTAGTATATAAGTTTAAGTAGAAAAAAAAAGAAGAAGAAAGAAGAGAAGAAAAAAAAAAGAAGAGAAAAAAGATTTATTAATTAATTAGTTACCTAGTTTAGTAGTATCTAATAGGACGTAGATAAAGGTAATAAATATATCGAGGTAAAGATCTAGACGGAGAAGACCGGGCTAGAGAAGGACCCAACCATGGCTTCGGCATTTCGAATCCTCAGAGTCCGCCTAGCCCCGGCCGACTGGCTCGTCTGGGCGTGGTACGGGAGCGGGTTCGGGGTCTCGCTGCGCTTTTAGTGCAGGGTCGGGGAATGAATGCCCACCGCGTATTCCTGCCCGTCGCCCCACGGGCCTTTCCTGCCTCACCACCTTTGGTCTATCTCTGGATTCTCCGCATTCCCCAGACCCCAGACCCCAGACCCCAGATCTCGCCGGCGGTCCACCTGGTCGGCTCCTGTCTATAAGACCCCCGGCAAACCACCCTGTCTGTCCCAGAATCCAGCATCCAGCATCCAGTGCCCATCACTCCCCTTTCCATTCGCCCACCATGGCTTCCACCGACATTCAAAAGGGCACCGAGCTCATCGAAGACGTGACCAACTTCGACGTTGGGCCAACGGCCAAGCACGATGACCACAATCTAGACACCATCGAGGACTCGACGCCGGGAGCGTTCATTTGGCTGGTTGCCTCGGCTGCTGCTATCGGTGAGCATTTGATGCTGTGAACTTTAGTTGGAGTATTTGATAACCGGAGCGCAGGTGGCCTGCTCTTCGGCTACGACACTGGAGTCATCTCAGGAGTCTTGGTGGTAATCGGCAGCGATCTCGATAACAAGGCTCTGTCCAGCTCCAAGAAGGAGCTCATCACTGCGCTGTGTGCTGCCGGTGGTCTGTGTGGTGCTCTGGTCGCCGGTATGACCGCGGACAAGTATGGCCGCCGACCTGCCATCTGGTTCGCAAGCTTGCTATTCACAGCCGGAGCCCTTGTGCAGGCCACATCGTACTCTATCGCACAGATGGCTGCCGGTCGATTTTTAATTGGCCTCGGTGTGGGATCCGCTTCAACCGCAAGTGCTCATCAAGCCCAAACATACCTAGACCGCTGCTGACTGTTCCTAGGTTGTCCCCCTATATATCGCCGAGATCTCCCCTGCCCGCTTTCGAGGGCGAATGATAAGCGTGGATATGATCTTCCTTGGGAGTGGGTCCGTTCTGGCCTATGCATTCGACGCCGCGTTCGAACATGTCGCCCATGTAAGTGGCAATTTTCCTTGTCGGAGCGGACCCGAATCCGGATACTTTTGGATGGCCCAAAGTCGCTTTCAGCGATGGCGGATGGAAGAAAGGGCACGTGGGGAGTTGAAGCATCTATCGGGATGAGTTTTGTAGATTTATCCCGCTGTTTCTGCGTCCGGACGAATGCTTCAGCTCCCTACACCGCTGACCGTAGGCATGATTGCTAACACCCCTAACAGGGCTGGCGCTATATGATCGCAATCGGTGCTCTGCCCTCGATCCTGCTTGGTGTCCTGCTTTTCTGGTGCCCCGAGTCACCCCGTCAGCTGCTCTTCCACAATCGCCGCGAAGAATGTGGGCGCGTGCTGCGGAAAATCTACCCTCAAGCCACCGAAGAGCAGCTGGCGGACAAGGTGCGCAGCATCGAGCTCGGTGTCTCCGAAGCGAAGGCTCTGAACGAGGAAATCTCCCTCCTCGCCGCCCTCCGGATGCTCTTCACCATTCCAGCGAACTTACGCGCTCTCATCGCCGCCTGTGGCCTCATGGCCTTCCAGCAGTTCTGCGGGTTCAACACTCTCATGTACTACTCCTCAACACTCTTCGACATCGTGGGCTTCGGGAATCCATTGGCGGTCGGAACGATCGTCGCCTGCGTCAACCTGATCTTCACCATCCTGTCGATCTTCCTCATCGACCGCGTTGGACGCAGGAGGATTCTCCTGTTCAGCATGCCGGGAATGCCAATCTGCCTGCTGGGCGCTGCCGTTGCATTCAAGTGGATTCCCATCGATCTTGCGACGTTGAAGGTCACCAACGATAACATTGGCGCGCCTGCATACATTGTTCTAGTGGCCATGATTGGGTTCGTCGCCTTCTATGCTGCCGGTCTGGGTTGCGTGCCCTGGCAGGCCAATGAATTCCTCCCAATGGAGGTTAGAGCGATGGGTGAGTTCTCACGAACCAAGGCCGAAGAACCTTTACTGACAAAACAAGGCACGATGATGATAAACGTCTGCAACTGGGTACGTCAACCCTGGAAACTCTCAGGCGTGGTTACTAACCGCATTTAGGGGCCGAACATTGTTGTGAGCGCCACTTTCTTGTCCATGATGAAGGGCATCACACCCTCAGGCACTTTCGGGTTCTATGCTGCTCTCTGTTTCCTCGGGTGTGTCTTCGTGTACTTCTGTTTCCCCGAAGCTGCAAACATGACCCTTGAAGAGGTGAGACGAGTATTCGAGCACGGATTTGGCGTGAAGTATGCCGAGATGTGGAGGAAGCAACGGATGCTGGAGCTCAAAGGGGCCAAATCGGAAGTGAAGGTCTAGGTGGCTTAGGGAAGGGGGAGAGGGAATGGCGGGCGGGAGACCCGAGACCATGGCCATAGGCAGCTGAAGAATTGATCGGGTTGCATTTCTTGCGAGTCCTGGAGCCTCCTGCCATTCGGATGGATGCTCTGGCCGCCGTGTGTTCCCCGAAAGGCCGACCGGCCGGAGCATTTGCAAGGCAGTCGAGCGCAACGGCGAAACGGCTGGCGGACGGTGGTGGTTTGGCGGCGCCGAACATGCACAGGCGAGCCGGCGGGAGCCCACGTGTGCTGGTGTGGCTGTCCCTATAAGCTTTGCGGCGGTTGGCGAGCGCAGTGGCCAAGGTGACGAAGCAACGCGCACGGTGACGCAGCGCAAGCATGCTGCACGTCCGGGTTGCCGGACAGGGTCGCTGTGCCTGCTTGGAAAGGCCGGGCCCCGTCGGCGTGCAGGGCGCAGCGAGCCGTGGACAGGGCAGGCGGCGGGCATGGAGCAGGACAGCGGCTCAACAGTGGGTTGTGGGTGCAGGCTTGTGGACGGGAGGGCTGCGTACGCACCCCCGGCGCCGTTTCGGGCTAATTTGACCGGCGCTAGACGACGCAAACCACAGTGAACGCGTAGTCCAGGACCACAGTGTGAGGCCCTTCGGGCGAAACAGGCCCCCGCCGCACTGCTCATGAGTGCTTTGCCTGTGGCACCGCCTCGCCGATGGCCATGTCGTGCGCGTCCGGCCACCTCCCGCCGCGCAGCGGCTTTGTGCCCATGCCGCGCGTCAGGCGCATGTTGCAGCATATGAACTGCCTGCTCCTAGATGTCGCGAGTGGCGAGCCAGGCTCGCCCGAAAGATGAAGACTCCTGTTCGCGCCGGCACCCTCGCTTCGACGTTCCTGATCCTGCTGGTTCTCTGCACCATTTTGCGACACTCCGAATATCTCAAGGACCGGTGGAACCATATCGATGAGATCAAGGGCGAACTCGCCGGCGGCCTGAAAGCCCATCTCGGCGCCGGTCAGACCAAGACCACCAGCATCGATCCCAAATTCATCGGATTCGGCACCCCGGAGCCTGCTTCAACGCCGCTTCCGACTCCACACGTCTCGACATCAGAACCAACCCCCGCCCCGGGTGTTGGCCAGCCCGTCTCTGAACCAGGCGAATCCCAGCAGACGGATCCTAGACCGGAAGGCGTTGGCGCAGGCGCTGCCACCAACGGGTTGGATGACGAGCAGCCTCCCACTCCGGAGGCGGAAGCTGGAGACGAGAACGACGAGGCTGAGGCTGAGACTGACGGAGCGGATGGTGACTTTGGGAGCGCGCCTCTGGAGGCGTTGCCTGACAAAGTCGTGGTGATGGGAAAGACCGCTGAAGAGGACGTGACTTGGGTCAACGAGCATCTCCCCGAGTAAGTTGCTGCGTAGAGACCGCAGGGCACAAAAGCTAATGGCCTCTAGCTGGCAGCACGCCGTATACTCTGTGGATGACTTGAATGCGACACTGCATACGCCGATGAACAAGGGGAAAGAGGTAAGAGACGTGATATGGCATGAAAGACTGGACAAGGCTAAAACGCGAACCGGACGGCAGGCGATGGCGTACCTCACGTACCTTATTGAGAGCTACGGAAATTACCCGTCGACAGTAGCGTTCATCCACAGCCACCAGGATCGTTTCTGGCACTCGGCGGGAATGCCAGCACGAAGCAACATGGTGGCTCTGAAGGCGCTGAACATCGACTATGTCCAACAGGTGGGCTTTACGAATCTTCGCTGCACCCTGGGACCTGGGTGCCCAGCAGAAGTGCAGCCTTACCGAGAAGACACGCCGGAAAATCGCATGTACGAGAAGAGCATGGCAAGCGTTTGGGAGCTGTTCTTCGGCACCGAGTGCCCGGAGGTGATTGCAGCTCCATGTTGCGCACAGTTCGCAGTGTCGCGAGACCAGATCATGATGAGGCCAGTGGAGGATTACGTGCTGTACAGGCAATGGTTGATGGAAACGGACCTTGACGATGAGAATAGCGGGAGGGTGTTCGAATACCTATGGCACGTTATGTTCGGCCGGGAGCCGGTCCAGTAAGTAACGCAGGCGGCGACCGCGCGCGAAGAGCATGCTGACACGACTGTGTAGTTGCCCGGAATATGCCGTCTGCTGGGCGAACGTGTATGGAGGCCCGAGCATGGCGGATCTGCACCGTCTTTTGCACGGGGGAGGTTCCTTATAGACGATAGATAGATACCCAAAAGTTTTATTTGTTCTGCGCGATCTTATCTTGTCGAGAGGTGCACGTGGCCGCAGGGTTCGTGGCGCTTGGCCGAAATGGACTTTGTGTGACTGGCGACGCAGCCGTGGACGGTACCGCATGGAGCAGGGCGCACGAGAGAGTGTGGTGCTGGCGGGGAGGTCGGCGACACTGACACAACCTGGCAAGTCAGCCGACGTCATGCGACTTCGACCCCGCGGTGGGACCCGCAACGCGTCAAAAGCGCCAAACCTCAACACGTCGTCCTCTCATCTGCCACCCCGCAGGCACTGGACCGGAGAGAGCCAGTATGGAGGACCAAGTGGACCGCCTGGTCAAGAAGACCTGGGGTGCGTGCTCGCCGAGGCTCTGCCTCGCCTGACCTGCTGGCTGACCGCAGCAGAAAAATACAAGCAGCTCCCGAGGTCGCAGCGCCTGCTCATTGGCGTTTCCGGCATTCCAGGCAGCGGCAAGACAACGCTCGCCGCAAGGGTCGTGTATCGCGTCAACGAGATGCACCGTGCTGAGATGCCGGGCGCCAGCGCCGGCGAGCCGCCCATTGCGGCCTTCATCCCCATGGACGGTTACCACCTGTCGCGCGCCCAGCTGGATGCCATGCCCGATCCGTACACCGCGCACGCCCGCCGCGGGGCCCACTTCACCTTTGATGGAGACAGCTTCCTGGCACTGGTAAAGGAGCTCCGCAAACCGCTAGCCCCGGAAAGCCACACACTGTACGCCCCAAGCTTTGACCACGCCATCAAGGACCCCGTCGCCGACGACATTGGCATTGCTCCGACCACGCGCGTCATTGTCTTCGAGGGCAACTACCTCACTCTGGACAGAGACCCGTGGCGGGAAGCTGCCCACTTGATGGACGAGCGGTGGTTCGTCGAGGTGGATTTCGACACGGCCCGCAAGAGACTTGTCAGCAGGCACGTCAAGGCTGGCATCGCAAAGGGCGAGGAGGACGCACACAAGCGCATCACCGAAAACGACCTGGTGAATGGGCAGCAGATCGTCGACGAGAGAGTGACGGTCGATGAGATCTTGATAAGCAGGGAGGACGATGCATGGAGACCCGAGGCTCAGGGAGGCCAGTAGAATTGTTGAAGGGGTATATCAAGCCATTATAACGCCATTCGCCGTGCCCATGCGTGCCGTGACGCTGCTCGTATGCTCAGTCCTTGGTGCTCTTGGCCTTCTTTGACACGCGCTCGTCCTTGCGCTCGTCCTTGGGACGCTCGTCCTTGCGTTTGCCCTTCTTGGCCTCTTCCCTGAGCGTCTCATCCTTGCCGATCTGCTCGTCGTCGACGGCGAAGACCTTGCGCTGTGATTTGATTTCCTTCTCCTTGTTCAGCAGCTCGGTGACTCTTCCAAGCTTGACGGGATCCTTGCGTAGGATGAACTTGAAGTCGTCGACCTTGATTTTGGCACGGCGCGAGTACGAAGCACACAGGGCGGCTTCGTGGCACGTCTCGATGATGAAGCTGGAGGCGTCAGCGCGGGCGCGGGCGGACGGACTGTGGAGCGGGCATACTCGGTGATGATCTCGTCTAGGACGCGGACGGTCTCGGGAAGCGGGTTGCGGTCGTCGCCGAAAGCGATCAGATAGGCTTCGACTGCGAGCTGGTCAGAGGGACGAGCAGGCAGCGGCGGGCGGGGGAGCACACGTACGGTCGCGCGTGTCAAACTGTTGGCCCTTCTGCCGCATGCGCATGCGCGGTTCCGTCATGGTGGGCGAGCACGGCGGTATGGAGTGGACGGTGCGGGTGCAGGCGTAAGAGTAGTGCAGTCGGGCGCGGTGGTGCGCCACTCAACGGGAACGCGCGCTAAGCAAGTGGTGGCCGCGCTGCGACGTGGAGCTTTGGAGCTCGTCCACCACGACAAGCTCCTGTCCTCCGCACATGCCATAGCCACCACGCCGCCATGGTCGCCATATCGCTCTCAGGGTAACCCGCAACGCCCCCGCCGTGCTCTCTTCCGTGCTCGCAGGCTGATGTACGCCAGGCTCAAGTCTCTGCTGATATTCTTTGGCCCGATGCTCCTTCCAAAGGCCATCCAGCTGTACAGATCTATCCGCGCCTCCTCGCGCAACCCGCACGGCCGAGTCCGCCCCACGCCCCCAGATGTTGCTCTGACGCTCAATGTGCTCTACGCCTTCGCTGTCCTCGCCTTCATCTACTCCTTCCCGTACTTCGCTCCCCAGAATGTCTTCCAGGCAACGTCGTCCCGCCTGCAGATTCCACCGGATACACTGTTTGCACGTCTTCGCAAGCTCCGCCCGCTGGATGCCGTCGACGAGACACTGAGGTCCAAGTTTGTCAATCAGGAGTCTAAGCTGCTGTATCTGGTTTACGGACCGTCCGTCCTGGCCGAGTGTCCCTTTTGCACCTCGGACGAGCCCTCCAGCTATTTCTATTATGCCCTGCCCTCCATCCTGGCGCCGCACCTTCTTCATCTCGCCATACTGGGTCTAGTTACGTCCTCGCTGGCGTCCGGTGCGGAGGGAGCACGCTGGAGAGTTTGGGCAGCGATTGCCGGGGTGACTCTCGCCGCTCTCGAGGTCTGGAACGTCGGCACATACAACCACAAGCAGAACGCGACGGCATTGCGCCTCAGCGACCTGGAGCCGTTATACTGGCGTATGCGGACCTTGCGGTACATCTTGTTCGCGGTCGTTGATGGCCTGCTCGGCTTGACCATGTGGCTGACGTCAACCAACCGCTGGCTCGTCGTTCCTCCAACGATTTCGGAGCGCATCGAAGAGAACACGCGCATTGTTGAAAGCTTAAGAGGCAAGCTGAGCATGCTGGGCGCGATGAAGAACACGGTAGCGCGGGACAAGGGGTTGCGCGAGCGCAGCGCATCTTACTGGGTAGACGAGGGCCGATACATGGGCGAGATCTTTGAAGACAGAGAAGTCGTGGACGGCATGCAGAATGCGTTGGAGAGAGTGAACGTGGAGATGATCGAGAGCCAAGCGGGTGGAATGGCCGATAGCATAGTAAGCGTCATGGAGAACATGCGCAAAGGAATGGCGTAGCGTAGTAAGCCGGCAATACAGTCAGTTTGTGCTCATGGGAGTGCGAGGTCCACTGCAGGCTGCGCGCGCCTGGCGTCAGCGCGGAGTGGACGGGCGCGACACGGGCAGCGGAACGGTGGAGGTCGGGGGCGGAGACGGCAGGGCAGGGCAGGCCGGGGCGCCGCAGGGGCTCAGCCCTACCGCTACCGCAGGAACGGTCTCGGCCGCCGACCTTCTTTTGCGCCGACGATCGGACGACTTTTCCAGTCACCGCAGCCCGTTGCTTTGTCGCCCACCAGCGCGCCTCGCCCTGCCCCAGTCACTCCGCCCAACACCACTGCCGCCCACCATGTCGACCTTTGGAACGCACTTCCGCGTCACCACGTACGTGCCGTCTGCGCCGCCCGCCGCCTGCCACCCGCAAAGCTAATCCGCCGCGCAGCTATGGCGAGTCACACTGCCTCTCCGTTGGCTGCATTGTCGATGGCTGTCCTCCGGGCATGCAGCTCACCGAGGCCGATATCCAGCCCCAGATGACCCGCCGCCGCCCTGGCCAGAGCGCAATCACGACCCCGCGCAACGAAAAGGACCGCGTCGAGATCCAGTCGGGCACCGAGTTTGGCGTAACGCTGGGCACTCCCATTGGCATGCGTGTCATGAACGAGAACCAGCGGCCCAAGGACTACGGCAACAGCACCATGGACCTCTACCCACGCCCGAGCCACGCTGACTGGACATACCTGGAAAAGTACGGTGTCAAGGCAAGCAGCGGCGGCGGCCGCAGCAGCGCGAGAGAGACGATTGGTAAGGGCGTGCCTGACGCCTGAGCAGGCCTCGTCGCTGACATGCTTCCAGGCCGCGTTGCTGCCGGAGCCATCGCCGAGAAGTACCTGAGGCAGGCGTACGGCGTGGAGATCGTTGCCTTCACCGCCTCCATTGGCAACGAGTTTCTCTTCCCTCCCACGCCCGAGCACCCTACCGCCTCCACCAACCCCGACTTTCTGAAGCTACTGGACGGGATTGATCGCGAGACGGTCGACTCGTTCATTCCGGTGCGCTGCCCCAACGAAGAGGCAAGTGAGAGGATGAAGCAGCTCGTTGAGCGTTACAGGGACCGGCAGGACAGCATTGGCGGCACGGTGAGCTGCGTGATACGTAACGTGCCGTCTGGCCTCGGCGAGCCATGCTTTGACAAGCTCGAGGCCACGCTCGCCCACGCCATGCTCAGCATCCCCGCCACCAAGGGCTTCGAGATTGGGTCGGGCTTTGGCGGTTGCCAGGTGCCGGGCTCCGTCCACAACGACCCGTTCGTCAAGGCACCGGGAGCGGCCGGGCGGCCGCGGCTGACGACTAAGACCAACAACTCAGGCGGCATCCAGGGCGGCATCACGAACGGGGCGCACATCTACTTCAACGTGGGCTTTAAGCCGCCAGCTACGATCGGGCAGGCGCAGCAGACGGCAACCTACGGCGAGGAGGACGGTGTGCTGGAGGCGAAGGGTAGGCATGACCCGTGTGTGGTGCCGCGTGCAGTGCCGATCGTCGAGTCAATGGCGGCGCTGGTGCTCATGGATGCTGTTCTGGCGCAGCAGGCACGGCAGACGGCGCGCAGCTTGCTGCCTCCACTTAAGCAAACAGTGCCGCTGACGGGCGGCGGAGCGCAGGCCAACGGGGAGGGTGCAAAGGTTGAGATGGACCGATAAAAGATATACGAGAAGCTGTAACATCACTTTATCCCTGGAACTTTACTAAGGGCCGAAGCACCAAGAATAAGGGCGCCAAGTAAGGGGCAAGGGTAGGGAAGGGCGAGCAAAAGTTATATGAAACGAACGGTGCAAGTTTGTGTTGTGGCGCCTTCGCACAATCCAGTATATTTGAACGACACCAAATCTACGTGCGCAGCTCCTTTCCCTTCGGCCCCAGTGCATGGTGAGCCGCGAAAACATGGCGATCTTGGAGCTGAGTATTGCCGGGCGTGCGTGTGCGAGCTCCACAATTCCCACAAGCACGGCGGAGCGTAGGCTTCGGAGCCTAGGATTTGACGATATTCGCACCGTCGCGGACACGAGCGACCCTTTCTAAACAGATCTCGCCCTGCCGGAAGCGAAAGAGTAAGTGCGACGGCCGGCTGCCTGTTTGCTCATCTTGTTCTACCATGTCCCGCAAATCCTGTTTCATCACCTGCTCAACCTTTACTTCGCTTGAAGCCCTGTTTCACTTATCTGCTTGGGTTTAGAGCTATCTCCCACCTATCTTCCAAACGCGGTGGCTGAAAGCACTGTAGCCCGCTCCTGCCAAGCGCCATCATTGCTCTTGCTCGCGGCTTCTCCAGTCGACTACACACTTTGACTACACACTTTCTGAACCAAGGCGAAGAGGCTCCTGGATGAGACACCCTCCTTCAAATGGCAATCGCCCGCGACAGCAAAGTCCAGTCCCTATCATTCAGACTGAGCCGCCAGGCGGGGCAGGGCAGTCTACTCGCCCTCGACAAGCACAGGCGCGTCGGGAGGCGCGAGGTGGACGGCCCAGTGGCCGAAGAGTGTTCCCATGACGGCTCTGGTTGCAGCGAAACAAATGGCCTAAGCTCGGGACCCGGGGGAACGGCGCGGCGTGGCGTGGTGGCGGCGGGGGGAGTCGGGATCTGCGCAGGCGGGTGCGAGGGGCATTGATCTCCGTCGATCCGCATGGAGGGTGGTGGGTGGTTCTGCAACACCAACACCGCGAGAGGCGTTCCGCGGCAGCGGCAGGGGCGCAGGGGCTGGCCTGGACATCCGGCGGCCACGACTTCCCGCCGCGCCGCGCCACGCCCCGGCGCCCGACGCGCCCGACGTGCCCTCGCACCCTCGCACCCTCGCATCCTCGCATCCTCGCACCCTCGCGCCATGGCCCGCTGCCGCCCGCGGGCCGCCACGGGCTGGCCCGCCGCGTGAAAATCAACGACCTGCAACGCCGCCTCGCGCCAGCGGCTCTGTGTCATGTGCTGTGTTGCATCATGCGACTGCGGCTGCGGCTGCGGTTGCGCCCTGCTGCCTGCGCGGCGCCGCCCTCGGGGCGGAGGCCGCCCTCCACGCCCGCCGGTCAGCCCAGCCCGGAGCCTCCAACACCGGGGCGGACGCAGCCTCGTGTGCTTCAAGAACGGCGGTGCCCCTTCCAGCCTGCCTCTTTCTCCGCACCATCTGTTTTATTAGCCTTGTCCGGACCCGACCTCCAACACTGTTGCCTGCTTATCCGTGACGCATCGCCTTCAGCTCGCAAGGCTGCCGACCTCTCTAACTGCGTCGGTTCCCTTGGTAGGTTTCTTTGTCCCTGAACAGCAGTCCCAGGGTCCAGCTAAGGCTTCCAGTATTACGCTCGGGTAATCTCGAGTCAACGCCTCGCCCTCCCGTCACGCCGCTCAGCCCCAAGCCGCCGTTTAAGCTCTGGGCGCCATGGGCGAGAGGCAGCGTATAAATGACGGTTACGAGGGCGGGCCTTCCCTCGACGATTGTCTTCGGCATTTCAACTTCGCCTCCAATCCCGATCCCGCGGCGGCCGTCGCCGGAGGCACTGGCAGCCTCATCCCAGTGGAGCACGAATGCATTGACCCCTCGCTACTCACTAATCCTTCATTCCATACGGGTTACCTTCCTCAAGACCAGACCTTGGAGAATCCAACCGCGGATGGTGGCGGTGCTGCATCTCAGGGCTCTCATGTTTTGGACTCGCATCGGCCGGAGGGCAGCCATCCATCCAACGACTGTCTTGGTCTGCCCACCAGGAGGCGGCCCAGAAGCCAGGAGAATATGAAAAGAAAGCGTACCGCAACCCCGGCAGAGGAGCCGAGGGCCACCACGCGAAAGCACCCCAAGCCGGATTTGGACCACCGCCGAAATGCTCAGAAACTGGTCCAGTGCTGGCTCCAAAACTGCTTCGATTCCCGCGAATTTTACTTTCCATCCAAGAAGGACATCGGCAACCTCGCTGCCCTTGCGAAGGTCGAGTATGCCGAAGCGGAAAGTCTGGTTCATCAAGAGTTGCGGTCGAAGTCAAGCAGCGCTCGGTTTCCGTTCTCACCACCACCCACAGAGCCGCGGGCCCAAGAGAACAATATATCGGAGGACTTCGCGCGCTTCAAGCAGACTGCCGTCCCCGATAGTCCCACCCACACGGCAACTCAGCAGCGACATCGACCTCCGAGATCTTCTCAGCTGGTGTCGCAATCATCGCGCTCGGGGCCTCTCTTTACGACGGAGAGGAAAGACCAGATGGTCCGACAATATCTTGCCACTCGGACGAGGGAGTGCAACACCGGCCAAAGACATTGCAACAACGAAGGGGCTTTCCAGTGCACTGCGAAATGTGGGTTCAGAGCGGGTGTGGTCGACAGCTGGAAGAGACACGAGGAAAATCGCCAGCCTCAGGCCCTGTGGATATGTAAAATCTGCCGTGAGACGCCTAGCATGACGTCTCCTTTCATTAGTCACCGTGTTGACAAGATCGGTGATCACGTCAAAGCCCATGTCAAGCGCGAGGAATCCGGGCTAAGCTGGCAGACTTTGCGAGAGCAGTCCTCGGTGAGCTACCCGTTACCTTTCAAAAAGAAGTGTGGCTTTTGCAGAACGAAATTTGGTACTTGGACGGAGAGAAACAGGCACATCATAGCCCACTTCTCGGAGGATTGCCCGAGAGATATCCATGATTGGAACGATGAATGGCGCGATGGAGATGAGACAGGTGGGGACGACGGGAGCGACAGTGGCGATAGCGACAGCGACGGCGATGGCGACGGCGGCGACGACGGCAGAGCGAGTAAATCCGGCCCCTCTTCTGGATTCTCCACCATGTTTCCCTTCAGCAACGGCGGTTCTGGGTTTGCCAACCATAATACCGGGAATGAAGGACACGGAGGCCCTGGCGACTTCACTCATGCGCGCTGGGGAGGATCTGCCATGGCCTTCCGTACTGGCAAGATACTTGGCCAGGGTTCTCACGCGACAGTGGAGCAGATCAGGCTGAACACCGGCGAGGAGCTTGCTCTGAAGCAAAGCAAGCCTGTGAATGCGGCTGCTATTGCTCGTTTCGAAAGAGAAGCCCGAATTCTGGGCAAACTGAAGCTTTCGAGCCACCCAAATGTAATCAGCCTCCAGTCTGCCTGGCGCGAGGAGACTTCGCTGAACCTAGTGTTGCGCCCCGTTGCGAGTTCCGATCTTCAAAGGTACCTCCACTCGCGGAGACCGCAGGAGAAATCGGAAAGCGTAATGCCATGGTTTGCACATTTGGCATCTGCGCTGCAGCACCTTCACAAGAACCGAATACGCCACGCAGACATCAAGCCTGCCAACGTCCTTCTTGAAGACTCGAGGCTGTTCATCAGCGACTTCAGCATTTCCAGAGAGGTCGTGTCTGAGCCGGACTCAACCTCTTCCAGCAACAGCCCCAACACGCCGCTATACGCGGCGCCAGAGATTGCTCTCGCGCAAAGGCACGGGAGAAAGGCCGACGTATTCTCTCTCGGCTGTGTCTACCTTGAGCTTGTTACCTTTACCCTTCTCGGGACCCTTGCTGGCCTTTACGCCTACCTTGGCATCACTTCGACGGCGGCAAAACGCCGAGCGACATACCACGAGAAGTTGCATCTGGCTATGAAATGGATCGTGGCCCTCCGGCAACGGTCAGAACAATCTTACGGTCCGCTACTTGACCTGTGTGGGTCCATGCTTGAACGCATGCCCGCCATGCGTCCGAGCTCCGCTAGGATTGTCGAGATTACGGCGACGATGTGCTCTCCACACTCGAGCGAATGCAAGAGCCCTATGCTCGGCTGGTGCACGTCCGGGGAGAAGCCTGGAGCATCGACTGGGATGCACTACCTCTGCGTTGAGTTGAGTCTCTCAGGACATGGGGGTGAATTGGAGACGCAAGACAGGAGCCACAGCCCACAAAAGACGGATCCGATCAGAGAGGAATTCCATCGAGCGCAACGAGCACACGGCACTGAGATGTGGCCTTACAAGACCTCTGTAGGTGATGATCGACCGGCCTTGATTATGGCTAGGGTTAATCATAGTAGAGCGCTAACGACCACGGCAGCCCAATTCGACGAGATTGATCGACTCTTACAAAGGACCGCGGCGCCAACGCGACTTTGATTTGATTGGTCTCGACGATCAATCACTGACAGACGCGCTGCCCGTGTACCCTGGGGCGCTCGACTGCGTTCTCAGCACCTCGGAGCCTCTCGGTTCCACAGACGGGGACGTCTTCGCGAAGGTCCTGCAGCCTGACAGTGAGTACGGCCAGCTGCCGCACGAACGCTGGCTGCGAGGAACAAGCTCTCCACTATATCTGCCGACAGAGCGTTTGCCGAGACGACGGTCCGCGTGTTCAGGGCCTTGGGAAGCAAGCGAGCAGACAGTGCCTGCCGAACAACCCCAGGACCAAAGACCCTCAGTCTTGGTGCCGTGGTCCAGTGACAATGGTGCTGGGGCATCGCCGTGGAATCTTCGGAAAGGGCCTCGCTCATGGGGGTCTCGGTCAATTTTCGCTGCTGACGACCGGCGGGTCTCCACGAACTCCACTTCCAAAATCCGGACAAAGCTACACAAGCGAGGCATGTCGGCTGCACAGGGGTCTGATGGCGGGAGATGTACTTCCTCTTCTAGCAGAGAAGGCAAATCGCCGGCGAAACACTGCTCAGGAGACGCAACGCGAGGGGACCTACGCCACCAGCGGAGCAGCACCAGCCTGAACGGCGGGGGCAGCGACTTCAAGCCCTACGGCAGGCACGCGAACCAGTGGCTTTTTGGTGATTTCAGCGTTCGTGCTGCGGTGAAAGATGCCCTGGGCCGGACGGGCAAGAGGAGGAGGATGGGGTAGATTGCTAGCATTTCTGCGATGTATGTACACGGCCTGAACGCCTTCAAGACGGCTGGGCGCGGCCGGAGCGAGGGCGAGCATGCTAGATCAAACGCCGTGTCGAGTCTAATATACTTTGCATATGCACCGGCCTGGCCAAGGCAGTCCTGCGTGCAGCGAAGCCGAGGCGTCACCTTGCATTGTCACCCGCAGCGTCACGAGCCAAAGAAGAGATTTTCTGGAAACTGACTTCTGGAAGCGAGGCCGCGGCGCAGGAAATTGAGCCCGGCACAGCCAGTGACGTCGCACACGCTGAAGAAACCCACCGCTCTGGTAGCAGCCGCCGAGCCGGCAGAGATTGCAGGGCAGGAGCCAGGGACACGCCGGGGCGGTCACGCGTCACAGCGTGGACTTGCGATCGCCTGTGCCACGTGCTGCGGCGGGCCCACCCACTGATGGGTGGTGATTTTCCCTGGAGCCGGCGACTCAGAGTCTGCTCCCACCGGTGGTGCTGCCAGGCCCTCCGGGGCGTCTCCGCGTGCGTAGGGGGCCGGCCGTGTGCTGCGTATCCCGATTCCCGAGCGTGGTCGGCGGCGTCAACGGCCAGAAGGCGGTATGGCCCATTGGCTCGATACGACGGGCGGGCCCGCGCGCGCAGCGTCGTCCCGCGGCGTTCCCGGAGGGAGTTCTGGGTTGCTGGACGCGGCCCGCTCCCTCGCATGTGGATCTGTTGGCGCCAGCCAGACGTCTGGTTCGAGAAGTCCTCCAGCGCGTCGGGCTCGTCCCAGGACCTCCCTCCCCCAACCAGAGCAACTCCATGGCATTTGTGCTTGTGTGCTGTGCGCGACCCGGCGAGTCAGCGCTAGCCTGGAGGACCCACAAGGCCGCGGTGATTGCGTTGATCGTAGTGGAAGGCTTCGTGCGTGGCCAGTCGCGCGCGCCGCCCTGTAGGCTGGCCTATTTAGTCGAGAGCCCAGCGCCCTGCAGAGCTGGCATGACAACGTTCGCTTCTCTGTCGAAGGCGCACTCGCCACGCCGTGAGTCGCCCGGTGGACTCGCCTCGCGCAGAACGAAAGGCCGGAACGGAGTTCGGCTTGCTTCACGCCTCAGCTTCGGTCGAGCTTGGACGCCGGAAAGGAGGCGGCTCCCAGCGCCCATCGCACGGTCGGCAGCGAGGTGCTGCCGGGCACCTGTGAGCCGCGTGGAGGCTCGCCTGTAGGAGTGTAGGGCTTCGTTGGCGCCGCTGAAGGGCATCATATCGCACTCTTAGACGCAGTCACAGCTGGTTTCTACGTCACGAACATCGCCATCCGATCGATTCGTCCAGCATGGCCCGGTGTCGACAACGTAAACGCGTCCTCGATAACATGTATTCGGCCTTCGCTGCAACCGTTCGTGTCAGCCGCGGCGCCAGGAGAAGTTGCTACGCCGGATAACGACTCGAAGTCGGATGGAAACGTACGAAAGGCGGACGTGGAGGAGACTGAGTTGCCAGTCATGCTGCAGATGATGCTGACATCAGCCTCGTTCAGGAGACCGAGCCACGGCAGTCTTGGAGTCACCGCTGATGGCTGTCGCGTTCAGGAGGGTTTCGTCGCGTTGCGTGTGGATGCAACATTGTGGTATTCGTGGGCGCGATGCGTCTTCTCATGAGCCGGAGAGGGAGCTATGTGGAGGTCGATGAGGTTTGCGTGAATGGAAGGTATAACTTGAGACCGTGTGGAGGTGTTAGGGTGACTGCCGGTGGGCTGGTCAGAAAGCCGAGACGGAGACTACCTTGTAGGCGGAAGCGGTGTGCCCACTGATTGTGGCCGGCATGAACGGGCCTGCCGACTGGAAGCCAGACAGGGCGTCTGTCGAACACAGCGACCTGCCGTCACGCGCCTTGGCCAGCTACTCGAGACGAGCGTTTGTGTGACTGTACGTGGGTCAGCTCGCCAGCCGCCACGGCTTCCGGGACTGCCGCGTTGTTAGTCGCAGTAGTTACAGACTACAGCGGACTACCCTTGTCCCCACCACGTATCCCGTTGTACAAGAACGCGGTGCCCGATAGCCGATGCTGCGGCCATGCTTGATTGGAGGGTTTTGGGTCTGATGGGAGTTGCCATGGGGGTAGCATTGTGCCCCTCATCGACACCCTTGCACGTCTACTGTGCGGACGACACTACCGATCACATAGAAGACACCTCCCACGCACTGAGGTCAGAGAGGAAAGCCAAGGGAGAGCACTTTCCCTGCAGTCCACCCTCAGGGGCGAAGCGGGACTAGCAGTGTCCTATGCCTCGCCTGCGCAGCGGGCAGTTGAGGAAAACCGTTCACCACAGACAGCGTCAACTCTCGGCTATGCCGTACAAGACCATGCAAGCAAGGGCGCCCGATCAACGGCACTGACTCCGAATCATGCATCCGTGCCGCACTCTGTCGCTGCAGCAATGATGCATCCCAAGCCCTAAAACGCGGGCCTCTTTGGCCCGGCTTGTCGGTGAGCTGTTACAGTGCGTGGAACGCAAGCACGACGGGGGCAATGGGGGGAGCCCTGGCCGTTGCGAGAGCGCAGCCGGGCACCTGCGAGCTCCGTGGCCAAACGGCATGGAGTTTGGGGAGGGTGCCGCAGATATCAGGCCAAATCTTCACTTCACCAGATGATTAGCACACGGCGACGCTTGCTGCGACAGACACAGACAGCCGTCCCGCCAAGGGCCGGGCGTCTTTCGAAAAGCCACAGAGAGTGGGTCAAGTAACATACGTACTGTCCCCCCCCCCGAGGACTGAAGCGGCGCGGAGATGGGCTCTCGCCGGGGCCCGCGGCGGCAGGGCAGGCGGACGCAGCCCAGGAGCACAAGACCCCGGGCAGCGGCAGGGCACTCGCAGAGGCACCTGCAGTTGTTCGCTGCCGGGCCGGGCTATGCAGGCGGGCGTGGCTGGCGGCCTCTGCGCCGATGCAGCTGAGGGCGTTCGCGTGAAGATTGTGCGGCCGTCTCGATCGACACCCCATGCAGCCAGGCCTGGCCGCGAGACACCGACGCGCCTCCTGCTCTTCTGGCGGGCGGCAGCTGGAAGTGTCGTTCCCACGCCGCCGCTGCGCACTCCCGCGCGCCTGCCGCCGCGGCCGCGCTGCACCGGCGCCCGCGACCGCACTGCAGCACACCACAGCCCACAGCCCACAGCCCACAGCCCACAGCCCACAGCCCACAGCACGCAGCCCGCAGCACGCAGCCCACCGCAGCACTCGCGCCTGCCGCCGGCGGGCTGCTGGACGGGCTGCGTGCTGGGGCGCGCGCGGCGGCGCCGGGGTCACGTGACGCGCCGGGCGGCGAGGCAACGGGCGGCAGGCGGACGAGGCAGCGGGCCGGGGCTGGCGGTGGTTTTGTTGCGGCACAGCAGCGGCTGGCGCTGGGCGCTGGGCGCTGGGCGCGGGCGCGGGCGCGTGGGCGCGTGGGCGGCTGCGCCGCAAGTGGTGCCGGCGGCCGGCGCGCGCGCGAGTCGCGGAGCTGGGCTGGGCAAGGCCGCCCGCCCGGCCTGGCGGGCCCGCGTCGTTTGCCGCGCGCTGGGTGCCGGGGGGCGTGTGGGCGGGCGGGCGCTCTGGCAGCTGGGGCGCTGCAGCCGGCGCCCGCAACGGGGGGATGCAGCAACAAGCGCCGCCGTGGGCCGCCTGCTCGACTGTCGCGCGGCGCTATGCGAGGAGGCGGCGCCCGCTTCGTAAGCGAGTGGCCGGGTCGATAGAAGCGCGCATCTGCGCCCCCTGCGCTGCCCTGCCGCGCGCTGCTGCGTATTGGGCGCCGTCGGGGCCGCCAATGAGCGGCGCCTGCCGGGGGCCTGGGGCCACTCCAGAGGGCAGGCAGGGCAGACAGAGCCTCTGCGGGCTCTCACCATGCTCCTTCTATATCAGGCGCCCGCCGCCGCGTGCCCAAGCCAGCGTCGCCGTAGCCATCCACCCATCGCCAACCGCGGCTAGGCCCTCGAGTCATCTGCCGCAGCCCGCTCAGCCCGCCCAGCCAGCTTCAGCTTAAGCGCGCCCTCAGCCCGCCCAGCTGCTGATCTTCCACGCGCCATCCGCGCGCCCTTCCCTTGCTTCTGTCGAGCCCAGCGCATCACCTCCGGGGACGCTCTGTGCGACGCCCTGGCCCGCTGAAGAATTCCTCGCGCTTGAAAAGGCCCCGTCGCCGTCGATCCCACCGCGCGCGCGCTGCCACCACGCCGAAGCCCAGCCGTCCGCGCGCGAGCAAGAAGTCCTGGCCGCTTGTGAGCCACCTCGACTGCCTTCGCCGCCCCCAGCTGCGCGCCCCTGATGTCGCCCTCTGTGCGCGAGCAGCCGGTGCACAACGTCGTCCGCCTGGACGAGAAGGACCGCATCCCCGACACGCCTGTCTCCGGCTTCACCGCGGTCAACGGCCGCTCCCCCCCGCAGACCCTCAAGCTGAGCGGCAACGGCTCGGAGCGCCGCCACTCGCGCGCTGAGCTCAGCCCTGAGAGCGACCGCCCGCAGGACCGGAGGCTGCTCTCGCAGCACCCAGACCGCCCCGACCGGCCGCCGAGCCCGCGCCCGCTGGACAGAGACGCGCGCCTGTCCAGCCCGGGCAAGCGAAGGCGCTCTTTGTCCGATGACGACGACGAGGACCGGGACAGCTACAAGCGCCGTGCGTCCCGCGACCTGCGCGCCGTCTCCGTCAGCTCGAATTCGGATTTCTCGGAGGACGAGGAACCCCTGGACTATGACGATGGGGACCCGGCTGCCCAGAGCAGAGACTTCGACTCCCCGCATCAGCTCCACGGACGCGCACCTGACGCCGCGAGCGGCAAAGACCGTGGATGGTACGAGAGGTCGTCTGGCCCGAGCGGACAGTACGCCGACGTGCTCCAGCGGGAGCCTCAAAGCATGGACGCCGAACATAGAAAAGGCGACCTCGATGAAGAAGAGCATGCTCACCACCCAGCCAACGACTACGGCAGCACGACCGAAATCACCCGGGCCGGGGTGCAGGTGGACGTCAAGAAGCGCAAGAGGGTTTTCAGCAACAGGACAAAAACGGGCTGCCAGACCTGCAGGCGGCGCAAGAAGAAGTGCGACGAAGCGAAGCCGGAATGCAACAATTGCACGCGCGGCGGCTTTGTGTGCGAGGGCTATCTGGTCAAGACGCCCTGGACGAAGCCAGGAATGGCCAAGAGCCACGTTCCACTGCAGTCGAAACACGGCTATACCGAGCACCCAGGGATCTACCCCAGACCAACGACCGAAGCCTACCCCGAACCCAGACCGCCGCAGTCTCTTGACGGAGCACGGCCGCGGCCGATTGCGGTGGACGACGAGCGGGCAAGCATGCGGAGTCCGTGGACCGCTTGGCACACGTCCGCGCCGCAAGAACGCGTCGTCAACAGCGAGTACCCGCGAACCGCACCTCCCACGGACGTGCTGAGGCAGCACCGGAACTACAGCGATCACAACTCGTACCAGCACGGGCAGTCGGGCGCTCCGCATGTCATGGCGCCTGCGGTGCCGCCGCCACCGCACCTCAGCACGTCTCAGTCGGCCGTGACGGCGCAACTGGCGCTCCAGCACCAGTCGTCGACGCTGCAGCGGGCGCCGCAGCCGCAACCGCAAGGCCCGCAGTCGGACAAGGACAAGATGGTCTCGGGCGACTACTTCTTCCCCTTCTCTCAGCAGCTGGTCGAGGAGCGCGAGCAGTGCAAGGCCGCGCTGTGGCGGTTCAACAGCCTCACGAACCCGGTGGTCGGCGCGAGCGCGTCGGAGCGCCTGCGACTGTTCCGAGCGATCCTGGAGCCGCCGCACGTGCGGATCCCGCGGACCGGCCTCAACCCGGTGGGAAGCCTGGGCAAGGACGTGTGCATCGAGACGCCGTTCTACTGCGACTACGGGTACAACATTGTCATCGGCGACGACGTGGTCATCGGGCCCATGTGCACGATCCTCGACGCGCGGCGGGTCAAAATCGGCGCCAGGACGATCTTGGGACCGAACGTCAACATCTACACGATCGACTACAGCAAGAACCCGACGGACCGGAAGGGAAGCAAGGCACTCGCGTTCGCGCAGGAGGTGACGATCGAGGAGGAGGTGTACATCGGCGGCAACGTCACGATCCTGCCCGGGGCATACATCTGCAGGGGCTCCACCATAGCAGCAGGGTCGGTGGTGACGAGAAAGGCAAGTTGGCCCCAGGGGGTGGCGGTGCGCGCGCGGCGGCTGACGTTTGTTCACAGCGCATCCCGAAGAACGCGCTGGCGGCTGGGTGTCCGGCACAGTACAAGGACCGGTTCTGGGAGGACAACCCGTATGCGCGGCCGCAACGGTGACGGCGGCGGCGGAGGGCAGGGGCGCGGTGGCGCAAGCGAGGTGACTGTGATTCCGGTGGCACTGTACTATAGCGTGACTCGGGGTGGAGCGGCCAGCTGGCGTGCGGCGGGGAGGATTGGCCGTGTTTCTGGGCTGGGGGCCGGGGGCCGGGGCCGGGGCCGGGGGCCGGGCGCGCGGCCGGGCGCGCAGAGGTAGACAAGGTTTCTGGAAGCTCTGGAGGCTGAGGACTGCGGCTAATACTGAGCACGACGGTTTGGCAGAAGTCCCCATAAGGTCGGCGGCCGCGGGCGCAGCGCAGGGATATCCCGGCCGGCGCAGATGATTTTCCCTCGGGACCCCGCGAGCTCGAGCCGCTGCGTCACCGCCCGCTGCCGCCGTGCCGCGCCCGCCGTGCCGCCCAGCGCTGGCGCTCGCCCGGCCGAGCTCCCTCAGCGACTCCAACCTCGCGCCCTCGCGCCCTCGCGCCCTGCCAGCCCGCCCGCCCGCCCTGCCCGCGTCGCCATGCCGCCCGTCGCCCGCCGTCTCGCGCGCTCCGCCGCCGCCGCCGCCGCCCGCCCGCCCGCCCGCCTGCTCGCGACCGCCGCCGCCGCCCCGCGCCGCCCCAGGACGGCACTGTTCTTCCCAGGCACGCCGCGCCCCGCCTCCCCACCCCCGCTGCGCCGTGATGCTGACGCCGCAGTTGCGCAGGCCAGGGCGTGCAGCGCGTCGGCATGGTCCAGCCGTGGCTCGATGCCTTCCCGCGCACCGTCGGCCCCATCGTCGACGAGATCGACCACACCCTCGGCCTCAGCCTGTCGCGCATCATCGCCGACGGGCCCAATGCCACCCTGACCGCCACCGAGAACGCCCAGCCCGCCATCATGGCCACCTCGGTGCTCGTCCTGCGCGTGCTCGAGGCCGAGTTCGGCTTCGCGCCCCGCCACCGCGTCGACTTCACCCTCGGCCACTCGCTGGGCGAGTTCGCCGCGCTGGTGGCCGGCGGCTACCTCTGCTTCGCCGACGCCCTGCGCATGGTGCGCCGCCGCGCCGAGGTCATGGCCCGCTGCTCGAAAGAAGCCTCGGCTGCCATTGGCGGCGGCGAGGTGGGCATGGTGGCCATTGTGTGCGAGAACGAGGAGCGCATGCGCGCCCTCATCGACATGGTCTACGACTTCCTCGGCATGGGCTCCGACGGCTCCAAGACCGACTCGGCCGAGGACGTGCCCGCCGTCGACAAGGTCCTGATTGCCAACATCAACAGCAAGAACCAGATCGTGCTCAGCGGCAGCATCGAGCGCATAGCCACCCTGCTGACCCACCTGCGCCAGTTTGGCGGCCACGACCCGCGAGCCGTCCGCTTGAAGGCCGACAGCCCCTTCCACTCGCCGCTCATGAAGCCCGCCGAAGACGAGATGAAACGCATTCTGTCCCGCCCGTCCAAGACCTCCAGCGACGGGGACATCGTGACCTGGCCAGGGCACATGCCGTGCATCTCCAACGTCTCTGCACGCCCCTTCCGAAGTCGCGCCGATCTGAAGGATTTGCTGGCACGACAGTGCGTTGAGACCATCGACTGGTGGGGGTCTGTCAGGTACCTGGACAAAGAGGAGAAGGTGCGCAGGTGGATTGGCGTCGGTCCCGGCAAGGTTGGCCGTAATTTGGTTGGCAAGGAGGTGGGCATGAAGGGCACCGTCAAGGGCGGCGGCGTCTGGGGCATTGATGATCCTCGCTACGTCGAAGAAGTCATGAAGGCTCTCGACGCAACAGAATTGGCGGACGAGGACTGAAGGGTGTTTCCCCTCGGATGCTCGCGTTGCCGAAGGATACTTTGGACCAGGCTCATTCTACAGATCGAGCGTGTGGACTACGGGCGGCCGTTTTGCAGGTTTCGGAGGGATTCCGCAAAGAGGCGATACTGACCGCTATGGACGTGCCGGGGGACCGGCATAGCCCAGCAGGAAAAGGAAGACCCAGGCCCATTGGATGGCTGAGCACGAGCAGCTTGGAAGCTTCGCTCTCCTCACGGATGGCGAAGAGGTTTTGGGCTTCAGACGAAGCGTTCACGGCATGTCATTTCGTTCCACTCTCAGCTGAAGTCAGATCCGATTGGCTAGCCTACGTGGTCAGTTCGCATGGTATTGCAACAAGCTCATGTGGGCAGTGAAGGATCCGTCCGGATGGAATTGGCATTTCTTTGGCGGCACATCTGCATCTGGACGAACGCCCCAGCTGCCCGTGAAGGCATGCACATGTTGCATCACTTCCCGAACCGACATCGAACACTCTACGCACCACGAGCCCAAATCCCTTGCGCCGATGGCCAGGCACCGGCCAATTCCACCACGAGACTTCAAGCAACCTATGGCGCTGCGATGTAAAGCCCAGAATCTACATTGCAACTCGTCAGGCCTGCCTCACTTTCGGCAAACACGGATTAGAGACTACTCACCAACTTGGATCTTGGCGCCGGTGATGGAAGTGTTCTTGGCTAGCATGACGAAGGCATTGGCGCAGTCATGAAGATCGGTATCTTTCTTCAGCGCAGCCCTCTCTTTGAGAGATTTGATACGTTCTTCACCATAGAGATTGCCCTGAGCGATTGTGAGCGGATGGGAACCAAAGGCGAAAATGACAACCGAGATGAGCAGAAATTGCAAGAATTCCTGAAGTGTTGTTTCCTTGCTCAGGATAAGTGTGCACTCACCCAATCAGTCAGCAGCAAGCCTGGCAACACGGCGTTGATCCGGACTTTTTCGCCCTGCGATGCAGCCAAGCACTTCATCAAATGAAGCTGTGCCGCCTTGGTCACAGAGTACCTGTTCGCCATGAATGCATCAGCTCTGGGCATTGTGCGATCGGGGGGGTACAAGGGAGATGGCCTTACGCCATTGAGCTACCGCCCTGAGAAACACCCTGTATCAAACGTCAACCAGATCGACTCCACCTTCCTCTAGCCACAGGCCGGCACTCACTGCTATGGATGAAGTGATGAGGAACACACCGCCATCCGGGTTCGCACGGAATGTGGGTAGGGCGGCGCGCATCAGGGCAAGTTTTCCCTTGACGTTGACGGCCCAGCACTGCGACCTTCGTTTAGCCACACGGAACCGGGACTTGGCAGCAAAGATCATTGGAGTAGGGTGGTGCCTACCTTGTCCCAATCATCTTCCCCTAGTGCGTCGAGGTCACTCCAGTCGGTAGTGAATTTGGTATAACCCTGATCGGTACATGTAGTCAGTTAGTCAAAGGGGTTAAGACACCTCGTTCATCGGATGGGCGGCGCGAGCACATAAGCGAAGAGCACTGTAGTGGTCTGAATCGGGTCGCTGGGAGAGGTTTTCCTACCGCGTTTCCAATGAGAATGTCTAAACCCCCGAGAGTCTTGATGGATTCTTGCACGCATCGTTCACATTCGGCGGTGACACCAACGTCCTACTCATGCAGGTGAATTAGCCAACAAAGCCGTGTTTGCGATCGTAGACGTTTTGGCGCTCACCGCTTTGATGATAGTAGCTTTGACGCTGTACTTCTCTTCAACTTCGTTTGCCAGCTCCCTTGCCACGGCCTCCGAGCTCTGGAAGTTGATGGCGATGTTGCAGCCCTCAGCGGCGAAGGTGCGGGCGAGAACAGCGCCGAGACCTCTGCTCCCTCCTGTAATTAAAACATTTCGTCCCTTGAGGTCGTATGGCATCTTGGATGCTTCAACACTCCTGTGCTCGTCCACAGCAAAGCCGCAGGGATGGGCCTGCAAAGATGGGAAAGAGGCACTTTCGGAAGTCGAATGCCAACAGTGGACTTCGAGAAGCTGCCGACGAGCAACGCGCGGCCAAGGAGCTGCTTATCACCGCGGGCTGGAAAGGCCACCGCGGAGCCAGGCAGAGCGGGGACACCGGGACACGGGGTGCCTTGGTTGCTGGCAGAGTCAGATCGGACCGGACCAGAGGAAGCCGCTACGTACTCAAAGCGGCGTCGCAGAGATGGCCAGGCTGTGGGTTGGAGTCAGCGAGGCAGTGGGTGGTGGGTGTGGTGAAGAGTGGGATGACGTCGGGGGGACCGACGACCTGACCCCTCCAGTCGGATCTCGGACGAGGGATCGACAGGGTCTGGCGGCCTTACCCCGCGCAGGGCTGGTACGAGTAGCTAACTCGGGCTCTACCGCGCGTCTACATATGCACATGCCTCGGTTCTCCACACGAGATATTGGACGCCTCTGCATTCCGTTCCTCGCGGTTGTGCCTTCCCGGTTTTTACTTCCCGGCTGCCGATTGGGCGATTCAATCGCGCGGCAACGAGCTATGCCCACGACAGAACGGCAGCTCCGAACAGGAACGGACAGACAGCCTCGCTGGAAGTGGCTGATATACCCACGCGAGAAGCATCGTGTGTAGTAAACGTCAAGAAAGCTAAGCCCAGGAGAACATTCCTGCGAAATTAAGCCCAACCGGTCTTTGCTTTCTCAGACACAGCGGCGGGTCTATGGATATTACTATGTATGTAGGTTAGGCTTCCATCTACCCGCCCACGCTCGTACCGCAGCATTCTCCTACCCGCTAAGCAATGCAGCCCTCGTGACTTCTCGCCTCTGGAGAAGAGATGGCCGGCAGCTCGAAAATATTCCTACAAGACCGTCTAGCACAGCATCGCCTCTCACGGCGGTATACACTTGCCTTTCTCATCCAGATGAAAAGACATGCGCCCGAAAAAAATCCACTTCCGCTTCTTCCCGTCTCCGACCCTCCTTTGGTCTAGGTATCAGTCAGCCCAACAGAAACACACCAATTAACAAGCAGCCAAAAAAAAAAACCAGCACTCCATCCTAAGAGCCAACCGTGTGCAGGAAGCAGCGCAGTCGCGAGGGCGGTACGACTGCAGGGAACCAACCTCAATCCCAGACGTGCAGCAGGTGCGAAGCGATGAGGTATGATGTCGATGACCCAGTAAACGAAACACAAGAACAGAAACGGTGCAATGCAGCAGGCAAGAAAGTGGCGCGAGATCCAACAAGATGAAAATTTGAACCCCGGGTTATCCCACCTGTCCAAAAACATTTTTTTCTCTAGTTTGACGCCAAAAATGCTCCAACGCT
Organism: Neofusicoccum parvum; assembly: GCA_020912385.1. Classification (NCBI taxonomy): domain Eukaryota; kingdom Fungi; phylum Ascomycota; class Dothideomycetes; order Botryosphaeriales; family Botryosphaeriaceae; genus Neofusicoccum; species Neofusicoccum parvum. The sequence continues at coordinate 967,713 of CP087219.1, read as the reverse complement.
CAATGATAGACAAGAAGTACATTGCCCTCAGATGCCGTGAAATCCGAGGGCGGTGAGTATTAAACACAATGAGATTTTGTGGATGTGGTGAAGGTCCGTCCACGTTTCGCTGGAACTGCCGACCTGTGTGAGTCGAATGCCGTCGACTGTTTAGCTTCCTCTGAAGGCATTCGAGAGACATTCGTTGAGGATCGAGTGGTCCAAACAGTCGAGGAAATTCGGGGGGAAGGAATAGGTAAAAGCAATAGGTCGGCCTGCTCGGCCAAATGGCCCTTCCAGCTTTTACTGTTCTTTCTTCTCCTTGTGCGGACTTCCGTATTAAACCGACAACACTGTCGAAAGGAGATCTCGATTTGTAATGATCGTGGCCAGTGTGAGAAGAAAGAGGAAATTCATGACGATCGTCTCATTTGCCCATCATTGACGGAATCGGCTTCCGCTTTGCCTTTTGCTGAGGAACTCTCGGCACGCCTTGGATGACTCTTGGCTCCTTCATCAACGTTGGGTCCAGCTTAGCCGGCTGACGGCTTACAATTGAACGATAGTCTCCAGGAAAACGCGCGGATGGCGGCGTCGCAACTGCTGAGCGCCACAGGTGGTCCGAGGTATCATTTAGGAAGTCGGTAGAAGACTTCGAGAAGAAAGAAGTGCGACCACGATTCTTCTTGGAAAGGATGATCTGGTCAAACAGCTTGATCGATGGGTCGTCAGGACGAGTGCTTTCTCGCTCGTGGACGAACTCATTGAAGCCTAGGTGATGAGCTGGTCAGCGGCGTGCCTTCTATGAAACACGACCTATCACTTACCTTGCGTCTCGCGCAACATGGCAAAGTACTCCTGGTTCTCGCTCGGCATGCTTCGCAGGAAACCGTCCATATTGAACGAGTAAAGCAGTCCCGACTTCTTCTGTTCTGAGTTCGGAGCACCCAAATATCGCCTGTATGTGTAAAGCAGGCTGGCGAAACAACGGACAAAAGCAGCTCGCACTTGGTCGGCCTGGAAGACAGAAGGACAAACGAGGCAGATCTGGTTCAGGCACCTGGGGTGCGAGATCACACTGCAGCCTATTTCATGGTCAGGATGGGATTGAGTGACAGCGAAACAATGCATGGCTTACCAGTGCACCTGTAGATACCATCCTCGGCCTTCTCGTCGCAGATAGAACAGGTTGCTTTCTCTTCGTTCGGTCTCCATTGCATGCAGTGACCTTCGCACCATTGCGTTGTGTCTGTGTTGCGCACAGGAGCCGAGAAGGCGTTGGGCATGACGGTCGAAGCAGCAAGGGTGGACTGGGCATAAACAGACGGGGCATACGAGGAACCCGGGGCACGGTAGTCAGCACCAAGGGTGGATGTGGACAGGTTGGACGAGTGACCAAGGAAAGGCTGGCTCGGACGTCGTAGCGTATTCATCCTCTCAGGGCCAAACTGCGGCAGCGAGTTAGTACTTTTAACGGACACGACCTTATGGAATGCTTGTTGAAGTACCGAAGAGCTCCGTCGCGAGGCCGCGTCGAAATGGCCGGAGCGCTTCTCACGGAGGCTTGCTTGGAGGGCGTAACCGGAATCGCTACGGGAAATTGGCGTAGAGGGCAGGGGAGGGAATACCGTTGAAGTAGGCGACCGGCTGCTGGGCGATGGAGGCGAGTTGTTGGTCCTGCTGGTCGAGCTTGTCGACGGTCTCTCAGCGCCACCTCGGCTGGCACCTCGGCTGGCGCCACGACTTTCGGCTCTGGCTTGGAGGAAGGCGTTGAAAACGCAGAGTCGCGGGGCAGTCACACTGCCGGCAGCCCCAAAAGACGCCGAGTTGAGGCTAACGTAGTGGGCGAGAGTTGCGCGAGGGGCCTTGTGCGTGAATATGGCCGTGTTCTCCGAAGATAAAGAATCGTACGGGTAGGCTTCGATGGCATAGGCGGGTGGCCCGGTCGAGACGCCGTATTTGATGTGGTGGGGTGCAGCCAACTGCAGCAAGGAAATCAACTTCCTCCGTTGCTGGCGAGGCAGCGGGACGGGAGGAGCCGTGCTCTCGATGACGTCTTGATCAAGGTCCACAAGCACGAAATCATCTTCAGGCAACTCCACGTTCTCGTAGCGGCGTTCAATCCCTACGATGTAGGGGCATGGCGCTTCCAGTGCTTGGATCAACCGAACCGGAAGGACAGGAATGAAGACACCCGCCCACTTGAATGGATAAAGCAGGTGAGTTATTGCCGCGCTGACGAGGTGTAGCATGCTCGTGTGTGAAGAGAGCAAGATGATGCGCCCCTCGGAGAGCACGTATTCGAAAAGGGTGACGATGTTTTGGATTGAGAGAGACCGGAAGAGAGCGTAGATATCAGTGTTCCGGGAACCGGGCAGTTCATTGGCGGCCTCCTTCCGCGCGTACATGCGCAGTTCGCGCACGGCAAGTTCGACCTGAGTAATTGAAGACATGGGGCTGAGCGCCTCGGCGCAGAGATTGATGACGTAGCGCTCAAGCGGCTGCCACATGCCGATTCTAGGTGAGCTTGCCGGAACCCGTAGGATACTGCCCTGATACATGGGCACGACCACGGCCCGGAGCCACTCCTTCCAGAAGCTTGTCATACCGCCGTCTCTTCCCAGCACACCATACGCACGGGGGATCCAGAGGCCGGTGTCCCCATCAGTCAGGCCGTCGATCTTTGACGCGGCACCATGTCTGACGGGCCGCAAGAGGTCGTTCATCAGACCGATCTTTTCCTCGACTGCGCTAATATCATCCTCGAGTCTCTCTCTCTCTTCGGATCCCGAAGGCACTGTGGGCAGCTGTGCTAATAACCTGGACAGTTTTGCCCTCTCGGCGGCCAGGCGCTCTCCAAGACTCCCTGCCAGCTCTCTCTCTTCCGGAGTCATGTTGGCCTTCCGCCACTCCTCGCACTGCCGCTCCAATTCCTCGGCTGCTACGGGGTTCAGTGGCACCCAGACAGTCAGACAGATACCGTGCAGCTTGGAGCCGTCGCCGTTCGTCATGGCAAAGCCGTGCCATGTGGACCTCGGGCGCTCGTCTGACGACACCACATTGACGTCGTTGGGGAAGGCGAACATTGGGACGTAGTCCGGGAAGGGATTTCTCCTCTTGAGCTCGTCGACCATGGCCTTGGGCGGATATCTGTCGAGCAACACGGGCTCGTATCTTCTCTTCAGGGGGTGCATGTTGGGCGTGTGGAGGAAGGGCCGCGGAGCAGGAATGACGGAGTTGTATCCACTCATTCTCCTTGATGTGCGAATCGAAGCTGCAGCGACGAAGTTAACAGACGCGCGCGCTGGGGCGCCGCGGGCTAGGTGCACACTTACAGTTCCGCATCACGCTGGAATTGCGCTGGCTTCTGCCAATTGTGCTGATCCTCCTCCTAATGCTTCCAATTCCAGCGCCCAGACTGCTTGCGTCCTCACTCACAATCCTCTGCGTCTTGGGCCTGGGGCGCGGGCGATCCTCCTGCTTGAGCGTGCCAGCGCTGAATTGTATCTCCTCGAGGAAGGTCTCGCGTTCGGCGGCGAACTTGCGCAGCGCCTGGTCGAAGTCGAAGTCGGTCAGGCCGGAGCCGCCAATCTGGGGAAAGCCCTTGATGGTGGCGCTGCTGCGATTGCTCGCGGTGGGCCCGGGGCCGCTGTCAGGGCCTATGACGCTGCTTATCGACTGGCGCGTCTCGTGGCTGGCGCGCTTGGAGAGAGACAGGCCGTCGGACGAGGTGGGCCGCGGCGGGGTCGGGGTGGCCTCCTCCTCAACCTCGAGCGCGGCATCCTCCTCGATGGTAGACTCGACGGGAGCAACGGCGGCGCCGTTGACGCGCTGGGCATCGTAGACCTGCGAGGACTCGATGCCGGATATGAAGAAGTAGTCGGCGAGGGGCACGTTGGCCGGGTCGGCGGCGGGCGGGGCGGGGGCCATGGTGGTCGCAAATCAGGTAGCGATGTAGCGCATAGAAATGGAGGCAAACAGGAGCAAAGAGCGGCGTGGGGGTTGGGGCAAAGGAGCGGCGGCGCGCAGGGCGGGCGCGGAGTTCAGCGAGAGAGGCAGTATGGGAGGGCGGCGTCAAGTCATGTACGGGCACCGTTTGTGTACTGGAGCTGCATGGACGTTTTGCGGCAGACGGGCGCGCGGGAGCTTGCGTTGTGCGACAGAGACGGAGGATGTTGCGTTTCGAGTGGGCCGGCGCGGTCTCGTCAGGACGGCGCGGCGTGAAGGCTGGGCCTCGGGCGGCGGCCGGGGGGTGCTTTGAGGGGGGTCAAGTGACGGCAGCGATAGGGCGCTGGGGCGGGTCAGGAGTGGTTCTGGTGGTATAATATTAAGAAGGTCGCGAGCAGCGATCCTGGCTTGCCTCGGGCGCATCGCGCTGTGCGGCCTGTCAAGCTTCGCTCGCTGTTATCTCTCCAGAAAGACCGGGCTGGCACTGATCGCCCAGGGCCCGCCCAGAGCATCGCCGCGCGACAAGGACAGGCCTGCCAGCGCCCGCCAGGGAGCACCGCAGCGGCTGCCACACGCTGCCGGGCTGCTAGGGCTGCCGCCGCCCAGTCAGCGCTGTGCCTGGCCGCCGCCCGCTCCACCACCACCACCACCACCACCACCACCACCACCACCACGACCGCCGCCGCTCGCCTGGCCAGCGCGCTGCCCTCGCAACGCGCGCATCCCCACAGCGGCGCGCGATATTTCGCGCCGCCCGCTTGCGCAGGCACACGCGCACATCAGCATTTGACCCGCCCGGCGGCGGCCAATGGCGCCGCCGCGAGGGTCTCTGTAGCGCGGCGCCCTGATCGCCGCCCGCGCCCAGCGCCGTGCCCCCCAGCAGCCCCGACCACAACTAGCCGGCGGACGGACGCGCTGCTCGTACACCTCCGCCCAACGCGGGCCCTCGCCCGAGTACAATACGGCGCGCCGATAGCACGCCTCCCTCGAGCGCACCGCTCCATTGGCCGCGCGCCGGAAACGATACGTCCTCTGCGCTTGGCGTGGTGATCGCTGGGGCCGCCTGCTCGCTGCCATTTCCGGCTGCCGTCCCTGGACGCGCCTGCCGAACGGCCGCGCGAGCGACACGGCCGTCGACGACGCAGCAGCCCGCGGGCAGGGGGCCATTACTCGCCGCGATCATCTGCACATGATGCCACTCCGGGCTGAGCGCAGCGCGACCGCCCGCGTCGTGAGCCGCCGCGTCGAGGAGGTTTCCCCTTTCTGCGGCCGCGCTGCAGGGACCACGGCGTCAATGCAAATTCCGGTCGAGCAGCATAGTGGCGCTTGGCGCAGCATGTGTCGACATATCCACACGCGCCCCTCCTGCTGATGCGCGCACATCGCACCTTTCGAAAAGGGGCTTGGGCTACTCATCACCGGCCTCCCCACACGCGCCTATATTTATCACGCATCCGTGTGCTGAGAGCAGGCGCGCGTGAAGACCGCCGCGTCCGTGCGGACGCGTCCAAAGCTAATCTTGGTGATTGACGCAATCAAGCCCCGGGCAGAGATCTCCAAGCCACGGTGCACCACGTTTCGCGCTGGCAGCTCCGGCTGTTTGAGCAGGCCACGTTTGATGTTGAGTGCTGCGCCAGCTCCGCGGGCCCGATGCTCCAGTCCTCGTTTGTTTGGTCTTGCATTTTAGCCTTCAACCCGCCAGCTCCCCTCGTCAGGCACCGGCACAGGCACAGGCACAGGCGCGCATAAACTCTTCTCCACCATCCTTTTCTACTTGCCGCGTCTGCCCTGTCGCCACGCCCGCTCGGGAGCCCGTTCCGCATCCCGAGGCCAGCTGGTCTGCCCACGCTCTGCCTACACCTGTGCCTGTCAGCCCGTCCATCGTGGACCTCCCATCCTTCAAACTCTATTTATGCCGCCGGTCCGCTCCTCGTGACTTTAGCGACGGGCTGTGGCTTCGTTGGCTCTTCAGCCGTAGAGAAGCCACAGCTTCAATTTCCGTGTGTCTGCCTGGTGGAATGGCCTCATTCGTTTCAACGCGATCGCGTGAATAGAGGCCCGATCTTCAACGATCCCCGGCCACCTAGCGGGCTGCGCCACTGCACCCAAAGGTTGCGGACGAGCACCCGTCGGCCCGCTGCTTTGACCGCAGGAGGTGTATCGCCCTCGGCCACACCCTCCTGTTGCTCAAGGATAAAGGCGACCTGTGAGACATCTCCTGGGCCTAGAACGGGGAGGTGCGGCGGCTCTTCCGGCGAAGCGTTGAGAGGCATGTTCAAGGAGCTGGCCCTGAACGGTGCTTCAGCATTGACAATTACTGGCTACAAAACTGTTTCAGCAAGGCGTCACCGGTACAATCCATGGACTTGGCACCTACCTCGAGGCTTAAGCTTCCCTCGCCAAGATTCTCAAGCTGTGCTTCCAACACGAACTTGCTCAGCCCATTCTTCGACGTTAACTCGCTGGTCTTTGTCTTGACGCTGATGAGCTGCTGCGCGACAAACTGGTACAGCTTTCGGAACGTGCGGACACGCCCGCTTGCCGCCTTGCCCTCACCAGCCATCTGAGTCTCCGTGTAGGTGACTGTAACGGCCAGGGTGTGCGAGCCCTCCTCCTTCAGATCGAACGTGAGGATCTTCTGCACCGACTGACCGACGCCGACGATAGCTTGGGCCGCGTCGGCATCATCGCTCGGTTCTAGCTCCAACGGTATGCCGCTAGGGGTAGAGGGAGTCTGCATGTCGGCAGCGATCTTCACACCGCTGACGGTCTTGCTCTCGTCGCCTTGCAGCAGCTCATTGTTGGCGCACAGCGTACAAGAGAAAGCCTCCCCAACGTAGGCACTCCCAAAGGCCTCGGGCAGTTTCAGCAGCGGTGTGACGATGAAAGGGTCCTTGGGGTCCGCAGTGGGATATGCGAGGGAGGCTTTGGGCGAGATGGTGAACTCATCGGGCTCGGTGGGCTGTGGGAGCGGGAAGCTGTGGGCCAGCGAGGGCCGCGAGAGACTAGCGCAAGGTGTTGGTTACTGGAGCAGCGGGGCAGCGAGCAGCGCGGGTAGCTTTACCGCAGGACCTTAAGGCTGACCGAGTGCGGGCCTTTGAGGCCTTCGCTGGTCGAGTGGGAGCGCTGGTGGGCCATGGGCGGCGGAGTGCTGGCGGCGGCGAGGATGGGAAGGACGCAGCGTCTGCCGAACGAAGCACCCGACAGCCGGGCTTCGCATGAAAAGGCAATGCGAGGGAGTCCTCGAAGATGGGCAGCCGGCCTGAATCCGATGTGGAGGTAACTCTTGACGTGCAGGGCACTGCGGGAGCTCGACAAGCGAGCTGGCGGATGCTGCCGCGTGCGTCCCCCGCCGCCGCGGCGTCCCTTGGCCCACCGCCCGGAGAAATTTCAACGCCCAAAACCAGCTCGACCACCCGGCTTGCTGCCGCCCGTGCAACCTCGCACAACTCGCGAAACTCTCTCCGCCTCCTCCGTTGGCTGAAGAAGAGATGAGCAGTGACACCAAGGGCCACGTCGTCCTGCGCCGATCTGCACATCTTGTCTTGGTTCTCGACACTCCCAAAGGTTGTCCCTGTCTCAGCGCCTTCTGTACGCTGTCCGGCCGGGACGCTTCTGTCTGACCTGCTGTTGCACAGGCCGAGGTGTTTTTGCTGCCCAGGACATTCCTGCACGGACAACCATAGAGGTGTGTCCTGTGCTGCCTCTCGGGGCTGAAGAGTATGCCCAGCATATCGGACAGACTTCCTTGTATCACTACACGTAGTATGTCTTGACTGAGCAGCCAATTACCCCGCGTTCGTGTGATAACCAAGACGAACAGCAACTGGCCCATATGCACGGCCGACGGAAGAAGCCAAATGACCCAAGCCGTGATATTTGGTCTTGGTTCCATGTTTAACCACGCCCGCGACCAAAACGTAGGCTGGAATAGGGATGTTGAGCGACTCCTGGTCACGTATCAGACCCTCCGCGATGTGAAAGTAGGAGAGGAGCTCTGTATGTGCCCCTGCACCTTGTTATCCTTGCAAGTATGCTGATGACGTGCAGGCATATCGTATGGCGATCGATTAACTTTCAAAGACGCAGATGCTTCGAAAGCCTTCGATGAAGAAGACGGGCTGGACTTCTTAGGTAGAATACAAGTCGATTCGTAAGGCCACAATAGTGGGTGATCTGATAGGTGAATGCACACAAAAACGAAACCTTGCCCATCCATCCCATGCGTCTCAACACATGCCTTTCATTGCTGATTCCTCCGCTCTGCTCTGAACACACCCGGATATTCTCCTTAGACGCCGAACTCTCCTTTCCCCTGATGCTAAATCCATAATTACTGCGCCTCAACCTTTGGTGGCTCAGTGTCTTGCTGTGCCGTCTCGCTTTCCTCCTCGGACTCTTCCTCTGCTGCAGTCCTTAGCTCGTATGCGAGATCAAAGCATTCCGCCAAGAGATGATTCACGGCCCCCTGCCCGTCTGGGATGTCGTCTCCAATCATAAACTTCCCGTCTTGACGCATGTTGTCGATAGAGTTCAACTGCCACATTTGTCAGGGGATGTCATGAAATAGTGCGGGAGGAGACAGTACCTTCATGCTATAAGGGTACAGATCACGAGGAGATGATACGCCACCGGATCTTTTGACTTCTTCCAAACACCTCTTCAACGTGTTGAGTTGGTTATAGATTGGCAGGAGAGCCTCCGAGACAGGTTCAGAGGAAATAATGAGGAAGTATATCAGGGCGTAGCTTTTGCGAAGAAGATAAAGCAACGTCTGTTCAGATCGTCAGCTACTGAGTAGGGCAGGAAATTTTAATTACTAACCCTCTGAGTGTGCAGTTCGGCAGGTCTTCCTAGCGCATCAAGGAAGTTACCGTCCACTCGGCTCTCGTCAATCCTGTCGAGTTGACGTTGGAAGCTGTAGAGATCCGTCTCCCGCAACGACCATGCTTGGGTAAGCTGCAGCTTCTCGAGTTGAGTCCGGATATTGAGGAGTTTCCTGTATATGTCTTCAAACTTCTCATCGACGTTGCCTTGCCTGGAGGGCCGGGCAAGTTAGCCGACGTGTTCAACGGCAGGATTAGAAGATAATTCAACGCACCTTTGCATTATTATGTCATGCCAAAGGAAACAGCGTGTAAGTAGATCCTGAACGAGCTCGTCTCCTTCCGGTGCCGCATCTGCTGGGCGGATTTGCATATGCTGGATTACCTGTGCGTAGCGCTCCTGGTCAGAGAGGTCTACGTCAAGCTTCTTGTCCGCTTGGAGCTGTTCAGCAATTTGCTTCAGTTGCTCATGGAGCTGCTTGACCTCAGCCGCAGGGAACTACACGATAAATCAGCCAGGATCCACCACAAAATGTCCGTAAAGGTGCAATGGGTCACGGGCGCCTGGAAACGTCTATTGGGCTTCCAGAAAAGTATGTCGGAGCGCCCGGACGAGGACTTGCGATCAACCTTTCGAGGTATTTCTCATGCAGCTTACCTTGGAACGGGTGTTACACGCTGAAAGAGACCGTAGAAGCGAGACCAACTTCTCGTAGGTCGGCTTCAGTTCAGGGCTGAGCTTCTCTAAGGAGTGTTGCAGCTTTCCTAGGAGCTCCTGGCAGACATCCATGCGCGCTTCAAGGAGGGTGATGAGGTGTGGACTGTACGTCTCTTTACCCCTTTCGACAGAAGTACGGTATTCCTGCAAACGCTGCTCGATAGAATCCAAGTCCTTGGGCGAGAAGAATGCGGCCTCGTAAAGGTGGTCCAGCAGACGCTACAGGCTGTAAGCGTCCAGATACACGCAGTAGAGCGGAGCAAGATTTACCTTCATGGTCGAGACGGCGGAATAGGTAGCCGGGGCCTCGTGGTTCTTACCAATGGCCATGTAGGCCAGCGATATCAGTTGGAAGCAGTCATCGAGGACAGTGTCGACTGGAAGGGGTGTCAGTCACAAGCTTCGGTGGGTGCTGTCGCGCATGTGTCGAGGGCGAAAGTTTAAGGCTGGCGGGGGTGCGAGGGGCGAGACGGGCAAATGACAGACCTCTGTTCTGCTCCAGGCGCTTGTGGGTGCGAATCTTATTCAGGCGCTCGACCTGCTCGACAATGCTGCCGTACAGGCGGATTACGTCCTCGGATTTGACGTAGGTGGACTTGTCTGCACGCAGCAGCTCGAGCTGGGTGCGGATGCCGAGCAGCTGATCCAGGATGGGCTGCTCCTGGGGGTCCAGCGGAATGCGCACCGCGGGCGAGTCGGTCATGGCGGAGCTGTCTCAGAGGGGCGCGACGTGTGATGCGATACGGGGAGCAGGCACAGCACAGCGGCGCGTTGAGTTATTTGAGAAGAGCCGGTTGACGTAACTGACGCCTGGATCGCCGAAGCGCAGCATCGCTGATGCGGGGCGCGCGCCAAGCCCTCGCTAGCTGGAACAACACTTTCGCCGCGCGCCGGCCCGGGCACACATGTTGCTCAACACGCCGCCCAAAAAGATCGCGACCCGAGACCTCGACAGCGACGACAACATCGAACCCGCGCCCACTTCACGCCACCACCGACACACCGCTGCAATGTCGACCGCCGAGCTTGCCTCTTCCTACGCCGCCCTCATCCTCGCGGATGACGGTGTTGAGATCACCGTCAGTCGTCCGCCGTCCACGCCGCCTGCCCATCGCTAACCGCATCGCAGGCCGACAAGCTCCAGACTCTGATCACCGCCGCGAAGGTCGCCGATGTCGAGCCCATCTGGACGTCGCTGTTCGCCAAGGTACGCTGCGCGCGCGAGCCCGGATTTCGGGAGGGGCTGGTTGGTTCTAACATGGACACAGGCGCTTGAGGGCAAGGACGTCAAGGAGCTCCTGCTGAACGTTGGCTCCGGCGGCCCCGCTGCCGCCGCACCTGCTGGTGGCGCCGCCGCTGCTGGCGGTGACGCCCCCGAGACCGCCAAGGAGGAGGCCAAGGAGGAGGGTATGTTTTTGTCCCCTGCAACCACGCGGTTTGGCGCAGGACGCACGCTGACACAGCTGTTTCACAGAGAAGGAGGAGTCCGACGAGGATATGGGCTTCGGTCTGTTCGACTAAATGCCTTCTCCTTTCGTCTACGGGTTTTGCATGTAGCCAGGGCTGGCGTTTGTCGATGCAGCAGGTTTAGCTGGAGCCTCAAAATCAAAATACCACATCCCGGCACAACGTTTCGACCACTGCGACCTCATCGTGAATCGGTTCGGCTGTGGCTTGCAGTGCGCTTTTTACATCGGAGCAAGGGTTTGGATCCGGGCATTCGGCGGGAGAAAATGTCGTGGTACGGGAATGGGAACATGAATACTTCGATGGCGGCTAGCATCGTCAAAGCTAGGCAATAGATTTCAGTCTCTTGCTCGGCTATATTCTGCACTGCGCAGCTGATACCTGTGGAAGAATGTCGGACGTCGATCCACAGCGATAAGGAGCCGAAGTCCCTTGCTGATGATTCACGGCGATCATCAGCAGGGATTGAGACAGCCCTTCGGAGCTTGTGGGCTCCAGGTCGATCTACCTGGCGGTCCGCAAGAGCGCAGGATCAAATCAGCTCTCGGGAAGCATAACCTGGCTTCGACCAATTGGTGGCTGCCATGGTTGCACAACAGCAAGCCAGTCTGTGACGACATCCATATTAGGCTTTCTTCAGGTCGCCCGCCGCCTTCTGCCAGAAACATTAGCTCTCATTCAAAAGTGCAGCCAGCGTCACGAAGCTCTCTCATCTCTTTGAAAGCCGCTTGTCGATGTCCAAGTACGAAGACGCCGTCTCTTCCGCTCTTTCCGATGACCACGGTGCTGCATGCCATGTGTGTCGCGTGTGTGTTCTTGTTCTCCATCATGGCGTTGGTACGACTAATGTTCCATCCACTGCGGCAGTTTCCAGGCCCAAAGCTGGCCGCACTAGGCAAGTGGCACGAGTTTTACTACGACGTGATATTGAGGGGCCAATTTGTGTTTCACATCCAAGAGCTGCACAGGAGTTACGGTAATCACACGAACCACCGCAACGTCCCAGCCTACGAATGCCCACAGACTGATTGAAGTCTAGGTCCAGTTGTCTCCCCTGAAGATTTCCACATCCAGGATAGTGACTTCTAGGGTGATCTATACGCGCGTGACTCAAAACCCTACAAATATGCCTGGATGGCGGACCGGTTCAGTCGGCCGTCTCTGCTCAAAACTCACGCAAACCAGTTGAGAACGAAGTCCACAGAGTTTAGCGGGCAGCTCTCAATCCACCGTCAGCTTCCTCCGAAAGTGCACGGCGTATTTCGAGCTGATCTGGCTGTTTCAGGTTCTCGAAACGTGCCATATATGACATCAAGCCTCTTCTATTGAGCAAAGTACGACTTATATGCAAGCACCTTGCGCAGCATGCGAAGTTCTCGGAGCCAATCAACCTTGCAGATTTCTGGGCTGCTTTCACGGGTGATATCATCACGAAGCTCGCCCGGGGACTTTGCAAGAACTCATTGGCTTCGGAGGGGTGCAAGGACAACTTCTACGCTGCTGTCATGAGCATTGGCTAATTCTCGAACTTCACCCTTCGCTTTCCTTCGGTTCGGTCAGTAGGTATATTCGTTATTTTAATCTGACGGGCAAGTACTAAGCACCACTGAGAAGATTTTGAGGGCTATTCCGCAGAACTATATTCCCGGAGCAGAATCCTTTACTCGAGTATAACAAGGTACGAATTTGCACGTTCGATTGGCCCTGGGATGTCTTGCGGTCTCCAACATTGTGTGCAGTTCACTCGCGAGCGCCTGCCTCTCTTGACGAAAGGTCCGGAATCCAAAGAGAAGATTTCACACCCTACAATCTTTCAGAAATCCCTCCGGAGCAGCTTCCCTCCAGATCAAAAGACAATCCCACGCGTTGCTGCTGAAGCAGGCAATACTGTTGGAGCTGGCGTCGAGACGGATGTGGAGCTTGCGCATGACTTTGCTCTCGCAAGCCCGAAGCTGAGCTCGAAAGGCATCAGGGTGCTTGCCAGACCGATAAACACAGACGGGAAAAGTCGGTCGTGGCTCTCGTAGTAGATTAGATTGACCGGCAAGATTGTGAAGACAATGGCTTTTTCTATCGAGCTCTGCGTAGCTAGCACGCGATACAGATACTTGCTGCTTCTGTCATTGTCTCCTACCGACCTTTCCAGTGGCAGCAACCCCGGAGGCAGGCGTAACCAGTTGTTTTTGGAAAGCGGTGCCGCCGTGCTGCGCTCCGATTGGCGGGTGGGGCTAAGCGAGAGTTGCGGCCTTCACGTCGATGTCGGGACGTCACGTTCCTCGTCAAACCACCCGCCTTCCAGCAACAGCCCGCCACCTCCTCCGCCTGGTGCGGCCCTCGCCCGAGCCAAGTCCACAGAAACAGCTGCAATCAAGCCCCGGGCGCCACGGCAGCGAAGATGGATGTCCGTCTCCTCAGGCCCGCCGACATTCCGCATGTCCAAACGGCCAACATCACAAACTTGCCAGAAAACTACTTCTGCAAGTACTACCTCTACCACGCTCTGTCCTGGCCACAGTTGTCTTATGTCGCCGTCGATGTGAGTGGTTGCCTCGTGTTTCTGCTTGTCTTTGCCTATCAGCTTTCGTCACTTTCCCTCTCACCGTCTCCTTTCCACTGTAAGGCCACATTGTGCCTTTCCATCGCTTCACGCTGGGCCTGGCTCGCTTTTCTCTCGCGGACTCCGGCGCTTTCTCTTCAGCGCATGCACTCCTGTATAAACGCTGCCCAGGCTGCGTTCAAATACACCCGTCACTTACGACGTGACTTGCCGGCAGTGTTGTCGAGCCCGTCGCTGACGTAATCCACACAGGTCTCGCGCCCGCCCAAAACCCCTTACGACCCTCCCAAGATCGTAGGCTACGTGCTTGCGAAGATGGAGGAAGACCCCGCCGATGGAATCCAGCACGGCCACATCACTAGTTTGAGTGTCATGCGCACCCACCGGCGGTTGGGACTCGCGGAGAAGCTTATGAGACAGAGCCGTAAGTGTTTTGCTTCATGGAATTCACTGCCGCCCCAATGACCCCCAAGATCCTGCCACTGGCATGATCGGCTCCGCAAACCATGTTGAGTTTGGCTTTTCTTCCGATGTTGTGTTATACATCGGCTCTCTTCTCTTCCATGCGATCCGTACCGGTGCCATGTGCCTAAACTGACTGATCGAAGAGCGCGCCATGGCCGAAACCTTCGGGGCGCACTACGTCTCGCTGCACGTGCGTGTGTCCAACAACGCTGCGTTGCGCCTGTATCGCGACACGCTGGGCTTCGGGGTGGACAAGGTTGAGGCTAAATACTACGCGGATGGCGAGGACGCGTATAGTATGCGCATGGACCTCTCGGACATCCGCCAGGCCATGATCGACGAAAGCCTCAGTGATGGTGAGGACGAGGGCGAACCGGTTGGCAGCTTGGGCAACAAGGATGAGGAGGGTGCTGACGGCAAGGGCGAGAAGAAGAGGAAGGTCAAGGTCGGACGGGGGTTGGGTGTTGGAGATTTGGTGGAAAGGAACGAGAGTTCGCAGGCAGCTTAGGCGGAGACAAGCTGATGTCTTCGGAGTTATACGAGACCACCTTCACAAAACTAAAATGAATCCTTTAGAGGTTGCCTATTAATATTTGTTTGCACCGTTACCCAGGTGCCGGTACCCACGCATCGTCTTTTGCTACTCTTGTGCTCTCTTCCATAGCAGATGTGAGGTTCAGCGAGCATTATGCTCTATTGGCTCCCAATTGGGCTCTCAAACATAGAGAAGGCCTGTCGCCATGCACAACAAAGCAGTATGACGCACGCAATCTTCTCCTGCCATCCTTACGGCTCGGAGCACTGCTCCTCGTAGAGCGCTTTCAGGGCAGGCACCGGCCTCATTGCCAGGTAAATAGCCAGCACCGGAACATTCCGCACCTTTTTGCTGGACAAGCTACTTTGGCCTCGTTGCGGCGGCTCGAACGCCTCGTCTTCATCGTCTCGTTCTGAGGAGCTCTCTTGTTCCTTGCTTGCCGCTGGTTTCCTCGAGTCATGGAGCCCTTCCAGCACACCTTTCACGCCCGTATACGCCCACCATCGCTTTTGCTCGTCATCCAGGGCGCGTTTGGCAACCTCGGCTATGGTGATCAGCTTGCTGGCGGCCGGGGCGCGGGCCTCAAGCAGCACGACGCCAGCGCTCCCCTCGTGTGCGCTTGCTGGCTTCACGGAGCCGCCCGTAGCGCCAACGTCGGCAGCAGAAGGCGAGGGGGGTTTTGTCCTGGCATCTGCACTGAGCGCAGCGATGGTGGCGCGAACTTTTGCTTGAATCTTCGAGCCTGCGACGACGTAGATAGTCGGGGCCGTGAGGACGGCGGAGCGGGCGCAGGTGCCGCGGGCAGACGCAGCAGACGCGGGCGGAGAGGCAGAGACCGGCGAGGCGGCGTTGTCGGCGTGGGTGAGCCGGCGGCGCTTGCTGGAGACGGGGTCGGCGGCGGGGCTGGAGGGCGGGCGGTGCTTGTTCGTCTTCGCCATGGCGGAGGGCGGTGGGTGCTGGGCGCAGGCGCAGGCGCGGAGGAAGGGCGGAGGAGCAGAGCAATGACGCGCGGTTGCGTGACACGGCGCAGGGTTGAGGCGCAAAACACGGCGGCTCCCACTGGCGGGCGGTGACGCGGAGAGCCAATCTACCTGGAGGCCCGCAGGGTCTGTGTCGCCCAGTCGCACGCGCAAGGCCCGGCGGGCTGGCTGCAGGTGCGCTGCAGGCGGGGCGGCGTCTGGCCTCAAGCCCGCCGTCGGGCAGGGCCGGCGGCGGCGCGGACGGGAGGCGGGCTACCGGTCCAACGAAGGAGCAGCAGAAATCAGCGCGACACATCAGACCACCACGACGCGACCAGCCCGGAGCCAGCGCGCCTCGTGCCTCATGTTCCCGTCGCTCACCTGAGCGGCGTGCTGCGCGCGCTATATAGCCTCGCGCGCCGCCGCAGCCATGGGTGCAGAAGGAATATCCTCTGCCTCCAGGCCCTGCCCAATCCGTACGGCGTGCTGCACCCGTCACCGCTCACAGCAACCTGAAACCACGCAAGAGCTCCCTGGGCTCCCGCCTCGGATAACAAGCCTCCTGGCCATTTGGCTCTGATTCAGCATACCTGCCGCCCGCGCCTACTAAACCCGTGCCCCAGCTCCCCCGCCGCGTTTCCACAGAGCCTGTCCCCCCTCTTCTTTCTCTCTGCCCGCCCGCCCCAAGCCGACACCATGGCGCCGCCCGGGCTGTACCAGCGCCCCATCCAGCACATTGACCGCAAAGACCTCTACACCAACCTCGAGGCCCGGATACAGTACCTGCACACTTTCCTCGACTTCAGCTCCAGTACGTACCTTCTCCCGAGCACAGCCGGCCAGTGTGCGCTGTCCTGGCCCGCCGAGCCCCTCAGCACCCAGCCGCCTCGGCCGCCCGGTCGAGAAACGCCCGTGTCCTCCAGCTGCCGGAGCCTGTTCAGTGGCTGACCTGCAAGTTTCGTGTGCAAAAAGGTGACATCGAGGCCCTGCAGACGGGGCACAAGTACATCAAGGCGCTGATCCCGGCCATCGTCAACATCGTCTACAAGAAACTGCTGCAGTATGACATTACGGCCCGCGCCTTCGAGACCCGCAGCACCAGCTTCGAGGGCCCCATGGACGCCGTGCCCGACGAGAACAGCCCGCAGATCATCCACCGCAAAATGTTCCTGCGCGCCTACCTGGTCAGGCTATGCTCCGATCCGAGCAAGATGGAGTTCTGGGAGTATCTGGACAAGGTCGGGTATGTGTGGCCTGCTGTTTAATTCTCTGCCCTATTGGGCACGGCCGATCTCTTCGTTTTTATTTTTGGACGCCTCGCATCCCTCCGTGGATGTTGCGGTGGGACGGCCCGCGAGCGTTGGCTGCTATTCTGGCTCGGCTGTTTCAAAGCAGCGGGCCAGATTGGCTGGCCTGTACGAGCCCAAGAGATCCGTCCTGCACGCAGCCCGCCCCTCATCCTCCCCTCTTTCCAACGCACCAAGGGTCCGGACTCGAGTGCTAATGACACGCGCAGCATGATGCACGTCGGCCGCGGCCGTCAGCACCCGCTCCACGTCGAATACATGCACATCGGTGCGCTCCTCTCTTTCATCCAGGATGTCCTGAACGAGGCCATCTTGTCGCACCCCCGACTGCACATGAACCGCAAGATCGCGCTCGTCAAGGCGCTGGGCAAGGTCATTTGGATCCAGAACGATCTGTTTGCCAAGTGGTACGTGCGTGACGGCGACGAATTCGCCGAGCAGATCGAGGATATCATCATCGAGCGCGAGGGATATCTGCACGGCAAGAAGATTATCGGCACGTCCGATGAAAGCGACGTCGAGTCGACTACGTCTGGAAGCACCCAAGCCACAGGCCAGGGCGCCCCTCCCGCCGGCGTATGCCCTTTTACTGGCGTGCAAAGAGGAATGGAGGGCTTGAAGGTCGGCGAAGGCTCGGCATCGTCCAAACCGAGTGGTGAGGAGGCAGCACCGCCGCAGTAGACGCCGTAAAGGAGGTCGTGGCCGTGTGCCAGCACGGGCTGTCGTGCATCCAGGAGGATGCTGAAGCGATAAAGCAAGGATATGGACTATTTTTGGCGTTTGGTTGGTCACGTGTATCTCTAAGGAACAGTTAGAGAGCAAAGACCTGTCAGGTCAACACTTGAACGTTTACGACGCGCAAGGAAGTGTTGCTCTCCACGTATTGCTGACTAAGACTGCGTTGACTCTCTCTTTGTCGGATGCTGCCCTGGAAGGGCTGAGATGCGGATACGGATACGCCGGAGAGCGTGCAGAGGGGCCTAGTAAGACCTATGGAATCTCCACAGGTGTTTTGGTCGTACGGTCCCTACGGTCACGGATCCAGGTCGCTTATAGGACTCGCGGCTCGAGACTCCCTTGAAACTAGTGTGTTAATGGGTTTCCGTCTTCGAACATCCCCTTTCTCAATCAGGCAGCTTTTCTTGATGCGTCCTATCAGCAGCAGCGCGTCTACAGAGGCTGGCGATAACAAATCGACTATGGAGGAGGGAACAGGGAAGGTAAAACATGTTTATGCCGTCAGAGGCGCAGGCTTACACTGAATCCACGGCAAGTTCCCTGCACACATCTCGTCGAGTTGTGCAAGGGATATGGAGAGACGTCCGTCTGCGCCAGCCTCAGGAACGGAACTCGTCATCGGCCACACCCGGATGCAGAGAGCTCGCCGGGTGCCACAGTCGAGTTGTGGCGCTGCTTCATGCTCTGCGAAACAGACCGCTTGCACCGGGGCGGGCACGAGTAGCCGGGCTCCCCACTTCATTCATCTGAAGCAGCTAGGCGCTTCCTCGTCAATTCCACCGAGCGGGGAGATGGGGGCGGTTCGGGAGGACGCCGACAAGAGCAGCCGCGCGCGGGGCCGGCACGTGAGGAGGATGGAGCTGGTCAGACGGATCTCCCTGGACGGGCGCATCCCAGCTGCCGTCTGGTGCAGCGGGCTGGGTGGTGCAAGGTGGGATTGCCTGGGTTTGCGGCTCCAAATGGCGCAGCAATTTGGTTAATATCGGCAGGCGGGCCTCGCCATGGCCAGGGCTGGGCAGGTTCGCAGAGCCCATCTGCATGAGACCGCAGCGAGATCATCGTGCGCGGCAGATCCCCCTTGGCCGGTGTGGCGAGTGATTGGCGGAGCAGGGGGCAGGCGCGGGTGTTGTAATTGGCGGGGCGGCGACGGCGGAGCGGCGCTGTGCTGCTCGTACACGTATCGCGACGGCGGCGAGCGCTGCTTGGGCCGGAGCGGCAAGCGCCTGACGGCGGCGGCTGGACAGCGCAGTGCGTGCTGGTGCTGCCGGAGCCAGCAGGGAACGGGCGGCGCGGTGCATGTCGTGGCCGGCGACTCATGGGGCGATGCGAAATTGCGTCCGGACGTGCACCCGCGCGGTCTGGGGCCAGTGCAGCGGCGCCGTAGCGGGCCGGCAGGCTGTCAGTGTCTCAATTGAAACAATTTTACGACGAAATGCGCGCGCGCGCTGCCTGCCGCCGCCCTCGTCGCTTGGCCCGGGGCCGTTGCCTGAGGCCGGCAAGTGGGCAGCGCGGCGCCGGAGACGCTGGCCGTGCCGTTTGGTTTGGAGCGGGCTGGTTTCGTTTGGCGCGGGCCCCCTGAGCAGCGCGGCCGAGCAGCGGCGGCGTCGAGCAGCAGCGCGCGCGGCGGCCCTGCTGCCCATCTGCCCATCTGCCCGTCCGCGCATCGCGATGCGAGGCCCGGCTTCTCGAAGGCGCGGCTCGCCGACGACGACTCGCCGGCCGAAATGGCGCGTCAACGGCCTGGCAGCCCCTGGCGCACGCGCGCCCCGAAGCGGCTAGCCAGGCACCGCGCACTGAGCTTGTCGCGCCTCGTCTCCTGATTCGCGGCCGGCGCTATCGCGCGCAGCCAATCACCCCCGGCGGCCGACGCGAGCAGCAGCCATACCTGCAGCCCGCGCCCGCTCGCTCTCCTCTTCACCTCCGACTGCTCTCTCGGCGGCCTCACTCGCTCTCTCGCCCCCTCCGCCTCCTCCACGCCTCTCCCCTCGCTCTTTTATTCCATCTTACCCAAGTCATTCTTTTGCAAGGGCCTAATACACCAGCGCTGCGGTCCTGAAGTCGCTCCTTGTCCTGTACAGCCAAGCCCGGTTCCACTTCACGACCGCTCTTACGACCTTACGCTGTTAATCCGTAATCACTCCCCGTCCGCCCGCGCCTCCAGCATCCCCGGATCCCGACGCCTGCAGCCGACGCCATCGTGGAGCTCCCCGCCCAGCACGCCCGCTAGCTGTCGCATGACGAGCAGCCTCGTTGCCGCATCATGAACCGCAACCACCACGCCTCGCACCTCGCCTTCCACCATGCGCGAAAAGCCGCTGCCGCCGACGCCGCTGCCGAGTTGGATCTCAGCGTCCTGATCCCCGTCGAGCAGGAAGTCTCGGGCCCCTCCAAGACGCTGCACGCGCGAGATGCCAGCCCCGTCATCGCCGCCCGTTCCGAGGAGACGTCGAAAGGATGCAGCTCGAGCCGCGACTCGGACACGTGCCAGAAGCCCACCGACAGCAGCACTGCCATCATCCTGGCTGCCATGTATGCTTGATTCTTCTCCCCGCCCCCTCTTGCGGCTGGCTGATCCCCTGCAGCGTCCCCATTGCCATTGCCATCATCGTGCTGGTCTTCCTCCACCGGAGGCACATGAAGAAGCAGGCCCTCGAGGACCTCAACGACAAGCACAAGTCCCTCGACTTTGGCCTGGGCGAGCCGCCCAAGACGGCCAATGGCAAGGCCCCCGAGATGTCCGTGGTGGATGTTGAGAAGGAAATCCGCAAGGGTGGCCGTGGCATGTCGATGGACATGGAAACCAGCCCGTACTTGATGCCCGGTGGCGTCCAGGACTCCCGCGAGTCGTTCCACTCCATGTCCCGCATCAGCGACAACCACGACCCCTACCGCCCCGTCACTTTCGTCAAGGACGACACCATGTCGCTGCGCTCCGCCTCGAAGTTCAACGACGGCATGTCGACCTACAGCAAGTCCAGCGTCGGCACTGATCGCATGGGCCTGCTCAAGAATGCCCAGCGGATGTCAAGGTCTTCCCCCCTGTCGCCCGAGGACAGGACCATCCCCGAGATCCAGTTCCCCGAGCCCAGCCACGTCAAGCCGCCGCCCAGCCCGTCTTCCGCTTCGCCTATTTCGCCCGACGGTTCCTCTCCCGATCTGACTCGCGACGCGTACGGTGGTAACGAGAAGCGCCGTTCCCTGAATGCCGACTCCAAGCGCACCTCCGTCCAGGAACCCACTCTGCCGCAGATCTCCGAGGACAATGATGCTGTGCCTCAGCCCGTCGCCCGCAAGCCGAACCCGCTGAGACTCGAGTCCATGGTCGCCACCGTCCACAACCCTCAGACCGACAGCATCATCAGCAGGTCCAGCGATTACGGTGACGGATTCAGAATTACTCCTCCTTCGCCCGGCCTGGATGGCAAGGCTGCCAACCGCATGTCTGTCGATGTCCTCAACGCCCCGTCTACGCCGCCGCAAGGCCTGGCCATCCAGGCTCCTAAGCCCAACCGTATCTCGATGAGCTTGCGCCCGCTGCCCGTGGACGACCCGACCGAGAACCCCGAGGAGCGCGCCAACAGGATTAGGTCTTTCTACAAGGAGTACTTCGATGATTCTAAGCCCGAGCCTGTCGGTCGCTACGACGAGCAGCAGGAGGATTACGGCCAGGAGTACATGGAGGGCGCCATCTTCGATCCCGATAAGGGCCACTTCGTCGTTGGCGGCCAGCCTTTCGCCGAGCCTGTCACCCGCCGTGCCATGACGCCTCCTCCTCGTGCCCCTCCGCGCTTCCGCGGTCACGGTCCTCCCGGCGGTTCGATGGGTGGCAGTCGCCCCATGACTCCTGGCTCCATGCGCAGCGGTACACCCTTGTCCATGCCCCGTGGTAACTCTGCCATGAGCTTCCGTGGTCCCCCGAAGAAGCCTCTGCCTCCGCCTACCACTTTGTCGTCGCTCCCCACACCAGCTGCCCTGAAGGAAGATTCTCACATTTTCAACCCGATCGACTTTGCGCCGCCGCCGACATTCAGAGACATGCAAGCCGGTCGCCGTCCCGATAGCCCGTTGGGCGTTGAGAGGCCTTACTCGCCCAGCGTCCGCCCGCACACGCCGCTCATGACGGCATTCGACGAGCTCGCCGTCATCCCCAGCCCGTAAGTGCCCTCGCTCTTTTCTCTTGATATCCCCCAGACCAGCTAACATCTCGTTCAAGGCACGCCCTCCGGAAATCCGGTACTTTCACTTCGCTCGACTTCACGGCACCGCCCCGCTTCAAGGGCGTTGACAACGGCAGTGACGCTGCCTCGGTCCGTAGCGGCGGCAGTGGCATCTCTGCAGCTCAGCTCCACGCTGTCCGCGCCGGTGCCTATCGCGTCAGCCGTATTCCCAAGGGCATGGTCGGTACCAGGGATGATCTCATGACCTCTCTTAAGCCGACATGGGATCTCCGTGACACCAACACTCCCCAGCAGGTGAAGCCGGGAATGTAAAACCATTCAGTCATAGCTGATGGTGAGCATCCTTGTCCTATTTCAGTCAAAATGCTCCCTGGTGGACGAACAAGAGCGTGTGGATTTTCTGGTTTTCCTTTGGCTTTCTCTTGATGATGGCACATCACACCCCCAAAAGCAACATTCGCGGCAAGGCACGCGGCAAAGCGCAAACAACAATCGTCAACAACAAATCAATAACGAAATTTTTCGTGGGACGGCCTACCTGCAAAAACTCCTCAACACACCCATCCATCCTGTTAAATCCTTTCCCCCGCACATAATATGCCGTCGTCGCATGGTTACCTTGTAAATCACGTTGGCCTTTGCTGCTGATGATGATGACACGATTATCGCGCCATCCATGCATCCACATTTGGCTTTTCTACCCCTGCGTACACGCTCCAACGTAGAGACTATCGGGAACATAGACATATTTGTACAGCTGCTGGAGGAGTCGTTTGTGGTGCCTGTGTTTTTCAGCTCTTCTACTTCCCTCCCTCTTATTGTAGTCAGTGAGCCGCTACCTCGACTTATTGTCTAATAAAGGGAGGATTTTACTTTTTTTGCGTCTTTTTCTCTGCTTGCTCAATACCTATATGATGGCGCAGCTCGGAGTCGAACAACTAGTACTATTAGCGAGGGACTCGGGAAACACTTTTTCTTGACTTATTTTTTCCTTGCTGCATCAAAACCAGTCCACCTCTTCTATTTCGTTGCCCTCCCCCCCAATTACCGACCAAGTACGAGAGAGCTGGAGTTAGCAGTAGAAGATGCGTAAGGGAGGGAGTGACGCGGTGGCATACTTGCAACGGATTCCCATTTTCTTTTCCTTTCTGATATTCTCTTCTTCGCTTCTCTTGTCTCCGCCCACCCATTGCAATGCGCAATCTGGTGGGTGGAGACGACGGTGGTTATTTTATGGCTTGGCTGAACATACATATATAGAGTAGGGAGGAATATGGTGCTACGGTTGGTCTTTGTTAAATCAACA
Source organism: Neofusicoccum parvum (assembly GCA_020912385.1). Lineage (NCBI taxonomy): Eukaryota > Fungi > Ascomycota > Dothideomycetes > Botryosphaeriales > Botryosphaeriaceae > Neofusicoccum > Neofusicoccum parvum. The sequence continues at coordinate 944,730 of CP087219.1, read as the reverse complement.
GGGCTGTTTGTTTGTTATCGACTGCGAAGATTTTTCCTTGACATTTCTCTTGCGTGTACATACGGGAGGTTCGTTCTTTCGAGGCTGAAAGCTGGAACAGAGATCAGAATCCCTCTATTCGACCACGTTCCAACGGGGTGTGGCTGGACTGCTGGCCTAGAGAACCAGGCCAGGATGCTGAGGGCCGCGGCAGCGACCGCATACTGCCGTTAAGGCGCCCGCGCTTCTTGCCGGAAAGGTGGACTTCCCCGACACCGGATAACCCGTCTTCCTCCTTTCCGGCAGGGCTTCCGGACCCAGTGCACGAGCGCTTGATCGAGAGGCCTCCGGCTCGTGTTTCTGTCCTAGGTAAAGGTGCTGGCTTGAGTCTGACCTGTTCGATGATCGTCTCTTGCATATTTTCCCCGCCCGCATCCGGATACGACTGGCACACGACTGGCGCCCGACTGAATGCCTGACTGAGCGCTTTTCTTACTTCTCTGGTGCATTCCCTCGTTCTCCTGCGCCGATCATACTCCTGATCATGCCATTCGATAGTCTTGCACCATATCTGACCTGAACTGAGTGGAGATCGCCAAGTCCGAGTCTTTTTTCAAAAAAAAACACCAGCTTTGCACCTACCCGCCCCTTCAAGATCGTAGAGGAACCTTGTGTTTCCAATTGTCCTCACCACCTGGCGGTCGCAGCGATGTTCAAATTAGAATATGAAATCAAGCCTGTAGAACAAGTAGTTTTGTTATCGGGTTAGTGTCAATAGGAATGGACGAGGGGGGAAGATGAGATCGGTTTCTTCTTTTTTGCTTTGACTCTTCCCTTCCCTTGCCACAAGAAACAGTTGCCTATTCTCTCGTTCCGGGGCTAGGACCCCACCTCACAAACAGCCTACACACATCCTTTGAAAAAAAAAAAAAGGGGGAGAGATAAAAAAAGGTCCTGGCGGAGAGGCACACCAGATAGCTGTTTCTCTCTCGATAACTGTGCTGAATGAGCCGAAAAACGAAACGGAGAATGTAGGAGAATATTCGCTTGTCGAGAAACATTGAGACTATAAAATACATACAAACACTAGGGTAGTAAGAAGATAAAAGGTCGACGGCTCTCAGAGCTCATCGCAAATCAGATCAAAATCTGGGAACGCCGGATCCGGCCCGATGTTAATTGTTCCCTGGGGGGACGCTCTCGCTGTCTCCTCCGCTGCCGACGTGGCAGCAGCCGCACTGGTGGTCTCTTCTGCTGTGGTGGCAGGTACGGCTACGGCAGCAGTGCTAGTCGGTGCCACGCTGGCAATGCTCGGGTCACTATTGACAGGAGCCGCTGGTGGGTTGGAGGTGGCAGGGGCGGCGGTGGTTTCAGGGGCCACGGAGGTGGTGGAGTCGGGAGCCTCGGACGTAGTGGTTTCCGGTGCCTGTGACGTGGTAGTCTCTGGAGGGGGGGCCGAGGTGGTTTCGACCTCAGAGGTGGAAGTGGAAGTGGAAGTAGAGGAGCTCGAAGAGGAAGAGGAGGAAGAAGAAGAAGAAGAGGAGGAAGAGGAGGAGGAGGAAGAAGAAGATGTGCTCGTTTGCTGGACGACGGCACCGAAGGTCGTTATCGACGCAGCGCTCTGGGCAGAGTTGCATTTCGCTGTATTGAGTCAGTACAAGGTTGAAGGATGTGTTCTGGCCACACAGGGAATGCCTACATTTTTGTTGCTCGCAATCTTGGACGGTAAGGTCGCCCTTGTTTCCTTGTGCGTTCGCTGCCTGTTTGAAGGCCAGTGTCAGCAAGGTTGTCTGCAAGGAGATTTCGATTGCTCGACTGCAAATCGCCACAAGTATGCAGCGAGATGATGGCGCAGGTTATTGGAGGAGGGGGGGTGGGGGCACGACAACAGACGTAAGAAGGCTGGGCACTCACATCTGCGCAGTCGTTGAATTGATTGTCGCATGTCCTCTGTGCCGCATCCTGGAATGAGGTCTGTACTATGGCGTCAGTAAAGGCGTCTCTCGATTGCCTCGACCATATCTCATCGCAACGCTACAATCTGTTCGCATGGGCCACTCGTGACCGAGCTGCATGTGCCAGGTTTTCATCCCGCGCGTGAGCTTCTGTGACCATGCACCGTCTCTGTTGCGAATCCTCTGGACCATGTCGCCTTACGCCAGTCTCGTTCCAAGTTTCCCCGCGCCTCTCGCCGCCACCCGCACCAGAGTAATAAGAAGAACAGACCCACTCACAAAAGTATCTCCGTCGACTTCGAAAATCCGCTCGTCATTTCCCGAGGACACAATGGCGGCAGCGCTCTTCCCGCCCAGGTCGCCCTGGAATGTCTGCAGATTGCTCGACGACGCCTGCCTGACCAGAAGCCGAAGCCCGCTGTCTTCGGCAGCAGCCAGGGCACGCGTGTCGATGGGATTGGCACTGCAGGACGCGACGCGCGACGACGACGAGAAGAGCAGCAGCAGCAGCAAAGCGAGGCCGGCGGTTCGCGCGGTTGGTGCCGGTGGCGTCCGTGCTGATGGCAGGCGCATCTTGGCTGGGTCCTCAAGCAGAGACTGCCTTTTCCTCGGCGCAGGTGGGAAAGTTGCGGTGTTTGCGGGGTGGAGTGGGTTTTCTTGCTGCTATCTGGACGCCGTGGAGCGCATTGTCTGGCAGTTTATCCGGGGGCCCAGTTCGGCTCGGTTGGCGGGCGCAGGGCGGAGGGCTGAGGGTGAGACGGGATCGGCAGGGCGCAGGCGGGTCGGGCTGGCTGCTGCAGGTGATGTCCACTCGACGGAGCTCTCGCCTGGCAGCCGGAAGTCGGGCGTGCAAGATGCAAAGTACGGTAGCGAGTCGAAGAGTCGTGGAAAACAGAAGGAGCGGACGGCATGCTGGAGGGCAGCTGGGCAGCGGCCGGCACCCTTGGTCGCGGGTGCCGAGCGCGTCGCAGCCGCTGCAACTGCCATCTGTCGCCAGCCCCCGAGACACTGCTGAAACCGCGTGCGCGACTCCCTTGGTCAGACCGCAATCACACCAGCAATCCCGGCACAACCGGCCGCGCTGTCGAATTGGGGTTGAGCATTAATGGGCGAGTGTACTCGCGGCTATCTACTATGATTTGAGAGACTGTACAGGTCGTGCAATTTAGACCGCCCCATGGCCTTCGACCAAATCAATCGATCCTCCCAAGGAAAGACAAACCCGACTGCCCTGAACAAGAAGAAGGGGGTATGCTGACTTTCTCACCCGTCTCATACTCGTCTGTATCAAGATTATCTTTTCTCCATACATGCATGTAGCCGTCCCCACGCTACGCGTGCAACTCGTGAGGGACGAAAAAAAAATGAAAAAACTTGGTGTCCCGGACGACCGGCTACCGTCGGATCCGGATCCGCGTGATTACCAAGGTGTGGGGATTGCGGATGGACTGCGCTCCAAGAAAAAAGAATCCAACTCCGGGGCAATGCAAGACTAACTCAATCGTAAGGCTCGTGACGACGGACAGCTGGAACTCTTAGAAGTTTGCTGCGGCGTTGACGCGGCCACCGGGCGTGTGGTGGCTCTCGAGCGTGCGGTTGAACATGTCGTTGGGCGAGCTGCTGTTGAGCTTCTCGCCGTTCAGCGGCTGGTGCGCATTGCTGCCGGCCAGGTAGTCGTCGTCGTCCTCAGCCCGGTTCTTCTTGCGGCCCCAGATGCGCCATGCAACGACGGCAAGAGCACCGAGCACAATTGCTCCGCCGACACCGCCGACGACACCGCCGATGATCTTCTTGGTGTTGTCGCTCATTCCCGAGCTGCTAGAGCTGCTGCTGCCCGTGTTCAGGCTCGCGGCGCTGGTGACGGTGGCGAAGCCGGTCGTCGACACCTTGACGCTGCTGCCCGTGCTGGTGAGCGTCTGAGACTCGCCGTTCGTGACCGTCACAATGGTGGTGGTGAAGGCCTCGGTCGAGCTGGCAACGAGAGCAGAGGTGATTGTCGTCTGGGAGCTGGTGCGGGTGGTAGATCCCGACGAACCCGTCTGGGCAGAACCCGACGTGGCGGTGGTGCCAGCGGCAGCCGACGTCCCGGCGGCCGAGCTGGTGGTGGTAGCGCCGTCAGCGGCAGTGGTGGTGGTGGTGGCATCGGCGCTGGTCGGGACCGAGGTAGCCTGGGCGGTGGTAGTGGTGGATTGCGTGGTCTCCTGGGCCGAAGCGGTGGTGCTCGAGGACGACGTGGGCTCCTCGGTGGTGGTGGCCTGGGTCGAGGACGTGGCTGCCGATGTTGCCTCGGGCGTGCTGGGCGCCGCGTTGGATCCAGACGCTTCCTGCCGGCGGTGGAAGAAGCCCATGGCGTAGTCCTCCCCGTCGACCGGGAAGTTGGCAGCGGCGAGGGTGAACAGCAGGCACAGGGCCAGGGCGAGGGCCGAAAAGCCTCTCATGGTAGGAGCGGGCAGAGGGCGATGGGTGCGGGCGGCGTTGTGGATGCGCAGATGCGTGATGCGCAGCGCTGAGTTGTGCGCGGTCGCAGGCGGCGGGCGTCCAAGCGTCGAAAAAGGGAGAGCGTGACCAGGATTACGCGTATGTCTCGCAGGACCGGCGGGCCAGAACGCTGCGCGGTGGAGCAGTGGAGAGCGATGGAAGGCGAGGCGATGGAGATGAGCGAGAGGCGCGAGTGGGCGGAAGGACAGAACAGCACGCAGCAAACGAAGGGATGGTCAGCAGTTATTAGTGGTGTGCGGGCGGAGGAGGAGAGGGCGTGAGCGTGGACACGAGCCGGAACTAGGGCTGGCTGGCTTCTAGGCCGAAAATAGAGCACGGCTGCCGGCCCAGGCAACGCGCTGCAGGCGCACACACGCACAGCGCGCCTTGATGGCCCGGCCGCGCTCGCAGTCACGCTCTTGTCGGCCGGCAGCAGCCTTGGCGCGGCAGCGATCGCTGCGCTCCCAACACTGCGCGGAGCAGGCGGGCGACGGGCGCCGGGCTTTGCACTCGATGCGTCGGCGTGACGCTGCGCGCTCTCCCGAGGATCGCAGGCCTTCCAGGCCTGCCCGAGGCCCTGGCGCCGCCCAGCTGGCACGCCACAGGGCCGCTAGCGCGCTCGTCGGACGGCGGCCGCTGCATGCAGAGCGCTCTTGTGGCGCTGCGTCATCGGAAAAGTCTGTCGACCAGCCCTGAGCCGCGCGCCGGTGAATGCGCGCCCGCCGATTTCTCAGCACGCGACCTATTACACAACTCCAACCCACCCGTGCCGACAGAATGGCCGTGACGATACTCGACGCGCTGCTCACTCCCCAGGAGGCCCTGAGCGGCGTCTTCGGCTCCGTTTCGCTTGCCGCTTGGGTCTTCCTTTTGGTATGTGCAATGTCGATGCTTGCTCCTCGAATTCTTATGCGGAGCGCGCCCATTCCGCACTGCCCAAGATGCTGCTGCTGACGCGCGCCCGCCCCAGGTTCCGCAGCTGGTCGAGAACTACAAGCAAGGCTCGGCCGATGGCATCTCCATCACCTTCCTCGCCGTGTGGTTCATCGGCGACATCACCAACCTCGCCGGCGCCGTCTGGGCCGGCCTCGTGCCCACCGTGATCGCCCTCGCCGTGTACTTCTGTTTCGCCGATCTGGTCCTGATCTCCCAATGCCTCTACTACAACGTCCGAAACGCTCGACGCGCGCGCAAGGTGTCGGAGGCCTCCTCGCGAGACAGCGCCGAGCAGCCGCTGCTGGGCCGCCGTGACAGCGACAATCTCGGCCTCCCCGGTTCGCGACGCCGATCCAGCGCCACGTCCCGCCGCAGAGACAGTGTGAGCCATCGCGACTCGCTGGCGGGCATTGCCGAGGAGCAGGACGGCGCCAGCGAGTGGCGGAAGAACACCCTGAGCATCTTGGGCGTTTGCCTGGCAGGTGCCGTTGGTTGGGCTGTCGCGTATGCTACAGGAGTCTGGAGACCCACGCCTGTGGACTCGGGTGCTGGCTCCGAGGACATTGCTCCGGGCGCTCAGGTTTTGGGCTACGCCAGCGCCGTCTGCTATCTCGGCGCCCGTCTCCCTCAAATCTACAAGAACTGGCGCGAGCAGTCCTGCGAGGGCCTGTCGCTGCTGTTCTTCCTGCTGTCCTTGCTGGGCAACCTGACGTACGGCATGGGTGTAAGTCCCCTGCGCATTGCCATGAAAGCTGTCGCGTTAACGTTTCTCAGATCCTGTTTCACTCCCTTGAGAGGGAATACTTTTTGACCAATTTGCCGTGGCTGATTGGGTCCCTGGGGACCATGGTCGAAGACGCGACCATCTTCTTCCAATTCCGTATCTACGGCGACAAGTCGCAGCAATCAGCTGCCATATGAACAGGCAGTCAACAACTCTGCATGTACGGTTGCACGAGGTGTAGATCAAGAGTAAGATTTAGACGGCAACATCTCGCAAGGGACGAACGGCCATGATATTCTCTGTCATTCACGGGGCTGCTAGACGCCTATACATTTCTACGTTATGCTCGGGGCATGGGGAGGATCGGAGTTGGGGTTTCCTTCAGGATGGAAAAAAAAGTTAGCTTGTTTATAGGACGGAAGGGTGATCGGCTCATTTAAAATGCATGAGAAACATGCTATCTCTCTTGCTGTTGGATCCACTGCTGGGACCCATGTAATTGGTGTGCTATAGGGGATGCCGCATTGCACGTCCTTCTGACTCTGCACCGGTTAGTGCCGGCGCCAGGAAATGCCCTAAGCGCTCATGGCGACGTGCAAAACTGCATCTGGGCGCTGCGAGGCCTACTGAAACAGGCGGTTCAGCTCCAGTCTTTCTGCCAGTCGTAGCTATACACGCCTTGTTTCGACGAAAGCAGTTCACACGATGGACGGGGTCGGCTAGTGTTGCCCAGGGCATTGTCCGATCCCGCCATTGGCGCTGTTTCTTGCTTCAAGGATATTTAGCACGGGTTGTGGTTCCTGGTAGTCGTGTTAATAATTCCCCGCCCGCCTCTCAGCCAAACCAGGCTACTCAATCGAGCGCAGGCTACCGTCCAGCAGAGCAGTCGAAGGCATCGAGACGCTAGAGACAACGCAGGATGACGCTGGGCGAAGAGAGGGCACACAGCGTTGAACCAGCACCGTGGATGGGCCGGGGACTGCAGTGCGTCACTGTCACGGCAAGTCTTCGAGGGTCCATGGTCATGGTCATGTTGAGCCGCAAGAGCCCCGACTGCGAGACTGGAGGCAGCGGCTCGGCTAGATGCGGGCTTGAGGTGCAGTCGCATCTCCCTCGGAGGCGCAGGACCGAGCAGCGGTGGCCGTCGGCGGCGCGGAGCGGGCGCGGCGGCAGCGGCCACGACTACGCGCGAGGGGCGCAGCGTCCTGCTGGGGAAGCTTCTGCTCACAGTTTGCATCCTCGACCGCCGCCGCGCGCCATTGCGCCGCAGTCACAGGGACAATGGGCCGGCCACCTGCCGGCTCATGCTTTGCCGGCACCAGGTCCACCGGCGTCGCTGGCCGTCTGTCAATCGCTGCTGGGCGCGCCCTTCGCTCGCCCTAACCGGCCGCGCTGCAGATAAGAGTCACATCGTCCCTGGCCCCGGGTGGAGTCCAGTTGCGTGGGTATAAAGCTCCCTCTGAACGCCGTCCTCCCTCCGCTCCTGCCACCTCTGCCTCCGCCCACTGTCCAATTGGCCGTGCGGGACGTCTGCTCCGCCGCTGCTCCGCTTCGCTGCTGCCCTCGCGCCCTTGCGTCCACCGATACCGCAGAACGCCACCATGTCTCCCTCCGCCGTCAACCCCACCACCGTCTCCGGCCTGACCGCGGCTGGCATTGAGCATCACATCGTCGAGCACCCGCCCTCCAGCGGCTCCGGCGACGCCCGCCTGGCCCCGCTCGACGCCTCTCGGCTCACCACCACCTTCACCACCGCGCCCCGGCCCGTGCCAGAGCCCGAGTCGGCAGAGGTTGTTGCCCAGAAGGTGTGCACCGACCACATGGTCACCGTGTCGTGGACCGCCGACCACGGGTGGCACACGCCGGAACTGAGGCCGTACGGCCCACTCTCGCTGATGCCGACGGCCTCGTGTCTGCACTACGCGACCGAGTGCTTCGAGGGCATGAAGCTGTACCGTGGCTGGGACGGCAAGCTGCGCCTCTTCCGCCCTGACCGCAATGCCGCCCGCATGCTGAACTCGGCCTCGCGCATCTCGCTCCCGGCCTTCGACCCGGCGGAGCTGGAGAAGCTGGTGGCCAAGCTCTGCGCCGTCGACGGCCCCAAGTGGCTCCCCAAGGAGCGGGCAGGCCAGTTCTTGTACATCCGCCCTACCTTCATCGCCGACGACGAGGCCCTGGGCGTCAACGTGCCCAAGCGTGCCCTGCTGTACGTCATCATCTGCAACTTCCCCAACCTCGACAAGCCAACGGGCTCGCTGGACAAGCCCGGGCTCAAGCTGCTGGCCTCCCGCGACGACATGGTGCGCGCCTGGCCCGGTGGCTTTGGCTACGCCAAGCTGGGCGCCAACTACGGCCCCAGCCTGATCGCGCAGGGCGAGGCGAAGGCCCGCGGGTTCGACCAGATCCTCTGGCTGCTGGGTCCCGAGTGCCTCGTCACCGAGGCCGGCGCCAGCAACTTCTTCGTCGTCTGGCGGGCCCCTGAAACCGGCAAGCTGCAGCTGGTCACGGCCCCGTTGGACGACCGCATCATCCTCGACGGCGTGACCAGGCGCTCGGTGCTGGAGCTCGCGCGCACCCGTCTGGCCAGCGGCTGGGCAGGCGCGGATGCTGCTGAGGAGAACCTTGAGGCCCTCGAGATTGTCGAGCGCAAGTTCACCATGGCCGAGCTCGCCGAGTCCGCGGCCACGGGCCGTCTTGTGGAGGCTTTCGCTGCGGGGACCGCCTTCTTCATTGCGCCTGTCGGCATGGTCCACTTCAGAGGCAAGGATATCGATATCCCCCTTGCGGCCGGCGAGTCCGGAAAGTACGCTCACATCGTCAAGACATGGCTGCGCAACATCATGTACGGCAAGGAGAGCCACGAGTGGGCCCGCGTGGTCCCCGACGAGGGCGTGCAGGCGTGACGAAGAGGTGGCCGAGAGGAAACAAGGAACAGGGAGGGCCAGGGTCAAAGCTGGAGGCGAAAAGTTATCACAACCACGTCGTGTATTTTGGAAAGCGGCGTTCGGGGATTGCTGTACATACATAGACTAGAGGACGCGACGCGAACGACCAAAACGAAAGCTGCCACTCACCGTCTCACGGCCTCCGCCCTCCGGGTCCGCGAACGCTAGACCCGGGTGGAGGAGACTAGAGGTCGCGACGTTTGAGCATGCACTTGCCGCCACCCTGCTGCCTCAAAACCATGCGAACGGACGGGCGAGCGGCGCACTGGACGGCGCGAGGACGGCAGCGGCTCCGGTGGATCCCATTCGACAGGGCGGGAGGCACGACGAGAACAGCAGCGTGGCAGGGGCAGGTGCAGCTGGTGTCACTCGCGGCGACGGCCAACCCACGGCGCCGCCGCCCGACTCCAGACAGACGTTCGGCCATCGCGGCCTCCGCCCGGCACGTCCGCATCGGGCAGTCGAAGTCGCGGTGCTGTGGCAGCCGTCCGGACGCGCATGCAGGCGACGCACGGCGAACCATGGAACGGCAGCGCGCAGCGGCAACGGTGCACAAGACCACGCGCGCGCCACGGCTCCCAACGTGCAGCGTGGACTTGGGCACCGGCGGCGAAGCTAGCGCCGCGAGGGCGACTTCATTTCTCACCGCTGGCCGCGTTGCAACGGCTCGTCCCTCCTGGCGCCTCCCACCTGCCGCCTGCCACGGTCCCAGTCCCGCCGCGGCTCTCCGGCCGCGACAGACGACACGCTGCCGCACTCGACGTGAGCCGTACCAGACTTCGCGTTTGCGCCACTGGGTGGCAGTTAATCTCCGCTCCCGCCCTCGAGCGGGAGCAGCAGTGCACCATCACTCGGGCGCCGCGACGGCGCCTGCCCGCCAGCCCTGCGGGGCATCGGCGGCGTGCTGCTCATTTTATATTACTCCGCATGCTTCCGGACCGTGGTTCAGATGCCTGAAGGTCTACCAAAGCCCGCTTTGCGACGTTCGAAGTTGCGGCCACTGTGCAGCCTCACTGGTCGGATGCTGTGTGCACGGATATTGGGGCGTGGGGGCTCCGACGTACCGTTATGCTTCTTCGGGAACTGGGGTGCGTGGTGTTGCTTGGAGGAAGCCATCCGCCGTGGCAGTACCGCTGTGGCTGAGCCTGGCCTTGTCGCGCCCTGCGTCTGCTTGACATGTGGTTTGCTGTCACACCTGCCATTTGGATATTATGGAGGGGGCCGACGCTCCTGTGTTGGTTTTGGACTGTTTCACCCTTTGAGTTTGCTGTCCTTACTGAACCATTTGTAAGTGCTTTATCAGCTACCGTGCATCCTCGCCATCGGACTGATCCTCCCACCAGGATAGATAAGTACGCGGCCAGTTTTGCATCGTGTTGCAGCAACAGGCCAGCACGCATTTGCTCACCCATCAGCACCCGAAGGATCTGTCTGACTAGCATGCGGCAGGGATCATGAGTGCTTCATGTTGGACCAACGCTTCAGCTGCCGGGAGAGGCGCGCGCTTCCGTAACCATATCCGATCATTCTCAATGATGCTCACGTCTCTTGGCACCGCGGTGCTGTGCGACTCCCGTATGTGGACACCTCGATTAACGAGCAGTGAGCACACGGCGTGCCCGAGCTCTATATTGGCTCAAATTCACCGGCTACCTCGTGCTACCTATCAAACTCGCCCTTCCACCGCGGCCTGTTACTGAACAGCTACGGGGCATTTCCTGTTGAACCGTTCACGAATCCTTACAATACATCCTGCTCAACATTTGTACAAGAAGGTTGGCATGTTCCCGACTGACATGCTGTTGGAAGCAGCCATCCTCTTCGTTCTTTGGTAGGAGAGCTGCATTCGTGAATCAAACATACGATACGTTAGATGATCCGCCAAGATGCGTCTTGTATTCATGCTGGCGGCCACCTCCGTCCGCAAGGTCGCGTCTGGAGGTTTGCCGTATTTGGGCACCGTTCTTTATCTCTCCCTAAAACCGCACCCAGATTCGGACAGACGGAAAGTTCCCGGCACGTGAGTCTACGAGGAGGAGCACCGTTATGATGAAGGGTTCCAAATGCTCGCATTTCCTTTAGTCATTTTGCAACTTCAAATCCTCATCACACAAGCTACAGCCCTTTCTCAACCCACCAACGACAGCCTCTCGAAGCTCTTCACCACCGGCGGCTCCTTCTTCCTCCTTTCCGCCATGACAGAATCCCAGTATACGCCATCCGCTCCTACCGTGGGCACCTCGACGGCCTCCTGACCCTCCTCACCCGGCAGCATCACCGGCTCCTTCTTCTCAACCTGGAAGACCTCATCAACGCAACCCCTGCACGCTGCCACTACCTCCTCCATAATCAGCTCCACAGCGGCGGCCCGCTCGCGCATACCCCTCCTCATCAAGCCCTCGACGAGGCGCTGCACCTCCTCATTTATCTGGTTGACGCGGTCGATCAAGCGGCTGATTGAGTTGACGAGGTATTCCTCCTCGTAGACGGAGCCTTTCTTGCCGCGGGCACGCTTGCGCTCCTCGCGACGGCGATTCTTAGACGTTCGTCGCGTGGTCGTCGTATTGACCGTGCCGGTGCGGTTGGTGTAGCGCGTCATGAAGGTGCCGGCGGACGTCGTGGCGTCGGTGGGCGCGACAGACACGTTGTCCGGGATGTCTGAGGATTCGACGCCGTCGAAGAAAGCCACTTTGTGCGTTGGTTAGCCACTACCCTATTGCCGCCCATGTAGTTGGCAGCAGAGTGGTGCATGCTAACGATGATTACTTACATGGATCTTCGGCCTTCTTCACACGCAGCTCCCTCAATCGTGGGACTTGTGCGTTGATCTGCCCCTTGCAGTCTGCCAACAGTTCAGTCATTGATGCCGATCCTTCGACCAGACCTGGATCAATGATGGATTCGATCAGCTCGAGGCGTCTACGCAGCCCGACTACGCGCATGGCCTCGGCAAAGAAGTAGCCCTTGCAGAATGTCCGTGCGGCTGCCTCGAGATCGTTGAGGTAGTCAAGCTGTACTGTGGCTGCTGCATAAAACTCTTTAGTCTCGGCCAGCCCTTCAGCAAGGGCTTCGGCCAAGGCTGTGAGCTCAGCCTCCGGTAAAGGCACTGCAGTTGCTGATGCCAGTGATTCGCGCCACATGCTTGCTGCGCGATAAGCTTCCGTTGCGGAAGCATAGTCGGAGAGATATTCGAATGCTGCCTGACGTTTTAACATAGATATCCTCAATGGTCACGGAGTGGTGTAAAATGCTTACCAATGCCAGCCTCCCTGAACCGATTCCGGCCATTGAGATACTGTGCGTAGAGCTTCATGATCTCCTTCAATCTCTCGGGCTGATACTTGTGCAGTGAAATAGCATCGCTGTAAAGCTCATGCTTCTCCGCATATTGTTTGAGCTCATCGAAAGAATCAAGCTCGTGCAAGTGCGCTATTGCTTTCGACCGCCTGCCGAGGTTGTCATCGATGGTGAACTGACGGCGAAGAAGATCCATCTCCTGAAGACTCTGAAGGTATGGAAGATATTCCCTAGGGTCTTTCTGGGATTGTTGTGCGATGAGCAACGCAACATCGAGGTTGTACATGCCCAACGCGTGGTCATAAAGCTGGTTGACGTCTGCAAGAAAGCAGATGTGCTCGGCGGCCCTCTCGGCCAGGTTGGTATCTTGCTCTCTCAATTTTGCGACAACACTCAACCCACCCTCAAGGTCTGGAGGGGTTTTGCAGACGTTTGCGGTGACGATGTTCTGCAGATTTGTTTGTGTGCGTTTTTGGAGGACCTCGAGGAAGGCATCGCAGATGCGGTTGACTTTAGTGGATACATCGAATGCCGATTCTCCGTTTGAAGCGCCATTGATAGCCGCACTGCTGTTCGGTTTCTTGGCTGTTTCCTTATACATCGTCTGCGTCACGTCTTCGTTCCTATTGCATATTCAGCCACACCTCCCGGACAAGTCAGACTCTTCTCTTACCTTAGTTGAGAGAGGAAGAGATCCACATGAGTAAACTTCTTGAGCTGGTCAAGGAAAAGCTGAATGCATGTCATGAATTGCTCCGGCATGTGATCATGAAGGATGTTCATGTCGACTCGCTGGTTGCGACACGCCATGAATGCTTTCTTGTACTTCTTATCTGCAATGCTCCTGCGAATGCCTGCGACGACCAGTGCTCGAGGGAATATGGTCTCAAGATTGCCCCTGGGCATCTGCAGAACAACAGAATAGGAAGATGGCATGACAGAGACTAGGCGAGCTCCACGTTCAATACTTCGGCATCGCTCGTCCTTCTCTGGCTCATCCGGAGGAATCTCAAGTTCTAGATATAGATCAGCAACAACCTTCGATCTTATTGATTTGTGTCCCGCAAACCTTCGACAGAAGCCAGATGCACGAACTTGAGAAGATGTTGTGTTGTGGTAAAGACCAGATGTGCGGGTGTGACCCTGACAGAAGTGCAGTTCTTCACCAGCAGCCTTCCGTTTGCATACAATGTGCCATTCGCTGTCAAGCCAAATACAATGTTCTGTAACGTATATTATCAGCAGAAGTACCTTGTATGAAGACCTGGTAAGCTTACATGTTCGTCATGCGAGACCATCTCTGCCCAGGCGGGCCTGACGGGAAATTTGCAGACAGATGACTGTCCGTCCAGATGCTCTTGACGAACAGTAGATATTGACCCGTCATCGTCCTGAACGCACAGTATGCTGCAGTCAACGGAAGTAAAGATAGAGTATATCTGCGGCGAGGCCAGCGGGAGCACCGTGAAATCTGGCTGGTCGAGGACTTTGTGACAAAGTACACTTTCACCAATGTCCTCAGAGTCGAGAAGAACGAATAGATCGGAGTCACCACGGAAGGTAATTTGACGAGCTTTAGAAGCTAGTATCCCTAGGGAATGCCGGGTGTCAAGCACAGGATCTTCCGCCGTCTTGGTGGTGATGTTGCAGCGGTAGATGCATACTTCGGAATCATGAAGGGTCGCAATGAGTGTGCTAGAGGAGTTGATCGCCACATCCGTTGCGTTACTTTCGAGCACTACTTCATGGAGAGCCATCGGCGGCGGGACGTTTGCAAGGCGGAGCGGTGTCACTCTCAAAGTTTCTAAGGCGTGGTGAGTCTTAGCGTTCACGACATCCCCGCAAATATTTGAACTCACTGCCATCGATGACTGCGACAGTCCCGAAGTCATTGGGCTGAATGGTGGAAGAACCAGATACCGAGAAGACGTACTCAAGACTCCTGGAGGTATCTGCATGCCCGTTAGCAATATTACAGATAGGGCAGTGGGTAACGGTATTACAAGGACTAGAGAGGGATAGCCTCAGGGCTTTTTCGGGGTTCCACCGGGGTTGCACCACAGAGACGGCGCTTTGCTCTTCTGTGCACTTGATTTCTTGCTTTAGGTAGTAGTGGTAGTTGCCCATGGTCCATAGCTGAACGCGGTCACTGAAGCAGACTGCAAGAACGGTAGAGTCAGCGTTCCACGCGAGATTGACATTCCTGCCCCAGGTCTTCATCTCGTCAGGGGTCAGGCGGAGGTCGAATTCGCCGTGGCGCAGTCCGTTGCGCTCGAAGAACACGACGTCGATGCGATCGTCTCGCCGTTGAACTCCGGCAATGATGTTACCTGCCGGTCTCCAGCTCAGAGCACCCTCGAGGTAGTCCACAGGCTCGCTGACGCTGTCGAGAGCTCCTTCTCTTGAGTAAACACGAATCATACGCCGCTTGCCAGACTCAACCGAGTTCACAGCAAGATAAGCGCCGTCTCCCCTCCAAGTGATGGTGGCCTTTCCATGGTCCACAGAGCTCAGAAGGCCGTCGTCGACCTTTTCAGGCATCGTAGGGTCCCTGAGCGCCTTGGCGCGCTTTCCTTTGAACTGAGTCTCGGCTTTGCCCCAGCCAACAGACACGTGGTTCGAGACTCTGATGTCTTCAGGAGTGAAGGTGATGTTGGTGACATTTTCGAAGTCCCGGGTCATGTAGAGAAGAGTGCTGGCGCAGGTGGTGATGGCCAGAAGCTCTTCGTCCGGAGACCAGGCGGCCGCACTGATGCCCGCGTCTACTGAGCCGACGATTTCGATTAGGTCCTCGCCCGGCAGAGGGTCCTCTCTGACAATCACTATGTCGCCTCCCGCGAGGACGAGGCACGATGTCAAAGTGTCGGAGAAATAGTGCAAGCTTAGAATCCTGTCGCAGGCCAGGTCGGGGAGGGGGCATGGGGCGTCCCACGAGGCTATCAAGGCGAAGGCATCTGGTGCGGTACTGCCCGCGTCAACCAGGCGCTTGAGCTCGATGACAGCACTTGACTCAGACGGGCCAAAGGTGCAGATTAGCGAGTCGGCGGAGGTGTCCCATGCGGTTGCCGTGAGCGGGAGAGCATCCTCGGGGATTTTGCGGACGGCGTTCCGCACACACCTCAGGTTGCGCATGGTGAGCGACGAGCAAAGAAAACAAGCGTCAAGGCTGCGTGGGCATGGCCGGACGGTGGAGCAGAGGCTGCTGGGTGCCGGCGAATCAAAATTTCGAGGTTACGCTAGTCAGCCGAAGCGTCGCATGCCAAGACCGTCCCGCCACGCAGGGACATGCTCCTGGCCTCTCTTCCGCACGCCCGCCACGCCCGGGTTTGGTGTTTTGAGTTCACGAGATTCAATTCGTCTAGAAGCCGCCATCTGGGAGCATGTCCTTTTGTACAACTGCGATGTCCACACGCGCCTCGTTGCGCTGTGCTGCCCTAGACCTCCGCCGTGACCCCTTCTATTGCAAATCCAACGCAACTGCAGCCTACTGGTCCTTCTTGGTCTGCCAGACTGTTTGCCCGAGGCTGCATTAGTATCCGCCCACTGTCGTCGCAGGAACGTGGGGACTGCTCACCGGCAACACCGAAGGGCGCGGCAAAGCCAACGGCTGCATTGCTGTTAGCCTCCGGCTCCGACTGCGACCATTGTCCAACTCACCCATGAAGGTCCAGTAGCGCACGACGAAGAACTTGGTCAGCGGGTTGAAGGGAATGTTGCTCTGGTGGATGATTAGCGGATAGCGGCTCGGGGATGGCGGAGCGCAGAGAGACGGACGCGAGGCCCCTGGCGGTTCAGTCAGTATCAAGTGTCAGCGGAGGTAAGCTCGGGGGCTCCAGCGCACCTCGGGGTAGTGGTAGGGCGAGGAGAGCCTGGCGCGGGTAGCGGAGAAGGCCCTCTTCTGGACGTGCGAGGCAACGCGGACGGTGGAGCGGGACAGCATCTGGGCACGTCAGTCGCTTGTGGCCGGCGGCCAATGCCATCTACAGCGTGTTGGGCACGTACTTTGGCGACGTGGAGACTGCCGGGTATGGAGGGTGAGTGGAGATGAGTGGTACAGCGAGCAGAGAGCGAGCTTGGCCGCATCGCATGATCCCGCGAAGTTGCGGGAGCCGCGCGTCGGCTTAACTTCGGCACTGGCGCACCGGCCGAGCCAGCGAGCAGAACCGTCACATACATAAATACGTAGGTAGTAGTAAGCACGCATTCACTCATTCGTATATCGGCGGGTGGGGCGCGAATTCTAGCACAACTTCCGCTTCCGTGGCTGCCCTGGCACACAGGATGCTTGTCGCGAGATGTTGCCACTCGACGCTGCTCTGGGCCTGCTGCTAGAGCCTGCATGCTTCGTGCCACTGCTTAGCCTCTTTACGCTGCGACGACGAGTATGGTGCCAATGAAGAAGACAGCCAGCCAATCTGTGCGATCCGGATTATGGTAGTGAGATTTGTGAAAACTGCTATAAGAGCGAAGCACGCCAATGCGGGTGTCGAGCTTCTTTGTTTATTCGAACTTTAGGATAGAAGTGCAGGGCTCTAGGGCGCTTCTCCTGAGAACGAGGACCTCCAGATAGGTTGCAGAAATCAGGGTGCACTGGCTGTTAGCAGAGTATGTGTATTGGCCCAGTAGCATCGTGAATTCTTGCCGTGGGGTTAAGCACAACGGTCAAGAATTCGGTCTTGCTGCCTTTTTTCCAAAGGCCAAAGAACAAGACGGGAGCAAACAAGGGCTCTGGCTTGGCCATTCACATGTATGTATAGTGAGGTAAGACGAGGGAAGATCAACGTTGAACGCCGTCGCTGACAAGCACTCGACTTCGGACCAGGTGCGCGGTTTCGACTCGTGAGCCATCGGAAGCAGAAACGGCACTGGATGCATCGAGCGGGAGCTAGCATAGCCGAACTGCACGAAGGAAAATAAATGCATTGTCGGGGACAGGGCTGAGGGCGGAACAAAGAAGCTACGTCACACGAGGAGGAGGGTAGGTCGGAGGCCGGCGGTCGCGGCCGATTGGCTGTTTCTTTAGGGCGGCGGGCGCGCGGCGGCGATCGATCGTGGCGTCCAAGCGCAAAAGTTGGTCGACATTTCTGGCCGTCAACTCCGCTCCGCTCCCCAGGGTGCTTGCCCACCACCACCGCCATGGACGAGCTCTTCGACGTCTTCGACGGCGAGCCGCAGCCCGGCCAGGGCCAGCAGCCCAAGCAGTCGAAGAAGAACAAGAAGAGACAGGCAAATGGCTCCGTCAAGACCTCGAACGACAACCCCGACGCTTCTGCAAGCGATGCTGCCATGACCGACGCACCGCCCGCGCCCCAGGACGACGATGCTGCTGCCAACGGTGCAGCGGACCAGCTGGCCGCGAAGCGCCTGCGACGCGACGAGCCCGACCCTGTTGTTACAGACAGCTTCGAGACCGAGCAGTCTCGCGAGGTCGCCGCCGCCGCCGGCCTGCAGGCCCAGAAGGACGGTACCGCCGTCGTGCTGTCCCATCAAGTCAGGCACCAGGTTGCTCTGCCGCCGGATTATGACTACGTTCCAATCTCTGAGCACACGCCGCCGGAGCAGCCCGCTCGCGAGTACCCGTTCACTCTGGATCCCTTCCAGCAGGTGTCGGTCCACTCGATCCAGCGCAACGAGAGTGTACTAGTATCTGCCCACACGTCCGCTGGTAAAACCGTGGTAGCCGAATACGCCATCGCCCATTGCCTTAAGAACAACCAGAGAGTAATCTACACGAGTCCGATCAAAGCCCTCAGCAACCAAAAGTACAGAGAGTTCATGGCCGACTTTGGCGACGTTGGTCTCATGACCGGAGACGTTACCATCAACCCTACCGCCACGTGTTTGGTCATGACCACGGAGGTATGTTCGCGAAGGTCGCTCAATGAAGACAATCGCTAACATCCGCCAGATTCTGCGCTCCATGCTTTACAGGGGATCCGAGATCATGCGCGAAGTTGCTTGGGTCATATTCGATGAGGTGCACTACATGCGCGATAAGTGTACGTTGACCTCTTACTTAGAATGATGCAATTGCTGACACGGAGTAGCCCGCGGTGTTGTTTGGGAGGAGACCATCATTCTCCTGCCCGACAAAGTCCGCTACGTCTTCCTTTCCGCCACGATTCCGAACGCTATGCAATTTGCCGAATGGATCACCAAGACCCATAACCAGCCCTGCCACGTTGTTTATACGGACTTCCGACCCACTCCCCTGCAGCATTACTTCTTCCCCGCCGGCGCCGACGGTATACATTTGATAGTGGACGAGAAGGGTGTGTTCAGGGAAGACAATTTTCAGAAAGCCATGCAGACCATCAGCGACAAGCAGGGAGATGATCCCGCCGATGCCATGGCAAAGCGCAAGGGCAAAGGCAAGGACAAGAAGCTTAACAAGGGCGGACAGAAGGGACCATCGGACATCTACAAGATCGTGAAGATGATCATGATGAAAAACTACAATCCGGTCATTGTCTTCAGCTTCAGCAAGAGGGAGTGCGAAAATCTTGCGTTGCAGATGAGCTCGCTTTCCTTCAACGATGATTCGGAAAAGCAACTGGTTACAAAGGTGTTCAACAGTGCGATCGAATCCCTGAGTGAGCAGGACAGAGAACTGCCTCAAATCCAGCATCTGCTGCCGTTGCTCAAGCGAGGCATCGGTGTTCATCATTCCGGTCTACTGCCTATCCTCAAGGAGACCATCGAGATTCTCTTCCAGGAAGGTCTCATTAAAGTTCTCTTCGCGACGGAGACGTTCTCCATTGGTCTGAACATGCCTGCGAAGACGGTAGTCTTCACGAGTGTTCGCAAATTCGACGGTGTTTCTCAGCGCTGGGTGACGCCATCTGAATTCATCCAGATGTCCGGACGTGCTGGAAGACGTGGTCTAGATGACCGTGGTATCGTCATCATGATGATTGACGAGAAGATGGAGCCGACTGTAGCAAAGGAGATTGTGCGAGGCGAGCAGGACAAGCTCAATTCTGCCTTCTACCTGAGCTACAACATGATCCTTAACCTCATGCGCGTTGAGGGCATCTCTCCCGAGTTCATGCTTGAACGGTGTTTCTTCCAATTCCAGAATACTGCCAGCGTTGCTGGTCTCGAAAGACGTAAGTTTGTATAAGCATATCTTGAAGCTTGGTTCTAATCTATGGCAGATTTGGTTGAGTTGGAGCAGGAGAAGGCTAGTATGCAGATTCCGGACGAGGGCACCATTCGCGACTACTACGACCTGCGACAACAGATTAACCAATACACGAAGGACATGCGGGAAGTCATCACACACCCTAACTACTGCTTGCAGTTCATGCAGTCGGGTCGTCTTGTTCGCATAAAGCATAAGGATTTTGATTTCGGCTGGGGTGCCGTGGTCAACCACACGCACCGGAAGCCCGGCAAGGGTCAAAAGGCTTCAGACATCCCGCCGCAGCAGTCCTATGTTGTCGATGTGTTGCTCCAGGTGGCAAGCGATGTGACCTTCGCCCCACAGCTTAATCAAGACCTGCCTCAGGGTGTGCGTCCGCCGGCAGCGGGTGAGAAGGGCAAGATGGAGGTTGTACCGGTTTTGCTGTCTTGCATTGACTCAATTGGACACTTGCGGATCTTCCTCCCTTCCGATCTCAAGTCTGCCGATCAGAGGAATTCCGTTCGCAAGGCGCTTGAAGAAGTCAAGAAAAGATTCCCTGATGGCATCGCCATCCTCGACCCAATCGAGAACATGGGAATTACCGACGACAACTTCAAGAAACTTCTCCGGAAGATCGAAGTGCTCGAGTGCCGGATGCTTTCCAACCCGTTGCACAACTCACCAAGACTTCCAGACTTGTACGACCTGTACGCATCAAAGGTCGAGCTCGGCAACAAGATGAAGGAGGTCAAGAAGCAGATCAACAACGCGCTGTCCATCATACAGCTAGACGAACTCAAGTGTCGGAAGCGTGTGTTGCGACGGCTCGGGTTCATCAACGAAGCCGATGTTGTGCAGCTCAAGGCCAGAGTGGCGTGCGAGATCAGCACAGGAGACGAGCTCGTGCTGAGCGAGCTTCTGTTCAACGGCTTCTTCAACGAACTCACGCCTGAGCAATGCGCTGCGGCTTTGAGCTGCTTCATCTTCGAGGAGAAGAGCAACGAGACGCCGACGCTGAGGGAGGAACTGGCGAAGCCGTTCCGCGACATCCAGGCACAGGCGCGCGTCATTGCGAAGGTCTCGCAGGAGAGCAAGCTGGCGATCAACGAGGACGAGTACGTGGATGGCTTCAAGTACCAGTTGATGGAGGTTGTCTTCGCATGGTCGAAGGGAGCAACGTTCGCAGAGATTTGGTGAGTTCTCCCAGGACGCGGCCGGTATGTCGACGTGCTAACGAGAAGTGCAGCAAAATGACGGACGTCTACGAAGGCAGCCTGATCCGTCTCTTCCGACGTCTCGAGGAGCTTCTCCGGCAGATTGCGCAGGGCGCGAAGGTGATGGGCAACAGCGACCTGGAGCAGAAGTTCGAAAAGGCACTCGAGGCGATCAGGCGGGATCTCGTGGCTGCGCAGTCCCTTTACCTGTAGTCAGCAGGATGCACGTTCAGCAGGTGGCATTTGCGGCGGCGTCGGGCGTTCGGCAGAGCTGGATTGCAGGATTCGCCTAGCCCCAGGGTTGTTTGTTTGGCAAAAGTAGTGCTAGTTCGGCATAGTAATGGATCGGAGCAGTGCTAGGGAGGCCCAGCGCGGGGTTGCTGCCGGGCTGCGCACAGCACGCGGGCAGCCTCTGACGGCAGCGTGACAGCACACCCGACACACCGTATGTTTTTCGCAGTATCGCAGTCCTTGTTGGTGGTGGAGACCGGGGCGTTCGAGCGCCTTACTGGCCTCGGGCGGCGCTGGCCCGGGCGCAGCTTGGCGCGGCTAGAGCCTAGCTGTGGTCTCGTTCGCCCATGGCAATCGGCAGCCCTTGGGTGCCAGACCTGCAGCTAAACATCCACTGACACCTCGCTGTCCCACCTCGTTCTTTCATCACCACCTCACGCTTCTTCCAGTGGCCGTTGTCCGCATCTCCGTCCTTCTGGCCACTTCATCTCCGCTGAAACAGCGAAAGGCCCGCCAGCCATGAACAGCGTCCTCGCCACTTCTCCCTTCTCCGCTCCACACCTTCTCCAGAACACCCGCCTTTCGCCAGGCCGCTCCAGTGCGTCGGCGCCCCGCGCTCCCGCCGTCGCTGTGTGCTAATCCGCCGTGCAGTGCCCTCCGCTCCGGTCCAGATGTCCTCCCGCAAGCGCAAGGCCGATGAAGATCACGCCGACGCCGACGAGCGCATGTCGGCATCGCCCGAGCGCTCGCCCTCGATGGCCCAGCGGGCCCTCATCCAGCCCGCCGCCCGCCACGGCAACAAGCGCATGCGCACAAACATCAGTGGCCGCCCTCTTGGCCTCTCCCGCCTGCTCGAGACCCTCGGACCTGACGACATGAGGAGCCTCCTGCAATCAATCTGCGAGCGCCACCCGGACATTGGCGCCGAGGTCGTCCACAGCGCTCCCCGCCCAAGCGTGTCGTCCGCCCTGCAAGTCCTCAACAACTACGAATCCGCCCTCCGGGCCGCCTTCCCCTACGGCACTACTCGCAACAACGACTATGCCTACAACCGTGTCAAGCAAAATCTGCAGGACCTCTTCGAAGCTCTGAAGGACTACACACCGCACTTCCTCCCGCCGAACGAGTTGCAGCCCGCCACATCCCTGAACTTTCTTGATGGCGCCACCGAAACCCTCCACCGACTGCCCAACTGGGAAACCTTCCAGCACAACCGTCACAAGCAGGAGGCATATGAGGAGATGGCCAAAGCCTGGGCAATGGTGGTAAGGGAAGCAGCAAAGAGAGGCGGGGGCATTCAGCTAGGATATGGCGGCTGGGACCAGAAGATTTCAAAGCACAACGAGCTGTCGGGAGGCAGGATGCAGGAGGCGGTAAACGAGCTGCGGTCGCACCTGGGCTGGATGGGCGGCAACGAAGGTGACGGCCCGCAAGCAGGTGTGGGCTCCAACGATCCGGCCTCGATACGGCAGCAGTTGCTCAACGGTACATACGGCTTAGGTGCTCCAGTCCGCGTCGGCCCGTGGTAAATGACGAAGCGTTGGGACTAAGATTTTGCGTCATCGGCACGAAGCCCGCCGATCGACGCGGATGTTTCTGCTTTCTTGTTGATATCAATTAGTGCAAGGCGGGCGTTCTTTGTTGCTTTGGCGGGTAGCCCTCCTTTATCCCTTAGTACTCCACGGCCTCACACCTTTTTTCTTCCCTGCTTTTTTTTTTTTACTCATCATTGGCGTTGGCGGTGCATTGTCGAAGACTGGCTGGGTTACATGTGGGAATCTGCGTTTCTCTGATTTGGTCCTTTTTCCATAGGATGCACACTCATCCGTCGTTTGAGCATTGCATCATGATATCAAATGGCGCCCTTATCGCGCACGCATAGCATTCGTAGCCTCTAGGTAATGGGAATCTCTTTGATGTCGTCAGCCAGGATGTCCCACAATGGAGTGCAACAGAAACGGCGGTACAAGAGAGGTGCTGCAGCCGACAAGACATGTGAAGTAAGGCAGCTGCATGGGGGCTTGAGGCATCCATCCAAATGCAGAAAGGGCTGGAATCTATGTACCCGGCCATTGTTTGAGCCGGGGACCGGGGAAATCCAGTTCTTTGCAGTCTGATGTGCCGTCTGCTGGGCGTCTCCTCAAGATACACTTGCAGGCTTGACTCAGTTGCCGGCATGGATGCTCCCGTTCGCAATGGTGAGGTTGTCGTGGGTGCGCCCTCTCGCTCTTTCCCTAACTTGAACCTGCGCTCGCACCTGCCGCCTTCGGCTATTTCAACTCGCCCTCCTCTCATTCTTCTCCATCGTCTTTCTTGTCAGCGCACACACTCTCTACTCTACTGCAACCGAGCCGTCGAATCACCTCACCAATCTCTCGCGGGTTGCGAGGGAGTTTCTCTCCCTGTCTTTCCTTCTCGTTTTCTGTTTCGGCCCATTGCACAGCGTCTCACCGTCACCGCTTGACGTTTTCGTTCCTCGTCTCCGACGATACCGATCGGCTCGGCATAATATGCGCTCGTCCTCCCACTTCACCAGCTCAAGATAGCCTACCAGAAGCCACTGAGCCAGATCGACGGCGCCGCAGACTTGCTTCTTTGTCACTATGGCCGTCATCAAGCAGCTACGGGGCTTGCACGTCACAATTGCTTGCCAGAAGGAGTATGCCGACGTGGACGAAGAGCAGGCCAAGGGAACCGTGACGAAATACATCGAGGCGGTCTCCGGCAAGAGTTTCAAGATCAACTGGCGCTTTGAGTCCAACTTCCAGTACAAGGAGTACGACATTACTAGTTGGATCTACCTGGACGGCAAGAAGGTAGATAGTCTCTTCATAGATTCGGAGAGACTTGGTCCTTCCGGATACGTGACCTCGTTGGGGGCAGCTCGCAGTAAGAGAGACGGGAAGTGGATCCAGCAAAGCTTTTCGTTTGCGGCTCTTAATGTTGGTGAGTATATTCCTGGGTGGTTCCATGCTCTAGGTCTGTCCTGGAGATAGCCCATGACTGATTCATTGTATGCAGACGAGGACAACCGCGACATCCACAAGAAGGGCCTCGCTGAAAGCGTCCAATCTCTTGGTGAGATTAGCGTTCGTCTGTGGAGGGTAAGGAAGACCGCGGGCGTCAGTGGTTCCAACGAGGAGCTATCCTTCCATACTCTGGGCACCGTTCCAGAGAAGGCGTTGAAGGGCCGGGGGGTTTCACATCAAGCTACGCTCGGGACCGCTCAAGCCATTGAACCCTTGAGCAGTGTGAGGACGACGCACATTGATTCCAGAAAGGAGCCGTTTGCTGTCTTTAACTTTCGCTACCGATCCCGCGCTGCATTGCAGGCACTCAACATGATCCCACGGTCTCCCGAGCCTGTTCCGCTGGAAGATCGTCCCATCGATTCGCTCAACCAAGAGGAGATGAGAGAGCTACTGAGGCGTCAAAGAGTGAGAAAACGGCTCGTGATGGTTGTTGGACAATGGCTGCTGACTTTGCCCAGGAACAGCTCGCTGCAGCAGGTGACGTCAAGAAGGAAGGGAATGTCAAGCGCGAGCGGCCCAGCAACGACGATGGAGACGTGGAAGGAAGACGTAAGCGCCGGCGTTCTGCTACGCTGCTTCCGGCCGAGATCCTCGACTTGACCAGCGATGACTGAGGATTCCAGCGGACAGGCAGTGGCTTTCTAGGGCGGTATATCACAGTCGTCTGCAGCATCATCGGCTTTCCGGGCGTCGAAAATGATAGACAATGCATGGACAGCGATGCAGGAGGTTATGCGGATGGGCTAGATCGCTGGTAACTTCGTGTACCTACTAGAAAACATCCCGCCGTCACACAAAAGTATACACCCAAAGCAGATCAGGCCAGCTCCGGCCAAACAGACGGCTTCAGCGTGCTCCAGCGCGCCGTGGTGCGACGCCCAGGTTCCGTGGGGCTGGCCACGGGCTCGGTGGAGGCCACAGTCAACTTTGTCTGACAAAGGCAGGCCCGAGGCGGTGATGATTCCACTGGACGGAAGACGGCGGGCCGAGAGCTGCGGATATAAGGCGGGGATCAGCACCGGCGGTCGAGGATGCGGGGATGGGAGGGGGCGTCACCTCGGCCTGTCGGTTGTCCCCACAGCGCGTCTGCGGTTGGCCACCAAGCTCCAAGCTCCCTGCCGCGGCCCAGCGTACATGTTTAAGTCCACCACAAGCCATGCTGCTCCACTGACCCTCGCGCTGTTCTCCTCAGCCTGCCTCTCCGGACCCGCCGCCTCGTATCACGCCGCTCCATTTGATCTCTGGCCGCTCAGCCCCACACCCCTGCACCCTTCGTCCAACGTCACGTCGCCGCAACCATGGGCAAGAGGCAAGCAAACAAGGAGGCCTGCTATGTGCTTGGCGTGGGCATGACCAAGTTCGTCAAGCCGCGCGGCAAAGTCGACTACAACGAAATGGGCTTCGAGGCCGGCATCAAGGCGCTGCTGGACGCCGGCATCAACTACGACGACGTCGACGTGGGCGTGGCCTGCTACTGCTACGGCGACAGCACCTGCGGCCAGCGCGTCTTCTACCAGTTCGGCATGACCCAGATCCCCATCTACAACGTCAACAACAACTGCAGCACCGGCAGCACCGGCCTGCACATGGGCCGCACCATGGTCTCGCACGGCGCCGCCGACGTCGCCATGGTCGTCGGCTTCGAGAAGATGTTCCCCGGCAGCCTGAGCACCTTCTTCCAGGACCGGACGAACCCGACCTTGACCACCAATCTGGTCATGAAGGAGACGCGGGGCATCACGAATGCCCCGGGCGCCGCGCAGCTGTTTGGCAACGCGGGCAGGGAGTACATTGAGAAGTGCGTCGACTCCAAGACCCGATCCCGTCCGTTCTTTGCTCACGCAGAATCGCCAGGTACGGTGCCAAAAAGGAAGACTTCGCCGAGATCGCGCGCGTCAACCACGAGCACAGCAAGCGCAACCCCTACTCGCAGTTCCAAGACGAGTACACGCACGAGCAGATCATGTCGTCGCCGACCATCCACGAGCCGCTGACCAAGCTCCAATGCTGCCCCACGTCCGACGGCGCCGCGGCCGCCGTCCTCGTGTCCCAGTCGTGGCTGGACGCGCACCAGGAGCTCAAGCCGCGCGCCATCCTCATCGCCGGGCAGGCGCTCGCCACCGACTCGCCCGCGCTGTTCAACAAGTCGTCCATCGAGCTCATCGGCTACAGCATGGCGGCCGAGGCGGCGAAGCGCGCGCTCGACGAGGCCGGCGTCCGCGCCAGCGACGTCCGGCTGTGCGAGCTGCACGACTGCTTCAGCGCCAACGAGATGGTGACGCTGGACGCGCTGGGCCTGTCGGGCGGCGTGGGCAAGGCGCACGAGATGGTGCGCCGCGGCGACATCACGTACGGCGGCCGCTGCGTCGTCAACCCGTCGGGCGGGCTCATCTCCAAGGGCCACCCGCTCGGCGCCACCGGCATCGCCCAGTGCGCCGAGCTGGTCTGGCACCTGCGCGGCTGGGCCAACAACCGCCTCGTGCCGAGCCAGCAGCAGGGCGGCCGGAAGGGCGTCGACGTCGCCCTGCAGCACAACCTCGGCCTCGGCGGCGCCTGCGTCTGCACCGTCTACAAGCGCCCCGACGGCTCCCTCGGCGCCGAGGTGTCGAGCGAGGACGTCGGGAAGCTGAACGGCCTGGGCTACAACCCGGCCGTCGAGGCCAAGGGCTTCACCCGCGAGCAGGCCGACAAGGTCAGGAGTAAGAAGAACAGGAGTGAGTGGGCGCTGCAGGACGCGCACCAGAAGGTGGAGGCGAGGTTTTGAGCTGTGGCAGCGCGGCTTGAGCAAAGGAGGGGATGGATTGGTGCCGAGCCGAGCGTTGGAGCAAGTTTGCGGGACCACCTTTTCGGTCCTTGGTTTGATCCAGGGGTCTTTGGTCTTGTTGTCTGGGGACGCCGTCAAAAAGTGATGATGTCGACCGGTGGAGTTACGCATCTGCTCAAATAGTTGTTAGGAATTATGTTATGACAGTCTTTCCTTGGACGTGCCTGTTCTAGTTGTCGGGGGCAGGCCTCCGTGTTTGGTATGGTCCAGCAGCGAGCGTGCAAGCACTTTATCGTCCGCACGGATAATAGAACCCTCGTCGTTTTCTTCTCGCTTACCATCCGACGACTCACAGGCACCGCGGCCTACCAGTAAAGCACACCATCACCTTTAGGTATTAGTTTTAATTCGTATATCCTATAAGTCGACCACAAACAAGCCTCGCAAAGGCCACAGACAATCTTTCCCCGAAAAAGCACAAGCCCGACGATAGACAGCAACCAATGTGGTCATCCAGTAAGCAACGCACACAAGCGCAAGGATGACGCCACCGCTGCAAGGTAATACAATGGAACAAACCTGACGCCGCCCCGGAATACGAAAAGAAGCCTTGTTTCCACTAGGAAAGAAAGTTGGAGACGTGGACAGGATAAAGATATAAAAAAGGGTAACTATTCAAAACGCAAACTCGGGGTATACAATGCCGCTAAAGTAAAGACAAACGCTTGCAAACAGACCAACAAAAATGATTACAATATAGACAGAGTAGAGAGGACGCCAGGAAAAGAAAAGGGCAATCACGGCGGGACAGGAAGAGGAGGAGGGGTGTCAGAAAAGACTGGTGTCCACCGTGACAAGGAAAAGCGAAAACAGCATTACAGTGGTGCAGTTCAAAGACCCGCCGATGCATCAGATACATAGGAAAGAGGGTCGGTGTTTTGGATGAGACTTGGAAAGTGAAGACGTATGGAGGTCTTTGCCAGGAATAATGAAAATCGTCTCAGCCGCAGCGGCGACATGAATAGCAGGGTAAGAGCCCCATAATGGCTTCGACTGGCGAGGCCGAGACAGCTCCGCTGTGGGCAAAGAAAAATGTAGAGAAGTGAAGACGGAATACCCTCGATCAAGACGAGGGAGCAGGAGTGCTCGGTGATGAGGGCCCATGTTGGAGAGCCCTGATAAGACCACGCATTGCTTTGCGGCCTTTCCACACGTATATCCTCTCTAGTCTCTTTCTCAGCGCTGTCGATAGACCAAACGCTCCAAGCCGTTGCCAGAGTTTCCGCTCCCGCTCCCTGGGTCATCTGGCTGCCCGTTTGGGCCTCCATCATGGCTGGGTGGTGCTGACAGCGCGCCTGCTGCTGGATCGGCGGAGCTAGTGGTTGCGGGGCGTCTTTCGTTGGCACTGCTCCATCTTCTTGCACGCTGCTGCGATTGGATCTGTTGATGATCGTGCTGCTGTTCTGGGCCGGGGCTGCTGGTTGCACTGGTGGGACCAAAGCCGTCGTCTGTCCAGGAGGCGGCTGAAGCAGTGGCGTCTAGGGCGGTGGGGGTAGAGGCAAGGGATGAGGAGGCGGAAGAGGAATCGGGGAGGGGGTTGCGCATCAGAGCGGCGAAGGCGGCGGTCTGGGCATAGACGATGGAGCCCCAGATGCGCCAATGGAGAACGGCAATGTGGGTGATGCGGCGGGCGATGTCATCGAGATACTCGGACTCAGGGCCTTCCGGCTCTTGAGATGTAGTCGAATCAGGGGTGGATGCAGTGTTGGCAGCAGGCGTGCAATTGACCAGTGTGTTGAAGATGTCAACAGACGAGGAGGACGTGAAGGATTCGGTGCTCTTCATCACACGGTTTGTGAGGGACTCGCGCATGGCGCTGGCTTGCTCATGGAAGACCATGCCAAATTCTGGGCGGACGAGATGCCGCAGCCGCTCGGCGGTGATATCGACGAGCTCGGCGTCGTACTTTGCTTCTGCTCCGCAGAGGGAGAGCGCATGGCGGACAATTTCGACAGAGGTATTATCTATGTTGACAAGCCAGTGCTGGTTGCTGCTCGTACCCGCCACTTCATTGACAACGACAATGGCAGAGACGGCTTCCCGCAAGGCCTGCACGTGGCTGTCCGGCACTGATCTCGTAAAGCCAATCCTTCTGAGGAGGAACCTGAACGTGGCGGTGGCCACGCCAAGGTACACCTGGTCCCGGAACTCTGCCCTCAAGACGCGTAGTCGGTCAAAGTCCAAGTAGAACGTCTCCGGGAACGAGCCTTGGCGATCTGAAGAGGTCAGCAACGACAGTAAGCCACGGACGATCACTCGCAAGCCCCGGTCCTTAGCGTTGCGATCGGCGGGTATGCTTCGGCACGTGATGGCGTGTTGGGCGAACCAGCATTGCGATCGCTCGACAAGGATGCGCCGCCTTGCAATCCTGTCAAGGTGATACTTCTGCTCGAAGTTGATGGTATCCTCGATAAGCAGAGCCCGGAGATGTCGGATCTGGTGGTTCGCGACGTCCTAGTTGATGACTTGTTAGTCGGACTAGTTGACGTGTCAGAGGGATTTTCATTACATGACGACTTACCAGTTTCATGGCTTCAAGGATCCCCAAGAGTTCTCTCAGGCCGTTGACCAGGGATCTGCCACTGCCACCTCGGGTGCCCAAATCGATCTGCTCCACCATCTTGTCCACCCATTCATCCCGCACAGGCGCACAGTGTGCTTTCAACAAGTGCGACAGCCAATTCGCCACGTTGACCAGGTCGCAAACCCCCTTCTCTATCTGCAGCATGAGCATCTTCGTGTCCAGCTGCTCGTCCACCCGTGACTGATCCCGCTCCGGCACCAAGCTCTTGATGATCTCCCTGATGGTGTCGAACATGAAAGGAATCCGCCTCTGAGCAATCTGGACGACGCGGGGCCATGACGCCGTCTTGCGCAGCTTCGGCGACGGAGCGCCATTGAAAAGAAAGGTGTAGAGCTCCAGCTCGGCGGCCAAGGCATTCCAGTACTCCTCTGCCGTCTTTAGCTTGAACTTGCCCTTCGCACCGTCGAAGTTCGGTCTGAAGTGGAGCTCCCGGTCGAAGTTGACGTCGTGGCGTAGCTTCGGGTTGTTGATGATGGCGCCGATGTCGAGCTCGCTGAGCGAGTGCTTCGTGATGGGCGGGTAGGAGCTGGCATGGGCGAAGCTGTGGGCGAGGCGGGCGCCTTTGCTTCCCCCCGACGACTTCTCGATCCACTGGCACAGGTCCGACAGGATCTCGGCGTCCGTAACGTGGACCTTGCCCGCCTCCAGCGCGATTGCCTTCCGTGCCTCTGTGTCCTGCTCGTCGTCGCAGAAACCCTCCTCCCGGAATTCCGAACCACTTCTCTTTCGGCGCACATTCATGAGCTCGGGGCGGCGGTGGTAGGTTTCCCCGGCGGCAGCAGAGGGCTGGGTCGGCTGCTGGACGGCGCGTGCGGTCCGCTCGGAGGAGTAGCGGCGCGAGGGCTGGTCTGCAGAGTCGCCGGCATAGCTCATGGAAGAGCCGCGGCGCGACTTGTCCTGGGTTTGCGACGCCATGTTGTTCTGGCGGCGGTCCGGGTTGGTTCCTTGCGGTTCTAGCCCCTTCCGGTAGTTCGCAGTCATTCGCCGCGGGCTGTCTAGTCAGGCGACGGGGCGGCGGTGTCGAGGAGTCTGGCGGGCGGTCGAGCTCTTATCGCTCGGGGGAGAGGCGCAGGAAAGGGTGTCTGGGAGCAGGGTGAGACGGGTCAGCATGACTAAAAAGCGGTTTGTCGAACACAAGCTGGCTTGAGACTCAAGGGACCTGGAGGGCGTGTACGTGTTCATCGATGGGCGGTCACGGCAGGCTGCATGAACGCAGGCAAACCCGTGGTCGGGCGCGTGCTCCGAGTCAGGAAGGGCAAGGAAAGGTGCGATGGATACCTTCACTGGTGCTCATGCCCGTGGGGAGGGCCCGTTGCGGACATGGCTTGGGGATAAAGGCGGTTTTGAGGAATGATGCAGGTACCACGGGATCGGCGGCTGTTTGCGGACGGGCTTGGGGCAGCGCGGCGGGTTTAAGGTGCTGCTGGGGCGCAGAAAGGAGCGGAGCGGGCGGATGCAATTCAGCTGTTTTGCATCACGTCGTGCCCCGAACGAGGCGTGGAATTCTGCGTAGATGACTCGTTCCCTTGGTGGTTCAATGCAAGGATCCCAGGCGTCCGCGCGGGCTGGCGCCGCACCCTCGAATGCCGTCGGCCGGTGGTGCGCGAGAGGCGAGAGCGCGAGGCAGCTGGGAGCCGGGTGCTGGGTGCTGGGAGCCGGGTGCTGGGTGCTGCGCGCTGGGTGCTGGGTGCTGGGGAGCAGGGCGCCGTTCAGGGCGGCCAAGTAGAGGCCGGCGGCAGCCATCCTGGCGCGCGCCCTGAGAGCCTGGACACGATGTTGATCTGGCGTCTCGTTTCGCCCGCCGCGGCATGGTCCAGCGCCCACCGCCGCGCGCCATCGCCGCTCACCGCCTCACTCTGCGCCGTCGAGACGCGCGCCGGCGCCGCCTGCGTGGAGCGTGGAGCGTGGAGCGTGGCCGCCCGCCTGCCCAGGCCGCTGCAGAGCGTCGCCAGTCGCCCGCCGTGTGCTCAGCGGCCGCGCTGCGTGCCTGGCCCCCGGCCGACAAGCGAGATGATCGCGGCCTGTCGCGCGCCTTGCATGCGCGCCTCATTTTTGCGCTGCCAGAGCCGGACGCCTAACCGCAGCGCTCGTTCCGATGGAGAAGCTTGTTTCCCGCCTGCTGTGTGCTTTGCAAATGCCAGCCGCGTGCGACCACCGCAGCGCCGCGCCGGCCTCCAGCCCCCAGCACCCAGCACCCAGCACCCAGCACCCGCCCCCTTTGCCAGACAGCTGCAGCCCGCGGTGTCGCAGCGGTGGAGCGACCGGTCAGCGCGCCGCGGCCGGCGTCCGGCGAGTCTGCGGCTGCCTGCCTGCGCGCAAACGACGGCGAGCAGAGGCGTGGCCGCGCGCGGCTGGGCGTGACATCAGCGCCGGCTGCCCGTGCAAGGCGAGGTGGTGGCCGCAGCAGCAGACGTCGTCCGGCGGGCGGGCTTGTCGTCAATGCGGCAGGTGCGGCGATCATGCTCGAGCGAGCGGCCGATCCGAGCCCCGCCTGTGGCCCCGAGCCTGGTGCTGGTGCTGGTGCCGGTGCCGGTGCTGGTGCTGGTGTCAGCAACCCGCGTTGCTTTTGGCCTGCAGCCGCGCGCGAGGCGTGGGGTGGAGGTCGGCCGTGATATAGTGCCGTCGCCAGTGAGGCTGGACGTCCCGCCGCGGCCAGCGCAAAGGGATCGCCGTGTCTCGCCGTGCCACCGGCACCGGTGCGAGATACAGATCTCACCGCGTGCGCCCGCCGTCCATTGGCGCAGGCGACCCAGCATCCCATCATCCCAGCATCCCAGCATCCCAGCATCCCACCGCCGCCGATGCACGAGGCTCCAAACCCGTCCTAGGGCTGAGGCCCCGAGGCCAAAACACCAGCCGGCCGTGCCATCCGCTGCGGGCGCCATGAGTCGCGTCCTGGGGCGCTTGGTGCCGCCATCCCTGCCCGCCCAAACACGACCTGCCGACGCCCATCACGAATCTTCTTCAAGGGAGCATTAACTTCCGGCTGAATGCTCCATCTCCCTACCTGCCGTTGTATTCTATGCCGACTGAAAAGCATTTTGCGCTAGCCGTTGCCTGCAGCGCCGCCCTCTGTTCGTGCCATGTCAAATCCATTCCAGTCCTTGCAGCCTTACTCTCGCCACAATAATGCAGCTGCGGGCCTCACAATGCCATTCTGCCTTGCCGTGTGCCCTCAGCTCGGCTGCAATGTCCGCTGCAGCTCGACCAGCCTGCACATCTGCACGAGCCATTTGCTCGCAAACACTTCCTCCGTGAAACGCGCTGCGCTGCGCCGAGCCCTGTGCCGCATCTCCAGCGTCTCCTGCGGCGATAGCGACAGCGCCTGCCGGAAGCCTTGAGCGAATTGTGATGCCGTCGTTGCATGGAACCCTGTCGAGACACCCACGCCGTTAGCAAACAAGATTCCTACATCGTAGTCCCACAAGGAGCGAAGCTGCAGCAAATGGAATGGGCCCGGGAATTTCGCGCACCTGTGGGCTTGCCGTCGATCTCCACCACTATGTCCAGCTTCGGCCCTCCGCTGTCGTTGACAACGCTAATGAGGCCGGCCGCCTGGTACTCGACCACGCCGATGCCGAAATGCTCATTCCACATGCCGTTGACCCCGACGCTGGCGCGCCGCAGCCAGGAGAGAATCTGCGGCCATGTGGCGTCGCAAATGAACTCGACCGATTCCTTGACCCGCAGCTCGTGCGCCAGGAGACGAAGGTTGTAGACGCGTGTCGCATCCTCCGGGTTACGCACTGATCCAATCAGCACCAGTTTCGGCTTTTGCTTTTCCTCCGAATCTTTCGGCCAAGAGTTATGGAGCTCGGCGAAGGCATGCAGGATCAGCTGGTGGTTCTTCTCCGGCCGGAACTGAGCAATGTAGAGCAGGTAAGGTCCCCTCTCCGCCTCCGTCGCCTCGGACACCTCAATCTGTTCGGCCAATTCCTCCACAGCCACCGGCGGGAACACCACCTCGATGGGGTACGATTCGTGCTCCGTGG
Source organism: Neofusicoccum parvum (assembly GCA_020912385.1). Taxonomy (NCBI): domain Eukaryota; kingdom Fungi; phylum Ascomycota; class Dothideomycetes; order Botryosphaeriales; family Botryosphaeriaceae; genus Neofusicoccum; species Neofusicoccum parvum. The sequence goes on along the minus strand of CP087219.1, from coordinate 911,413 downwards.
GCAGCCCCTTCCGAGATAGCCCAAACGAAAGCACGAGCGAGTCGAAGCACTGGACGCGTTTCGGCCTGGGTCCCCAAAGCTGTTGGATGTGGTCCTGGGTCCACGTGGAGTTGGTCATCACGACATCGACGAAGCTTCCCACATAGCTGTACAGCTTGGCGAAAAGGATCCAGTACCACTTCTTTAGCTTGCCCTTGAGTCCGTGTCCGGTGCCTGCATTTACGCCTCGGGTTTGGCCCTCCTTCTCATCCGATGAGGCGGTCAGGGAACCCAGCATGTCGGTCGAAATGGTTGGATAGTGGACGTAGGCGCCCGTAGGAACCAATGGAAAGTAGAATTTCGACAAGGCGAGGGCGAAGGCATAACCCATAGTGTCAACGAATATGTCTGGGACCAGGAGATTGAAGGCATCATGGGCAAGTATCAATGATCCAAGCGACTGTCCTAGAAGGGTGAAATGAGGCCAGGTGCTGCTGAGCACGTAATGGCGGGTGCTGAGGTACAGAAATGTAATGGTTGGCGGATGAAGGTGGATGTTGAAGCGGTCCTTGGCGCGGTCAGTAGGTGGGACTTGAGCTGGGCGGGACGTCATGTACCTCGACTTTCTGGATGATGGTGGCCTTGTCGACATCGTGATCGCCAGTATACACGACGCAGATGGCACGCGGCCAGCGCTTTTGGGTCGCACGAATGGCGGCCCAGAGCACTCTTTCTCCGCCGCCGCCGGCGTTGCTGCGGGCCATGTGAGCCTGAATCCGGCAAAGCAGGCTGAGACGTGGGGCTCACCAGAAGGGATGGAAGAAGCCGACTACGCCCTGCCAATCCCTATCGTCTTGGCCGCCCGGCGTCGACGAGCCGGACGAGCGGCCCTCGACCTTCTCCCAGTCCTCATCTTCCCTCTTGTGCTTTGCGCTGTACTCCTTCTCATCAGCCTCAGCGCGGGCCAGCAGAAGCTCCCTCCGCTGCTGTGTCTTTCCACGGATGTGCTTTCCCAAGGCAATGCCGGCCAGGCGCACCAGAAGCGGAAGCAGGCGGATGGCGACGAGGAGAAGGGTGCAGAGGGTTGCGAGGGCGGCGCTCCAGGGCGAGGCGGGGCGCACGACGAAGGGGACGACGGCGAGCAGAGCGGCGATGGGGAGCAGCATGGTTGTGGTTCACCGTCGCATGCGGGCGGACAGGGTCGGGGTGGGCACCATTGAAGCGTCGGATGTTGTTGGGGGTAAGGTGTTCACACAGCGCGCGGCATCATGTGGAAGTGGCTCAAGCTTCCATCGCCAACGCGTCACACGCCGCGCGCGCAACAGCCGCCTACGGATCGCCAGCCTCGCGGTGTTCTCTATGGCCGCCGCGGTTCTCTCGGCGCTGCGGCCGGCCTCTGCACGAAGCATGTCCACGCAGGCGGCCGGGTCGCGGCTCTGCACCCAGCCCGCCAACGGCCTGCTCGGGAGCCGTCCGGCTGCTGCAGGCGAGACGAGGCGGGCGGGCGGCGGGCGGCGGGCAGCAGCACGGCCGGGATGCCGAGACGTGTTGCTCGGGCCGAGCCGCGACAGCGAAAGCGCACGCGCGAAGCTGCCGGCTCGTCTTCCTCGCACCTTCGTCCGTCGCCAACCACACCACCTGCCTGCCGCCATGCTGCTCCCGCGCCCCGTCGCTGGCCTCGCCTCCCGCTCGCGCCTGCGCTGGCCGCCCCACGCCCGCACCCTTGCCTGCCACAATGCCCGCCTCCGCAGCCCGAGTGCGCTCCAGATGCGCTGCGTCTCCCAGGCTGTCGAGCAGCCCGCCATCGACAAGGGCGGCGAGATGGTGGCCGAGGCCATCCTGGATATCCCCTGGGGCATGTTTGAGCTCCTCCACAGCGCCGGTCTGCCGTGGGCCGTCGCTCTTCCCGCCGGCGCCGTCGTCGTCCGCGCCCTCGTCGTCATGCCCTTTTTCCAAATCCCCGCTCGCAAGGCCCAGCAGCGCAGCTCCACCCTCATGCCACTCAGCCACGCATACGCCATCCTCATGAAGCACAGGTCCCACCAGCTGTTTTACTCCAGCGGGCCCCGTCATGCGCGGACCGTCGCCCGCAATCTCCTGGCCGGCTACAACGCCTCGATGAGAAAGCGCTGGCTGACGGAGCGCTGGAGGCAGATGCTCCCCGTGGCTGGCGTTCCTATCTTCGTGGTAGTGGCAGAGGTCATACGGAGGATGGCTGGCGCCAAGAGCGGACTGTTGGGTTTGATCTTCGGCTCGCCATCTTCTGCCTCTGGAGCCGCGGAGACTGCTGGAGCCCAGGCTGCCGGACAAGCTGCAGATGGCGCGACCGACGCGCTGGATGCCGTCGCTCAATGGAAGGGCACCACATCTCTACCCAGCTCCGTGCCGGACACCGCTGTCTTTTCTGACTGGTTGGAGCCCTCGTTTGCTCGCGAGGGTGCGCTGTGGTTTCCGAACCTCATGCTCCCCGATCCACTCATGATCCTTCCGTTCGTCGTTTCCGGTATCACCCTAGCCTCCCTCTACCGTGGGTCCAAGCCTGTGAGCAAAGACACCGAGAAACCGGTCGGTATGGTTCTTAGAAGAATACTTATGACAGTTGCTCTGGCCATTGGTCCTATGACGCTGCACATGCCCGCTGGAATTTTGCTCTACTGGACCGCAAGTACGTCGTGTGCCTTCCTGGCCCACATCTATTTGGACAAGTACTATCCACTCCGCATGCCTCCGAAGCCCTGCAAGCGTTCGATAATGCCCTATCCGAAGAATGCCCAAAATGCAAAGAAGCGTTGAAGCGGATCGCAAGGTCACGCGAACCAACCAGATCGTAACCCCTTCCCTCTCGTGTGGGCTCCAGAGGGTGCGCAGGTACGGAACTCCATAGCGGAGCCTCTGGCTGGGAATGGAACGGCACCTGTTTACACAGCTGAATTCGCAGAACTGGGAAGGTGCCACGAAGCATTTTCGGCATATTATGGGAGTCCGCGGTGATACAATCCATGAGAGTGGGTGACAGCTTCAGGATCTTAGATGCGCCGGCTTCTACTGTATATATTTTCCCGAAGGTGTACAGCATCGAGACTTGTTATCTCCGGCGCTTTGGATGTGGCAAGTGCATGAGATATGGGGCCGTGACCCCATTAAGGCGATACAGAAAGTGTCTCTTACGCCGTCCACATGACTTTAAGGCACAGGAAGGATTTCTAACAATATAATCACTCATGGGCCCCCAATCTACAGAGGAGGGTTACGGGCGACCGCCGGCGCGAAGAAAACATGTCATCTGAAAATAACGGCTTGATTTGGCGACAAGGAGCTCAATCATCGGCCCGGATGAGAAATTCCTGTAGATTGTACGCCAAAGCCACATGAACAAACGCTTTCACCCCCTACGCCAGTGTATTGTGGTTGAGCTTGTGGAAAACAAAATGCAGACCAGCCGGGTTGGACCAACCCGCGTTATTTCTGTCAGACATGTCTTCCTGCAGAACTCTGGTCTTTCTACACGCCGAATACAATCCAGTAATTAGAAGACTTGCTGTCAGACACACTCATCAGGACATGTATGTTCTTCTCAAAGTCCCATTCGTTGTGTTTTTGACGTGATGAAGATGATCCCGCTTTGCACCTAAACAGGGAGACACAAGCCTTGAAAGCTAGCCTCGTAGCAGTGGATGGAGGTCAGATAAGATCAAATACCGCAATCGGACCTAACAATCTAGTCCAAGTCGTGCTACCTTAAATAAGCTCCAAACGCCTCAGCCAAAAGAAGTACGTCAAAGCAAGTTATACCGAGATGGTCTTTGAACCTGTGCTAAGTAACGAATACATGTGTTATAGGAATCGGCGACTGGCGCTCTCTCGCAGCACCTAAACAAGCTACTGATTGATATTTATGTGGGTACATACAAAAGAATTGAGAACGTGATATTCACGGTTAGACCATGCTTAGTAGTGGAATACGGCGCCACCATGTTCATTATCAAAAACTCACCAGCTTCAACAAACGTATGATGCATAGCCGGAAAGGCTTTTGCAGATATTAGACACAGGTTGTTTAGTTGGTCGTCGTCACAGAAGCATTTGTCTCTCTGAAAACCTAATGTTTCCAGCCAGATGCAGGCATGGTACAAGACGGTTGGTAGTTCTCATCCGGATGAACACCTCAACTCCCGATGCGACCGCTGAATATTGATTCAATCGCATAGAGTGGCTCTTCTAACCCCCTTTGATATACTGCCTGACCCTGTCTCATCCATAGCCTCCAAGCGATGCTTGAAATAATGGAAGGAGACTGCAGCTGACAGCTTCGTGGTGACCACACCCTGTTGCGACACTACACGCCTGGATGCCAGATTTCATACATGTTAGAGCGTATTCTGGAATGGCCGATTGCATCCGTGCACTCGATACCGCCGACTATAGGTTTGAAATGTGTTTCGGAGAAGTGACAGCTTGAGAGTTGGACCAGATTCCAATGAATATTTGCGGAATTCAAACGTTCCTGCAGCGATACGTAGGCAAAGAACATCCAGATTTCACGGTGGACGCATATAGGCGGCACCCCTCGAATCCGTGCTATCATGAGTTCTCAGAGTCTCAGCCGAACCGCCGGTGATGCATGTTTGAAGTATATGAAGCACTGTCTCGAGACGGACGACCGGGTTCTTGACCAGCTAGTGGTACTGCCTTGTGGAAGAACAGAGGCGGTCACGTAAAAGGCAGTAGTCTAGGTGGTTCCAAGCTATGGACCTATACGGGCTGGATGAAGACGTGTGTTCGGTGTACATGGAAGTGCATACGAGAAGGGGGTTTGCAGAAGGATCTGCATCGACCGTATCATATTATTCATGCGAGCAGCTTGCTTCTAGTCGCGCTTGGTTCTGCATTTGACGTCAAGCCTCTGTGGACCGGATCAGACCGAGCAATAACAGGCAGCACACTGAAACAAAAAGTCTGTTGGAATGCTTAAACAGGGTCATTCGGGGCGGCAGTCCACGCTTGGAAATGCGCGGGTGATTAGTGAACCAGTGTGTCTGGGCTGTTGAGTGCACATTTTGCTCACGCCTCACCAATGGAATGCTTGATAAACCGGGCGTGGCGGGGCCTTGCGGGACAAATCTACTTTGCCCTATGTGGTGCCGACCATGAAAGCTTCGAGTTCCTTCTGCAACCTATGGCGCACCACGATCGAGACTCGAGAGACCGCTATCACGAATCTAAGCGCGGGACGTCCAACGACTCGGTTCGACGCCAGTGGCAGACGGCCTTGCGGCACCACGCCTCTTGGTCCTCCCCGCACTCCGCGTGGATATAAGGCCATTGCGGGGAGAGAAAGACAAGCCGTGCATAGTGGAGGCCAAGCAGCCAAAAGGCCGAGCAGAGGTCACGCCAAGAGCTGGCTTGGCCCACGGTCATGAATTCCAGGCCATGTCGTTTTAACCAAGCTTTCCATGCCTCGTGGAGCCCCGGCCCTCCCGCCAGAGTCATGTGCTCCCGGCATGGAGAGACCGCCGCGACGTTTTGAATTTCTGCTGCGACAGACGCATAGGCCGGCCGCCCTCCCACCGTCCCACACCGCCGACGAGAAAGGAGCGCTGTGGGATTGCCTCTGGAACCGCGCCCTGCCGAGAGCCACGGCCCCGGCATTGGCCACCCAGACACCTCCACTGGAGCGGCGGTGTGGGTTTACTCGCGCTTGCTGGCAGCGGCCGGGAGGGAAACTTCGGCACCAGCTTCAGCTTCTTGACGGGTGCGGGTTTGGCGCAGTGCTGCCACTTTAATGCAGCCGCTGTGAGAGCGTTGTTTGGCCTCCCTTTCGCCGGGCCCCAGGAAAACAACATCCATGAGTCAAACGGGCGCCGGGACAGCAAACCACACTTTGCCGGCTAACGTTAGCCATCGAATCCCAGGGTGCAGATCGAGGCCATCGTACCACTCTTCCCGGCGTGCTGGAGGGTGTGCAGAGGGGATCCGGTAGGACACCCGCCCGCCCATGCCCTCAGGGTGCGGGCGGTTGGCCCATCTGGCTGACGCGCAGCTACATCGTCGCCCCCGCTCCCTCCCATCGGCCCTTTGCACGGCGTGGGCGGGCCGTCAGGGTGTTTCACTGGCCAACACGTCCCTCCGCGCCAGCTATCGTCGCCTCGTTGTTCTGGATCGCACCCGTTCAGCCGCTGCCCGCGTTTCCGCCGGTGCCAACTGCCGCACGGCACGGGCTGTGTGGACGTCTCTCTTCTTCCCCTTCCATGCCGGGTCCTCACTGCACTCCCACGGTCTCGTCTGGGCCTTTGCTTCTCGCCGGCGTGCAAGAAACCGGCACACCGCGCGGGCCTCGGCCGCCTGTCTCGCACCCCCAGGTCGGCAGAGCAGACAGCCCAACCGTGGCATTTCCCCCGGGGAGCGTGGCTCAGAGGCCGGGCGGGCGGCAGAGAGGCAGGGGCGCTAAGCTCGGAGAGGGCGGCAGGCAGGAGAGAAGACTGGGTGGCGGGTTTGCTACGTGTAAAGAGACAGAATACGATGCTTCTTGGCGGAGATTGTTGCTGGAAAACTGCAAGCGGAATGACTCGAGCGCTTCAGACGCCTGTGAGCCGTCATCAATGGTGTGTCGCAATGTGTTGGCCCCACTTTGCATGCTACTCCCACCGCACACCACAGCTGCCTCAGATGGACATGACCATGCGAGCGTGCGAGAGGGGCCGAGAGCCCGGGCGCGTGGTCCACTCTCTTCGCACGTCCGTATCTTTGCTTGCGAGATCGCATGCTGCCATACGTCAGCTCCACCCTTCGACGTTGTGCGGGATGCCGCTGACGTCCGGCGGCTATCGCGCCTCCCAAACTACACTCGACCTTGTCAACTACCTAGCCGGGGATGCAACATGCAATCCCACCTCCTGCAGGGCACTGCGAAAGGCTCACTAGACAGTTGTTCTCCATGTCGTGTCACAAATGGTCACAGCATGAGGAGCGGAGGCATTCGGCCGGGCTTCAATGCTCGACAGATGCTCCTACTAGAGATGTTGAGACGAATGCTTAGGCATCCATGGAAGGCTCGCAGTATCCTGCAAATACGTTCGGATTGCAGCAGGACCTGCCGGGGCGCCGCGATCTCTTTTCCCGGCGAAGTGCGCTGGGGGTTGGACGAGCGCGATGAACTCAGCGCCCGTTCCCCATCACTTCAACTGTTCGCAGCAAAGGCGCAGCCACAACACCGCCTGGACTCTGCGTGATGCTACCCAGGCACAGAAGTATCAGCCTCCCAGTCCAATGCATGCTTTGATTCCGATTCCGCCTGCCGATGGTTTCAAGCATTCTGCGTATCCGGATGTCTCAACGAAGGCGCCGAGGAGGTGAATCGTGGGTTTCGGCGAACGTGAGCCATCTCAAGGCGCCCTGGGACCTGAATACGCTTGCGAACTTGCTATGGCGACCGTACAGATTTGTCACCCACAACGCTGCAACCACGAGCCGTCCTCCTAGAGCTGGCCTTTCGCGGAGTGCACAGTTGAGAGCCAGCCGACCGCCCTTCTCTCCAAGCCGCCAGAACTCCCTCTGTTGCTTTGGTCTGATCCAGCCTCGATGTTCGCTACTCTTAACCCCGAGCGGACCAAGCAGGCTCACGCAAACGACTTATGAATCCGTCGTAGAGGTATGATCCGAAGGGAAGGAGCTGGAAGTGGGGTTGGCGTTTCTATACATCTGCCAGCGGCGCAATGGCCGGGCTGGTGGATTAGGGGACACCTCCCTTTCATTGATGGCGCGCGGTCAAATGAGCCTTGGATCTGTCGCGACGGAGGTTAGCTGTAGGTTAGGTCCGGGACCCACTGTACCTTTGCAGAGCCCTGAGCTTCGTGGATGCGTAGGGCGGGAGTTTATCGTCACGCCGGCCGTGGACGAAAGTAGTCTTGGGCCCGCCGACATGAGATTGTGGCGGAAATCCGTGGCATCGAAGGCAGATTGAGCAACGGCACGCAGTCGCGACACGCGCGAGGCGGCTGTCGGAGAGCTTGCAGGAGCAGGGGGCGACGGACTATATGCCCCTTTTCACCAGGCACAGGCTTCACGGCCTTCGAAGAGCTTCGTCTGAGACCAAACGCATCGTCTGAGTATGACGAAATATGTACAAGCGGGTGGGGACGCAAGCACTGAGCAGTGCCTCACCCACCCTAGCCATTGCCATGCGATCGAGGCGTCAGGCGGCATGTCCCTTGGATCGTGACGTATATCGAGGTGTTTGGGAGGCCAATGTTAAAAGGCCCAGCGCCGACAGACGGCTGCGAGATTTAGTTGAGGGCCGGGACGAGTAGGGGTTACGGTGAGGTCCGAGGGAGACGGCGCATCAGGCCCCCTTTTCCCGTGCGATGCCCTTCGACGTCGCTCCGTCTTGTCCGTCATTAGCCCGCAGCAGCGCGGCGGTGGGCGAGGCACGGCTCCGCGGAGGGTTCTCTGCGCGGGCGACGGGGCGATTCGCGGGCCACGGCGAAGGACGAGCCCTGGATACAGACTTCAGCGACGGAGGCTATTCGGCCTGACCGGCCGGGCAGAACAGAGCGAAGGTGGTTCGGATACTCGCCGCGCAGGGTGCGCAAATGGTCGGCAAACGGGCCCTACGCGGAGCACTCTAGGAGCATGCTATACAGCACACAGCAGAGCCCGCGGATCCGCAACGAGCGGACAGGCCGCGGTACGGGCGACCGAGGAGCTCGACCAGGACGGACAGATTCTATTATTCTGCCAGAATCGGCCCTACATCCTGGGGGCGCAGGGCTCTCGACGACAGCACAGGCTGAGCAAGGTTTCTGCCACCGACGTCCCCTCCGCCTCCCCCCAGCGAGGCCCGGGTCGGTGCCGGACGGAGCGCACCATCTCCTCGGCCACAGCCCGAGCAGGGCTGGCGTCCGCGCGAGCTCCCGCTGCAAGCGCCCGGCACGCTGCTCGCAGGCGCCGCCGCCCCCGTGCCCGCGAGGACCGCCGGCGGCCTGCAATGACTCTGGCGGGCGGACGGCCTGCCCGCGTGCGACTCAGGCCGCGCCGCCTCCCTCTGCGGCCACAAGCTTTGCTGATGCTGCTCAGTGTTTCCGGGTAGCCCGCGCGCGCCGTCGCTGCTCCCCACGCCCGCCCGCCCCCGCCTGATCGGCGCGCTGGAAGCCGAGGGGCGGCCATGCGAAGGTGTGAGGGCGGCCGCCGTGCTCTCTCCGCGCGCAGCATGCCGTTTTGGTCACGGACAGAGCAGCGGCGGCGGCCAGCCTTATAAAGACAAGTGCTGCCCCGTCGCCTGATTTTCACTTCGGCTCCGCGCCTGCCAGCCTCGCCGGCAACTCTAACGACACGGCTCTCGGCGTCTCTTGCGCCAGGCAAACGCGCTGAGGGCTGGAGGCTGGTGTTTGAAGAACAACGGGCGTGTCTGTGCCGGCCGGGTAGGGACAGGGGACACCCTTGGTGTGTAGAGAAATCGTACGACTCTGGTCCGCCACAGCAAAGGCGGCAGTCTCGTGGTTCGCTCTGATTCGAGCGCTGCGGAGGACCCTCTGTCGCCGGGCGTCAGGACACCGCGCGTGGCCGTGACGACGAGACTGCCACGGCGCTGGGACGCGGTGCACCTCGCAGATGGAGCACCGCAACCCGGGGAGCGGGCGCGCAGAAGCAGAGCTGGCGTGCGGCGCGAGCTGCGGCGCGCTGAGAGCCCAGCGGCCAGCGGCCAGCAGCCAGCGGCCAGCGGGCGGAGCAGCTTGGTCAGCGGCCAGCGCCCCGCGTCCAGCGCCCCGCGTCCAGCGCCCCGCGTCCAGCGCCCGGCTGCCCACGCGAGCGGGCGGGAGCTGCGGTGCTGGTTCTGGTGCTGGTGCTGGTGCTGGTGCTGGTGCTGGTGCTGACCTCCGGCCGGCCAGCAGCAGCAGCAGCAGCAGCAGCAGCAGCAGCACGACGTGCTGTGCAGGCCATGCAGCAGGGGTCGGCTCGCGGCGGCGGCCAATCAGCGCAGGCTGCGCGACCAACACCATCGCACGTCCTGGAGCCGCCTCTGCGACGGGGCCGGGAGCGTGCGAGATTTCTCGTGGCAGCCAGCCAAGTGATCACATGCAGATCGCGCGGGCTTGCGCAGATCCAGCTGGCGGCGGTTGGTGGGCAGCGGCTTGGGGCCTCCGGAAAAGCTTCTGGAAGGCGCGGGAAGGAAATGAGAGGACGGGAAGGCTTGCAATGCCACGTGTCGGTGGAGCTGCTGCAACGGCCATCTTCCCACCGCGCCCGTCGGCCTCGCCGTTACCGAGCGGCCAGCGACCCAGCGATGCCGGCGTAGGGCGGTGCGTCTGCGGGGTTGAAGCTGGCAGGACGAGCCCGCTGGACCCTGGCGCTGTGCTGCCGAGCGTCTGCACCATGTTTCGCATCGCCGGTGCAGCAGCGGCAGCGGCAGCAGCAGCAGCAGCAGCAGCGCGTTGCGACTGTCCAAGCCCTCCCAGCACGCCGTCCCCTGGTCTCCTGGCCTCCTGGCCTCCTGGCCTCCTGGTCCCTCGTCCGCCGTCCCCCGGCGCCGGCCACCAGCCGCCAGCCGCCAGCCGCCAGCCGCCGCCGAACACCACCGGCGGCCCCGTCACGTGCCCGCGCTGCGCCCGCTGCGCCCGCTCCGCCGCTGGCTCGTTCTGTCAAAACCACGAGGTGGCGCTGAGGGCGATCCCGCACACGCCCGCTCGACCGCTGCCACGCTCCACGGCTTGCGCGATCCCCGTCTAGCCCGCTTCCAGGCAGCCCTGGGGCTGGGGATCGCTGCGAGGGCGGCGGCTGCTGGTGGTTTGCCCCCGCCGCCGCCGCCGCCGCCCTTACTTGCCTGGGGCCTGGTTGCGACACTGGAATGCGCTACATCATCATGCACCCGCCCGAGGAAACCGCCCTCCCCCTGGCTACCGGGCTGGAGCCCTCCTAGTCGCGGCGACGATCCGACTGCTGCAAATTCCAAATCGCCGGCGGCCAGTGCAGCCACGCCTGCGCGGGAGCAGTGATGCCCCGCTGACTCTTGCGGCTGCTGCAACAGGAAGCAGCGCGAGAGCCGCTGAGTCGCCGCGGCATCTTCCAGCGCGCGGGCCCGGCCATGACGGCATTCCGGCACTGCACAGGAGTCGCAGCGGGGCCGGTCAGGCCATGGGCGCCCGCAGCACGTGGGCCGATGAGGCCTGAGGACGCTCACGAACACGGTGAGCGAAAAAATCAGCAGATGCCGCAGGATCGCCATATCGGACGACGCGCTATCGGGACCCGCCGCGCGCGAGCAGGCGAGAGCATCGGAGTGGGCGCCGGCGGCCTAGTCAGCACACGGGAAGCCTGGGTGCTTGGGCTCGCGCGCAAATTTGGCGGCGAACGGGCGGCTGCTGGCTCGGCATCGCTGCAAAAAGGAACCCTCACCACGTGGTGGCCCTTCCCGGGCCTGCTTGGCTTCTTCGGCCTTGCCGCCCATGACTCGCCGCCCTCCACGGCTCGACGCGGCTCGACTGCGATCCGCGCTCGCAGACGCAGCTCCCACCATCACAACGAGGGTTTGGCGCGCTGTGACGACGCCCTGCGTCGCGCCCGGGAATGCTCCGTCATCCACCGCCCCGGCTTATATCCGCCGCGCCCGCTGCCGAGAAGGGAGAGCGCCCGGGACTGCTGCACGCCGCCCGAGGCCAGCGCCTGCGATGCTGCAATCGTTCCGCCGTGCCACCTTGCCCACCGCGATGCACGCAATACAGCCGCGCGCGCCCGTGCCTGTGCTGCGAGAGGAGCCCGTGTGCCTGTGTGCCTGTGCCTGTGCCTGGGCCGCTCGGCGTTAGCGGGCGCGCGCTGGGCTGCCATCCAGAGCGGCGCCTAGCCCCAAACCGGCGCCCATGCGCTTTGCAGTTTGCGGCGCGCCCTCGCTCCTTCGCTCGCGCGCGCCGCCGCCCTCCAATGTTCCGCCCGCTCGTCGCGCTGAGCAGCGCGCCGCATCACCGGGTCGCCAAGGTGGAGCGCGCTCAGCGACTCGTTTCGGGCTCGGGAGCGCACAAATGAGTGTTTTGGATTGAGCGCGACGTGGGGTCGGCGTAGGGGCTCGCCTGCATGCGGCGCACGTGTGCTGGCGGAGAATATTCGCGCTGACGCCGCCGCCGCCGCCGTGCTGGCAGCTACTTGGAGTCGCCGCTCCCGCGCGTTTGCAGGCGGCGCGCGCCCGAGGCACGCCGCGGAGGCGCGCGCTGGCTGGAAGCATGTAGGTATAAGGGATGGGGCCTGTGTAATTTCCAGTGCGTCGGCGGCCCTCTGGCTGGCTGGCTGCGCGCGCCGGCGTGGTGGGCGGCCTTGCAGCCAGGAACATGCCTGCGCGCCGGGCATTGGCTGAGCGCGCGAAGGAGAGCTGCGGCGCATCCCGGGCGAAAAAAACGTGGTTCTGTGCGGGGAGGCACGTGGAGCACATGGGAGGCAGGCAAAGATGAAGATCTCGCTCGAGTCGATCCCCACCGCCGTGGCCTCGCCGCCTGCACAGCGGTGTGGCCGCCAGCCGCCAGCCGCCCGCCAGGCGCAGCGCGGATGCGACAGGTCGGCCGGCCTGCCATGCCATGCCATGCGTCGCCGACCAGGGCGGCCGCGGCGGGTGCATGGAGCCTGCCTGCTTGCGGCCTGCCGGGACTTAGACACTTAAGTCTGGGAGCGGCTGCTTGCGTGCGTGCATCCGCGCCGGCCTGCCCCTCTCCAGCGCGCGCCCACGACGCCAGACGGACGCCGCCAGCTCCCAGCCTCCAGCCTCCTGCAGATTGTCCCGACGCGACACGCCGGTGGAGCCGCGGTTCTAGAAGGCGTTCGGCGCGCGCGCGGCGTCTGACCACCACTCGCAGCGCCGCCGCAGCGCACACCGCACACCGCAGGCGGCCGGTCTCAAGCAGCGCAGAACTGCTCGTTACACGGCAACGGGGCGTCTAAGACGCCGTGAGGAGCAGCAACGGTGCTGCAGCTCTGAAACCCGGGTCAGCCCTTTGGGCCGGGCGCAGCGGCGAGGGTGCGCTGCGCTGCGGCGCTTGAAGAAAACGTGCTGGGAGGCCGCCTCTGCACGGCGCTGGCGACCCGGGCGAGGTGCGGCGGCTCTGCGTTCCGCGCGCTGTTTGGCGGGCGTGCATTATTTGCGTCTGGCCGCAAGGAGGGCGTCTGACGGCAGGCGCGCGAATTGAGGGCGCAGGTTTGGCGCAGGCGCGGGCGGGCGAGCGCACGCCGCCTTTTCCCGTGCCCTGGCCTTCTGTGCCCGCGCATGCCCAGGGGCCCCTGGAACGCCCGGCGCCCTTCTTTTTTTTCTCGAACAGCCGCGCGCGCGCGCCCCCCGCCCATTGCGGTGCGTCGCCGCGTGTCGCCGCTGCCAGTGTCGCGCGCCCGCAGCGCGCACACAACGTCGCCGCTGGGCTGCGGAGCGCATGGCATGATGCAAAAGCGGCGCGGCCGTGCTCGCCGACTTGGGCACTTGGCGTCTCAGAGTGACAGCAATACGAACCCACTTATCTTGTGACAAACTCGATCTTGCAAGGATTATCGCGTGGGAGCCACAGGGGCCGAGGGAGGCGGCCGGGGCGTCTTTTTGCGATGGCGGACGCCATACGATCATCCTAAGGCCCGCGTCTTGCTTAGCCCTGTTGGAAAAGGTCGGTCGGTCGACTCGTGAAGTTAAACCCTGAGCCGGCTAGTCAGCGTACCCACCTTTAGGCCAAAAGACTCCCTCGCGCGACGCTCTGATGCCGCATACTATTGCCTCTTCTCCCTCGCCCGCCCGTCTCGAAGTCACATCGAGGCCACCTCCCACCATTCCTCCCACCACCACCACCATCACCACCACCACCACCGCAGCCTCCAAGCCCCCCACAGCCTCCACAACCACCCCCCAGGCGGCCCCCGCCCGCTCCCCCAGCGCCGCGCCCTCCCTCTCAGCACCCGCTGCCCCTGCCCGTGCCGTGCCCGCGCCCGCCGCTACGGCTTCGCTGCCTCGCCCAGCCCGCCCCGGCGACCACAGCATCCGCAGGCTCTCCACCGACCGTGGTCTTGGAGACTTTAGCTGGCTGTCCCGCCGCCTGCCTGGCCTGCACCGCAAGAACTCGCTCGTGACCAGGACCGAGAAGCCCGGAGCCGCGCGCACCTCCGAGGAAGCGTCATCGCCGCCTCCGGTCCACGCTGCGAGGCCGCAACTCGCTGATCAGGAACCACGCGACGGTCCCGACAACCCGACTTCGCAATCGGTGAAGGTGCTGCCACAGACGCAGAGCGCGCCCCATCCGGAAACGCGGTCTCACAATCCCTCCACGCCACTGCCGGCTACGAGCGAACCCCGCCGACCGTCGAGTGACGCGCACAGCAGCCTCCGCGACTCCTCCGTTGACCACGGCTTGCGTCAGCTCTCCCGCCCCGCTATAAACCTCGAGAACTCCCCGACCTACCCGCCAGCACAGGACCGCGCTCGCGCCAAGGATCCCAAGATGCATCAGACCTCGTCGAGACTACTTCGGATGACCGACGACGATCGGCCATTCACAAGAGTAAGTCCATCACCCAGTTCCTCCCTGCGCTATCCGCAATGCCTGCCGGTCGTCCGGGGCGAAACGCCTGGACGGCAGAGGGATTTGGTCTGTTCAACGCGACGTCGCGGGGCCTTGGGCGGCGGAAGAGAAACGAGACGAACTTGGCCATTGGCCTCTCCCCGTCGCTCGCCCTGCCGTTGCTGTCTCACAAGCCTCCCGCCTTTCCGAAGTTCCACCATGACTTCCGGAGCACGTTTCTTGGGCTGACGGCCGTCGTCGACTGGTCGAGACATCCGATCGCTTAAGGGCTGAAAACGTGCCGGGAGCGGAATGTCCATCTGTCGTCGTGTTGCTTTTTTGATCGCCTGCCTCATCCCTGGATTCGATCGTAGCTGACACATCCGCCCGCAGGATTTCAAAGACTTGTTCTCCACTCTCATGGTCAGCCTGCCCCTGACGCCGCATCGCGTAAGATGGCAGAAAGTCGACCACAGTTTCACCTCTGAAGAGGCCATGACGAACCTGGGCTCGCTGAAGTTTTCGCAATCGAATCGCATGCCTGATCCGAAGGATCCCTCCAGGATTGTCACCACCACGACCACCACCACCTTCTCCATGGCCAAGGAAATGGCTCGCTCGGTTTGCCAGAAGTTTTTGGAGGCTCGCTTCATCGAGTCAGTCGAGGGCAAGACGGATTTCATGTCGAAGACTGCAGTGTGGCAAATGACTCCCAAGGGCATGCACGTGTTGCAGAGGTTTTGCCAGCGCAACGGTATCAACCAGAAGCACGTCTACGAGGTCCTTGATTCGTCTCGCAACACCATGCATTTGGTCATTTTGGAGCGTGAACTGGAAACCGATAAGCTGAACCACGATCAAGCAACGATCGAGGTCGTGTTCCGCCGTTTCGTCGGCCACGAGGGCCCCAACGCCAAGGCAAACACTGCGCAGGCCGATTCCGACTCGCTGAATGAGTATTCGACTGGTATGGTCGGTGTCAAGATGGCGAGGGAACGTAAGATCGGCGATAAGATCTACATGAACACGTTCACCGGAAAGGCTTCAGTTGATTGGCTTATGGACTGCAGCACCATGGTTGACAAGAGGGAGGCTTACGAAATGTGCTCGCTGTTCTACGAGTTCGGCCTGATGGCGCCCGTTGAGGTCTTCCCCAACAGCAACCGCTTCCAGCCCACCAAGAGTGCCATCTACTACGTCACGGAGAAGGGCCAGAGAATTGCAGGCTGGATACAGAGCCCGAAGGCGTCGCTCAACGGCGACGCTGCCGCAGCTGCCGCCAACAGGCCCCGCGAAGGGACGACCAGGGACTCCAATGCGAACCGCATGACTGTCATCATCCGTGACCCGGCGCTTCGCCTGCTCTTCAGGGAATTCCTTCGGGAGACGCACTGCGAGGAAAACCTGTCCTTCTACTTGGATGTCAGCGAATTCCTCGGTGGATACAAGCAAGCCAAGAGGGCAAACCAGACACCTAAGCTTGAGATCATCCGGGAAACTCTTGCGGCAGCATACAGTAAGTGATCACCGCTTCGTAACAGTGGGGAGGACGTTCTTGATTTTAACAGATGGCAGGCTTGTACAATGCTTTCCTTGCTCCCGGATCGCCCTGTGAGTTGAACATCGACCACAGCTTGAGAACAGCTCTTGCTGCTCGCATGACCCGTGCTGTGGGCGACGACGAGGCCATGGTCAGGAGCTTGGATGAAGTTGCAACGCTCTTCGACCAGGCGCAGAACTCGGTGTTCAAGCTGATGGCTAGCGTGAGTTTTGTCCACGTCCTTTCTGGTGCGACGATGATGCTAAGAAAGGTTTTAGGACTCCGTCCCCAAATTCATGAGGGAGCCCAAGTATGCCTCCGTTATCCGCGACCGCAACCTGGACGCCATGCCCGGTTCCTTCAACAACAACAACAACAGCGCCGGCCTTGCTGCCTCATAAAAGGAATAGTCCTGTGCCTAGACGACGCCAATCCCGACCCATGCTCCATCCCACGCTCCGAACAAGGCACGCAGACGCCCGCCACGCAATAGATTGATACCAGAACATATCGGTGGGCGCCCAGCGCAGACACTTCGGCTCCGGCAGACGCAGGAACAGCGCACGAAGCTTGGTCGGCGCTTAGTACGGACCAGAGCTGTGACGTACAGGCAACGGAGCTCTGGGGATGGGGCCCATTGCAACCTTCGGTTTATACTTGTTTTTCTCACCCCCTTTACATTTTGACTCGGATTGGGCTCTTCGATATCCTTCTTCGCATCCGGCCGTCAAGGCCCTCTCCGCTCTTTTTTCGCTATTTTGTTTCCTTTTCGGTACGATTCTGGATTGCTTTCTGCGCGACATTCACGGCACATGGGCTAGACTGGCGTTACCTGGAATTTTGAAAAACAAGAGCTTCTCATCGGTTGGATGGTCTCTCGGGCTACTCCGCACCATTTGTTTGGATTGGGAGGGTTTATTCTCAGGGGAGGTGGATAGGGGGCAGCAACGGGGATCGGGGAAGGAAGAGCGCTAGAGAGTTTGAGTGAATTGAGGCTCAGCAACGCCGACATGTATCATACTGTCTAGGAATCAACGAATCTCCCAAAGTCACACAGAACACATGCATGCAGCGCACGAGGGACGGTGATGATGTAATCGGAGCGGGCGCCGTGCCCCGTGCCCCGTGCCCGTGAAGTTAACGCGAAAAGGCGCGACTGCCTGCTGCGCTGACTCGCCGCGTCGACGCCCGCCTCTGCACCACCCGCGGTGCAGCCATGCGAGCGTCGCCCTCCGCCGAGCATATAGGTCTAGGTGCCGCGAGTATTGCCTGGTAGCTGCCCACGCCGTCTCCACCACTCCCTCCGCGCGCAATGGGCCCTCTGCCGAACGTGAGTTGTCCTGCGCGCCCGCGCCGCCGCGAGAGCACCACAACCCGCGCCGCGAGACGCCGGCATGGCTGACTGGCGAGCCGTACAGTCACAGGTGGCGCCTCTGCCCACGAACCTCCCCTTCCGCGTCGTGTCCAAGACCATAGGACAAGGCGCGTATGCGTTGTAAGTGTCTCAGTGCATCTGGCACACGACCCGCGCTGACGGTAGACCACACAGCATCCGCAAGGCCGTCCCTCTGAACGCGTCAAGCCCCGTCATCGCCGTCAAGTTCATCAACAAAGAGCACGCGTACCTCACCGGCCGCCTGAAACCAAACCAGATCCAGCACGAGGTCACCCTCCACGGGCACCTGGGCCGACACCACAATGTGATACAGTATCTCAGCCACGGCGAGGACCGCCTGTACACCTGGATAGCCATGGAGCTGGCTGAGGGGGGCGACTTGTTCGACAAGATCGAAGCCGACGAGGGCGTGGGCGAGGACGTGGCGCACCTGTACTTCACCCAGCTGATCAACGCCGTGGGCTACATGCACTCCAAGGGCGTGGCTCACCGCGACATCAAGCCTGAGAACATGCTGCTGTCGGCCGACGGCGACCTGAAGCTGTCCGACTTTGGCCTGGCCGCGCTGTTTCAGAACAACGGCAAGAAGCGCCTTTGCAACAGCGTGTGCGGCAGCCCGCCCTACATTGCTCCAGAAATTGTCGCCGGGAAGAAGACGAAGGCCATCGACGTGCTGGACAAGGGCTACGAGCCCAATATCGCCGACGTCTGGTCGTGTGGCATCGTGCTCTTCGTCCTGCTCGTCGGCAACACGCCGTGGGACGAGCCGACGCGCGCGAGCTTCGAGTTCAACGAGTACGTGCAGACCAATGGCCGCACGACGGACGAGCTGTGGAGGAAAGTCCCGCCCGAGATCGCATCCCTGCTGCGTGGGATGCTCAAGCTGGACCCCAAGGAGCGCTTCACGCTCGATGAGATCCGCACGCATCCCTGGTACACGCGCATAAACCCTCACCTCAGCCAGTCGGGCACCGTGGCAACTCCCATCCTTCTGGCCACGCAGATGCTGGAGTCTCTGCACATCGACTTCGACGCTGACCCGACGGCGTCGCAGCGCGAGCAGCAGCAGCGCTACCTGGACGCCTTGGACGCGGACAATCAGCCCGTCAGATTTGCCGCCACGCAGCCAGAGACACTCATTGTTGACACGCCATTTGAGTGGGAGCGGCCGCCACGCATCGCCATCAGCGAGAATTTTAGCGCCTCGCAGCCAACGCCAGAGATGCACACCTCCTTGACAAACGGCTCGCGGCCCTGCGTGTCGCACGAGCTGCTAGGCCGCCTCGCCGACGACCCGTCGCTTTCACAGTTCACGCCCACGCCGTCAGTCCCGCTGAGCCTGACACAGGCGGCCCGTCGCTTTGGCGACATCATGCCAAAGCATTCGCTGGCCCGCTTCTTCAGCCCGCTGCCTTTCTCGTTGCTCCTACCATCTCTGGGCGAGGCGCTGCACCGTCTGGGAGTTCCCGTCGCGCCGTTCTCAGCCAACGCCCTCCAGGGTGTGGACGAGGAGGCTTACATTCGAGTGAAGACGGTGGACGGCCGTCAGCAGAGCCTGCACGGCACCATCATCGTCGAGCGCATTGACCGTGATGTCAGCGAGGTGCGCTTCGTCAAGGCCAAGGGCGATCCATTGGAGTGGCGAAGATTCTTCAAGAAGATCGTTGTGCTGTGCAAGGATGGCATCTTGGTGCCCGGCTGAGCGGCAGCTTTCTGCCCAACCATTTTGACTAACGACTGCATTTGAACAGGTAAAATTTCTTTTGTCGGAAACGACGGGCATTACGATGCCGTGTAAGATTGGGAGATACCCTGGGCGAAAGTACAAGAGATTTCTTTGGTCTGAATTATGAAATTACGCGGATGCGTTATTCCCCTTTTGTTCCCTTCTATCGGCAGTGAAAAGTAGAGCTTATTGGATGCCCGTGTGCATGAGGAAACGGCACCATCGGGATCACATGCAAAGGGTTTATTGGGTAGGTCTCCTGCTTTCTTCATTGGACTTTCAACATAGAGATCGACACCTTTAATGAAACGGATAAAGAGCCAGCTCGTCTATTCCCACCAGATGTTTCAAACGGGTACCTGCCAATGGAGATGGTACTGAGAACACAGTCGCTCGTGCCTACTCATTTAATTACAAACCGCATTGCTTCCAAATATGACGACGATGTCAAAGGTCAGCAGCCACACCACATCCGTACCGCGGAGACGGCATCCGTGGTGCTGTGACTGTCCTTTTGAGAATCCGGATAGGGCACCCTTCTTGTTTACCCTCCCTAAGATGGCGTACTTTGATGAAAACAAGTGCGGTCTTAGACTTGAGGCAGGAATTAGGCGGCTTGTTGACTTCTGGGTGGCTGCGCGGTATCCCCCCTGAAGATACGCAGAGTGCTGTTGCATGGGGTCCGCGTGGTGATTGCCAGGTTGCTGAAGCAGAGTTACCCGACTTTTGCCACCAAGCTGGGCGGCACCGGCGGGACCTTTCTAACGCGACATACCAGGCTTCACGATACTTCCTCGAGACATTCGATTATTGCGTGGAATCTGTTTCATCCAAGGATGTTTGGAAGATGCGACCATCTGTCGCTCTCTCCCTACGACGCGCATTACCTGGAAAAGACTGGTCAGGTCGGCTTGTAGGCGTCGAGGGCCTTCAGCGAAGGTTCCTCAATCACAGGTATGTCAGAAGATGATGTCACCATGGTGGCCTGCCGCTACCTCGAACTACCCAGCATCAATAGACGCGTGGCTGAACACTTTTCCACAGATCTGCAAAAGCTTGTGTACTCGCACCCGAGCGGCCCATGCGAATCCTTGCTGGCGCCCAACAGTGTGCAGCGGGAGGAATATCGCATCTGAATCTGATGCGGCAAGATGGCCGAATCCTACCTTCGTGAAGCTTAAACTCAACCTCGGATCTTTGGCTGTTTTCCGGCCTCTGGTCGATGAGCATGAGTGTCACTGACTGTCACCGAAACAGCTATGCCGGACCTTCTATGATGTGTAAGAACATCGCGTATTCATAAACCAACATTATCTCTTTATGGACATGCAGTATGTGGCGAACGTCCAGCGACACTTATCGTCGAGATCATCGCCAAGAACTAGGCGCCTACCCGAAGCCGCTTACCTGAACACTTTTACCTTTGAACCACACTCGGTCTACCAAAACCACTCCACTCGCTTTCCGATCCATCCGGAATGCCTGCCTTCTAGGATCTACTGCGGCTGCTGCGAGTGGCATTGGCAGAGAAGGAGGATGACGGCGTCCTTGGCTAGGGCTTTGAGATTTCTGACTTTCTACCCCTGCTAGCTCTTGTCGTGCTGTGGGGGAATTTGATCAACACGGATTTCTCCTAGCTGCGTCATTGAAGACGTGATGCCGATTGTCTGATGCTGTGGTGGGCCTGACTTTAGCGCACGTGCGGCAAGGAACACAGCAGGTCATTTCAAAAACGTAGCTACATTCGGCAGCTCCGTCATGTAAATTATCTGAACTCCGTGCCCACCAAGAAGCGGGTTCCGGTGTTTCCAGCAGCCCCATCATCTATCAGGTATCGTCCACGCACAGTTTTGTCCGCCTCACTCAAAAGCAACCGCATGAGGTGCCCTCAAACCCTCGCGGCATCAACATCCATGGTACAACCTCGAGCCCACTTGCTTTTGCTTTGCTGCACCGCTTTTTCGTCCTCTAGCTTTCGTTGTTGGGGAGAAAAAAGAAGAAAACATCCCAGCCCAAACACCATGTTTTTGTTCCCACCCGAAACAATGCCTCGTGATGCGTGAGAAAAGCACGGCTTCCAGCCCACCAATCCTGCTTTGGAAAAAATTTCGATTTTGCAACCCACGCTCACTGCTCGCGCGGCTCACGCGGCTCACGGGGCTCGCGGGGCTCGCGGTTCTGGCGGTCACCGCCGCGGCCGCCCTTCCTACGGTCTCCTTGACCGCCCTTCTGGTTGCCTTCGCCGGACAAGGCGTCGCCACCGCCGAGGGTGAGAGCAGCGGTTGCTAATCTGTTGGACAGCTCGATCTGGGTGCGGATGGTGTTGGCAAGGTACGAAACGACAAGGACGTCCTGGATGTGGTTGTTGCTGTGTGATGTCAGCATTTCAACGGATTCGATGGCGAGTGCAGGACAAAGGGGGGGGGGGGGGGGCGTACAAGTCGCGCTCAATGTCAGCGGGGTCAACCTTGGGAGCCAGCGACAGGGCGTTCATGAGGAACTGTCCCAGAGCGCTCGAGGGCTGAGCCTCCTCGTCGAGGACGTTGTTGACGTAGTTGGAGACGCGGTCCAGCATCTCGAGGACCTGCTCGGTGGCACGCTCGAGGGACTCGATGTCGGTGATGACGGCCTGCTCGCGGTCGTCACGGTCCTTGGCGGCGGAGATCAGCTCGAGGCCGCTCTTCTCGGGCTCGCCGTACTTGATCTCGTGGGGCACGGGGATGAACAGGCAGCTGTCGGCGGCGCGCTCGGCGGTGACGCCAATGGGGGCGGAGATGTAGGTGCGGGCCTCGATGTCCTTGCCGGGCTGGGTGGAGACGGTCAGGTGCACGGCGGGGTGCGGCCAGGTGCCGTCGCCCTGCTGGCCGTAGAAGTTCTGGATCAGGGCGGAGAAGGTGTTGAGCTCCGACGAGGTGGCGTACCAGCCGACCAGGACCTCGCGCGGGTTGGCGCGCAGGTGCAGCTGCAGCATCTGCTTCTGGTAGTCCATGTCGACCTCGACCTGCTCCTGGGTCTCGGTGTGCGGGACGGCGTAGCAGTTGCGGATCTCGATCTCGGAGCCATCCTCGCTGCGCACGCCCAGCAGGGTGCCGATGACGCGCTCCTGGTCGGGGTTGCGGCGCAGGGAGTGGTCGAGGATGGAGAACAGGGCCTACTCTGGGTCAACGATGCGGCGGACAGCGGGGTGTGGGAGCAGACGCACCTGCGGTTGAAGCACGACGTTGAGCGGGGCGGCGGTGGGCTGGGCGCCGATGTGCGCGGGGCCCAGCGGGCGGGCAAGGTGCAGGAAGGAATCGGACTCGGCCATGGTGTCGTGCGAGCGGGCTGGCGGGCGGTACTGGGCGGGCGTGGAGGGAGAGGCGAGGCGGCTGGAATATCTTTTGGCGATGCCCGGCGTTGGCGCGCGCACAGATGGCGAGTGGATATTCGGTGCGAATTTGAGCGTCAAGCGATTAGATAGCTACGGCCGCCCGCGCGCCCACCTGCGCACAAACTTTTCATCCGCCCCGGCGCTGCTGCCCTCCGCCCTGCACCGCAGCACGACCACATGGCGCCATTCCGCGGACGCGCACGAGGCCGCGGCGCCTTCAGAGGCCGCGGCCGCGGCAGGGGCGGCGCGCGCGCTGGCCCCCGACACGCCTTCACCGCGTCCAGAATCGACGACCCCGCGAGTGGTTCTGACAGCCCGGAGCCGGACGACGGGCCCATGCAGTCGGATCTGAGCAGCCAGGCATCCACCGACGGCGAAGACGAAGAGGACCTGCCCGCCGCAGCCGCCCGCCCTTACTCGGCCCTGCTCCAGTCCCTCCAGCAGGACGTCCCGCAAGGACCCAAGAAGAAGAGAAGGAAACTCGACCACCAGTCGGCCGCTCGTCCTGAGCCAGAGGAAGAGCCGGAGCCTGAAGAGGAAGCCGACGAGGAGGGCGCCGCTGTCTCGGAGGATGATGGACACGGCGGCGACGACGAAGAGGACCCGTCCGACCCGTTCGAGGCCCATTTTGCCCGCCCTGATGACAACGAACTGGCCAAGAAACTGAAAGCCATCGCCGACAGGCGTTGGGAGACACGCAGATCTCAGGTCCCCGGCCTTGGAAGATGTGCCACTCTGACTCCTGGCACATTGGAGCCTCCGAAGAAGCCTGTCTCCTCTTTGGAGCAGCTGAAGATCAAGCAGAAGCTCGCCTCGCGAGCGAAGGAACTCGTGCCCGAATTCACTGATCTGCAAAACGCTCTGGCTTCGCCACTCTTTGCTTATCAGGATGTCTTGTTCGGATCAAGAACTCCCAAAAACGCCGAGAGCCTCCGCCAGATCGCCTGTCTGCACGCGCTGAACCACATCTTCAAGACGCGAGATAAGGTGCTCAAGAACAACGCTCGTCTGGCAAAGGAGCAGGAGATCGGGGACGCGGAGCTCAGAGACCAGGGCTTCACCCGACCCAAGGTTCTGATGCTGCTCGAGACGAGACAGTCTTGTGTTAGAGCTGTTGACACTATCATGCAACTGTGTGAACCGGAGCAGCAGGAGAACAAGAAGCGTTTTCTCGACACCTTCTCGCAAAGTGAAGATAGGTTTTCCGATGACAAGCCTGAGGATTTCCGCGAGCTCTTTGAAGGCAACGACGACAACGAGTACCGGATGGGCCTGAAGTTTACGCGGAAGACGGTGAAATACTTTTCACAGTTCTATAACTCGGACATCATCTTTGCTAGCCCTCTAGGCCTGCGGAGAGCCATAGAAAGGGGTGGAGAGTAAGTGCTTAACGTCCATACATATCTGATCGAACAGGCGTTGACGATCTTGCAGCAAAAAAAAGGGAGACTATGACTTTCTCTCCTCGATCGAGATCGTCATTATGGACCAGGCAGACGCCATGCTCATGCAGAATTGGGAGCACGTGGAGTACGTCTTTGAGCACCTCAACCTGCAACCCAAGGATGCGCACGGCTGTGACTTTAGCCGCGTCCGCACGTGGTACCTCGAGAACCAGGCTGCTCACTTGCGTCAAACCATTGTGCTGTCAGCATACCTGCAGCCTGAGCTCAACAATCTGTTCAACAATCACATGCGCAATGTCGCCGGCAAGGTCAAGGCCCAACCAGAGTACGAGGGCTCCATACTCGACATCGGCCTGCAGATCAAGCAGACTTTCTCGCGCTACGAATCTACCTCCCCGGCGGTTGACCCGGATGCCCGCTTCCAGTACTTCACCAGTGCTATCTTCCCTGCTCTAACACGCCTTCCAAAGCCGTCAGAAGGCGGCCAAGGCGTTCTCATCTTCATCCCTTCGTACCTCGACTTCGTGCGAGTGCGGAACTACTTTGCCACCTCTACCGCTACGCAGAACATTTCGTTCGGAGCCATTTCCGAGTACACGGAGCAAGCTGAAGTGCGGAGAGCGCGCTCGCATTTCATGACCGGCCGCCACGCCGTTCTGCTGTACACCGGCCGTGCCCACCACTTCCGCCGATATCTCATCAAGGGCGCCAACCGCGTCATCATGTACGCATTGCCGGAGAACCCGTTCTTTTACAGGGAGATGGTGGCCGGATTTTTGGGGAGCTCGATTGCTGAGGGCAGGGTTGATCCAAGTGAGACGAATGTGAGAGCTGTATTTTCGAAGTGGGATGGATTGAGGTTGGAGAGAATTGTAGGGACGAAGAGAGTTGGGGGTATGCTGAGAGAGAAGAGTGGTGATACTTTTGACTTCATCTAAGAGCATAAAAATACAAGAGGTACGAAATCTCACCTGCTGCGCATTCCGGCTACATCCTTGCAAGGTCGGTATGACGTGTGGGTACCCATGACTTCGAAGACGAATGTGCTGTACGAGGTGCGTTCATACTGACAGGAATTTGACTCAAGTTTTACATGTGAGGTACTGGCTTTTTTTTTTTTTAAAAAAAAAGGAGGATTTTACGTTAAGCATATATTCATTCAGACATGAGATTCTGTGGTCGCACAGCTTCATGTGTTTGCTCCTCAGAATGGCGTTCTTGTGAGCCCTCGTGAGTCGTGTAGTCGTACAGCCTTCCAACAAAGACCTCGACGGTCTCCCATCAAAAATAGGTGTCAACGTCTCATCCATCAAGCGCCGCTATTAGATACTACCATTTCTATCTTCCACGCTGGGGACTGCCGTGTTAGACTCATAGCGGCAATTTTCCAAGCGTAAGTCTACTTCATATGATGCTTAAAATCACATTAGGATTGTAACCCGAACGTTCAGTAGTATTCGTCCACAGGCGTTTCAAAATAGTCTCGCGTTCCGTTCGATCTTACAACTTGCTGGCCAACCGCGACACGGAATGTTCGATAGAATTACCTTTGTAATCAGGGGTTCTGTTTACTAGGTCTGATATGTCTAAGTGTGTATTCGACGGCTTGCGCGACTTTCTACGGACTCTAAACGCCCTTTTGGTCCTTCTCGTTTTTTAACTTCTAGCTCATGCCACTAGCGAGGGAGACGATTGCAGGATGTTGTCCAACGTAAGTAGTCACATTCATAACATGAGTATAGGAAACTAAGCCTTAGGTGTTATGGACAAGCAAGTTGCAACAGACCAAGTATGGTGTTAGGGTTCAGCGAACCTATATTTGGTCAACTCATTTTACTAATCTCGTTTTCCTATTTTAATAGTCTCTGTGTTTAGTACGACTGCTTCCCTTTCTTCTTCAGCAATTCTCTCTTGTACATAGGACTAGTCGAACAATCCACTTCACTACGTTCCCCAACGTGTGGACACTGGTCGTCTTTGCAATTGCAGTGATTTCAACTGTGGCATCCATAGCAATATTGAGAAATGCCTGCACGCAACCACAGTGACGGGAGTCGAGGATGAAACCACAACGACCTACGGAATGTGCGTCTTCGCCAATGGTGCGTCCGATGATGATTCTACGAACACAGTGGGAACTTCAGTGCGCGGCTTTCCCAGCTTAACTGGAGATCTGAAGACCCCACGCGGACGTTAAGCATAAAGGTCTTTCAAGTCACTTAGCCGTGAGATGCAAGGCTAGTGACGTGTCTTTTTCGCAGCTGGATTCCAGCGCTGAACGCGGACACCATGCAATTGACCGGGCCCGAAACTGTCAGAAGATTGTACCTTGGTCACGCGGAGTCTTGCTCAGGCGGTTTAAAAAACCTTTCTTTTTCGATCTTGAGTAGAGAATAAACGTTTGGTACGAAATGAAAGCATACTGTTGTTGCTCTTAGAAATAGGGCTGAAATTCAAGAATCTCTGGCGCTGATGCGAACAAGGATCTGAGTGGTAGAGGGAAAGCAGCACGTAGAAGGCGGTGCAAGCTGTAAACAGGCAAAACGCTCACACAACACGAACCCTAATGATTAATTAAATCTAAGCGTACTTAAAACAAAGCAGGAAGAAGCCAAATCACATATGGGTATCTCTCCAGCTATTGCCTCCACTGAAAGCCGGTATGATACACCTTTGCCTTCCTCGACTTGAGCCCAGGAGGTTGGAAAAGAGACGGGGAAGGGGAAGATGCAAGACTACCTGGGGAAAAAGAGAATGAAAACTCCGTACACACAGCGTGCCGTCATCTATACCCAGCTCAACACGCGCCCACACACCGATTAATGAGAACCCCCACAGAAATGCTGGAATATCGTTTTTTATTTTTTTCTTTCCTTCGGCCATTGCACTCACTTACGACGTAGCAGGTGGCTCACCCAGACGCAACGCGAGAAGAGCACGCAGGTCTGTCACGTGCTGAAGGCCTTCGAGGAGCGGAATCAAATGCAAGAGGTCGTTATCCGTGGGGTCGCTGATCCATCCTTCTATCGGGATCGCATTGTCTGTGTCGGGTTAACAACCGGCCGTGCACTTCAGAAGCTCCATTGTTGCAACTTGCCTTCGTGGAAAATGTAGCTCATGGGGCTGTTGTCTACAATCATGACTTTGCTGAGGTCAGGCTCGACTTGGCTAAGGTCCTTGATGTACGCGCCATTACGGAATGTACAATGCTGACGGTAGTAGCGACCCGCGAAGTATTTGCGCTCTAGCTCTAGCCAGTCGATGACAGGATCCGCATATTCTTGGACCGAAGCCGTGAAGATGATCAAGTTGTACCATTTGGAAACCTTGCGCAGGAAATCGTCACAGTGTGGTCGCTTGTGGACGTAGTAGAGGATTGGCACTTGCGGGCCAATGGCTTGGTTCCCGGTGCCCACCATTTGATTGAGTTTCACCTCAACCATGTGTCCGGTGGTATACCTGCCACCCTTTGCCATGCTGTGGATCAACGTTTCGTCCAAGTCAAGGATCAGGGTTTTCTCGTGCGGGCCAAAATTGGAAGGAGCATTCCGGGAGTAGGATGGCTGGCGACGCGGGACAAGTGGGCGAGGCGGAACAGGAGCACGAGGGAACTTCAGCTTCGAAGCGGATCCAGGGCTGCCGGGAGACTTCACAGCCGCAGCGGCAGCCTCCTGGGGAGACAGCTCACCGGAGCCCTTGGATGCGGTGCTGCCTTTCCGCTGCTTCCGCTTCCTCAAAGTATCCTCATTGTGTAGCTTGATCCGTATCGAACGCCTTGCGGGGGCAATCTCGTCTGCTGAAGATGCCGAAGACTTGGACCTCGTATGCCTAGCCGGGGCGTCTCCGTCGCGAGTCGAGGGCCGCTCGCTTTCCGAATCCGAGGTCATTGCAACCGAGCTCGTCGTCGACGACACCGATGGCGATCTTTTGGAAGGCTTTCTCAGCAGTTTACCTGACGCAGTTCTTCTGGCGAAGCGGTCGTCTATCCGTACATTCGTGTCATCGTAGTCCATTCCTTGCATAGACCGTCTTCGCTTCTTGCGGGAAAGCACGCGGGCGATGCGGTACAGCGGAAGCAGAGTAGAGAAATGGCCATCATCATCATCGTAAAAGCAAGCAACAAGGTATCGGCCGGGAGCCACGGCAGCGGACATGACCATCCTCAGGCCACCGACAACAGCGGCCGCAATGCGCTTCGGGATGATCCAGGTGCTCCACGACTTGGAGTCTCCGAACGGCTCGCTGTCGTCTTGGCCAACGAGCGGGGTCTTCTCGTCGGGCGACGCATCGTCCTCGCCGGCGTTGGCGTCGTCGAGACTCAGGCCGAGGCCCTTCCCGGCTCCGAGCCGAGCATCCTCGGTGTAGCTCCGACCACGTGAGCGCGAGGAGGACGCGGGCTTGGTGATGTCGCTCTCGGAGCCGGCGCGAGAGCGTGGGGGGCTTGGAGGAGGTGTTGAGCCGATTGCCGAGAGGATGTTGAGCGAGTTCATAGTCCGGAGCAAGCCATGAAAGAGGAGCAGAACGAGGCTACAGAGGAGCAGCAGCGTGAATCCCGTCACGGCGCGGCGGGGATCGCGGGTTGCGCTGCGCTTGTTGGGGTGCGGCTCGGTGTCCGGGCGCGGGCAGCGGGCGGGCGACGTGAGGCGGCGGCGGAGGCGGAGGCGGAGGCTCGAGGGTCGGCGGCGGGCGGGCTGTCGCTGCGAATGAGGCCTGGAGGGCGCGCCGGCGGGTTTGGGCGAGAGCCGCCGCGAGTTCGGAGGGGAGCAGGAATTTGGTTGGGGTTGGACTGGAGACGGGACTGGGAGGACAGACTGTGGAGAGAGCTTCGCCCACGCGGCATGACGAGCGCCGCAGCGCCCGCACCGACGCCCGACCCGGCGCAAAACACCACCGCCGAGCCCGCCGCGGCCGCCCTCGCTGCGACCCAGACAAAGCCAGCGCCGCAGCATCTCGACCTGCAGCCGCCGCGCCAGTGCCTTGCAGGACGCGCCCAGCCCGTGTTGCGCCTGCGTCTGCCTGCGTCTGCCTGTGTCACCGCGCACAGTCGCCTGAGCGTCCCGCCCCCCACCGCGCCCGCGAACAACGTCACAATCCTCCGCCAAAATTGCCCTCCCGACTCCACAGCCCGCTGCCCTCCGCGAGCCCGCTGCGTCCGCTGAGCAACCATGCCCGCCCCCCAGGGCGCGAACACGCCCGGCCTCGCCACGTTTCTGAAGTCTCTCAAGGCGAACTCCGTCGAGTCATCGATCGAGCACTTCATATCGTGAGCCTCCGCCGCACTCCTGCGCCAGCGATGTGATTGTGCTGATCTCCGCAGGCTTCTCAAGCGCCGCCAGATCCGCAACTCGAGGCCTTGCGCCATTGCCACCGCTCAGCTTCTCCGCCGCGTCGTACAAGAGTCCAAAGGGAAGGATGCCGCCAAGTTGATCCGCCGCATCAAGGACGTGGGCCAGCGCCTCACGGCTGCCCAGCCGCGCGAGATGTCGGTCGGCAACATCGTACGCCGCGTCCTGGGCCTGGTGCGGGAGGTCGTCGAGGAGGGCGAGAGCGGCGCCGCCATGAGCGACGCGGGAATGAGCACTCCGGGCCAGCAGACACCCCACCACCACGACTCGCTGCAGCGCCCTGGCCTGAACTCGACCATCTCGACCTTCGGCCCGCTCAAGCACAGCGCTACCCAGCCAGCCGATCTGACCGCACACCTTGAAACGGCCAGCGACTCGACCGACATGTCGCACCGGCCTTCGCTCCTCACGTCACACACCTCTTACGGCGGCTCGCTGTTCGGCCTGTTCTCGCAGCCCGAGAACACCAATCCCAACTCTCCCACAGCCACACCGTCGGGCGTGCGGTCGCCCAGCGGGAAGGCGCCGCTCACAGCAGGAAACCTTGCCGGGCTGGGCGATGCAACACCCAAGAAGGAGGACCTGAAGGCCGAGACCCTCGAGGGCATCAACGAGCTGCTCGACGAGCTTGAGCAGGTCGATGAACAGATCGCCGAGTATGCGCTGCAGCACATCCACTCGGACGAGATCATTCTCACACACACGTCATCCATGACTATACAGAAGTTCCTGCTCACTGCTGCGAAGAAGCGCAAGTTCACCGTCGTCCACGTCGAAGCCTACCCCAATGACAGCGACAACACTCATGCCACCGTCCTGACAGGTCGCAAGCGCAACGAGGAGGATGAGGACAGCGACGAGCGCTTCAGGCCTCTGACCGCCGCCGGTATCACTGTCATCCTGATCCCAGAGTCTGCCATCTTCGCCATTATGTCCCGCGTCAACAAAGTCCTCCTGGCCACCCATGCCGTTCTTGCCAATGGCGGTCTCGTTGCAGCCGTCGGCGCCCGTACCATCGCCAAAGCCGCGAAGATGCACAAGATCCCCGTCGTCGTCGTGAGCGGTGTCTACAAGCTCTCTCCTGTCTACCCCTTCGACGTTGACGAGCTCATTGAGTATGGAGATGCCGGCGCTGTGGTCCCGTACGAAGACGGCGATTTTGTGGAGAAGGTTGATGTCGTCAATCCTCTCTTCGACTATGTACCAGCGGATCTGGTTGATCTGTATATCACAAACTTGGGCGGCCATGCACCCAGCTATCTCTACAGGATAGTGGCAGACCACTACCGCGCCGAGGACGTCACTTTGTAGAGGCTATCCTGCAGAAGCACTACAGTGCCAGACAGAACACGGCCAAGCGGGACGGCCCCATTCACCCGTAGTTTCCGATAACCCGGACTCCGAATCTCGGAGATTTCTAGACTCCAGTCGGAGGAAGACGATCCGCAAAATTTAAGAAGAGGGACAAGGGAGCAATCGCGTCAAGAAAGATTGGGTGAGCTGGGGCAGACTGGGAGTGAGGAGGCGGCAGTTGGGTCGGCGTCAAAAAAATGTATCAAACTTCTCGCGGCCGACCGACCATTAGTTGGCTTTGGAGGCTAGCACAATAACAAAGAAATGCCATCATGATGTGAAGTAAAGTTCTAATAAAGAGACATCTACTGTTCAATATAACGAGGAATTGTCCAGCTCCGGGTGTTTGCGTTGAGTAACTACTTTAGACTGGGAAAAAGTGCTTGAGAGTGGTAACATAGCTGCATTATCATGTTCATTCGACGTAGATGGTACATTATCACGCTTAACTGTAATGTCTATCGAGCAGATTTGAGTATCGTACAACAACAAGCATGGACATAAAGATCTTATAGCTGGTGCATACATTTCGCTGGCAGAAACACAATAGCTATGTTAGTCGCAAACAGAAAAAACTAACGATAGACATGCTCCAACTCCTCGTAACCTATACCACCAGGCAAACTAGATTTTATTAGTTAAGGGTTGAAAGAAACATGAAATAATAGAATGTTGAACAGGAGCGCCTGTGAGGGTATATAGACGTCAAATTGCTCGCTCTTTCCAATCCAAGCAAAGAAGGACAACCTTCTTCAAGATCTCCGCTTGGTGTAGTTGGTTTATCACGTTTGACTGTAATATCTATCACTCTCCCCGAGAGTATGAGCATGTATATGCCATCAAAAGGTCCCTAGTTCGATTCTGGGAGCGGAGACAAGATTCTTTTTTGCATGTCTCCCATCTATTAGGCTCATACAAGCTCTAAGACCACTTTTTATCCCCTCACAGGCGCTCCTTCCAATAGCGGTACGCGGTTCCGAATTGGTGACTGTCTCTTCCTTGCTTGATTTGAGGATGTTATTGGATGGTGGTGTTGGCGTATATGCTCCAGTGCTCCAGTGCATGAGGCATCTTGTCGTCAAATCCCTCGTTAGTCGGATGATTGGAGCCGCGGCAGAACTCGGCAATCCAGAAAATCGCGAGCCGCAGAATCCTTCAC
Source organism: Neofusicoccum parvum (assembly GCA_020912385.1). Lineage (NCBI taxonomy): Eukaryota > Fungi > Ascomycota > Dothideomycetes > Botryosphaeriales > Botryosphaeriaceae > Neofusicoccum > Neofusicoccum parvum. Next base: position 879,632 of record CP087219.1, on the reverse strand, counting down.
GCCATCGGAAGGTAGCCGAACGCAGGGACAACAGGGGTATCCATCGACGGCAAAGAGACCGGCCGATCCATAAGCGAGAAATGATATCTGAAAGAAGGTGGTTCTCCGGCAACTCGGATCTGCAGGGCAATAATTCAAACGTACGTGTAGGACCCTCCCTCTTGGCCCTGCGTATGCAAGGAAAAGGCAAAACGTACCAACGCCCTGGCCCTGGACGCGCCAGCTCAGCTCACAGCCTGCAGGCCAGTGCTGTAGGCCGAAGTTTGAGAGCGGGCGATTGGGACCCCCTTCGGGATTTGCTGGTTCTATGGCTCCGAGATGCGCAGGGCTGCCGGATTCGCGTGCCGATTGGGGGCTGGCAGCCTTGCTGCTCGCTGTTGATTACCCGTCGAGGAGAAAGGAGTGCTGAACTCACGAGAGATGAGGCTATGTTGTCGTATCCTGCAGCCATTGGCACGATCCGTCAGCCTTGCTGGGAACCCTGCACGGTGATCGGAATCCATGGTTCGTGGAAAAGCCGCGACAGGTGTTGTTGTCAATGCATCGAAGCCGCAGAGAAAGGAAGGTTCAGTTGCTGCAAGCTCATCTGGCTGCGCTTTCCGCGTTTGGATTTTCTCGCAGAACCACTCTGCTCCCTGCAGCGAAAGCACGATGGTGCCCTGAAGCTTTCCTGCTCCGACCATGCGCATCCTTCGAATAATCCTCCAATCGCATCCTGCAGCAAGCATGTACATACGCCTCCCGCACATCAATCCACTACCACCAACCACCCGCCCGCAACACAGCAACTCTCGCCCAGACGCAGCTTCTCTTCCCCCTTGCCCGCCTCCAGCCCCCACCGCCACCTCTCTGCAGATCCCTCGCCGCCCGCCCACAGCCCTCGCTATCCCCACCGACCAACACATACCCACGAAACTGCAGCTGTTGCAAGCATCACGATAAGACATAATATACAACCAACGGCAGCCCAACGCTCCCGCCACACACCAGCCAACCCCAAACGGCCACGTACCGGCCAGCGCTCCCTGTCGAACAAAGAAGAAACGCTCTGGCGTCATGACATGACATGGCCCAAAGGAAACCCGGCATGACAGACGGCAAGTGATCGACGCCCGACAGACCAGCCCTCCTCGCGACAGCAGGCGACTGCCGCCGGCGCCGCCCGCCCGCCCGCTTCTTCTCCGGCGTCCGGTTTCACACTGAGCCCTGAAACCAACGACTGCCGTCATCCCATTCGCCGATCACACACACCGTAAGAGTGTCCATGCCGTCGAACGGGTTCCTCTGAGGCAAGGCTGTCTGCAAGGCTGGTCTGGCTTGCGCAATCGTCGTCCGTGTCTCGAGAAGAGATCGGGAGAGAGGGATTATCGCGTTTTAGGAGCCGTCGTCAAAAGGGGGGCGGTGAACCTCTGGTTACGAACCCGTAGAAGGTCAAAGCGCTCTTCGGTTGGGGGGCGGAATCGATCGGTTGGGAGGTCCATGCGGAGATAGAGAGAGCCGCGAAGAGTCAAGAGGAACGAGCGGTGATGAAGGATTGTGGAGGGCCGGGTGATAACCGTCCTGGTCAGAAAAGAGGGCTGACAGCGATTGAAAGCGGCAAGGCTGAGTAGGAACGTGAATTTTTTCTACAATGTACATTACTCCCCATATCATTAGCATCCTCTCTTCTCTTCAAGATCACAAAGCAGGCAGAGAGCGAGAGGGCAGAAAGGCAGGAAGCCGGTAACGAGCAAACAAAAACAAAGAATTCAATCTCCACACCAACTCATCACACGATAAACCCACTCCTGAAGACATGCCGACGATACTCTGAGAATCTCTTCGCACAACAGGCCTCAATCCCAGAGACAAGGAGGAAGAGTGATTTTTTGCCTATGCCAGAAGGAGAGAGAAAAAAAAAATCACCCGGGAATGGAAAGACCAGCAAAGAGTAGGAAAAAAACTTATAGTCATACTAAAAACTTTGGTCTTGTCTGAACGCCTTCGCCCATCATGCCGACGACCACTGCCACACAGTCACCCCTTCTTCCTTCTCTCATCAACAACATCCTACTGTCAAAGCAGTAAAACAACGCTGAAACGCAGAATAAACCACTAGAACAAACCAAGTAGAAAATAAAGACTTTCCCACTCCATAACTCAGGAACCTCGTGCATAAAGCAGCAGACGCAGTCAACGCTCAGACTATGACGTGGTAGAGATGAAGGAGTTGGAAAGGAGTAGAAAATTAGATGTCGCGGCTGCGCAACAGAGACGTAGAGAGACAGAGGAAACCGCAGGAAAGAAGAGAGCCCCCAATTAAAATTTCGATCGACAAGAACTCCAGTGCTTGCAGCCAACAACGGACGAGATGTGTGCTGAGTGCATGAGCGTAAAAAAAGTCTAACAGTACAAACAGGCGCTTTTTTTGGTGGTTGGTTCGGTAGTAGTGGTGACAGAGTTGCTTCTTGAGTGATCCCTCTTTCCATAAGAACACCTCCGCAAAGGTCGATTCCGCGAGTCGCTGCATGAAGTTTTCCCATCAGTGGTTCGGCGAGTGTTGAGACGGCGAAAGAAGACGAAAATCAATCAAGCGGTCTCCCAGAAGCTGCGCGCCCTACAACCACGTAGAAAACAAAACGACGATTATGCTACCAAGCCGGCCGTGACAAGTGCAGTAAAGAAAAGAGAAAAGCTCCAGAAAGAATCGTGGACACATCCAGGTTTGGGGGTGGACTAAAAGCAGTATGTATGACGAGAAGGCCTGCAGTGCGCCAGCCAGCCCCACAGGTTGCGCACCGCGCCCCCAGTATGCATGTTCGCGCGAGAGTAGAAGACCAGATGACAGAGCCCGATGGCCAGGAAGATGCGGAATGATAAGAAGAGGGAACAGCCAACGGGAGATGTGAGAGAGTATTGGAGGCGGGCGACTCGATCGTTACTTCGAGCGCAATTCCGTGTTCGTGTCGAGATATGATTGTCGTCGTGGTTGGAGAGCTCCTGCCACAACACAACTCTTCAATGCTGGGTCTCAAACAGAAAGGCGAGCACATCACGGCCCGCCTCACTCACCGCAGCACAGCGTGTTCACAATCTTTTTCCAGACAGAAGGCTTCTGCTCAGCCGCCGGCTGCGGCCTGTTACCGGCCGGCGTCGCCTGCGCGTTTCCCTGCATGGGACTCTGCGTAGTGCTCATTCTTTGCGGCAGATTCTGCTGGCTGTTCTGAAATTGTGCTGCGGTCGAGCCCTCAGGCGCGGCGATGTCTCCTTGACTCTTCCTTTTCATATGGTCGGCCTGGTATTTTGCTACGTCGGTTCTGGAGGGGTGCCTTGCCGCTCCGCCTGGGGGGCGAGAGGCGCCAGGCTTTGGGAGTTCTGCGTCGAGTCTTCCCGGGGGCATCGGGGTCTTGGAACCGCGGGCCTGGCCACCGTGGATCTCACGGGCAGACGAGTTGGGTATCGCGTTGTTGTGGTGCAGGTGCGCTGCCGAAGCGTGGCTCTTCATCGACTCCCAACCCTTGCCATTGTTGATTTTCATCCAGTCATACTCGCCGTCCTCGACCTCGCCGGTGCTCTTGAGGGCCTGCGTGAACAGCTCGCGCAGGTAGTCGTAGTCGGGAGTGTCCTCGAAGCCGAGGTTGCGGACGTAGCTAAGATACTTGTTGAATTCCTCTGAAAAGAGGTGTCAGCTTGTTTCTTTGAGCACGAGAACGGGGACACCAACCAGGGAAACCATCGCATAGATCCTTGATGGCGGTAGTCTGCTTCTTCTCGCCAATCTTCTCATACTTTTGCTTGTTCGTAGCAGCCTTCAATCCTTGCCACGGCAGACCGCCGCGCAGGAAGTACATAAACACGTGACCGAGCGCCTCCAGGTCATCTCTCCGCGACTGCTCGCGACCAAGATGGGTGTTGATACTCATGTAACGGGCGGTACCGGACAGCGACTTGCGTTCTCTGTAGGGAATGTGCTGCTTCGTCTTGGGGTCACGGTACTGCTTTGCCATACCGAAGTCGACGACGTGGATGACGTTGGCGGCCTTGGTTCCAGGACGACCGATCAAGAAGTTGTCGGGCTTGATGTCACGGTAGATGAGGTTCTTCTCGTGGATGGTCTGGACGCGGGACAGCTGCAAGGCAGGTTAGCTTTGGCCAGAGACGAGAAGGCCAAGGGACGCACCATCTGCTTGGCAACCATGACGACGGTCTTGATGGAGAAGCGGCGGTTGCAGTGGTCGAACAAGTCTTCCAGGCTGGGGCCGAGCAGGTCAATGACCAGGATGTTGTGCAGACCCTCTTGGCCGAAATAGTAGACATTAGGGATGCCGGCTGCGCGAGTGTTAGCACAGAGCATCGAGAGACGGATGGCACGAGGCAGCTTGCGGTGATCGCGCGGAACCGTCTTGGGCTTGTTGATCGAGTCGCCGGCGGGCTCAGTCTGTGCGCTGGTGTTGCGCTGAGCGACGAGCCTGCGTCGCGAATGATCGTAGGCACCCTTGACGCCGCGGATGAGCAGGCATGCGAGAACAAGAAGTGCACTTACGGCAGCCCACGAGAATCTTATACGTGCGGTACTCATCCCTCAGCTGGGGCGCGTCCGACTTGCGGGGTTCCTGCAGCACAGCGCGTCCATGTCAGCGCCGTCGGAAGGGCGGCCTAGGCGTCCCGCCCCCTAGAGGGCGTCGCACGGGAGACTCACAAACTTGATGGCGACTTGCTGGTTGTTGAGCAGGTTGGTGCCCTCGAAGATGACGCCGAAGGAACCCTGGAGCAGTCAGCTCGGTCTGGCGGTCGCGGACGCGCAGGCGACGTGGGGAGCGACGGCATACCTCTCCTATCTTCTTTCCAACCCGGTAGTGCACGCCCACGACATTCGAGGACGACGAGGCCATGATTGCGGTCGGCAGACGCGGGGGTCAGGCTGGGGGGGACGGCGTTGTGGCGGTGGGCGAGGGAGTTGTGGGAGCGAGGCCGTCGGGCGAGGACTCCTGAAGAACTGGGCGGGCGGTCGCGAGAATGGCCGGCACGACTCGTCGCTGCTGCTGCGGGCCGCTGGTGTCGGTCGGGACAGAGGGGCGGGGGAGTGCAGCGCAGGTCTGGCGGACGGCGGGAGGAGGCGTCGAGCCGTGGGCGTGAGGTGATGGTGGAGGACCGCTGCGGTGAACGGGAATCGGGAGTGCTTGGGGCTTGGGGTGTGCTGCCAGGCTAGAGGCTGGTGCTGCGCTCGGAAAGGGCTAGCAGGCTAGGTACGGCCTCAACCTTAGCGAGCGCGAGTGATGAACCGGCCGCCAGCGCGCCACCCCAGGCCTGTCGACGCCCGCTCCCCGCTGCGCCGCCAGAAAAGGGGACCGCCGCCGCTGCAGGAACATGCACCCGGAGCGCGTCTGCAGCGCTGCGCTCCGCCGCGACGAGCGCGCCCGCCCAGCCGCTGGCTGCCAGCGAGCCTGAGGCGCGCCCCCCGGTCGCCCGCCGCCTGGCGCGCCGGCCAAGGGCAAATCAACGCCGCGCAACGGCTGCCATCCCGGCCGCCTGCTGTCAATCGCGCCGTTTATTTTGGACTGTTCCTTGGGCGCAGCCGCGACTCGCGAATCCTGCGGCTGACCCTCTGCTTCTGGAACGCGCCGCGAACTCCATGCCGCCGCCGAGGCCTGGACGCCAGCCCGCCGCCAATGGGCCTGCGGCCACCCCTGGCAGGCCGCACCGCCCGCCACGTCCAGGGCTGCAAGCGCCCGCCGGTGTTTGGATGCAAAATATACATAGCTTTACAAAAAGCGCTGCCGCCAGCCGGCCGCCAGCCTGCCACGCCCTGTGTTTTCTTGCCGGCGGAAAAAAGCAAAACGCCTGGCCGATGCCGCTGCTCGCCCCCGAAATAATGCACGGTCGAAGCAGGTACCACCGGGCTGCTCCATTCGCCCTGCCCATCATCCTCAAACTTCCCCATCGGTGTGCCGAGCGAGATGATGGCCGCAGTGGACCGCCCGCCATCCTGTTTTGTGTTGTTCCGCCCGTCGCCGCCCTGTCCCCGTGCCCGCACGCCCTATGGAAACAACTAGCCCGCTCACTCCTCCATGGGATCTCCCTCAGCCTCCTCGCTCTCCTCGTCGTCGCCCTCAAAGCCCCCGGCCGACTGCAGCACCGCATCTGAGTCTTCTACTGCCGAGCGCTCCTCCTCCTCCGGCTCCTCCTCCACCGTACCCATGATGCCATTGACCCGCACCTTCGCACGTGGCGTCACGTCGACGTCCTCCTGCACGACCTGCATGCTGAGCCCTGCCCTTAACTCCGCATCGTCGAAAGCCCGCCTCTTGGCAAGCTCCTTGATCTCTGCGTACCAGTAGTCCAGGCGACACGCAGACAAGAACCCTTGGAGGTCGTCGTCGTCTTTGATGTTGTCCTTGATGATCGGGTCTCTCAGATCTTCCGACGGGAACCGCGATTGGAGCTCATCGGCCCGGCATCCGGCATCAAGCACTTCCGAGGGAGAGAGGAGGTGTAGGTTGGGATGCTTGTCCCAGAGACCTGGTCCACGTGTTAGCGAGATCATTCGTATTAATCAAACGTGTGGAGAGACGCGTACCAGTCTGGTAACCCTGCTTCAGAGTCCAGAAGATCAAAGTGCCCTCCAGCGCCTCTTGCACTTGCTCGTCCGCCTGCTGCACCGTGTTGTTGACCGCCTCCCAATCGTCGCAGAGGAAAGCCCTCTTCCACGCCAACTTCAAGCTGCCTTCCCAAGTGGCTTGGTCCAGGATACTCTGCGAAGCAGCAAGAGCCTGGAGTGCCATGAAGTTCTGGCGGCCGCTAATGTCCTGCGGGCCCGACTCGTGCTGCGCGTGGTCCATGAGTGTGAGGACGTCGATTAGTAGACCCGCGTCCAGAACCCGGTGTGCGATAATCTCCTCGAAGCCACGCTTTAGCAGCTGTTGAAGAGCGGGCCTATTCTTGACAAACAGGGTACCGTAGTCCATCATGACGAGATCAATGGCTGAATCGTCGTCGAGCGCACCGTCGATAGTTGGCTTGATGTGTTTGTGGACCTTCTCCTGCAGTTCGAGAAGTCGCAACTCGCTATCGCAGCGATCGCTTCGCGCTTCGCGCTGCTCAATGGCATCGACCTTGCCATCTGCCTCGGCTGCCATGAGAGAAAGCTTTGCGAGTGACACTTCCACCTTCTTGCTCCAATCCCGTGTCTCCTGCTTTGTCCCAACATGCATGAGAGCCTGACTGGCAGCGGCAAAGTCATTCTCGCCAAGGACATCATTGACCCAGCTCAGCTTAGCATACGCAGGTTGCGACCGTAAGAACTTTGTCAGAAGTTCCTGGCCAACGCTTCTCTTGTCGAGCATCATTGCTGATTTGTGAAGATGGATGTGACTGCCGAAGAGAGCATCTGCCCACGCCTGGCCAAACTTCTCGAAATACGTCCGGATGCGCTGCTCGAGCTTCTTCAACGAGTTCTCGAAGTGACGCTCCTCCTCTTCGTTGTCCGTGTTGTCGCGCTCCTCTCCAAGGAAATTTAGCTCATCCCACACAAGTGAGACCAGAGTGTCCATGTCCTTGAGACGTTCCGCAATGATCATGCCACTCTCCGCCATACCGATCTTGGCAAGGGACGTGACCTGGTTGTAGCGGATATTGGTTTCGAATTCCTGCTTGAGGGCCTGGCCAGTTGCGCGAGTCTTGTCATCCGGCTGTGCAAGGCACCAACGATAACGTTCCATGTGGACCTGACAACAAAGCTTGACAAGGCGTGGGTTGTCGCCTGCGACCTTCTTCGAGAACGGGATTTCGCCCTCCTCCTCAGAGATCTGGAAGACCATCTCCCTTGCCAAATCCACCAATGATCGAATCGAGGTGACAATGTTGGGATTTGATGTCCAGGGTAGAGGGAGACCATCGTATCCGGTCGTCAGAATGTTATAGTCGAGCTCTTCGCCCTCGAGGCCATACTCGAAGAGATGATCCCTTCGGAAGATGAATGCTTTTTCCAGCGCATTGAGGCAAATGTCATCGGCTTCGCTGACAAGCAGTATCAGCGTCCTGTAATCCTTCACACCCTCCTTGTAGACCTCTCTGACTGAGAGCTGCGCCCAGGGGATCATCACATGCATCTTTGACACATCCTTGATGAACCACTGCCGGATGGGATCCAACTCTCCGAGCTCCGGCCTCAACTCAGACTTGTGCCGCTCGTGGAGCATGTCAATGATCTCGTCCAGAAGTGGCTTGTGAGGTGTCTTCATCTTCAAGCGTTCTTCGTAATAGTCCCAAACTCCCTGAGCAGATGCCAGCTTTTCAGCATCCCAGAGTAGTTGCCATTTAGCCATCCGGGACAAGGGCGGGTAGTTCTCCTTCAGATGTCTTGCCAAGTTGGCCAGAGCTCCCGCCCTTATGGCAAGCTGTTGGGATTGTGATGCCAAGCCAACTGGAATGTGCTCCGAACTAGAATCGAGGATTTCCTGGCTAATTTGAAGTGCGGCTGTCTCGATTTCATGGGTTTCGAAAGTCAGCTCAGGCTTGGCTGAGAAATCGAAAATACTGTCAGAAGCGCTGGCAAACCACACCGCCTGGGAAATCCGGCTCTTTGCTGACGGTCGTGACCGCTCGGGATCTCTGCCATCTGCACTCGGGGCAGGCGTTGTAATGCGAATGGCTCCAATCCCTCGAGTGAAAATGATGCTGCTGGACTGCTTCGACTTGCGGGTTGAATCTTCCAAAGCGAAGCCTACAAAGCGGAGGTTCTTCTCTTTGCGGAAATAAATGACATCTTGGAATGGCTTTGGAGCAGTCCCAACGTCGGTCATCAATTGCATGTCCGGCGATTCTTTCTGTTCCACGAGTGATGTGATTACGACAGCGTGGCTGAAAATGGCAAAAGCTGTGTGGCCCGGTGACGGGACCAAGAGCTTGCCCGCCTCCGGGGTCTGTTGAGTTGGGGTTCCAGCGAACGTGTCGAGGGCAATCATTCTTGATACCTTGGCCGTGCTTCCAATGAGGTCCACTTCGACGAGCCCGTAGCTGGTGCCGGCTGGTCCGGATAAGGCAACAAGAGCCAACAATCCGATGGTCGATGAGATTCCGACAAGACTGTCATCGGCCGCTTGAATCTTCGCTTCGTCGAGAACGGTAAAATCCAGTACCCTGATCGATTTGCCATTGCCCCGCATTTCCGGAATGGTGCCACCTTCGAACGACTCGAGTATTTCTTCCTGAGCGTTGATTTCTTCCTTCAGAGAATGCTGGCCCGCCCAGTTGAGATCCCAGACCTGAAAAGAACCGGGTCCGGTAGCCACCACAACCTCCAATTGACCTTTGAACTGAGACTGCCGGACCTTTACAGCCGTCACGTCCCTGTTCCATCCCGATCCGGAAAAGAAGCTGCTGAGATTGCCCAAAAAACTGGTGGAGCCGTTTTGCGACTGGCTGCGGAGGAACTGCACGCTAATCCGTGGTCTTCCCTGCGAGTCGCGCACTGTCAGTTGCGCTACCCGTCCAGTACTAAAGACCAGTATGAATCCAGCATGGTCGGCATCCACGATATCCACCACCGTCTCCCCAGAGAGCAAGCTGCCGACGGAGCCCTCCACACCCTGGCGACGCTGCTGGAATAAACTGAGAGACTCCGCGCTGTCCACGTTCTCCCAGAACTTGATCTTCCCAGATGTCGGATGAACCACGATCAAGCCCAGGTCGCCCGAGGGGCCAGTATTGACAAGAGATCCCACGGGAAGAGGATCAGACCGCTTCAAAGGGTGTGGCAGAGAGAGTGTGCGGGACGAAGAAGGTGTCGGTACGGGTGTCGTGTAATCCCAGACGTACGCGTGCTCGTGGGTGAAAGCCACGGCGTAGGAGGTCGAAGGCAGTACAAACGCGCGGTAATCTTCTGGAGACAACGTCAGCACAAGTTTGTGAGTGGCTGCCATCAGCGCATACCGTGACGGTTGGAGCGAAGAGGCTCGGGCAGGCTAGGCAGTTGCTTGAAGCTGTAGTTTGGAGACTTTGTCTGTGGCATCCGTTAGCATCCGTAACATCATCACACCCTAACAAAGACGTACCAATATGGTGCTACCGTCGCCCTTGGCGCTCCTCGCGGGTGCCGCCGAGTGCTTCTTCTCGCGCACCGGGATCTCGTGTCGCAACGCTGACCGCCGCTTCTCGTCTCCGTTGACGGTGTGGCCGTTCAATGCAGGAGGGCCATTGCCGTTGACTGCGGGACTGGCCGGGTCGAGGAAGGTCGTGTCCGCGATTTTGCTGCGCTTCCGGTCGGGCTGGTTCTTCGCGCTGTCAGAATCGTGACGTTGCCGCCGCCGGGGGTTGCGCGACAGGGCGCCATGCACGCCGTGGAAGGAAGCGTCCGGCGAGAACATGGTTGGGCGGGGCAACGGCGACGAGACGCGATGCGCGTGGTGGGTGGAGGGTGAAGGGGGCCGAGCTGGGTGTTGTTTTCTCGAAGCTGTCTTCGGCTCGTGGTTGCATGGATGCGCTTTCAGTCGCGGTAACAGGATCGGCGAACGCGCGCTGGCGCCAAGCCTTGCCCTCGAGCAGAGCAGCACGCGCACCCGTAGATTTTCCAATCAACACCTCGCATTTCGCACTTGTTTGCATTGAGTCGTCAGACACATTGATTGCTTATGTAGAAGCTCGTCGACAAGACACCAAATGCGTGGAAGCACTTGGCTTTGCTTTGCTGAGATGGGTTTCACTCTCTTTCCCCTCACAGTCTGCTCTGTTCCTGCAGCGCCCAAAACACCAGATGCACAGTACTTGAGTCAACTTGCACCTCCCGACTGCACCGGGATTCAAACTCGCACTCTCCCTCAATTCTGACATACAAACGTGCTCAAGTTCCATCGCATTCAAGATGTCGATCAACTCTGCCACAAACACTTGCAAGAGCAGCACCCGCATCTTAAGTATTGTTAGCGCGGTATCCGTGCGTCGGCCTGGGAATCCCAGAGAAGTCCAGAGCACTGCGCCTATTCTATGTATAAATCATCCATGGCTCTCCGTACTTTTCATTGTCGGGCCTGTTTTCTCCTCAGCCAGCCAGCCAGCCCGCCTGGCACACCAAGTTCTGGTGGGGATGGCTGGAGAATTACTGTCATTTACCGTCGAAAACGACTGAGTTTCTCGAGGATTTCCTGGCCGGCGCACGGATCCCGCGCTAACAATACTTACGCCTGATACCACAGTACTTCCCCTTCCGAGGCGGAGATCACTATTAGCTTGATTACTCATGTCATCCATCTGCTGTTCGCACTCCGCGTGCACGTCAAGGAATGCCGGCGCCTGAAAAGCGCTCGATCTCACAAGCCGCACCCGCACGCCAGTCCCTCCCTATTCGGACAGCCCGACCAAAAACCGAACCGTGGATCGGATATGATCTCGTGCTCCAAGGTCTGGTCAAGAACGCAGGAACACACATGGTTCGCATCAACAAAGGGCAGGCTCGTCGTGTGTTTACTTCTTCATTTTCCGGAGTAGCTAATTTACATTCCAGCCAGGACTTTGAGGTCCTCGAGAAGCACTAATAAGACGGGGAGAGGAAAAAGTCGATCGGAGAACCTATGCGCCAGTTACGTTCGGGGAGCCTCCTCTTTTGGTTTCGGGAGAGAACTGCGTTCCGCTTGCCCCAAGCGAGGACCACGAGGTTTCCCCCTTCCAAACGCGAAAACGCCATCGCAGGAAAAAAAAAACAAGACTACTTCAAGTACGGCCCGGTAGTACAAGAGTTATTCGCTAATTTAAAGCAAAGGAGTAGCATTACACTTCGTCAGTGATGCTCACGAATCCCTTGATCGGATCTTGGGGAATGCGTGAGTCAGTCAAAAGGGGCAGGGCAGAGCCTTGCCGCTGTGCTCGGGATATCTTCCTTGAGTCGCAGACTTTTGAAAGGGTTGAGTAATCAATAATTGATTGACGAGAAGGGTAAAAATCGACAAAGGAAACTATTGGTAATGAGGATGAGGGCGGATATTTGCAGTGTGTAAAAGAGGCCAGTCGTGGTGGAAAGTATTAATGAATGGGACTGGCCGGGTTGAGGGGTATCTCAAGATTTTTGTCGTAGATGTTTAGATGTAAGACACCTTGACGCCCATTCCGACGGTCCTGCGCAGCTTCTCCCAGGCCAGCCGTAGCAGCCGCTTTACGCGATCTCGCAGATCTTGCCGTCCGAAGGCCAGCGCGAAGGCAAGGAGGAATAGGAGAGTGCGCAGGAATGCCATCGGGTTCTGCGTCAGGGACTGTGTCGCGTTTTGGAACATGTTTTGCACGGCTCCCAACATAGCTGAGGCCCGTGTTGATATGCTTTGATTCCGTGGCCGCGGACTGAGTGCCTTCTTGTTGGGGCCAGGTCGTGGCGTTCGCGCTGATGCTGATGTCGCGGCACGGTTGGTGAGACTGTTGCCACTCGGGTGTGGTGAGCGGGTTCGTTGTGAGTCGTTGTTGCTTGCGGGACGGCGCATGCGCTGCCTAGCCTCACGCTCTTCCTGCTCACGTCTCCGCCGGTCTTCCTCCTCTTCTGCTTCTCGCCGACGTGCTTCAGCTTCTTGGCGACGACGTTCCAACTGTTCCTGTTGCTGCCGTCGTAGTTCTGCCTCCCTCACGGCGGCATTCTCTTGCTCTTCCTTGAGTCCATGTAGGGCAAGGAGGAATGCCTCCTTGCGCTCGTCGTCAAGCACTTCACTCATGCCTATAAACTCGCGCGCATAATCCCATTCGCCGTTGCGCGGAAGTACGTGAAGCGTGTAGAGTTCGAGCAGTTTGAGGCGGGAGTTGAGGTCTCGGGGAGTATTTGTTCCATGGCTCCGAATTCCCGGCCGCTTCTGCGCATAGAGTGGAGAGTTCATGTGTGCGGTGATGTCGAAGGTGGGTTGTGACGAGGCGGAGAGGTATGTTTCGAGGCGTTGCTGGGTCACTTGTTGAGACGGTGCGTGCGTCAACAGTAGTGTCGCTCTACGTGAAAAGGCAAAAAAAAATTGTCAACACGATATTCACACTGGCAGTGTGGCAGCGAAGGAGACGCACAGATTTATGACGACGTCGGGATCGACGCTGCCTTCAGCTCCAGCATATCCAGCCTGCACCACCTCTTCCCACACGCTGCCGTCGCGGCACTTGGCCACCGATGCCTTCCATCTCGTGCTGCCAAACGCGTGCTTGCCCTCCTCTGGGCCCAGCTCCACGACAGAGTTCAAGAAGGTGAGGTAGAAGCTCCAGACCTTGATCCGGGTCCCCCGCGACGCATAGGCAATAGGCGCGAGAATGTTTTGTTTACCCTGGGCGTGCAGGCCATCGTCGTCGGGGTGCTCGGGGGTGATGATGGGCTCGATGGTGGAGAGGGCTTCGGGGAGGCGTCGTGTGAGGAACAGCTGAGCGGCCTGGCGGTATGTCTTCGCGATCTGCGCAGCCTGAGGTCTTTGCTGCGAGGCGAGTGACGTGACGGAGGCGGACAGCGTGTTTTCGTAAGTCACGGACATGGTTGCTGGGGGCGGCCGCGGCTCGAGCTATTCCATGGAGGAGGTCTGGGGTATATGGGGGGCGCGCAGGAGGCTTCGGGGCATGCTGGGAGCACGGTGTTGTGGTGATGATTTGCGGGCAGTCGAGGAATGCCGGCCGCAAACACGCAGGGCAGCTGACGAGGACCTCGGCTTGTCGGAGCACGGAGATTGGGGCACCAGAGGCACGGAGCAACACCCGCAACGGCGGGAATCGAGCGGCCGAGCACAGCTACGCGAGCGGCCGTACTGCTGTTGCATGTGAGAGAGCGCGTCGCCGGCCTGCGCGGGGTGCTGCGCTCGCCGCGTCCTCTCTTGCTCCTGCGCGCGTGTCTGGCTCGGGCGTGCTCCAACGGCCACAGGATACCGGCATCGGCACCCGCTAGGGCTCCCTGGCGGCGGCGGCGCCCGCGTGCTTCGGCAGTCGGCAGCCTCCAGGCGTGAATCCGCGCTGCAGGAGCCGTCAGCCGTGAACCAGGCGCCAGGCGCGTCATTGCGCGACGCGCTCCACGCTCCACGCTCCACGCTCGCTCAACACCGGACGCTTCTCGTCCGAGCGCTGCGACACCGTCTTGCTCAGCCAGCGCTGCGACAACGTCAAGCTCTGCGCGCTGCCCTGCCCTGCCGTTGCTTTCTTGCTAACAATCGCCTGAGCGCGTTGCTGATACAGCTATATGCACGGTCAAACCGCAGCAGAAAAAACTTCCCTCCGCTTTTCTTTGCTGCCTCTCACCTCCGCCCATTACTTTTCTGCGCGAGCGCCTTTCAAGCTGCATTCGCAACATTGCTACTCACAAACACGCTTGCTCTCGCAGCGCCACTCTACTTAGCGCTGTCGCCCTTCCATTTCTTGGCAAATGCGGCTCTAATTCCAGCCTCGCCGCCACCTAACCATCATCCACAGCGCTTCTGGCAGACGCACCCACCGCGCCAACCTCGCCACCATGGAAGTCGACAAGACGGCCTTCTGGGGCCGTGCCCTTGAGGTCATCGAGGCCATCTCCACCTCGCACTTTGTCGCCTTCGATCTGGAGCTCACTGGCATTCCAACCAAGGAAAGGTCCGGCACTAAGATGACCCTGGAGGAGCGCTATCTGGATGTCAAGGCCGCCGCAGAGCGCTACCAAATATTACAGATCGGCCTCACTTGCGCCGAGCAGGACCTAGACACCGGGAGCTACATTGTGCGCCCTTACAACTTCAACCTTAACCCTCTGCTGGAAGAGAGGTTGGACATCGAGAGAATATGGTCCATTCAGAGCGGTGCTGCAGAGTTTCTTCTCAGTCATGGCTTCCAGATGAATCTCCCAATGACCAAGGGCGTACCCTATCTCTCCAGAGATGAAGCCCGAAAGGCAAAGGAGTTGGCATACGCCAGGTGGGACAAGTCTCGCATCGCCGATGTTCAACTGAGAGCCGACGAAGTGCAGTCTCTGGAGTTTGTGAGGAAGGTCCGCATTGCTATCGATAAGTGGAGGGAGACAGGCAAGGTAAGTGCGCCAATGCAAAAACGTTAGGGATGGGTGAGCCGAATGTTGCCCCAATGTCGACCTACTCACATCCTAGCTATTTCTTACATCGCCGCCTTTACCACTTTGCCTAATTTTTCACAGCCTGATGTATCCTTCCTCAACATCGTTTGTACTGACCCCACCGGCGAGCAACCACTTTACCCGGAACTCGGCAATTTTGAGAAGCGCCTGGTGCACCAGCTCGTCCGCGCCGAGTATCCGGATCTTGTTTCCGTCCCCAAGCCGCAAGCCGTGCAGATCGTTACCCACAACGAAGAGCGGGAAACGTCGATTCTGCGGAGCAAGAAAAGAGCGCTGAGGCGCCAGATCGAGCGTCAAACGGGCTTCCGCTGGATCATCGAAGCCCTTTGTGGCGGAGAGTTGAAGATCGATGTAGAGTCGTTCGCTCGAGACGTTCACACGGGGGCTGTGAGATCTGCTGACATGCTCGACTTGAAAGCTCGCTTCAGCCGTGCTCAGACCGCGTTGAAGAACAGGCGGCCGGTTCTGGTTGGCCACAACATGTTCACAGATATTATTTACCTGTATCGTACCTTCATCGGCCCGCTACCTCCAACACTTGAGGAATTCAGAGAGGTGATCCACCAGAATTTCCCTTCCGTTGTGGACACAAAGTACATGGCCACCCACAACTGTGGCGACATTAACCCGAAGTCATCTCTCGATCAAATTCACAACAAGCTTCGCGCACAAGAAATGCCAGTCATTGGTAAGTGGCCACAAACTTTGGTAGCGGATCAAACGTCTTGCTAAATGGTGAATAGTGACCCATGGAGCACACCGCAAATACCACGTTGCGGAGCCTTTACATGAAGCGGGATATGATAGCTTCATGACTGCGCTGATAATGATTCGGTTGTCAGCAAAACTTGAGGCGGACGGGACGTACATCGCCGACGTGTCGCCGCCTCTTTCCGACGATGAAGCATACGACACTGCCGAAGAGATGCTGTCAGATGGACGCGCTTCTCCAAAAGACGACGTAGTCGCTGCTCCACTTGCTCCGCCGTTCAGCCAAGGAATGATTTCAGCCGCTTTCGACGGTACCCCTGAGCTCGTTGCACCACCAATTGCATCCCATGGCAATTTAGCCGGCGATGTGATTCCGTTGGCGCAGGCTGTAGCACCCCTCGAAGATACAGAACCGGCGCAGAGCACACGCGCCGAGCGCAAGAAGCAGAAGAGGAAGAGCAAGAAGAGCAACCAGACAAGCAGCGATCTCAAAAGCAATGGAGCAGGCACCTCGACGTTCTTTCACCAGAACATTTACGAGCAGCTAGCCATGGCTGATCAGAACGAGGGAGCAAACAATGACGAAGAGACAGGCGCTGAGGAAGGCCAGGTGGTGCCCCCTGTTGGAGATTGTGACCAGGCCCGAGTTGCGACGTTCAAACGTAACGGTACGACCTTCTATTCGTACGCGCAGACGCCGCCGAGGGCCGAGAAGGTGGCAGAAGCCAGCAGGGAGAAAACGGAGCCGATGAAGTTGATGCCTCCTTTTGGATCGGACTTCTGGCGGGTGTACGGAAATAAACTGCGGGTGTTTGGCACGGTGGAGAGCGTATGGAGGCTGACGTCGTGAGGGGCACGCCGGCTACTTCTTTGGGTTGTCGGCGTTTGCCGGTTTCCTCGTGGGGAAAAGGGTCGCACGGGGCAAGGCGTTCAAGGAGTGGAGTCGTTCGCATAGCGGTGGAGTTAGAGACAGGCATGCGGTGGCGTCTCGCGCCATTCAATGTGGCTGATGCGAGAGCAAAAAATGGACGTTTGCCCAGCACATTACGCGTAGCGGGGCGCATGCAGGGCACCTTAGGTAGACGCGAGGCCCGGCAAATAGGACAGCGTTCCTGCAGGCGCGCAGAAAAATGTCAGCAATGTGGCCACCGGGATCCAAGGGCAGCCAGGAACGGCTCGCAAAGTATGGCTGACGCCAGTTTCGCGTCAGCCGCAGACGGGCCGTCAGGAGTCGGCGTGATGCGGAGGGCGGGCTGGGCTCTTCAAATAATCAAAGGACGTTGGAATTGGAGAGGCGATCGCCGCGTCCAGTGAGCTTGGCGCACGAGGCGCGCGCGGCCAAGCATGCGGCGCAAAGCCGCTGGAGGGCGAGAGATTGAATGTGGAGCAGGGCGCTAGCGCGAGGGGAGGGCGCGGGCAGGGCGCGGGCAGGTGCGACGGGCCCTGGTGGTGTTGTGCAAGCGGTATCAGCTATACAAGGGCGGGCGCGGCGGAGATTCTCCGATTGTAGCAACTCTCATCGATCTCTGGCGGTGCGAGAGTCAGGCCCGTGGAGCGGTGATGACGATTCGCGCGGGGCCTGACTGCTGGCGCGGTAATTTCTGGCCCTACCGCCTCTGCGCGGCCCCTAAGTGCCTTTTAAGGTGCGCCAGGCTTAGCTGCCAGACGTCGAGAAGTGCCACCATGTCTTCTCGCGCCTGACGGACCCCTTGCCTCCGCCAAAAACCCCGACCAAGACTGGACATCCGGGCCTTCAAGTCGCGAGTGCAAAACGACATTGCGGCCGCGCGCCGCTGAGCTCTCCCGTCCGTCTGTCCACTCCGTCCCGAGAAGAATGTCGATTTCGCCTACGTCACTGCCTCGCCGGCCGATGCGCTACCTCGTCGCCGCCGCCGTCTGCGCCTGCCTCTTCCTCTACTGGTCTGCCCTCAGCGACCGCTGGAGCTCGCCGCTGCAGCGCTTCAATGCCCACGGCATTCCCGCCACCAATGCCACCCTGGGCTTTGGCCGCATATACGCCGTGTCGAAGGAGGGCTCGCCGCGCCGGAAGGGCCTCATCCACAACGCGAACGTCACCGAGATCGACATCACAATTCCTGCCCAGCCGCGCTGGACCCTCGAGGATGAGGAGAACTTCAGGCTGCCCGTGAACTCGACCCTGGGCCGCGGCTCGCTGCTGGCCTGGCTGGGGCACCTGCACGCCTTGAAGGAGTGCGTCCGCCCTGCGCTCGCCTTGCGCCTCACAAGATCTGCCTATTGACGAGACTCGCAGGTTCATGACGTCTGGCGCCGAGACCGCTCTGATCATCGAAGACGACGTCGACTGGGACATCCGCCTGAAATCGCAGCAGATTCCGCTCGTCGCATCCGCCTTCCGCGCCCTGCTTCCCGACGCCAAGTACCCGGCATACCCCTACGGACACCCCAAGAACTGGGACCTGCTGTACATGGGACACTGCGGCGACTACTGGCACGGCATGGACGTTGGTTTCGAGAAGGGCCACGTCGTTCCCGAGAACCTGACGGCCACTCCCCACATCGCCTTCCATGACGAATCGCTGCCGGACTTTGACAATCTGCACCCGTGGACAACGTCGCTGCTGGCCAATCTGAACGTGACGGAGCGCATGCGCTTGGTGCACCGGAGCCGCTTCCCGCTGTGCACCTTCGCGTACGCCGTGACGCGTCACTCCGCCAATCGTCTCCTGACGGAGCTGGCAGGGTCCGAGTCGTCGCGGCCGGGCGACCACGCCTACGACATCACAATCCTGCGCGGCTGCATCTCGGACGGCCTGCGCTGCTGGAGCATCAACCCGGAGCTCTTCCACCATGTCCCCGGCGACAGCATAATCGCCGGCATCGAGCACACGCCCGAGCGCATCCCGCCCGTCGACGAAAGTGGCTGGGATCAGATGCAGATGCGCGGCGAGACCACGAACATCGACTGCGGTTTCTGGAGCGGCAGCTTCGATTTCAAGGATGACGACGTGAACCGCTTGAACTGGCTGAGGCAGGAGGTCGGTCGGAAGGGCCGCTGCATCAAGCCTGGCAGGGAGCTCCAAGTCCAGACGGTGGAGCAGAAGAAGCCAGATCGCCAGCAGTCCAGCAAGCAGTCGAGCAAGCAGCAGACGAATCAGCAACGGCCACCGAAAGCGCAGAAGATCCCTTGAGACGAGTGACGAGTCGTTTACAGTGAATGAATTGGAAGATTCCTTGGATGAGTCTGTTCTGGAAAGAGACGGCAACGAGCATGCAAATGCGAGGGTCGTGGCATTTTCGAAGAAGAGCGCATAGGGTGGCCGGTATGCATCGTGCGGGACTCTTTTTCTTATACACAACATCAACGCGGGCCCGGCGTCACGGCAATGTCTTTGTGAGCATTTCGGGAGTCACGGGCTTCTTCAACGCATCTACCTGCTTCCAAACTTTCCCTTATCTGCCTTCTTTCACAATTTCGTCCTGCCCTTCGTTTGGAAGCGCAGTCCCCTTTAAGATACCTCAAATGTTGTAGACCTGATTTCTTGAATTTACGCATGTAACATCCGAACACCCGCACAATCTGCATGTGTTGACATCTCCTCGAGCGTTTTCGGTGGGTGTGCGCACCGAGGAACCGCAGCTGTACTAATGGAGGCCCAACCGTCCAGCAACCGGGTTCGTGCATGCCGCTTTACCCTGTTCCTGCTAGCATGTCGCAGACCCTGAGCGCAAGGTGGGATCCCGCCAAGGCTTCTATTTCTGACCTGCATGTTGGCGACCCATGCTCTCGCGAGGCTGAAAGATCGAGAGCTGATTGCTCGTGTGACAGGGAAGCCTGCCGTGGATTTTTCCCCTCAGCTGAAGGTGCCACCAACACCAGTCGTTCGTCCCGGCAGGGGCCGGGCTTCACTACCAACACTCGATCCAGATCCTCCCCCAAAGTGCGGCAATCCTCCCTTCACCCGTCTCTGCTACGGTCGTGAGATTGCCTGTCGCAACCCGATCAGGGCATGGCGGACCCTTTCTCCATCGCCGCCAGCGCTGCCGGCATAATCAGTTTGGGTCTGACCGTATCCTCCGGCCTGGTCAGGTTTGTGCAGACGGCGCAGGGGGCACCGAAGGAGCTGGAGACGGTCTGTAACGACGTCTACGCGCTTTGCGGAATACTGTGCGTTCTCTTTCACCCTCTACTCCTGCCTTAAAATCGTGTCACAGCGGGTTGCAAAAGAAATAGGCAACGTCAACTACCCATACAGGTGACATGTTTACCTGAATTTTTCTGCCGGCTGGAGCTCCTCTCCCCGCGCCGCCATTTCTCTCGCGGCCCGCTGTGGTTTAGCACTTCCGACTATCAAGAAACCCCTCGGAATGGCACACGCTAATGTGATCTTCGACGACGGTGGGAGAGCAGTGAGCAAATTAAAGAGCTGTCCTCCACGCCTGGGGGCTCGGCCGCCGTAACAGCCGCAGGTGGCTCAACGCCAAGTGCGGCGCTCAAACACACCGCCATCCTTCCCGCCCTCAAGAACTGCAGAAACATCTTCGAGTCCCTCCAAGACGAGTTGGGCCGCGCCAGCAAGCAGATTAAGGTTAAGACGAGGACGACGAATGCCGGGCTTCTTGGTTATGGCGGCGGTGGCGGAGAGAAGATCGTGCTGTCAATGAGAGAGCGGGCCGGGTACTTCTTTCGGAGAGGGGAGTTGGACAGGGTGAGGGGAGATCTAAGGGAGGCGAAGATGACGCTTATGCTGGCGATCAGCCTGGCGGAGTGGAAGGGGCTGAATAAGATGGTGAATAAGTATGTCCTCTCAAACATCTTCCATGGGGTGGTGGATTGAAGGGGCGATCGTGGGTGCTGACTTCTTTTTCTTGGTTCGCAGGGCGGGGCGGAGGGAGGAACACGCAGCTGAGAGGGCTTACCTCCTCGCCACGGTGGTGTCGCTCGATGCGCAATTGAAGGAGCTGCAGAGGCGGCAGCACGGCTCTGGTGCTCCAGCGTCTTCGAATCCGTCTCCTGGCTCTCCCTGGGCCCATGCAAACAACACCTTCCCCGTCACGTCCCCGTCAAGCAGCGTCTCCGGCCACGGCTCCACCGCAGGCTTGGACAAGGGGTCGGCAGGCTTGTTCGACCCCACCCCTTCCGACCCCGACCCTTACGACTCGGGGCACGAGGATGGCATCCCGCCCTCCAGGACCTTCCGCGCCTGGACCACGACCGCGACCTCGGAATCCACCTCGCTCACCGCGCTGGGCCTGCGCTGCCACATCGAAGCCGCGCACCTTCCGCGGGAAGAGCTTTTGGCCATACTGGGCAGGCCAAGGGCGAAGGAGGGCGACGCCGGTCGCGGATCGGCGGTGTCGGCGAGGCTGAGGGCGTTCAACGAGCCGGTGCGGCAGATGATCCTGAGGCACGCGGCGAGCTTGCCTGGGGCGAGGTTGGTGGGGGTGGAGGGGTTGGAGGACGAGCAGGGGAGGGTGGTGCAGAGCGTTTTCGGGGATGTGGGGGTCGTGGCGCCGGTGTGGGTTACGGCGCATGACGACGCGGATGTGGAGAGGGGTGAGGAGGTGGAGAGGGAGGTGAGGAGGAGGCTGGAGCGAATGGGGATTGGGGTTGAGGTGGGGGATGATGTGAGAAGGAAAGCGCAGGAGGAGAAAAAATTGGAGACAGTGAAGAGAGAGAAAGCTTTGAGAATGGAGAGAGAGTCGCTTCAGGAGATAGCTTACATGAGGAAGACAGAAGGCGAAAACATCAGTCTAAGAGCAGGACCGGAGGTGGAAGTGGTGGAGAAGTCGTACAAAGAAGAGAAGGTAAAGCAGAGCCAGGAAGCGAGACTGAGGTTGATGGAGGAAGATCTTGCCGTACGGAGGAAGAAGCAGGAGGTCAATGCAGACAAGCTGGTAAGGCTGAAGGAGGAGGTGAAGTTGTTGGGGAGGAGATTGAGGGAGGCGGAAATGAGAAGGGATGTGAACAGGGCAGTGGATATCAGGCACGGTGCACTGCCAGATGTGAGGTTCAGGATCCAAGAGGTGGAGGCGGAGATGATGCAGGATGGCAAAGTGTTGCTGGAGTTGGAGGGAAGAGTTTCGGAGGAGAGGAGGAGAGAAGGAGAAAAGAGAAAGGGCGAGGAGAAAAGGTTGGTTCACGAGACCGAGGAGCTATACAAGCGTGAGAAGTCTCCAAGACCCCCAAGTCATCATACTTCGGGATCGATTAGACGTGGCGGGAGTGCAAGGTCCAGTGATGCAGCTTTGCAGGATAGTGAGACGTTTGAGGTGACGTTGGACCGGGATGCTGCGGAGGCTTTGGCAAAGGATTTGATTGCGGAGTGGATTGAGGGTTGACGGCCAACTTGTTAAGACACGTGGTTAATTTACGAGGTATCGCAACACGTACACACATGGGCAGTTGAAGCATTCATCCGGATGGGGTTGATAATTCTTTTACTACGTTTCTGTGTCCGGATGAATGCTTCAACTGCCCATGAATGTATGCGCATGTTGCAATACCTTCCGAGCCGGTCTCTTATCACTTTCAAGTCTACTCATCCACCGATTTGCTTTCCATGATCCAATTTAAGATTAATACAGACAAACTGTGTTTTACTCGCCGCAAAGACTCTGCCTCAACCTTCAGAAATCCACAATTTCGAATATCCCAGGCTGAAACAGAACACGCTCAGTCTTCCACTCTTCAATCAGCCAAATCTCACATCCACTCATCTAGTAGCGCATCCACTTGATAAGCACAAAGAACATCCGTTGAGCCACCTGCGAGGCCCACTTATATACCAGGCGCATAGTATCACTCCCATGTATTGGGCCCTGAAAATGCTGAAGCACCTCCAAGTGAATTACCGACCCCAAGCTCATTCCTGTTCTTCGCAGGTTCATCCATTGAAGAATGAACGTGTGATATTACAGCTCTTGTATGTCCTGAATGCCGTTTCATGGTCCATCAACGCCCATATAAGGCTGTCGTCCTCGAACTTCGTGGGTATTTCGTGAAAAACAGAACTGGAAACATAAAGCACGTCGACTTCGTGAACGTAGTAATAATTAAAAAGGAAAAAGAGCCCCCAGAATCGGAGGGGAAAGAACTCTCTTAGATTCGGTCGCTTCGACGTCGAATATTGACCGACTTTGTGTGAGAAGGCAGTCAAGTCTGCTGGAGCTTGCCGAACCAGCCATGCCCCGAGCCGAGTCCCTCTGCGGTCGATACCGAAGAAAAGCTTGCAGGATCGGTGTAGCCCATCCCCGTCCAGGCGGTTCCCGAAGGAGGGCTCATGCTGCCGTAGCCCGAGATACCTCCAGCATCATCCACAGACAGCCTGGCGCCGGATTGAGCATACGAGCTGACACGGTCTGGCGGCGATGGCTGCGTCGAGGTTTCGGCGAAGGGCCGGGACCGAATGCTCGCTTGGACCTTCTTCGCCTCGGCCTGCAGGAAACCTTCGATTGGAAAGAAGCCGCAGTCGGCGTGTTGCAGCACCATCTCCTTCAGCTCGTACACCGAGTTGCTGAGGGTGTCCAGCTCTGCGCGGAGGAGCTGGTTCCTCGTGGCGAGGTCCCGGTAGCGCTCGTCCATTTGCTGCGTCCAGTCTTTCTTCTTGGCCCGGCATTTGGACGCGGCCTCGCGGTTCTTCCGCAGATACTCTTCTCTCTTGGCCTTGTCTGCGGCCGCCTTGGGGTCGTGTCCGGGGGACTTTCTGCCGGAGGGGTGGCCGTGCTTGTCTTTGCTCGCGGCCCTGCGCTTTTTGGTGCCGCTGGACGCCTTCGCTGGCCTCGCAGTGTCCAGGGCATCAGGATCCGAAAAGCGCACGAGACTGTCGTGCGGACCAGGAGGGCGGCCAAATGCGCAGTGAACTTCTGACATGGCCCCGGAAAACAAGCAAGGGTGGAGGAGAGCGACGGCTGCAGACTGAGGGAGGAACGGGAGTCGAAGAGCCGTTGATGCTGCGAGAGTGGTTGGACGCTGATTGCGAAGGGGCTGTGAGCCGTTATGACGCAACGGACACAGATCCGAGTGCCGGGACGGACGGAACTGAGGCTGTGCGCGGCGAAACGGCTCCTCCAGGATCCCTTACGCTGCACCGCCAGCACCAGGGGCCAGACAGGCTGAGCACGCTCGGGGATTGGCCAGATGCCGTGGGAAGCCGGCCCCCTGGTCCAGCATCTCTTTCCCATTCGCCCAGAGAACCCTGGCGAAATTGACGGGATGGGCGGCCCTGCACTGCACGCGGCGAACATGGCAATTCGAGCACGGCGGCTGCACACCTGCGCAGGAATCGAGCCGATTTGTGCGGGTGCAAGGACGCTTCAATTGATTTCTCGCTGCGACCGCGACCCTGGGGCTGCACCACCTTACATCGCCCAACGTCGATCCACTTCTCATCCGGCCGCCCCACTCCATCATGAACAGCCTGGCCGTTCGCGCATCGGAGCTTGGGCCGCCCGAGCACGGTTCCACTACCTCCACGTCGTCAAGGACACATCCCGAACAAAGGCGCATGGCAGCCAGGGAGCCAGGCGTCATGCGGAAAGAGCACATGCTCGAACTCGTGCAACGTTGAAAACAAGCCAAGGTGCCTCTGTCGGACCACCGCCTTCGACGGCCTCCTCGTTGCCGTATCTTCTCTTACGCCGCCTCTCTTTTCTCTCGTCTGAAGGACCTGAATATCCTTTTGCTCGCCCAATGCACGGGTTGGATGAGCTTGGCAACGCAAAATTGGTAGCTGAGCAAGCGGTCCCCTTCGTATTCCTGCCATTTGGTGATGGGCGATATGCAAGCTAAGCCAAGCTTGCGCGGCTTCTAGCCACGCAGTTGTGGCTACGTTAGTATTGCTGTGAACGAACATGCTGCCGCTCTCCCGAACTGGTCTTGCCTGCACCCTTGACAGCCGCATGTGCGGACGATATGTCGCATTATTCCTGCGGTCATTGGCCTGGTGCCGTCTCCATGAATCAGGGACCAGACCCTTAGCTCACCTGTCAGTACGTCAGCCAGGCAATGATAAGCTGGCTAGCATAGTACAGTCGGCACAAGCAAGGTTGGGCGAGTGTTAGTGCTCTTTGCTTGCAGACATACGAAGCTCAGAAGATCTGGACCCTATAAGGGCGGATAGATGGAGCAGGAGAAACATGGGAGGCCAGAAACCACAGATAGACATCAAATGAACTTTCAATCGCAGGCTTGCTGGCGTGGACCTGCCTCCAGCGAGTTTCAGCCCTTGTAAGATTTCGACTCAGAAGTACGAAAGATTTTCGTCGCGTGGTTGCTCGCTATGGCACGGCGGGAGATACGAGTGTTGTTATGACTGTTCGGAGACCTCGCAGTTCTATTCTTTCCGAACATCTTGAGACGAAACCCAGACAGCGACTGCATTAGCGGCGGAGCCTGTTCTCTGGTGCTCCATCCCTGCCACGGGGATCTTACGGGAGCAACCTATCTTTGCTACTTCTTGCATGCGGGGAAGGGGGAATCGGGTCGATAGAAGCTTCGATTTACGGCGCTAAACGGAAAGACCCCTGGTCAAACGTTTTCTGGCGCGACGTCAGCTCTCCGAAAATGTACTCCGCATCTCTCCGTAGAGCAACTCCACCATAATTCCCCGGACTGAGGGCGTAGCCGCACATCCCACGCGCTCTTCTGAGTCAACCAAACTGCGGGGTAAACGGTCGTCAAGAGGTGAGACAAGCCACAAGCAACGAATAAGCTTCGGATCGGAAGAAGCAGGGAGCTAGGAAATGTCCATTGGTCACATAGTATCGGGTTTGCACGCGCTCGCGGAGAGCGGAGTGATGGCCGTAGCGGGATATGGTATCATTTGCGCCTCTCGGAACTCTGCTGTGTCGTTTCCCAATTACACTCATGCCAGACCACCTCCATTTTTCCGGAACGACACCTTCTCCACTCCCACGTTTTCGTTGCCATTCGCGTCCTTGCGCAGCTGGTAGACGTAGAGCACCAGCACATCTCCCTGGACCTGCAGTTGACGCGTCAGCTTGAGCAATGGCTGCCTGGAGCGGAGCAGCACTTGGACGCACATCCATGAGCACGAAGCTGGGGGTGGGGTCCTCCTCTTCGGCCCACCAGCCGGTCGTCATGGCGCCAGTGGCGGTGCCGGGGTTGACGAAGAACTTGCCCTCCATCTCGTATGCCTCGAAGCGGTGGGTGCCGCCCCACAGCAGGACGTCGACGTCCATCTGGCGGGCGGCGATCAGCAGGCTGTCGGGATCGCCTGGCGGGATGATGGTGTGGCCATGGGTGAAGCCGATGCGCAGCGAGCCGTGCGTGACGACCTTGGAGAGGGCGAGGTTGGGAGCGTCGACGTCGAAGTCGCCCTTCACGATCTGCAGGTCGGGGGCGGTGCTGCGCAGGAAGTCGTAGGTATCCTTGTCGGTGAGGTTCCCGAGACACAGGATCTGGCCGATTTTGCCCGGGGCGAGAAGCTTCTTGAACTGCGGCGCGTCAGAGGGCGCGCGGGCGCGGGCGCGGTGGGAGCTGTACCTTTGCGGGAATGTCCTGCGCAGACGGTCAGCCGGGGCGCCACGGGGGCGGGCGGGGACGGGGGCGACGGGAGCATACCGAGGCGCGGTCCGGGATGAAGAGGTCACCGAGACAGAGTACCAGTCTCGAAGTCATGGCGGGGGGGCATGGACGCAGCGCGCGGGCGGTGGTGACGGAGGAGGGCGAGATGGCGGGCAGGCAGCGCAGCGCAGCAGCAGCAGCTCCCGCGCCCGCGCCCGCGCACGCGCCTCCGCGGCGGAGCGCCGCCGCCAAGCACCGCGCGCCGGCGAGCACACAACGCCCGCGGACGAGCGCGAGCCCCGCCGTGCGCGCGCGGCACCGCTTCTCCGGCCTCGCGCGCCCTCGCCCGGGCTGGCTCGCGCCGCGGCGGCCCTCAATGGCAGCGCGGGCGGCGCGGGCGGCGGGTCCAGGCTCGCGAGCACGTCCTCGACTGACCCTACCCCGGACGCGACCCGAAATCGGCAAGTGTACGTACCGAGCGCTCTGAAACTTTCGTCGCACGCGCTCCGCGCTCTCCAGAAGACATAAATCCGGCCGCCGTCCCCATTGCAAATCGCACCGTCCGCATTGGCAGCGTGCAGTGGGCCCCGAAGACCGTCGCCAACGTCACCCGAGATACCACGCCCCGAAACCGGCACCCTGGCGACCCCGCGCCGCCTCTTGGGCCTCTACCCCTCCCTCACGTCGGCCGCCAACCTGGCTTCCCGAGCGCGCCCACGTCTCAGTCTCATCGAGAGACACCTGGACGTTAAACCTCCCCTCAACACCCCATACTCCACCGACCGCTCTGCGCGACCAGACGCACATCTCAAACCGCCCAGAATGTCGACGCAAGAAGCGCACCCGGCCCTGCTCATCCCGGGCCCCATCGAGTTCGACGATGCCGTGCTCCAGGCGATGAGTCACTTCAGGTACGTCCTCCAGTCGCCTGCACACGCACCCGCCACGCGCCCGCGAAGCAGCCATTGACGCCGGCACATCATGCAGCGAGTCGCACGTCGGCGGCCCCTTCGTCGCGGTTTTCGGCGAGACGCTCGCGATGCTCCGGAAGCTGTTCCAAACCACCAACCCCGCGTCCCAGCCGTTCGTCATCTCGGGCTCGGGAACACTAGGATGGGACCAGGTTGCGGCCAACCTGACGGAGGCGGGCGACGAGGTGCTCGTTCTCCACACCGGGTACTTTGCTGACTCGTTCGCCGACTGCTTTGACACCTATGGGGCCAAGGCAACCCAGCTCAAGGCTCCCATTGGCGACCGGCCCCAGCAGGATGCCGTCGAGAAGGCCTTGAAGGAGAAGAAGTACAAGTTGATCACCGTCACCCACGTGGATACCTCCACCGGTGTTCTAAGCGACATCAAGTCGCTGGCGGAGCTGGTCCACCGCGTCAGTCCCGAGACTCTGGTCGTCGTTGATGGCGTGTGCAGTGTTGGCTCGGAGGAGATCCGCTTCGACGACTGGGGCATCGACGTCGTTCTCACCGCCAGCCAGAAGGGCATCGGCTGCCCGGCTGGCCTGAGCATTCTGATGGCTTCCGGCCGCGCTATTGAGGTGTTCAAGGCCAGGAAATCGAAGCCTACCTCGTACTTCGGTTCGTGGAAGAACTGGCTGCCAAGTGAGTGTACTCCGCGTTTGCACGTTCCAGCTGATACTCATCACCACCACAGTCATGCAAAACTACGAGGCTAAGAAGGCATCTTACTTCGCCACTCCGTCTCCTCAGCTTGTCCGCGCCCTCCACACCTCGCTGAAGCAGATTCTTGCCACGCCTCTCGATGACCGCTTCGCTCGCCAGGGGGAAATCTCGCAGAAGGTCAAGAAGACCGTTGCCTCCCTTGGCCTGAAGCAGCTTGCCGACAAGCCTGAGAACCAGGCCAACGGCATGACCGCCATCTACCTTCCAGAGGGCATTGCGGCAGCTCAGGTCCTGCCCAACCTCCTTCAGAAGGGTGTTATCTTTGCCGGTGGCCTCCACAAGGAGATCGCCACCAAGTACATCAGGTTCGGCCACATGGGTGTCAGTGTGACGGATCCCAAGAGGGACGACATCGACCGTGCCCTTAATGCGCTCAAGGAGGGTCTGTTGGAGGTTGGCTACAAGGCGCCATAGATCGCCTGCAAAAGTACATACACTTTTCGTCTTCAATCTTGTTATGATTAAAATGTTTACGACCGAGGACCTATCACGTAGATTGGAAGACAGAGAATAAAACGGGCGCGCATGTACATACATGGCAAATGCGGAGTCGCAACATTCTTCTCCACGTATTTGCTCTTCCGTGATCCTCCCGTGAGTGGCAACTGCGTCTTTTTGCCCCTTATGGCAAGCCGCTTGACCATACATGCCCCAGCGTGCATAAGCTCCAACGGAGCCCGATTTATCCCATAGGCTGAGCTTGTCTAGACGTGCATGTTTCCATCATCAAGTGTTGACATTACACAACATGTCGACGCCGTCATAGCTATCGGGGTTTTATGTCCACTTTGGGTTCTCAGGGTCCAACAGAACCGCAAGGCAATAATAATGAGAAATCGTTTCTGGTGCCTGCTCCAAGCTCCAGTGAACCACGATGGGCCAGTAGCAGCCCATGACAAAGAGCCGGTTCGTGACTCAGGTGCGCCCGTAGTATTCCAAAACTATACGGCCAACACGGACAACCACCAGCAAAAAGACAAAAAGAAGGAATTCTCCAGATTTATGCGACACCTGAGAGATTCGAACTCTCGCTCCCGAAGGAACTGGCTTTCAGCTTCTCCTATCAAGAAGTAGCAGGCCAGCGCGTTAACCACTCCCTGTGATGATGAGTTAGTGTTCCGACTCGTATGGAAATACAGAGATGATCCACATACGCCAAAGTGCCATAGGCAATTCAAGAGCTAACAACTCTCGAAGCAATGATGACAAACACAGAAAACTTTTTCTATTATAACTACTAACTAAAAAATAGTAGCACTATGAGAGTCGGGGGACTCTAGGAATCCCCTGATTGATGGAAGGGGGTCAGATTTGTATACTCCTGCAAAAAGCGTAAAAACGGCTGTTGGGATCGTTGGAAAATCGTCAGTTGAGCAAGACGACATATCTCGACAACGGTATTAGGGAATCTCGTCATTCTTGCATCCTAATATCAAGAAAGATGCGCTCTTCAATTCTAGCTAATCAGATTTATTATGCAGAAGCTGAGCGGATGCATGGTTTTCTCGTTGTGCGTTGGTGTTGGCGATCCTCGCTTAAGACCCTGTCGTTAGCTCCCGGCGACCATGTTCCAACGTGAGCCGTACCCATTTAGCGAACAAACAACTGTTTCTCGGCGATGCGTTTGTCGAATTGGATGAAACTTGGGTATCAAAATGCGTATGGCTGACTGTTATATGGACAACAGCCCGGTGTATTTAAAGGCGTTATTCGACACGTGAGATGGTGCATGAAGTGACACTGGGCTCGAAGCACTCGCGGGCGATCATCGGATAAACCCGCTAGCCGGGGGTTGTGCCCGCTGCCGCCTTGCCGTTCCTTCCTAACCACGTCCTGCTTTACCGCCTCCGCACGGGAGGTTGAGGCATTCGTCCAATTGCAGATGTGCAGGCGGTTCAGTCCACATCTGCATCCGGATGGATGCTCCAACTCCCTACACGGAAAGAGCTTCATTGACCCGCACCAGTCCCTCGCACCAAACCAACATCCCCTCTCCCCCTCCCTTGCTCCCTCACACCCTCACGAAATCCGGATCCTCCCCCATCCCGACCTCATCATTCCGATACAGCGCCCCGCACCTCACCTCCCTCACCCACAACCCCCACGGCCTCCCCACCGTCTCGCGATTCATCTCCCACGCCCCGCGCGCCTCGTCCTCGCTCAAGCACAGCAACCCCGTCTCCTGGTCCACGCCCTCCCTGGGCGCGCCGCCGCCGCCACCGCGCCCCACGATGTCCGCGACGCTGAACGCGTTCTGGATGGCCAGGGCGGAGGTCTGCGTGCGGGCGGCGACGGCGGTGTAGATGCTCTGGAAGACGGCGGCGCGGACGGAGGGGGCGGCGGTGGTGAAGCCGTGGCCGCGCATGAGGAGCGTGGTGTGCGCGGGCAGGGGGTGGTTGTCGGTCGGGTCGGCCGCCGCGGCCGCCGGCGAGGAGGAGAGCGTCGTGATGGCGTGGTCGGTGCTGAAGGCAGACGCGAGCGCGGCGCCGAGCTGCGGCGTGCGGACGAGGAGGTCGTGCCGGCGGTCGGCCGCGGTGTAGTGCGGGGAGATGTCCCAGAGGGGGACCGGGGAGCCTGCGGGTCGCGACTGAGCTTGGATGTGGTGGCTGGGGGGGAGTGCGTACTCAGGAAGCCGGCCATGTGGATCGTCGGCTTCAGCGGCGCGCTGCTGACGCAGTAGGGGAGCACGTCTGCGCAATGGCTGTGCACGACGCTGTTGACGCCGGGGTATCTCTTCAAGATCTCGCTGTGGATGCAGCGCTCTGAGTAGCCGGGTCGAGCATTACGGTCAACGGGAGAGGCGTCGGAGATGTAGTATTCAACTATGTCGGCGCGTGAGTTGATCAGAGCGGGAGCGAGGTTCTGCGACATGAAGAACGTGGATGGGTTTTGTGGGTTGCGGACAGAGATGTGCCCGTAGGCATCGACGACGCCATGACAGTGAAGGATGTGGGATGCATCGATGAATGTGGCGAAGAGAGTGTCAATGTTAGCGTCTTTCTCGGTATCCGTCATTATTTCTTCTTCTGTTTCTCAAAGGTGAGATGCAGTATGCTGGATCTCGACCCCGCATTGGCGGAGTAGATGGAGTGCGCTGGTAGCTTGCGTCATCGTCCTTATCCTTGCTAGCCGTATCTTCCCCGCATGCGGTCCAACGGTTGTTCGGACTTCATCTTTATCCTCTTTGGCAATGAAATTAGAATCCGCTCATATGCATTTTTCCTACTCTGAGAAATTTGCTTCCATTGCGTCTATGAATCCCCCAACAAGCTTACGGACATTTCCTAGTTTCAGAAGAGCACAAAACCTGTGCCTTAACACGCCGAACGTCCCTTGTCTTCTCCTTTCCTCCCTTTTTTTTTTTGCTCTTCCAGCTAATCCACAGCCTTCAGTACTACGACTGGAATTACCCGCTTCATGCACTCTCCCAACACTTTAGACTCCTGGATCTGTCGTTGAAGTGTGTACCAACTAGGTCCGAGGTACCAGGCCACACCATCTGATCAGCGAGACCAGTGCAGTCATCGGAGCTTTGATCTATTAGGGAAATCAAGGCGGACAATTCACGAGGCTTACACGTATAACCCGCAAACCGAATTCTTGGCTGGCTGGATGGACGAGATTTTATTGACCCTGGGCACACAAACAGTGAGCTGTGGTCCAGAGGCGTCAAGCCGGAATGAGAGAAGAGATGGTGGCATAGCGGCAGCGAGGAGACTTCGTAACTAGAAGAAGGAGCGAGTAGGTTGGACGGGCCCCCACCAATTATCACCGAGCGGCTGGCAGAAATCGAACTCTCGGGCAACGTAGTCGCAGTGCCCTTGGAAGTCAACGTCCTCGCAGACGAGTACCTGGACGGTTGCAGCTTAGCATTGATTGGACCAGGGTTTTGAGAGCTACGCACACGGTAGAACGTCGAGCTAATGGGTTTGCTGTCCTTGTCATCTGAGTTCATCCGAAGGGCACAGATGGGTTTTAGGAGGAAGCTGAGTATAAGGGCCGAGATATGTGGGAAACGCATTCTGACACTGGAGCTCGAGGTCTGGCTGTGGTCATGAAGGGGGAATGCGGATGAATAGGCCCATTTCAAGCGGCTGTACGCAAATAAATGTAAAATTTCGGGTCTTTGCGCTCAACGTGATAGAATCCGGGTAATTCGGCATCACAGATCCAAACGAATGGTCCCTTTCATCACCAACAGTAGATGGAGTCACGGCGAAATCGATGCAATGTCTTGGCGCAGCATGTTTGTGAGAAATTGGTCGTTGGTGAGTCATATGGCTGGATCTTAACATCGCTCATCGTATTCATTAGCCCGTGTTGGTATTTGAAGTGTGTGAGCTACGAGTAACTGCAGCTCGGATGTACAAGCGGGTCGCAGCTTGGAGTGCACTATCTGAAATTATACCAGATTAGGAAAGAGTTGATTCGGAATCAATGTGTGCAGGCAAAAGACACCATTGGCTGGTGGTCGGATGCGACGCTGTGGCTTGAAAGAGGGTCCCAAAACCAGTAGATTGGTGGGTTAAAAGTCTGTCTGTGACATCACCCGGGGCCCCCGTCTTTCGTCCCAGGGTGCACAGCTACGTCCTATGATGATCGGTTCCCTGCGTGCAGGAGGAAAGCGGTCATACAAGATGGATAGGTTTTGGCTTCGGGAGGGCTGACACCGGAGAACCTGGTTCTGCGCGTGAGGGCCTGAAAACCTGTGTAGGTGGTGTTACACCGAAGCAACTAGTCCCCTTTGCCCTTGCATGTTTGTACTTTCTTACCTGTTGGTATCAATGCTGTTCTGACACCTGCCTTTCCAGAGCTAGTATCGGGGGGAAATGACTGCAGCCAAGTGTGTGTGCAATGATTATGTGTACGAAGCTCGGTAAGTTGTCGCATGCCTTTACACAACGGTCCTCTTCTACTTCTAACTTGGTGATTTTTTTTTTTAAAAAAAAAGTTGCCATAGCGGAGAGATATTACAATGCATTCATCTGCAATTGCGCCTCTGGTTCGAGCGAGGATGCAGATAGTGTGTATGTAGATTGTCAAAACGAATTGATCTTCCCGTTCGGGAGAGTTGTGATTCCAAAAACTGGCGGGAACGTAATGTGGCGGCTGGAATGCTTGTTCTGGTAAAAGGCAAGAGCAAGATTGATTCCATCCTACCACGTCCCGGTAGCTGAACTGGCTGAAGCAAACAATATAGTACCAAAGCAAGCACTCAGCTAGAGCAGTTACGCTCGTGTGCGGCTGCTTCTTTGGCTTCAACCTATGCGTAGCTGACTAGCTGGTCTCGGTCTCGATCACTCACCTCAGAGCATACGCGCTAGGTAGACAGATGTTTCTGAGAGAGTTTTATACATTGCCTGCACAATTTGCATAGTTCCGACAATCCTGCACCGTCAAAAGCGCCATAAAGACCCATCAATTCGCTTCCATTAGCGGAGGCTGTTCCGTTTCAACTTTTGGTGTTCAATCTCCCCTGCTCATCCCCGCCTCTCAATCTTGACTCTTTCCAGAGCTTCCTCGTCGGTCGATTTCCCGGAAGCAGGCGCGTGGGTGTCCCTGCTCGACTGCACCTTCTCCTTGCTAAACAAGGCCTCCTTGAGCAGCGAGGATTCCGACACTTGCTCAGCTTGGCCGTGACGGCGACGCGACTCGTTCTTCCAGCTGATCTGGCCGCCGTCGGCCTCGCGGTGCTTCTGGGCATTGAGCTTTGCGGCGCGGATGGAGGTGCGGGTGTAGACGAAGAGGAGGCTAGCCATGGTGATGGCAGCGAGCGGGGCCATCATGGTCTGTGGGCGTGCATCAGCGACGCGTGCAGCAGTCGGCGGAGAGGGGACGCGCTGACTCTGCCATTGAAGACGAAGGACCCCGGCGGGCGGGTGGGACGCGACGTCTCGGACAGCTTGTCAGGGGCGCGCGGAACGGACTGGCGGCCGCCCATCGTTCCGATGGTGGTGGTGCAGGGGCTGGTGGGGAGGGCGCGCCTGGCAGTGCGGCTGCGGCTTTGGGGACGCGGCAATGGGGGAGTTTGGGGAGCTCCAGGCGCATGGCGTGAGAGGCGGCTTCAGATCGACGTCATGACCAACGCAGCGGAACGGGAGAGCCAAGACCGCGCATGCCGCGCAGCATGTCTCGCAGCGGGACATGGGTGCTGCAGCTGCCGCCCGGGCGCGATTCCATCAGCGCGCGACATCGCCTCGTCAGCCAGGACGGCGTTTTATCTGGCATGCGGGGCCACACGGCAGGCGCACCGGCGACCTCGGCGCAGGGCTGGAGCTGACTAATGGCCGGCGTGTCAGCGCCAGCGACACTGCGCTTCGGCGACTCGAATTCCCTGCGTCTGGATCTTTCTGCTGGCCTGCTGCGCTGCGTGCTTACGGAGCAACAAGCTGACCTGCCACGCCCTGGGTGGATTGGGAATCACTGAGTTGCCGGATCCAGCACCGCCGCACCCCCGGCCCAGGCCCTGTCGTCATTGATAGCCCGCGTCGCGCGTCCGTACAAATTCCACCACCACCCTTCACAGCCCAGCGCCGCACGGCAAATCAGCCAAGCTGTCTTCCTCACTCCTCTCCCGCTCCTTCCTCGCTGCGCCGTCAAGGCTGGCTAGAAACAGGCTCTCCGCAGTCCAGCGACAGTTTTCTTCCTTCCGCCCCGCCATGGCGCCCGTCCCCAAGGAGTGCGACTACCTCGTCATTGGAGGCGGCAGCGGTGGCCTTGCCTCGGCCAGGCGCGCCAGCGGCATCTATGGCGTGAAGACCATTGCCATTGAGAGCAAGCGCCTGGGAGGAACCTGCGTCAACGTCGGGTGAGTCTCCGCCCACCCCGCGCTCCGCAAGCCTCGGCCTGCTAACTTCGTGCCAGCTGCGTGCCCAAGAAGGTGACCTGGAACGCCGCTGCTCTGGCCGAGAGCTTCAAGGATGCGAAAGCCTACGGTTTCGACTACGGCAACCTGTCCTTCGACTGGCACTCGATGAAGACGAAGCGCGACGCCTACGTCAAGCGTCTGAACGGCATTTACGAGAGGAATCTGACCAACGACAAGGTCGAGTACATCCACGGCTTTGCCAGTTTTGTCGACAAGAACACTGTGGAGGTCAAGTTGGACGACGGCGGCAAGGAGACGGTCAAGGCCAAGCACATCCTGATTGCCGTCGGCGGCCACCCCACTCTCCCCGACATCCCCGGCAAGGAGCTCTGCATTGACAGCGACGGCTTCTTCGATATTGAGCAACAGCCCAAGAAGGTGGTCACCGTTGGCGCTGGTTACATTGGTGTTGAGCTGTCAGGCATGTTCAACGCCCTGGGCACCGAGACGCACTTTTTCATCCGTGGCGACAAGGTCCTGCGCACCTTTGACCCCATCGTCCAAGACACCATCACCGCCGAGTACGAGCGTCAGGGCGTCAACCTGCACAAGAAGGCTGCCATCACAAAGGTCGAGGATGCAGGCAACGGCAAGAAGCGTGTCTACTACACCGAGGGCGACAAGAAGGACCAGGTCATCGAGGATGTCGATCACGTTCTCTTTGCTATTGGCCGGAAGCCGGAGATCGACAAGCTTGGCGTTGACAAGCTGCCCGGTCTGAAGCTGAACGAGAAGGAGCACATCGTTGTTGACAAGTATCAGAACACGTCGATTGACAACGTCTATGCCCTGGGAGACGTATGCGACAAGGGCTTCGAGCTGACCCCTGTTGCCATCGCCGCGGGCCGCCGTCTTAGCGACCGCATCTTCGGCGGCAAGAGCGATGCCCACCTGGAGTACGAAAACATTCCCTCCGTGGTCTTCGCTCACCCCGAGGTTGGCGCTATCGGTTTGACGGAGCCGGAGGCGCGGGAGAAGTATGGAGACGCCGTCAAGGTCTACAAGACAAACTTCACGGCCATGTACTACGCCATGATGGAGCCCGAGCACAAGGGCCCCACCGCTTTCAAGCTCATTGTCGAGGGGCCCACAGAGCGCGTCGTCGGCGTCCACATCCTGGGCCAGGGCTCTGCCGAGATGCTGCAAGGTTTTGGTGTGGCCGTAAAGATGGGCGCGACCAAGGCCGATTTCGATCGTTGCGTGGCGATACACCCGACTAGCGCAGAGGAACTGGTTACGCTGAAATAGATGTAGAGCAGATTCGATGTAGATGATATCCAGAGTACAGAGAACTCGGTCTTGGATGAACAACAGCAACTTCACCACCCTTGCCCACACGGAGAAGCCTACGTGAGAAGCGAACGGATGGAGTCTCGAACGGCCTGAAGAAAGGCTGAGGACGCCTCGATGCGTGGATGCACAGATTTAGACTGGGTGACTCTAATAAATGAGCAGTCAAGGAAGGGCTGAGGTCGTACAAGTAGCCGACTGACGCCATGTGCCAAGCAGGTGTCCGCGCACACGAACGCCCTGGGTTTTCGCAAAAACCCGGCCACCTCCTTTCCTCCATCGCTCCCACCCTTCCATCGCAACCCAGCATCCAAGGGGCTCAAGCGTTCCTCGTGTCTCGGAAGATGAGCAAGAGAGGTAATCCACGACAGGGGGGTTCCTCGACAACCTCTCGTCCTCGCTGGCCAAGCACCAGCCGCAACATTTGGCTACAATCGCACGGGTGCCCGTACGGCGGTTCGTCCAGTGAGGCATTCTTCATCGACTCCAGCCCTAGAATTATCATGGCCATGTTCTGACCACGGGGTATACGTCCAACGGCCTCAACGGGCCGTTGATATCCGCTTCGCACAGCAAGCCACTTCGCTTCGCAGGATCTAGCTTGTCGGAGCTTACGGAGGACAGGGTCTTCGTCCTAAGACCCTTATGCAGGTTCTGGACCTGTGCCTGAAAAAAGAAGTTCACGACACCAGCCAACTGGCGGGTTGAAGAGGCTCGGGCCATGCTCGAGGTCGCCTGCCATTGGGAGGCCGAGAATTACTGGAATACCACGCACCAGGCCTGAATAGTGTCGAGTGAAGAATGTCACTTCCTGCGCAAACTTGGTGGGTCTCTACTGTGGCTGGGTAGGAAAGCAGCACGGCCATTCGTCACCCCTTGCCGGAGACATTCCCTCGAATCTCACGTCGTTTGTCCCGCATTCCTGACGCTCAACCACCAAAGCCACTTAGCAAAATGGCTACGCAAGGGCTGGACACCAGGACGCGCTGGACGCGTTTCA
Organism: Neofusicoccum parvum; assembly: GCA_020912385.1. Classification (NCBI taxonomy): domain Eukaryota; kingdom Fungi; phylum Ascomycota; class Dothideomycetes; order Botryosphaeriales; family Botryosphaeriaceae; genus Neofusicoccum; species Neofusicoccum parvum. The sequence continues at coordinate 842,537 of CP087219.1, read as the reverse complement.
GCGCGTCCTTTCGCCTCTTCCATCAGCATGTCTGACTCCCGCCACGAATGTCTCGCCGCGCAAGCTGGCCTCAGATTGTGGCAGGAAGACGCTCGCTGACGGGCGCACGATTTTTCCCCCCGCGTCCTTATTTTCCATTTCTCTTCATCCAACACTAGGGCGGCAGCTTCTCAACATCGAGAAGGCGTCAAGTGGGCAGGCATGTTGCTGTTTGCGGTGGTGCTGTTGCTCGCCTGGGCAGCAGAGGCCGTCCCGACGGTGTCCTTCCCGCTCAACTCGCAAGTGCCGCCAGTCGCACGCGTGTCGCATCCGTTCAGCTTCCAATTCTCGTCCGGGACGTTTGCGCCAGCGTCGGGCTCGCTCAAGTACAGCCTTTCCGGATCTCCCACATGGCTCTCGCTGGATTCGCCAAACCGCAGGCTGTACGGGACTCCCACGGAGAAGGATGTCGGAGCACCGGCATTTACCATCATCGCTGACGACGGCACCGCCACCGCGTCCATGCAGGCGACGCTCATCGTCTCGGCCAATCCTGCGCCAAAACTGGAAGCCGATGTCGCGGAGGTGCTGGCAAAGGCCGGAAAGCTCTCTGGGCCAAGCAGCCTGTCACTCCTGCCGTCCAAACGATTCACGATCCAGTTCTCTGACGGCACTTTCACCTCGACCTCGACCACGCACCTGACGTACTACGCCACCCTAAGCGACAGATCTCCGCTGCCGTCTTGGGTTAGCTTCGATTCAGACTCGATGGTCTTCTCGGGAACTGCCAGCGCATCGCCGCAGACAGTGGACTTGATGCTCATTGCTTCGGATGTCACTGGCTTTGCTGGCGCGTGGGTGGTGTTCACTCTGTCCATCAGCGCCCACCAGCTCGTTTTCACGAATGTCGAGCAGAAGCTCAACGTCACACCAGGATCGGCAGTCCGCATCACGGATCTCCGCAGCCAACTCAGTCTCGACGGCAAGCCTCTCTCTGATTCCGACTTCCAGAACGCGACCGCCAATGCGCCCGGCTGGCTTTCGTTTGACCCTGAAACACTGCAGGTCAGCGGGACGGCGCCCAAGGACGTCAGCTTGACCACCTTCACCGTCTCTGTGGCAGACAGGTTCGGAGATGTCGCCAATGCGACCGTACAGCTTGATGCCGCATCTGGTCTTTTCCGAGGAGACGTTGGGAGCTTGAATGCCGTCATCGGCGAACCTGCAAAATTCGACCTCAGCAACGTGGTTGTAAAGCAGCCCGGCCTTCAGGTCGAGGTGGACCTCGGCGCAGCAGCACGGTGGCTTCGCTTCGACGAGAGCTCGCTCACGATCGAAGGCGAGATCCCGGAATCTGCAAAGCCGCAGAACATCCAGGGAAGCATCAAGGTTACTACGGCTGATGGAACCCAGAGCGACTCGGGAACGTTCGATCTTGTCGTGAGGACGGCAACCGCAACTGGCTCGATTGGAAGCACTCCGCGCTCGACGTCTCCGACATCCAACGCAAGCACAACCGCGGAGAGCTCGGAAACATCAACTGCAAACCTCGCGCCAAAACGCGAGTCGACAGACAACGCCGTCGTCATCGCAATCTCTGTTATCTGCGTTGTCCTTGCTGTTATTGCTATTGTCCTGGGCTTCCTCCTTTACAGACGCTGCAGGCGCTCGCGACGGCCAAGTTCACCAAAGCGGAGAAAGGAAGACATCTCGAGGCCGATCTACCACGAAGACGGGTGGCAGATGTCGCATGAAGCATTTGCTGACGAGAGAGATGTGGAAAAGGGCGAAGGGACCGTCCGGCACACAGAGCAACTACCACCGCAGATTGGCACGCCCTCTCCTCTAAAGAAGGCCACCATGGAAAGAAGAGGCATGCGAGGCAAGCACAGGGAGTCTCACACCACCTCGATTGGCGATGGTGACAGGGAGGTTCTGCGAAGTGCTATCCATTCCGGAGACTGGAGTGTGGCAGCCGGCGCCCCACGTTCTTCTCCCGTCTCTGCAGGAGCAGGTCCAAGTTCCAGGGTACAAGAAGACTCGCCAGCCAGAGGCCGCCGTTCAAGAAGATCATTCAGGGTCCATAGAGATTCGCAAGATAGCCATGGACGGCGGAGCGCAGGTCTACCAACACGACGGCGTATTCACGGAATGGGCCACGGAAGGGCATCGTTCGGCTCGCCATCGCAGCGCTTCTCGTCACGCCGCTCGCGGACCGCGAGTAGCTACAGCTCGTTCAGTACCCTGTCGACCGGAATGCTCTCAAACAATGTACTCTCGCCCACGAGTTCACAGTTCCCGCCACCTCCACCGTCGCCCAACCCCAACCGCTACTCCAACGCCGAGAACCGCAAGAGTGTCCGAATGGTGCCCAGTTCACCGGCTGTAGAGAACTCCTCTATTTTGGCAGACACTCGACCTCTCGACGAGCGACGCCGAAGCTACATTCGCAACCGTGCCACGAGCCGCTCTCCCTTCTTCGGAGGCCATGGATCCTCTCGCGGCTCCTCCAGCCATCGTCCCTCCATGATCGGAGCATTAGCTGAGTCACTAGCCTCTGTGGAGGGAGGTGACAACAGCAATTCGGCCATGTCGCCCTCTGGCTCTCGTCCCACAACGGCAGGTGACATGGCCAGTCCCACATCAGAACGACTCAGATTCCCCGGGAGCCTGCGCCGCAAACGCACAGGAACAGGAAAGACAGCCCGTGCGTATTCCGGATCTTCGTCTGCCGTGGAATCTCCAGGAGGGTGGAGAGGTGGAACTCTTGAATCACGCGGTACAATTGGACCCCTGGCCGGGAGAGCGCCGACAGAGAGCCCCCGAAGCACCATAATACTGTCCGGACTGAGCGAAAGCACATACGCCACGACGGAAGGCACTGGGACAGAACGGGAGTACAGCAACGGCCGATCACCAATCGACGACCCCATGGACATCGACGACCCCATGGACATCGACGACCCAGAAGAACTTCGCAGTCCCAGCAATGAGGGCGACAGCAGCAGCGGATCAAGTGACGGTCCAGCGACCCGACCACCTGCCTTTATGAGCTCTCCCCTCAGCCCCTCAGCCCTCACCATCAAGAAACAACAGCAGCAGCAATCTTCACCCACCCCGCCATCCCTCAGCCGCCACCAACGCTCCCTCTCCCGCCCGCTGTCCATCGGCAAAGAAAACGACAACCCCCTCGACCTCCTCCGGCGCACCCCCTCCCCCACCAAATCCTTCAAGTCCACCATCACGACCAGCCCCTTCCACCGCCGCGCCCGCTCCACCGCATCCCCCACCAAAGCGCCTCCGCTCACCCCACCCCCGAAGTCCCCCCACCGCCCCAAAACCTCTCTTGCCGACCTCGCCACCATCACCTCGCGCTCCTCCACCGGCAAAGCCCTCGACATCCCATCCCTCGACGACCTCAACCACGCCGCCCTGCTCCGCAACTCGGCGCTCGCCAGCCAGCAGCGCCGCGCCAGCCGCGACGGGGGCGGCGGCAAAGGCCTCAGCGCCGTGGTGCAGCAGCAGCTGCACCAGCGCGACAGCATCATCAACCGCGGTCGACACATCGGCGTCGGCCGGAGCGCGAGCGGCGCGGGAGGCCAACAACAACAACAACCCCCAACGCGGCTCGGGGCGCGGGCGGAGTGGGGGACGGCGACGGGCGGCAAGGCGGGGGGCAAGAGCAAGAGGTGGAGCGTGTTGGACGCGGAGAAAGACGCAGTCGGCGGGGCGGAGGAGGAGAGGGAAGAAGGAGAAGGAGGAGGAGTGGCCGGCGGCGCGGGTCTCCGCATCCCGCTCAGCATGATCAGCAACGTGGGCAACAACGCCAAACTCCTCGCGCCGGACGCCGACGGCCGGCCGCGCACGCACGCGCACGGCCACTCCGCTTCCGCCGGCGGTGCGCTGCTGCTGCCGAGCGGCATCGGGCTGGGCAACAGCGGCATCAGGGAGGAGGAGGCGGTGCGGCTGGGCGAGGCCAAGGCGAAGCGGCCGGTCAGCGTCGAGGGCACGAACAGGTACAGCAGCCTGCGCGGGCTGCGGGAGACGGCCGGCGCGGCCGGGCTGGAGAGGGCGGGCGGCTGGAAGACGGGTGAGGTGTCATCGCCGTCGCCGAGGAGGCCGGCCGGGGCGAAGAGGCCGGGCACGGCCGAGAGGGAGAGCAGCGTGCTGGGGAACGAGGCGTTTCTGTGAGGGTTGGGTTGGCCGGGTGTACCGTCTGGTGGCTGGGTGCCGTGGTCGTGGGCGATGGTGCTTTCGGGCGTTTTTGGGGAGCATGGCATCGGTCATTTCGATTACCCACGGGCTGTTTCCAAGCACTTGTTCCTTCGGGCATTGATTGATGGTATTTCGGCAGCAAAAGTGCGTGGTTGGCCCATGTTCTTATCTGAACCATAATTTTCAACTGCGCAGTTGGCGTTCTGTCGACCTGACACTCCGTCTCTCTTCGTGATCAGCTCGAGAAGTATTGCAACACGTGCGCGCTTGCATGGGCAGTTGAAGCATTCGTCCGGATGCGAAAATGAGGTGAAATAAGTACCAAACGTATCCGGATGAATAAGTCAACTACCCATACATGAGCTTATTGCAACATCTACCGAACCGAGTTCATCCATTCCCGGAGAAGCGCTCCATTTTTTAAAATGTGGTTCTGGACAAACACTACGAACACTCGGACTAATCACATCAAAGGTGGTCACTACGCTCGTTGATTACGTTGAGGAACTTCGCCAGTGAACTTTCAATATTTCGCAGAAGCCTTGGGCCTGCATTTGACATTGCCAATTGGACCAAATTGTGTACTAACAGGCCCGTGGAATGCCCGTTTCCCGTATCTCTGTGAATTAAATTTCCGGTGTCTGGTCCTGCAGCAGGTAGGACGAGGTTGTAATGCTGGAAATGAGCGTGATGCTTGTCTCTGAGCGTGATTAAGGTCGGATGGATCTGGAAGCCGATGGCTGTCGAAACACAGTAGATTTCGAGAAAATTCTTTCACGATAGGTCTGATATCGAGGCTCTCCACTGGACTTGCTGTTTCTGTATGCCGAAGGGTGCATTGAGCACGCCACCAGGGACAGGCCACGTTTCAGAAAGGTGATGGAATGTCGGCGAAGATGCATGGAAATACCAGAGAAGGGCACGGATTCAGGCGCTGAGACATCTGCACGTGGCGACGGTTTATTTTCGAAAGGAAGGGCAGCAATCGTGAAAGCACGGTCGTATGCAACACGATCTGAATGAAAAGACGTTCGTTCATTCGTCACTAATCAAAGAGAAGTAAACTGTTGTACATGTTCCAGCCCACGAGCAAAAAGGTAGCAACACAACCGTAGAATAGTCCGGGCCATGGAAACCCCCAGATCACGTCATCACCTGTGATCCTTTCTGTAAGAGTCATCGGAGTAGCAGCAAACGCCCAACGACCAGACCCGAGGCCTTCCGAAAAACGCAGGGCCCGCGGCCAGTTACGCCACCACGACAGAATTTCCACTGCCGCAAAGGCCAGTGCCCAGTAACGCCGTAGTCTAAGCCTTCTTGTTGTGAGCCGAGTCCTCCTCCTGGATGCTGCCCTCAGTGTGGCTGCTCTCGCCCGTCGACATCTTCTCGAGGTCGGCGTAGTCCTCGGCGCGTGGGCCATGGAGCTCCTCCTCGAAGACGGGCTCGGGGTCGATGGTCTCGAACTTGGTCTTGAAGTCCTTCATGTTGTGGGCCGTCATACTGTTGGAGCGACGACGCGGGTTCGTCATGTGGTAGTCGTAGTCCTCAATCTCATCGCCTTGGCGGCCCCTACGACAAGACATCAGCCATCATGGTGCAATGCAGTAGGACGAGGTGACATGCATCGAGGGGCGATTGAGACTGTTAAGGAATGATGCGAGAAAGGGGCGGGCTGACGCAAGACGCTGCGGCCAAGGCGTAGCCTTGAACAGCCAGAGCTGTGCAGACAGCATGGGATGAAAGTCCGAAGGCACACTTACCAGTTGGCCCTTCCATGGCCGTCTTTCTTGACCTTGTTGGGCTCAGCATCGGCGTGACCGTGCTTTGCGAAGAAACGAGGGAGAGGGTCTTCTTGGTGGCCCTCAGCGACACCAGCGTGGTCACGGTCGTTGGCCTTGTGGGTGCGAGTCATGATGGGCGTGGAATGGAGAATCTAGAGGGGCTTGAGGCAGGTCAGAAAGCGATTGCTGTGCCAATTGGATGATGGAGGCAGTGGTGAGGGAGATGATGCTTGGTCAGCTCCATGCAGCAGTCGTGCCACGGCGGGGTGGGAGCGTCGGACGGGACGACACAAGGGACGACTCACTCGATGTGGGTGGGATTGGGCGGTGCAGCAGTGATGGGTGGGCGACAAGGCAGCGGTGCTTGAGTGGCGGAGCTGGAGAGAGGAGGGAGGCAGCTGTCTCCGGAATGCCCTTATGTATATTCGACGCGGTTCTGCTCTCGTGACCCCTTCTTTGGGAGCTTGCACGGACCAATCGTGGCTGCGACTGACGGTGGAGCCACCCGGACAGGCACGCGGCTGCGTGTGATGTGTTCGTACCTGCAGCAGGGTCTCCGGCCGCGGCTGTCACGTCTCGCGCCGACGCGTGTGTTGCTGTTGGTGCTGGTGCCGAAGCTGGTGCTGTTGCCGTTGGCGGCGCGGTGGTGTGCTTCGCTCAAAGCGCAATGTCTCACGCGAGCGCAGCTGCACAGCGCCGGCGCAGGCTGGGGGCGGGGTAGCCATCGCGCATTGCCCACTGCGCCTCCCCGCCCTCAGCTCAGGGCCGGCCGCATCACCACCACGTCTGCCAACGGCCCGTCTCTGGCGGGCGTCAGAGGCATGGCCGCGCGATGTCGGCCGACGCACCGCGGCGCGCCCGCCGCCCGCCGTCGCCGTGGCCGGCGTCCTCCCCCGGTGCACTCCATCGCGCCCGGGAGCTCTGCTGGCCCCTGGACCCTCCGATTGCGTGCTGCGCGGCACCTGCCTGCAACAATGCAGCAATGCAGTCGCAGTCGCACCTTCCCGCGGCCGCGCTGATCCGGGGTACCTACGTCATCCCACGGGCCGACCGCCCTGGCCGCGCTCGCCCTCCTGCCTCAGTCGATGCCCGCATGTCGCCGCCATATGGACGATCGGCTGCGCTCCTGCCACTCCTGTCGGCCTGCGCGCGGGCGTGGGGGCAGCGGCTGTGTCGTTCCCAGAGCTGAGACGCAGGCAGAGCTTCGCAGCCACTGCAAGCTTTCCCCGCATTTTGCTGCGGTGGACGGGTGCCGGCGCTGCCATCGCGCAACGGGCATAGCGTCGGGGCCTGGCGCGCTACGCCCGGGACGGACTGGCGCGGGTGCCTGAGCGCCCAGGCCGCAACGGCGCTCGATTTTTTGCCGCTTTGAAGGGCCGCCGCCGACTAGTTCCTTGGCGGCTGGCCGCGTCGCTCCACCGAAGCGTTTGCCAAAGCTGATTACAAACGGAGCGATCTCTCTCCACGGAGACCCTCTCTGCGCTCTGTCTTATGACGCGCCGCTTGCCCCCAGAGCCCGATCATAAAATCCGCCTGCTCTCAGCCGCCTCTTTTCGCCTCCGAATTCCGCCTAAATCCCTCGAAAATGGCGCCCTCCGTCACCCTTGACCTGTCCTCAGACTTCGCTCCGGTCGCCGCTCACCCCACCAAAACCGCTGCCGCTGCCGCTCCTCGCACGCTGCTCGTGGCCCCACCCTCCGTAGCTGCCCATCCCGAATTGCTTAACCGCCTATTCGAGAGCCATGACCGCACAGTCACCGACCTGCAAATGCTCGATCGCCTGGCAGTCGGCCTGGCTGCACTCCCTGCCTCCACCTACGACATCATCCTCCTCCTGACTGATGCCGACGGCACGCGCGTCGAGAGCCAGAAGCTGCTTGGGAGGGACCTTATGAGCAAGCTTGTGGAGGCCCTGAGACCAGGAGGCAGGTTCCGCAGTGAGGACGGCCGGTTCGGCACCGACGGCGCGGAGAAGACGGAGGCCATTCTCGCAGGCCTGGTTAATCAGGATGGAGACGGCATGGTCAAGCCCGATAATACCGTCGAGCAGGCTGTTCCTCTGCGCTTCGGCAAGAAGAAGACGGCCGCTGCCGAGAACGGGGCTGTTCCTCTCCCCTTGAACGGGAAGCGAAAGAGCGTATCGCAGGAGCCTCCGAAGCCGGCCGGCGTTGGGTTTGTCGACTTCAGCGACGACTTTGGCGAGCCTGTGGTGACCGGAGAGGACGACGATGACGATGACCTGATTGACGAGGACGATCTCTTGACCGAGCAAGATAAAATGAGACCCGTCATGCCTCGTAAGTAGCCGATCTCACCGCCTTGGGCGCCTGACCGCGTGACTGACAGCCAGGTAGCACCAGAGTGCCGACCCAAGGTAGGCAAACGGAGGCGCGCGTGCAAGGACTGCACTTGCGGGCTCGCACAGCAGCTTGAGGCCGAAGATGCCGCCAAGCGGGAAGCCGCCGACAAGGCCCTGAACGCCATGAAGCTGGACACGGACGACCTCGCCGAGGTCGACTTTACCGTTCAAGGCAAGGTCGGCAGCTGCGGAAACTGTGCGCTGGGCGACGCGTTCCGCTGCGACGGCTGCCCATATATCGGACTACCAGCGTTCAAGCCCGGGGAGGAGGTTCGCCTGCTCAACAACGATATCCAGCTATGATTGTCTGTCTCGCGGCGCAATTTCAGGCAGCTACAGGGACGCTTTTCTCGCAACTTCCACGGCATTTGGTCGGCTTGGAGTAATTCGGCTACCACGGGGGCAGCGCAGCTGCTGGCCGTCCGGATGTTGGGATTTTGGTTCCACTACACTACGGGGTCGGTTCGGATAGTATTGCACCACGTGCCTACCCTTCATGGGGAGTTGAAGCATCCGTCCAGATCGGGTTGGCGTTTCTTCCACCGCACATTCGCGTCCGGACGAACACTTCAACTACATGTAGTGCAATACTTCACGAACTGACCATGGATTGGCGTGGGGAACGTCGCCGTTTTCTCGTTTCGGTCGGAGCTCAAGCATCAACCACCTCGTTCTCCCACGCATGGTAGTCAAAACGGGCAAGTCGTTCTCTAAGCCATGCACTGTTCATCTACATCAACACGATATCTCCATCCCTTCACGGAGGACGAATGGGACCACCTATCCCAACCGAAGTCCCATTCGCTTCTGTCTGCCCATCCGCTAGACGGCAGAGAGACACGATGGACGAGGGAAGGCGAGGCAGACAGCACGTAGAGAACGACCGAGTAGAGCAATCAAGATCCAAGATTTGAAGCCCAACAACGCCTACCAGAATGCACCAACAGAAACCACTCGTGCACACGTGTTTTTATGTATATACAACTACCAGCCCCATCTGCTTCTGCTCCCCCTCTTTCCCTCACAGACCAACAACAGCAGCCCGCATTCTTTTTTAGACTTGCCATTCTCGAGTAATTCACGATAAGGTGCAAAAGAAAGGAATAATTCTCCCTATACCTCCATCTTGCTCTCCATAACCTCTGTGTAGTCGAAGAGAAGCAGAGCTCGAGAAGAAAAAAAAAAAAAGAAAAGGTCATGCAAACCATAAATGCGCGTGCATCAGTCCCTCCGCCCGCCAATTCCACCAAAGCCCTTCATCATCAGCCATCCCGCCATCTAAAACAGTTCATTCGTTTCTTTTTCGCGTCAAGAGCCCCTCCCGCCTTTCCCATGACCGGCCACCCTTATGTAAAATTTTTATTGTGCAGGACAGGAAAAAAGAATGATTACTGGGACCGCAGAAACGAGAGAGACATGAACCACCAAAAATGCCCATGAAGACAGACAAGACAGACAACGCAGGAAAATGATTTTTGTGAGGAGCCAATGATCGCATCTAGTCCACCTTGACGTCCTTCTCATCCACCCGCACCTCCGCCACGTCCTCCTCCAGGTCCGGCATCTCCGCCTCCGCCTCCAGGTCGGCGCCCACGTTCATCATGGCGGGCGGGTGCATGCCGGCATCCGAATCCACCGGCGTGACGTTGCCTGGGCCGGAGAGTAGGCCTTCGTCGCCGTCAAAGTCCAGCATGCGCTCCTCCAAGCTGCCTGTCGAGCCAGGCACAGCGGCGACGTCGCTGGCAACATCCGTGTCGTCGTCGTCGGCCGCGCCGTCGAGCCCGCCGGGCCAGTCCCAAGCAGCGGGTGTGTTGGTGAGGAGGCCGGCCGGCTGGGTTTGTGGCTGCTGGGGGCCGATCATCTGCATGCCGACGCCCTCGTCGTCGTACGCAGGCAGGTCATCGTCGTCTTCATTCGTCAAGGCTGTCGTCGTCGTCGTCACGCCAGCCGAACCAACCGCGCGCTGGGGACCAGCTCCTACTCCGTTCGAGCCTCTCGGCGACCCATTCCGGGATGTATCGCCGAGAGGCCTGCCGTTTCCCGACGGTGAACCTTCACGAGAATCAGATGCGGGAGCGTATGCTTGGCGCACAATTTCCTGCAGGTAAGGTGGGCCTAAAGGGGTGTTTTCAGGCATGCGGCGGCGGTAGAAGAGCAGATAAGCGCTGCTGGCGACGACCGACGATGGACTCTTCTTGCTGACCATCGAGTCTGTAGAGGATCAGTATATATACCTGGGATCAGATGTCAGAGAGTGCTCACCGTTGTAGTCGTACCACTGCCCGTCGTAGAAGTTCTTAGCCACGGCAGTGTAATGCCCTCCGCCAAGACCTCCGTAGTGGTTGTCGACTGCAAAGAGATCGTAGACCAGAGGCTTGTCCTCGCTAAGCCCAACACGGTCAGAGATGTCTAAGTTTTCGATGGGAAAGTCGACGAGGATGTCAACCTTGTCCCTGAAGCCTCGATTGGCGCCAAAGCGCTTGAGGTGGACAACAAGGATGTCAGGAGCAGTCCAGATCTCGAGAGTCTTGCTGGCTCTGCGGAGCTCCTTGCAGCGGTTGCAGTACCAAGCGTTCTCTTCGGAGAGAATCTCGGTCTTTGCAGTCTCCGCAAAGCAATCCTCAAGCGTGATACCAGACTTCTTGCGCGCAGCGCGCTTCTTCTTCTTCTCCGCAAGCTCGGGGTCGGGCAGAGTCTCGATTAGCTCCCAAGTGTTGACGCCACGCATCTCATTCTTGTCAGAGATCTTGCCGCCGAAAAGTGCATCGAAGCTTTCATTCTCCCAGTCCAGGATGATAACCTCGCCAGGACGGATGAGCATCGGGTCACCGTCAGGCTCAGAAACAGGCTCCGACCCAGCTCTGACGTTGCTGTCCTGGCGGCGTTCTTTGCGAGAGTAGGTCTTCATCTTCCTACCCTTCTTACCGCCCTTTCTTCTGCCCTGGTTCTTCTGGAACTTCTGGCGGTTGGCGTGCTTGCCCATTGACACAGGAGCAAGCTCATCCTCGCTTTGGTCGGCTGCTTCGAATGACTCCATGGTGTTCGAAAATTGAGCAGTATCCTCGTCAACATCGCTCTCAGGCGTGCCCGAACGCTGGGTACCTTGGCTGGATCGGCTAGCCCGGCTGGCGTTGGACTGAATAGAAGACCTGCGGCTTGGCGGCTTGGGAATGCGAGATTCAAGGGTAGCCAGCTCTCTAGAATCAAGACCGCTCCAACCAGTGGGGATAACGTCGTGGCCAGGCTTTGTGTACTTCATGGTGAAGAGGTTTCGAAGTTCGGGCGGGATGAAACTGCCACGTTGCAATACGGATGGCAATGAACTCTGTTCTTGCATTGCGACATCGTCGCCAGCATTGCTGTCTGCCTTAGCCTTCTCCGCATCCCCAGGCTCAGTCATTGTGACATCTACAATGCTCTCGTCGCCCTCAACCGAGTTGGCTTGAACGTGGGCATCAGTCGTGGAAGACGCGTCCTCCTCGGTTGTCACAACTGTGTCGGACTCATTCCGAGAGCTGAACATCGGAGATGATGATTCCTCCTCGGTGAGAATCTCCCGACTTGTCATACCAGCAACCCTAGACAGCACTTTGCGTAGGATCTCCTCGAAGTCCTTGGCTTCCTCGCGCCTGATCAGGATGTGAGAAGGGAACAGAATCATTTCCCACTTGTTGGGAGACGACTTGTTACGACCACGGTGAAACACTGGAACAATCATCTTGTCCGCCATGGGCGAGTCAGTGTCCGGGATTTCATCGTCGTCAGACTGGTTGAACGAGAGCATCGACCGCTGTTTACCTGGCTTCTTTTGAGGCGGCCAGTTCGTAGGGATATCGTCCAGCTCGTAGCACACAATTTCGTCCCGATCTTGGATGTTGGCCTCCACAATGGATTGCCTGTCCTCGAAGTGCTTGTAGAATTTGTGACTGTAGACCTCAGACATCATGATGCGCTTCGGGTCGACGCCAGGGATGCGTTCCGCAATGTACTCTTTGACAGCGCGTATGGGCTTGTTGGGATCCAGATCCACATCAATCTGCACAGGCCGGCCAAGTAAAGGTATGAAGAAAATGCTGTGCTGCCAATTCTTCTCAATTGGCAGCTGGAGCGTGAGAGAAGAGAAGGGGTCGAACGTTATGCTGACCTTGTCGCACTCGGGGCAGACCATAGTGTTCTTGTAGAAACCGTTAAACAGGTCCATGGCAACAGAGTCGTTGCGAGCACGGTGGTTCTCGCGGTACTTCTCACCCAGAGCCTTGATAGCCTCGGGATCCTTGTGCGTGTTGTCATCCGAATCAGGGTTCTCAATGTACGGCTTCTTGATGATTCTGTTCAGATCCTCATGGAGTCCGTCTACCAGGAAACTCAGAAATTCCTGTGAATCTTGCTGCCCGTACCCTGAGAACATGGGTTGCGCGCGGCCAAGCGCATACTTGAAGTTCTTCGGGGCAAAAGACGTCGGAGAAGCCTCGTCATAGATTGACGCGAGTAAGCCAGCGTAAGCCTTGGCAATCGTGCCCCCGTGGCCGAGTGGGTTGTCTCCGTTAAGCTCTTCCTTGTACTTGCTCTGCATGAAATAAGCGGTGAGCTCCTCGACGCTGCGGATACATTGCAGAGCGGAGTTCATGTAGCAGGTGTTGCCCAGATTGGAGAGGCCAACAGTCCCGCGTGTCCTGCCGTTCTTCGTGCGTCCTCGCGTCATTGGCCCGCCGGGAGCTGGGCTGCTGCGCCCGCTGTCTCCCTTTGAATCCGGGATTTTGCTCGTGCTGAGTGAGACTCCGTGTTTGGACGCCACCTTACGCGCGTTGTCCGAGACAAATTCACCGCCAGCAGGACCCCCGATCTGCTCTTCCAAAATCAGAATTTGACTGGTGTTCAAGCCAACAAGGTCCATCTTGGCGCTTCCGTTGTATTTCAGGTTGTTTGTCTCGTCCTTGTGGTCAACCATTTCTCTCTGGGTACCCTCGGCCATGGCTGTGAAAGACGACAGGTCCATCAAAAGTGGTGTAGGTGGTGCTCTTGCAGGAGAACTGTTCCTTGATGTGGCCGGAGTGAGCATTTCTGCTGCCTTGTTGTCTTGTTGCCCCGTAGCTCCAGCCTGGATCGGCTCCAACACCCTCCAGATCTGGACCTTGGTAGTCAATGGGATCCCCACTGCTTCCTTCGCCCTTTTCAGGAAATCTTGAAACTTCTCGCTGCGACTCGAAAGTAGTCTGACTGCATTGCTAGAGTTGTCCTTGATTCTCTGAGCAGACATGGGTTCCGAATCATTGCGCAGCTTGCGGATGGTTAGGAAAGGAGGGTAAATCTCGTATTGAACGTTCTGCATGGCAGAGCCTGGGGGCGCAGTATCGCGAGCATAGCGAATGATGGGAGGAACCCCCGCCTTCACGCCGTACCACTCAACCATCAAGTTCCATGCGTCTTCCGGGAAAACTTCGTAGTCTTCGCCAATCTGAAGCCCTGGCTTCATGGGAACGAATAGCTGGCCTGTAGCCTCGCTGATGTGGTCCTGCTCCCAAGCCGAAGCATCTTTACAGAGGGGGAGATAACCTGTTACAAATCAATGGCCCACTGGCCATGGCGATGGAGGGACATACCTTGGTCAAAGAGAGGCTCGTTGTTGATAGGGCCAATTTCACCCTCCGATGCAGACTTGTCAAAAGGGCCAAATTGCTTGGAGTCCGACACGCGTGACAAAACACGCGACAGCCACCACATGCTGACGACAAAGCCCCTTTGGCCGTCCTGTGGTATGGCCTGGTGCAATGTCATGATCCGGTGGATCTGCTCGTCAAGCAAGGGGCCTGCCGTGGCAGCTTCGGCAGCGGGCGGGTCCTTGGAGGTCGGGGGTGACGGAGCAGCATCGCTTGTAGCCGAGGTGCTCACGGTGTTGGAGTCGTTGACGGAGGTCGAGGCCGTGTCTGAGCTTGCACCGCTGTTCTGGTCCTTCGGCTGGGGCTGCTCGTCCTTGAGCATGTCCACCGAGGTGCCCCTCGTGGCGCCGTTCTCCAGCTCCATCTGCTCCCTGCTGTCGTTCTCACCAGCCATTTCGGATGCGGAGCGCTTTGCGGGGGAGGCTGATCGCGGCGGGGGCGAGCGTACAGATGCACCGGAGGAGGTGTTCTGCAGGCGGGCGCCGTCTGGGGCTGCTGAGGAGCCGCGCCGATCTCCTGCGGGCAGGCCGGGCCTGCTCGTGCTCTCTAAGCTTAGACCAGCGTACGCCTCGCTGGGAGAGCTGCCGCCGCTGGCCGTGTTGTCCCAGGGCGCGCCGTCCGACTCGGCGACTGGCTCCAAGACTTCGTCGCGGAGATGCGGCGGTATGTAGCGCGGCGGCGAGGCGGAGGCACGGCTGCCGATGGAGGGCGGGTGAGGCGAGGAGCGCGGCGACGCTGACGAGCGCGGCGGGTCGGCGGCCGTCTTCTGGGCAGGCGAGTGGCGCGACGGCTTGAGGTGGTCCGAGGCTTCGGGGGGCGCGTCTTGGGCGAGCTTCCGCTTCTTGATGGACGCCGTCGTGAAAGCGAGCGGCCTACCTGTGGAGCTGCAGCAGCTCCGACAGCAGGCACGGGCGTTGCGAGAAGCGGCGCGGAGCAGGAGGGAGGCGCGTGGCGCTGGGTCGGGCTGTCCACGGGGCCGCTCCTGTGCGGATTCCAGGTGCAAAGAGCCGGTGGAGCGGTGTTGAGGGCCGGGCGGGTGTGGTGCGGACGGCTCAATGCGAGAGGCAGAAAAAACGGTGCTGCCGGGCGGTGATGTAGTGAGGTCGCGCTGGCCGTGTGCTCGGGAGATGCCGTGCAAACGGGCGGAGATGCTTCAGTCGCGCGGCGGCGGGCCTCTCCTGCAGCGCGCAGCGTGATTTCGCGATTGCGTGGAGTGGACACAAAGCTGGCTGCGAGCCTTGCGGTCCTGGCCCGCGTTCTTGCAGCAGCGCCGGCGCCAGCCCGTCGTGGCCACACGCGCCTTGAGACAGCCCAGCGCCGTGGTGCCGCGATTGGCAAGACACGTCCCGCCCTGCCGCAACGAGCCAGGCCCTGCCCAAGACAACCACCAGCCGGCGGCCGCGTGCCTGGAGTGCCTGCGGTGCCTGCAGTGCCTGCAGTGCCGTCACGTGTGCCGCTGCGATGCCCGGCCTTCGCTCTCAGCGCTGCGGCACGGCTCTCTGCTGGCGCTCAAAGCGCTGGTCCTCCCCCGAGCATCTCCACGGCCTGCGCCTGCCCGCCAGACCAGACCGGCACCTCCCCCAGCACAAAGGGCCGCCGCCCGCCGCACCTCCTCCGCCGCCCCCATGGCGTCGATGCTGCTGCGGACGTGGCCAGGAGCAGCACACCACGCATTCCCAGACACCGCGCGAAGCAGCCGCCGCTCCGATCTGCGAGTGCTGCAGGCGAGAGCAAGCCAGCTGAGCGATGAGGCCGAGAAGTGAGGCGGCCGACTGCAAGCTCCCCCTCCGCGGCGCAAGTCTAGACTGCCCCGAGCGGCAGCAGAGAGTCACCGCCAGTTCTGTGTACTATCAACACGGCCGGCAGCGCAGCGAGCGTCGTCCGGACCCAGCAGCATTGGGGGAGTCCCGAACAGGGCGTCTGGCCAGGCCGGCGTCTCCATCCGGCGAAGTCTCGCTGAGCCGGCATGCGTTTCGTGTGCATCGCTGCGGCCGAACTGGCTGTCATCCGCACAGCCGCACATGAGGCTGCAGCAGGAGCTCCATCCATGGTGGTCATCCGACATTGCGAGACGAGGTTCTTGTCCGGACGGTACGCGACCCGAAGCGCACGTGGATGGCTGCACCGCGCGGCATACAAGACCGGTGCCGCTGGCTTGGAGCAGGCCAGACATGGCAGAACCGGAGAGAAGGCGCGCAGCATGCAGAAGCTCAGAGCTGTGGGCCTGAGCCTCCGATCGCGGGGCTAGCCGCTTCGGTCGCCAGGGGAAGGCTGGAGGCAGGGGACGTCCGTCTCCCATGACGTCCGACCCGCCGGCACCGCCGCTCCACAGCTCCACGAACACCTGCAACACTGCTGCACGGCAGCACTCAACAGGGGCGAGCAGCCTGCCATGGGTTACTAAGCGCCAGGATCCAGCACGCCGCCGCGCCGCATCCCGTGGGGGCCGTTACTTGGAGGCACAAGGCCAGCGTGGAGGATCGCGCAGCCTGCCTGGGCGAGGCTAGGCAGAACCAGAGCCTCTTTCCGTCTTCTCTCTTCGTCTTTGACCGCGGCGGTTTCTGCGTTTGCTCATAGACCCTGGCTTTCTGAAGTTTGCGCGTTTCTGCCCGCGCGCCTCGACCGCGTCTCTCGTCCGCTCCGTCCGTGTCTATGCTGTACCGCAGCGCGCAAGCACAGGCGCCATGTTTTCCAACATTTTCAAAGACTCTCCCTCATCCTCCCGCCAGCCGTCCTCTGGCGCCCGCAAGGAAGCCTCCCTAGAGGACATTCTGCCCACCCCCGCCCTGCGCGTCGAGCTCGCCGTCCTTGTAGTTCTCTGCACCGATGCAATTCGTAACGACCTGAATGCCACCTTCAAGGTGCCGCCCGCGCTCGAGAGCGCCGCCTCGTTCCATGACCCCAAGGCCTCGGAGGACCTGATCGCGCTGGACGGCAGCCAGAAGGCCCACGCGTCGCGCGCTGCCGAGCGAGCCGAGCGCGTCGAGAAGATCAAGAGAGAGCTCCAGACCAACGACGTGCAGGAGCTTCACCGCGCCGCCCTCAGCTTCTTCAATGCCTGGCGCGTGCAGGTCCTCAAGCGCGTGGGCGAGGTGCTCAAAGTCCGCTCGAAGGAGGTGGCACTGGCGAAGCAGGAGCGGGAGCGGTCCTCACGGACGAAGCAAGACCTGGATCTCCTGTCCCAAGACGACAGCCAAACACCCACCGACTCCCCCTCCTTCCCCACCCCGTTTTCCACGACCCTCATCCGCCTCCCCGAGGAATCCCGTGCCCTGATCCTCAACTCCATCCTCCTGCTCCTCCTCTCCCTGCAGAACTACCCGGCGCACTCGCGCCTCCTCCTGCTCCGCCTCTCCTCCAGCCTCCGCCTCCCCACCACCCAGCTCTGCGAGCAGGAAACCGCTGTCGCCAAGGCCCTCCTCACATCCGCGCGCCAGCTCTCTGCCGAAGAAGAAACCGCCCGCGCCGCCTCCACCAACGCCACCTCCCGTAAATGGAAAGTTGGCCTCGCGACCGTCGCCGGCGCAGCCCTCATTGGTGTGACGGGCGGGCTGGCAGCACCTCTCCTCGCCGCCGGTGTGGGCACCGTCCTGGGCGGGGTGGGCTTGGGCGCGACCGCGGTGGGCGGGCTCCTGGGCGGGCTGGCGGGCAGCAGCGTGCTGGTGGGCGGGCTGTTCGGGGCGTACGGCGGGCGCATCACGGGGCAGATGATGGACAAGTACGCGCGCGAGGTGTCGGACTTCCGCTTCGTCGCGGTGCGCGGCGGCGACGACGGCGGCATCTACGAGCGCCAGCGCCGGGCGCAGGGCCTCTCCCGCAGGCAGACCGGCAGCTGGAAGCCGCCAACCCGGTCCAACGCGGTGGACCCGGCGTCCGAACACCACCGCCTCCGCATCGCCATCGCCATCAGCGGGTGGCTCAGCGACTCGACCGACGTCTTCACGCCGTGGTTCGTGCTGGGCCCGCAGCTCGAGACGTTCGCGCTGCGGTGGGAGGTCGACGCGCTGCTCAAGCTGGGCACATCCCTCTCGGCCGTCCTGAAGAGCGCCGCCTGGGGCTACGCCAAGTATGAGATCGTCAAGCGCACCGTCCTCGGCAGCCTGGCGGCGGGCCTCTGGCCGCTGATGCTGCTACGCGTCGCGCGCATCGTCGACAACCCCTTCTCCATCGCCAGGGCCCGCAGTGACAAGGCCGGCCAGGTGCTGGCCGACGCGCTCGTCAACAAGGCGCAGGGCGAGCGGCCGGTCACTCTCATCGGCTACTCGCTCGGTGCCCGCGTCATATACTCGTGCCTGCTGCAGCTGGCCGAGCGCCGCGCGTTCGGGCTCGTCGAGAATGTCGTGCTCATGGGCGCGCCGACGCCGAGCGATGCGGCTGCCTGGCGGAAGATGCGGACGGTCGTGGCGGGCCGCGTCGTCAACGTGTACAGCTCTAACGACCACATCCTAGGCTTCCTGTATCGGACGAGCAGCGTCCAGCTTGGTGTTGCAGGCCTTCAGGAGGTCCAGGGCGTGCAGGGCGTGGAGAATGTAGACGTCAGTGCCATGGTTGACGGGCACACGCGATACAGATGGCTGACCGGCACCATTCTGAAGAAGATTGGAATGGAAGAACTGGACGAAGAGGAAGTGCGCAGGGAGGAAGAGGAGCTCCGCGTCGAGGAAGAGAAAGAACGCAAGGCGGAAGAAGAGAACGAGCGCAAGGTCGAAGAAAAGATTGAAAAGGCCGGCGACAGCCCGGAGGAACGCCGCATCATCATGCAAGACGTCGTCGAGGAAGAAGCAAAGCTGCTCGAGATGCGCGTCGGCGTCGGTCCCGAGAAGTCCGCGAAGAAAGCAAAGGACGCAGATGTCGCGCCGCCGTTCGAGAAGCTCAACCTCGCCGAAGAACAGGCACCGCCACAGCCTCCTCGCCCCTCCCAACCCACCGGCATCCGCCGCAAACCCGTCGGCGAAGCCGCAGCCGCAGCTGAAGCCGCACGCTCCCTCGAGGAGGCACCTCCTCCCAAGCCGCCACGGCCAACCCAGTCGCCCTTCGGCAGCCAGGAGGACGTCCCGCCGCCCCAGCCTCCCCGACGCACCACCACATCTGCCAGCTTCGAGCCCGCATCGGCGGTCCCGATGCCGGCGACGACGGAAGCAAAGCAGCAGGATATCCTGCACGACGACTACGACGACGACAACATCTCGCTCGGCGACGACGACGTCGAGAGCGTGCACTCGGCCGCGTCGGTTCGTTCGGGCGAGATGATGATGCTGGCGCCTGAGGCGGAGCCGGATTCGGAGCCGGAGCAGGAACCGCAGCTGCCGCGGAGGAAGGAGGTGGGGAGTGTGGGAAAGGGGAAGGGGAAGGAAGGGTTGTAGTTGACTTTTGGATTTCCCATGTTGGGATTGGGGGTTTGGGCCGGAGTGGAAATTGTACGACTATAGCATGGCAGGTGACACGTCAACGAAGATACTCATGCTCACCGAGTCTGAGTGTTACTGCTGTGATGCTGCATAACAAATACACGGAAAGGCTAGTCTGCCGCCTGGTAAAAGAAGAGCTCGATCCAAGCGCAGGCGTGTCGAGCATCCACCGTTACGCTCTGAAGTTCCTCCCTCAACAGCTTCGCCTTCGACCGCTTGAACTTCTACTTCTTTCGCTCAGTCTTCCTGTCGAGGCAATCCTTGATCGCCTTGCCCCTCGTATTGCTCTTCTTGGCCGACTGTCGACGCTGTCCTCCTCAGCGTTACCGTCGTTGCTACTGATCTCATCTTGTGTCATTTCCACTCCTTTCTGCATCAACTAGAGAGAAACTGGAGATTGTTGGTTTGCGGGACTGTTAGTGTAGCCTCCGTTTCCCTCCCCGTTGCCATGCTCCCTCTCTGCATCGGCAGATTCGAAGTGACTGATTTCAAGGGGTTCGCCTGTGACAGTGATGTTTTCCTCCGCCCAAAAGGCACCCTCCCAATACTTTACATGTGCATCGCGAAGGGTGCCATCCTTGATGTGTGGGTGGAGCCTAGGAAGCCGAGCAATGTCACTGGCCGGTACAATTGTGAGCGGCGGCCCTTGTAGAGTCTGCGTCCGCGGAGAGGTACCTGGTGTGTCCAGATGAGACCGAGCTGGCAAGGGTGGCCGAGGGTCTTGGTGCTCTCCGCTTCGTGCTGCATGCACAGTTGGTGGGAGCGTGGGCGCCATGTCGCCTGAGTCATGCCGTTCCTGATTCCACCGCTTACTGCCTTGCATGGACGCCAGGGGTTGTCTTAAATGGTCAAGAGCCTGCCCCGTCGGCTCTATGCTTTGGGTCTGCTGGCCAAAGCTTGCGCCTGGTTGGTTGCCCGAGGAAAAGGGATTCTGGAAGTAGATAGCCGGATCTGCTGCCATCGACTGGGCCTGTTGAGGCAAATTGCCTTGGGTAGCATCAACGACTGGTACAGGGCTAGTCAACCGGAACTGTTTCAAAGCATCTTTGCATGGATTGTCAAGCCAGGCAAGGTGGTATATGCGGTGCCTATACCCTATTGTTAGAGCCTACATGGTGTATGTGTGTAGGGATGGCCCGTACCAGAGAACATTGGCGATAGAATAGTCACTCGGATGGTAGAAGGCATCAATGTTTTCAGTCATGCCGTGCCATACTCGAACTGCGTCCGCATTTTCCATGGCATGATTAGACATGACCGTGTATGCCTGGTAAAGAATCCACATAGCATAGGCCATCTGACATTCGGCGGTCTGCTCTTGTTCGTGAAAGAATGTGAATGCGGAAAACTCAGCATTGTCGATCGCCGTCGAATATCCACTTCTGGACTCTCTGGGCCAGGTTTCGGTGTTACGCCACTGTGGGTGCTTTTGAGTGTTCCATGTCTGAGCTGCCTGGTCAACGTTATGACTCAATTCAAGAGCCTTGATAATGAAGGAAGCTTCAACTCCCTGGCACAGCTGAAGGGGTAGGAATCCGCATGCGCCTTGTTTGTAGAAATCATTCAGGGCCGGCGTAAAATCCTCTCCTTCAAGCTCCCAAGTGTACCATAGTCGTGCGTTAAAGGATGGTAATAAGGTAGAGGATTCATCCGAAGGACCCATGAGCAAGAGAAGGCCAGTGCAACCTTTGTGGAAACGCCCTCTAATAAAGGTTACAAGATGATATCCAGTAAACGCCTCTGGCGTCACTTTCTGGAAACAAGTGCGCGCGCTGAATCTGCACATCATCTTTGCGAAAATGTCGGGGTTCAGGAGATTGACGGCCATGCTGCGCACTATAGGCACTGTCCGTGGCGGAGGATCTCTGTCCCCAGATCTTATAATGAAGCCGCCAGTCAACGTTGTCGTTGCCTTCCAGTGTAAAGAATTGAGGTGTGGCGGTCCGATGTTGGGGTTCAAGTCGTCGGACTGTACCCACAGCAATTTTCCAGATCGGCAGTTGTGGCATTCTCGTCTCCAAGGAGTCTTTCTATTCTTTCTAGGACGTCTGGGGGCGTAGTCGAAAAAATGACGAAGATTTTTCACTTCGAAGCATTGGTGACAGATCGCAGTAGACAAATTCGGCCGCAAAACGTCGATGGGGAAATCCCCAGGGTTGCGCAATAACTCCAAAGCCAAGCGGCAGTCAGAAGGCCCGATCTCGTCCAGAAACGAGCTGTTGACCTGCACTGGTACGGACGAAGTGTTGCTGGCTAGGGCACTCATGATAGAAAATGCGATGACTATGGCTCTGTAACGAGGCAGCGTGACAACGAACGAAAACGCGTTGTATCTGTCGTC
This sequence comes from Neofusicoccum parvum, assembly GCA_020912385.1. Taxonomy (NCBI): domain Eukaryota; kingdom Fungi; phylum Ascomycota; class Dothideomycetes; order Botryosphaeriales; family Botryosphaeriaceae; genus Neofusicoccum; species Neofusicoccum parvum. Next base: position 820,797 of record CP087219.1, on the reverse strand, counting down.
GGAGGGACGCTGCGGAAGCCAGCCGTACTGTGGCTTTAGTGACGGAAGGATCAGACCTGGAGGCGAGACTGCGTGCTTCAGCCACGGTTCAATCACTTCGGGCAGTCACGACCAAACCTCAAAACTGGCGCCGGTGGGGTCTCGACTGGAAGATGGCCAGACATGCATGAGGCACGGAAGCACGTGGCCAATCACGAAATGCAGTGCGGCTGCGACGAGCTTCGGATGTACGGAGCCTCTGGAAGAAGTCAATTTGGAGCCGTAAATTACTCTGCTTTCAAAAGCCTACCATGGCCATGCGCCAAACGGGGCCTACTTCATTCCCACGACCGTGTCGACCTCGACTAAACCACCCATTTTCCCAAGAGCCCCAACTCCAGTAGCGCCGGTGATGCAGAGAGCCATGTCAGCTTCAATGATTGCGGAAATTCTTCTTCTGGTAGAACAGGTCGGTTCTCGAACTGCCCAGGTTGATGATCTTGGGGCAGCCGTCGCGGTCCTTCTCCAGGCGAGTGCACTCGAAGCAGTAGAAAGCGTCGGAGATTCCCTGGGCAACCGCGTCAGTATACGCTTCGGGTGGCGGTGTTGATGCAGGCTACTCACCTCGCCGCCGCACACGACACACTTGTTCTGGTAGTTGCCGAAGGAGCATTCGTCGCAGATGCGGACGAGGGTGGTGGGGCGGACGTAGCTGTCGCAGACGGGGCACTTTCCATCGCACTTGTCGCAGAGGCGGCCGATGGCGATTCCGGGCTGCTTCCGGCACATAACCAAATCGCTGAGGCGCGTTAGCTATGCTGGCATGGACGCGGGGCATCGAGCACGTACGGATGATGGCGGGACATGTTGGCTGAGGGGGAGACGCGCGAGAGGGCGAGGGTGGCGGAGTGTGGAGAGGGTGGGGCGCGGCACTGGCAGGCGCGGGAGAGCTATATAGCTGCTGGGGTGAGGGAGCTGTGGCGGACGTTGTGCTGACCAAAGACGCTCGGCGCGTGGCGGCAGCGGTTTTCGAGCGCGCCTGGAGATTAGATGAGATTAGATCTGCTGGGCGCTCGGATCACGTCGGGCCGGACCGCGCATCGCAACAGCTTCGCAATCGCCGACGCGCCCGTTTGCGCCGCCAATCGTTGCTGCACCGCTCCGCAACCTCCGCAGCACCTCGCACTTGGACCGCCAGCCCCCCGCCCGGCCTCGCTCTCACTGGCAGCTATGGCTGACGATGAACCGTGAGTCAAGCCCGCCCCGTCTCGCCGCCCGCCGCTCGCTGACCCCGCCGCTTCAGAATCGTCGCCTCGGCGGTCGTCGTGCCAGAGAGCTCCGCGCCAGCCTCGCCCCGCGACAACCCGCAGAAGCGCAGGCAGTCCTCCGTCTCCGAAGCTGGTAGCAAGCGCCCTCGCCTGAGCATAGACAACACCAACAATGACTCCCAGGACGGCCAGCAGCACCAAGACGGCTCGCACCCAGATCGCCGCGCCGACCGCCGCCGGAGTGGCGCAATCGAGGAGCGCAAACGCGGACAGCGTCTGTTTGGCGCGCTGCTTGGCACGCTCTCTCAGAGCTCTTCGTCGGCCGCCCAGCGCCGGCGTGCTGACATCGACAAGAAGCAGCAGGAGAAGCTGAAGCTCCAGGCAGAAGAAGCCGACCAGAGAAAGAAACAGCGTCTCGAGGAGCTCACGATTGTCAGGCGCCGCGAGCAAAAGAAGTTTGACGAACAAACGGTCCGCACCCATCTGTCTGCCCGCAGAAGAATAGTTTGCTGACCACTTGAGCAGATGCGCATCCGCCACTCGAACCTGCTCGCCATGGCGCACTTCCTCCAGACCAAGACCGAACCCAAGCTCGTACGTCCTCCTCACTCTGTTTGCCCACCTCGCCACGTCGCTGATCAGAATAGTACTACAAGCCGTGGGAGCTGCGCTCGGAGGAGGAAGATCTTATCAAATCTCAGATCGAGCAAGCCGAAGCAACCATCGAGAGGGAACTTGCCGACTTCGGGATGCAGAAAGACATGGAGCAGGAGCAGGAGCAGGAGCAAGGCGACAAGAATGGAACCCCCGATAAGAAAGCTGATGCAGAGGCTCAAAAGGATGAGGACATGGTGGGTTCAGAGCAAACCAATGAGCCTCCTAGATCTCCTCCCCAAGAGCAAGATAACTCTAGCAGTAGTGACCAGGTCAAGTCCATTCCTCAAACCGACATCCAGGAGAACGGCCATTCTACAAAGGATCACGACGCTAAATCCAAGGAGCACGGCGATGACAACGGCGAGGAGGTTCTCGAAGCGGAGGAGGACACTGTAATATACTAACCCCAGTGGTCCAGTCTGCTCTCCAGCAGGGCGGCACACTACTTCATTGTTCCAGCATGGCCCTTGTACCGGCGTTTCTGGGCCAATCGCTCCATATTGATGATACCATTTCTAAAGTAATTTTCTCAAAGCGGCGGCTTCTTGGGATGACCGGGGTTTGGCTTAAGGTTCTGTATCATAGCTTCTGCTGCTTCCAAATCCTTGACGGCGATACCATGGGACTGTGGATAGCGCCAGCAGCACATCAGAAAAGTTCGTGGCAGAGCGAAGCATCATGGAAAATACGAATCAATGAAATCCAACGACTGAACATAGCAGCAGAAAAAGAAGGGGAAATCTGTGAAGGCTGCTCGCGTGATTGAGATGCTCGCAGGACATTCATTGTCCGTTGTACATTCGAACAGACGGGCCCAGGTTGCTCTGGCAACATCCTAAGGCACTTTCGTACACGTATCTGGAGCAATGCTCTATTCCCCATGAAGATCTGCTTCAGGTGAAACAGCAGACCCTCCTCACCCCATGTGGGCTCGCCGTCGTGCCTGTCCGGCGTGTCCGGAAGCTCCGAAGCCGCAACTTGCATCAGACGGCGATGACAAAATATGCGGCTTTAAGTTTCGGGCGAGGGTGGAATGCGCCCCTCATCCGGTGACAGCTCCGAGTCGAGCGCTGTGGAGTACGTGCCGGTGAGCAAGGACTCCAAGGCGTCGGGGTACGGGCGTACCCACCGCAGGGTAGTTTGGACGCGGTCGCCTTCGGGCAGCGAGCAGCAAGCGACCAGGAGCGAGAGTTCGCTTTTGCCTTCAGAACAGCGCGAGCATTCAGCTTGCATGATTACTGCAGTGGCCTACTGGAGTGTTTGCTTTGCAGAGGGTAGAAGGCTAAAGGCGATTAGAAAAGAAAACGGCACAACTCACCTCCGGCAGACTTACCTCGGCCCAAGAAGTGGAGCATAAATGCAGCAACGGCCAGGACTTCGTACGTCCGTAAACCGCTTCTCGATCACGCAGGAGCCCCCGACGACGACGACACAGGGGAAAGAAGCCACGGTCACGAAGTCACAGTATATAAGAGATAGCACGGCCTTGCAGCATGTCGAGGAAGTTCTTCGCAGCGCATCCATCCGCCATGGCTTCCACCGTCGCGAAGCTTGACCCCGAATTTTCGGACCCGCGTGTCTCCCTCAAGACGGCTGTGCTGAATGGCCGCACCTACCGTAGGGACCCTCGCGACTTGTGCAGCGACGAGAATGTCAAGGCTGATGGCGGACGCACGCAGGCTACATCCTGGGCGTGCCTCAGGACGGCCAGTTCAAGGCCACCATCGTGCTTGTTCGTCGCTCCCCCACCGCGTCTCTGAGGAATGCTTTGTGACCGTTTCCAACCCCCGCAGGTCCACGGATGGCCCGACCTCGCATTCGGCTGGCGTTACCAGATCCCCGCGCTCATCGAGCTGGGTTTCCGCATCGTGGCGCCCGACATGATGGGCTACGGCGGAACGGTAAGCTTTCTGCCGCCTTTCCCCGGAAAAGAACGTCCGCTGCGGAGAGCAAGCCGCTGTATCCAGGACGAGAGTGGGAGGCAGACGGAGGATGACGAGAATGCTGCCCGACGCGGATGTCCGTGAATGGCAACGCTGACAATTCACCCCGCAGGACGCGCCGAGAGTACCGCCGGAGTCGATCTCGCTGTACGGCTTCAAGCGTGCGGCGGACGACATCGAGGAGCTGGCGCGCCAGCTGGGCGCGCCGAAGATTGTGCTGGGTGGCCACGACTGGTATGTCAATCCCTCGTCTGCACAAGGGACGGAATGGAAAGGAAAAAGGGCAAACGAAGGAGCAGTGGCGACACCGCCACAGCCTCCAGGTGAAGAAGCCTAATAGCTAACGTTTCTCACCCACTTACCAGGGGTGGAGCCGTCGTCTACCGCGTCGCGCTGTGGAAGCCCGACCTCATCTCTCACGTCTTCGCCATCAGCACCCCCTATGCCCCGCCTTCCAGCACCTACTTCTCCGTCGAGCAGCAGGTCGCCGGCCCGCTCCCGCAGTTCAAGTACCAGCTGAACCTGGCCAGCGGCAAGCCTGAGGAGGGCGTCAAGACGAAGGAGGACTTCAAGAAGCTGCTTGTCTTCATCACGGGCGGCAAGGGCCCGAACGGCGAGCTGCTGTTCAACCCGTTCGATGGCATCGTTTTGGAGAATCTGGGCAAGGTGCCCAGGGGTCCGTTGATGTCGGAGGAGGTATGTGGCTTGATTTCTTTTTCTCGTCTTGGTTGTATGAGGGCGATGCGAGGGGAGTCTTTCCTTGGGCTTTGCGAGGATGTTGGGCTGCGAGACTGTGACGTGGACAACTTCTGCTTCGGAAGAGGCCTGGAGCCACGTCAAGGCAGCTGGAACTACTGAGGTGCCAGCGCAGACCGCTTCATGAGGCTCGTGGTCTTGCTTTTTCTCGTTACCCTTGCCCGAACGGGGAATTGCTACTTACGACGATCCCGTGACTGACTTGCCGGAACTAGGAACTCGACTACTACGCTGAGCAGTACGCCCGCAACGGCCTGCACGGCCCTTGTAAGTCTTTGAGAGCACCACAGAGTGATGGTTTCAAAATTTGCTGATGATGATGCAACAGGCAACTGGTACCGCACTCGCCGCGTCAACTTTGACGAGGAACTTGATAAATTCGGCGAGGGCATCATCAACCAGCCCGTTCTATACATCGCTACCGCCAAGGATGTCATCCTGAAGCCCGAGATGTCGGCTGGTATGGAGAAGCTCATTCCCAACCTCAGCAGAGCGTCGGTGGAGACGAACCACTTCGGCCAGTGGGAGAAGCCGGCGGAGATCAACGACATCATCAAGAGCTGGTCTGAGGCCGTTGTTTTTGGCGGGAAGAGCGTGCTCTGAGCAGTTGAGGCGCACAATGGATGAGCATGATAATTGAATGAATAAAAATTACTGGCGAACATGCAAAGCCATCAGCGTGACCGTTTCGAAAGAAGTCTGCTCTATCCTGGCCTACACACCTTGATGGCGACAAAAGCCAATGGCCCTTATTCCTTGCAGCCTGATGTATGGCTTCAGCGTCAATGTGTCCCGAAAGCTTTCGCATCGGGACTGTCACAACCCTTCCCCACGCCCGCCCGGTAGGACAGTGTCATCGCAATTTATCAGAGACTGGCACGGCATTAGTTCTGCTAAGGAATTCCCAACGTCTTCATCTCGCTCGGAGGGCAGATCGAAAGGGCCCCGCAACTTCCCTCGGCCCGTACCCCATCTCGAAAAACACGCTACCACGGATGCTCCGCTTCCACGACCGTGGACCTGACCACGGTCCCCGGCCTTCCGCCTCGATTTAGGCAGAAGATATAGCCAGGAGGACGAGCACGAAGAAAACTGGCGGACGGCGTTGCAAGAGCCTATTTCTAGGCCATGGAGGAAAATCAATAGCTCTGTTGGTTGCGGCGCGCAGCTCGTGCCTGGTTGAGGTTGTGCTTGACACGGGATAGCACCAGCCGTGCGAGCGTTTCAGGGAAACGCCCGAGCAGATCCATGAGCGCTGCAGGCATGGCGACATCGGCTCGGCTAAAAGGCCTGTCAAACGCAGTCGCTAGTGCCAGCCAACCGCAGGCGTCGCTCGTGAAGGCGCAGGCAGCCAGATAAGAGCAGCCAGAGCACCGAGCCAGAGGGTGGTGATGGCGCGGCGATCCACCGCAGCCATACCCGGAATGCCTCCCACCCTCCAGCGGCTCCGCGGCGCACAGAAAGTCCAGGGCTCCCAATGGCAGCCGTCCGCCCTGCACCACCCGCCCAGCGAGCTAGCAAACCCGGGAAACCGGGGCGGTGGGCGATCGCCTCCGTCCAACAGCCGGCCTGCAGGCATGCGAGTCAGCGGGCGTGCCGCCACAACGCCAACCGCACGACACGCCAACCGCGACGGCCTGCTCTGCTCGCGCGCTCTCCTCGCGCTGCACACCGCCCTCTCGCTGCCTTTTGCACGCTCCGGCCCGACGCCTGGCGCTCTCCTTCTTAGCAGACGGCTGCTATAGCCCGCTGGCCAGATCATCCCCGATCCATGCCCCCGCCACGCGGTGCATGCCGCCGTCCTGCAACCCTCCTCCGCCGATGTGGAGCCGCGGCCGAAAGAAGACGAGGGACAGGCCGTGGTGGGTGACGGCGCCGTTTTGACCACACGTCGCCGGCCGGCGCATCCGTCCACCAGCCCCGCTGCCAGCACGACGTCAAGCCTGCATGCCGTGCCATGCCTTCCGCACGCGGCGCGCAGAGCATCGCACCATTCGGCTACGCCCTCGCGGACGCAGCATGCGCGCTGCACCGTCGATCCAGCTGTGGGAACGGACGCGCGATTGTCCCCGGCCGCGCCCACTCGCTGGAAGAAAAGGCCAGGACGGCGGCCGGTCTTATCAGCAAGGCCGGCCTTTCAGGTACCCGGGCAGCTGGGTTGGTGGGCCGGCGGTTGGTCATTTCTGTTTGCTACGGCACAGGCACTGCAAGATTGTCAGTTGGCGATGAGGGGTAGGCAGTGCCGTGTGCATGTCCGCCTCTTGGCTGCCCGGAGGCGGTACCTACGCGGTGGCGAGCCACGTGGTGAAGCTGGTGGGAAGGGCCGAGTCACCACTGCGTCCGGTCGATCTTGCTATAGCCACGCTCGCCATGGAACAGCGGTGCTGGCAGCAAGCCGTCATCAGCGGCGTTCAGTGCGTGCTGTGTGCCTTCAAGTCATGGCCCTGCAGCGCCGGCCGCCGAGCACAAAACCTTACTTCACCTCCACGCGCCGTGAAAGACGCAGCTCCGTCACCTTTTCTCGCCCTTCCCCGCAGAGCAGAGCCAGAGCAGCGGCGCGCAGGCCATTTCCCGCTCCACTCTGAGAAAGCAAGTCGGGAAGAAAGCCCAGGCGCAGGCTCCGCGCGCCGACAATGGAGAAGATAAACGTGCTTGCGCGCGATTCTGCATCATTATCTGATGCCCTGATATGAGCTGCAGCAGACGTTGCCCCCAGAGCCTGCGGGCCGTCCCAGGTTATCTGCCTCAGTCCGCGCGTGCATTGCGTGCGCGCGCGCAGAAGCGACAGGTCGTCGGCGGCCAACGATGACGGCGGCGGGTCGATCACAGGCAGAGCAAAAGATACACACATGCGGACTGCACACAGGGCCTGAGATAGCGGCTGCACGTGTAGAGCGTGCTTGGCGCCGGAGCGGTGGAGCACCACAGGCGAAGCAACCGAGCTGCCGGCGGGCTGGCCTGACGCGTGCCACATCCCAGCACCCCAATTTGCATATGCTTTTTTCCTTCGGACAGCTGCCCTGCGCCAGCACAGCACGCACGCGGCCGCTAGAAGCTGTGCTGCATTATCTGAGACGGCCCCGTCGAGGCCGGCCGCAAATCACAGCCTCCGCGTGAGTGTATCCTCTTGCTGGGCGTCGCGGGCAGGGTGGAGATGCTCTGGGTGGGTACCTGCCGTGCAGCAGCACCGCACAGAAAAGGCGCCTATTTGGCGCCGGCGCGCTAGCGGGCCAGCGACGATAAGCCAGCCGGTGAAGCCGCAGCAGCAAGATGCATGGTGCCGGCGAGCAGGACGCAAAGTATGACGTGGTTGTTTTGTGTGAGCAGCGCGCCGCTGCCCAGCTATCTCAATCTGCGCCAGCAAGCCCCGGGCTGGGGCTCCCCTCCTCTGCAGACACCCTCCCTTACTCAAGGCCCGCAAAGCAAGCCTCGCCCGTCCCAGCCAGGCGGCGGGTAATCTTTCCCCAGGGAAGCGTATTTATATCGCCGCCGGCTCTTGCACTGCTGGCCGCGAGGCGGACAAGCCGAAGCTCGTTTTCCTCTCTGCTCCTCCTCCTGTGGAAAAACTTCCAGTGTGCAACACCATGGCTCCCTCAGCAATCGCGGACGTGTTCCCAATGGAGGTCAAGAACGGCGGCAAAGCCGCAATTCAAGCTTCCGTCCTGCATGGGCCACGCGACCTTCGCATCGTACGTGCTTTTTTACTTCCCTCCCGCTTTCCCCACACACGCACCCGCCGCCCCCACACCTGCCCCATGCGGCAGTCGCGTGGGGGTTAGCCAGGAACCATCTGCCCTGCACGGCATCCTGATCGATCCCCACGCTTGCGGCGTTTCTCGCTCACACCGTGGCACACAGGAGACTCGGCACCTGGCCGACCCGCTCCCGCACGAGCTGCAGATCGCCGTCCGCGCGACCGGCATCTGCGGCAGCGACGTTTCCTACTACAGCAAGTTCCGCAACGGCGACCTGTGCGCCGTGGCGCCGCTGTCGCTGGGCCACGAGTCCGCCGGCGTGGTGGTCGCCGTGGGGGACCAGGTCCAGGCCGCCGGGGCCTTCCAGATCGGCGACCGGGTTGCGCTCGAGGTCGGCGTGCCGTGCGACTCCTGCCGGTCCTGCCTGCGCGGCCGGTACAACCTGTGCCCCAAGATGAGGTTCAGGAGCAGCGCGAAGAGCGTGCCGCACTTCCAGGGCACGCTGCAGGAGCGCATCAACCACCCGGCGAAGTGGTGCCACAAGTGAAGACGCCCTGCCCGCCCGCGCGAGATTTTGCTGAGGTTCAAGGCTGACCGAGCGGCTTCCAGGATCCCGGACCACGTCTCCCTGGAGTCCGCCGCGCTGCTGGAGCCGCTGTCGGTGGCCATCCACGCGGCGCGGCGGGCGACGGTGGAGCAGGGCGACACTGCTCTGGTCTTCGGCGCCGGCACCGTCGGGCTGCTCACGGCCGCCATGGCCAAGATGTCGGGGGCCACGACCGTGCTCATCGCCGACATCGACATCGGCCGCGTGGAGTACGCCCTCCGCCACGGCTTCGCCACGCGTGGCTACGTCGTGGCGACCGGCCAGCAGCCGCAGGAGACCGCCGAGAGGTTCGCGGCCGCCAAAACCATCGCCGGCGACATCGTCGAGATCGCATGCGCCGGCGAGCTGGACGCAGAGGGCGCCGACGTCACTTTCGACTGCACGGGCAAGGAGCTGTGCATGCAGGCCGGTCTTTTCGTGGGTTTCCCGGGCCGCCGCGATCGAGGGTGGATGCTAACCGTCGGCAGGCAACAAGACCTGGCGGCAAGCTGATCATGGTCGGCATGGGCACGCCGATCCAGACGCTGCCCATGTCGGCGTCCCACCTGAAAGAGGTCGACATCATCGGCATCTTCCGGTACGCCAACACCTACCCGACCGGCATGAAGATCATCTCTTCGGGCGTGCTGCCGAACCTCGACATGATGATCACGCACCGCTTCAGCGGGCTTGAATCTGCGAAGGAGGCCTTCGAACTTGCGGGGAAGACTGTTGATGACAGCGGGAAACTGGTCTTGAAGGTGCTGATTGAGTATTGAGCGGAAGAGAGCATTTTAGATACCCCCATTTCGGTCTGTGTTAGCGAGTGCTGAATGTAGACACAAAAGTCTTTGAGGACCAAAGATAAATAGACATTAGTCCAATTGAGGATGTTATTCATACAGAGAACACTTCTTGTTTGCAGATGGTCAGTCTAGTGGGCGAGTGCTTGAACCATTGGAGAGACAAAAGGCGTGTATGTATCTACGGCCGAAGCAACCAATTGCGAGATTTGGCATAGAATGACATAGGGACAGCGCACCGGGCGAGGAAGAGCAAGAGCGAGAAGATAGGGAGGAAGGTTGAAGCAGTGGGTACAAGGGTACCTATTGCAGATAGTGATGATATGTGGGATTGGCAGAGACACGAAGTTCATAGGGTGAGGCAGGTCCAGAGATTAAACCGAGAAGATTGATTGAAGATGACTTAGAGATTAAACTGAAGGAACGTCACTAGCGTTTTGGAGGCCCAAGTCCTCGCGCGAACCCCATCCACCCCGACCGTTTGGCAGTACTACTTGATTGCTAGGCCGTCGTCGCCCTGAATTTTTTTTTATTTTTCTTGTTGAGATGATAGCCCCCCTCGGCGTGCCCACTGGGTCCCCGCCGAGAAGGCTTCCCTTTGTACCAGCTTACCACGTTGCCGTCAAAGATGGGCGTGGGAAACTGAGGAAAGGCCCCACCCGCCCGGGCTTTGCTGTTGTCAAGTGCAGCCCTGACACTTTGGCGCCCGCTTGTGAGCGGACGTGGAGGGAAAGGAAGAAGAGTTGGATGGGCGAGGAGGAGGAGGGTTTATATAACTAAGCGAGAGGGATTCGGTCGTGGCAAGCGCGTGCTCGCTTCTGCGAAGATCGACGGTGCTAAGCCTGAAAGAGCGGGTGGCTGGGGTGGTGAATGATATGGCAACCGGAGGAGCATGCAACTGTGCCTCGTCAACGCCTCCGATTAGGCAGGCACGTGTCTGGGCACGTGGCGGAAGACGGTGACTGCGGAAGTCAGCATGCTGCAGCCCGTGCTGGGCCTTCTTTCGTTTTCCGCCGTAGCTGACTGGCAGGCTGGCTGGTACGGAAACCTCGAAGTACTGGATACTAGATCATGTCTCTTTTCGCGGACGAACACCAACAATCAGAGGTTGCTGCATGGTTGCCAGGTACTGTTCGGCACGCTCATACACCTGCGAGCTCAGTCCGCAAGCAGGAGAAAACTTCTGAGTAATCTGATTGATGTGTGTCCTAGATGTGCTCTGCAGCAGGCTCACAGCAGTGGGATGGAACGGGAAGGCGTGGGTGAGGCGTCGTCGCCGCGACTGCCGGCGGGACATGGGTCTGCTGGTCCGTGCGCCGACAGAGCTCCAGGCCGCAGCAGCGCACGACCACCGCTCCGCATCCCACCTCAACGCCAGCGCCTACCCCGCCACTCCAAGCTCGACGGTCGCGCTCAGACGTTGCAGCTTCTACCTGACGTGCCCCTGCTTTCCGTCCCCGGCAGACACCCCGCACACGCGCAAAGATGGCGGACTCGGAGGAAAACCCGCTCCTCTCTAGCACCAGAGCTTCCGACACGAGCCCGCAGGTCCAACTTCACCCGCTCGTGCTGCTCACCGTCTCCGACTACATCACCCGCCACACCCTCCGCCAGCAGCCCGGTCCCATCGTCGGCGCCATAATTGGCCAGCAGAATGGCCGCGAAATCACCATGGAAGTGGCGTTTGAGGTCAAGCTGATTGTCGGTGACGACGGCGAGGTCAGGATTGACGACTCGTGGTTCGGCGAGCGTCTGGAGCAGTGTGAGTGAAAACTCCCTCCCCACCCACACATATTGCGAGTCAATCAGCCATTTGCCCAGAGGCGAGGCTGACCCCAAGCAGACAAGACTGTGTACAAGTCGCCGGCGTTGGATCTTGTGGGCTGGTTCACGCTGGGCGCACCGACCGGCCCCGCGCCGCACCACCTCTCTATCCATGAGTACATCCAGAACGTGCACAACGAGGCCGCACTGCTCCTGCTGTTCCATCCTGAGTCGGTGCTCGAGGGCAACGCCACCGGCGGCAAACTTCCGCTCACTATCTACGAGAGCCTCTGGGAGGGCAGCGGCGGCAATGACAAGGCTACGAGTATGGACATCGATGGCGGCGCGCCGGGCCAGGGAAAGCAGCTGAAGTTCCGGGAGCTGACCTACTCGGTCGAGACGGGAGAGGCAGAAATGATTGCTGTGGACTTTGTGGCACAGGGTGGCGGAAATGCCACGGCCGTTGACCACGCAAGGAAGCGCAGCGTTGCCGCTGGTGAAGGCAGCAGCAAGGGTAAGAGCAAGGGCAAGTCGAAGGCCACCGATGCGAAGGCGGATGCGGAACCCACAGAGAGCAGCGAGGACACTGTTCCGCTATCGTCCGAAGACGAAGAGCGTAAGTTCCCTTCAGACCCCAGGACCTTCTGGAAGAGAAGATTGCTAAAATCAAAACTTCAGTTCTCGCCTCTCTCACCGCGAAATCCAATGCCATCAAGATGCTGCGCGCCCGTGTCTCCCTGCTGCAATCCTACCTCTCCGAACTTCCGCCTTCCTACCTGACCGACGCGGAGATCGTCCAAACCAAGAATCCCACCGAGCAGCCTAACCACGAGGTTCTTCGTGCCATCCAGTCTCTGATCTCCCGCCTCCCGCTTCTTGCGCCTCCGGACCGCGACACCTTCGCGCGTGAGGCGGCCGAGCAGCGTGCCGACGTGGAGCTGACCAACATGCTGGCCAGCATCACGGGCTCTCTGAGTGCGGCGAGCGAGCTGGGCAAGAAGTTCGCCATTGTCGACACGGCACGCAACAACCGTCGCATGAACGCCGGCGGTGCCCCGTTCAGCATGGAGAGCATGGGCATGGCGCCGAGTAATGGTGGTGCCGGCATGGGAGGTTTCTTCGACACGGCCCTTGGTGGCAGCGCTGCGTACGTGAGTCCTGGCGAGGGGAGGGGGTACCTGGCACGGCATCGCTGAGAGAACATTCCTACCAACACTTTCCGTTGCGTGAGAGTTTTTTTCAATGATGGCAGATACTACTGACATGTGGGACAGTGTCTATAGTGGCGAACGTAAGCAGTGGAAGGAGACCATCGGAGACGACGACAGCTGGATTGACACGGCTGTGAACACGGTTCGTGAGGCGCTTTACACAGCTGACTGCAACAACATGTAAAGGAGGCTAATCTTCCTTCTCTTTCGTCCTCCAGCTTCCTTCTGGCTTTCATCGTCACTAAGAGCACGGAAAATCCGGCATGGCAAAGGATCAGCGATGAGTTCTTATGAGGGCATGGATATGGCGTTTTAGAGGGTGGCGTGCGACGATGATGACCACACACACACATACACCTGGCGAGGGGCATAATTCCGGGAGACATGCTTTTATCACTGGGATTGCGGCAGCAGAAACGGTTTCTTGCAGGGCTGGTGGGGCTCGAAAGAGATCTCACAAATTCAACATCCTCCAAAAGAGAGTTATGAGAAGTGGTGGGGTTTGCTTTAGATCCTGAATAGTCGACGAGTAGCATTGAAACTGCTGCGCGTAAATCACCACCGAGTATCAAGCCAACTCACATCTCTCCCATAGGAACATGTGTAAGGATTTCCATGTGTCTACATCTGTTCCATTACGTCTTCGTAGAAGTACATGAAAGGAGGGTACTGTTCTGCACCGCCACTAGAACCAAAAGAGGGAAGCCGTGATCCGTATTCGCAAGCGGCACCAGCGCGCGCTGCCTGAGCAAAAGACTGATATTGCCCGCCTTTGACCAGGGTCTGACCAATTTCTACCCTAAACCGGCCGTCGATGCCCTCCTTCCCTTTCCTCTCGCTAATCGTGATTCATTTGTCAAAAATGACTCGGCGGCGGCCGTTTCGCAGCCGGATGTTCCTTTTTCGCTTGCGGAAATGAACGGTGCTCGGCCTTGTGGCTGATGGCGCGGGTCGGTGTGGCGCTCCGAGATGATGAACGGGTGGACGGCACGTCGTCGGTGGGGGAGGCGGGAAAATAAAAAGGAGGGGGGAGGGAGGGACTTCAAGGGGGCGGCGTTAATCTTGACGCTTGGGCGCGGCCGTCTTCGTCGTCGTCGTGTCGTGCGATATTGTGATGGGTTGGTCTAATTTGGTGAAAGAGGGGTTGTGCTCTCTCTTTTTTTTTTTTTTTTTCGCTTATCGCTTATGGATGGTTGCTAGTGATGTGCAGTTCCTGTTGGCGTAATATGTCAGTTCTCAGCCGAGGTTGACGGGGCCAGCTTGGGAGGCTCACGAAGGGCTCTGGCCTTTTTGTTGTGAGGCCTGATTCGTCGAAGAGAGGGATGCGTGGAGCTGAGGTGCCCGCTCAATTGTGGATCCTGAATGTCTGGCTGCGTGTAGTCAGCGTTCTCTGATCGTGAGGCGTGTATTGGCGTAAGGTGACTGACCCCTATAAGGCCCGTGGAGCATTCCATGTGTTACCATCTCCCCCCACAGAGCGGATATTGGTTCTTGTGCCGTTCCAATAAATCGAGTTGACGTTGGCAATTGACCGCCTTCAGGGTAGCACCGCAGAAGGGCCTGGGGCGAGGATATGCTTCTGGTACATATGGGGCGGGCTGCTGATCTGTGGATAAGTCGCTTTGGAGCCGTACGCTATCGCCGAGCCCTTCGGCTTTTGTGCCATGGGAACCTTGTTCTCGTCGCTCTTGTTAACTTCCTCGGTGCCGAGTTTGCATTTAGCGACGTCCTCGACCTCCGGCTCATCCTCCTCGGGATTCGTGACGTCGAACCGGTTGTATTCGGTGTAGTAGCTCTCGTCTCCCGTGGCCTCTTCCTGCTCTCCCTCCTTCAGGGAATTCGCTAGGTTGATATTGGCCAGGACATTCGAGTCCCACGCGCCCATAGTTCCCATCTGTCCCATTTGCGTGCCATCCCCTCCTGCTGTCCAGTCCTCACCGCCAACTTCGGCGGTGCAGTCATTCCAGGAGGAGTCGCTAGATGCGCCACCGTACGTATCAATGAAGAAGGCCTGAAATGTCATGTATCTCTGCTGTCCACCGGCACCTCCTCGCCCCCGCTCCTTGAGGACCACGTCTTCAGGATAGACCTCGCACCGCAGCGGCGAAGAACCGTGCGGGACGCGCTTGTTGACCAGAGGCCCGGGATATCTCTGGCGGCCGGTCGGCGGGAAGCGCGTCCGGACGGTCCACGAGTCGGCGCTGAAGTCGGAGCGCAAGTCGTCCAGCACTCGGGCGCGGTAGTCGATCTCCTCCTTGACGGCGTCCTTTTCTCCCCTCCGCCTCCGGCGGCTCCGCTTCCTGTCCCGTCTGCCCTTGTCCACCGTCGTCCCGTCCTCCGCACCGCCCTTCTCCGCCGTGCCTTCATCCCCGTCTGACCCATCGTCGTCGTCGTCGTCTGCATCGTCGACGCCGCCGCCCACACCCCACCCCCAGAGCCCCAGGCCGATCTTGACGCCGCGGTCCAGCGCCTCGCGGTACGCCGTCTCCGCCTCGCCGATGCGCGCGTCCCACTGGCGCTTGAACTCCTCGTACAGGCAGGAGCCGCACGGGTGGGGCGACTTGATGGCGAGATAGCACTCGCCGATGCAGGCGACGACGCGCACGTCGGGGTCGTCCTTGTCCTTGAGGCGGCGGCGACGGATTTTGGTGTAGGTGCCGCGGCAGCGCGAGAAGCGGTAGCGGACGAAGTGGCCGCAGGCGTATTGGTAGCCGTGGAGCTTGCACATCTTGCTGGATGGAGGGAGGGTGATTGATGCCGGCGCTGCTGGGGGCGATACCAGATGGTGGGTCTGCCGGGCGGCGTCTATGTGTGCGCTGGCGGGGTAGCAATGAGCGTGTTGCCCGGCCCCGTCCGGCTGGGTTGGGCTGAACGAAGTGGGTGAGTGGGAGTGAGCGAGGGTGAGAAGAGGTGGAGGTGGGCGGCTTCACGGCTGGCGCTAGGAAGGCCACACGGGACGAGCAGCAACAGCGGAGGGGCGTGGGGGAGGAGCTGACATGGCTCGTGGCTGGAGGATTCGCGTGTGGCGAAGTGACGGCGGCGAGGTATAAGCTGAACGAGGAGGCCTGGACTCATGAGTGGGAGGCGATGGCGTGCACAGGCGACAGGCAGAGACACGCAGCAGAGCAGCCAGACCAGACGATGAGCGAGCAAACGAATATCCCCAGTGTTGATCTGCTGGCAGCGCGCGTGCATTGGGCGAGCAGCGCGCTGAAACGTCATCCCATGCCCACCCAGGGCCCTCTTCTCCGCATCGGTTGCAAGGCGATGGTACGGCATGCGCAAAACAAGAGCGGTGGTTCCTGATGGAGCAGGATGCGCGCAGCTGTGACCTCAGCGGTCGCCGGTGGCAGCCAAGGCGCCCGCGCCGCCGCAGCCGCCCGCGCCAGCGACGGCGTCGGCGCGCTCAGCGGCGCAGCAGCGACATCTGAGGTTGGAGCTCTCGCGGGAGACGCGACGACGTGTGGTTGTCCGCAAGCTTTTAGACACGCGTGCGGCCCCTGGCTCTGCGGTGCGACCATGCCCGATGCTCTCACTGGCGCGATTCGCTCCGCCACCGTGAGGCACCGGACGGCGTTCCGGCGATCGCGAGTGGTTGCAATCTCGATGGGCTAGCCCTCGCCTGCCTGCCTGCAAACTGCCACTGCCGCTCTTCAACGGCTGCGCCCGCCTCCCCGCGCGCAACGCCAACGCTGATGCACCTCCGTCCATGTCACACCGTCCTCGCTCGTCATGCGCCCCAGCGCAGTCCTCTTCGAGCCCATTGTCCAGTGCCTGACGAGCATGCCCGGAGGGCGTGCAAAAGATCTGCACCCGACAAGGGGGTGTCCACGCACCCCCATGCAGCTGCCTCACTTCCTGTCGCACATTGTGCTGTGCAGCCCAGCCGAGGCCAATGTTCCACCGAGCGGGCCTCCGAGGCCATTGGCCGTACACACGTCCGCCATCTGGTTTCAAGACAACTCCATGACTGGTCAATCTCTCGAATTCCCCAAAGCTCCCAACAATTGATAAGGGTATCTACACAACTCCAGCAGCCTGTCCAGTGCCGATACAGCCCAGCCCAACCAAATCATCAACAAACAAAAAGATAGTCTGGAGCTCGTCATCTCCATGCTCGAATGCCCTGTGCAGAAACAAATGGAAGCCCTTTTTAGTACCGGACGATGGGCGCGCCCGCCGCTTCATCGTGAATCAAAATCCCACCCTTGACGCCGTCCTTCTCAAACTTGTCCATCCAAGTCTCTTTCTTCTCGCGTCTTCCCCCCAAACCGAGGTGGCTGAACATCTTCTTCAGACCCTTCACGTTCGCCTGGGATCCGGTCGCCAGGGTATTGTTCGCTTTGATCTCAGCCTTGTACTTGTACCGGTGGTCATGCGTATTCTGCAGCATTTTCTCCGTGCTGATCTTCTTACTGAAGTTGGGCGTCTCGCCGCGGAAATGGTCTACACTGATCTTCATGCTCGGCTTGCGGCCTTGGTACGAGTCGTCCGGGCTGTGTCCGCTGTCGACTAACGATGGGTCACTTCTGTTGATGGCCTCGTCACTGGCACCGTAACTCATTGACATCAACTCGTGCGATTGTGCCAGGTCCCGGGCGATCGAATCCTCCGTCCGCGGCTGCGGTTGGAAGTGCATGGGTACTTGTACTTCAGGATCAGAGCTGACGGTTCTCACTCCCGATCGTGCCTGGTGCTGCGTGGAGGACTTGCGGGAGACATCCTCCGGTCGTCTGTGCCTTCTATCAACTGATTGTTGGTGAGCAATGTGATCTTTCCGGGCCCGCACTTTCGGGGGCGTCTGCATCAGGTTTGCGATATGCGTCGGGCTGGTGGGCTTCTGCATGGGTACGAAGTGAGCTGGCACGTCCTCCTCCGGGTCCTTCCACTGGTCGAGACTCGGCAGGGGCGGCAACTCTCGATTGAGGTTGAGTTCCTTTTTGTTCTCTTTATTCCTGACGTCACTGCGACCCCTGATACTCGAGGATCGGCTGTTGAGACTGGTGTCGCTTGGCCGCCGTTGCAAGCTCCAGCTGCGCCACCCATGTGTTCCCGAACTTTGGGCAGCAGTTGCGTCTGAGCTCCGGGAGCGGAGGGATTCCCTGGACGTTGCTCTGCTTAGCCCGGACGACCCCGGGCGGAAGTATTCCCTGATCTCCGATTTGATACTCTTGGTTACGCTTGCAGCCCTGCTTGCTCTCGTCGATGGGCGACGGTCTGCGTCGCTGTCCTTGCGGCGTTCATGCTCATGCCGCATCCACGAGGCGGCTGCAGCATCAGCACGCGATGCCGCATCTTCATCGCTAAGCAGGTAGTGCGAGTTACGCTTAGATGTTCGCGACGGATCGGCCGACGTCATGGCGGTGGAAGCGTAGTTGCGGTGGTTTTCCATGGTGGAAGCGCTCATCGGCGTCGAGTAATTCGTGTCGGGGGAGTCCACTCCTCTACCAATGGGGGCCGTGCTTGGCCGGTCGTAATTCGCGTAGCGGGCGGTGCTGTGATCCTGAGGCTGCTCTCGATGCCTTCCAGAGACGTTGCGAGACGACTTGGTGTCGTACGCGGCACCGTGACCTTCCCTCCGGCGGCTCGTATTCGCCTGGACCGGGTGCGCACCTTGCTCGGGGAACAGGTCGCGCAGGGCAGCGTCGGGCTTATATGAGAAGGCGTTGGCGGGCAGGCGCGCAGTGTGCTCGGTGGGCGGGCGGTCTCGGCGCGGCAAGGGATTCGGCGGGGGGTGGCTTCCTGTGCGCCGGTGACTGCTCTGCTGCTTTTGCTGCTGCTCCATGGCCCTCATGGAGCGCTGGAGGGCCTGGAAGTCCATCTTGGACTCCTCGGCCTGCAGGGCGGCGGCGGCGCCGTATGAGTTGCCATCTTCGTTGAGGACGGCCTCGCAGGCAGAGCGCAGCTCGGCCTCGAGGCGGGGGGCAAGAATGCGGCGGTTGACGTAGGGCGACGAGGGCGTGGAGATGTCGCGCGTGGCCAGCGACTCCTTGAGGGCCCGGGTTTCCTGTTTGGTGGGCACCTTCTGCGCGGACATCAGCTCATGCGCGGGCGCGCGGCGCGGCGCAGCGGGCATGCTCACAATGGGCGCGAGGTTGAGCGAG
Organism: Neofusicoccum parvum; assembly: GCA_020912385.1. Lineage (NCBI taxonomy): Eukaryota > Fungi > Ascomycota > Dothideomycetes > Botryosphaeriales > Botryosphaeriaceae > Neofusicoccum > Neofusicoccum parvum. The sequence continues at coordinate 802,031 of CP087219.1, read as the reverse complement.
AACTTGCGCTTCATGCTGGGCGCGGCGGTGGTGGTCGAGCGGACGGCGGTGGTGCGCTGCCGCGGGCAGGAGCACGCGGGCGAAACGAAACGCGGGAGCGGTGGGAGTGGACGTGCGGCCGGGCTGCGCGTCGTAGGAATGGAGGGGAGTTGAGGGATGCGGGTGGGCAGGTGTTCGTGCTCGCACATGAAACCCGGAGCATGAAACGCCTGGGGAGGCGGCGTGTTTATGCCACAGAACGTCGGCTGCAGGTCAGTAGTGAGAGCCAGAACCGGCCCGCGTGCCTCGCACCCGCCTCTGGGCCTCTCGCATTCCTGGGCTAGGGAGAGAGGCGTTCAGTGCCAGTGCGCGGGCTATCTTTAGGAGCCCGCCGGAAAGCTTGCGGCCCCCCTGCCAGGCAGGGCCCGGCTTTTCGTGGAGAATTCCAGCGCGCATTCCTCTCAGCGCGCGCATCCAGCCCGGCCGGCCACGACAGCGCCCCAACACATTGCTGCTGCTGCTCGGCCGCCGCTCTGCTGCCGTCCCCAGTCGCAGTCGCAGTCGCAGGCGCAGGCGCAGACCCGCCCTGCTGCGCGCCCCCGGCTCTGGCACCTGCTGCGGATCAGCGCCTGGCCGCTCCCGGTGGCGCACCGCATGGCTCCACCGGCCTCCGGACGCCTGCGCCTGTCGGAGAATAACAGCGCGACACAGGCCCATCACCGCCCGCAACTGCGCGCTGCCGGCGTCGCGATCGCCCTGGAGCCCCAGACTGCCTCGCCCTCGCCCGGGACCGCTAGTGGCCTGGCCGTCAAGCCTGTCCGCTGTCCACGCCGTGCCTGCAGCTGGGGCGCAGCTGCCGGCCGCGAAGCCAGGCGCCGCGCTCGGCAGCGGGCTGCGTCGCTCGCGTCCGTCGCTGGCTCCAGCTCCCACGCCCGAGCGTCCGCGGCGGTCCGCGCTGACTGGCTGGCGGCAGCCCCCCGAGCTCGTCACCTCAAACGACCTGCCTTGTCGAGGTCTGGCCTGTTACAGCGCGCGCTGCATGGCTGACTGCAGCGCTGTGAACCCTTGTGCCACCGCTGGTGTTTCGCGTTGCTTTCACCCACAGGGCCCAACTCTGGCACATCCACGAACCGCTTCCCGTCAGTCATCGAGATTGTCTGGATTCGATAGCTCCGATCCACTGACGGCACAAAGCGCGGGCCCGGCGGCATGGTCGCAACCAGGCGCGGATGAACCAAGTTAACCACGCGAAGACCCGCGCCGAGACGGGGTTTGTCAATTGACCTGCGAGCTATTGAATTCCAGCCCGGCCGAAATGGAAACTGTCATTCCAGCGTGCAAAGGCAATCTTATAACCACGTCACGCATCCGGGATACGTACCTGCGTCCACTTGTTGGAGTCCTAAGCATCTCCGCAAACTGTCAACTACCACAGCGCCGCGGCGCTTCCCGTTCGGCAAGAATGGCTCGAGGATTCGTCTGCTAATGCTTCATGTCATCACGCTTCGGCATAGCGGATCAGTCCCCCGCCCCCAAGGCTTACGCGCTCAGCTGTGGCTTGCCATGCCCGCTCGCCACAAAAATCACTCTTTATGACACTCTGGGCAGTCTTTCAAGGGTGTCTGGCTTCGATTCGTGGTGTCTCTGTTCTTAAACATGTTTTCGAACATGTTTCCACGCCCACGTTTGAGAAAAGAAGACTCAAAGTCGTCATCCTTTCAGAGGTGCTGTATAGGCCAGCGCCATCCCGCGACGGTTGAAGATGTTCCACATGCATGACCCATCTTTGAAGCCGCTCAAGCTCATAAAAAGCTCCCTGTTGCACGCAGAGTGACTTCCTCAAATTTTATTCTACAGATAAGCTCTTCCTCCGATCACCGTCCAAGAAGTTCGAGCATGTGAATAAGACCAGAATCCATGTATCAAAGATTCTCCAACGCCCGCCAATCCTTTGACACATTAGTCTCAAAAAGACTAAAATCATCCAAAGACCAAGACGTCGCAACCGCGAACTTTGAGCCTGAGGAGCAGCAAAATGATAACGTCGAGAAAAGCTTGCCTCCAAAGCCAAAGTCTGCTCAACTACGCCGTCAGTCAGCGGTTCACTCACTGTTGAGGCGAGTACACTCCCACGAGATCTTGAACCGATTCTCGGCATCGTTCGCAACATATCACGGACGCTCGGTTTCACCAGCCTCCATTTCCGCACCGTTCAACTTTACACATGTGCAGACATCCAAACCGCTCCCTCCAACGCCAACATCATCACCGTCCGGCTACCCGGAAGCCCAGCCAAGCTTCGGCTCATCTTGGCATCAGTGTAAGACCAGGCAGGATACTCCAGAGCCTCCCTCTCCAGTCTGGGTCGCGGTAGACTGTGAGCGATGCAACGAGCCACACCAGCCCAAATCGCTAGCTTGCAAAAGGACCACCATACCCGCATGGCCTTTCGAACATCCACACCCCCTGCGATCGAATCCTTGGGAAGCAAGCCGCTCCTCCGGCTTGCCATCGGCGTTCAAAAATGGCCGGCCGTGGCAGAACCGGCGCGTGTCGTTTCTGTCAAACGAAGTAAAGTCATGATTCGCATTGCTCGCTGCAACTGATGGCTTGTGCAAAAACAAAATAAATACCAAGGTTACGATTCAGGCGCAAGATGCAAATCTCTTGTTTTTAAATTATGAAGATTCCTTGTCTTAAAGCTTCCATTATACGGCTGTTCTTTTTCCTTTTTCCTTCTGCACCTACCTGGCTCGTGCCCGAGCGCGACGCGTGCAAGGATGTACGCGGTGGGACTTCGAGTTTATATTGACGCGCTCGGTGGCTGCGGAACACGATCCATGACGTGTCGGCAAGCAGGCCAAATATACACGCTTTACCAACCAATGCGGGAGCATGTCCCGCGCTTGCGTGCGCATTGAAGCCCCAACGGTCGGTGAGGTATTTATACACACGCAGTTGTCTTTTGGCCCCTATCGCTGGGGCGCCTTTGCACCGAGAGGCCGGCTCCCGTTACCAAGCATGCGCGTTCTCCGCAGTACTCTGCACGTCTACGTGAATCCTTTAATCCTTGGGCTCCACATGTGTCAGTGGAAGTTGCACGAGAGCCCACGCGGGGCGGCTTGGCGGGTGCTTACAAAATTCAAGGAAGCTCCTCAACCGGTAGTCTATCCGCTCATCGGCGTGTCAGCCCCCAAGGCCTTGCATCACACTGCCGCCCCGAACTCCAACACCGCAGCGTCGGCGAGAACAGACGCAGGAAAAACGGAGAGTAGGAATGGCGGGACGGGTGGCGGGGATACGGCGGAGATACCCAGCCATTACTAAGGTTAGCGGGGCCGACATCAAGCCCCTCGTTTCGTCATCAACTCAGCTGAATGGAAAGCAGCGCCTCGCATCTCAGACACGCGATTTGATTAACAATCCGCGCATTCGGACGAACATGCGCGACGAAGAGCTGCGCCGCATGTCGACGACTAGGGAGGAGCAAGATCGCACCATGATGGAGCAATATAACGCTAGCCGTGGGTTTCGCTGGTGTTTAAAGCGCTGCCCCCGCGTTCCGCGAGCTACCTGTGCCTGCCTTGCGCTGCCCCGCCTTGCGAGCTAGCCCCCTGTCTCCTGCGCACGCACGACGCACCTCAACTGCCAACGCCATCGTCCATCCTTTGTTGAACACACGACACCCAATCGAAGGCACGATGACAAAGAACCAAGCTGCCTGGATCACCGAGGCCAAGGGCAAGCCGCTCAAGGTGGGCGAGGCTCCAACCCCAAAGCCGGGCCCCGGCGAGGTTGTGATCAAAAACGCTGCCGTCGCCATCAACGTACGTGGCACCCGTCCGGCTCTGTGTCTCCGAACGCACTGCGCTTCCCAGGGCAGTTGGAGCATCCGTATAGCTGCTCAGGTGCCTGATGCACCGGCTTTGACGGATGCTTCCATTCTCAACAGGGAGCCCAGCACCTTCTGGAACATGAGACCTGCTTGATGCAGCATTACTGACGCTTGGTATAGCCCGTTGATTGGAAGATACAAGAATACGGTGCGTCTCGCGGCAACGGGTTGCTATGCTGGTGATGCACGTGGTGTGACCTGCTGGGGTGACGGCATGGTTCCTGCATTACACGTCAGCATATGCAAACGGCAACGCCCCCCTATACGAAAAACCAATATTCCGGGATGGTTCATCTCGATCAATCGCCAACGAAAGCATGGCCATCAGGCGGGATCGATGGATTGGCGAAGCAAAGAGGCTGACGTTCATACAGGCCTCTTCCTGACGCAGTTCCCCAACATCCTGGGAACCGATGTCGCCGGCACCATTGAAGAAGTTGGCGAGGGCGTCACCAGCTTGAAGAAGGGCCAGCGAGTTATTGGGTACGTGCAGTCCCGGTGATGATCATCTCACTGCAGGACCCCGGAGCAGCCAATTGCTCATCATCATGGTCTCGCGTCTCGGCCCAGCCATCACGAAGCTGACTTGTTTGATCAACTCCAGTCACACCGCCGGCATAGCTACCGGCGATATTGAACATTCGGCCTTCCAGCTGTACAGCAAGACGTTCGAGATCCTGGCCGCCCCGATCCCGGACTCCATCAGCTTCGAGGAGGGCGCGGTGCTGCCTCTGGCCATCTCGACCGCCGCCGCCGGGCTCTACCAGAAGACGCACCTGGGCCTGCCGTTCCCATCCACCAACCCGCAACCCACCAACCAGACCCTGCTCATCTGGGGTGGCTCCTCGTCCGTCGGCGCCACGGCGGTGCAGCTGGCCGTCGCGTCAGGTCTCAAGGTGGTGGCGACGGCGTCGACCAGGAACCACGACTTCGTCAAGTCGCTAGGCGCCACCAAGGTGGTCGACTACAGCTCGTCGAGCGTGGTCGACGACATCCTGGCTGCGATCAAGGAGGTTGGTGGCAGCTTTGCTGGCGTGTACGACGCCATCTCCGAGCCGGGCTCGCTGAAGCACATCGGTGCCGTTACTGACAAGCTGGGGGTTACGCCGGTGGCGGTTGTGCTTCCTCCGCCCGAGAGCCTGACGAAGACGGTTGAGAGCAAGCAAGGTGAGTGGGCGGTCGAGCTGGCCATTCCCGGAGATTTCATCCTTCCACGCTTTCCCAACCCTCTCTTTTGCTCCAATGCTGACGAAGGTCATTTTTGCTAGTCGCCGCCCCAAGCATCGCGCTGCAGCACAAGGAAGTTGCGCACGCCGTCTGGGGCAAGTTCGTCCCGGAGGGGCTGGCGAGCGGACAGTTCAAAGCCAAGCCTGACCCGTTGGTCGTCGGCAAGGGACTGGAAAAAATCCAGGACGCACTGGACAAGCAGCATGCCGGTGTGTCGGCGCAGAAAGTCGTCGTCAGCCTGTAGAGAGGTTTAGATGCTGCGAGACATGAGACAGCTAATGGAGCTATGAACTCTTTCCGACCCATGACGGAACCGGTGGCCAGTGCGGGCTCTGTGCTTTCCGCGGTGATCAAGCTCGCCACGTCTTATCAGCGGTGCGAAAGGTTTCGATGAGCAGCGGAGTTGTTTCGCATGCAAGAGCCGGCATCGAAACCACGTCGACTGATGCCACGGGGCTCGGGGCTCGGGATATGATGCCACTCTCGACAGCCTCCACGTCCTGTTCGCACGGCTTCGTCTGGCGATAAGAGCCGCGGTGGCGCATGTACGTGTACGTGCCAGCGGACGGCGTCCCGGGACGAGAATGGGCAGGATGTCGCAATGGTGTTCGTGCAGCGGCGCGGGTTGGAAGCTCTCAGGCGTCGCCTGACATCCGACACAATTTGTGCGGAGTAGGCTATATTTACACGGGCGGAGTGCTTATCTCGGCGCGCGACTGCGGGCACGACGGCTGGATGGCGACGGAGCAATGCTCGGCCTGTGGCACGCAGGCGGGCGCCGGCTTGGCTGCCTCCCATCAACGTCGACGGGTGTTGTTTGCGTCTCGGCGGCGGGAAATTTGGCCGATTGCGGCGATAGTGCGGGTTGGGCGGTCGACGGTCGCGGGAGGGTCGCGATAAGTGCAAGTGATCGCCGGCGGCTGGCAGGGCGCAGTGGTGGTTTGTGGAGAAGGGTGGCCGGGGGGGAATTGTATACCCAAGGCGGCATAGTGCGGGCGAGCGGCGCTAGGCGCCATCGGGGCGCAGGGCAGCCGCGGGGAGGGCAGAGCACCAGGTCGCACGCGGTCCCTCTTGCGGATAGCATTTCCACTCCCATGCCCCCCTGCTCCGCGCCGCGAGACGTCGACTCTGCGCGGAGGCACAGAGGCCTCTGCTCTGCTCGCCGGCGCCGCCCCCGCCTGCTGCTATCGCGACGACGGGCGCCAGGATGATAAGCTTCTTATCGAGCCCAGCTGCTGTCCCGCTGCCCCGTCCGTCTGCTCGACGCGCCTTGGCTGCTATATAACCCGCTTGGCCGCAAGTCGTACAGCTGCCTCCCATTGAACAGCGTGGATGACGAGCTCCGACTGCCCCCCTTGCTGCAGCCCGGCCGCTTGAAACCCGAGTCTCTTTCAATTCCTCGTCTTGCACTCGAGTTCCTCGCTCCAGTTCCTCGCTCCAGTTCCTGAGTTCTCTACCTTTCCCGGCTCCCGACCACCGGCCATGGCCGCCCTTCTGACGCTGGCGCTCGCGCTGGCCTTTCTGCTCAGCACCGCCGCCTTTCTCGCCACGAACAAGAGCCAGCGGACCATTCTCCTCTCGCGGCTGGGCCTGCAGAGACGGCGGGACTCGGGCGCGAGCACGCCCCCGCGCTCGCTGTCCCCCGGCAGCAAGAAGGGCAGCAGCTCGGACCAGCCCGACTACTCTGACACCTACCCGCCGTCGCGCCGCTTCACGCTCGCCGAGATCAAGGATGCCGCGACGCGGTTCAAGAAGCCGCTCGGCGAGCTGGCCAAGTCGCCGGAGAAGCGGACGCCGGTGGGGCTCGACGAGAACATCTTCACCACCCAGCGCACCGTGTACACGCCCGCCGAGTTCTCCAACCACGAGGTCAAGGCGCTCGGCGACTTCCCCGACTACGCCACCCTCAGCGGCGTGCCCCTGCCCAAGGCCTACCCGGAGTTTGATATCAGCACCGCGAAGCCCAAGCCGTACCGTCCGTTCCGCTGGGTCTACCACCAGACCATGTGTAAGTGACCTCGCGCCCGAGAACTGCGTGGGGAGCCCGACACTGACCAGTGACGTGAACAGCGTTCAGCAAGCTGGACTCGGACTGGTGGCTGGAGCTGGAGAGCACGTACGCGCAGCGCATCAAGCAGCGGCAAGAGATCTACGCGCGGGTCGGCAAGAGCGTGCTGGACTGCATGCCCGGGTGCGAGCTGGCGTGCAAGGAGCTGATGGAGATGTGCCTGCAGTTCCTGGTGGCGCGCTACCCGCACTACTTCCGCCTGGACACGGACAAGATGGTCTTCCACAACGGCATCCTCAAGACGACGTCGGACCTGAGGGCCGAGCCGCCGCTCGAGGTGATCATGAACAACGTGCCCGAGGACTTCGCCATCACGTTGCGCGACGACAAGACCGGCTACTACTACCTCCGCGGCGGCGTCGTGTGCAGCTCGCTGGGCTGGGACCTGGGCACCAAGATGGGCATGCGGCTGGACGAGATCCACCAGCCCATCCCGGACTACAAGGAGAAGATGCGCTTCTCGATGGACCGGTACGTACCCCGCAGCAAAGCCGCTCCTCACGTGCTAACGCAGGCTCTTCCCCAACGCAGATACTTCGCGAAGAAGCCCACGGACAAGGCCATCCAGCGCGGCTCGTGGGGGCTGGAGGTCGACGAGCCGCTGTACATGCCGGCGGGCGACCCGCACGAGAAGTACCGCGACGTGCAGGACCAGACGCTCGACCTGTCGCGCATGCGGCTGCGGGTGGACTGGCAGACGCTGCGGCGGCTGCCGCTGTCGGGGGCGATCGTGTTCAACTTCAAGGCGCTGTTCACGCCGGTGGCGACGTTCCGCGACGAGCCGTTCGTGCCGAGCCTGGTGCTGAAGATCTGCCGCGACGGGAAGAAGAACCTGATGGAGTACAAGAACACGTGGCACACGGAGCACGTGGTGCTGCCGGCCATGGAGGCGTTCAAGAAGGAGCAGGAGGAGAAGGGCCTCATCCCGAAGGACTGGGAGGAGCACACGATCGAGGAGTACCCGCTGTTCCCCGGGTGGCAGGAGAAGTGGCATCGGGAGCAGGGGTTCTGATGCGCAGAGATTTCCTTTCCGGGTGGCATATGCGTGTGGGAGCGCGTTCAGAGCGCTGCATGGTTGCCCACGCTGTTTTTTTCTTGTTGGACATATCTTATATCCTCCGGGCGGTGACGGTGGCCACGCCTGCGTTGCGCTGCATACAAAAATGAGACACGATATACGACCTTCGCCATCTGACTCTGCGAGCACGGCGGTACGTACCTGCACCTCTTGCGTCACCGCGCTTCACTGTCCCCCGCGGCAATGCGCCGGCTATTGCCCACCGCCAACCCCACAGCCTGACGACCCGGCACCCTCGCACAACGGCCTCCTCCCTCCCGCTCCGGCCGTGGCGCTCCTGGATTGCGGGGTTGCGCCACCGCCTTGCCCAATCAGGACCAGACGTCAGATCTTTCGCACGTCGCAACGTCGCACAAGCGGCCCGGCAGGAGCAAGACCTGCGGAGACGCGCTCCACATCGGCGGGGCGCGCGGCGGCGGCGTCTCCATTATCTACTCACGTCTTCGCAAAAGGGGTACCCGCTTTTCCGGCAATGACGCGCGCGCGCGCATGCACAGCCAGGCTCTACGGTGCTTGGTAAGTTTCCCCTTTGGGCAGGACGATCGGGGTGGGCGCTTGATCCGGCCGACGGTCGACCGTTTGGTGATTACTTGCTGCCGTCGTCCCTACCCACCCGCCCCTCTCCCCATACGCCCGAAAACGGGGCGTTTTGGCTTTCTCCGCATCTCGCAGCGCGCTCGACAATAACCGAGGACGCGCTCCCGTGGCAAGGCAGCCGAGTGGCTCGGCCGGGACCGGCGCCCGGGGTTCGTCGTCCTTGGGTGTGGGATGGTGGAGCGCTCGCGTGCTGCGCTGATGGGGAGGGGCCATTGTTGACTGGGCAGAAGGCCATGCAGCCCGCGCCGCGCCGCCTGCGGTCGTCTCCCACTCCGGGCTTGTCTGGCATGGATGAGGCTGAGCCCGACCGATGTCTGACGGCAGCGGGCGCTGGGATCTGTGTCCCCCCGGCGCGTTTATAAAGTCTGTCGCAAGCTGTGCCGCGGCTGATCTTCCTGCCCTCGCTCTTCCTTCCTGCTGGATCCTCCACGCTTTTGACTCACCACGCTGCTCTTTGCCGAGGGGATTGAGCGCTGAGCCATACTGTACGAGATTCCTTGACGTTCGCGGGTGCCCCTTTCGCCATACCCGCCGCCCAGCAGCAAGCGCGTCTCCGAGAAAGAACAGAAGATGCCTGGCGAGAAACCCTGGCCCGAAGTCCCGGTGGGCAATGTGGACCACACGCAAGCCGCCGTGGTCATCGTTGGCGCTGGCATCTCGGGCATGTGCATGGCGATTGACCTGCTGAAGCGGAACAAGTGCCAGAACTTTGTGATTTTGGAGCGGTCGAGCGGGGTTGGAGGTGCGTGTCTTCTTCGCCAATTCACTGAGCATGATGTGAGTCCTGGGTGCTAACTTTTAATCTGCGGTGTAGGTACATGGTGAGCCAATGGGTCGGTGGAGCTTGTAGCCAGTGTGGATGCTTACATTTTGTGAACGGTTGAAGGCTGGACAACAAGTATCCCGGATGCTGCTGTGACGGTACGTTTGGACTTTACGTCCGCGGAAGGCAAGTCCCTGTGCTGATATGACTGGCACAGTGTGGAGCCTGCTGTACTCCTACTCGTTCGAGCAGAACCCGGACTGGACGCGCATGTATCCAGGCCAGGAGGAAATCCTCGTAAGAACTCACCACCTCACAACCACGGGACGTCAAAGACTTACCAAGCGGGCTTTCCCAGGAGTATCTGCAAGGCATAGCGCAGAAGTACAATCTCTACAGACACATCCGCTTCAACACCGCCGTCGAAGCCGCGCGCTGGGATGACGCGTCGAAGAAGTGGAAGACCACCGTCCGCGTCTCTGGTGGAAAGGAGGCCGAGTTCACCGAAGGCTACACCATCACCTCCGACTTCCTCATCTCGGCCGTCGGCCAGCTCAACGTCCCGCAGTACCCCACCATCCCGGGGCTCGACGACTTCAGGGGCAAGAAGATGCACTCGGCGCGCTGGGACTGGAGCTACGGGCTCGAAGGCAAGCGAATCGCCGTGATAGGCAACGGTAAGCCTCGCCATCTTCGTCTCTGTTTCCGGAGGAAGTGACGCTCAAACGCCCACAGGCGCCTCAGCGGTCCAGATCATCCCCGAAATCGCGCAGGTGGCCGCGCACGTCACCGTCTTCCAGCGGCAGGCCAACTGGGTGATCCCGCGGCTCGACGCGGCGGTGCCGGCGGCGACGCGGCTGGCGTACCGGGCGCTGCCGCCGCTGCGGTGGCGCGCGCGCGCGCTGATGATGGACTACCGCGAGAGCTTCCACGCCGCCGTCACGGACGACGCGTCGGCGTTCGCGCGCCTGATCCGCGACGCCTGCGCCGCCAGCCTGCGCGGCGTCTGGCCCGACCGCCCGGACGTGTGGGCGCGGCTGACGCCGCCGTACGCCCCCGGCTGCAAGCGCGTCATCATCAGCGACGACTACTTCCCCGCGCTGGCGCGCGACAACGTGGCGCTGGAGACGCGGCCGATCGCCCGGGTCACCGCCGCCGGCGTCGAGGTCGAGGGCGGGCCCGAGGAGCCGTACGACCTCCTCGTGCTGGCGACCGGGTTCCGCACCGTCGAGTTCATGCACCCGATCGAGATCGAGGGCGCGCGCGGGCGGCCGCTGAGGGACGTGTGGAGGAACGGCGCCGAGGCGTACCTGGGCGTCGTGGTGGAGGACCTGCCCAACTTCGGCATGTTCTACGGGCCCAACACGAACCTCGGCCACAACTCGATCGTGCTGATGATCGAGGCCCAGTCGCGGTACCTGAACGCGCTGGTGGGGAAGGTGCTGGAGGCGAGGAGGAAGGGGGAGCGGCTGGCGCTGCTGCCGAGGCCGGAGGTCGTGAGGGCGTACAACGAGGAGCTGCAGGAGGTGCTGGGGAAGAGCTCGTTCGCGGACCCGAAGTGCCAGAGCTGGTACAAGAACGAGGACGGGAAGATCACGAACAACTGGAGCAATACGGTGGTGGACTATCAGCACAAGATGGAGAAGGTGAACTGGGGTGACTTCATTGCCGAGGGAGACGGCGCGGAGGTGGTCAAAGAGAAGGTAACGCGGGTTGGTCGCGTGGTGGAGGAGACGTGGGTGAGCAACACAACGCTGGCCTTGAGCGCGCTCAGTGTGCTTGCGGTTGCCGGCGGGGTTCTTGCAAAGGGAGGCATGAGGCTTAGGGTATGGTAGACTGGAAGTGCTCATAAGCAGCTCCACTGGGTTTCCATCAAGATTGTCGGTCTTTGGGTAGTCAGATGCCGGATTGTCTACACCAAGATCGTGGTCACTTTTCAACCCAACATGAGTCTTGCTTGCTAATGGTTCCGAACTTGCAGGTTAGCTACGCTAATGAAGGATGTAAATGAGAACAGGCTTTAATTTGCTCTACTACGAGCGGGTTTGTCGATCTTCATCATGTTTGTGATCAAGCCTCGCGCCGAACCGTAAAGGTGCTTCAAGCGAGCTTACACAACCTTCCCTCATCATCAATTTCCCACTCATCGCTGCCCACTGTCGTCTTCCCGTAGAACAGTCCTTCCGGATCCCACCTGCCCTTGGTCTCCCTCCAGCTCGCATAGTTCTCTCCGAAGTAATCCTCCTCCCAGTTCGGGTTGTTCACGGCCAGCCCGTTAAAGCCGTAGCGCGGGTCGGCGACGATGGCGCGCAGGTGGGAGGAGACGTCGTCGCTGGTGCCGTCGGGCAGGGTGAGGACCTGCAGGGTGAAGGTGCTGGCGGTGACGATGTAGACAGCGTAGCCGCCGGTCAGTGTCCAGTACGGCCATAGCAGGGGGTTGCCAGGGGGACGGTCGCTATGAGTCTTCCGCCAACTGTGCCGTGAAGCGCAGCCCACTTTGAAGCGGATGGCCAGCCGGCGTCTTCAGGGATGCATCGGCATGAGGCCCGGGTCGGTGCCAATATTTGCAGGGACGGTACCAGAACGGCACAGCTGAGTGGTCGCATTGCTGTAGAGGTGCAGATGCAGGCTCGCTTTGGAGAGCTGATCTGAGAGCACAATTGCTTCCTATCCGTCGAAGTTAGTCCCGTGCAATCCGCTCTGCGTATGCCAACGCTGGCATCTCTGACTTCAACCGACTCTCTACCTGGAGTGTCACGGTACTGGTACATATACTAGATTTCTGTGGACTGGCCACGGGTGGCTGGCTTCCCATCGGCACTCAAGCTGGAGACCCTATTGAGGTCTCCGGTGTTGCTGACGTGTTTGCTGCACTCAGGCCCAGCGACATGCCTCTGATCATTGGCTCGGTGGGTTTACCTAAGCTTTGTTCGTCGCTTTCACCCAGCTTTCGCAAGTAAGCTGACAGACGTTGTGCAGATCAAAAGCAACGTTGGGCACTCTGAATCGCAGCAGGCTCGTCGGGCCTTCTCAAAGCAGTGCTTGCCCTTGAGCACGACTTCATTCCGGGAAACCCCACATTCGAAACGCCAAATCCGAAAAGTGAGAGTCAGAAATGCCTGCAGCAGCTCAGTTCTGGACATGCTAATCAACATGCTAGTTGACATGAAGGCTTTGAGGGTCAGAGCATCCAAGCCGAGTATGCCTTGGCCCAAGGCGTAGGTCAAGCGCGCAAGCGTCAATTCCTTTGGGTGCGGAGGATCCAACGCGCATGTCGTGCTCGACAGCGCGCATTCTGCTCTGAAGACAGCCGACCTTGCACACGCCCACTCCATCATGACCGACTACGAAGACCTCTTTGCGGACGATGACGACACAGCGCACTGCCAGGTGCTCGTGTTCTCGGGAAACGATGAGCCGGCTCTGAAAGCCAACGCCAGCGCACTCAGCAACCATCTCCTCAACCCCGGCGTCCGCGTAGAACTACGAGACCTTGCGTACACTCTTGCAGAGAGGAGGACCCACCACTTCCACCGCGCGTTCGTTGTCAAGGACCGTACTGACCTTGATGAGGGTGCTATCGCCTATGGCAAGAAGCACTCGAGTCAGCCAAAGGTTGGCTTCGTCTTCACTGGCCAGGGCGCGCAGTGGCCGCTGATAGGCAAGGAGGTCGTTGAGAAGTTTCCATCCGCGAGAGCTGTGATTAAACGATTGGATGATGCTTTGCAAAGCCTTCCCGACCCACCCAAGTGGTCGATTCTGGGTAAGTAGCCCTTGTTCATACTGGCATTGCTGCAACTTGTGGGTCTCGGGTCGGAGAAGGTGCAACCGTATCTCGCAGATCTGGACGTTGAAGGCTCGGTGCAGGTTGCATGCTTTAACAGCCCGGACAGCGTGACCCTGTCTGGCCGGATCTCGGACCTGGAGAAGGTCAGACATCGTTTGACAGGTCACAGAGGAGAAGGTCAGCTATAGCCAAACACGCAGTCCGGTTCGTCAAGCTGACACAGATTTTCAGGTATTCGCGAGGCTGCTCAAATTCAATATGGCGTATCACTCGAGATACATGACCGAAGTCGGCGACTACTACCGCACTCTTGTTCATCAGAGCTGTGGTCAACCTTTGCAAGGGGGCTCGGACGTAGCTATGTTCTCGTCGGTCACTGGAGAACGTATGGCCAAACCGGCGGATGCAGATTACTGGACGGCGAACATGGCCTCGCCCGTCCGTTTCGAGCAAGCATGCAAGGAAATGATCTCGAGCACCAGTGGCGGGGCGGACCTCCTCATCGAGCTCGGTCCGAGTGGAGCGTTGAAAGGCCCTGTGGCGCAGATCAAGAAAGCCCTGTCTGGCCAAAGCTCCAGCACGCGGTATCATGCTGGTCTCAGCCGTGGAGTCAACTCTACGGAAGCTCTGTTCTCTGCAGTAGGCCAGCTCTTCATTGCTGGGGCTGATTTCTCCGTGGGGGAAGTCAACCGCAGCGTATATGACGACAACGCCAAGCCTCAGGTCATTGTCGACCTCCCCAACTACGTGTGGAACCACTCGACCAAGTATTGGCACGAGAGTCAAGCCAGCAAGGACTGGCGATTCCGGCGATTCCCCCATCATGACCTCTTGGGCAGCAAGACTCTCGGAACTTCTTGGAACAACTCTCCGTCCTGGAAGAACATCCTCCACCTTGACGATCTGCCATGGCTGAAGGATCACAAGATGGGGTCTGATGTTTTGTTGCCCGCAAGTGGCTTCATTGCCATGGCCATTGAGGCGATGTACCAGCTGAAGCAGACTGTCGATCCAGTAGAGGGCGTCACGGCGGTCAACCAGCTCTCGTACAGACTACGAGACGCCAAGTTTGACAAGGCTCTGGTCTTGGAAGAAGGTGTCGGGGTAGAATTGAGGCTGTCGATGACGCCTCATCCAGGAACGAAGAACACTTGGTACCGCTTCAAGATCTCAACCCTGCGGGAAGACGTGGAAATTGACCACTCAACGGGATTGATCATGGTCCAAGACTCAGTGAGCGAGCTTGCATCCGAAGCCGATCTGAAGACCCTTCAGTACCCTGCATCCGGACGACTCTGGTACAAGGCTGTCAATGACATTAGCTATAGATTTGGTCCGGCTTTCCAAAAGCAAATTGCGGTTGAGTCAACTGTCGGAGCACGCCCGAGCCGTTCCACTGTGTCCCTCACCGAGCCACCTGCCGCCCACTCCCCGCAGTCACAGTACCCAATGCATCCGGCTTCGATGGATGGCTGTTTCCAGACCGTCACGCCGTCACTATGGGCCGGAGACAGAACGGCAGTCAACGTAGTTCTTGTGCCAGCCATCATCGACGAGCTCATCATTGCGGCTTCGGATTCGAATGCGGAATCTGCAGTCTCTGTCACTTGGTCTGACTACACTGGCCGGGATCGTCCTTAGGAGAGAAAGAGCTACTCGTCTAGCTGTTCAGTGTTCGATCCAAGCACCGGGGCTCTGCTATTGAAGCTCAGGGGCCTGAAGTATCATAAACTGGAAGACGGAGCCGACCCCAACGCCGTTCAGACCTACTGCCGCGTGGTGTGGAAGCCAGACGTGATATTCGTCACCGAGACCCAGCTGCCAGAAGTCTTGAATGATCCGGAAATATCAAAGACCCACCATGCGCTTGATCTCGTGGCACACAAGAAGCCAAACTTAAGGGTCGCGGAAGTAGACATAGCATCAACCGAGATTATCAAAGTACCCAAGGTCTGGTTCAATGGTGGCGACAGGTCCTCCAGAGCTGCATATTCAGAATTCTTTTTCTCTTCCAACAACGCCAAGGTTCTGCTCGAGGCCTAGGAAGAGTATCAAGGAGAGAGAAACTGCTCATTTGCTCTTTTGGACGTCACGAAGGCCGACTTTGTTCCCGTCAAGTCTGACTTCGACCTGGTCATCGTCCTTACCGCCCAACAGCCATCCGCTAACGCAAGCCCTCCAGGACAAACCTTACGAAACCATGAGTCTTGAAGATTACCATACAGTCATCAGCAGCAAGGTCCGGGGAACCTGGAACCTCCACGAAGCGTCCCTGCAAACCGCCGCCCCCCTCGACTTCTTCACGCTCCTCTCCAGCATCTCCGGGCTCGTGGGCAAAAAGGGCCAGGCCAACTACGCCGCCGCCAACACCTTCCTCGACGCCTTCTCCGCGTACCGCAACGCGCATGGCCTGCCCGCCAACGCCGTCAACCTCGGCGTCATCGAGGACGTCGGCTACATCTCCGAGCAGGGCGGCATGGACCAGCACTTCGACCGCCGCCACTGGACCTACATCAACGAGCTCGTCCTGCGCCGCATCCTCGGCTACTCCATCATGCAGCAGTCGCCGGACCGGCCCCTCAACCGCGCCAGCGCGCCGCAGCTGGTCACCGGCATCGCCGTGCCGCAGCCGCCCGACTCGGCCAGCGCCCGGGACGCGCGCTTCGCCGCCATGTTCGTCGGCGACGGCAGGGGCGCGGCCGGCGACGCGGTCGACGGCAAGGGCGGCGCGGACAAGGGCCTCCAGGAGTTCTTCCTCCTGCAGCGCTCGGGCGCCGAGCCGTCCGCCGTGCTGAGGAGCACGGTCGAGGTGGTGAACGGGCGCTTCATGAAGATCCTCGCCCTGGACGAGCCGCTGGAGCCGGGCAAGTCGCTCGCCGCGTACGGCCTGGACTCGCTCTCGGCGGTCGAGTTTAGGAATTGGCTGCGGGCTGATGTTGGGGCCGAGCTGACCATGCTGGAGATCACGAACGCGTCGTCGCTCTTTGGACTGTGCGAGAAGATCATTGCGAAGATGTCTGCGAAGTAGTCTGGTTTCTTGCTGCGGCCCTGAGCGTTCAAGTCAAGCAAGGTCCTTGAGTTTTGTTAGTTCTGTTTATCTCTTCCTACAGATTGGTCTGAAACTCACCATAGATGGTATCTTTATTAGAAAGAGCAAATGAACCGCCATTTTCCTTTCTACGTAATTCATCTTTGGTGGCCTGAATACTGCTGGAGGAATAGCGGAGAGTAGTATTGCTGCCGAAGACGAGCGCGACCTGTAAGTCAGCCGAGCGAGAAGAGGTCTTGAAGATGTGAAGAAAAGAGAAGACATGCAGTCGTAAGAAAGAGAGGACAGGGCCGAGCGCTTGCTGTGCAGAGTGTTGCGGGCCGTCTACAGCCGTTGCCGTCTGCAGCCGTCTGCAGCCACCTACCAATGAGACCGAACACGGCGACAAGACATCGTGCTGCCAGAGATACCGGAAGCCGAACTCGGCCTTGCGTTATTTAATGCGGGAGTCGTTATTGGACGGTTCTTGATGGCCAGCGAGCCAACTCACTTCGTATTACCTGTGGGCCGAGTCACTTCAAAGAGCTCGGGACTTCCTCAGCGGGCCGAGCCACGCAGCGACACACCGCCAACCTTGTCTCAAAGATCGTGTAATTGGTATACTGCTTTACTCTTGTATTGGTGGTCCATTCGTCCATGCAGAAAAAGAAAAGCACGACCTTAAAGGTGAGAATGTGCTTCAGCTTAGCTGACGTCCATGGTCATTTCTGAGCGAACGAAGGCAGGAGAGGGTGGAGTGCCACACAACGCATTTTGGCCGATGATCGACACCCTTAGCGGAGTTGAATGCAGGGGAAGCCAATCATTGGAAGATCAGAGGCTGCGGGAACCGAAACTACGGGCAACCTCCCTTGTTACACATGTCCATGGGCGCGCCGTCTCGAGCCGCACCACAAGAGTGCAGGGTTGAGTTGCCGATATCGCGTGCGCTCCAGCCAATTCTCCCTTGAACAGCTACAGTTCTAGACTTTTCCAGTCCCTGACTCATCACTGATCGACCGGCACCGCGTTCTTTTAAAAATGGTTTAATGTGCGCACTCCATCCAAGGCACACGGTGTTCCTCTTTCGAGCAAGACGCCCTTTTCGCGTGTATCGACACTCTTTGTTTCCCCAGGCAGCACAGACAATACTCGCAAACATCAATGGACCGCAGATAAAAGATCTTTCCGTCTTCGTTTCCTCATCTTGTGCCATATAAACACGATGGGCATTTTCAGCCAAGCTCCGAAGCCTTCCACTGCTTCAGGCCGTGACGACATCACAACAGAGAAGAGCGTCGATGATCTTGATAGCATGAAGCCATCACTCCAGGCCGAAGCGAAAAATTCATTGCCCATTGATAGTGGTGAAATCCACCCGGAAAGTACGCTGGCACCATTTAACGCGCCACCGACAACTTCGGAGGCGCCACCAGATGGTGGCCTGAAGGCCTGGCTACAGGTACGTGCCACATCCATTCCGTCCTTCACCCACGGGAGCCGTTGACACTGCGTCTGTCTGAGAATCGACAGAGGAGAAAGTCCGACTTGCTAATGTACTCAGGTATTCGCAGGCCACTTGACGCTCATATGTATCTGGGGTTACATCAACTCGTTCGGCCTGTTCCAAGCGTACTACGAGAGCGAATACAATCTCCCTCCTTCCACTATCTCGTGGATCGTGTCAGTCCAGATCTTCCTCCTCAACCTATTCTCCAGCGTCTCCGGACGTCTGTTTGACGCGGGATACTTTCGATCGACCGTCATCACGGGCATGTTCCTCGAGGTCCTCGCCATATTCATGACCTCCATCAGCACGAAGTACTGGCAGATTTTCCTGTCACAGGGCTTGTGCGGCGGAATCGGCATCAGTCTGGTCTGGTGCCCAACCGTGAGTCTGGTGTCAACGTACTTTGTGAAGCGGCGTGCCGTCGCCATTTCATTCGTGTTGTGCGGCTCGAGTCTCGGAGGCGTGATATTCCCCGCCGTTTTCCAGCAGCTCATGCCGCACATTGGCTTCCGATGGACGGTGCGTGTCATTGGCTTTATCATAATGGGCCTCTACGCTGTTGTGCTGTCTTTGACGCGCACCAGGACTGCGCCCAGGGCGTCGGGTCCGTTCCTTGATCTGAAGTCGTTTAAAGAGCCTTGTAAGTAGCGAAGAATCTCTTTTCCAGCGAGTGTCAGCAATGAGTTATCAGTCCAAGGCTTGTGCTGATATTCGCAACAGCGTACTCACTATTCACGGTCGGCACATTTGCCATGATCTGGGGTGTATACAACGCCTTCTTCTACGTACGTCTTACTTATCCTACCTCTTACTATGTCTTCATTCCTTTTTGACTGTACACAGGTGAACTCCTTTGCCCGTGACATCGCCGGAATTGATACCTCTCAATCTTCCACCTTACTCTACCTAATGAACGGCGGTGCAATTGCCGGTCGTCTTATTCCTTCCTTTGTGGCGGACCGCTTCTTCGGTTCGCTTAACACATACGTCTTCCTCACTGCCATTGCCGGGATAATCATGTTCTGCTGGTCGGTGGTGGACTCCTGGACCAGTCTCATGATCTGGGCTGCTTTCTACGGCTTCTTCGGCTCCGGAGTTCAGGGCATTTTCACTGCTGCGTTGGCTGGTCTAACGACAGACTTGCAAAAGATGGGGATACGAATCGGTATGGTGCTGAGTATAGGTAGCTTTGCTGCCCTAACGGGAAGTCCGCTCGCCGGTGCGCTCATTGAGAGAGATGGCGGGGATTACTTCAGTATGCAGGTTTTTGGAGGGAGCTGTCTCCTCCTGGCGGCTGCTATCAACACCATGGCTGCTCTCGCTGGGAAAGGGTTTTTTGGAGGACGGCACGAAAAGAAAATCGGTGAGGCTGAGGGTTGAAAGGGGGGTATTGACTTCTCTGCAGCATTGAACGAGAGTCTGCTCAACACATGTTTAAAGGTTGGGATCACCTTTACAATTGATAAAATACCATTGTCTATCTAATTTTCCGTGAACTCATACACCCACAATGTTCGGTCGGCAAAGCGTAAAGAGACGCAGATAACAGATATGAGTGTACAACAAGAGATAGAGATATTAGGAGATGCAGACTATATGCAGCAACGAGAGAGGATGATGGGAAGAAGCTTGGACGTGTCATGGTACTCACGGCTGCCAAGAATCGCCCCCACAGCCTCTGCAGGTATGCGCCAATCGGGGGTATTTAACAACACAGCACGTCCCCAGTTTCATCGAAACACCCTCAGCATCCCTTCTCCCGTCATCACGACATGCGTCTCCTTAACACGCCCACACTCGAATTCGAGGCCTTCAACCCCTCGGCAATCCCACCTTATGCCATCCTGTCCCATAGATGGCAGGCAGACGAAGTCCTCTTCGAAGACATGACCACCGGCTTAGCTCGCAACAAGAAGGGCTACTGCAAGATTGTGGACTCTTGCAAGCAGGCTGCCAAGGACAGATTTGGCTACATTTGGGTTGATACATGCTGCATCGATAAGCAGAGCAGTGCCGAGCTGTCCGAAGCTATCAACTCCATGTACGCCTGGTATAGTGAGGCTGACATCTGCTACGCGTACCTTGCGGACGTGACCGACGGAGTAGATCCCGAGGTGGACACCGAATTTGCGGAAAGCGAATGGTTTGATAGAGGCTGGACCTTGCAGGAGCTAGTTGCGCCCGCGCACGTAGTATTCTTCTCCAGTGGTTGGGTCAGGCTCGGGGACAAAGCGTCTCTGTGCGAAGTACTCTCAGAAATTACCTGGATTGATGGCGGGGTCCTTGCCGGAGCTGTTGGCCCGAGGACTTTGAGCGTGGCACAGAGGATGTCTTGGGCTGCAAAGCGGATGGCTACCAGGCCCGAGGATGTGGCGTATTGTCTGATGGGTCTGTTCGACATCAACATGCCCATGCTGTACGGCGAAGGGGAAAAGGCGTTTATCAGGCTCCAGGAAGAGATCATGCGAGCTTCAGACGACGAGTCGCTGTTTGCCTGGGTTGACAGGGACGCTGACCCGGACGCGCTGTACGGGCTACTTGCCAAGTCCCCAGCGTGGTTCGCCGAAGCGAGGGGCATCGAACGCTCTGACGAGCGATGTGCGCATCCTCCGTTTTCCATGACCAACAAGGGATTGCACATACAGTTGCCCTTGGTCCACGGCATCTTTTCCTCAGATGTGAGGGGGGAACTTGGAGCTCTTATCAATTGCCGGCTGGATTCTGCGCAAAACATGACATTGGGAATTGCCATGACGCCAACAGACGGTAGAGAGCAGTATGCGAGGATCAAAGCGAACACACTACTGTCGTACCACGAAGCGACCGAGGAGAAAGACCGTAGACAATCCATGTACGTGCGTCAAGACATCAGCAGTCTCCAACGCCAACAGCTGGATCCAAGCCACCTTCTGCGGCTTGGGGGATGGCCTTCTTTCGAACAGGG
The DNA here is from genome assembly GCA_020912385.1 of Neofusicoccum parvum. NCBI lineage: Eukaryota > Fungi > Ascomycota > Dothideomycetes > Botryosphaeriales > Botryosphaeriaceae > Neofusicoccum > Neofusicoccum parvum. The sequence goes on along the minus strand of CP087219.1, from coordinate 781,155 downwards.
CTACACGACCCAGAGGATTTGGGGAGCCACCCAATGGAAGCGAAACCACGCCGGAGAGCTTTTTGATGTGACTGCTAAGGAGTGCTTCTTCCCACTTTCGAGAATAGACAACAACGTGGCTGCCATTCTAGAATTCAAGTACTCACCACACGATCCACAGTACATCTGCGTTGTCTTCGCATCTTCACTGGAGGTTGGAGTGGTGTTCGACGCGCGCAGTGTAGTCGACTCGCCCCAGGCTCGTGCGGAAAATTTCCGGCTCCTCGCCCAATACCGTCAAATCAAACCGCATAAACTTGGATCACGAGTGCAAGTGGATGTCGACAATGTTCGGGTGCACGTGGTCGCAGAGCTTCGGGACGAGGTGCTGGAGTCATCGAGGAAATGGCAACCTCGGCGGAAGTACACCACCGTGCATGTCGTCGTTCAGGAGACGGCATTGACGTCAGAAGACGTCGGGATCGGATGTCAGAGGCTGCGCACCGGAGCTCGTCCAGGAATCGTGCTCCCGACTTCGGGGGAAAAGCGGGTGCGTTTCTTGTCGCTCCGGGGCAGATCGCTCAGCAAAAGCCAGGCGTGGCCGTCGTGGAGTTCAGTCAGCAGCCTTTTCTCGCAGTCGCCGAGAAGTGAAGAGTGATGGCGGTGGTGTCCGCGAAGAAGAAAGAAGAAAGAAGCGAGCGCCAGCGACGTCAGCCGACGCGCCACCCCCGACGCCAGCCCGCGTCAACCACAACTCTCCCTCCATCCACCAGCATTGCATGTCTGCACCCGTCGCCTTCCATCATGAGTCGTCCTGCGCTCCAGTCTGACTTCCTTTCCTTGTCTCACGCCTTTAGCCACCATTGGCAGCTTCCCTTGCTTTCCGCGCCACTGCTGCGCAAAACCCGGCGGGGTCGTCATTTCCTCTGCGCGCCAACTCCGTCATGGCTTCCTCATCTCCTCTCTCTTCTTCTTCGCCTCCCCCACAAGCAGCACCAGTGCTGGACTTGAGCAGCCTGCCGCCTGTTTTTGTGCTATCCGCCCACCTTGCTGTCCATGACCTCCACGAGCTGGAAGACAGCCTCACAGTGCATGGCGCTCAGATAACCTATCACGTTGCCGAGGCCAAGCTGGTCATTGGCAAGGTCGCCACAAAACGCCGAGCTGTCATGGAACTGCGCTCTCGCAGCCTCTATACCGATGATGTGACCCCGTCTTCTGACGCCACCGGGCCTCCGACGAAGAAGCGGAAAACTGGCCATCTTGATAAGAACCCAGAAGGTCCAGAGGTCGTAGAGATACCCGAAGAGTCAACTGCTGAGCGTGAAGGGGATGCCGCTGCAGGGGCAATGTTTTTAGCCGACGGGCTCCAAGGAAACACCGTCAAAGTCATCAGGATGGAATGGCTTGACGATTCCTCGAACGCTGGAAAGCTCCTCCCATTGCGCAACTACCTAGTCTATGAGGGAAGGCCTGTCCCAGAGCCTTCAAGCCCTACCGCGCCCACGTTGTCGCGCCAAACCCAACCCCCTTCTATCCACAAACTGTCGAGTGTACCAGCCTCAAAGTTTGCAACGGGCCAGAGCATCCTTGAGCGTGCCAAAGCCGATACTTACCCCAATACAGCAAGCAGTCAAGGCACTTCTCACTCCACACCCGTCAACAAGGGCGTCCGCCTTTCGGGCTCCCGCACCGGCCAATCCAGCTCGAGCAGCAAACTTGCCCTCCTCCAACAAACAACCAGCGACTACGAAGACGAACCCAGCAGTGACATCCCACCACCCCCCGACTGGGTCGCGCAGGGCATCAAATACGCCTGCCAGCGTTCCACACCCGCCAACCCTCCCAACGCCGCCTTCATCGCCCAACTCAAATCCATCCGCCTCACCCGCACCCTCACCGGCGACGAAGTCGGCGTTCGCGCCTACAGCACCGCCATTGCCGCCCTTGCCGCCTACCCTTACGCCCTCACGCACGCCAAAGAGATCCTCCGCCTGCCCGGCTGCGACGCCAAGATCGCCAACCTCTGGATCGAATGGAAAAACTCCCCCACCGGCACCATCACCGCCGTCGCCTCCGCCGAGACGGACGAGGACCTGCAGATCCTCCGCCTCTTCCACAACATCTGGGGCGTCGGCGCCGCCACGGCGCGCGAGTTCCTGCACGACCGCAACTGGCGCACCCTCGACGACATCGTCGCGCACGGCTGGGCCACGCTCTCCCGCGTGCAGCAGATCGGCGTCAAGCACTACGACGAGCTGCTCGCGGGCATCCCGCGCGCCGAGGCGTCGCGCATCGCCGCCACCGTGCGCCGGCACGCCGCGCTCGTCCGCGACGGCCGCGTCGAGGTCGCCGTCGCCGGCGGCTGCCGCCGGGGCAAGGAGGCCGCCGGCGACGTCGACCTGGTCGTGTCGCACCGCGACCTGGCCGCCACGGACGGCCTCGTCGTCGCCCTGGTGCAAAGCCTGGAGCGCGAGGGCTGGGTGACGCACACGCTGCTGCTGAGCCTGCGCAACTCGGCCCGCGGCCAGGCGGTGCTGCCTTTCCGCGGCGGCGCCGGCGGCGGCACCGGCTTCGACTCGCTGGACAAGGCGCTCGTCGTATGGCGGGACCCGGCGTGGTCGGGCGGGGGCGAGCGGAACCCGAACGTGCACAGGCGGGTGGATATCATCGTGAGTCCGTGGCGGACGGTGGGGTGCGCGGTGGTTGGGTGGACTGGCGGGACGACGTTTCAGCGGGATCTGAGGAGGTATGCGAAGAATGTGAAGGGCTGGAAGTTTGATAGCAGCGGCGTGCGGGACATGCGGACGGGGGAGGTGGTGCTGTTGGAAGGGGAGGAGGGGGTGGGCGAGGGGCTGGGGTGGGAGGATGCGGAGAAGAAGGTCTTTGAGGGGCTGGGGTTGGAGTGGATCAGGCCGGAGGAGAGGTGTACGGGATGATTGGTTAGATACGGCGGAGAAGGAAGTTTGGAACGGTAATGGGAGATGGGAAGAGGAAAGGGGGGTTGACGGGATGAGCAAGTTGGGAGTTGAGGTGGAAATTGGACGAATTGGAAGCACTACGTTTGGACGGGTTGGAATATTTTCTTTTTGGGACGAAGAGCAAAAACGCAATCGTAACTTGGACACCTACTACTTGATAGCATGTATATTAAGACTAGTCGGCAGACTGACAGTAACGGGGTCTCCGTTCAACACACCACACCCGTTTCTCATCCAGCCCCGAGTTCCCCCAGCAACTTGATCATTTGCTTATCCTCCTGGCGCCAGCCATGCTCTCGTCCATCTTGGCATCCGCACAATCGTCTGTGCGAAGCCTTCCGTCGGAGCCGCGCACGCGACGTTGATCCAATCGAAGTCTATAATATCTGCGATGCTGCACTGGCCGCGGACTGCGAGCACTGAGGTAATGATAGGCTTCTGACAACGCAACCGTCATTCTGACCACCACCTGCAAGTGCTGAGTGCCACGGAACGCGCCCAGTCACCTATATCACCCGCGGATTTTGCTCAACCCGCCTCTTCATCTCGTTCCGTGGTGCTCCGTTGAGCCTGGAGAGGTAGGATGTGATGTGGGTTAGGAATGAAAGATGTAAGAACTGGTTGTGAAGGAAATAGACAGCTTCGACTCGAACAAGTCTCGCTGATAGACAGTCAAAGAACTGATCCCGATAGCTTTGGTAATACGAGCAAAGTACTTCTGCTTCCAGACGAATGCTTCAATAACTGACGCAGGCATCCTGCTGACTTGACGCGCTTAGTACCAACAATCCACTTTCATACAAATTACAACATCGTCACCGCTATTTCACAGCCGCACACTTTATTTCAAAAACCACTTTCCATTGTTTTCTAAAGCAACAGCACAAACAAAGCCTCAAGGTCCAGCCTCAAAACATGAAGAACAAACCAACCCGCTCCTCTATCCCTATCCCCTACCAGTGCCACTCACAGCAACCCTCCATGCCAGGGCAGTGACCGCATGTCTGGCACTCCTCAATCTCTCCATCATTGGAGGTGGAGCAGCAGCAGCAATCCCAGTAGATTCCGTTGGGCATGGTGGCGGTTGGAAGTGAGGAAGCGAGTAAGTGCTGTGAGGGCGTGATGGTAGCTGTGTAAGATGGTTCTGAAAGCTGTTGTGATGGTTGTTGACTGAGAGTTGTTGGATTCTGGAGATCGGTGACGGTGCAGTGCCGTCTTATGGTAGGTGATGGTGCGAAGGTGTTGAAAAACAATGCCATTGTGTTGGGGTTCCCCACGGGGATTGGATGCATCTGGGAGAGAGAGAGACAAGGCTGTTGTGCAAGTAATAAGCATTGTGTAGTCACAACTGCGGGCTTTCGAAAGGAACCTCCCATCTATTGAACTTGTAATCCCAGCCGCACGTGGGTCGCGAAAGAAATGGCGGTAGAGGAAAAGCTGTCCCAATTGAAGGAACGCATCAAGCAAGGCAAGAGAAGAAAAAAGCATCCAGTAAGTCTAATTCAATGGTATATTCAATCGTCCAGCCCATATCTACCAGCATCCTTTTTTCCATACATCCCTAGCCCCATCAACCAACAACCATCACCACCTACCTATACTGCTGAAAACCCGCCTCCTCAGCCAACCTCTCCTCCACCAGCTTCACCACCTCCGGGTCATACAGATCCTCCGGCCTCTTCTCTCCCTTCAACACCTCCTTCTCATGCCTCGCCACCTCCTCCTTGGTCATGAGCACCAGATCCGTCAGCTTCAGCAGCGTGTTCTTCTGCCCCGGAAACCTCGTGTCCAAGAAACCCTCTCCCTGCGGCGGCTTCCGCCACCTTGTGAGCGCGAGCCTGGTCGACAGGCCCGTCACGACACTCTTACCGCGCCACGCCTCCTCGACCAGGTATCCGACGTCGTCCTGGGAGACGGGGATGCGCAGGCCCACGGCGTCGAGGCCCTGGTGGCGCGCCAGGCGCTCCTCGGCGCCCTGCAGCGCGCCGAGCACGCCGTCGTACAGCTTGTCCCTGCTCTTGGACGGCAGGTACTCGTGCGGGTAGCCCGTGATCTCCAGGATGACGTGGTTGGCGACCGACAGGCCGAAGATGGCCGGCATGGTGCCCAGCACGGGCAGGATGCGCACGCGGAAGTCGGGCAGCACGCCCAGCTCGCCCACGCTGCCCTTCTTGAACTCGTCCTCGGGCAGCGGCAGCAGCTGCGCCTTGCCCGGGGCCGTCTTCTCGCCCGAGAAGACGACGGGGATGCCGTCCTTGATGCCCATGGCGCGCAGCCGGCGCCGCGTCGACCGCGACAGCGGGTCGTCGGTGCTGGCCGAGATGTCGCCCACGAAGACGCGCGTGGGGTCCGACTTGCAGCCGGCGCCCATGGACGAGACGACGGGGATGCCGTTGCGGCGGCAGTAGGCCAGCAGGGCGACCTTGCTGTCGATGTTGTCGATGGCGTCGATCACGAAGTCGGGCCTCTGGCCGTCCAGGTCGGCCAGCTGGCGCGGCGCGGCCGCCTCGCTGAACAGCTCGTTGCGGCAGTCGAAGCGCGTCCACGGCGCCACCTGCTCCAGGCGCTTGCGGATCGCGTGCACCTTGGGCGTGCCCACGTCCGCCAGCGTCGCCACCGCGTGCCGGTTCAGCGACGACAGCGTCACCTGGTCGAAGTCGATGAGCCGCAGCTTCGACACGCCCGACCGCGTCAGCGTCGCCACCGCGTGTGAGCCCACGCCGCCGCACCCTACCACGATCACGAAGGCCGACCGCAGCTTCGCCAGCCCCTCGTCTGTCAGGAACACCCGGTTCCGTGCCAGCTGTTCCAATATGAGATCTGAGACCGCCGTCCCGTCAGTCAAAGCGCGCGGGCCGAGCCGGTAGCAAAGGGAGGGACCGTACCGTCGTCGTAGTCTCCGGACCGTGCCCGTATGGCTAGAGCAACGCTTCGTTCGTCCTCTTTGCTGGGAGCGAAGACATGGTCCGACGCCGCGCCGTATTCTGTGAGCTTTGCTTCGTCAGTCAGCGCTCAAGGCGCACGGAGCTGGTGGGCACAGTGCCGTACCCTTGTGGTCGGGTGGTCCTGGCCGGGGGCCGGAATGTGCGCCTTCACGCTGTCGACCTTGTATTTCCTCCGCGCGGCCTGGTATCCAAGCACGAGACTTGCGGCGAGGGCGCCCGACGCGACGGCAGTGGCAGCGAGCTGCGCATTGTGCGAGGACGTGCTCCTCGAGATCCAGGAAGACATCCTGCGCGGTTGCTAGCTCAATGGGCAGCGTGGAGCGGTCAATGGGGCATGCTCGGACGGATGAGTGTCGATGGTGTTGTGTCGAGCAGCGGCGCACCAGAAAAATGCCGTCATCTGGCCGTTGCGGCGCACGATCCACCTCGCCCGTCAGATCACCGCTACTGCATGTAAATCACCCTCACACGTCGATTGCTGCAGTGAAGTTGAGAGGTTATTTTTGTTGATCCATTTTTTAAAAGTTCCATTACTTTCTTCGACCATTCCCCAGGTCGCGCTTGAACAAAGCCTTACTCCATCCAACCGAGGCTCTGCCTGATCCTGGTACCTCCCGCTGCAAACTGCTGCCCGCTGTCAGGCCGTGTTGCCAATCTGAGCAACCGTTTAAAGAATTACATCCGCCCTGTTCTCGATTGTTCCGTCCCGTTTTGTCCATACACTCCTCCCCAAAATTATGTACTTTGCTGAGCACAGCGAGAAGAAGAAGTAGTCTATGGTACAGAAGGATAGAATTGCCAAGTCTTTCCCAGTGCGAATCCTGGGAACTTGGCCTGGTCGGTTTGCGCATCCAGAGGTTCGAGATTCGTGTCGATGCGTGTCTGATAAAAAGGAAATTAAGACCCCAAAAACGCCAATGCTAATGAGTCGTCAATGGAACGAAAGAGAGGGTATCGAGGCGCAAGAGAAAACGGGCTTTCGGCCGGAACGCTCTGCGAAACCCCGTCTACCACGAGTCGCGTGAGGCACGCTCGGGAGGATCGGGATTACGGACCTGGACACGCACTACGTTATCACTCGTGGTTCTCTTCAAAATTCCTGGGAGTGGGCATGCAACTTACGTTCAACGTCCTGGTGTAGTCACGGTTGTCCTCGATTGAGATGATGCTGGCGTGGCTGCCATTGTCCAAGCTCATGAACTGCTCGGGGTTCAGGCGCTGATCATGGAAGAGCGGACGACTGTTGCGTCGTTCGGAGATAGGCGTAATCGTGTCAGATGGGTCTGAACTTTGCCGGGTGGTGTTGATAGGCGGTAAGGTTGCAGTGTAATCCTTCTCTCCAGACCTGAGCAGGCCCGTCCTACTCAGCGTGCTGACATTCCTTTGCGGAGTAACGCCTCCATTGGCGGATTCGGCGTCACGAGCCTGCTGCTCTTGTTTGCGCCGCATGAGCATGAGGGCCCAGACGACCGCTCCCGCAATCAGGGCAAGGCCTGCGAGACCTCCGATAACTGCGCCAGCAATCTGACCTCCAGATGCGCGAGAGCTTCCACTTCCAGAGTCGTCGGCAGATGGCATGGAAGTAACCGTCTGGGTAACGACAGAACCGCCGACGGTAACAACGGTAACCTGGGTAGTGGGGGATGTAACATGGGTAGAAGATGATGATGATGATGATGAATCTTCTGAGGAGCTTGAGGATGATGAGGTAGTAGCCGCCGCGGTGGAAGATGTTGAGTCGGACTCGGTCGTGGACGTGGCTGAAGTCGAAGTGGAGGACTTCTACAAGAAGTTAGCATCCAGCGACTGGTAACCCGGGGTGGATGGAGCTGTAAGGGGACACTAGGAGTCCTCATACAGTGACGAAAGAAACAACCACTGATGCCGACTGAGTAACTGTCTGAACGACAGTTTCAGGGTCGGGCACCACAGTGGTTGCCTGAGCAGACGTCGGCGCTGCCGCAGAGCTCTGCATCAGGAAAGTTAAATGACGTTCTTAGGGAAGCGTCGGAATTAAAAGAAGCGAAGAACAAAATAATGATAGTGATGATAAAACCCAAAGGTTCACGTCTACGCGTGGACCGTGCAGTAAAGGAAAAGTCGGCCTACGCGCCCGTTGCAAACTTACCGTTGTGGTCTGAGCTTTGGTAGACGTGCTCGAGGCAGATGACGCGCCTTGGGTTCCAGAGGCGGCGAGGTCCAGCTTCAGGTAGCCGTACAAGTTGTCGTCCGAGTTACCGCAGTTTTCGTACCCATAGCCAGGGCAAGTGGTGTCGCAATCGCTGACATCCTGCGTGTCGGCGGGCATGTAGTTAGAACACCAGCAGTTCTTTCCCTGCACGATTGCGAAGGCATAGTCGCTGTTGCACTCGTCATGGCAGTGGCCGAGAGACTGGTAGGTGTATGTGTCTGCAGATCGCGTTAGATGATCTCGGAGCAGGGCGATCCGGAGAGCAATTACCTTGCAGGTTGTCCGTGCCGGTGTTCTGGGTTGAGCAGTACGTCTGCGTGAGGGCGTTGACGCGTGTGGCAGTGTGAGCGAAGATGGTGAACAGCAGCAGCAGGTGCTGTGCGCGTGAGAGTGGGTGAGAAATCATTTTGGTTGGCGACCGCAGCGATTGTGGCGAGCGAGGGTGTTTTGATAGCGGCGCCTCAGACGTCGGCTGGGCCCGCGTGCGCAGCGATTGACAGATACCCCCAGGCAGGTGACTAGAACGTTCGTGCGATGCGTCCGTGCCGGGGTGGTGATACTTCGGGCGGATCGGTCGCGGTGGCTGGGGATCGCTTGGGGCTGCAGCGTCTGGGAACGACCGTTTTTCAGCGAGGCTATTGGCGGCGGATGCTGTCCGGTGATGCCAATGCGGATTCCAACGGGGCAAACTCGAGGCAAGCGAGAGCGCGACGAGCTTCGGCGGTAAAGGTGGGCGAGGCGATCGACACGTACGCGAAGGAGCCCCGACTCAGTGAAGAGATAGAGCTTCGGCCAGCGTTAGCATTGTCGGCTCGCGCGTCGCGGAGAGCGGAGGAGCGGGTGAGGAGCGCGGGGGAGGCCTGCGCAGCGAGGGACCGGATTTGAGGTGGAGAGGTTGAGTGCGAGTGCGGAGGAGTGGTGTTTGGGGAGAGAGTCGGCGGGAAGCGTTTCCATGGGCCAGCTCGGACCACCCGCATGCAGCTGCGCTTGGCCGGAAGCGAGGCTAGCAAGCACAATGCACCAGGCCATTCATGGACGCGCACCCTCCCGCGGCTCGCGGAATAAAAAATACGAAGTACGCACCGTCAAACGCTAAATCGCTCTTCCGGGAAGCCCAAGATCCGACTATTCCGCTGGAATGAGGAAGTGGCAGCGCACGAGCGGATGTCGTGAGCGTACGTGAGCGAGGGCGCTGGGCGCTGGGCGTCGTTGGCTAGAGGGTTGTTTCGAGGGGGCAGCGGCGCAATGCTGATATCATGACACGAGGAAGGGAGGGCGGCCGCAGCGGGGCGAGCGAGCGTGCGGTCGTGAGCCGTGAGCCGTGAGCGAGGGAGCAGCTGCAGCGATAGCGGCGTCGATACGGCGGCTGCCCAGGGCGCTGGGCTTGGGAGGTGGAGCTGGGGTTGAAACGAGTGTCGGAAACAAACAAAGGGAACAACGAAGGTGGAGAAGGCGCGACTGCGCTTCGAGAACGGCGACAATCAGCAAGTTGGTTAGGTTAGAGTGAAGATTGAGCTTCTCTGGGGAGAAGGGGGCTGCGGGAGAGTAGTCAGCACCTGCTGTCGCCTCGCTGGGCAGCCCTCCAGATGCTGGCCACAAGTTGGCTGCCGATCATACGCTGGCGATCTGCCACTTGCGCAAAGGATGGCCCGTTCGTCGCACGCGTAGGCCTCTAACTTCAATGGACGCGCTACCGGGCAGGCCACAAGGCGGGCTTGCAGAAGTGCCGCCCGCCAGCACCGCGACTCCCAGCAAGCGCTCTCAACGGCCCAAAGAGCGCGCTGCCCCGCCGCATCTCAAGCGCTCGCAGCATCACGAGCACCGCGCCCGCCCACATGGAGGCCTCTCGGCGTGGGAGCCATCAGGCCTCCTCCCCGCCGTTCCCGCGGTGGCAAACGCCCCAGGATGACTCCGTCCACTCACAGCGTGCGTGGCCGGCCCCGATGCAGAAGTCGCTTCTCCTGACCGCCCGCATTGGGCTGCTCGCAAGCCACGCAAATGCAGAGCCCGAGCCGCTCCCAGCTGGCCCAGGAATGCCCTCGCAACGGCCAGCCTATCGCCGAGAGCGGTCGACCGACGCGTTCCGCTGCCATGGGCCTCTGCTCCTAGCCAAACGGCGGTGGTGGCACCGCTCGAGCTCGGCGCGGCTCTACCGCTGCTGGCGTCCGCTCCGCCAAGCCGAAGCAGCTGCGTCACGACATCGCGCGCTTCCAAAGCGACCGCGAAAGCGGCCGGCTCAGCTCGCATGGCCCGGCAGGCGTGGAGACGGTTCTGGCCGTTGTGGATTCTGCGCCGCGTGCCGCAGCAGAGCAGGCCATCGTACGACCGTCGCCGGCCTGGCGAAGCCGCGCGCATTGGCCCCGCTATTAAAAGGTGAAGGCTGTCTACTGTCTACGTGTATCTCCTGCCATGTCTCGGACGTCGGCCTGCAATGGCTCGCTTTTGCTGCAGCAGGCCTGCGCACGGATTGCCGTCATTGGGCGTGGCTGATGACCTCAGGCTTTCCGCCGGGCTCAGCCTCCCAGCACGGCCAGAGATTGTGATTTTCAGGAGACCGCAAGCCCGGCGCCTCACTCGACGACACCAAGATCCACAACGGGCAATCCTCCAACCACTGAGCGCGCGGCACCAGCCATAGCGCCCGCCTGGGACGCCAGCCGCTTGGTTTTTCTGTCATTCGAGATCCCCCGGGGATCTGTGCGCCGCGGGAATGATGGCAGGATGCTGGTCTCTCGTTGCCAAATTGCGACGCCCGCCATGCGACCCGTCGGGTCGCTATCTCAGATCCTCCCTTTGCTTTGCCAGTTGTGCCGGGGTGCACCAGGTAACAGGTGTGGCTGAACTTGTGTTCTAGTTTTTCTCGTCCATCTTCTGCCCCGCCGTGTCTCCGCCGCGCTCGCTATCCATTTGTCAAGAGTTTCATCCGCTCTCCCTTGGCTCCCAGCCGCGCCGAGACGATCGTCTTTTGGTACGCGACCTTTGCGTCGCTGCGTGCAGGCTCAACACCAATGGTTGGCTGCGACAATCGCGACAGGGTGATCTGCGTCGCGTAGGTCCTTGCATGTGTCGTCGTTGATCACGGTTGCACGCGGGTGAGCTGCAAAGTGACCATGCGACGTTCCCCGCTTTCTGTCCCACCCGCGCGGCAACAAGACCATCCAGCAGTGTGGGACGGGCGGCTGCATTGGTCAGTGAGTCCATCAAAGCATGTGTATGAGGGTGTCGTCCACGGATGTGCTCCCTCTAGCCCATTCCTCGACAATGCTCATCGCTGGTTCTGCGATGTGGTGGACCGCACAATGCTGTCTGCTGACAAGCTTGCATCAACAACCGAGATGCAGGGGGGTGTCGCCGAGCCAAGGGGATACTGTGTACCCATCTCTACTCGGCCGAAGGAACATTCCGTGGAGCTTTGCGAAAAGTCTTTTCTCGGAAGTACAACACATAAAGCAAGTATAACAGGGCGACGATAAGTGTCCAGGTTCTTTCGTCTGTTGCTATTTTAGAGTCGCAATTTCGGGTATTGATCAACAAGGCCTCGGGTAAGGCATCGGTGGCAGGACCACGAACAGGATTCAACCAATGAACTTTGCTAATACTACAAGCACAAACTATAATTGGCAAGGAAATAGGGCATTGCGACATCTTCGAAATATTCATAGCCTTGTTTTTCGATTCTTTTGCATAAGACAGTGGCGGGCTTCCGACGTCAGAGGATGCGGCTCCGAGGAACATCTGCCCTGCTTCTTCACAACTTCGCCTTCTTACCGCCCTTGACACCTGTCACTTCCTGATTGCTAATCAAGAAGTCCGGGTACTGGAATTCCTGCCCAGGTCCTGTGCTCGGCATGCGCCACGCTCCTCCGTCCACAACTATAACGTCGCCGTTCACATAGTTGGCGGCGTCACTGAACAGGAAGACGGTTGCATCTGCAATCTCTTTAACTGCGCCCCACCGACCGCTGGGGATACCCCTTCCTGGGTTAGTTGCCGAATCGAGTTTGGACAGCCGCTGCATGCCCTCGGTTCCCGCGATCGGGCCTGGGGCGATGACATTGGAGGTCACTCCGAGCGGGCCTTGCTCGATGCAGAGCGCGGCGGAGAGCGCGTCGACGCCGGCTTTGGCAACGGAGGCGTGGGCCTGCATCGGGGTGCCGGTGTAATGCAGAGTGGCCGACACAAAAATAATGCGGCCGCCTGTGCCGTGTGCCGGGGCTGCGTGCGCGGCGGGAACAATTAGTTTTCAATCTGGGTCGGCGGCGCTCGGCGGCCGAAATGCATGTCTTGCAATATGCTATCGGCGCCGTCCTGGGCCAATTTCGCGGGAGTGCACTTACGAGTCCTGCCGTCAGTCCTGTGTTTCGCAGCTGACTCAAGTAGATAAGGGAGCGTTGCCTTGACAGTGTTGTACGACCCCAGCACATCGATGTCGATAACCGACTTCATCGCATTCGGGCTCAGCTGCGAAATCTGCAAACAGTCAGGAGAGCCATTGCAGCAGCGAGAGAAGCGAAGGACTGCTCACGGGCGCCAGAAAGTTCCCCGCCGCTCCGGCGCTGCAAGAGATGCGTTAGCGACGACTCATGTAAGACCGGCAACCAACGGAGCAATCGCGAGCATTCCCACAGTGCAATGCCATCGCGAAGCCCCTGAAAACATGTTGGTGGAAACTCACATCACAAAGTCGATGCTCCCCAGCTCCTTCGCGGTCCGCTCGGCCGCGGCCGCCAGGTCCTCGGGCTTCCTCACATCGACGCCTCCCAGGCCGAGCACCTTTGCGCCAGGACGGACGGCGGCGATGTCGGCAGCGGCATTCTGGGTCTTCTCGATGCTGCGGCCGATGATGGCGGCGTTGGCGCCCAGGTGCACGAGAGCGCGGACTTGGGCGCTGCAGATGGAGCCCGCGCCGCCAGTGCAGAAGACGACTTTGTTTGCTACACGGTACACTACTCAGCATGCTGCACGTCGGGCCATGTGGAGGAATGCGGGGGGCTCGACCAAAGATTCCGTCTCTCCAGACGTCGCTCACGTACTCGTACTTGGGGACGGGCATGTTTGCTGGTGAAGAAGTGGAAAAGAGGCGCTTCGGGTATTGCTGTGCGGAGACGCAGCTTGAAGCTTTGGAGCTTGAGGCTAGAGGTGTCGTCGTGCAGCTGGGGGTGCGGCGAGTCGCAACAACCGACGGCCGAGGCACACAGGCGCTACCACGCTGATTACTATAGCGCCTGGCGCATTGGCTGGACTGGAACACGCGGCAGAATTCCTGGACAGCAGGACGATAGCTGCGACTTTGCATTTCGTCTGTGATCGTCGAGCAATGTGTTCCTGGGCTGCCAGGGCAGCAGGCCGCGTTGCGGAGATGCTGCATCCGGAGCACCCCACGTCACTGAGCCCGCGGTCTTGGCGGGGCTAAGGCGGCAGCCAGGAAGACGGCCGCCAGCAACAGCTTCGCCAGCACGCATCGCCAGCAATCTCACCCCATCCCACCGCCCCGCCAATCTCACAGCTGTACGAGGAGCCCGTCCTCCCAAGCACCATGGCGCGCACCGTAGCCCTCTGCAAGTTCGTCGGCACCATCAGCCTGGGCCTGCTGACGGTGAGTCCGCCATCTTTTCGCCGCCGCATCCATCCACTCCTCCGCATGCTGATAGCCGCAGGGCGTCTCGTACACGCTCAGCACCACTGCTCTCCCCGCCATTCTCGAGCTGCCCACCGCCATCCACGGCTACACCACCTTCCTGTCCATCCAGTACGCCGCTAAGCGCCACGTCCGCCTGCTCACCGCCACTGCCGTCTCGTCCCTCTCGCTCGCCTTTATCCTCTCGCCCTCGCGCGCCCGCCATCCCTACCTGCTGTGGACCTCGCTCGTCGCCGCTGCCGGCAGCGGTGTCGACTACGCCCTGCGCCAGCACGACGACGATCTGCGAGACGACTCCTCCGGCAACGGCGAGCGCAGCTGGGTCGATCTGGAGAAGGGCGACGACGTCAACGGCGAGATGGTACGGAACGGCGTCGAGAAGTCCAGGATCGCCGAGGGCGCCAGGGCCGCCATCAGCGGTCTGGCTTTCACCCTGGGCGTCATTGGCATCTGGGGCGATGGTGCTTGAAGGCAACGATTGGGAGATAAGAACGACACCTTGATGGAATCGACGACGGACACGATACAACTGGGCGGATATGATGTCGTGGTGTATTGAATCTCTGGGGATGCATTTGATGACAGGCGTGAGGGCGTTTTACTATTTCTCTTTCCCACCTCTTCTCCGATCCCCTGCAGATTATCTCTGCTCTTTGGCCTTTGGCTTCATGTATGAAGTAACAACAAGAACTCCACATAAATCTACTTTCTCTCTTGATATCTTAGATATCATCAGTTTGTGGCTTAATTTCCCCAATGTCCCTTGTCTTCTTTTATCTATCATCGCATTTTCGGCATTACAGTAAATAACCTATCGAGAAACAGGAGGACACGTTTATGACAAAGACCTAGCTCACTGGAACTCTACATGAAGAAAGAAGTGCTACGTTTATAGAGTAGGCGGAAACACCTGAAATTTAGTCCGCAATTCATAGTGTGCATTATTGACCTTATCCAAACCCGACCCTCAATGGCTGGTATTCAGCCTTTTTTTTTCTCCTCTTCTCATGCTCTTCTAGGCATTTATACAACCAGGGAACTAGTAAGGCTCCATTGAACACAGGCTCATGGTAGCATTCACAATTGGTCCGTCCCACCGGCATCAACCAAACATGTTCAAGCAAATACATCTTCTCCAAGCTGTTATGCGGGTAGCCAAGCTGATATCTCCGGTGTTCCTTTGCCTCAACCCTGCTTCTTAAGGATAGGCCCTGACAAAGCTGGCTGGAGGATACGCTCATCTCTCTTACTCGGGGAAAGCTTCTCACCAATTGAAAGAACTCATTTTTCCCAATAGACAGTTCTGATACGACTGTATCGATGTTGAACTCATCACTGTTCGCACAACGCCAATTTTCAGTTAGTCATAATCCAATAATATCATTGAGAACGTTTACTGCCCTGGCCATGGGTGCATAAGCCATCGCTTTCACTCCATCGGCTATCTCCACCGGCACGAACTTTCGCACCACTCCCCACCAAAGAGAAGGATAATAAACAAGAAAGCCTTTCCTTTCTCTGAACTGTAAGGCGTTGTCCAGATCTTTCCACAAAAGTAGTGAATTCCCTATTTGCTCTTTGGCCATGCTATTGGCCGTCGCAACCTGTATGATCTATATTTGTCCAGAATCTACAACATCGCTGCTAATAATTCAATGCCATTTATTGCGGATGTATAAATGCACGGCTCTGAGCATTGAATTCTCTAAAATACTATTTCATACAGCAACATACATTAGTCAGGCTAATGTGATGGAATTCGCATAACAGCACGCCGCATATTTCTCTTACATATTTCCCAAACACTTCATTCGTAATCACAATTCTAAACTCCGTATTACTGTTGGGTTGCTGTAAGTAAATTTTCTTTATATCACGTTGCTTGGTTTCCATTTTTTGGGTTCTGTGATGAATGAAATTCTCTTCTATATTAAACTTTAACGATTGATAGCTTTCCTTTTCGAATATCTGTCGGACGACTCACTTAGTTTTAGAAACAAGCCAAGATATTTGCTTGAGATAATGACGTGTTAAATACTACATGTGGCATATATTCAATGTAGTGCCGAGAAAAACGGGCTGCGCTTCACATGTTTATGTTTAACTGTCCGGGATAATTTTAACACAACAAAGCTTCTTTCAGTGGAATATCGCCTGCCTCACAATGTGCCTCCCGACTGGAGCATCTAGGGTCTAACTTTGAAGTTATAAGGACTTCCAGAACACCTACTGGCACCCCCACCCTATCTCGATAGCTCTTCCACATCGCGCAACCGCCATCATGGGGGGCTCACAACGTACTGAGAGGAGCTCACTCGAGTGCATTCTAGGAGCCTTTCCTGTAGAGTAGCTTGAGTTAGAAGGGGACACTCAGAGCTTAGTTTCGCCTCTTTTACTACTGTCCAATAATCCAGACCAGCACCTGATTGACGCATCAGTTGCAGAGGAACCTAGCGTTTCCACTCCATTCCCACCTCAACTTCATGTTGGAATGCCTAGGAAATTTCCAGAGGATCACTCCGTCTCTCAGGACAGCTATACCGAGTCACATTCAGCTTTCCCTCGGTCACCTTCTCAGTTGAGACAGTCTGACGAATGTATGCAAGATTTGGAACACCCGACTTCTCTCGATTTTGCCTCACCTCAACTAGCCTCTGTTTTGGGTTCTTCAAGTCAAGAAATACATACGAAAAAGAAGCCGGTGTTACCCCAGGCCCTGGGTGGCCACCAACCGTCTGTGATGGGCAACGAGATCAGGATATTGGTCGTCAGTGATGAGTGTATGATTGTTGATTGATGATGGTGGATTGCGGTCCGTGAATCGCCTTTCCTAGACCGCAATCCACGTGCCTGCCTAATCTATCCACGTACGGATCCCGATCCATGACCATACTATCACGTATCGCGTTCCCTGACAGTCTGAACCTCCCCGGGAACAAATGAAGAGGCCTGAGACGCCACGTTAGCACAGTGAAATTATGAGCGGTGAAACTGGAAGGGCTCGACTTGCCATTCCGACTTCAGAATCGAAAAAGTCTTCCAGCAACCAAGTTTCCAGGCACAACATCGTCCTGTCCGGTGATGCTGGTACATTCGACGGCATGTATTTAACTACGACGGGTTGGCCAACTAACAGCTAAGCATGCAAGCTCCAAAGGATCAGAATTCGGAATTCCATCAATACTAAAATAGTCAGGGAAGCATATTACTCTTAAGTGTTAGTTGTTCTATCTGGTGAAGCGTTAGTTTTTCAAAGGTTGAGGTGAAGATAATTTTGTTTATGGTCTCAGAATGTGGTTAAAATGGAGGAAGTTTTTGGCCTTTTGAGATGAATACCAGGTCGAAATTCACAGTCATACTCTCATAGGATTCGTTCTACCCTGGACTGACGGCGTCTACATGCTCAAGCTTTCTGAGCACCCTTCCGTGGACTTATTCAAACTTGTATGCTAAGAACGGGAGATTTTCTGGGAGTAGATATGGGTTAAGAACCCAAGAGCCCTGGTTCACCAGGCGCGGAAGCCGGCGATTTACAGGGTCGACTTGAAGGCGATTTTTAATTTTCCGGATGACACTTCGCTTGGTATGAGGAGCTTGATGCAAGAATGGCAGCCATACTTCTTCGAATGCTCCTGGAGGGACATGGATGACGCTCTGTGCTATCGCATCTGAGCTCGCAGGATGGCCGGCGAAGGTCTGTCCGAGAAAACCACGGATGATCTGGCTTTCTATCTCTGGGAAAAAATTGGCAGGGGGCGAAGAAGGATTCAGCGTACCAAGCTGTCTCCAGGTTCCGATGAAGACGACCATACCTGTCCAGCACAGGAGAAGAAAAAGAGGAAGATTCCGAGTGTTGAAGATGCAGAAGAGCGAGCTTCAATCTACCAAAAGATCGATTAGCGGCAACTGACGGAGCCATCTACTAACACCAGCAGATTTTCCTGCCTCTCCATCCCCTGGCAGATTTCCGAGTTCACTGAAAGGATTCAGATATTTTCATTTCTGTTTTCCCTAGCTTTGCGGATATCGGCACCTTACCGACCTCCTTCCGATTCTCGGCAATTTTATTTCGCATCACAGCACGCGATGGGGAAGGTCCGGCGTGGGCTCTTGGCGATTTGCGGCGTGCAGGGCTTGGTGCTGCAGGAACGGCGCACACATGATTGGCCCACCAACACATGCTTGGAAAAACCGGACAGGGCAGCTGCGACTTCTGCAGAAAGGCTGAGGCGCATATTTCAATGGCATGCGAACGTCGGCAGGCTCCCTCTCCTGAAGACGCGGGTGGCTGAAGTGGTCTGGCGGCTGACCCACGAATCCGGAATGGAGGCGTGCGATATGGCGCGGCGTCCTGCAGCCCTTCATTAGGGCGGCGCTGTTCCAGAGAAAGGCGCGGCTCGTATTCATTGGTGGAATAGATTGGCGGCAGTTGCCAGAAGGCACGCCTGGGCTGCGGCTCGGCCGCTCATCAGGCTGCCCCGCAGCGGGGTCCGGGCCGTGTCATGGGCCCTGGCTCGCCTGGCTGGCCGTTAAAAGGCGCAGCCCGGGCCGCCGCGTTACCCGGCACCGGCTTTCTCGCCCAGAGTCATTGTGTGGCACAGCAGCCAGCTCGACCCCGGATCTGGAGGACTTTTGGGCAACTTCCGAGATTTGGGCCATGTAGTGCAGCCGAGCCGTGCCCCTGCGTCGCTGCCTCGAGATTGACGTTGTGCTCTCGGATAAATTGCCAAACGCCTGCTTCCTGCTGGAGCGGCTGCCTCTTGTTGCTGCTGCTGCTGCTGCACCTCTGCCTTCGAGGACCTGTTTCGTTTTCCAGACCCCGGCCTGAGCAGACTGCGCCCCGGACCAACCATGGCCGCCCGTCTCGTGCTCAGCTCGCTGGGCCTGCTCGTGTCGCTCGCCACCGCCGCCGTAACCAACAGCACGGATCCCTTCCAGCAGAGATGTCTCTCGTTTGAGCCCGAGAAGTATGTCTCCAACTCCACGAGGACCGCCCGCGAGTTCGTCTCCGCCGGCACCACGCTCACCTTCCCGGACAACGACGCAACATGCAACCGCGCCAGCCAGCTGGTCTCGGCCGACATCTGCCGCATCGCCCTGTCCATTCCGACGTCGGACAAGTCCAGCATCACCTGGGAGATGTGGCTCCCGCGTGAGTGGACCGGCCGGTTTCTGGCCACGGGCAATGGCGGCATTGACGGGTGTATGTGTTCCCTGCATCCGGCCCTCCGCACGTGAAGCGATGCACTGACACGCACAACAGGCGTCAAGTACGAAGACCTTGCCTACACCTCTCTGAACGGCTTCGCCGCCGTGGGCGCCAACAACGGCCACAACGGCACGTACGGCAACGCCTTCTACCAGAACGACGAGATCAAGAGGGACTTTGCCTGGAGATCGTGAGCACCCTGACTGAACACCCGCCACGCACTTCACGCTGACACCACCAGCCTGCACGTGTCCACCACGACCGGCAAGAAGCTCGCCAAGCGCTTCTACGAGGAGGACATCGGCAAGTCCTACTACCTGGGCTGCTCCCTGGGTGGCCGCATGGGCATCAAGGCCGCCGAGAAGTTCCCCGACGACTTCGACGGCATTGTGGCAGGCGCCCCGGCCGTGGACTTCAACAACCTGGTCTCATGGAGAGCCAGCTTCTACACCATCACCGGCGCGCTCGGCTCCGAAAACTTCATCTCCGCCGACACGTGGAAGACCACCATCCACAATGAGATCCTTGCCCGTGAGTCTTCCCCTTGAGAGCCGTGTGCGGCAACCGCAATGCTCACCCCGCCCCCAGAGTGCGACGACATCGACGGTGTCTCGGACGGCATAATCGAAGACCCCACGCTCTGCCACTTCCGGCCGGAGACCCTGCTCTGCACGGCCACCAGCAGCAACGCCACCAGCTGCCTCAACGCCGTGCAGGTCGGCATCGTGCGCCAGATCTTCAGCCCCTTCTTCGGGCTCGACAACGCGCTCATCTTCCCGGCCATGCAGCCGGGCAGCGAGACGGGCGCGGTCGAGAAGCTCTACGCCGGCAAGCCGTTCTCGTACTCGGACGACTGGTTCAAGTACGTCATCTACGACCCGTCGTGGGACGCGTCGACCTTCACCGCGCTCGACGCGCTGGTGGCGGACGCGCGCAACCCGGCCAACATCCGCACGTGGCCAACGTCGCTGGCGCGCTTCCAGAAGCGCGGCGGCAAGCTGCTGTCGTACCACGGGCAGCAGGACAACCAGATCTCGTCGTTCAACACGCCGCGCTTCTACGAGAGCCTGCGCCGCGGCATGCGCTACTCGTACGCCGACACCGACGCCTTCTTCCGCTTCTTCCGCGTCAGCGGCATGAACCACTGCAACAGCGGGCCCGGCGCCTGGGTGCTCGGCCAGGGCGGCGGCGCCCCCGCCGCCGGCATCCCCTTCACCCCCGCCAACAACGTGCTGGCCGCCATGGTCGCCTGGGTCGAGGACGCCGCCCCGCCCGACTCCATCACCGGCACCAAGTTCGCCGGCGACGTCGTCGCCGACGGCGTCGCCTTCCAGCGCCGCCACTGCATGTACCCGCGCCGGAACACCTTCCTCGGCGACGGCCGCGACCCGAACGATCCCGACAGCTGGGAGTGCAGGTTCGTCGACGACGGCGAGGGCGGCTTTGGCGGCGTGGGCGGCGGCGGGTGGCCGCCCAAGGGTGGGAATCCTTGGGGGAGCCCGTGGTGGGCTTGAAGAGGAGGAGTTGCGGTGTGTTGACGCTATCTTATTGTAACTTGCTTATAGCTATTTTTTCTTCTTCTCAATCGTAACTTGGAGCGTTCCTATCTTCCATCCAGGCGTGTACACACAGAGGTGCGGAATCTACCGCCCAAGTAGCCGACGATGGAGTCACCAGCCACACACACGCTCGGCCGGAAGATCTGTGCAGAGGGCATGCAAAGCGGCAGACGCCGCGAGTGAGACCAAAAGTCAGGTCAGATCGTTCTGGAGCATCCCCTGGCGATTTGCGAGCGCTGGCGATTGAGCGAGCCGTGTGGGGCCTCTCCACGGCCCTGACTCGATCGATGCACGCCAGGAGATCAGGAACACGAGCAACAATGAGACCTCGCGCAGATATCACTTCCCTCGTCAACTGCAAGCGTGAAAACGACGGCCGTTGAAGATTTTTCCAGGCCGAGGCGGAATCGGCAGGGCGGGTGAAGTGGTGGTGTGTCTGCAGAAAACAAAAAGCACACCCACGGCGCGGCTGTTGCCAAAAAGTAAAAGGGCCAAGCCGGGTAAAACGGTCCTGTCAATCTTCAGATACGGCGGTGAGGATCCACATCAATGCGGCACAGCCCGCTCCCGGTCCTTGTCGTTGCTATCCGTCGTCGGCGGGCGGCGTCGGCGGCGGCGGCTTTCGTCTCTTTTGTTCGGATCGCGGAAGATGAAGGGTGGTGAGACTTCCGTCCGCGCGGACCGGCAGGGGTGCTGGGGAGTGGCTGGCTGGTCCCGAGTGTCGGGTTGGTCTGGATCGTGGTTGCTTGAGCTTGCGTGTCTGCCGGTCGCGTGGCCTTCAGGCTCTCAGGTGCCGAGCAAGTGCTCCACGCTCTCTTGCAGCTGTTTGGATGGTGGAATGCGTGGACCGTCGAACGGGATATCAGGCGCCGATGTGAGTCTTCCTTTTCTCCTTTTTTTTTGTATCCTCATGTATCTCGTCTCAATGTTTGTGCCAAACATCTATGTGAAAAAGAAAAGAAAAAAGACAAAGGAAAGAAATGTATATGCACAGCAGAAGAATGGCAGCAGCCTCACCGTTTCCTTGCTCTTCCCTCAGTTCCTCCTCTCCTTCCCATGAAACTCCAACACTTCATATTCCACCGCCTGCCCCGCTCCGCTCCCAAAGCTTTCTCTTTCCTCTGCCACCACCCCTACTCCGCCACCAGACATGCTTCCCCCTCGACTCGCCACCAACCGGCTCTCCATCTCTATGTCCATGGCTCTGCTCATCTTCCTGTCTCTCCGAGACATATGCGTGCCCGTGCCGCCAAAGCTCGACAGCTTGGAGTTGGAGTAGCCGCCGCCGGTGCGCGTGCTGACGAGTAGATCGGCGTTGGAGCGGCCGGTGGCGATGTTGTACAGGAACTGGAAGCACGGGCGCATGACGACGAGCGAGGCGGCGATGATTCCGACGTCCATTTCGACCATTGCAATGGTGTTGGGGATGGTGTTGGCCCCTGGGTGTGGCTGTCAGAAACCACGAGTATGAAGGATGGAATGGTGGTGAGAGCTTACATTGCGGATCTGACTTTGCTGCTGGATCGGGGTAGAATTGTAGGACGAGACGGGTGATGGCGCAGCTGGTGTGTCTGGATGAGGGACGTTAGCGGAGGGCCGAGATGGCGAGTGGAACATGACGTACACAAGGCCGAGCAGGATGAGGAAGAGTAGCTGCTTGATCTCTGGCCGCTTGTCCTTCATCTGGAAGAGCGCAGGCAGCGGGATCGCGATGACCATGATGCTTGTAATGATGTTGACGGCATGCCCGCTGAATCTGAACTGCACGAGGTCGATGCAGTTGCCAGGCGTCTTGGAGAAGTACGACTTCTCGATCGGCGTACACTGGAAGATGCTGACAATTGTTGCGGCACCGTAATAGCCCACAACAACAAAGGTCGTCAAGTAGACGAGGACGCGTGTGATGCGCACGGTGAGCGAATCAGCTCGTTTGAAGAGCTGGGCGTAGACCAGGCAGAGGGATAGTTTAGTGAATAGGTAGGTCGGCTTGAAGACGACCATGTTCGCGAAAGAAAGCTGCAGTTGATCAGTCACTGTGCTGTATGCATGGGAGGTTTGGTTGTCTTACTTTCTTTGGAACAGTTGAGGCCTTGATTGATGCTGGAATGTCTGCGGCATGCTGGCCGTAGCCATACTGGATAACGGCTTGGAAATGTCAGACATTTTTGGGTGTGAATGCGAAGGCTGGCATTACTCACGTATGACGTTGAAGCACTCTTGGGCTATCGAGCATGCCTGGCATAATCGTCAGAAGAGGAAAAACACCAGCGGCGACGGCGCATACCAGGGCAATGAGAATGCAGTAATCCGAAAGATCCAAGCGCCTGCGATATCCT
Source organism: Neofusicoccum parvum (assembly GCA_020912385.1). NCBI lineage: Eukaryota > Fungi > Ascomycota > Dothideomycetes > Botryosphaeriales > Botryosphaeriaceae > Neofusicoccum > Neofusicoccum parvum. Next base: position 758,317 of record CP087219.1, on the reverse strand, counting down.
CGAAAGCCAAGACGCAGGCCCACGAGTAGGATGGCGAGCGAGCCAAACACGAAGGTGTTCCAGAGCAGGACTGGGCCCCTGTCCTCTCCGGCCATGGCGATCTCTGGTGCTGTTGATCGGAACCCGGGACAGAGGGATTGACGGCGGAAAGGCGGGATTCAAGCATGGCGAAAGACGAGGTCTGTGAATGTTTTAAACATCTTGCCGTCCTTTTTCCCACGCGGGGCAGAGTCGGGGCGCAAAATCATAGGGCTCGCTTGGGGTGATGAGCAGATGCGCATGCAGGACTTCGCAGGGACGTCTCGGTGGGCTGACTGGAAATGCTTTTTTGCCGACCTGTGGCTCAGCCAACATGAGTCCCGGTGGCAGAGCCGGAAGAACCGTGGCCCATGTCTCGCCTTCCTACTGGGGCAGAACTAGAGGAAGTCTGGGTGCGTGGTGGTTGACTCGTGCTCGCAGAGCCAAGACGGACTTGCGAGGCCTTGACGCCGTCTGATCGCCGACATGGAACACGCGCCTGGAAATTTGAAGGGAGCGCGCGGGAACGTGCCGCACAAACGGCGCACTAGCCCTGGAGAGATTCGATCTCCTTAATTCACCTTGCTAATGGCGTTCTGGATGCTGGTCGGATGGGACCTGCCTGAAGCAGGCCGCCGCTGCGAAGAGTTAGCTAATCTGTGCAACGGGCACGACGCCTCAGCCGGCCATGCGTTTACGTACCTAAGAATCAGGCAGAAGGGACAAATTCCGCGTCACCTCACAAGACGCAGTGCCTCATCCGCCAGCGGGGTTGGCCGGGCCCGTGCCGCATTGGCATCGGGCAATCACTTCAGGGTAACAGCTCCGGGCCTGAGCGTGCCCATAGCCGCTTTCAGATCGTGGCTGTGGGTGCGGCTACGTACACGTACGTGTATGAATCGTTCCGTGCGGCAACCCGGCTAAAATGATTGTAGGTGTGGCTGGAGTGCTGGCGTACGGCCGGCAAACAGGATAGATCCCGGCTGCTTTGTATGCGGGACGGCTACCCGACATTTGATGTGGATAGGTCATGAGTGAACACGATCGGCGGTTGTTCCCATATGGTTTGAAATTGGCGGGTTTCTCCTCGGCATTCGGATTCGGACAGCCTTACAAGGCGAACTGCAAGTGGATCCCGTCATCTTGTGGTGTGGACGCTTGCTTCCGATCTGCTGCCCGATTCCCGCCTCTCCCCCACATCCTTCTTGATCCTCCCTCTGGCCAAAAATGCCGTATTCTGAGAGCCCGAAAGAATGAATCAGACGAAGCATCTCCATCTGCCTTGCTCGCGGTAAGTGCCATATTTAGCCCATTAGGCCTCCCGAAATGCAACCACAAGAATAGAAATCAGGCTGGACGTATGAATCGCTGTTGTTCTCCTTGTGCTCTCTGGCTACTTTATGCCTCCAAATTTTGAATCATGTTGTTACTACGTTGTCCTTCCTGATCCTCTTTTGATCAAATGCTAGTGCAATGTCTTGTGGACACATTAGCACGCATGGCTTTCCGACGAAGAGCCTCGCCACGGTAGCGCTGGGAATAGAGGGTTGAAAATATGGTAAGAAGCACCTGCATCGAGAATACAGTCAGCTATAAAACAGTTTTGACCACTCACAATGTGCTCTCATGGGCCAAGTCCAGGTGAAAGACGATGCTTTTGATTATTTCTCGCGATATCCAGATTGAGTTGGCTTAAACCACTCTGCCCCGGATCGGCCAGCTTCCTACTGTCTTCCAGAAACTCCTCGAGTCAATCACTCTCCCGAGAGTTTCGGCGCTCCTTGGGAGCGCCCGGACATGCCCCTCTTCCATAAGCTCAGCCACCCATTTCCTGTAGTCCAGCTTCGCCGCCTCTTCCTCGCCAAGCGTCTCTTTTGCCTTCTCCTCAGCCTCAGGTGCCCACGCGTGAATCAGATCCCACCAATCGTACACATGCAGATCAGTCACAACCCATCTCTTCCCCGGTGTAAACTTCCGGTGCACCGCAATGATGGCGCGCGCAACGTCTTCGCCGTGGACGAGGTGAAGAGCGTTCTTTGCCTTCACCTGGTCCTTGGTCTTCGCCACCCGGGTGACCCAGGTGTTTGGTCTGCGGCTGCCGCCATACAGGCCGGAGAGGTTAAGAACGCATCCAGACACACATTCGCGCAGCTCGTCCTCGGCAACCGCACGATCGTTCTTGGTGTCATAGGATGAATCACTGGTGTTCCAGTGCGGGTCCGCGAAGATTTGGGAAGAGCCCAGCTGGATCCAGTTGTTCTCGTCGCCGTGGCTCTTGCGGTACATGGAGGTCAGCTGGCGGGATTGGCCGGAGCCTTTGAGCGGGAAGGTAACGAGGACGGTCTTGGCGGAGGGCAGCTTGTCGTACTGCTCCTTATCGGAAGAGCTGGGGTCGAACTTGAAGGGGATGGTGCCGTCGTGGCCAGTGGTTGTGGTGGCGGCCCAGCTGATGGCGTCCTGGTCGAGCTGCGGGATGAGGAAAGTTGCGGTCCATCCGCTCCCCAGGATGAGCAGGTCAACGGCTTTGGGGGACATCCTGATCATTGGAAGGATTCTCTCTGGGTCAGCACCTCTCAATGGGTCCTGGCGAGATGGTTGTTTGGGTGCAAAGTGATGATCTCACCGCGGCGGGGAATTTATGGATGGCGCCAGGCCGGATTGGGCAAGCGCTGCCGTCCCGCCCTCGCACTTCTTTCTCGCCGCAACTTGTCCATCAACATCCCACTTGCAACCCACTGCTGTATAACAACAGACATACCTTCGGTGTCGCTAGTACCTCGCTTGCCCGGCAACCCGCAGCTGTCCTCGGCCTGCGCCACTTTACAAACCACAAGCCTCGGCAGATATTGATCTCGGCCCTGGCTAGTTTTACTCTCCGCACAAAGGCAGGGTCGCAATACTATATTGTCTTTATTCCTTTACGAAGCATACGACCGTCTGGCATAGTTGCAAGAGCGCTTTGGCCGGTCTCTTCCGCCGCGCGAGTGGTGGCAAGTGTGCCGCTATACGCACCCCCGGCACTTTGTGCCCCGTCCCACCATCAGCCATCGTATGATATACCTTACAGATTGAACGCATGCTACGGACCCGCCAATGGCCTGGAGTATTGACACTGAGATGGTTGGGGTGGTCTGGACATGGTCGGAGACGGTTAGTTGTTCCCCTGCGCACCTCTCTGTAGATAACCTTTACCACCAACTCCAACCACCACGTACGACCACAGGTCGCAGAATCTAGGGCTTCCCGTCCGCTCAGCCGTACTCAAGCTGCGAACCGGCCGATTAGTACTCAAGTGGGTGACCATTGGGGAATCCCGGCTGTTGTACGTTTTTTTTTTGTCCAGCGCGGTGTTGTGGACCCATTTATTTCCTTTTTAGGAAATCGGACCGAGACTCTCGGACCGCAATACGAGTACGTGCGTGCTCAGAATGTCCTGGAGAGCGGGGTGTCTTGTGGAAGCCATGGCAATGGTGTGGTTGGAGACAGACTCCACAAGCCCTCAGAGACCCCGGTTTCCTTGGAAGACACGCCGCCTTCCAGCAGAATTCGTCTTCAAGCCACTTCTACTGGACACACTGTTCGTTCTTCTGGCCTCATGACCCTGGAAGTAGTAATTGCGACTACTTCGACGGCAGTGCGTCACGAATAGCCAGTGTAAAATTTCAACTCGACCGTCCGCATTGTATAGGCTGGACGGCATTCCTACTGAGAACGGACCGATACAGGAAGACGCCAGGAACAACAGAGTCAGGCTAAATTATGCAGACTGCGGTAAGTGGTTGCTGATGGAATTGAGACAACAGCATCATGGTGGGTTGGTTCACAGCACGCACTGGGAAGTAGTGAAATACCTCTGGTGTGGACTATGGTCTCTTCCTTAAACTTCATCTTAGTCAAACACTTCCCTTGCACACTGCCGCTTTTCACTTCCCTCCATACTAAACCGCGTCATCCTTTTCTGACGCGTACCTTCATCATCTTCCACGTAATGACCGTCAATGACTAGCGCTAATCCTGTCCGTTAATCACCCGCTTCCATATGCCATCGCCAAGGAAAGCTGCTCTTTCAGGATCAGACCGACTTTGACCAGCAATGAGCACCCATGATGGCCCTCACTGTCTCGCAAAAATGTCCTGCAGGACGGCGTCAACCGCAGAAGGCCAGCCAGCAGCAAAGACGGTTGAGCCTGTCCACAAGATTAATCGACAGAAGGACAAGCAACGGGAAGCACGAGTGAACTTCTTCGCGACGTTGATCCGCAGCATCGCAGTGCAGGCCAGACAAGTGCAGAAGGAGATCATCCTCTTAATTTTCCTGCTCATCGAGCTGTGTGAAATAAGCGTTGGGCATGGCAGGTCGACAGAAAAGATGAAGACCTGAAGGGCAGTTTTATGTGCCAAGTCTGTCTGTGAGCAGAGGGCACATGAAGGCGTGGGCCATGGAAGGTGCATGTGAACCTGGAAAATGGTCTTGGCGAACGATAAGTCCGATGATTGGAAATTAAGAGCAGTTGGGGGATCATATCGTGATAAGATCCTGTTCCACGCATCTTGCTAATGCGAATGCGGCTGTGGTTCCGCTGGATAGTGGCAGAGAGAACATGGACGAGAAGGTCAGTATTTCTCTGGATGGTCGAAGAACAAAGTTGCTTCCTTCTTTGGCCTGGCGGTCTGCGAAAACTGACAACGAGCTTTCACAAAGCAGTATGCATGGCCACGCAAGCGTTGGAGCTCGAGAAGGTGTATGCCGATGCGGTTCGGCTTTAAGGGCGGCCATTAAACAACGACCAAGGGCCGTGAAGAATCGGCATTCTTCAACTCCGACCCGGCAGTGTTGCCCAATGGCGACTGGCACGATCTGACTTCAAGGCGGGAGGGCCTAAAACGCGAGGGTCCGAAGGGTGGGCAGAGGGCACGCAAGACGCCATCGAATACTCCGATCACACAATAACAGCCGAAAACGCCAAGAACAGCGACACCACCACAACACTGACGAATAGCAGCCCGGCAGTATCCAGTTTAACACGCTGCCGCATTGCAAATCGCAAGCCCCAATTGTCCATTCCCCAATGCACAGCCCCCGCCGAGTTTGTGCAGATGCATGCCATAGGCTGATCTCATCGCGACAGTGCGTTTATCAGCCCGCTCTCAGTTACTCCCGCACCATGCGTTCCCCGCTTTGTACCGCCCACATGCCCGGGACGCGGATGCACGCTCTGGCTGCCAATTGCGTCTTTTATCAACCCAGCCTCGTTTGTCGTCATGCCACGTGAGATGCCGACTTATCCATAGTGATGCGATTTGTTCCTGCGACAACAATCCCATGAGGCTTGTCTGGACGTCGAGTATATATCTTACCCGCTCCAGGCATCCTTCAAGTCGTTTTTCAGAACTAATTCCCAGGTCTCCTCTGTTTTCCAACATCCAGAAGCTTCCACCATGGCTCCCTCCGCGATTGAACACGAGGTCGTCGTGCCGTCGTCAAAGTCCGAAGTCCCTCACCGGGAGCCTCTGAAGCTCTCTGGCGCTCTCGACAAGTACGAGTCGTTCGAGGTGACGCCCATCATCGGCACCGAGTTCAAGGATGTGAACCTTGCGGAGTGGATCAACGCGCCCAACTCTGACGAGCTGCTGAGGGATCTTGCCATCACCAGTAAGCCACCCAAGACCGGCACTATCAGACAGCAGTACTCACGCATCCTTTTTCCCAGTCTCCCGCCGCGGGGTGGTCTTCTTCCGGGCGCAGGACGACCTGACCAACGAGCTCCAGAAGAAGCTCAACCACCGGCTCGGCGAGCTCACGGGCAAGCCGTCGACGTCGTCGCTGCACATCCACCCGATCCTGAACGACGACCGCGAGCTGGGCGGCAGCGACCCGGAGATCAGCACGATCAGCTCGGAGCAGCGCAAGAAGTACTACGACCCGGTCAAGCACTTCGCGCTCAGCGACAAGAAGCAGGAGTCGGCGCAGTGGCACTCGGACATCCAGTTCGAGCCGGTGCCGGCCGACTACACGTCGCTGCGGCTGGTCGAGCTGCCGCGCACGGGCGGCGACACGCTGTGGGCCAGCGGCTACGACCTGTACGACCGGCTGTCGGCGCCGTACCAGCGCTTCGTCGAGACGCTGACGGCCGACTTCGAGGCGCCCTTCTTCAACGACGTCGCGGCCAAGGGCGGCTTCGGCGTCTACACCAAGCCGCGCGGCAGCCCGCACAACGTCGGCGAGGTGCTGCGCGCCACCCACCCCGTCGTGCGCACCAACCCCGTCACCGGCTGGAAGAGCCTCTTCCCCGTCGGCGCCTTCCCCAAGACCGTCAACGGCCTGACCAAGCAGGAGGGCGACCACCTGCTCAAGTGGTTCCTGGACCTGGTCTACAAGAACCACGAGCTGCAGGTGCGCTTCCGCTGGCGGAACAAGAACGACATCGCCATCTGGGACAACCGCAGCGTCTTCCACACCGCCACCTTCGACTACGACAACATCGGCCCGCGCTTCGGCAACCGCGCTGTCGGCATCGGCGAGCGCCCGTACTTCGACCCCAAGAGCGAGTCGAGGCGCGTGGCGCTGGCGAGGGAGGAGGAGGAGGCCAAGGCCAGGGCGGAGGCAGAGGCATAGAGGAAAAGAAAGAGGAGGCTGCGGGTGGGAATGATACCGAAGGAACTCACGTCATGTTATTTACGAGAATGCTAGTTATGAGAGCATGAAAGCCTTTTCCTTTTGCTTCGATTGAGGTTTGAGGACGTGTGAGTGCATTGCTTGGCGCCCTTTTCTGATCCCGATCCTGCATATCACATCCCCTGGTGCTCGCCAGAGCGGAAGAGCTTGACGGAACACACGGGATGATGCCGTTTCTGGGTGCACGGAGAGGTAGACAGAACATCGGGTTCCCGCACGCGGCCCACTGACTGACGGCCGCAAAGCTTGTCGACCTGGAACCAAGCGGAAATAACGATTCCACTGCAGGCTTCCGCGGGGCTTCCGCGGGGACGCCTCTCTTTGACTGCAGCGCCGGCGGCATCTTAGCGTGGGCTGGTGCAAGCCTTAGCCTGCTGGCAAGCGCGAGCCCCAGTCACTCGCGGTTTCTGCCCCCAGCGACCTGCTCCGAAGCCTCAAACCCCATCCTGCGCCGCCGAGCCGGTTCTGCACTGGAGCGCGTTGCCGGCAGGCGGCTGCCCAAGCGGGAGGCGCGGGACGCATCCGGGCGCCGAGCCGACCTGGGTGACGATGAACTCGGCCGCAGGGTGGTCGACCAGCGCAGCGGCAGCGCCACCGCATGGCTTCTCCGCTATCGAAAGCAGCCGCACTTTAAGGTTGACGATCTGCATGGCCGCATGTTCCTGGCCCTCCGCGCCATCCATCCTGGCATTTCCTGCCAGTGCTTCCCATTGGCCCTGCGCCTCAGGAACGATCACGCTCCCGCGAGAGGACGATCGCGCTGACATGCCTAGCCGAGGAGTTCGCCGCTGCGCCACGTGCAGAGTGAGAGGGACGGCCTGCGCGGTCCTCCGTTTGTGTTTCAAGTGACGGTGGTGAGCGTGCCGGGCTTGCCGTTTCGGGCACGGTGCTGGCCGCCACTGGGGAGCTGGAGGCCTGGCCTGGCCAGCCCGCGGCCTCTGGACTCTGCACTTTATAATCCCAATCCGCCCCGCGCGCCTGCTGGGCCCTGCGGGAGACTCGGAGAGACGCTTTCTTTCGCCATGGGGAAGACGCTGATGCCGCCGCCCGAGCTCATCCTCGCGTGGCAGACGGATCGGGACGCCTATCCTCGCGGCGTCCGGCAGGACTGGTTGCTGGTGGTGCTGGCGAGCGTGTTGAGCGCGCTCACCGTCGTTGTGGTCTTCACCCGTTTGATTGCACGCCTCAGGGTCCAGCGTAGTCCGGGGTTGGACGATGTCTTCATCACCCCAGCCCTGGTAAGTCATGTCAGCGCGCTGGAGTGAGGGAAGCATGCTCACAGCCCAAGATCTTCACCCTCGCGATGAACGTCCTCATCGCCTACAGCAAGTTTGCCCCCCGCACACACAACCTCCCCTCAACTGACGCCTTCCGCAGCATCAAGACATGGCTTCGACCGACACATCTGGGACATGTCGCCGGCAATGGCCGTCGATCTCCGCAAAGTACAGCCTCTGCACCCAAGCCCACCCCTCAACAACCACAACAGCACTGACCCCTTCCTCGCCAGTTCACCTTCGCCACCTCCCTCCTCTACATCTGGGGCACCGGCCTGACCAAGCTCTCGGTCCTCCTCTTCTACCGCCGCCTCACCGCCGCCTCGCTGCCCACGCCCTTCCTGTACGCCGTGCACGCCTCCCTCCTCTCCGTCGGCGGCTACGTCCTCGCCTTCACCGCCTCGCTCCCGCTCACCTGCGCGCCCGCCGCCGCCTACTGGCGGCAGGTCGACCTGGCCTGGGCGGCCGCCCACGCCGGCCGCTACCGCTGCGCCGACGAGGCCGCCGCCCTCGCCGCCGCCAACGCCGTCTCCGCGGCCCAGGACTTCCTCGCCTGCGCCCTGCCCGGCCTGCTGTTCTGGAACCTGCGCGTGCCGCGCCGCCGGAAGCTCGCCATGGCCGCGCTGCTGGGCGTGTCCATCTTGTAAGCTTGCCGCTCTCCCCCCCACCTCCTCCGTCCCGAGAGAGATGGAGAAAAGGAAAGCTGACATCTCCGACAGCCCCTGCCTCGCCGGCGTCCTCCGCCTCGTCGCCCTCCGCCGCGCCGCCCACGCCACCTACGACATCCCCTGGGCTATGCGCCCCGCCTGGGTCTGGACGCTGGTCGAGGCCAACGCCGGCCTGGTGTGCGCGTCCGCGCCGGCGCTGCGCGTGCTCTTCAAGCGGACGCCGGCGCCGTCGCGCTCGAGCGCCGGGGACGAGGAGGGCGCGCCGGGCGCGGTGCGCACGATCGGGAGCGAGTCGACGGCGCCGGGGATGAGGGAGGTCGGCCGCGGGATGGCGGAGCTGGAGTTGAAGGGCGTGGCGGAGTGGGAGGAGCGGCGGGGGGAGGGTGGGTCGGCGACGCCGACCGAGTCGATGCGGTCTGAGGAGGGGAGGGAGTTGGATGAGAGGAGGTTGGTTTGGTGGGGCTGGAGGGGCCAGGAGCTTTGATTTGAGATGCCCCCCGGTCGTGTATGAGCCTGCTTCCTGGGAGTGCGCTTGGATGGTTGACGTTCAACTTCGCCTTCGCCTGTGTGCAGGAGCCTACGATGGAGGAGTCTGACGAAATCTGCAGCACACTCATCACGTACCGTATGCGAGCCAAGCAAACCATCGTGTATTCATGTCTCCCTCCGACACGAGAGGAGAGGAGAAGAAGAAAGGATACCATAAGTTAACCTTCCATAACCCCTCCCTCGTCCTAGAGATATACATTCGTCACCCTCCCCATTTCCTCTCCCTCCGCGGATGCGACTAGATGCACCGAAAGGCCCCGACCCAGTTGAGCGCGGGGAGGAAGGAGAAATAGCGATGGTAGCAATGATGCTGGTGGCTAAATAAGCGAGAGAATCAAGAAAGGATGAGAAAACGCCTGGTATCCACCCCATGACACCCGCCGCCCGCAACCATTCCATCCTCCCTCGAATCCATCCCGTCCATCCCTGATTCTGGAATGGCAAACTTAAAACTAGTGCGTACTATAACAGACATCCCGTTTCGCCGAGCCGATAAAGCGAAATTTGACTGAAGAGAAGAAGGGAGAATGGAGAAAGTTAAAGACAGGACGTTAAAGAAGCGCCAGGCGCCAGCATGGTGTATGGTATGATTGACTTTCATTGAAGTTCTTTGACTCCCCAGATTTCCCCCTTTCCCTGAGAAGAAGTTTTCCCCGCTCGCACCGTGTAAATGCAAAAAAGTGATTTTTGGCTGTGATTTGCACAAAGCGTTCAAAGGATTATCGAACATGTTGGATCGACGTTCCGTATTCCATGAGGAGAGAAAACGAGGAAAGACCGAAAGCCGGGACTGTTCCTCTCGCTGTACTATCCCCTTCATTCGCCGGAATCACCCTTGTCGTCATTAGCACTGCTCTTGACGGCAATCTTGATCGCCATTGGTTTTTGTGGCCCATCCTTGCCACTGCTGACGTTCTTTTTCCTCTTGAGGCCAGTGTTTGCGCTCGTGGTGCTAGCGTTGCTGCCCACACTGCTGACCGAGGAGCTGCGCCGCTTGCTACTCGCCGAAAGCTTGCCGAGTTCGTCTTCATCATCTTCCTCACGACGCCGTTTTTCTGAAAGCCTTTCCGGAGGGGGTGTCGACGGGACAGGAGTCTGGTCCCGCGGTGGTGAACCTTGCGGAGATGTTGATGTGGGTGGCGTGGGTGGAGCTGCTGTTGCAGAATCCTGTGCTTGCTGCTCCGAGGATGGCCTTGCGTTGGCAACGCCTTCCTGGAGCACATCCATCGAGTCTTCGTCATCCTCGGGATAGTCGACGAGCGGCCGAGCGCCGTTTGCTAATGGCTTCCCTGAATGTGACGGCAGCGTGGTTTCCTCCTCATCATCGGAGCCGTTGAAGTACGCTTCTTCCTCCGCATCCATGTCGCGAAGGCCTTGCAGACGGCCGCCATTCATGGGGTGCCGACCCGGCTCCGTTTCGTCGCTAGCAAACGAGTTGTGGGCGGTAGTATCGGGCCGCTCATGCAACTGCTCGTATCGGAGAATGAGGTTTTGGAACGTTGGCACGTAGGTGATTCCCTCCAATCTCTCCCTGTAATTCTCAACGAGGTGGTTGATGATGACCTTGATGTTCTCGCGCTTGACAAACTCAAAGAGTTCGAGGCATGCTGAGTTAAGCAGGTTGTCTCGCGGCATTGTCTCGAAGACGATGTTAAGAATAGGATCGAAGAGCCGGTTGCTGATGATCTGACGGTTGTGGAATTCGTCGTGTAGTCCGATGCAGGTCCGGAAATATTTTAGCGCAGTGAGTTTGAGATGCTTTTCAGGACATGCCATAAGCTGTGCAACGCGGCACGCCAGGCCTTCTGAGAGAACGAAGTACTTGCTCCTGAAGGAATGCTGGCGGATGAAGAAACAGAGAACCTCCACCAGATGCGAGTAGAGAGACACCTCTTGGATGGTTAGGTTTTCCACTGTAAAAATTTAGTAGGCATAACATAGAACTTCCTTGAAGGCAACCTACTGGAGTCGCGCCCCTCAAGATCCTTGAGAGGTTCGAAGAGCTTCTTTGAAGACTCCTCATAGAAATTCTGTATGAAGGATTCTGTTTGGGGTGCGGATGTGGTGCCGTTCCGAACCTTCGCGAGGAACTCGCTGTTAGCACGACCGAGAGTCTCAATCGTGGCCGTGTTGGCATTGGGATCCAGGAGCACCTTGATGGCATCGGCCATCTGTGCCTTGACGCCCAGATCCGTCTCGACCAGAAGCAGCTCGATCAATGTGTCCGTAAGCGGCTTAGTCTTGTCATTGATAGCCTTGAAGATCTGGCTGCGCATCATGATGGCGTCGTGGTCGATCAGGGCAACCAGTATGTCGGTTCCTGCGACGCGCACGGCGGCGTCCGAGTGCCGGAGAGCGAAGGTGATGACGTTGAAGAGACCTCCGCTGAGAAAGTTCGAGTACAGCTGCGCGCGTGCTTGTGCCTGCAAGCTCTTTGCAATAGTGCAACATTGCTGAATAAACAGCACTGCGTCCTTCTTCCGCTGGGTGCTGTTTTCCTGCGGGGTGAATATGCTGAACAACTCCTTCAGAAATGCCTGGTTTTGCTGTAGATGCTGGACAATATCAACCTGATGGAAGAATATAAGAGAGTTCAGAACCGAAAAAGTTGGGTCGTCGAGAATGCGCGCTAAAACGACGTCTTTGAGGTACTGCAGCCGGTACGTGTAGTGGATCTTCTTCTTGATGAGCGGGTCCTCAATCTTCACAACCTCCTTGAATCTTGACTCGTCCGCCAGGTACTGCCTGTGGTTCGCCTTGTGGCTCGGGAAGTCAGGGTCGTACTCAAGCGCTCCGACAACGCCAATGATGACCTCGTCAGTCACGGCATACTCGATGATGGCGGTGTCGTTGAGCAGAATGAGCGTCTTCATGATGTTGCACAAGCGATGCAGGTCTTCCAGGCTCTCCAGATCCTCGGCCATCTCCACGAGCGGAACAAGCTTCGTTATGTACCCGGCCTGGACAATGAACTTGGCCAACGCGTCGCGGCCTTGAGGCGTGTTGTTCGCGGCGCGCATCATCTGCTCGAGGTCGGGAAGGTTGCCGAGCTCGGGATCGGGGAGCATGATCGGGTTCATGTCCATGACGTCGTCTGAGAATCCATCGTCTGGCGCGCCAAAGTCAGCACAGAAGAAATGACGCGCTTGCGCGGGTGGAGACTCACCAGCTCCTGAAAGCGAGATTAGGTGGGATTGCACCTCACTGACGAAGTCCCTAGGAATGCGGTTAGCAACCCCCGTAGGCCTGGCCGGGCGCGACAGCATACCATATAGCCCCACAGCCCTCTGCCTCCTGGAAGCTAAGCGCCATATCGGTGCCATTCTGCTCAGTCCACACGATGAGCGTATCTGCGCAATTCTCAGCATGTCCCATCCGCCAGTTGGTGCCGCAGCTTCCTGTTTCACCTTGTTGCTTCTGATATCCATCATCCTTGGTGACGCGGGTCTCGAGCAGGGTGCGTATTGGCTCGTCTTCGGACTGGACGTAGATGCGCGCTTCATCCTGCGGGTGGCAAGGCTCGTCAGCACGTTGCGCAGCAGCAGCGGCGGCGGCGGCGGCAGCAGCAGCAGCAGCAGGGTCGCGCGCGCGCGCACTGGGGGCGGCTTGGGCAGGCATCACGACATACATTCACCATGGTACCGGTGCAGAAACCGGTACCTCTGTCAAACCAGTCGCCATTCTTAAGCTCGTAGACCTTGACGCGCTTGCGATCGTTTGCCGGCTGCGCGGCCAGGGCCATAGTGGGCGCGAGGCTGCCGTCCTCCCGTCACTCGGGCTTTGGGCCGAGACGGTTGGAACAGCTGTGCGCCCGACGGATGCGACCTTGGTCGGGGAGTGGAGATGGCGATGGTTGAGGTGTCGCGAAGGGTCTGGTACGTCGCGGTCGGGCGAGACGGCGCACGAGGCGACTGGGGTTGGGGGCGACGACGCGCGCGCGCGCGCGTACAAACAACGGCTCCTTTAGGGCCTTCGGGCGCTTGCCACGGGTCGGGGAAGCGAGCGCCGGATCGAGTGATGACAGGCGGTTGAGACGAGATCGACGGAAGGGCGACGGTGGGCGCGTCGTGTCTTGCAGAGGGCCGCGCTCCGGTCGGGGAGGCTTTTGCGTCGTTAGGGGCTAATTGACGAGCGTCGATAACGTGCGATAAGCGGGCGGGAACGGTGCCGAGTCCAGACCACCTGCAACGGGCTCGCTCGGCGGGCACGCAGACACGGCGGGGAGCAGAGGCTGCGGCGCTGGCGGCGATGGCTGATGAGGGGAGCGAAATGACGTCGCCGCTATCGACAGCAGCGAGGCGTTAAGGTTGCAGGGCGGAGGAGGCAGCGCGGCGGAGGGCTGGGGACGGCGCGCAGGTGTGCTGCTCCGCTGGCAGGCTGCCAGTGTCGGCTTGGCTGGTGACGAAACGACTGGGCCGCCACGCGCCCTGCCCGCCGCGACGCCCAAAATAGCCCGCGCGCTGGCTGCCTCAGGCCGCCGCCGATCCACTGCACGAAGCGCGGCGGCTGCGCAGCCAAATCTAAATCTTATCTGGACGGCCGCTCGCACACGGCGACGGCTCTTGCGGTCCAGCCCACCCGCCCAGCCGGCCCTGCGCGCGCTCCGCTGCCCGCTGCCCGCTGCCCACGGCCTGTGCCGCGCTGCCGGCACGGGCTCGCCGTCTCAGCCGCACGCGCAGCGTCCACGGCCGCGCCGGCGCCGGGGGAGCTGCATGTGCCGGCCTGGCTGACAGCTAGCTGCCCCTTCTGGCGGGCTGTCGTGCTCGCTGCCGACAGGCCAGGGCAGCGCGGCCACGGGTGCAGGGCGCAGGGCTGGCACATTCCCGCAACGCTCGTCTGCAAACGGTGCTGGATCACCACGCCCGCACGTGGGCGACCCAGCACCAGGGCGGGCGGCGCCCTTGTTATAACCCGTACTGCCAGTGCCAGTGCCAGTGCCAGTGCCCTCTCCCGCCCCCACGGCGGCCGGGGCGCGCGGCGGAGCGTGGTTTCGGAGGGGCTCTTAGCGGACCTGGGCGTCCCCATCCACCCGCGCTTGGACTCCTGCTCATCTACGTGTATTGTCCGACAACGCTCCGGCCCACGATGCAGGCAGCCACGAGCACCACGCACACGCACGCACACGCACCACGGCCCCAGCCGCGCGAGGCCTGCAGTCAATTGACCGTCGCGGAAGGAGCCCTGTCCGCCGCCGCCTATCCAGGGCGTCGGGAGCCCAGAACGGCCATGCTCTGGCTGCTGGTATCCAGATCTGGCCACTTCTGCACGATAGGCGCCGCCCGGCCATGGCCAGTCGCCGGGCCCTGTGCATCTTATCGCCGTGCAGAGCAGAGTTCAGCCGCGGCAGCCTGGTGGAGCATCTCCCGACGGCTGCAGCATCTATCGATTCGCTCAGCTCGACTGCATCTCGAGTCTGACGAGCAACGGCGGGGCCGCGCGACACGTGCTGGCGGCAATATTGGACGCAGACGTGGGCGGGACAGCGTCCAATGCCTCAGCAACAATCGCACCACCGCCGGAGCCCGCGCTGCGCGGTGGAGAAGTGGTATTTCCCGGCGTCAGCCACCCGCCAGGCGTCAAGCCACAGCTCTGGCGGCGACTGGGCAGTCCCAACCGCCGCCCAACCTGCGGCGGAGAATCTCTATTTCCAGGAGCGGCAGCGGCGCAGGATCGGCTCGAGTCATTGCTGAGCGGCGCTGAGTGATTTGCTGTTGACGGCTGCGTCCGATCAGCTTAGCCGGCCGAGCCGCGGGCTTGGATGGAAGCAGTACGAGCCCGTCAAGCGACCAAGAAAAGCTTAGAAGCCACCGACCGCTAGAGATACGGCCCCTGCACCTGCGTGGCGCCAATGCCAATGTGACGGTAAGCCTGCCTGTGACCCGTTTCAATAATCCTGGATGAATCCCACGTATGTAAGAGACGCCGCTGCTCATCTTCGCCTCGTCAATCGAACCGTCTCCGCCCCTCCCCTCGCTCGCAGCCCGCCAAAAAGCAATCAAAGGCTTGTTGTCTCCCTCGGCGCGGTGCTGTCCCAGTGCTCCGCCCGCTCCACGTCGGCATCGCCCCTTGCATTCTCGTCCCGTTCAGGCACAGCGGACCATTGGCACCGCGGCCCGCCGCCTCGACCACCGCCAGCGCTCCTGCCTGTCGGCGTTAACCATCAGCCCAGTGGCTGCTGTGGCCTTTGACGTCCAGACCTTGGGCCATCCGCGGATTTCCCCAGCGCTGGTACGGCCGCATTTGGCAGCCAGGTGATCTACCGGCGCGACCACAAGCGCGAACCACGGTTGCTCCCACCGCCGTGGCTGCGGGTTCGACACACATCGTCGTTGATATATAACCGTCTTCCATCTCGGCCGTCCGGAACTGCAAACTACAGCCTGCTCTCGCCCGCCTACACCTGCCCGTCGTCAACATGTCCATCTTCACCAAGGTCAAGAAGTCCAAGAAGGCTGCCGACCCGCAGCAAAAGGAAACACTAGCACCAAAAGAAACGACAGCTAGCGAGTCCACGGCCGCACCAGCTTCCGCACCAGCTACTGCTCGCCCCAGTCTATCACGCGCATCCACCGATATTCCAAATGGAGCCGTGGCATTCCCGAAGAATACATATACGCCGCAACGGCCCAGCAACCTCCGCACATCCAGCAGCTCTTCGGTCAAATCATTACCACCCATGCCTCTCGTCACCAGGAACGCTGCCAGCGAGCCGAATCTCGCTTCTCGTGGCCGTCCGTCCAGCCGGACGAACAGTGATCTCTCCATCGATTCCGTCATGATGTCCCGTAGCCAGAATCCCAGCCCCAGTGGCCGCATGGTTTTGCAGACAAGGCAATCGGACTTCCTGCCGACCATGTACACGTATGATCCTAGCAAGGCTCCCAACCTATCTGGCCGCAAGAGGCAACATAAATCCTACCGCTCTCGTCCAGCCACACGGGCGTCGTCCTTCGTCAGGAGCCCGCACATCTCTACCATGGTGGAAGAGAACGAAGAAGGTTCGCATCATCCCATCCCAACTTCATGCTCGGGACTGACCATTTCACCAGCCGACGAGCAAGCCGGCAGCTCCTCTTCCTCTACGAAGTCCAACTCTAGCGACTCATCCACGCAATCACGTATGAAGCACCTGACCTCTAGACGCGGCGAGAAAGCAGTGGGGCTAATCCTCCGAATAGAGTACCTCGAAATGGCACGAACCGCCAGCAACCGCGCGCAGCAACAACAAGATGCCGCCGCACCGGAGATCCCGGCGCGCAACCCCGCGCGGAACAGCATGTGCTCCCAGCGAGCATCAATCTCGAGCGCTCACGAGATCAAGTACGACTCAGTAGCCGCGTCCATCAAGTCCGTGGAGGAGGAGGAGAAGAAGGCGACTCCCGTGGCACCCGCCGCGACAGACCGCACGGAATCACCCGGCCCCAAGTCGAAGAAGCGCAACTGGTTCAGCAAGAAACGCGCGGCCGGGCCCGTCGAAGCACACTGAGGAGGTGCTCGGACACATCGTGTACTTCCCTTTTTTCTCACCGGCTCCGCCGATCGGTGGCGGAGACCCTGTACGCAGCTGAACATGCTTCTCGCGGACCTTTTACGGTTTCTCTTAGCGCCGGCGTCTACTGTCTTTTGGGTGGGGGTCGTGGCTTCGTGGCTTGTTGTTCTGTTCTTTCCCTTCCCTTTTGGCACCATACCAACCCTCTTCCGGAACCTGCAGCTACAAAATTTGGGCTGGGCGCGACGCTTTGTACTGAAATACGCAACGCACTATACTAGTAGCATGAAACTATCCCTGTCCAGACAGGGCTGACTCCGAAGCGAATATCTCCGTCCCCACGCTTCGGGAACGTGCCACCGCTCGTGCGTTTGAGACATTGCTGCATAGATGGACTGATCGAGGCCTGGGTTCGGAGCGGAGCTTTCCAGCAGCGTGCGTGTGTAGCGGCGCGAAACACGCGGACCCTCCCCAGGTGTGGGGTGGTTCTTTTTCGTTTCGCTCTCGCTCTCTTGGAGCAGAGAGGAATTGCCCGGACGTGTACGCGAGGGAGGGGGCTGGACCGGGCTGGGAGATCATGACAAGTGCTTAAGCGAAGCATTTAGCACGTTTACAGCTCGGTGCCCTGAGAAATGGCGCCGGATCTGGAAGGATGCCGCGCCTTACGCGCGATGTTTTGGCAGCACCCGCAGTACTTTAATCAATACGGACAGGCGGGATGTCGAGGATGCCTCGATGAGGCAGCAGCCAGAAAGTCGCGCTCTCCATCATGAGACACACTGAACTGTTGAGCAGCAGCAAATATTGGGCAATCAATTCACGGTTTCAAGTCGGAATCTCGCCGGCCTCCGTGGCGAGACGATCGGCCATAGGAAGTGCAAGACGAAAAGTTTGGGTCTGGTTATGGACTAGAGGCCAAACCGCTTCCTCCAGGCACACCCAAGGCACTACCCTGCTCAGCCCTGTCTCTCTCTCTCTCTCTCTCTTGCCAGCGCATCGATCCCTCGATCCCTTTCCAGCCCCCACAGCTGCAAAGAAGGAAAGCAACGGTGAGCGCCTGCGCCCGGATGGAATTCTCCGAGCGGCCGAAAAGAAGAAGAGAGAAGAAGAAAGCCGCGCGAATCGGCCGTCAAACCCTATCGCGCCGGAGCCAAGATCGTCAGGCCCTCCGTATAGCTTACCTGCGCGCCGGGATCAGGGACTAACAGATCAAGGGGACCCCTACCCTTTCCGCGCGAGCGCAGGATCAGGCAAAAGATTGACGGGATTGACGGCGAGGCAGCGATCAGCGAACCCTGGATTTGCCCTGCTCGCACCCACCCACCCACCTCTTCCAACGTCAGAAGGGGACCTGCAACGGTCTGACGGGCGGGATAAGACGTCAGTCTCATAAGACGCAATAACCCGCCTGCCCGCAAATCATTGCGCGAACAGGACACACGGCCGAGCCGCACGCGGCAAGCCGACGACGGCCTGCACGATGAGGTTATCTTTCTTATTGACGGGCGCCGGGTATTTTTTTGTTCTTTCCTGCCAACGCCGTTGTTTCTGCTTGTCGGCGGCCGGATCCTCGTCCGCTCCGTCCCAGTCACTCACTCAGCCAGCCAGCCTCCTGCCGGGCGACGCGGTGGAAATACTGATCATCGCATTGGCACTGCCGATTGCCAAATCTCGCCACGGCTGATGGCCGGGCGAGACGCGAGACGCGAGACCGCGGAGAGCACGCTATTGAAAAAAAGCTGCCGGCCGCGGCGGCGGCCGCCGCCGCCAGCCCAAGCGCGGAACCTGGGATTGCTGTTCTGGTCCCGCGCGATGGCGCAAGCCGGCCGCACGCGCCGGCGTGTCGAAGGCGTGCGTGGCGACGGGAGGGAAAGGCTTTAGGGCGAGCGCACCGCGCCAGCTGAGCGCTGCGCAGGTGCTCTGGCGTGCTGCAGCCCAAGGAACGAAGCTACCGCGCGTTCGAGGTAGGTACCCGATGCACGACCGGGCGACGCTGGCGATGGAAGCGCGGCGCGTGGTGAGTCAGCAGGCAAGGCAGCCGTCAAGACGAAACACGTCGCAGGGCGTGGGATTGATTCTGCCTGAGTGAGGCCAAGCAATCCGGCGGCGTGGAGGAGCCGGAGAGGCGACGGCGGACGGCGGGGCGCAGGATCGCGGGAGGACGCATAAGTCAGCACGGTATACGGCGAACGGGATATTTTTGGCGACGAGGGGTTCGCGCGGAGAGAAGCTTGCTTGGATGCCTGCTGCGTCTGCGAAATACGAACGCCCGAAGCACGATGCTGCAGCACCGCCATCCATGGTGCATGCTATCTGCTTGGCTGACCCGCGACTTTTATTGCTTTTCGGCAGATCCCCGCGGCTTGGTGTCGTGCGGTCGAGATAAGAGGAGCGTGGAGCTGTCCCGCCGTTGCAGTGGCTGCACCGCCCCGCCATCTTCACGGTGCCACGAGGCAGAGGTGCGGTCACACAGCGGGTCGCAAAAAAGAAGACAGCACAGAGAGGTGCTCCAGCCTTGCATGGGTAGTCGAATGGCATTGATATCGGATCCACGTATGTCTGCATCCAGATGACCCTCCAGCTACCCAGAAGCCCGATTCGCCTGGATTGAAGCCGTCCACTTCTTTCGCCCTCGCTGTGGTTTGGAGGGCTTAAGAGCAGCGGCTCTCCGCTTCGCGATCAAGCTTCCCTCCTCCCCGTGCGTCAGCACACGAGTCAGTTGGCATATCCGTCCGATGTCAGCAGCCAGCCCAAGACTTTTTCTCCAGCTTACCCCACGCGTCCCCGTGAAGCCGTTGACGAGCCTCTTGTTCGCCGCCTGAGGCACCCGCACGTGAGACCTCCCAGCTCCGCAGCAGCCGCACCCCATCCTTCTAGAAGCCGACAGCCGCTCAACGGGCAGCGCCGACAGCACCAGCCCCAGAACGGCAACGTGCCGCCGGCCGCGTCCCACCGATCTTCACCAGCCCTCTCCGCCCTCGCCCTGCACCCAACCAGAGCTCGTCGCGCGCCTCCACCGCCAAGCCTGGCGAGCGGAAAAGTCGCCATGCTTTTTCTTTTCTCCGAGAGCCCTGGCTCCAAAGAACGCGGTCGCGGCCCTCGAGTCGTGCGCGGCGGCGGCGCGCGTGCAGCTGCCGGCCTGCCTTTTTGAAGAAAAAGAAATGCGACGCCGCGCCGCGACCACACCACTTCCTCTCTTCACAGCCTTGCCCTGCTCCCTCTCTTCCCTCACGGAAGCACTGCCAACAAACGAGCGAGCGACTTCTGGAGTTTTGCGCTCGCTGCCCGTTCTAAAGCTCCAAACCCCAGTGCTTCTCTAGTCTCTTCGCTCTTTGAGCCCCCGCGGCCGAGCTCGTTCTCGGGTCGAGTGACATCAGCCCTCTTCGACGTCGCCAACCGCCGCGCAGCCCATCGCCGCCAGACTCCGCGCAGGAAGGACCTCGATCAGCGCAAAGAGAAGGAAGGATCAAGAACCAAGGAAGGAAGAACGGATCGCGGGTATCTCGAGTAGCGTGCTCGCAGAAGGGAAAAAAACCATGGCGACCACCGACATCTCCAACCACGCCGCCGGCGAGCGCCCCTCCTCCAGCGGCGACAGCCAGCCGATTACTGAGCAGTACCCCGCCGGCGACCGCAAGCCCGCCCTCGTCGAGACCAGCGCCGCCGCGGCCGGGGAGAACCACGCCGCGGAGGCGGAGAAGCCCCGCAGGCGCTGGTTCAACATCCAGACGTCGTACTTCAAGACGCGGCACTTCTGGTACGCGCTGGCGCTGGGGCAGGTGCTCGCGATCTGCATCACGTCGACCAACACGCTGTCGTCGCTGCTCAGCCAGAAGGGCACGTCGATCCCGGCGTTCCAGACCTTCTTCAACTACGTGCTGCTCAACGTCGTCTACACGCCGTACACGCTGTACCGGTACGGGCCGCGGCGCTACGGCCGGCTGCTCCTCCGCGACGGCTGGCGCTACCTGATCCTCGCCTTCCTCGACGTCGAGGGCAACTACTTCGTCGTGCTCGGCTACCGCTACGCCACCATCCTGTCGCTGCAGCTCATCAACTTCTTCGCCATCGTCGTCGTCGTCGCCCTGTCGCTGCTCTTCCTGCGCGTGCGCTACCACCTGACGCAGTACGCCGGCATCCTCATCTGCATCGGCGGCATGGGCATCCTGCTCGCCTCGGACAAGATCACCGGCTCCGCCGACACCGGCCCCGCCGCCGACCAGCTCAAGGGCGACCTGTTCGCCCTGCTCGGCGCCGCCCTGTACGGCGTGTGCAACACCTTCGAGGAGTTCCTCGTCTCCAAGCGCCCCGTCTACGAGGTCCTCGGCCAGCTCGGCTTCTGGGCCATGCTCGTCAACGGCGCCCAGGCCGGCATCTTCGACCGCGCCAGCTTCCGCGCCGCCACCTGGGACGCCGCCGTCGGCGGCTACATGGCCGGCTACACCCTCGTCCTGTTCCTCTTCTACAGCCTGGCCCCGCTGCTCTTCCGCCTGGCCAGCGCCGCCTTCTTCAACATCTCCCTGCTGACCGGCAACTTCTGGGGCGTCATCATCGGCATCCAGGTCTTCCACTACACCGTCCACTGGATGTATCCCATTGCCTTTGTGCTGATCATCGTCGGCTTGTTCGTCTACTTCCTGTCCGAGAGCGTCTTGGGAGAGGCGAAGAAACCGTGGTTGGGCGAGAACCAAGAAGAGGGAGTTGCTGGCGTGGGCACAGCGAAGAGAGTGATGGAAAACCCGGATGCCATTGTCTGAGGGCTGTCCATAGCTAGACCATGGAGACTGGTAGAAGTAATCAAAAGACACTTCACGTAGCATTTCCCGCATTTAATGTCTCTGATCACCCTGCATTTGGGATTACTTGCTATTCTCTTATCTCCGAAGAGGAGTGATACCCATGCCGGTACCTCTAGAAATCAAGCAATTCTTCTGCATCCTTTTCATCAGAACCGTATAACCGTAAACCCTGCCCCATTCGCTAACATTATGACCAAAGAACCCATAGAAACCCCCTTGATGCACAAGTGCTTGACTGAAACTTCGCGCCGGGGTGATGGGGAGGAGTCATGCTCGTGAGCTGCAGACCGGATGTCCAGATGCTGAGTTAGTGGATGCCCAAGTGCACACCAGTGTTAGTAGCACAAGGGTCACCACCGAAGTAGACATTGCAGTGCTCCCAGTCGATGTCGTTCTGTAGCTCCACCTTGAAGCGGCTGGCATCGACAATGTTGGTAAAACGGAACTCAATGACGCGGAGCTGTAGGGTATACGTTAGCCAGAAGCAAGGAATACAAACTTGAGAAGACTTACGCCCGTAGGATTCTTGCCGTTGACAATGCGCTCGAGCTTGCGGCCCTTCGCCGTGGCAAGCTTGATAAGGGCGGTCTGTCCCCAATCCTCGTCGGCGCCAACAGCGCGAACACAGCGGGTGTTGCCAGCGTCGTAGAGACCACGGAGCATCTCGTTGACCGAAACGGGCTCGCCCATCTCGACCCAGATGATGCAGTTGGAGTCGCCGGGGTAGTCAATTCCATTGGCAGTGTCTGAGAAGTACTTCTCACAATCCTCGCCGCGCATAAAGAGAACCCACGCGAAGGAGGTGCCGGGAATATAGTCAAGCTTCTCAACACGGCCACCCCAGACGAGGGACTGGACGTTATCGATCGTGGCCGTAAGAGGAAGATTGGTCAGCTTGACCAGACGCTTCTGAGCTCCTGTTCGAATAGTCAGCATTAGCAATGATCATGGTCAGTAAATCATGTCAAACTTACCACCGAAGGGCCGGGATTCTTGTGAAGGCCATTCTTCGAACTTGAGCTGGTTCTCAAAGTCTTTGTTCTCGCGGTTGGCGTTCTCACGGGCTGGCTGGGCCTGGGCCTTGGCGGGCTCCTTGATTTCGCCCTCTGTTGTGTCAGACCTGGAGTCAGTCGCCTTGTCCTGGGTAGACCCATTCTCGCGGACCTTGGCCTTGTCGGCAGTGACATCGTTGGGCTTGGTTGTAGCAGGTGCCTCTGTAGGCTTTTCAGTAGCCTCGCTCGGTGTCTTTGACGAAGTTGCGGGCGACTGGTCACCAAAGAGCGTCTTGCCGTACTTGGGAGCGAGCTCAGAGCGCTTGAGAGCTTGGGAGGAAGTGTCTTCCGGCATAGCGAATGCTTTGAGCATATCAACCGATCTAGCTGACTTGTCTTCAACCTTCTTGCGCATGTTGTTCGCACGCTCCATGATCTGCCCGCTGAAGGCTTGAAGTTCACTGAACTTCTTGGTGTCGGCTTCAAGTTGAGCGATGATGGAAGCCTCCTTGTCCTTCAACTCCTGGTATTCACTCTCGTGACGCTTGAGGGTCTTGCTGGCACCGTCAATTTCGGCCTTCTTGTCTTTCAGCTTGGTGAGAATGTCTTCCTGATGGGCAATGGCCTTCTTGATGCTCTCGTCGACCTTTTTCTGCTCTCTCTGAGCCTCGGTAAGGCCTTCCTCCTCAATTTCGTCGATTTTCTCGTGGAGCATTGCACAAAGAGCAGCCTCCTCGGCCTCCTCCTTCTCAAGCTGGATGCGCTCCATTTCGGCACGCTCGGCTTCTTCCTTCTCACGCTGGAGAAGCTCGGCTTCAAGGCGTGCGGCCTCCTCCTGCTCACGCTTGAGACGCTCGGCTTCCTCCTGTTCGCGTTTGAGACGTTCAGCTTCCTCCTGTTCACGCCTAAGGCGCTCGGCTTCTTCCTGCTCGCGCTTGATGCGCTCAGCCTCAGCACGATCAGCCTCCTCCTTCTCACGCTTGAGGCGCTCGGCCTGCTTCTTCTCATGATGAAGACGGCTGGCCTCGTCTTCAGCCTTCTTCTTAGCATCATGGTCACGGTCGGCCCTTAAGCGAGCCTGTTTCTCAGCCGCAGCTTTCTCAGCCTCCACCAACTGATGGCGACGGGTCTCATCACGCTCTTCAGTCACCGGATCACGGCGAGAGCGGAGCTTGGACAAGCGCGCATCAATAGCGGCCTGACGAGCGATGGTATCAGCGGTGCGCTGGTTGATGTCAGGCTTGGAGTTGTCATCGTGATCAGCCTGACCAGTAGGAGCATACTTGCTCCAGCCGAGGCCTCTGCTATCATTTGTGATACCGGGAGCCATTGTCGCCCCGATAGAGCTTGCTCTCAAAGTCTGAGCAAGAGCATAAACTGGAAGTAAATGCTGAGGCTTGTCGGAGTGTTGAGCGTTGGGCGTATGGGAGACTGACGATACTACGCTGTTGGAAGATGTTGTCTGAATGCCCTCCTTGGATGCTTGAGGACGCACTGGCACTGGAGCGTTCTGCAGATCTTGTTGGGAACCTTCGAATCTCGTCAGATACGGTAAAAGATCTCGCGTGCTGGCGACGCGAGAAGTTATGAGATGCCAGGCAACTTACCTGAGTGAGGAGTAGGTGACGGTTCCGAGAGGTGGATGGTATCTTTGGGGAATCTTTCCCGCACGTTCTCGGCCGGAGGGTTGAAGAACTTAGGCTTCTGCTTGGGCTGATTTGTCTTGTCCTGCAACGGTGGGAACGTGAAAGGAAACGTGGGGGTCTTGGAAGCTAAGCCGTCTGTCGAGCCGCCGTTCAGCGAAGACAACGCCTTGCGGGGGGAGCTCTCGACACAGTCGAGGCTGAAATTGATGCGGTGCAGGAAGCCGGAGAGGTTTTCACCTTGAGCAAGGTTAGCCTTGGCTGTTTCCTGGTGCTTTGGAGCGCCCATGATGTCGAAGCCGATGTCAGAGCAGGGCGGGAGAGCTGAGAGCAAAAGTGTAGATAAGAGACAGCCTCGTAGCGTGTGCTTGACAGCGGATCAGGAAGAGGCGAGACTTACAGCATGCGCAGGTGGCGGTCTGCAGAGTTGACGAGAGGAGATGTTGAGGAGGAAGGGGCCTGGAGAAGGAAAGGACGAGGAGGAGAAGAGAGTGCGACGGTTTGTTTATGGTAGCGACGACCACCCACGCGTGCCTGCCCGAAACGGACCGCGAGAAATCCGCCAGGCAGCAACAGCAATAGCGACAGCGAGCAGTGTGCAGCAAGCAACACGCAGGCTGCCGGTGCTCATAATTTCTGCGGCCCGACCCTGTGCGGGTGAGTCATGAATGAAAACGCAAGTTTTTTTTTTGTTGTCGTATGCCTTCACTTCCACCAATATCTAAACCAAGCTAAGGCATTTCATCAAAACTTGCGCAGCCGGTCACTATGCAGGCGGCCCTGGAAAGTCATCAGCACTTAGAGCAGCTCTGCAAGAAGGTAATTCTCAACATACTGGCCGGCTTGCCTGCTGTATCGAAATATTCCCGCCTTCCGCCCTGCCCGAACTCAATCAAGACTCTCCGCGTCGCCTTTCAACGTTGGATGTATGTACATTTCATGCAAAGAACGATGGAGGCCTTGGATGTAATATTAGTATTTAGCTTCTGCCTGAATAATATTTATCTCTTGTTTGCGGTATCGTCCGAAAAGTTCTTCATCATCTATCTCTTTTCACTATGTCTTCATGGAGGTCCGTCCCACATGGTTTCCACCTCTTTCCGTGAAATTTTGCAAGCTTTAAGAGATTAACGAAAGCCAGTCCCCATCAAGCTTGCTAAGCGTGGAGGATATCGTCGGGAGGCGGGAAACCCGTGGTGTAGGCTGCTGCTGTATACGCGAAGACAGCCGCCAACGGACAATTCGACGGCGCTCCGGAGGGACCGTAAGCCTTGTCCTCGAGACGGACCGTGTACCGGGCTACTCGCCTCGTAGATTGTGCCGGCAGGCTTGGGAACGCCGGGCACTCCATGCCTGCGCGCATCAGCATGATCCGCCTCGCAGGTGGACCTAAGTGGCTCTAGGGGCATTAAGCATTCTCCTGGGCGCCGGGCACGCCTTCTTGTCTTTTCGCTCCTCTGGCTCGGTGGCCGAAGCATGATACAACGTATACGTATTCGCAGAGCAGCCGTCGGGCCAGCGACACGTTCGGGCCAGTCACAGAGCGGCCGGGCCAGCGTTCGCTGTGCTCACTCATGCAAGAATCAGCAGAGTGAGCACACGAATACGACTGACAGGAGAAGAAAAGTCGTCGGTGATGCAAGACGCCGACTAGACGCACGCGCCCACGTAGTGTTTGGCTATACCGCGGAGGTTGACAATGCGGTCATGCTTGCGGTGAGCGGGCTAACCTGACACGCCGCGCCCAAGCGCGGTCTGATAGGGCAGCGGTCGCGCGAAGCACTCTGGACTCCGCCTCGAAACGGCCACGCACCATCAACGGGCGCAGGATCACGCGTGGCGTCAGACGCGGGCAACCTCGCCCCAGCTCCCGCGCGGTGGCTCTTGGACGGCTGGGCCGCGGTTGGCCGGCGGCACGATGCTGCTGGACGCTGGGGCGGCTATGGGCGACGCCGGCCGGCTATGGAGGAGCAGCGCCGCGGCCGGTTTGGTGTTCCCCGTGGTGCGTCCCGGCTGTGCGCAGCGACAGGGCGACAGGGGCAGGGGCGCTCAAGCGGCACTGCCTGGCTCGGCCTGCCTGGCCTGGCGCAGCAGAGCCCAGCGGAGACCAGCAGAGACCCTTGAAACCCGCTCCCAGGCTGGATCCGTCACGGCCAACGGCCGTCGCAATCTTACAATCGAAGACTGGGCCCGGTGCTGCCGCCTCCCACGCCTCGCCCGCCGGCGCTCGCGGCGACTCGCGTCCCGCCGAATTTCGCGCACCTGTCGCTGCCGCAGCCAATGCGCTGCGTGGCTGCGCTCACAGGGGGGGTCCCGCCGGGCGCTCTCCAATCTCCGCGCCCCGTGCTGGCAGAGTTACGCGCAACGCTGCGCACTGCCTCATCATCTGCGCATCCATCACCGCCGCTGCCCCAGCAGCCTTGTCGCTCTTTTGCCAAGTTTCCCTAGGCCCCCAGCCATCCACTCCTTCTTATTGCGACGCCTCCGTCATTGTCTTCACTCTCTTACCTGCCTCTCTCGTCGCGGCCCGCGCCTAGTTTACTCGTACCACCCAGCTCCTTTGTACGACGCTGCCGCGCGGATGCTCGCCGCGAGCACGTAACATGCCCTTGAACCTCTCCCTCTCTCGCCAGCGCGCTCCGCGCTACGAGCCCATCCGCCCGTCGTCCTCCTACTCCGACGACTCGGAGCGCTCCTTCCCCGAGGCCTACTGCGACACACCCAAGTCCGAGGACTTCTCCGACATTGCGGACCGGACGTCACGATGGGTGCCTCTCCAGTACATGCCGGCCGCCATCCGCGGCAGCCATCTCAGCGATGTCTATCGCTACGGCAGCATGGCGAAGCCGCGTAGACCGCGTCGGGCCCTCCTGCGATGCATCTTCTGGGGTCTTGTCTTGCTGCCATACATTCTGTGTCTCCTTGTTGTCACGACCATGGTTCTGAGACCGTCGTACACACACGCGCCGGCGCACTACGACGAGCTAAGGGAACGGGCCACCCAGTCGTTGGCATCGGGCCGTGGAAATGTCAACAACGAGAAGGTGTTCATCGCGTCGAGCATCTACGATGATGAAGGGCTGTTGGTCGGTGGGGCGTGGGGTAGGGCGGTACTGGACCTGGTGGATCTGCTCGGTGCCGAGAACGTCTACCTGAGCATTTACGAGAACGATCCGGACCCCACGGCCAAGGCCGCACTGGAGCAGTTCGAGGAGAAGGTTACCTGTGAGTAGCACGGACCGTTCGGCTGAAAGTGCGTCGAGTAACTGACCTGGCCAGGCAACTCCTCGATCGTTTCGGAGCATCTTCCATTGGACGAGGTGCGCCGAGTGACCCTGCCGTCTGGTGAGAAGCGGATTAAGCGGATTGCATACCTGGCGGAGGTTCGAAACCGGGCTCTGCGCCCGTTGCAGGATTCCGACGTCAAGTTCGACAAAGTGCTCTTCCTCAACGACGTGTATTTCAACCCCGTGGACGCGGCACAGCTCCTGTTTTCTACCAACGTTGATGCGAGTGGCCGTACCAATTACCGTGCCGCTTGTGCCGTCGACTTCATCAACCCCTTCAAGTTTTACGACACTTTTGCATCTCGCGATCTGGAAGGCCACAGCATGGGACTGCCGTTCTTCCCGTGGTTCCCCGGAGACGGATTTGGAGACACCAGGCAGGATGTCATCGACCAGAAAGACGCGGTGCGGGTGCGCAGTTGCTGGGGTGGTATGATCAGTTACGAGGCCAAATGGTTCCAATCCAGCGAAGCGCTCGCTTCCACCGATCCTTACGAGGGCACTGCCTGGGGGGTTGCCACGGCCGCCGGCCGTGAGGACCCGCAGATCCCGCCCAACAGCTCCGCTATCCGCTTCCGGTTTGAGGATCGCACATACTGGGATGCTTCTGAGTGCTGTCTTGTCAACGCGGACATTCAAAGACCCCGTGACCCTATGGACCCACATGCTCCCAGCGGGATCTACATGAACCCCTACGTCCGCACCGCGTATGACGAGCGTACGCTTTCGTGGTTGTGGTTGACGCGCCGCCCCGAGCGTCTCTACTCTCCGATTCACGACATTCTGAACTGGTTCATTGGCCTGCCTGGTGTCAACCCGCGCCGTCTGCAAGAGCCGGGTCAGGAAGTGACCGAGAAGATTTGGGAGTACAATGAGCCCTACGAAGAGGGCAAGGACATGACGGGCCAATGGAAGGAGGTCAAGACGATTGCGCCCCCGGGCTTTTTCTGCGGAAGCAGGAAGCTGCTGGTTCTTGGCGAGAGAGAGGGCGAGCCGAAGTGGATGAAGCTGCCCACACCACCGGAGATCATTTGATTCTCTCCACACCCTTTTTTAATTATGTCTGTCTACACCATTTCTAATTTCGTTCCATGCTTGGCGTTTTCAGGCCGAGAATTCACGGTTCTGGGTAGTATCCAAGTTGCATAGCAGAGGCGTTTTCAAAGGGAAAGATTCTCCAAACAGCAACGAACAGGAGCACTAGACGGGCTCCCACAAGAAAGAAGGACAAAGAAGGGAGGGCTTGAATTGAAGATACCAGGGCTCGGATGGCTGATGAGGCGGCCCACGACCAACAAGAGTTCTTTCGTCGCACTATCCCGTTGTAATTTGCCAAGAGTAGAAATTCATTACTTCTCCACGACCCACGCGCCACGCTCCGATCCGCAGGGGCCACTGGTCTTGCGACACGGCTTGGTCTTTCCCGGGCCGCCAGAAGCTTCAGGTTTTGCGTTTTGCACACGCCTGCTGCCACGTGACTAGTCGTCCGCATGTCTGGGCGGTGCAGTGCAAAGCCAATCTCAACGTCATCACTCGCACCACAATCTGCACGCCAGGCAACGCGCAGGCTTAAAATACCCGGTTGGATGCCGCAGGCCAAGGCGACGCAATGGTAAGCTTACCGTCTGTTTTCAGCCGCGCCGCCGGCTGTTGTTGGGAAAGGGCTGTGGTTAGTGCGCGTTTCTCACCCGAGCTTCCCGGCTCGTATCGGATTGCATCTCGTCTACGGATTATCCATGATCATGATGCCAACGCCTTTCACGTGTCAATCCTGCCTCCCCAACCGCTCTCCCTCTCTCCACCAGCGTTTTTCCGCATCGCCAGTCAGGTCCCCCGGCCAATTGGCTCCTGTTTTCCAGCGCGCAATGGCGAGGTGCAAAAATAATGGACACGTCTGATCTGCCTGCCCACCCTTCTCTTGTCCTCGCCGCGGGGCTGCTCCTCGCGTACCTGTTCTACGGCGCCGTCTACCGTCTCTATCTCAGCCCGATCGCCCACTTCCCAGGCCCGCGCCTCGCGGCATTGACTTTCTGGTACGAGTTCTACTACGATGTCGTGTGCGCCGGGAAGTATACATGGCGCATCGTGGAGATGCATGAAAAATATGGTAAAAATCACCTACCATCACCACCCAATCACGCCACCGCGGATCATCTTTTTCCTTCCGTTCTTTCTCGAGGGCGGCCGTGGTTGATGGACTGTGACAGGCCCGGTGGTCCGCATCAATCCGTTTGAGCTGCACGTCAACGTCCCGGAGTTCTATGATGAGCTTTACGTCTCGGCGGCGAGCGGCCGGCGCACGGAGAAGTGGGAATGGTCGGCCAAGATGTTCGGCACGACGCAGGCCGCTGTGGGAACCGCCTCGCATGAGCTGCACCGCCTGCGCCGCCAGGCCCTCAACCCCTTCTTCTCCCGGCGCAGCGTCGCCCAGCTGGAGCCCGTCATCCAGGCCAACGTCGACAAGCTGCGGGCGAGGCTCGAGGGCTTCGCTGACACCGGCGTGCCGGTCAACGTGACGGACGCGTTCACGGCGCTGAGCGCGGATGTGATTGGGAGCTTTGCCTTTGGGCGGTCGTACGGGTTTCTGGACGCCGAGGATTTCAACCCGGGGTGGCACAAGCTGATGGTCGTAAGTCGTACCGCATACAGGGGCTGTGGTTCGGACTGCCATGCTAACTGTCTCACCAGGATCTGAGCAGAGGCACACACCTAATGAAGCAGTTCGGCTGGTTATACACCATCCTGACCTGCATTCCGCAGAAGGTCGTCTCCATCATCCACCCCCTGACGAAAGAGCTGTTCGACGTGCAAAACAGCATCACCGCACAAATCGAAGCCATCAAATCCAACCGCATCCCCACCACCACCGACCCCAAACCTCTCTCTCCCACCTCCGACCCCCCAACAATCCTCCACTCCCTCCTCACAACGTCCCCACCCCCTCTTCCCCCCTCGGAGCTCTCCACCCCCCGCCTCACAGAAGAAGCCTTCACCCTCCTCGGCGCCGGCACCGTCACCACCGCCTCCACCCTCGCCACCACCCTCTACCACCTCCTCGCCTCCCCGCCGCGCCTCTCGCGCCTCCGCGCCGAGATCGCCGGCGCCGGCCACCCCCTCACCTGGACGGCGCTCGAGCGGCTCCCGTACCTCTCGGCCGCGCTGTCCGAGGGGCTGCGGCTCAGCTACGGCGTGTCGCACCGGCTGGCGCGGGTGTCGCCGGACGCGGCGCTGCGCGTGCCGGGCGTCGCCGCCGCCGTCCCGCCCGGCACGCCCACCAGCATGACCCAGATGCTCCTGCACGACGACCCCGCGCTGTTCCCCGAGCCGCGCGCGTTCCGGCCCGAGCGCTGGCTGGGCGCCGCGGCTGAGGTGGCCGCCAGGAGGAGGTGGCTGGTGCCGTTCAGCAGGGGGACGAGGCAGTGCGTCGGCTTGAACCTGGCGTACGCCGAGATGTATCTCGTGCTGGGGGCGTTGCTGCGGCCGGGGTTGGGGCTGGAGCTGTGGGAGACGGGGAGGGCGGATGTGAGTGTGGTGCATGATTTCTTCAATCCGGCGCCCGGGATGGGGTCGAAGGGGGTGAGGGTGATGGTGAGGAGGGAGGAGGGGGTAGGGGAGCGTAGTGCGTAGTTTGGTGTATCAGGTTTGTTTGTACGAGCTTGTTGGGGTGGTTTGGCTAGGTTGTGGCGGGTGTGCTTTGAGCCAAGGGGCATGTAAAGTGTCGAGATCTTCACGTATGTTCTAATGGTGGAATTTAGTACCATTTTCCATATAGCTCTACTATCGTAGTCTAGCTTGTTACGATGAAGATTCTTAGGCAGTCATACTATATGACTGCAAGTGGTGTGGACGGTATAAGCACTGTCGCGCGATAACAAATGTAGACTTTAATGCCTTCGCGATCTAGCGGTGACTAGACCTATACAGTAAACCCTGATTGCTGTATCTTTTCGCCATCTAGATGGTAATCTAGAAGTAGCCAGAGATGTAGTAAAATTAAACTGCACAAGCATACCATTGGAGACTCCATTGTCGAAGAGGGATGTCTACTCTAAACTTCAATGCGAAGGCCTAGTATAATTCCATCGGTCGGTGCAAGGACCTGCGCAGTGTGTGAATGTGGTCGGCGGTCAAGGAGATGGCTTGGACTCGGCGAGTTCTGAGCGGTCGGCGGGTGAGTCAACCCCTCGCACGTCATCGGGCGGCGGCGGGGGACGTGCAGCAGCGCGCTACGGGACGCGCCCCGGTTTCTTTCTTTTTCTTCCGCCGCCCGCGCGCCTCCAAAACCTCGTCGTCCCCACGCATCGCAGCCCCGACCCGTTGCTCGCGGCATGGAAAGCGCCTGGACACAATCCTACTCGCCCTACTCCGCCGAGACCCCCATCCTCTGCTACCAGTCGCCATGACTATCCAACACCACACCAACGGTTCAACCAAGTACAGTGCGACCCCCACGTACTCCAGTCATCCAGCACCCTCGGGAGCCATTGCGCCAGGAGGACGGCAGGAGCATGCCCGGAGCTGTGGACATCCGTCTGGACAAGTGCTGCGCCGCGCTTGTCGCGCTCTTGTGCCTAGCGGGTGACTCTGACTCCGGCCATGGCCTAGCTGTCGCGCCGCTGCAGCCCGACCGCAACCCATATCTTCCCCCCGTAACCACTGGCTGACTCATTGATGCTGCAGAGAGAGTGACGGAGCAGCCGGAGAACCCCTTCTCCAAGCTCATCCCCGACCAGCAAATCGCCATCGTCCCGTCGTTCACTCTCGAATCCGGCGTCGAGCTGTTCAACGTCCCCGTCGCCTACAAAACGTATGGCTCACTCTCGCCCGCCGCCGACAATGCTATGGTCATCTGCCACGCCCTGACCGGCAGTGCCGACGTGGGCGACTGGTGGGGTCCGCTGCTGGGCGGCCCGGGCAAAGCCTTTGACATCTCGCGCTTCTTTGTCGTGTGCATCAACAGCCTGGGTAGTCCCTACGGCAGCGCCAGTCCCGTCACGAGCAAGGATGGCGACCCGGAGAAGGGGCTGTACGGGCCCGAGTTCCCGCTCACCACGGTCCGCGACGACGTCAACATCTTCAAGCTGATCCTGGACGACCTGGGCGTGCGCCAGATCGCCGCCGTTATCGGCGGCTCCATGGGCGGTATGCTCGTGCTGGAATTCGCCTACTTCGGCAAGGACTACGTCCGCGCTATCATCCCCATTGCGACGTCTGCCCGTTACAGTGCGTGGGGCATCAGTTGGGGCGAGGCCCAGCGCCAGAGCATCTACAGCGATCCCAAGTACGACGATGGCTACTACGCCTTCGAGGACCCGCCCTCGACCGGTCTAGCCGCCGCCCGCATGTCTGCTCTGCTCACCTACCGCAGCCGTGACTCCTTTGAGTCCCGCTTTGGCCGCAACACGCCAGACCTCTCGCGTCCGCAGAACATCAACCGCATGCCGCACTCGGCGGCTTTCACGAACGAGCACTGGGCCATCCACAACGAAGGCCACAAGAACGCCCGCTCTCCTCGTGGCTCGCGCCCCGGCAGCGCCATCGACCTGACCGTAGCCGCCGAGAAAGCCGCGGCAGCCACCATCCCGGCAGGCGCTCAGACGGACGTCGAAATCAGCAGCGCAGCGTCGCCTGCGTCGCCCGCGCCGCCCACCAACCTGACGGGGCCGATCCGCAACAAGGCGAAGCGCACGCCGACGTACTTCTCGGCGCAGTCGTACCTGCGCTACCAGGGCGACAAGTTCATCAAGCGCTTCGACGCCAACTGCTACATCGCCATCACGCGCAAGCTCGACACGCACGACGTCTCGCGCAACCGTGACGCCTCGGGGCCCACGGACCTCGAGTCCTCGGTCGCCTCCCTCGCCTCGACGCAGTCCGTCACCGGCCTCCGCTCGGCCCTCGCCCAGATCGCCCAGCCCACCCTCATCCTCGGCATCCAGTCCGACGGCCTCTTCACCTTCGCCGAGCAGGAGGAGCTCGCCGCCGCCATCCCGGACGCCGTGCTCAAGACGATCGACTCCCCCGAGGGCCACGACGCCTTCCTGCTCGAGTTCGAGCAGGTCAACGCCCACCTGCTGGCCTTCCTGAACGAGCACCTGGGCGACGTCATGCAGCGCAGCCCCAAGGACCTGAGCGCCGTCACCGACGGCGGCGAGGGCCTGGGCGTGACGAAGAGCAGCACGTTCGGCGAGGCCGAGGTGGAGGACATCACGGCGTGGTAGTTTCCCCTGGTTTCAGGGGTCGGGACGTCTTTGCTGGAGCTGGGTGTAGGGGAGTTTGTTTGGCGGTTCGATGTGAGCGAAGGCGTACCGTGTGTAGCGTAGCGTAGCGTAGATTAGAGCGGCTGTTGTGCTTAGAAATACATGTTCAGACGTGGAGAAAAAAACAAGAGTTCAATCATCTCGATTCTTTGGTTCCTTCCGCTTTCCTTTACGTCGATGCCGTGCCTATACACACTTTCTTCATGCATGCCATGCTCTTGAAGACAGTGACAAAGAAACAAATATCAAATAAAAGGGGGTTTTTGATATAAGAAGTGTGAAGAAGGAAAAGAGCCTCTCTCCATCCATCCATACGTCCATCATCATCACAACCATACACTAATGTTTAAACATCCTTCCTGCCCGTCCACCCATTCCCGTCAAAATACTCTTCCCCTCCGTGCCAACCAACCCCTCAAACCCCTCAGAACGTCGTCGTCGCCAACCTGCTCGCCGCATTCCTCGCGTCAACCCTGTCGTCGTCCTCCTCGGCCAACGCGCCCTTCAGGCTCTTCGCCCCGCTCGTCGCCCGCTTCCGATGCAGCACGCCCTCCTCCTCCTCGTCATCGTCCTCCTCGGGCAGCGGGGCGGTGGCGCCGAGGCCGCCGCTGATGCTCCGGCTCAGGCCGTCGGGGCGGCGCGGGACGCCGCTCCAGGCGTCGCCCTTGGGGCCCTGGGACGAGGCCAGGCTGGAGCGGCGGGCGACCTGGGGGTGGGCCTCGCGGCCGAGGCGCGACAGGCCGCCGGACGCGTCGATGGCGCGGATGTCCGGGCGGACCTGCTCGAGCGTGGCGAGGGTGCGGCGCTCGGCCTCGATCTGGCGCACGACGTAGTCGCGGATGGCGGTGCGCATGTCGGCCGACGTGCGCGCGAACCACTTGCGCCGCTCCTGCACCAGGTTGGCCGTCACGCGCGCGCACTTGGTGCCGAGGTACTGCTCGTGGCTGCGCGCCTCGTCCAGCGCCTGGATCGCCTCGTCGACCTTGTCGCGGCGCACCGACGAGCTGGCTTTCAGCCGGTCGGCGGCGGACAGCTTGGAGCGCGTCTGCTGCTGCGCCTGCAGGAGCTCGCGCAGGAGGATGTGGCGGTTCGTGAGCGTTTCCTTGACGATGAAGGCGTCGTCCGAGTGGTACTTGAGCGGGTCGCCGATGGTCGTGGCTTCGGCTGTGCCCTGCGCGGCGTGGTAGTCGCCCACGGCTTGGATTACTTTGCCCATCCGGCGGTAGGCGTTGGCGAGGCCGCCGTGGTTTTCTTGGACGTGCATCTGCGCGAGCTTGACTCCAAGGTCTCCCTCCGCCAGGCCAAGAGCTTCTACATGTTAGACAGCAGTTCGCGGTTGCAAGGCTGAGTTCGTTGTGGGACGTACCTCTCCGGCTCTTGACCAGCCTGTCAGTCTTCTGGCCAGCCTCCATGGTGTGCAGGTAGAACAGCTTGACAATGGGTCTGGCCTCGGCCAATTCGGGCGTATCGTCCGGCGGCGGGGCGAACTGCTTGATGTACTTCCGCCGCACACCGGTGGCAGGCTGCTTGCGCCTGACGACCGGGCTGTAGCCAAAATCACTCTCGACGAAGAAGACCATTTCCTCGTCGCGGATGAGCACCTCGTTGCTGCACACAACGTTCAACCATCTTTGTATCGAGGCCTTGACGCGAGCCTCGTCCTCGTCGGTGCCCACGCCGGCCGAGGTGATTGCCGGAGGCACGGCGGGCACGAAGGTCTCCGGGTTCGCCGAGATCAAATGCTCCTGCAGCTTGACGAATTCGGAGTGGAGGCGCCTGACGTCGCGGAACTGGGTGGTGCGGAACTTGGGCAGGTTTGTCTGGGCAGCATCACGTTATTACTTTGGCCGTCGGCTCGAGCAGTGTAAGCCTTACGTAGACGTCAAACCGCAGGATGGGGTCCTTGCGGCCGGTCCGCTCCAGCGCCGTCACCTTCGCGTGCAGCTTGTAGTGGGGGACGTTCTGGCGCTGGCGCTGGCTGCCGTGGTAGCGCTGGGGCTCATGGCGCTGCTGCTGGTGGGCGTGGGACTGCGGGTCGGGCGATTGCTGCTGCTGGTGGTCGGGGTGCTGCTGGTGGGCAGGCGACTGCGGGTACTCGTGGCCGTCGGGCGGCTGGAAGCCCTCGTGCGGGTGGGCGGCCGGGTGGCCTTGGCTGGGCTCGTCGGCGAAGGGCTGCTCGGTTGCGGCGGCCTGGGTGTCTTGGTAGGGCGACTGCGGCGGGAGGGGCTCGGAGGGCACGTCGACGTTCTCGCCAAAGCTGGTGCGGTGGGCCTGGGGCGACGAGGCCCAGGGCGAGTCTGCGGCGACCGAGTAGTCCATGGGGCCGCGCGGGAGATTGGGCGCGAGCGGGTGCGGAGGAGAGGAGGTGGTGGGCGGCGGAGGCGCGATGCTGGCGGTGCTGGAGCTGGCTTGGCTGACAGGCCGCAACATCGCACCGCGCCCATCCCTGCCCAAACCGGCCTGGCCCCGTCAAACATCTTCATCGCCCGCAACCACCACCGCCCGCCCGCCCGCCGTCCGCTGCACCCTCGGCCAGACCCATTGGGATGATCCTGCGTCACGCATGGCGAGCCAGCCCGCGCGTCCGTAATGCAGCCTGTGCGCGGGCCTTCCATCTCTCCATCACGCGCCATGTCCACCAGCCGGGCACCGCCGCCTTGGAGAGCGCCCTCCAGCGCACGCGGAACATCGGCATCATAGCACATATCGATGCGGTACGCCTGCCAATTGCCGTCTGAAACGCCCCGTGTTGATGGAACCCAGGGTAAAACAACCACAACAGAGCGCATGCTCTACTACAGTGGCTTTACCCGGCGATTAGGAGGTAGGATCACTTTTCATCTGCTGCGCTGTCATCGCTGTTTGATGCTCCTTTGTCCATTGATTGCTTCTGGCTTCTGGCTTCTTTCTGCGCCCTTCTCGTCTCGCCGCCCTGCTCTCCACCCCACCGCTGCACACCTACTTACACTCCGTCAAGATGTCGACGAGGGCTCGACTGTCACCGATTTCCTGCCAGCTGAAAGAGCTCGCGGCATCACAATCCAATCAGCAGCCGTATCGTTCCACTGGCCCCCTCTCTCTGCTACACCTGACCAGGGGCCGGCCGCCAGCGCAAGTGGCGACTTGATGCAGCCAAGATCGACGTCGTCACACAACATCAACCTCATCGACACCCCCGGTCACGCGGACTTCACTTTCGAGGTTCTGCGGTCTCTCCGTATCCTGGACGGTGCCGTGTGCATCCTGGATGGCGTCGCCGGCGTGGAGGCCCAGACGGAACAGGTCTGGAAACAGGCCAACCAGTACCAGATCCCCCGCATCATCTTCGTCAACAAGCTCGACCGGGACGGCGCAGCTTTCGAACGGACCATCAAGGAGATCGGTGTGCGTCTTCACGGCTGGCCGGCAGTCTGTCAGATTCCTTGGTGGAAAGACGGAACCGGGAAGCTGGTTGGCGTTGGTGATGCCGTGAATATGAGAGGAATGCTTTGGGAGGAAGGCGGCGACGGGAAGACCATCAAGATGCACTCGTTCCAAGAGCTAGAGCACGTCAATCCAGAATTGGCAGCAGAGCTCAAAAAGGCAAGGGTGGCGCTTGTAGAGCTCTTGAGTGAGCACGACGATGAAATGGTCGAGAAGTTCCTGGAGCACGACGAGGATCACCTCGCTATTCCGGGCCTGGAGATCACCGAATCCCTCAGGAGATGCATACTCCAGCGTCCCCAGAAGATTATCCCTACCTTTGCCGGTGCCAGTTTCCGTAACATCGGAGTCCAGCCCCTTCTGGATGCCGTGGTTGACTTGCTGCCATCACCCGAGGAACGTCCTGATGCTGAGGTTAAGCTGGGCTCTGCCAGCGGAGGTCTCAACGATCTTTTCAGCGGCAAGCTCGCTCTGGCTCCTACCCAGCAGGGCGCTTCTAAGAGCAGCAAGAAAGGAGCCGCCAAATCATCCCCACAGAACACCTCTCTGGTATCCAAACTACAAGCCTGCGCGTTGGCCTTCAAAGTCGTGAACGACAACAAACGCGGCATTCTTGTCTACGTCCGTGTCTACTCAGGCACCCTCACACGCAACACTGTCCTGTTCAACACCAACCTTGGCCTCTCCGAAAAGGCACCACGCCTCCTCAAGATGTACGCCAACGACGCTGTCGAAGTGGACGAGATTCCCGCCGGCCAGATTGGCGTCATCCCCGGCCTCAAGCACGCCCGAACAGGAGACACGCTCATCGTCTACACCGGCGCGAACCCCAAGGTCGGACCTCCAGTACCCATCAACTCTCTCCAGCTACGACCCATCGCCGTGCCTCCCCCCGTTTTCTTCACGAGTGTCCAGCCAGACAGCCTATCAGAAGAGAAACACCTCTCAGAAATGCTCTCCGTGCTGCTCCGCGAAGACCCCAGCCTCAACGTGACACTGGACCACGAAACTGGACAGACGCACCTCGCCGGCATGGGCGAGCTGCACCTCGAAATCGCGCGAGACCGCCTGATCAACGACTTTAAGGCTAAGGCCTCAACGGGCAAGATCGAGATCAGCTACCGCGAAGCCGTCACCACCGACTCCCCTGACTGCACCGAGTTCTTCGACCGCGAAGTCGCCGGCCGCCACGCGCGCGCCGGCTGCACCGCCAGGGTCTCGCCTCTCGACTCCTCCACGCCATCCACCTCCGCCGACGACTCCCACACCACCATCCTCCCTCTCGACTCGAACCGCCTCATCGTCCATCACCCAACCCTCTCCCCCACCCCCACAGCCGCCTCCACCCCGCTCCCCGAATCCCTCCCGTTCCCCACCCTCCTCACCGCCCTCACCACCGGCGCCTCCGCCGCCCTCGCCCGCGGCCCCACCCACCGCTTCCCCGTGCACTCCACCACCATCACCCTCACCCTCGACCCGCCCACGCACCTCGACCCGTCCACCACCGCAGCCGCCCTCTCCGGCGCCGCCCGCCAGGCCGTCAGCGCCGCGCTGCGGCACCCAAGCACCAGCACCGCGCTCCTCGAGCCCGTCATGCGCGCCACCATCGCCGTGCTCGAATCCGACCTGGGCGCCGTCGTGCATGACATCAGCTCCGCGCGGGGCGGCCAAGTCCTCTCCCTCGACGACGACTCCTCCCCTTCCTCCGCCGCCACGCCAGAACACGACGAGCCCGACCTCATCCCCGCCGCCCGGATCTACGCGCCGCGCGACCCGTTCGGCGGCAGCGGCAGCGGCAGCGCCGCGGTCGGCGCGGGCGCCAGGCAGCGCCAGATCACGGCGCGCGTGCCGCTCAAGGAGATGGCCGGGTACCTGCGGCACCTGCGCAGCCTGACCAAGGGGCGCGGCACGTTCGTGATGGCGGTGGACCGGTTCGAGCGGGTGGGCGGGGCGAGGCTGAAGGCGGTGCTGGGGGAGATGATGAGGGGGGAGTATTGAGATCTGAGCGGTGGGTTGAAGGAGGGAAGGGAGGAAGGGGGGATTGGGACGAAGAATGGGAGGAGGGTGTCGTGGTTGTTGCGTTGTATTATACGGATGATGGCTGCTCTTGTGTAGCGGAGATGTCTTTTTTTTTGTATTATATTTGTACGGACACTGTAGAAAGATATCGATGCTCACTCCTCACAAATTATTTTATCATCGTCGGCGGTGGCAGAGCACTCGATAAAAACCAAGCGTTTGATTCGTAGACAAACTTGTGCAATTAGTATCAATTGACCATTCCTCCCGTCATAATAACTTCTCGAGAGCATCACAGGAAGCTCAATCATTTTGGAGTAAGGCGCTGATCGGCCGTTGGCCCGAGACCGAAACCTCGGACACAATTAGTCCGATAGTGAGGTCAACCACCGTGTGATCCTGCAAGTCTTGGCTTATGTCATTGAAATCGGCGTTTCATTTCGTTTTGCTGCTTGAGACATGTCAATGCTTATGTTAACTACAACGATAAGGATGAGGAAAGCGTAAAAAGCAGAGAACTTTTGTTTTGTCATAACCGCATTTTGTCCATCAGCTGCGCCTTTCCTTACAGAGGACATACCCAGACCACCGTCATCATTAGAGAAGGAGAATGAAAGGTTAGTTTTACAGACGTGGGAACATAAAAGCAGCGTAAAAAGTCTCCGTCCCCTCCTCGCGCAAAGAGATAAAGACAGGGAAAGAAGGGCTTTGCAAGATTATATTATTCAATATTTCTGTCATCGTGTTGTTGTTTTTCGCCATATCCCGGCCTGCCGGGCATGCAAAAGTCGAAAATCCTTTACCCATCAATCGTCATGAAGAAGGTTCAAAGAAAGACGACTTTCATGCCTGTCGTGCCTCGCTCGAACTCCCTCCAAGTTGAGAATCAAGAAAACAGAATCGTTAAGAACTTTTCCCATTCCTTAAAGGACCTCGTGCAAAGGAGACGTGATCGGTACATAAGAGGGAAAAGCGAGTGAAAGGACGCCGCATGTTGCGGCAGCGTCGTTCATCCCCATTGGTTTTTGTCTAGGTGGAGGCGGTGGCCGGCTCGACGCTGGCAGGGGCCTCAGCGGTAGAGGGAGCGGCCTCCTCGGTCTCGGTAGCGGGAGCACCCTCGATGGTGGCAGCAGGATCCTCATCCTCCTTGCCGGGGCTGTCGATGGCGACCTTGACGGCGATCTCACGGCCCTCGATCTCCTTGCCGTTCATCTCAGTACAAGCCTTCTGCTGCAGCTCCTCCGATGCGAGAGTGACGAAACCGAAACCACGGCCCTTGCGGGGCTCGTTGCGGGCCTGGAGCTTCTTGACCATGAAGCGGGGGATGGGGCGGAGAGCGATCTTGGCGGACTGCGGCTGGTAGTCCTTGAAGATTTCGAGAAGCTGAAACACGTTAGCAATCGCGTTCACACAGCGGATAGTACCACAATTCTGACCTTCTCCTCCCTAAGGTCGTACGGCAGGTTGGCGACCATGACCTTGGTCTTGGAGGGGACGCCGTCCTCGGGAGGACCGCGCTGCTTGCGCTCCCTCTGGACGTGAGTCTTGGCGGTCTTCGGGTTGACGGTGGTTGTGCCCTCGGCACCCTTTTCAGCGGTGAGCGCTTCGTTGGTCGTCTCGGTCAGGGGAATAACTTGGCCAGGTACATTCGTAGGGGCGGTCGCCGCCGGATCAGCAGCAGCCGGAGCCTCTCCATCCTTCTCCTGACCCTCCTCAGACTACGGAGTCTCAGCATTAATATTTCTGCACGGCGGGGATTGAACTTACGCGTCCACCGCGAGCAGCACGACCGCCACGGCCACGGCCGCGGCCGCGGCCACGAGTGGAAGTGCGGCGGCGGGTGCTGTTGCTGCCATTGGCGCCCTCGCCACCGCTGCCGGCGCCCTCGCCGTGGGCCTCAGGCTTGCGAGCGAGCTGGATCGAAACCTTGCGGTCGAGGATGGCCTTGCCGTTGAGCTCGGTGATGGCGCGCTCGGCCTCAGTGGGGGTGGAGAGGTCGACGAAGGCGTAGCCGACCGGGCGGGTGGTGCGGGGGTTGGTCGGGATGGAGGTGGACTCGCTGTGCGTGGTGTTAGCTTGGGGCGGCCGCGGGTCAAAGAGGCCACCTACACCAAGTAGTCCTTGAAGAACTCCTTCAACTCTCCCTCGGTGGTCGCGTACGCGAGGTTCCCAATGTAGAGTCGCCGACCCTCAGCGGCGCTGGCGATGACAGCCTCGTTCTCGGAGGCGTTGATGGGCTTGTCGCCGCCAGCGCCGACGCTGGCGCCCTCGGCAGTGCCGGTGGGCTCGGTGAGGGTGGTGTTGGCCATCTGGGCGGTGGCGCTATCGACTTCAGGAGCGGACATGTTGGCTGGACGGTGGTGGTGATGGCACGAGCGTGGGTGTGAGACCGTGTGGGTGCTGCGGAAACTCGGGGTGTCCTGGTCGAGGCTCTGGAGGATCGGAGGAGTTGTCGATGACCGCCTGGAGTGGTGGGAAAATTGACGAGGGAGGTTGGAGTGGGAAGCTAAGTGCCCGGAAGCTGGAGGGGGAGCTTTGTCAGGAGAGAAGTCTGGCTGTTTGATGTTTGACGGGGTGCGAAAGGGGAGGTTGTGCAGGCGTTGCTATGTCGAAATTTGTAGGCCCTCCGGCGCAGGTGCGCCCGGACGAGCCGCTAGCCGCATCGGGCACCCTCGCCCATCCCTGTTCGCCGTCATTGCCCCATCGAAGTGCGGTGTGAGTGCGCCAGCGCCCCCAGCCGCCGACCGCCCGCCAGCGGAAGCCGCCCGCCGCCCGCCTGCGCCTGGTGGTCGCGCGCACCTGCGACGACTGGCGGAGCGGACGCTGCCGCCTGCCCGCGCAGCCGTCGCGCCTGCTGCCTGCTGCCTGCTGCCCGCTGCCCGCTGCCTGCTGCAGGCGCGCCGTACCTGCTTCCGCCCGGGCTGGCGCTGCGGTGCGCGCTCCTGCCGCTATACGCTATACAATGCCATACTGCGCGCCGCGGGGGCCCACCAATTGGCGCGCGGCCGTCCACGGCGTCTTGGAGGCGGCCTCGCCCAACCATCCCTTGCGCGCCCGCGCCCGCGCCCACGCCATCAGGGGCAGGCAGCAGATTGCGGAGCAGCTCGCCAGCAGCCCGCCCCGTTGGCGTCTGGACTGCGTGGACTGCCCAGCGCCCGCTGCTACTGGCTGCCTGCTTACCGCCTCGGACGGGCGCTGACAATGCATGCAAGATTGCTGGAACATTCCGATGTCGGGTGGAATTCGAGCAAACACCGCGGGCGAGACATTGGCAGCCGCGCTCCAGCAGCTGCTGCCCGCCGCTTGCGTGCTGGCGCGGCTCACCACCGCCGGCGTGCCTCGCGCTGCGCGACGTCTGCGGGCGGCGGGCGGAGCAGCAAGCGTAGCCGGCGCCTCCTTGCACGGGCCTTCCGTCCAGCGGAGCTCCGCTCCACAAAAGCCGGAGATCTGATCCGTCGCAATCTTCCCCGGCGCCGCCGCGCAAGCACCGTTGGAGGCAATTTCGAATCTGGACCTCTTGGGAGCCTTGTCCATGCATGCCACGGGCAGCGCGCCGCCCTCCTGCGCCTCCCGACCAGCAATCGCGCGCAGCCGGCCGTTTGCGCGCGGCGAAGCGGCTGCCGGTTTGCCTTTGGCGCAGGCATTCGGGAAAGCTTCCGTGGTGATTACGTGCATTGGACCTTGGCCTGATGCCGCAGCGATCAATGATGTCAGAGAGGATCCCTCCCCGTTTCTAAGGCTGAAAAGCCTGTACCTGCAGATCCGCGTCGCGATCAGGCCGTCGGCCGTGGCGAGTATTTCCGCATCGGACATGGCTCCCGAGCCTCCCGCATCTAGAGACCGTTGACGAGCGCTTTTTCAAATTGGCGGGCGCTCATTGTCGGGAACCAGTGCGTTTGGCGTCGCCATGTTGGCGCCGCGGTCTGTTCGCGCTGCTGCTTTTCAGGACGTGCTTTCGGCAGCAACCGTGGCGAGTGCTGTGCCCATCCATGGTACAGAAGCTCCCCTGTGGCCCGTTTTCTCTTTCTCCTCTGTTGAGAAACTCGAACTAGCCTCTCTGAGCCTCAACGTTGTGCACAGAGACGCGTTGCAGCGGACGGCTAGCGCGAAGAAAACGCAGCTTCTGGCAGCACAGCTCGGCTTGGCCATGCGGACTTCAAGCACTGCATAGTCAGGGTGCAGCAGACCTTGGAGCATTCGTTTGGAGGGCGTTGGCACACGAGCTCATCTCCCCGCGCAAATATGCTTGCCAATTGATTGAGCTGTGCGAGACCTCACGCTGGCCGTCGGCAGTAGCGCCCACCTGCTGCACCAGCAGAGCGCACCGCGCGCATGCGGGGAGCTGAAACACAGGCCGCAGCCTTGCCTCCGCGTGCACGATGCGCTGCCATTGGAATGCTCGGCAGCCCTGCCGCGCTGGACTTCGTATTTCAAAGTGCGACCAGAGGCGGCGAACGCAAATTGTGCCCCGCGGTCCGACCTCGCTGCTCTGTGCCCCGCCACCAAACCCTAACGCGCAGGCCCCAGGCCGATCTTCGCGCCCGATGTCTCCCGCAACACCAAAAAAGGCCGGCACGTCTCTGTTCAGGACGTTGTCTGTTTCCCGACCCCATGGCCCACTCCGCCGTCGTGGCCTATGGCTCCGAGACCGGCAATGCCGAGGAGCTGGCTGTCCAGCTGAGCCAGCTCACTCGTCGTCTACGCATTTGGACTACCATAAAGCCGCTCAACGCCCTCACGCCACACCAGCTCAGCAGCGCCTCCGTCGTCCTGGTGGTGATATCCACCACCGGCCAAGGAGACCTGCCCCGCAATGCACAATTGTTTTTCAAGAAATTGAGGAGCAAAAAACTTGCGTCAAACTGCCTCGAGAAATGCGTCTTCACGTCGTTCGGATTGGGCGACAGCTCGTATCCCCAGTATGTCTCGCGCCGACCATCCATTTGGCACAATTGGCTCACACTTCACTTCAGATTCAACTGGGCCCACCGAAAGCTGGGCAATCGAATAGAGCAATTGGGCGCGCAGCGGCTGATTGAGGCTGGCGAAGGAGACGAACAGCACCCAGAAGGGTAGGTCAGCTACCCTGGGAGTTGCTTTCCTCTGCCTTCCACTAATCATGAGACGACTGCAG
The DNA here is from genome assembly GCA_020912385.1 of Neofusicoccum parvum. NCBI lineage: Eukaryota > Fungi > Ascomycota > Dothideomycetes > Botryosphaeriales > Botryosphaeriaceae > Neofusicoccum > Neofusicoccum parvum. The sequence continues at coordinate 714,083 of CP087219.1, read as the reverse complement.
TGTTGATGCTACCTTCAATCCGTGGATAGATAAGCTTCGGGAGAGGCTGCAGGAATTCTGCCCACTTCCGTCAGATTCAAAGCCATTGGCTGATGACATCTTTCTCAAGCCACGATGGTTCCTCCAGCTGTGCGAGGACGGAGATTCCAATACCGTGCCGCAGTCCAACAACCCATGCCGCACACCGGAGGACTTTTCGGAGTTGGACCATGCACATGTCAGCCAGGAACCCGATCATGAGCCAGCAGAAATTGTGTCAAATAAGCGGGTGACACCCGAAGACCACTGGCAGGACGTCCGGCAGATTGACATCAAATTTCCACGTCAAATACCACGCCAGGACCCCAAAGGAAACGCCATTGAGAAACCACGTGTGTCCTACAGCCCCGGTGATATCCTTGAAATCTACCCGAAGAACTTCCCGGAGGATGTTCAGGACTTTATTGACCTGCAGGGTTATACGTCGATTGCTCACACTCCTTTGGACCTCCAATATGACTGGGAGCAATTTGACAGCAACCCTCCGCGTGAACATCCTTTGGGCCGCGCACCCTTCCACGGCACACTCTTTGGCCTCCTCACTAACCACCTCGACATCATGGCCGTACCTCGCCGTTCCTTCTTCGCCCTCATCTACCACTTCGCATCCGACCCGGACCAGAAGGAACGGTTACTGGAATTTGCACGGCCAGAAGATCCGGAGTTCCTTGAAGACTACTTCGACTACGCCACCCGCCCGCGCCGGAGCATCCTCGAAGTCCTCCAGGAGTTCACCAGCGTCAAGATCCCCTACCAACACCTCCTCGGCATCCTCCCTCCCATAAAGCCCCGCCAATTCAGCATCGCCAGCGCCGACCTCACCAAACACGACCCCACCTCCCCGAACTGCGCCGTCACGCTCCTCGTCGCCATCGTCAAGTACCGCACCGTCATCAAGCGCATCCGCTGGGGCGTCTGCAGCCGCTACCTCTCCGCCCTCGCGCCCACCCAAAAACTGCGCGTCAGCCTCATCGCTGGCGCCATGCGCCTGTCCGACGCAGACCTCCAGGCGCCCTCCATCCTCATCGGCCCCGGCACGGGCGTCGCGCCGCTGCGCTCCGTCATCCAGGGCAAGGAGCTGCTGCGCCGGCGCGCGGACACACCCCAGCCTCCGGACCTCGCAGACACGTTCCTGCTCTTCGGCAACCGCAACGCCGCCGCCGACTTCTTCTTCGCCGACGAGATGCGCGCCCGCGCGCGCGGCCAGGGCATGCGCCTCGCCACGGCTTTCTCGCGCGATCAGCGCGAGAAGGTGTACATACAGGACCGCGTGAGGGAGCACGGGAAGGCGGTGTGGGAGCTGCTGCGGGAGGGCGCGAGGATTTATCTGTGTGGGAGCTCGGGGAAGATGCCGGAGGCGGTGCGGAGGGCGTTGGAGGCGGTTATTGCGGCGGAGGGCGGGATGGGGGTGGAGGAGGCGAAGGAGACGCTGAGGGGGATGATTAAGGCCGGGAGGTTTAGGCAGGAGACGTGGTAGGGGTTGCGGAACATGGATGTAGATTGGACGTGATAGATAAAGATGCTTTGTATTTTGAGCCTCGGCGTATGTTTGAGTCGTATTGTCGACGCATGCTACATGCGAGATTGATCTATCTTCTGGTTTGGTCTTCACGAGACGAAAGACGTTTGTAATAGCATTCTTCGGAGGAAATAGGCATGGCATACCAAAGAAGTTCTTCTCTTCGTAAATGACATTCTCGTGCCGCTATCCTAATCGAAATTGCGTACCTTTGGGTCGAGAAATAGAAGCTTGCCCGCGCTCTGCAAACGAGCCAAATGGCTCTCTTAGTATTACGAGAACTGCTACATACAAGAGAGTTCCGCGACGGCCACTTGGTTGAGAATTCATATACGCTCCAAGATCTAGCAACATCTTATTCCATGCTACTCACAAGGAGGATTAAAATCTGCCCCACGATCTTGGGGCATCTGAACAATCTTCTTATTGCCGGACTTATAAGCTGCTTTTAATGGGGTTGTATAATACCCCAAACACTGAGGATTGACATCTACCCCACGATTAAGGAGTATCTGAACAATCTTCTCATTGCCGCACTCACAAGCTGCTTGTAATGGGGTCCCATATTCCCCACAAGGCTGAGGACTAGGATCTGCTCCACGATCAAGGAGTCTCTGAATCATCTCCTCATTGCCGGACTCACAAGCTTCTTCTAATAGGTCTCCATATTCCTCACCAGGCTGAATATTAATATCTGCTCTATAATCAAGGAGCATCTGAACAATCTCCTCAGTGTGAGACTTATAAGCCGCTTGCAATAGGGTTCCATATTCCCTACCAGGCTGAGGACTGATATCTACTCCACGGTCAAAGAGTATCTGAACAATCTTCTTATTGCCGGACTCACAAGCTGCCTGCAATGGGGTTCTATATTCCCCACTAGGTTGAGGATTGATATCTGCTCCACGGTCAAGGAGCATCTGAACAATCTTCTCATTTCCAGATCCGCATGCACATTGCAATGGAGGTCCGTAGTTCCTCCGAGAGCCTTTGTGGTTGACGTCGGCTCCATTATCAAGCAATAGCTTGACCGTATTCTCGTTGGACAAAAACGCTGCGCACTGCAAAGCACCTCCGTAAAGACCGCCGTGGGCATTGACGTCGGCTCCGTTCTCGATCAACAGCTGAGGGATCTCGATGTGGCGCAAGCAACATGCTGCTTGTAACGGGGTTCCATATTCTCCCCCTTGCGCTATGAGGCTGGTACTCTGGCCATTTTTAGAGCTTTTCTGCTCTAATATTCGGTATTCGATAAGCTTCTCCTGGTAGTATGAGGTGGGTGACGCGATAGCCTCTGAGGCACCATCGATCCCTGCCATTTCGTTTGCTTTGTGTCAACCACATTGGCCCGTAATCACGTGTTTTGTTTGCTTTTGCTTATACACGCGTTCTTTCTTTACTTTTTGCTGCACCATACACTTACCCCTACACACCTCATTTACCCCGTTTATGCGTATTTCCGTAAATCCGATTATTACACGTATATAGCAGGCCTCAGTAGCAACAATGAGAAAACCAGCGGTGTATTCTTTCTCGCGCCGTTCGACACTTTGACACCCTCTTCCAGCAGCCGCCTCACAGTCTTCGCCAGACCCATCATGGAAGCGACGTATAGAGGCGATCCGCTATATTTACTGCTGTATAAAATACGATCCCCTAAATACTGGTCGAGATAGTTGAAAAGTCTGAATCCGTTGAAAAGCAGGAACTTGAGGATAGAGTCGTATACGGCTTCTTCAACTCCCTCAGTACGACAGAGCTTGTACCATGAATTGTGTGAGCACAGTGCAAACGGGTTATGGTATCCATTGACCATCGATGATCCAGCGTATGCTAGACATACTTCAGCTATCGCTGCACTGGCCGTAACCTTGGTGAAGCTTGATTGGAAGGACGGTTCGCAGTTGCTCGAGAGGAGGTAGTCCCTTACAGAAGCATGCGCAATCTGAAGTACACAGGCTTTACCCTTAGTTCGGCTGAGGCCGGTTGTCGGAAATCTTGTAAAAGTCCTCTTGATGAGACTCGACATGAGGCATGACAGAGGCTCGAGATCTCGCATTCTCATATTCTTGTCAATCGAGTAGCCCGGCCGAGCTTTCAAGTCGACGCTCGTTACCTCATAGATATCTTCCTCCGTCAATGGGCGTCTTGCAAACAACAGGGTTTGGAGTATGCGAACAGCTTGGTCTTTATGGAACCTGAGACCCTGAAGACTTCGAGTATAGGTCTCATCGAGCCCGACCGGTAAGTCTTCGAGAGCGGCCTTGATCTGGTCAACGGACGCACAAGATCCGAGACCATCCATTTGCAGAGACGTCCAACGAAACCTACGAGACCAGTCTAGTCAGAAGGAGTCTGAACCAAATACATTTCATGGAGGTCTCACATGATTCCGGATTTACCAACCAGTACTTTCTCAACCTCCGTTAAGATAGGGTCCCAAATCAATCGGTTGGTAGGAAAGAGTGGGTTGAGGTCATTGTTTCCACTTGATCCGGATTCCATTTCAGGTTTACGCCATCGGGAGAGCGAGGGGCCTGTGTCCAGGCGCATGTGGATATACCTACGGATATCATCTCTGATACCAGCACACTCATCTTCGATGGAAAATTCGCGTATTACTGAGTTGAGAAAATGGCTTTTGTTGATGGTATCGCTTCGGCTTGTCAATATGAAACGTAGTTTGCAAGGCCGGCGATTCTTGTGTTGAGTCTGTTGTTGCAGCCATTCAAACAGGTCATCGATATATCTGCCGTGACGGTCCTTTCTTGATTCATCAAGCGCATCCAGAACAATCGTAATCTGATCCATATGTTGTATCATTTCCTCGAATGTGTCTCTGAGCTTTTGGATTGGCGGTGTTGAACCTTTGCATCTGCAGAATTCGTAGAGCCTGTGCATTGGCGCCCTGGAGCCTTCGTCTGCAGCATACAACTGAGATATTAGTGAGCGAAGAGCGTCTTCCAAACTCTGCTTTCTCTCGTTGCCAAACTCGAAAAAGAAGTACAAACATAATCCGTTCTCCAGAAGGCTTTGCACAATGGTGGATGCAAGGACAGTCTTGCCACAGCCCGATGTCCCATGTATCCACAAGTGCTGCGAGAGACCGGAAGACCAAGCGACATATGCTTCGTGCTCGAAGAACCAGGAACTGAATACCTTGTGGTGTCCAGCCATACTTCGGATATTTTCGAGACTCTGTGACTGATCAGGTGGGTTCAACCACTCTTGGACCTTTTCGTCGTTCACGCCCTTTGAGATCTTGGAGACTTCCGAGTTGATTTTTCTCAGCTCTAATAGCTAGTTAGTACGAGGATGCTTCAGAACTACATCAATCGATACATAGAACTAACCATCGTGTACCTCATTCATCACGTCCCTGGCCCTCTCCGATGACTCTACCGCAGAAGTCTGAAGCCCAAGAAGTAGACATCGCGTAAATGCTGCAGCAGTCAGGGCAGCGTAGTCTTGCCAGGAATCATTTTTGTGAGAGTCTGCGTAGTCGCTGATGCCTCTGATGACCAAACAAGGAAAATTGTTCATAAGACCAGCGGCTTCCATCTCGAAACACAAGCAATCACTGCTGGTGCTCTGTCTCAATTCAGCTGCAATGTGATCCCTCGTTCGGGCGCGTTTGATGACCTTGTTTCCAGAAGCGATGAGGCCATAGTGAATTACTGGTGCTGACGATGGTCTTTTTTTTCGTTGAACTAATGCAAACCTGAGCAGAAGATTGGCCGGTAGAAGGTAGAGGAACCAAGGTAGACGACTAGGACCATTGTACCAGGGCTTGGAAAGCCGATCGTTCTCCGAGCCTGGGTGGGCAAAGGCAGGCTCGTCGTGCTCATCCTCAGTGCCATATTGGATCAGAGCAGCCGCATCCCGGATTGTTCTGGGTATATCGCCATGCCTCCGCATACCGCGGAAGGTGCTGACGGCGTTGAGAAGCCTCGGGGCCGGGTTGTTCAAGGATCCGCAACGAACGAAGCCCCCTTCCTCTTTTCCAGAGTCGTACTGGACCACACCACCCGTTGTTCCTGACCCGGAGACACTCACGACGACATCGCCAAGATGAATATCCCCATTTTTGGCTTCTGGACGGGGAATGCCTCCGCCAATTCCGACCATGAGGCCCATGCGGATGGAGGGAAATGCAGTGACCAGTGACCTGGCAACATGAGCGGCGGTAACAAGCCCGGGCTGACCAGCCGGAAAACACACGAGAACAACGTTGTGATCTCCAATTCGGCCACAGTAGTATTGGCAGTTGTCGTCATGAGGTCTGTTGAAATCTGGCGGTTCCCCGTGTCTCTCGTCGAGTACCGCGAGCGCTGCGGTCAATTCATTGTGCAATGCAGTAATTATTCCAATGGAATATACGCGAGCCGGAAACTTGTTCCTGTTTTCTTGGTCGCCAAATATGTTCGTGTGCCTTTCCGCAAGGTCCTCAGCCCCTTCGGCCCCCGCCACGGCATTTGAGGATTGTGTTTCTGGCAGTGCCGAGCCAACGGAATCACGGGAGCGCTGAGATAAGAAATGGCGGAGGACATGGAACCCAAGAGCGATGAGCCCAATAAGGGCCAAAGCCTGCTGCAGATAGCCCAAAGATTCTACTGGAACCATCGACAGGGAAAGCCGTTGTTTTGATGGTGGGCAAGTTGATGAAAGATTCAGGAAGTATTGTGCGCGTCAAAAGCAAAAGGGGGACAACGATTTAGTCGACTGCGAACAGCAACACAATGTCAAAAAGTGTGCGGTAGGAGAACGGAAGGCGGATGGGAGCTGACGAAGGCAGCAAGACGAACACATGGCAGATTTAACTGCCCTGGGTGCAGCCTTGTCTCCTAAATCCCTGCAAATTGCCAGCACACAACGCATGAAAGGCTGAGAAAACGGTCTGCCTCGCGGTATATAGAGAGCATCATTGGTCCGTACGGATGAACGCCACGAACTTCGCCTAAGACTCAGCCCCGGCGCAGGGTTGGTCAATTGGCGAACAGCGCTCAGTGCTGTGATAATGACGTCGTGCCTTGTGAAACCTCAGCAGACTCGTCGGCTGCGGCAGCCTTCTCAGCCTGCTCAGCTGCTTTACTGGCAATCGCTGAGCCCTTCCCGAGGCTGTTCTCGCGCCTGTGCTTACCCTGTGCTTACCCTTCGGCGGCATCATGCGGGTGTCCTCACCTTCAGGCACTAAGCACCAAGCTTGTTTCACCGGTATGAGAGGTAGACGGGTGCGGAGCTGCTTTTGATGAGGGTAGTTGACGGCGCAGTGCTCGGGTCTGAAGGATCGGGGCGGGCGAGGTGACGTGGCGGCGCGGGAGGCAGCGAAGGTGAAAGCGCGACAGCGCGACACAGACCCGAGCAAAAAGCAACCGAATGCCCATATGCTACCATTGCGAACCTGTCGCCATTGCTGGGATTCGAACCGATCAACGACGTGACCGACTCATTCGGATTACCCTTGACTTTTCACACCGGCGGGTTTCTGCTTTACGGTTCGGAAGGGACATCTACTCAACCTGTCATGCCTAATGGATCTACTTAGTCGGGACTTATGTTGATTCACGGAAGCCCTCCTTCACGGGCCAACGTAGGTATCCTACTGTGGTGTTGGAGCTGGTGAAGGTCGTGCTAGTGCGGCGGTCGATCGAGCAGAGTGATGGTTTGGGTCAACCTCCTCTACAACCTCCACCCCAGCAAACCAGCTCAGCCAACAATCCAAGCGCCTGCAAATTAGCGAGTCCGCAGTCTAGGGGGTCACCGCAACCGCCAACTCCGCTTCTCCCTCTCACTACTCGCCCTCCTCCCCTCGGACGCACCAAACCTCCTCATCCTGCCCACCGAGCTCCGCAAACTCACCTTCACCCGCGTCCCCCACCCTCCACCACATCTCGAGCCGAGATGCCGTCTGTCGAGCGGCAGTGGCTGGCGCGCCGTCAGGCCGGTTGTCGGTGGCGGCGGCGGCGGCGGAAGGGTTCTGGGCCTGTGCGTCTTCGACGAGGAGTTTTCGGCGGCGTGCGAGGCGCGGGTGCTGCGCTGGGTGGAAGTGGTGAGGGAGATGCTAGCGGGAATGGCGTGGGAGCGAGGGGTAGACAGCGTGGAGTTGTAGGGGTTGAGCTTCTGGGCGTACGAGCAGGACGGGTAGGTGTGGAGGGCGCCGGAGGTGGGGTGTGTTGGAAAGGTTGATGATTTTGCTGATCATGAGGTTGGGGTTGTCACATGAGAAGATGTGCGGCCCGGAGGAGGAGGAGATACGTGAGGAAGCGGACGATGGGTGAGTGGAGTGCTGGATGAGCGGGATCGGAGGGTTGGTCTTTTCCGTTCTAAACGTGTACGGACAGACACTATACAATAAAATCAAGCGTAAAAACGACGATTGGGGAAGAATGGATATCCTTCATATATTTCACATGTGCTAGAGTTAGAGGGCGAGTATTGAAGACTGAGGGTTGTTTTCCAGACGTTGAATCCGTGACTTATTGGATCTGCTTCCTTTTACAGGAGGAAACATACAGGTTGGCACTCGGAACCTTCTTACTTAGCTGTTCTTTGGACGTCATAGTTCTTTCGGCATAGAGGCTGTCCTTCCCGATCTCTATCGCATCGATTCCCTAGCGTAGTTTCCTTCATTAATCTTATCTTGAGTTCGACGGACTCAATTGATGACATATCTGGAGAGCGAGTCAGCGAAGATATCATCAGTGTACAGGCTTGAATCTCAGGGTTCATTCTCACCCTCCATCGACAACCATAGCATGCCCTTGCACGAAGCTTGCCTTCGTCGAGCAGAGGAAGAGTGCGGCATCAGCTATCTCGGACGGCTTGCCCATACGCTTCATCGGGGCAATATCGATGGCCGGCTTCAGCCTCTCGACCAGCTCCGGAGTACTTGTGGTCATGGGCGTCTCAATCACTCCGGGGCAAATGCAATTCACTCTGATGCCGTGCTCGGAGTAATCGATAGCGTCGGAGCGCGTCATGGCTATCACGGCGGCCTTGGAAGCGCAGTATGCCGCTGTTGGAAGTTAGCATGCGGGACGACTTTTGCGTAGATACTGGATACCCACGAGCTTTGGGGCGGCCGACGACACCGAGTTGGCTGGCAATGTTGACGATGCTTCCTCTTTGCGGCGCGCGGCTGTCGTCATGGCTGGGCAGCGGTTCTTGCTTCAACATGGCTTTCAGCTGGGCTCTGGAGGTCAACCAACATCCGCGGTAGTTGACGTTGTTGACCTTGTCGAAGTCCTCGACGGTCATCTCGGTGGAGTTCTCATTCTTGCTCAAGATGCCGGCGCAGTTGACGCAGTAGTCGATGCGACGGAACTGTTCTACCACCGCACCGACAAAGGATTCAGCAAACGTCTCATCGGCGATGTCGCCAGTCTGACTGTAGACTGCCACAGAGGGATAGCTTTCGGACAGCTCTTTGGCTGTCTTTTCGAGCAAAGCAGGGTTGAGGTCCGTGATGGCGAGGCTCCTGCAGCCGGCTTCTGCAAAGGCGAGAGCGGTTGCGTTCCCGATGCCTGGCGGACCGGTGAGCCCACAGCATACTTGACATGGGCCTAACCCTGGGAATGGAGACTTACCTGTTCCGCCAGCACCGGTGATAAGAGCGACACCAGGGAAAAGAGAGGGCTGGGCCATAGCAAGCGCGGAATGTGTTTCACGAGAATACACCTCGATCAGGCCGACGGGACGGTGCGAGGCGGAGCAGCAGCAGGAACATCATGGCCGACAGATAAGCGCGTATGGCTTGGACGTAGACCGCGTCCAAAAGTGGAGAGGTGGAGGAGAGGGGTTTCGTTTCTCCGATGACTCGCGCGCTCCATCCCAACCCGCCTGCGCTCTGGAACTCCACACCAACTCCGTCCGCATCAGCCGTCGACGCTGCAGCCCCATCTCCTTGAGCGGCATGCCCGTGGCACACCATTTGCCGTTTCGAGAAAGACCGCAGCTCACTTGGCCACCGCAGATGCCGCCGAAAGGGCGCCTCGCCTCCCACCATGCCTGGCCGGCGACAACCTTCACGAGAGGCACATCCATTCTGCTGGATTTCCATCTTTTGTCGTGGCCGCTCCCCCAAATATTTCTCCTCGAGGACTCGGCGTAGGACAAGCCCGGCTCGTGACTGTTTCATTCTCTTGTTCTGGAAGTTTCCTCTTCTAGCCTGGTGTATCCGCGGACTGTGCCCCTTCCCTTGTGACAAAACACAATAGGCCTGTTTCAGGTCTTGCTCACGTCTCTGTCTATTGTTGCATTGCTGGAAATAGTCAACGCTGACGTCATACATTCAGCTGTCAGTAGCGTATTCAGCGTGCCAGTGCAGGCGCCAAGCTCAATCCAGGGTCATTTCCTGACTTTTCTATCTTTTGGAGATCGGTAATCGCTGGATTCCGATGTTGTAGAAGCAGGGCGACCAAATTCCCATCACAACACCACTAATGAGGTCCTATTGACAATCCGCGGCTGGATCTGAGTGAGGTCTGCTGCCATCATGGACCGATCTCACTGGAATTTGCTTCCGACTTCCGTCGAGAGATGTAGGACAGGAAAGATGCTACCCCGGCGATACGTCGCCTACTTTTCGTGCGATATGGTCTTGGGACTGGTCCAGGTTTCCCGAACCGGATGTATAATCGGAAGAGGAGCTGTAGAATCGAGTCATCGGGCAACTCCTGCTCAGGTCACGCCTATTCGGACGCAACGTGGCTGCCTGATGGACGCTGGCGCTGCCACGCCGCGCGTGCTGTGTACCCAGATGTTTGGAGTTGGTAGCACAGTACGGTAGCACATTCCGCAGCCCCCTGACCACTCTCAGGCCGTTTCAGCCTCGCCAGAAGCAACAGGACTTGGGCATTGCCACCGGTGAGCTTAGCGATCAGGAATTATTGTTTGCTATCTCACAAGCAGGCGAGCCTAGAACCTCGACCGACTGGCGAGGAATGTAGCAGGAGGATGCTCCCAGCCTGCAATTTCCCGCCGAGAAAAGAAGACTTATTTTGCGGACAGCCCTACCATATGCCCGCACATACCACCTCCCCTCCTCGCATCTTCTTTCTACCGCAGGGATCTTCAGCCACAACTGTGCGTTGCGCGGGTTTATCAAGCAAGGGCTCCTGGCAATCAAACTACCCGTTGCAGCCTACGTCCAACTTCTTTGACACCAGGTGAGTCTTGGCTTGCCCAGCACACCGCCGCGCAACCCAACTACACGCAGACGTCTGATGGAGTCCCCGCCTTCCCAGAAGATCCTGGTAGTCCACTTCGTACTTCTGGCTTTCAGCACCGACCCATCTCTCCCATACGGCACCGAAAAACAGCGTCCACGGCCGCTGAGTGAGAGGACGGATCAAGATGTGCTTTAACGACATCAAACATGCCTGCGGCGCCCGCGTGCGCCGGCAGTCGCTGTCCTGCCCGTGCGGGACCAACAGCGGGGACAGAGAGTGCAGCCTATCATGCGGCACGTGTCCGAGGTGCTCCGTTCCGGCCAAGCAGGAGGAAGAAGAGTTGCCGTCTGCCTCTTCAAATGCGAGCACCCATGAAGAGTCAGTCCAGTCGCCACATACGTTCATAAGGATTCCTCGGCCTGACTACGAAGCGAAGGACGCGCGGAAGATGTTCAGATACAGCTACCCATGACAGCGGAGGATCTGGTTCCATGGCAGGCAGCCGAGCGAAGAGGGCAGGGCGCTGACAAACGGTGGCTCGGCGGACAAGCCAGGACGGATGAGAGACTGCATGGATGGTGGGCTGTATTGGTCTTCGCCAGTTTGGATGCGTAAAAGATATGCACACATGCAAGCTCGCTGGGCGAGCACGACGTTATGCTTGGAGATTCTTAGAAATTAGTTGCCGATTTTTGTGTGTAGTGGCTGGCTGGACACGGCCACGTAGACTTCGAATTCTAAATTGAGCCTGCGTATTACGTTTGAGCCCCTAGGCAGCAGTATCTTGAACAAGCTATTCGCAGCATTGACTGCGAGACAGTGTACTGGTGCGTGCGCGTCTTCGAGGCAGCAAGCTCCCGGCATACGCGTGGCCGGCCGCGGCGTAGCGGAGCTGGGGTTGGCATCCGTCGGGGGTGCCTGCGTGCCCCTCACCGACGACATCACCGCCCGCCAGCCATCAGGAGCTACATAAACAACACCCAATTCCCCCACCACCACGTCTCCGTCCCCAACCCCGCCCTCCGCGAACCACACCACTCAAAGCCGCCGGCGCATCAATCCCGCCCACCATGCAGTCCGGAATAACAGGTAGCCGCCCCGCCCCGCCGCGCCGCTCTCCCGCACCCCTCACTGACGGCCTCACCACCCCCGCATAGCCTCCGAGGAGCTGCACGCCGCCTTCAACACGCTCATCAGCGACCCTGAATCGCGCTTTCTGACCGCCAGCGTCACCGGCGAAACGCTCGTCCCCCGCTCCGTGATCGCAGCCGGCTCGTCCGACTTCCTCGCGGACCTGTCGCTGCTGGCGCCGCACCTCGCGGCCAACGAGGCGCTCTACATCCTGATCCGGCAGGCGCCGGGGCGCTTCGTGGCGGTGACGTACGTGCCGGACGCGGCGCCGGTGCGGCAGAAGACGCTGACGGCGTCGACGCGGCTGGCGCTGGTGCGCGAGCTGGGGTCGGAGAAGTTCGCCGAGACCTTCTTCGCGACCACGGCCGAGGAGCTGAGCGCCGACGGCTGGCGCCGCCATGAGGCCCACGTCGCCGGCGCCGTGCCGCTGACCGAGGAGGAGCAGAACCTCGTCGACATCAAGGAGGCCGAGGCGCGCGAGAGCGGCGGCACCGGCGCCAGGCGCGTGCACACGAGCGGCCATCTGAGCATGGAGGTGCAGGAGGGGGTTGTGGAGGCGCTGAAGAGCTTGGGGGATGGTAGTGGGGAGGGCAATCTGGTGCAGTTGGTAGGTGGTTCGCTTTGGGTTGGGAGGAGGCCGGGGAGCGTTGAGTGCTGATGCGGTTTGGCAGAATATCGACGTCCCGAAGGAGACGTTCCGTCTCGTGTCGAGCACGACGGCGTCGGCGGCGGATCTCGCGGGCGCCATTGCCGCCGACGAGCCGCGCTACTCGTTCTACAGGCATGCGGCGCCGGACGGCTCGCAGCCGATCCTGTTCATCTACACGTGCCCGCCTACGTCGAAGGTCAAGGAGCGCATGGTGTATGCGGCGTCGCGTGGTTTCGCAGTTCTTTTGGCTGAGAAGGAGGCCGGCATTCCCATTGCGAAGAGGGTGAGTCGTAACACATCTCTGTGGCTCGAGGATGCAGTGGCTGACGTGATATGATAGCTCGAGTTCAGCAGCCCAGAGGACATCACAGCCGATACGATTGACGAGGAGTTCGCACCCAAGGAGGAGAAGAAGACGACCTTTGCCAAGCCCAAGAGGCCTGGTAAGCGCTGAAGCGTGTTGGAATACGCAGGTGTGATGGACCGCAGGCGAGGATTCGCAGATGAAGTATCGGGGACATTTTCACGGCACAATACCGGCATTTCCAATGGATACCAGACAGCAGGGCTGTCTTTGTAGATACTAGACGGCCTGATTTCTGCACACGGCCGAACGAATGTTGAAGAACAGCATATGGAATTTGAACAGGAAAAAAGCTATGCATCATCTACGCATGATTGGAAACCAGAACAAAGCATCCTGAGTGAGATGCATATGCAAGTAACAAACACAGAATCCTCTCAGCCGGGCGCAAGACAACAAGCCCAGCATGCAGCAACACCCACGAAACCCTGAACACCACCATGACTGCAGGTAACCGTACTCAGTCAAAGAAAACCCCCTACCGGACACCTCTCCCCATACCATCTTTCACCTCAACCGATTCGATCACAACCTCTCGGTTTTCATCACATCTTCTGCGGAGCCGGCCTACGCAAAAGAAAGAAAAGAGAAAGATACGTCAACATGCCGCCGAAAACCTAGAGGCACTCCCTTTCAAGACCGAGGACATCGAAGAAAAAGGAAAAAAACCCCTAATACTTGAGTGCCTGGCTTGTCCAGGCATTCCTCTCTCTTGCGATAGAATCGATGACATGGGGGTGCTGTCCATCGTTCTTCTGGCGTGTGGCAATCTTACTCTTCATACTGCCCACCGGGCATCATCTCGCGGCTCTTCTCGAGGACGCCCTTGAGGTACTCGTAGACGGTGAAGGTGACGGCCTGGCCGGGGGCGACGCGCATGATGCGGGGCGTGATGCCCTTGTAGAAGCTGCGGGTGCCCTCTTGCTTCCACATGTCCCTGCGCAGCACACACACACGTGTCAGCCTTCGAAGTCGCGCCCGTAATCCCTCCGTCCAAGCTGCTCGAGAAGTAAGGGAAAAGGGGGAGGGGGGAAAGGAGAGCACCGCTCACTTCGCAATCTTCATGATCCGGCCCACGGCAGTCTCGCCCTCCTCGGCGGGCGTCTTCTGCAGCCGGGTCTTGATGGTGTCGATGGGGGCGTTGCTCAGCGGGCCCATGGCGCCGCTGACCAGGCCGATGAAGGCCGTCTGCCAGCCGGGCAGGTCCGTCTGGCCCTGGTACTTCTGCAGCGCGGCGCGGAACTCGGTGTAGGCGGTGAAGTTGACGGCCTGGTTGGAGCCCTGGCGCAGCGCGGTCAGCGACACGCCGCGGTACAGCGCCGCCGGGCCCTCCTCCTTGACGACCGTGTACAGCGCGTGCGCCGCGTTGCGGTACTTGGGGATGTCGAGCGGGTCCGCCATGCTGTGGTGCTGCGCCTGCAGCCGGATCTTGACGACTTCCATGGGCGTGACCACCGCCACGGCTTCGGTGATGCCGGCCGCGAGACCCGCTGTGGCGTGCTGCGGTCAGCATGATCTGGCTCTGCCTGTGGGAGGGCGGGGAGGCTTACCCAGAAATGTCGCTTGCCCGGAGACGGAGCCGTCAGTGTGTGCGAGGAGCTGCTTGTACCACTCGTAGCTCGTGAACCGGATCGCCATCTTGGGCACGATGCCCGTCAGCACGGCGCCCAGGCCCTTGTACAGGCCGAGCGGCGTTTCGCGCTTCACGATCTCGGCGCCGGTGGTGATGAAGCCGCGGGGTTTTGCCTGTGGAGTGGAAGGGGCATGTCAGCGGGCTGGTTCTGGATGTGCCTGAGTCTCGGAGGATTCTGTGTACGAGAGGCCAATGCCGTGATGCCAGGCGTTCTCGGCAATGGCCCGAGCCATGAGCGTGAACATATCCTCCCGCGAGTGTGTTTTGCGCTCTGAGTTCTGCAGGCGTGGGGTGCGTAATGCCTAGAGCTCCCTCTATCACATGCAAATATGGTCCACGCACAACCACGCCTCTGCTCGCACAGCGCAACGCGCCAGGGACGAAAAGTCGGGGAGTTCACGTACCCCAGGTGCTCTCGCTCTTCTCGACAGCTGCATGCGGACTTTTATCGTGTCTGCGACCCCCACGTCAGCGTCCCGTGTCCGCACATTTCCAGGCCCGCTCGCCCTTTTCTGGGGAGAAGGCAGAGGACAACATACCGAGAGGATGGCAGACAAGCGCCTCCATCATTCCTGCACCTCCACCGGCTAATGTGCAGAAAATCATTCCAGTCAGCCCTCAGTTCACTCGCTACCGCATGCTCACGCGCGGTTCTGGAGCCGTACCGATCAGGTTCGTCGCGGCCGACGCGGGCTTCTTGTTCCCCGGCCCGGACACGCTTTTTGCGGACATGGTCGCGGAGGTTCTGCTGTCTCAGCCCGGTGATGCGAGTTGGGTCTCGTTCGGCGCGAGAGAGCTGTCAGAGCTCGGGACAAAGGGAAAGCTCGTCGACGCGCGCGCAAGAGAGAAGCTCCCTGTTCAGGACTGCGGAGGGAAGGAGGCCCGTCACTTAAAGTGCCGTTCGGTCTGGCAATTGCGCGCGGGTGCAGGGCGTGCTCTTCCTCGGGTATTTGGGGGTTGCGTTCGTGTCGAGGGTTAGTCACAAGCAAAAGCCTCCGCCACGTTCCTGAGGATCCCGACCAGGCTGTATCCGCAGCACGGAGAGAGGAGAGATGGGAAGACGGGGAGAGAGAAGGCGCGAAGAAGCTCAGGGAGGCGCGAGGAGGACAGTGAAGAAGAGTCACAAGCCAGAAGACGGCCGTCTGGAAACAAAAAAAGAAGACAGGACTAGCTGCCCGCCATTGCGCCCTCAGCCCAGCTTGCGGGCATGGCCTCCCCCCTGCCCTAACCTTTAGACCGAGCTCCAATCCCAGCGGCGGGCGCGGAGAGCTGCGCAGTGCGCGCTGCGACATGCCGCTTGCCCCTCCATAGAGCCTCGGCCCATGACGCAGTGCGGGCTGGACCGAGCGAAACCGAGCTGGTGCTCCTACGCGTAGCCTACCGCGCCCAGGAACGTCGGTCCTGGTCACCAGGGTGCTCTCTGCAGCCTGCAGCCGCCGCGCCGGCACTGCATCGAAGCTCCAGAAGCTCCCCCGGCTGCTCGGCTGCGGCGCGTCGGTGCAGCTCACGTCCGCACCGCCAGCTTCCCCGGGCGGCCGCCCTCCAGGCCCGCGTCCGGGCTGGCCGCTGCCCCTCGCCCCGCCTGCCTGAGGCACTCGTTGACAGGCGGCGCCGCGCGCGCGGGCAGGCGGGCTGGCGGGGAGCCAAGCGGCCCGCGTGTGCGGGTTCCTGGACGAGCGGAAGAGCAGCGAGCAGCGAGCAGCAGCGCAGCTGGCAGTGGCAGCAACGCGTTCGGCAAGCTCGCCCCTTTCGTCTTTGCCGAGTCCAGCCAGGGCTCTGCCCATCGCACATCTTCCGTCGCGCCGACAGCAGGCTCATCAATCAAAAACAGCGAGCGAGCCCTTGCCCCAGCTTTGGCTTTTCGACAGCGAAAGTCTCTCTGATCACCTGCGCGGAGGCCTGTCCGCGTGCCATCTCCTCCGCAGGACAAAAAAATAAAAAAAAGAATAAAGCCGCCGCAACAAGGCGCGCACCTGCATCCAGTCAGTCCCCTTCGCAGCCCCGTCTGGCCGGCATGTGAAGATGACGTACGATGCAACTCGAGCAGCTGTCGCAGCGACTGACTGACACACACGCCTGTCTGGCCCGCGCCAAGCCGCGCGCGCGCGCACGTGCACTTTCTTCGGCCCCGGATCGTCCCCGCATGCAAGTCGAGGAGAGAGCAAAAAAAGACCTTGCCTGCCTGCAGGGCAACCCGCAACCCCCAAACAAAAAAAGTCCGGGGAGCCGGTTTGCTCCGCGTCCCGCCCCGGCCGGTGGGCGGGCCCACGATAATGGATCGGGAGATGCGGACGTCCAGCCCTAACAACCGTCGACGCGCCACAGCACGTTCAGATCGGGGGAGCGCTTTTGCTGATTAGATAGTACGAGTGGCTTTTTTGCTGGCGCCGGCCAGGCTGGCGCCCGTGGGCCATACGTCCGTACACTTCGGCACTGAGGTATTTACCGAGTGCGTGCCGGTGTCGGCGGCGCGTAGGAGGGAGAGAGGGAGAGGGACGCATGTGCTTCCACTGCCGGCCCTGGCCGTTGCACGTCGGTATTTAAGAGTCACAGTCGTCCGGTTCCTACGCACTGGACGGAACAGCCGCTTGAAGCAGTCCGGCCGTGCGTACCGCACCGGCTGCTTCAGCCTGCGTCGTCTGAACGGCGCCGAGCACCTGTGCAGGTCTCACAAAACAGCTTGGTCGATGGAGTAGCTCCGCTTTGGGTGTGAGGGACGTCAACAGCAACGACAACAACAGCGCCCCGATTATATTTGTCTGTGCCCTTTGATCGTATGAAGGGGTGGATATGCTACGAAACACAACAACCAACCCTGCCAAGCTCGCCGCGCTCTCACCCTTCTTTGCACCTCTTCTGCACTCTCCGTTGCCGTGCCGCTTGAACAGCAAAGCACTGCTTCCGCCATGGATACAAAGAGGAGGGAGAAGAACAGTAGCCAGGAGAAACAGGCTAGGCCGGAAAAAACAAGCACAAAGGTATATCTCTCGTCTCTTGCCTGACAGCAACCCCGGGAATAAACAAAAGAAAAAGGGAGGAAGATCGCGAAGACAAGGAGACCAGAAGTGCCAACATGCCCATCATTGCCAAGTAAACAAAGGAAATAACAAGGTGATACCGTAACCAACACTAAAGCGGGAAGGGAGTTGATGAGGTGAAGTTGAAGGTGAAGGAAAGAGGTGTGGGTTTGGTCGAACGCCTAGCCGTCTCAGCTGGTATTGTCGCTGCCGTACTCTCTTCCTCCATACACGAAACGCGGTAGCTTCAGAAGAGAGATGGTAACCACATAATCCAGATGAGCCGACTGAGGCACGCCGTCCAACGATATTTGCAAGAGGGGGAGAGAAAAAACGCCGGCGCCGCAAACGCTCTACCGCTACATTAAACGAGAACGAGAACGAGGAAAGGAGAAAGAGAACAAAAGCTGGGCTCAAGATGCTTTTCACCCTCGATTAAAACCAGATGCCAGTGCCAATTCTTCGAGCGGATTGCCTGGATGATGAAGGTATGGTGAGAAAAGAAACAAGATTCCCCAGGCTCAAAAGAAAACTTTTCGATGAGAGGATATAAATCGCCATTACAAACTGTTTGTGCTGAGCGCCACCGTTGTCCCCCGCGCCAATCAATGATGCCGATGCTGCTGCCGTGGCACTGAGGAGAAAGTGCTGAAGAAAGAGATGAAGAGTAAGGAAAGGCCGTGTAGAGACGCTCCGAATGCAAGGAGGAATAATCGTTCGTCTCCGAGGAGCAAAACGGCCCTCTGAACAATTGGGATCAGAAATGGGTGGAGCAAGAAGAAGGTGAGAGGTGGAGCAAAGGAAGAGAGCTTTGTCGTGGTTGCAGCGGGCCGAGAGCGAAAAAGAATACGGCCCCTGAATTACCGTAGTAGTACAGGAGGTTTGTTTTGTTTCTGGGTATCTATGTAATAGAAGAACCGAACAAGTCATTGCGGTAGCCTTCCCAAGGAGAAAAGGAAAAAAAAAGAGAAGAGAAGATCAGGCCTCCACGGCCTGCGGTTGAGCGTTCTTGTGCAGGCCACTTGTACGGTCATTCTCATCGTTACCACCGGTCTGTTCCGACTTTTCCGAAAGAGTCGACTCTGGTTCCTCGGCCTTGGTGTTGTTGTCCCTCGTTGTTGTGGGTGAGAGGTCCTCAGGCTCAGATGCAAGTCCCGAATCCGCCATCTCCTCGCTCAACCGCCCGTTCTTCCACTGCACATCTTCCTGCAACGGGTTGAACCCGAGACCTTCCTCTTTCTCCTCCAGTGTAGGGCCAGGCTCTTGCAGCAAGTTTTTGATTGTACGAGCACTTTCCGAGGTGTTTGAAGTTGCACGTTCTCTCCCTCGGATTGTGGCATCATCGTCGGCGGGGTTTGACAGTGTCAGCCTAGTGCCGTCATCATTGGCCTGCTTACGCAACTTGAGACGCTCCTCCGCCGACAGGTTCTGCCACTCCGCACCGAAGGTGACGACCGAAGCCTTCTTGCCGTGGACAGTGAAACTTTGGTGAGTACGGGGAAGCACCTCTGGGCTTGCGGGACCGCTAAGTTCGTCCGACATGATGCTGGAAGTAGACTCCTTGCCTTTTCCACTACGACGATGGCCGCTACCACTATGCGTGTCGCGGAGGGTACGATGCAGGCTGCGGCGGACCTTGCTACGAGACTCCGGGCTACCGGCAGGCAGTTTTTCGGCGTCCTCGGCAGGCGGCGTTGAAGGACGGCCATCCAGATTCATTGTGCTAGCGTTAGGGTTGCGTCCGGCGTCCGAGACACTTGATTGACGATGCCTCGACCCTGCGTCCGACTCCCCGACCGATTCAGTCTTATCACCAACTGTAGACACGGATGGTCGGTGACCAAGACCATCCGCGCGGCTAGAATGTGTGGAATCAGCCCAAGAGTCCCGGTTTGAGGGTCCAAAGTTCATAGGAGGAATCTCCCAGCCTGAAGGTGGCGAGCCCGGACTCGGTTGAGAAGTCTCCGGAGGCGTTGTGAAAATGTCGTCGTCATTCACTTCAGACTCGCCTGTATCTGGCCTGCCACTCATAGACGGTGAGCGGGGTGAGCGTGGTCTGGTAGTCGAGCCGCTGGCCTTCGATCCCAGTCGGACAAGTCCACTGAGCCGTGATGACTTGGGACCTTGTACAGTAGAAGGGGACGAAGCGGCCGACGGAAGGGCGGGTACAGGAGGAATAGTCTCGATTTCCTTGAACCGTGTCTTGGCGTCATTGGCAGCCTTCTTCTCGTCATCCAGGTCCATGATGAGAATATCGCGATGGGCTTTCATGCGGACGATCTCGATGCGTATCCACTTCAGTTTCGCCGCCATCCGACCTGCTGCGTGCATGACATGCTCCCTGGTCCTGGGTTGAATTGGTGCCATGACCTGCAGGTGGCGAGCATCTCTCAAGCGGCCATCCAACTGCTTGACAGCCGCACCTAGCCGGTCCTCAGCCTCTTCAACCTTCCGTTGGATGTTCTCCCTCCGAGCTGTTGCGATCTGTTGCGCAAGATGATTGTCGATCTTCCCGCTTGAGATTGTCACCTCACCGGTGGGTGTTTGAATGGATCTCGTAGACTGCGAAGATTCTAGTCGTCTCAGACCTCGATTCCGCTGGCCTTCGTAGTTCCCGCCAATGAGGCCTCTTGGTCTTATTCCAGCAGTTTCGAATGTCGCAGTGTAGTTCAACTTTGCTAGCCAGTCGTTCATTTCCGCCTCATTATCTGCCAGGAATACCTCCTCCGCTCCACCCTTGCCAAATATAACAAATGCATGCTTGTGCTTCCTGTAGCTTGAGTCCAGGGCTGCCACGCATTGGTCCATTGGTATTGCGTAATCGGGCTTGAACTCCTCAACCGGAGGTCTGAAGACCACAGGATTCCCGGCACCTCCGGCTCTTTCGTGTGAATCATGTTGATGGACCAAGCTCTTGGCCCAGCTGGCGTTCTTGAAGAACGATAAGCTGGACCGTGTAAGAATAGCTCCCCATTCTTGCCACGGTGACCTCGCTGCCTTCTTTTTCGAGTCTTTCCGCCACAAGATACCAACTTTTGTAACGGGCATCTCAACCACGCCAGCCTGTGCACCATCCGGGTTTTCTATTGTACTGGGCGACATGAACGCCTCCGGCCGGGAACGAGCGGAGACAATTTGGATGACTCCGTATTTGGCGAAAGTCCTGTGCAGCGAGTTCAGGTCTATGCATTGTGCAGTGCCCTTGTAGCTGTAAGGATCCTCGAATTGCATGACGTCCTTGATCGGCGGTCGAAGTATGTCCAGCTTGTTCTCGAAGATGATGGTGTAAGGATCAACCGGTTCCTTCTGTGCCTTTTTCACCGGATCCTGAACAGCATTCTTGATGATCTTGGACTTCTTTTTCCCTCTAGTCGCCAAACTCCGGAGATCGACCTCGTCGTCGATGTGTATGAACTGTGTGTAGACGATATTGTCGTAAAGCGTGGCAAGGACATCCTCGTTGACTTCTGAAGCATTCGAACCGTTGCAGTTCTTGATGTAGTCGGGTTTTTGCATCTTGCGCTTGTTGTTCGGGTTGAAGAAATCCGAGTTCAAGAGCACGATGGAGAACGAAATGAAATAAGCCTCCTCTGCAAACAATCAGTGCTTCCGTGACATCTTTCAGACACCGAACGATTAAATGTGTGCTTACCGGGTGACATAAAAATCCCGGGGTTGCACTCGTGGTAGCGGTCGGCGAACCCCTGGAGAACTCTGTCGATCTGTTGGGTCTCCTTCGGCAACTCTACCTCCATCAGCAGCTTCCTGAGGGCCATATCGATGGGATCCCCGAAAAACATGAACCTCCGCATGTAGCTCCGGAGCACTGCTAACGAAAATTCATCCCCATGCTTGGCCACCACGCTCGCAATCAGACTCCGGTCGAGATTTTCTTCGAGGCGTTCAAGGTATCTTCCTGGCGCTTCGCCCTCCTCTCGTCCAGGTATGACCAGGGCTTCTCTACTGATGTTCAACGACGTCGAGTTCGATCCTCGGCCGGACGCTATGTGACCTGGAGAACCACGGCGTGGTGAGTTTGGTTCCGTAGCTTGCCTGAAACGATTTCCAAGGTGGAAAAGATTGCTGAAACTAGCTCTTCCGGTAGTCGATGTTGAAAGCCGACCATCCCCCAGGGGTGGAGTGGGAGGTGGGTCATCGTCGGACTTACCTCCCATCGAACCCATGGTGGAAGACCGACCGCGGAGACCTATTCGCGCTGGAGGAGCTAGGGACGGCGAAGACCTTGCCGAGCGAGCGGAAGTTGTCGAATCATTTCTCAGCAAATTAGGCTGTGCGGCGGAAGAGACGTTGACGGCGGAAGCGAGCGCGGAGTGTGAGGAAGGCTGCGAGGGCTGACTGCTCCCATCGGTATTTGATCGATGTACGGCGGTCAAGGGGGGACTATAGGTTCCGTCGGGGGAGTGATGAGGAGAATTGACGCTGACGCCGCTGGTTGATGCGCGAGGAGTAGCAGGAGCCGTATCCGGGAACTCTGGCGGGGCGGGTATCCGGACTGGCAAAGGAAATAGGGATTTGCGGTTCGACTCCTTGTTTCTCCTGGGTAACCTGAAGATGGTGGAATGCGAGGTCAGCAAAGGCCGCTTGTTTGGTGCAAAATGAACGTGGTCGCCGGAGCTCCCGTCAGACCGCGACGAGTCTGACGTTCTCCCTCCCAGCGCAGTTTGCGACCCGGTGTTCGAATGCCCATTTTCCGCGGCGGCTTCGCGCGCTCGGGAGACTGACAACCGCGCGGGGTCCTCCTGGCTGGGCCTGGCCTCCATCAGCCCCCCCAGGCTTGGTCGCGCGTGCTCGGCGCTGCGCTTATGCTCCGAGGACTTCCGCGGCGAGTCTGAGGCGGGTTCGAACGAGAGGCGGCGCCTGAAGGTCGGGAACTTTGGTTTCTTCTTGGGCGGCGGATTCGCGGGCGGCTCCATGGTCGGCGCAGTCGTGATGATTGCCGGGGCTGCGAGGGCGCGCGGGTTAGCTTGCTGGTCCTCACGTGTGCGCGGAAGCCCTGGCGCTCCAAAATTACCTGCGGGCATGGCGGGCACCGGAGGAGCGTCGCGGGCGGCGGCCATCTGGGCGTGCTCTTTGGCCTTCTGGGACAGCTGCGGGTCGGAGGCGTGACGAAACCTCAACATACTGAAGCGGCGCGTCTGCGCGTTGTGGTCTTGGATGGGCGGCGAGGGCGGCGGCTCGCCGGCCCAGGAAGCTCGCGGATCGAGCTGGGGCGGGCGCGTGCCATCGCTGGACTGGATGCCGCGGTGAGGAGCCAGGTCGGTGGCGGACTGGGCGCGCGAAGCCTGCTCGCCGCGCCGGAGGATGCTCTGAGGGTCGAGGGTGCTGCGGCGCTTGAGGTCCTTGTCGCTCCTCCCCGGGCGTAAGCCTCGCAGCGGCATGGCTCTGGGTTGGGCGGGCGTGGGCGCGGGCGGTCAAGTCGGCATTGGCGATGCTTCGGAGCGCATTGGGGACTTGTCGCGGTGGTGCTGGTTGGAGTAGGGGCCGTGGGGATCGCAGGCAGGAAACCAGGGGACCGCGTGGGATTACGATGCTTTGGCCGGTGGGCCCCGTAGGGCTGGCAGAGCGCTGAGTCGGTGATGCAACGGATGCAACGCGGCCTGCGCTCCAGGGGCCAGAAGATGGGACCGGGCCGGCACCGCCACGGCAATAACGAGAGGAGCTCGGGGCGGGCGCGTTGGTGTTGGGTGGAGCAGCGTGTCGGCGTCGCGGTCGCAGGCGCGGTGCGTGAGGCGGGCGCTGCTGGCTCTGGCACTGACACGGGAGAGTTGGGCGCGCACACGCAGGCGCTGCAGCACCGGCGTGGACAGCGGGCACCTGGCTGGCAGGGCCGTGGCTGCGCTTCAGGCTGGGCTTGGCGCGCCGCGCGATTGGAATCCGGTGTGTTTCGCTGGGGTGGCCAGCCACACGCCGTCTCCACCGCGCGCGGGAGCTGCCAACCGCACTCCAGCCTGCAGAAGCCTGCTGCGCGACGACCGTCACAGCCGTCACAGCCGCCGCGGCCCGCATTTGATCCTGCTCCCACGACATCCTTACGTACACGCTGCGCTGCAGCACCGCACGCGCTCGCTCCACGCCCTACGACCGCGACCGCACCCGCCGAACCGCCATGCGCGTCCACGTCTTCGCCCGCGCTGGCCTGCTGTTTTTGTGCGCGCCTGCGCTTGCTGCTGCCGGCCCCTCCCGTTTCGACCAGTGTTGCACCTCGCCGCTGGACCAGCCCGACACGCGCCCGTCATGGCGTAAGCTCTCCGACCGCGTCTTGCACGCCCTCTGGGCCCCGCCGCAAGCCCCGACGCCCGCCGGCCAGCCGCCGCACGACTCCAATGCCCGGGGCGGCCGTGTGTCGCCGCCTGGCAAATTGCTGGCGCGCTATGGCGAGGACATGGTGCTGCGCTTCAACGTGAGCACCGAGTACGAGGCCGCGAAGCTTGCCGAGGCCGCGAGCACGCTCTTCCTCGACGTGTGGGAGTTCAGCGAGAACTGGGTCGACATCCGGCTGGCCAA
This sequence comes from Neofusicoccum parvum, assembly GCA_020912385.1. Taxonomy (NCBI): domain Eukaryota; kingdom Fungi; phylum Ascomycota; class Dothideomycetes; order Botryosphaeriales; family Botryosphaeriaceae; genus Neofusicoccum; species Neofusicoccum parvum. The sequence goes on along the minus strand of CP087219.1, from coordinate 690,036 downwards.
GGACGTGGTGAGTACCAGGCGCGGCGTCCCGTTCTCAGAAGACGCAGCTGCTCACAGAACCCGGACAGGTGCCTTCGTTGCTTGGGCTGCTGCCTGCCTCGCTTCAAGAAGCCCATGCGCCGTTGATGCGCGACCACGACCTCGCCCAGGCCATATTCGACTCGTATCCCGCGACCGATCCCAACTCGATACCCTCCCGCGAGCCCTTCTCGCACTCCGTGCGCCCTGCCCAAAATGCGCAGACCAATCTCTTTTTCCGCGACTACCAGCCGCTGTCCGTCATCATGCCGTGGCTGCGCCTCATGGAGTCCCTTTTCACGACACACACCCGGCTCATAAACATTGGCATATCCTACGAAGGCCGCGACATTCCTGCGTTGCGGGTGGGCGTGCATCCCACGAACAAAGATCAGGACAGCGGGCCGCGGAAGACCATTCTTGTTACCGGTGGCTCCCATGCGCGCGAGTGGATCAGCGTCAGCACCGTCAACTACCTTGCATATTCACTGATCACCTCTTACGGTAAGTCCGCCACAACCACTGCCTTGCTGGAGGCATTCGACTGGGTCTTTGTCCCTACACTGAACCCGGATGGCTACGTCTACACTTGGGAGACGGACCGACTTTGGCGGAAGAACCGGCAGATGACCTCCCTCCGTTTCTGCCGCGGCGTTGATCTGGACCGCTCCTATGACTTCCACTGGGATAGTGAGTCTACGCGAGGTAATCCTTGCTCGGAAAGCTTCGCCGGAGACGAGCCATTTGAGGGCGTCGAGGCGAAGCGCTTTGCCGACTGGGCCAGGAACGAGACGGAGCAAAACAACGTCAACTTCGTTGCGTTCATCGACCTCCACTCCTACTCGGAGCAGGTCCTGTACCCTTACTCTTACTCTTGCGCTGCATTCCCACCCACGCTCGAAGACCTGGAGGAAGTTGCGCTTGGTCTTGCTAAGGCCATTCGTGTCTCCAAGAACGGTCACTCGTACAAGGCGACATCAGCTTGCGAAGGCAACGTAGCGTACACGGGCAAGAACAAGGACCAGAAAACCTACCTTCCGCGCATTGAGAGTGGCGGTGGAAGCGCCCTTGACTGGTTCTACAACGAGATGAGCATTAAGTATTCATACCAAATCAAACTGCGCGACACGGGCAGCTACGGCTTCCTCTTGCCCAAGCAGAACATCGTGCCGACAGGCAAGGAGGTCCTCGATGCGGTCTACTACCTAGGGCACTACATGCTGGGCGACATTGGCCTCGCCTCTGAAGATGGCGAAATGGCCTCGACAACACAGAATCCTAAAGTCAACCCTTTGACCGAAATGGTCGAGCAAACAGAGGAGGAAGAGCCTAAGTTGGAATTCTTCGGCAATTTTGCCGATGACGACCACACTGAGTGGGAGCTCAGGCGGCGGAGGAGACGTTGATCCTCATTCCGTCTCGTTTATTTTTTTTTCTTGTGTTTTACTTCTTGATACAACTAACTTACTCCCGCGCTATCACGAGTTGAGATTGATACGAATCTCTGGTCTTACGAGATGTCTTGGCTTGGCGTTCTTTGCGAGCTTGAAACGGCGTCAGCGTTAATACTCTACAAGCGGAAAAATGGTCACCCTGCGTAAATACCAATTCGTTTCAGCAGTCGTTCATCATTGTCTTTTCAAAGCTGTGTTTGAAATACTGATCTGTCTGCGTAATTCGCAATACCAAAGTATTAATAATGAACTCTGGTGTGGATTCTAAAACCTTTCCAGTCATGCTAAAATGTACTGTTGGCGCTATGCGGTCCACCAAAGTACAAATCTGGATGGAGAGCCACCTTTAGCAAACAAAGTGTTGAGAACAGCTTGTATTATCATCGACTTGTTTTTCAATGCCAACTTTAAACTAGCAAGAGAGCAGAGAAAGCTATAGAGGAAGAGTCGGAAGAGAAAGAGACAACATCCAACGACCAAAGGTTCTCGTCAATAAGCATACGATGATGGGCGAGGCAATGGAATGCGCAGAGAAACCTTTACGCGCGGGGGACGGGTGTGAGGGATAGCTGGGTGAAGAAATGCAAGAGGAGAAGGACGAGAAAGAGGAAGAGGGTCTGAATGGTAGTTAAGAGCACTACCTGTGATTCGTGATATCGACATAGCCACGAAGCTCATACAGTATCAGTCTAGTTCAGAGATCAAACTAAGAAGACAAGTCCAGAGACTGAACTGAGAAGACATACAGGTCCAGAGAATAAACTGAAGAGAAGCTGCATTAAGCTAAGTGAACTATATAATTGAGGTGATAGCCCCCCTCCGGCGTGCCCACTGGGTCCCCGCCGAAGAGGCTTCCCTTTGCCAGCTCGCCACGAATCGTCTCTAGACCTTTGTCCTCCACCAGGCTGGGATAACCTGGACCCCGGCCGGTAGCTCAGACCCTGCCTGTTGGCGGAGGTGAAGAGAAAAGAAGAAGAGGCCGTTGGGCGAAGGGGGGAGGGTTTATATAGATAAGCGAGGAGGATTACGGTAATCGGGTGCGCGTGCTCGCTTCTGTGACGATCGACGGTGCTACGCCCGAAAGGGAGGGTGGTGAATGAGACGGTAGCTAGGGGAGCACGCACAGCGGGATTGTGACTGAAAGCCAGCGCTCCAGACTTAGGGTCACATGTTAGAGCTTTCAACGTCTACTACACCTGACTGGTAGGCAGCCAGCCTGGCATAGGGACTTCGAAGTGCCGACTATCGCAGGATTCGAGTTGGAGCCCACCCCCTCCATGCACTGGAACCACCTCGCTCACCCATCCCAGAATCCCAGAATCCAGCTGCCATCAATGAAGACCTCATATACCACCGTTCTAGACTTGTGCCCCGTACATTACACAGCAGTGAGCACAGCTTGGGTTCATCACTGCCCAAGAGAGCCTCACTTACATCAACATGTCACCAACACGCCAAGACACCGCAAGATTTGGAACAAAGCACTTTCTATAGGCAATCTCCCCTTGTGAGGCCGACCGTATATCCATCTCGTGCAGCCGGAAGCTCTCCCCTTCTGCCAATGTTCCCAAGCGCAATTTTGCCAACCGCTAAAGCCCAAGGCCAAAACACCATCTCATAACCACCGTCCCCCAATCCTCTCAACCCATATCCGCAAACCCATGGCCCTCCACCCTCAACTGACCTAATCCCGTGCACTCAAGGTTCGAACCTCTCACACGTACCCTCGCACCTCACGTGCGCGCAATCCAGCTTGCTGCACACATGACTGTCGTAGTGCGTGAAGCACCGGCAGGAGCAGCAGCGCCAGCGCCTGAACCCGCGCTGCACGACACCGCCCGCCAGCGTGAGCGGCTTGTCGTACTGGACGTTGCGGGGGTGGAAGACGCGGTCGGGGGAGGGCGAGCGATAGCGAGCGCGACCACGGCTGGGGGAAGGACCACGCTCGCCGTCAGCGGGCGAACGGCCGCCATCGCCGTCGCTGTGCGAGGACGACGAGGGGCGCGGCGGAAGGTCCAGCACGGCGGCGGCGCGGCGCAGGACTTCTTGCCTCGTGGCTTGGATTTCGTCGGCGGTGCTCCGGCCCTCGTCGAGGTTCTTGAGTGTGGAGATGAGCGCGGCTTCGGCGTCGGCGGCGGAGAGGTAGCAGCGGTTGTCGTTGTCATTGTCAGAGACGGCGGCAGCAGCCGTGGTGTCATTGATGGTAGCGTCGTCATTCTTGTTGGCAGCGTCATTGTCGGAGGCGGCTCTGGGTGTGGGGATCTTGCTCATGCGCTGCGAGGGCTTCTTTTGAAGTTTCGAGCTGCTGCGCGACATGCGGCCGACTTTGGACGGGAGCTGGTGCTGGGCTGAGCTAGTGGGGCTCGGCTGACGGGAAGGGGGGTTGAAGGTGTCGTCGATGGCTGTGCGCTCGTGGGGTAGCAGGGGCGCTTCGGTGTTGCTGAGGCTGTCGTCCTTGGGTTCTTCGATCGGAGAGACCGGACTGTCGCTGCCCTTGACCCTCTTCTCGTGGGCGGGAGAGACCGGCGAAGGGGTACGGGGCGGGCGCCTGTCCGGGCTTCTGGAGCGACGCTGTTGGCGACGTTCCCGTTTGTTGCGAAGCTCACTAGTGGGCAAGGGAATGGTCTTTTGGATTGCTGCTTCAATATCAATAGCATAGTCCACTTGCGTGTCTGGGAGTCGCAGCGAAAAGGAAGGCTTGTTGTAGCTGAGCTCGAAACGAAGGACTAAGAGTGCAGTTATCCGGCCCCCTCCCACAGGACGGAGATATTTCTACTTACTGATAGTATCGAGGTCGAACGCTGGGCCAAAAGACCTGCGGCGCTCATTGCCGTCGTTGCAACTCGTTGAGAGTATTGGCTCACTCTTCGTGGACATCGGGGACAGGGCCGACATGTCTTCCTCACCGCCGCTCTCGTCGTTGCTGCTATCCTCACGAGGCGGCTCAACGAATGGATACTTCCTGTAGTGACGTTCCTGTCCAAAGAGCGACCGCTCAGCTCTGGTCGACCCCTTGGATGGAGCACGGCCGGGCTCTCCGTTGCGTACAGTCGTAGAGTCGGTGTCGAAGATGCTGGAGCCGGTCGATTCCTTGTTCTTGCGGGACCTGGTGGTCACTATAGGCTCCTGCTGGCGGCGCTCCTTGCGACGAGCACTCCGACGTGTCTCACTTGCGGCAACAGACTCGGCCGGCTTGTTACTGGGAGACTTGTCGCGCTCGTCCGGGGAAGACATGGGCGGAGCGAGTGAGGCGGAGCCGTCGAGGTTGGATCGCTTCTTCTGTAGCTTCCTAGGCATGCGCGCGCTTGGCGAGCGAGCGGGCGGCTGAGCCACGGGCTGGGCAGGGGAGAGCTGTTCGTCGCTGTGATTGCGATCCGGCTTGATCCAAGAGCTGTCCGAGCTGGAATCGTCGGCGTCATCGGCGTCGCCGGGCTTGTGGCGTCCGCGACGGAAGATCTGGCGGAAGCTGGTTGGTTTGTCTGCCATGTTGGCCCTCGATGGTGGATGCTCCAGGTATAGGACAACACTGGATGCTGTGCGATCGAGCGGGGTGGCAGAGGAAGTCGGGCAACCACTGTCACGCGGAACGAGACGCGCAGCGGACTCTCACGAAACTTGGCGAGGTGAGGGTGCAGCAGAAGAAAGTGACAGAAACAGAGGGAGCAAAAGGTGCGCATGTTTTGAGCGGCACTAAGCGAGGTTTCGCCGATGAGTGAATGTGAGGTCCCCGCTGATGAACATTTGGGAGTGTGATGACTCGGCACGTGCGCTGAAACTGAAGCAGCCAACCACATGCAGGATCAAATCAAAAGGAAGGCTTTGGAAGAAAACGGAGGAAGCTGGAGATAATGTTTGAGCATGAAATATATGATCAAGTCCAGTAACGTAAACCCAACCCTCCTAGTGTCAGCTCTTTTCCAAGCTCAACTGTCTTCTTTGGACAGCTCCCTCGGAGGGTATCTGGACCCTACAAATTTCAGAAGTTTTTCTTTTTGGAAGTTATCGGGAAGATTCCACAATACACATCTCGGCATCCTTCCAGCGGAACACCTGCCAACGCTGTCAACTCGAAACCCCGGCTTGTAATGGTGCGTTGCCATAAGGCCATTCAGATACGCAGTCAGAGCGCTCCCTGTATGGCAAACGAGGACAGGATGAGCACGAGAGTGTTGACCAACCCCCAGACGAAGGGTATCCATGTCGACATGCTGTAATAGCCGGCGCTGTAAACACCACCGAGCCTGCGAACAGAGCTAGATTAGCGAAAGATACCAGCCAGTATCAGGCAGTCATACATACAATCCACCAACAATACTCCCAGCTATGAAAGCCTCAATGCCGCCGATGATACAAAAGAAAACAGGGATGATCCAGATGACCTTCCAGTTCCGCCATTGCACGATCACGGCGTAGCTTGAGGTGGCCAGGTGAACGGCGCCGAAGAAGATCAGGGTCCATATCAGGGTGAACCTCCAGATGTCACCCGGATCGTAGAGGTAGTAGGACTGGTGGCCGCGCACGGGGAGAGGCCAGTAGAGCGACGGGAAGGGGGGTGTCTCGTAGTCGCGCGGGGCAGGGTCGCTCATGCGGTAGACGACGCTGGACGCAATGGGTCAGCACAGCTCCGCTCCGGCGCAGAATGTCGAAGTCACCTCATGTTGAGCTCGCGCAGCGCCTCACATGGCGCACCTGGATGTCGAGAGCCAAGGGCTGACGTCGGGAGGCTTGACCTGCGCTCGGGTCGGCCCCGGTGGCCCCTGCGCCCTACCCGGCGAACGCGCCATGCCACATGCCTCGGCTCGTCGCGCTTGCCCTCGTCCGCGAGCTCGCCGTGGTGCGCGCCTGCTCCCCAGTGCCATCGCCCACCGAGCCATCGTCCATCATGCCCGCGGACCGGCTGCTCGAGACCCTGCTGCGGTCGCTCCAGACATGGACCGACCAGCAGGACACCCCCAGGTACTGCGCGATCCCGCCAGCTCCGCCGCCTCCATCCACCTGCCGGACGGCACTGACACAGCTATCAGACTGCTCGGGACCGCCGCATCGCTCCTCACCACCCTCACGAACCCGCTGAACATACAACTCCTTGTCTCGCAGCTCCTTTCGGCACCGGCAATATGGGAACGTCCCGACGGCCTGCGCACTTGCCAGCGCGTCATGGGCCTCTTCCACTCCGCCGCCCTCACCGTTCTCCAGCACGAGCGGGACGTCCGGGAAGGCACGGCAAAGCCGCCGCTGCCGGGCCAGATGCCAGTTGGAGGCGGCATGCCGACAGAGGACTGGGTAACAGCAGTGGTCAGAGGCGCCGATGAGCGATCGCCGCGCTGGAAACATCTTTTGGTGCTGGGCGGCCTGCTGCTGGGATCTGGAGCTGATGTGGATTGTCGCCTTGCGGGGAGCTTGGAGGCAAAGCTCCAGGACGCGCTGGTGCAGGCTACCAATTTGGCGCTGCTGGACGTCAGAGACGGAGATGAATTGGGAGCACATTGCATTGCGCTGGTGCTCAACCATGTCTTCCCGGTACTTTCAGAGGCGGAGAGGGCACAGGTGGACTACGACGTAAGTCGGCGCAGTTTACCCCGGTATCTCAATGCAGCTGCTCATGTCCTCTCAGCATCTATTGCCGGTATTGATTGGAGCTGCTTTCTTCAGCAACGAAGGCTTCCAGTCTGCATACTTCCTCGGCACTGTGGACCTTGACGTTGTAGAAGAAGCTGGACAGATGCTCAATTGGTCGGTGAGTATAGTTCGTGGCTTTCTTGGATTTCTCCGTGCTTATTCTGAGCATCATAGGCTCAATCCTCCTCGTTCCTTCAGCTGCAGCGCATCGCAACACGACCGCTGATGGGATCCATGGGGCCTTTCTCCAGGCTTATCTCACACACTGTGGAGAATGTCAAGGATCCATGGTTGATCCAGACTATGATGGATGATCTAACAAGTTTTTCTCGCTCGCTCATGCTTCAGTGGAGACAGAGCAAGCTCTCCGCAGTGGATCTTTCTGAGGAATCAGTGCACTTTCATCAGGAGACAATCAGGACCACCTCACCATTGCTCTGGAGGATCCTCAAAGCCGCATTGTTTGCCACAGTCATAGTTCTCCGAGGCGCGCTGGGAAGGATGCTTGGCGATGGCGCCCTGGCGACCGATGGTGGTAGGTCGAAATGGCCTGTGCAGAAGACAAGACACATATGCTGACTGTCTATAGTTGCTCCCGTTATCGTGGGAAATGCGCTTCATATCCTCCGCAACCTATACTTCATCACCTCTCGGATCGGAGCCCATGCATTCTCCCAACACACCTTCGTCTACCTGACTTCTATCGATGTTCTCACGCAATACCCGATTCAAGCTGATGCATTCCTCAAGGCAATCCGCCCTGCAACAATTGGCAGTATTCCCAAACATCCTTTGGACCGCTGTCAAGACCTCTATTTTCTCAACACCGCTGAGCACTTCACTCTCGTTCTTTCCCCTCAGACGAATGAGGAACTCCTTGTTTCTGCCGCGACTCCGTACCTGAGCACGGGCGGTTCAAGCGCCTTCCTTCCTATTTTTGAGGCCGCTCATAGCGTCATGCTTTCCGTCCTCTCAGCACCGTCTTCAGCAAGACAAGTCGCTGCAAAACACCTCCCTTTCTACGTATCCTCGCTTTTCGCCGCATTCCCCACGAACCTATCACCACGCCAATTCAGATTGGCATTCAAAACTCTCTTGCGGGTGACAGCACCGCCATCTCCGCTATCATCTTCTCAGCCCAACCTACCGGCGACACTCTGCGAACTCGTGCACCACCGGGCAATATCTGCACCAGCAACACCACTACCTACCGCAAATCTTCCTGCACCAGGACCGGAAAACATCGAGATAGTGCCTGCGGGCGAGCCGCCATTGAGCGAACAAGCGGTTCTCGTCCTCACGCTCCTCGACGCTCTTCCAATCTTGCCCGTCCCGCTGTTGGAAGAGTGGCTCCCGCTGTGCGCTGACCTGACGAATCAGATCCAGGACATGGATCTTAAGGGCATGGTCAGGCGACGCTTCTGGGAGGTGCTGGTTGGCGGCGAGATGGACCCGGAAAGAAGCATGGTGGCAGTTTCGTGGTGGAGCACAAGGGGCGGCAGAGAGAAGGTTATGTTTGGAGATGACGGTTCGGGAAATGGGGAGGCGCCCCTCGGAAATGAGGAGGAGGGGCGGGATAAATACTTGATGAGTGGAGCGCTGCCTGCTAGCGGGGTGATGGAGGAGGTGGAGGAAGGAAAGCCGAGGGAGAGCAAACTGTGATGGGTGTTGGAAATTGGGGATGGGCGTATGGGGTCCTTGTCTTGAGATACCAGGGTTTGGGTTTGGAATGAATTTGGGATTGCTTGATGCGCTTCACGGTCTATCTGCAGCAAAACTGCTGGGCGTGTTGCGCACGGCGAAACTTCTGTCGAAAAGTACATGCACTCATTCTTCATTAGAATCTTTGTCCGACAGTGAATGGTGGACATGAAGCTCTAGCTGCTTATAAGGCTCTTTTCTTCTGTCTCTACGATCCCAGCAAGCAAGAGTACTTTACTGGGACGGAGGATGCTATTCGGCCGAGCAATCTAGTTGTGGCCGGGCCCGGCACTCGCACGCTTGTTCCTTGCGGCAACAACAACTTACGCCATGGCCCGAGTCAATGACCTCAACGCGCCCCGCCGAGAAAAAAGGCGGCGATGGCGGGTCCATCCGCTCGCTTCCATGCCGGACATGACATCGTCAGCCGAGGCGAGCAGCTGAACCACACCTCCTTAGACACCAAGAAAGAGCAAGGAATGCGTTGTGGGAGATAAAAGGATCCATCTCACCAGCGGCACAAAAAAAGAACCATGAAGAACGAGGTCGACTACTCGCTCTATCTTGTCACGGACAACACGCCCGCCATCCTGCGCGGGCGGGATCTGGTGGAGGTAGTCAGGGCTGCGGTCGAGGGCGGTACGTGTTTCCTCTGCTCCCCCCTGCTCGCTTGTTGGTTGTGTTCTGCTGCTGAGTACGTGAGCGCGCAGGCGTGACGGTCGTCCAGCTGCGGGACAAGACGAGCGACACGGCCACGCTGGTCCGCACCGCGAAGCAGCTGCACGAGGTCACCAAGGAGTACAACGTGCCGCTGCTGGTCAACGACCGCGTCGATGTCGCGCTGGCAGCCGGCGTCGAGGGCGTGCACATCGGCCAGGATGACATGGGTCAGTAGCAACCCCAGACCACGCCCCCCCCCCCCCCCCCCCCCCCCCCCCCCCCCCGCGGAGAAGGCGGGTTTGCTGACCTGTGCGGGCTGGTAGACCTCAGCACTGCCCGCCAGCTGCTCGGCGAAGATGCAATCATCGGAGTGACGGCGTCTTCGGTCGAGGAGGCCATCAGAGCGGCCAGGGACGGCGCTGATTACCTGGGGCTGGGAACCATCTTCTCTACGGCAACGTAACCAATCCTCTGCCACCATCTCGAGCTGCCCGCCGCTGACCTCTCCCGCAGCAAGGAGAACACCAAGTCCATCATCGGCACGGCCGGCCTCCGCGAGATCCTGCTCGCCCTCTCCGAGCAGGAGTCCATCGCCGACGTCAAGACGGTCTGCATCGGCGGCATCAACAAGTCCAACTGCCAGCGCGTCGTGTACCAGTCGGTCGCCAAGTTCAAGTCGGTCAGCGGCATCGCCGTGGTCAGCGCCATCGTCGGCGCCGACGACCCCAAGGACGCGGCCGAGGAGCTGCGCCGCCTGGTGTGGGCGCCGCCGGCCTTCGACTGCGAGCAGCGCCCGCTGTACCACGGCACCCACGAGGAGATCCAGGAGCGCATCCCGCCCGTCGTGGGCGCGCTGGCCGCCGCGAACCCGCTCTGCCACAACATGACGAACCTGGTCGTGCAGAACTTCGCCGCCAACGTGGCGCTGTGCATGTGAGTCCCCGCGTCCCAACGCCACCGCCAGCTCGAGAGCAACCCGTTGACCCCCCCTCGCCCCCCCAGCGGCGCCAGCCCCATCATGTCCAACAACGGCCTCGAGGCCTGGGACCTCGCGCGCCTCGGCGGCTCGCTCGTCGTCAACATGGGCACCGTGACGCCCGAGGGCGTGTCCAACTACGTGTACGCCCTGCGCGCCTACAACGCCGCGGGCGGGCCGTGCATCTTCGACCCGGTGGGCGCGGGCGCGACCGAGCAGCGCCGCAGCGCCATCAAGTCGCTGCTCGCCGGCGGCTACTTCGACGTCATCAAGGGCAACGAGAACGAGATCGCCACCGTCTTCGCCGTCAGCAGCAGCAACAACGGCAACACCAACGCCGAACAGCCGCAGCAGCGCGGCGTCGACAGCGCCCCCTCCGGCGCCTCGGTCGAGGAGAAGGCCCAGGTCGTGCAGCGCCTCGCCCGCCGCGAGAAGAACATCGTGCTCATGACCGGCGCCACCGACCTGCTGTCCGACGGCTCGACCACCTTTGCGATCCGGAACGGCCATGAGTACCTCGGTGCCATCACCGGGAGTGGCTGCACGCTGGGCACCTCCATCGCGGCGTTCATGGCGGCGGCGAAGGGCGAGAAGCTCGTCGCCGCGCTGGCGGGGGTGCTGGTGTATGAGATTGCCGCGGAGCGCGCGGCGGCGAGGGGGGATGTGAAGGGCCCGGGCACGTTTGTGCCGGCGTTTTTGGACGAGCTGTATAGGATCAGGAAGGAGACGGTGGATGGGGATACGGCGTGGTTGCAGGCGGCGAAGGTCGAGAACTTGGTTTTGGAGGAGGAGGATTGAGTGGGGTCGTCGTGCTGCGTAAGTTTTAGAAATTGTGACTGCCAGGGCCTTCATCCACAGGCTCTTCGTAATATCTGCAGCTACTACGCACTCCTTTTGGATTTTCTGTGTTCGCCATGCCCTCCACACTATCCCATCAAAGTAAAGTCACCATTATTGCTCTACACCGGCCGACCTCGTCCATGACCCGTCGTAGCCGGAAAGAGCTGGAGGCATGCGGCAAAGCTGATGGAGGAGACAAAGATGAGCTTCACTTCGACAGTACAATGTACGAGCTGTTGCGCGAAAGACTGAAAGACTGTTAAGGGATCGTCTGCTCCTAATCATCCATTCTCAAGTCCTTCACAGTGTCTTACATAGCTGTCCACTCTTCCCTCTCACGGCCATCGTGACAGGAGACGACGAAGAAGAGCACGAGAAGCACAGTCCCCGTGCTACCAAACGTCCAATCATATCTGGGAATAGCCCCGCTCATTCTCTTATGGTGCAATAGGCGAGGAGGTTCCAAGGAATAAAGGGTATTGCTTGTTGTGGTTAGATTCGCAGGTGCGGAAGCTTGACGATCCAGTGACGGTCGGCCGGACTTCTACTCAATTTCAAGGCAGCTCGGGTATTCAGCAACGTACAAACCCTCACCATTCAAGCATAGACTGTCTACGCGGGTTCAAGAGACGATATCGGGATCTTAACGTGTTGCGCTACTCTTGCGGTGGCCGAAGAACGGGGCAGGGTGACATAATCCGAATGCGACCGCACAATAGCTTTGGCATTGATCCGGTTTGGTGACATACAGCATCTGTTACAGATCATGCAGGTCGGCGAGAGTGTTCGATGGCCTGGGTCATCTGGCGGGGCTGAATTGCGGCGAGCTTGCGCCTCACTTCCTCGGACGCGGCGCACTCACCATCTTACTCACTAAGCGGAAACGTCTCTACTCGTGACTGAAATCTTAAAGAGTAAATTGGTAAAGCTATCTACGGATGATCATGTGCGCAGAAATCATGTAGATGGAAAGAAAAAATGCCCTCAAATTAGCTCTCAGGTTCACACCGGCGAACTCGCAACGCCGTGTGAGCGAAGGGTTGTCTGCAAATTTGGCTTGTTCTCATCATCGGGCTGGGACCGTACACTCCAAGCCGCGAGGCAAGGAGGTTCGGTGAAGAAGAAGAAAGGAAGAGCAAAGGCCGGGCCTCTTTAAATATGCCAGCGAGTGGCCGCACGGGCCTGGACCCTGGAAAGGACAGTCACTTGTGCAAGCAGGTGCACTAGTGCCTTCCATCCACTTGTGGCAGCTGCTTGGGCAGCTATTCCCCAATCCGGTAATATCTCACCATCCGTGTGACTCGCGTATCCCCAGCGTCCTCCACATCACCATAAAAGCAGCACAACGCGCCACATACCATCGATATAAAGAAGGACTACTCCGGGCAACAGATTATATGCCAATTTCACTGGTTGAGGTTTCTTGCTCTGTTTCCTTCTCTTACAACACTCTCGCTCCGTTTGCCCTGCACTACATCCACCATTCCCGCCTGCGAACGCATACTAAGATCCTCCCCTTCAATCGATGACGACTCTCATCGTCTTTTTCAAAGGTTGCTTAGCACCATTTCCTAAAACCTGAGCATCGCCTTCTCATCCCACCGCCGCAGGCCTTCAGTCGTGAACCTTTGCGTATAACGTTAATGCTGTGACAAGCGCTCTTATCACGCTCAAACACAACAAACATTTCATTACGCAACCGTCATTGGCCTAAGGAAAGGAGGCAGAACAGAAGAATCCGCTTTCAACATTTCCGTCTGCTCTCGCGCAGAACGAACAGATTTGTGGTGTGAAAATGTAGTACACAAGCGTACAAACAATAAAAATTTGGGAATTCAGTACTGAGACTCCTTTGACGGGGGAAAAGCTCAAAACCCAAGTCTAATGCATACAACCCCTCCATGTGGCGCGAACCAATCCATATTAATCAATTCACTCGCCATTTCTTTCCATCCACTCTCCCGCGCTGACGTTTACTCGTTCATGCCCAGCAGTAAAGCACCCGCTCCCTTCCTCTCAAAAGCCGCTCTTTCGCCTCTCAGCCGGATAGTTGATTTAGTTGATACCGGTGACCCTCTTGGTGGGCTCGGACGAGATGGAGCTCTCGGCGTAGTAGAAGTTCTCCTCGGGGATACGGCCGCGCATGAACGCAGGCTCGGAGCCACGGACGTAGATATCCTCGTACAGGATCTGGGGAGTGGGGTCAGGCGGGGCCATCTTCTCGGCCTCGGCGACCTCGGCGTCGACGGTAGCACGGGCCTCCTTGTCGATGGACTTGAGCTCGTCCTCGGTGGTGACGCCCCAGTCAAGGAGCTTCTGCTTGATACCGGCAATGGGGTCGTTGGTGCTGCGCATGCGCTGGATCTCCTCACGGGTCTATATATGTGTTAGCTTGTTTCACACTCCCGAGTATGGAATACCCAGCAAATCTATGGCTGGCAGATATACGTACGCGGTAGGTGGTACCAGGGTCAGACATAGAGTGACCGCCATATCTGTAGGTGACGAATTCGAAGACGAGAGGACCCTTGTCGGCAGCGCACCACTCCTTGCCAAACTGCGTAGCAGCCTTGACGGCGAGGACGTCCATACCGTTGATCTTGAGACCGGGAATGTACTGGCCACGCTTGTAGTAGTCGGTGAGGGCGGAAGACCGGGAAGCGGCAGTACCCATACCGTACTTGTTGTCTGTAGACACTGTTAGACGCAATTACCAAAGCGAACGACGTGGCGACGGAATCATACTCTCGCAGCCAAAGATCACGGGGAGGTTCCAGAGCTTGGCCATGTTGAACGCCTCGAAGACTTGACCCTGGTTGGAAGCGCCATCACCGTACAGCGAGAGGGTGACGTTCTTCTTGCCAAGGTAGTGGTCGGCGAAGGCAAGACCGGCACCGACGGGAACCTGGGCACCGACGATACCGTTGCCGCCGTAGAAGTTGGGGGCGAACATGTGCATGGAGCCACCCTTGCCGTAGGCAATACCCTCTCTCCGGCCCAGCAGCTCACCAATGATGGACTTGACGGTGCCGCCGCGCATCATGGCGAAGCCGTGGCAGCGGTAGGCGGTGATAATCGAGTCCTCCTTGTCGATAGCGTGCTCAATGCCGACGGCGACAGCCTCCTGACCGGTGGACAAGTGGCAGAAACCGCGAATCTTCTTCTCCTTGTACAGACGATCGGCGGCCATTTCCATGCGGCTGCGGAAAAGACGCAAAGTCAGCGGCGGGGTCCCTCATCATTCAACAAAACATTTCCGGTCCAGCCTGGCGCGCAGGTAGTTGCGAGGGGTGCGTACCGAACGGCGACCATGTCGTAGTACATCTGCTTCAGCTCCTTCTTGGTGGTCTGGATGGTGTAGGACGGCGGGTCGAGCTCGTAAGTCTCGAAGGCCTCGTCGGACAGGCGCACATCGAAGGGCTTCTCATCCTCCTGTTTGCGCGCAGCAGGCATCAGCTCCAATTGAAAGCTAGCAGGGCATTGAGAGGGGGCCACTGACGGAGGGGACGGCATCGCGGTCAGCGTGCGACGAAGCTGCGTCGGTGGTGACGGCGCGGCGCGCGGCGATCGGAGTAGCGTAGACGCGCCGCAGCGGGGTGGCGGCCTTTGTCCTCAGAGCTCGGGAGAACATGGCTTCGACTGCGGAGAAAGGAGCGGAGGAAACAAGGGGAGGGGGCGGTGGATGGGATGGGCGTGATGGAGGAGAGGGTGGTTTGGCCGGCCGAGATAGACAAATCTTCCGCACAGTCGTGTTGGGGCCGCCCGGCGGGTTGGGAATCCGACGGCCAACGTCGGCTTGCACCACTGCTCCTCCGACGCGCCCGCGCCGCCCACGCCTCACCGCGCTCTGGGCTGCTCCACTTCTGCGCGCTCCATGTCTGCATTCCAGAGCTCGTGCCCGCGACGGACTTCATCCTCAATCGCTATGCGCGACTGCACTCCGCCAGCGAGAGGCATGCGGGCGGTCTCTACACACGGCCGTCACCGGAGCTGAGCCCAGTATCTTCAGCTCCGATGCACCCGCTCCATGCTGACAGCTCCGAAGCTCAGCAGAACGTGCTGACACGGCCTTTCGTCGAGACACCACGCAACGCTGCCAAATACGCATTTCATAATTATCAGCTGCCGTAAATCAATGTAGATGCCGTGATTCCCCAGTGTTATGCACCTCAGCAGCTTTCTCGGTATCTACGCGGGAAGCTCCCCCGCAGCGCACCTATTGCAGGCGGTCCAAGCTGTTCGATCCGCCTTAAATGTCCAGGAATTTCGACCTCTTGACGCCACGCCTTTGCCTGCCATGTTCCTTTTACGCCCGTTGAATGAATCTTTTCCGTCCCTGCACGTCTGCTGCTGGTGGTCTCATAGCTTCCGTAATATATGCACTCACGCGTCCACCCTAGCCTTCTTTGCGTCCTCTTCTTCGTCATCATCATCCTCGTCGTCTTCAATGACAGCCTTCCTCTTAGCGGGAATCCTCTTTCCACCCTCGCTCCGTCCCTCTCCATTTGCTGCCCTCCTCGTAGCCACCTCGAGCTTGCTCTCGTACTCCGCCTCCACTCCCGCCAGGGCTGCCTCAATCTTTTCCACCCGCTCGTCGGCATCAATCTGCATGAGTTGATCCCTGTTGTGGTTGTACAGCCGCTCCTTGACCAGGTGTCTCCAGAAGTAGTACCGGCGATCGTTTGCATCAGCAGCCTTGTGCTTGCGAGTAAGACGTGCCGGCTTACGGTGGTTTGGCGGAATTTGGCTGAGCGTGTGCATCTCGACCAAACGGTGGAACTGCCTAGGGACGATCTTGGACGCATGACGGATCTTGGTAAGCTTGTCCTGAGGCAGCAGTAGCGAGGAGGGTGCCTCCGCATCCGGGGACAAAGCCTGGTCGGGGACAGAGTCTGCGATGGTGATTGAAGCGAAAGTAGGGTTCTGGCGGAGGCGTGCAAGGTCGCACCAATCGCGCAAGTCGTCAAACACCTCATTCGGGTCCTCTACAGTTACCTCGAACACGTTCTTGTCATTCAGGAACATGGACATCATGGTGTTGTAGAGATGGCTACCATGAGCCTGGCCTTGGAATGGCGGGATGATGATGAATTGCGAAATGCGCTCGCGAGACGGCGCGTCAAGCGGACTGTAGTTGCCAAGGAAGACGCCCGTTACAGGATCCTTCTCCGCTGCGTGGGCCGCGGGAGTGTCCCTCGTAAGAGCAAGGATCTCCTTCGTTGGGAATACCCAGAGACGGTAAGATGTGGCGAAACCGGCGAACGTGTAAGGCGAGGAGACGTCATCGTCTTCCAAAGGCGTGTTTTCGTAGCTGCAGACGAGTTAGATCGAGCAAGCAGTGAGAAGCGCATAGCTTACAGCAGGAACAGCTTCCAGCGCTCCATAGTCCAATCCTGATCGTCTAGGTTCTGCAGAGTTCCTCCCTCGATGTACAGCGGAACGAGAACTTGCATGTTCTTCAGGATCTGCTTGACCTTGGGGTCGGCCAGGCTGCCGCACCAGATCTCAAAGTTCCTACCACCCTGCGCGTACTTCTTGATGAGCCTGCCAGGAGGAGTCCACTTGCTGTCCGGGCTATCCGCGGAGCCGTTCTCCGCCGACTTGTCACCGTTAAGGACCTCTGTAGACGGTCAGCAACCGCAATTGCGCGCCAGCTACAGGCAACGCACCCGGGATGAGAAAGTCCTTCAGCATCTCGTTCAGATCCATCGCCTTGGTCTCTCCAATGGGCTGCCATTTCTGGTCATACTGGATGTCGAACGACGGGTCCAGGTCGTGAGCGCGGAAGCGGAGGTTGAGCTGCAGGTCGCTGTACCCGAAAATCTTCTCGTCGTCGCCGAAGATGGAGTAGGTAAAGGCGGGATTGAAGGGCTCCTCGAAGACATCCTTGCCGGCGCGCACAAGGTTCAGGTTCAGAGCCTCGTTGGAGTCGGCGAGGACTGTCGCGACGGTCAGCTGCGATGCGCGCGCGGCGGCGGAGGCGCAACTTACACTCCTCGACCATTTCCAAGCTGTTCGCCATGTCGGTTAGGGCAGCGCGGAGCGGGGCGACGGGGCTTGCGCAAGAGCGATGCGCGACAGACTGCCGGTTGCCAAGTCGCGTTGCGACGGAAGCTGTGGGAGCAGCAGAGGCGCGCCGCTGCACGTCGGGCGTCACTTGCACGCGTCTTGCTGTGCCGCTGCGCGACTCAGACAGGGCCCGAGCTTCCCACCAGGGTCCGTGTCCAGCCCTACGGTTCGGCGCGCCCGCAGGCCACGCCAGCTCGTCTGGTCGCACGCCGTCATCGCCAGTTTCGCCCTGCCACCCTGCCGGTCTCCCGCCTCCAGCTCTCAGCGCCATGGTGTAGCTTTCTCATCGCTCCCCGACCCGCCCGCTGTCCATTGCGCCTGCCCGCCGCTCGTTCCAGCCTCTACGCGCCCTCCCCACACTCCCGCCACCGCCATGTGGAACGGCCTGTTTATGCTGCTCGGCCTGAGCATGATCATGGCCATATCGTGCGTCGCCGCAAATCGCGCATGCTCCTCTGTCCGTCGTCGCCCGTAGCTCATACTCCTGCAGCTCCTTCCTCGCCGGCTCGCTGCCCCTGTCGTTTTCCATGTCGCACCGCCACCTCCGCTTCATGTCCGCCATGGGCACCGGCGTGCTGGTCGGCACCTCGCTGATCGTCATCATCCCCGAGGGGATCGAGACCCTATACACGGCCCACGAAGCAAGCTCGCACACCCAAAATGAACGTCAGGTATACTTGGACGACCTCGACGTGCCAAAAGCATTGCATGCCCGTTCGTCGGCCCGGAATCGCGAAGTCATTGACCGCTGGACGGATGACCTGGCGCGTGCGAAGGGCAATGCGGAGACACTCGCGGACTTGACGACCGACTCCTCAAGTTGGTCTCGAGCTGCTCAGGACCCAGATCCCATCCAGGATGACGGCGACGACCCTGTCCAGGTCGGCCGCCCTGAGGGTTCCGAGCATCATGCGGAGAAGGAGGATCACAAGGAGCCGCATGCCTGGGTCGGCCTATCCCTGATCTTCGGCTTCATCCTGATGTATCTGATTGACGTACTACCCAACATCATGGCCGCTGCTCCAACAAGACCTCTCCACATTTCTCTATCAAACCTCTCCAGCGGTCTGCACCACTCGCCGTCCCACTCCCCGAATCTTTATCCCGTCGACGCCGCATCACAGAGCTCGCAATCAAATCCACCAGCCACAACCATTGGCCTCGTCATACACGCTGCTGCAGATGGCATAGCATTGGGCGCATCTTCAAGCGCATCCAGCGCAAAGCTCGGGCTCATTATCTTTTTCGCAATCATGCTCCACAAAGCACCTGCTGCATTCGGCCTTACATCTGTACTCCTCAAGCAGGGCCTCAGCAAACGCACCGCCCGCACACATTTAATCATATTCAGTCTCGCCGCACCAGCCGGCGCAGTAGCAACCTGGGTCGCCGTCAACATCCTCGGACGGGAAACACTCGGCGGAGAGGAAGGCATGCAGTTCGCAACAGGCTGCGTGCTCCTTTTCTCCGGCGGCACCTTCCTGTAAGCGTCCCTCGTAGCCTCTTTTCTTACTTCCTCACTGACTCTATCCTCCGCAGATATGTTGCCATGCACTCGATGCAAGAATCGACCAGCTCCCACCCCCACAACGGGCCCCTGCGCTCCCGCTCTGGCTCCACGAACAGCTCCCTCCTTGCCAACGGATACGGCGACAGCGGTCTGCTGGACGGATACGCTTCACACGGCAAGCCGAAGGGCCAGTCCGGTTCGGAGATCGCGGTCATGGTGGCGGGTATGCTGGTGCCGCTGCTGACGCAGGTTGGACACGGTGCGCATGGGCATTGAAAAGGGGTTTTGTAAGGTAAAGGGTGGAAGGGAGGCGGCCGCTTCGAGCTGCTATTGGCGCTTGGCGTTCCGGATGGTTCGATTTTGGGTTGGGGTCTGGGCTGCAGTGTGTCAAGGGAGATGTGGTGGTGCGAGCGAGATGCTCCAGCCGCCATAACGCTTGGTAAAGGTGAAGTGCCTACAGAGGTGGTTGAGGCATGCATCCAGATGGCTTTGAGATTTGAGTCAAAGTACTTCTACATCTGGATGGTGGCTTCAACCCCAATGACACGATTCATGTGAGTTGAAGGTGTCTATTTGTATGATGGGTTGATGTCGGGGGCTGCGGGGAGCGTAGTCGGTAATAGATTTCTTCAGAATCATAATGTGGATACGGTGGAATGCTAGTTGAAGTATCTTGTGTCTTGGTCTTATTGTGATTGCGTGTGCGGCTTAGTGTTGAGGTAGGCAGAATGAAGCACCCGTCCCAATGCTAAACGGAAGCTCATTTGAGTTAGGTTTCAACTCCCCGGTTAGACGGTAGAATTGGCCGCAGTCTGTAGTCGTGGCGGTGACCTTTGCAGTACTCGCGCGAGAAGGGGAGTCAACAATCACAAGAAGATGGAGTAGTATGGAGCAGAAAGACTTAGGGTGAAGCAAGGAGACACGAAGGGATAACAAGTGGAATACAGCAAGAGTCTCGTGTTTAACACTTTCATGATGCCCTACCCTTTTACCAGATCAGATTTCACACTTCTATTCAGCTAAGAAAGAAAAGCGAGAGATTCAAATAATCATTTCATATCAGATCCCAGTTCTATTTCCTACTCGTACCGCCATGAAGTGCTTTTTTCTGAGCATAATTCAAGACGCCTGCTGTGCTTTGGGACTCTCGGATGAATCCACCCACCAGAGCCTCAACTGACTTCTGCGCTTTGAAAAGGAAGCTTGCGGAGGTGGTCGCCAAAACTTTTCGTCTGCAGAAGCAAGAACTGTCAACGGTTAATCAGTGACACACAAAAGAGCGAAAGATTTAATTTAAAGTATTAGAATCGTTGGAGATGCCATGAACAGACTATTTGCGCTGGGAGGATCTATCGAAGGAAACGAGAGTAGTACCAGTGAAGCACGTTACTATCAGCTTCTTTACGGCTCTGTAGTCCATGATCTATGACCTACAAGTTACAACCGAGGGATGCACTTTTCGTCATGATGAGCATTTCAACATTGGTAACAGGTTGTGCTATTATTTGTCCTGCAGCATCACAAAGAGTGTCTCGTACACTAAAGGGGAGTAGTCTATGCTTGGCTCGATTGTTTCATGCTGTCGGTATGTACATATGAGTTCAATAACAATCTCCTCATGAGACGTGACTGACTCTGGTTGTTGTCCACCACGGGTACCATGCCTCAAGAAACGGGTTCCTGAAGGTCGTAGTAGTGAGCATGATTCATTCAACGGCAGATTTATTGATGTGTTGCTCACAGTGACAACCGGGATCACCAACGGCTCCGAGATAGCCTGAGGCTGGGCATCGCGCTTGGGTTGGTGCGGAGCCTCGCCACCGTAAGGACCGGCCTCACGCTTCCCATTTGTTAGTGTGAAAACTACTTCGGCCGAGTAGAATGGAGCCTCGGGACTTTCGAATCATATGAGTTGACTTACAGCGGCTAAAATCTGGGCAACAGCAGGTTCGGTTACAACCGGATCCTGAGGAGAGCGTCTCTGGAATGCAGACAATTTAGCAATGGGTATGAGGTGCGACTGTGATCATCTTGAGATTTTGGAGTACTTACAGTGATGTTTTCAGCGTCATCCGTGACTTGGATTTGTGCGAGCGAGAGGGCCGCGAAGATCGTAAGAAGAAAGGGTGATACAGGCTTCATCGTAGTCTCCGTGTAGCTTTCTTCGTGTGAATTGAGAGAATAATCTTGAGAATTGTTTCTCGATAGCACGAAAGCTGCAAGCACTCTTATACTCCTCAAGTAGCGGATGGCCTAGATTGCGCCCACCTCCCTTTTCCGGCTTACTACAGAGCGGAGCTTTCAATCCGTGACGTGGAAAACAGCCCACTATCTCGGTAGATACAACGGCTGATGGTGACGATGAAACTGGATCCGAGGCGCATCATGAATGCATGGAAGAAAACCGAGCGTTACGGTGGGAGATGCTTCCGCCCGATTCTTAGCAATTCATGGTGATACGGTCTCCTTGGCTATCTTGACTGATCAGGTCGGTGGTGTCTAGAACGCATTTTTGGCGCTGAATACGAAGGACAAAACACTTGGCTGCAGGGTCCAGTGGAAAGTCCAGATTACTGGAAGCGAGTTTGTGCTCGCTTGGGCTTAAGAAGTAAGATGCGCCTCGATAGTGATCCTGGTCATTCAAATACATATGCTCTTCTATTTTCACAGGAAACTCGTCCACGTTGACAATTAAACATTCAGTCTATTGTATCCTACGGGGATGGTTTGCAACTCGACCTCGGATCTGGGTGACCGTTGCGGCGCCACTCCGTATAAGAGTAGGCAGGGATCCTTGTCCTCAGTAACCACATTCTCTTGGCAATCTATATCTCCGGAATTGCTACCGATGCTAGTACTGTAACTGCTTACAAACTACATCTCCCGGATTAAAAAGTGTGGTTCCCACATTTCGAAGCGCCTCCAGCCTCGCCGGGACTGTCCATAACACACATACTTCTTAAGAGTGACACCGTGGAGGAACTGCTAAAGGATTACCTCTGTCAAGACTCTTTTGGAGTTTGCATAGTACAGGGAGAATACTTTAATAGAGATCAATAACAAAAAGATAGAAAAACCATCAGACTTACCGAAACCATTCAGCTGAGCATATATTAGACGCGCTAGCGCCGTTGATTTCGGCAACCCGGCCTCGAGACGAAATGCATATGCTATCACTCTTGACACTACGCTCATGGTGGAAATAGATACTAAAAACAGTGCTCTCATAGACCCTGGAGCCTGGGATCCCCAGGCCAGCAGAGTCTTGTATTTAGTAGGACCATCGCAATTAAGTGTTGTTTTGGCACAGACCCGTCCCTTGAGCTTTGGGACAAGTACTTCAAAAGCACAGCTAAGAGGGAGAAGAATTGTTAGGCGCCACGTAGTGCATACTGTTAAACCGATGCCTGAAATTGATGTATATTTCAACGAAGTGCTTCCATTCCCAAGCAGGCTGTATGTTGAACTCAGTAACAATGTTTACATAGATAACGAAATTTGATCACTTAACATATAGAGCAGCTACCACTCCCTGCAGCCATAGTGACTAGATGGGACCAATGTTCTGCATTTCTTGGGCGTGTGCACTTCGTTACGTGCACACGACCTGGGCCATTCAGTTATGAACTTATGACGTCCAGAGGAAGCTTTATGATCTCTCGTTGACAGACATTGTGGGACAAATATGCCTACACTTTTAAATTTCGGACTTTCGGGTGAAAGAAAATACGATGCTTTAGCTGTAGGTCAACGGCAAGGCATTAGGCGGATCGTAAGCGTCGTGCCCGTATGGTTCTGATCCAGTCAGCCTGTGCAACACAAAGTGTCTTCCCATCCGATATGGGGAGGATGATGGGGCCTATAGCGTGATTTTCCGCTCTAAACGCTATCCTGTCCCGATTGGATGTACCGACAGGGCGGAGTGGTTGATGTGTACTGAGAAATACCAGTGAGTATATTAGAACCCCTAGATAGAGATGCTCTTGTTCTTGGCAGGACGGAAGCGAATGGATTGGTTGGATTGCAACTCCTGTATGGCTCATGTGCATTCCAGTTCCTGGCCGACCAGCAGCGTCTCCTCCACCGTCAATACCCGCGTAGAACTCCAAAACGGCCACTCGCCTCTCCTCACTAATTTATACATTAATCCATCCACATTCATTACAGTGCTTACTCATCCAACATTGCGTCTGACGTCTTTCCATAACCAACCTCTACTTTTTCATCGGCCTACAGATCATGAGTTCAGAAAAGCCCACATGGATTTGCTGAAAACATTCCGGCGGACCCATATCTGCTAACGGTCCGCACAGCGGACTGAGAATCTACCCGTCCGTTGTGGTATGACTGATAGTTGCTCGAATGCCTCGGGGTATCTCCCAAGCCTCATGAAATGCACCTCTTGGGATTCCGTGGCGGAGTCGAGGCATCTGGGTTGTGCTTCTCAACATTTACAATCGTAAGATAGACTGCTTTCGTCCTATGTGGATCAACTGCGGCGGTACACAAGTGCATTGCCTGAGCTGTCGACGAAGCCGAGGTACACTCCTGGACAAGGATACTGATCACTGCGGCGAATATGCTCATCGGTGGTTTGATGGATCATGTGATCAGGGCGGGTTGCCGTTCTCCTTGCACAGAGCTCGTTTCGTGATGAACCAGGTCCTGACTCTTCTCATCGGAAGCCCGGTCTTCTGCGCAAGACATTCCACGTCGGCGTCAGTGGGTTGCGGAGCCAACGAAAAATGGTACTCGAGGATGGCCTTCGCCGGGCGGGGGATTCTCTTTCGATCGGACCGATGGTTCGAGACGGCTTGCTCTATAAGGGCCACAGGCAAGGTGGCCGAGCGGCCCCTGTTCTTCAAAGGCGTTATTGTTGCTGTTGTTGGTTGGGGTAAGGCCCGTCCGCTTCCTTGTCCTGTCGAGACAGATGCACTTCGGCTGAAAGCGGACGGATTCGGGAGGAGGAGAAGGCCACGCTTGATGCAGTGTGATCGTAGGATTTGATTGTGGATGCGGAGCTGCTCCAGCCGATCATTCAGGGATTGACGATGACGGTCCCACAGTGGTAGATCAATGAACAGCGGCTGCTGTCCCAGCAAATGCCGGGTCTTTTGCATAATTTCCATTCCTCTCATGTCGTCTTCCAGACTCTTGAGCCTCTCCTCCATGGCATGAAGCTTGGTGAGATTGTCGTAGTAGTCAGAGAGAAGATCCTTGTCGTCTTGGAGATCCGACTGATCGTTGCTCTCTGATCGCCCGCCAAGATCCTTGCTGCAATCTGTCAGCTATCTCACACCATATCTCAAGATTAGAACACCCCTTACTCCGGCGATGAAGAGTCGCTGGATGCCGAAATGTTGCACCTCTCCGTGCTCTTCCAGGTGCCAATCCGCGGCAAAGCATGCTGCCTGACATAGCCGACCGTCGGCTGCGACTCAGGCGTCCGTGGAGAGGAGAACGCGGGTCCCAGGGGCTTCATAAGTGGGGTAGAAGACAACTCCACCGCAGTCAAGGATCCAGGTTTCCGATCTGGCGCACATCCAAACTCGGAGGGCGTCTGCTGGACGCACTCAGCGACGTCTGCCAGAAAGCCCTCCAGGCTGCTGCGTGGGGCATCCGGCGGCCGCGGCTCGAAGATGTTGGCGCCGAGGGCGCTGCTGTAGGTCTCGGCGGGGTTGAACAGCCTGGAAATCAGATTCATGGTGCTGCGCGGGCGGCAGAGCAGGATGGAGAGGGTTCAAGAGAGCATCGCGGGCGGAGAATGGCACGACGCCTGACGGCGGGCAGGCATAAATTTTCAAGGCGCAGTTGCTGCGCAGATCAGAGGGTCGCGCAGACGCCCAAAATAGCTTGGCGACTTGCTGTCCCTGCAGGCAGCCACGGCTTGATCACGCTGGCCGCCGCCTTGCCCGGGCGTGCTGTGTTGCGACTGGCCGTGCTGGCCGGCTGCGGAGCTGCACACGAAGCGGTGCTTGTGACTCGGCGGGAGCTGACACATGAGGCGAACCCGTGCCGCCCCAGCGTGTGCGCACCCGCGACTGACTACGTACTGCTGCAGCCCCGTGACGGTGACGGCGTACAGGCTGCCGGCGATGCGCGCAGAACGCCGCGCATCGCTGCGGCAGCTCCGCCGACGAGAGACAAGACACCGCCGGCGGTGCTTCCGGTGCGCTGCCAGCGTCCAAGACACGTCGGCGCAGCCAGGCTTGTGAGCAGTATCTATCTAACAGTACGCCTTGAGGTTGCGAAGGTACCGCTAGCGAAAAAGACCGCTCGACTCCATCTGGGCACCGTGTAAATGACCAGCGCTTCATGAAGCAGAGACGTCACTGGAGATAAGGTTGATGCCGTGGAGAGAAGAGGCCCTGCTGCTTCGTCGCGCCGAGTTTTGTTGTGCCCGCCAAGCCCGGTCACGTGCGCCGCTCGGCCACGCTCCGCCGAACTTTTTGGACCTGGCACCAGCTCCCGCCCATCGCAACGTCAGCCACCGCGGCCGTATGGTGAGATGAACGCCGGCCAAAGGAGTGCGAGGCAATTGGCCTCGAAGTCTGGTGCGTCGCGGTCCCTGCCCATTGGATCCGCCCTGCTAATGCATCTGCGCCGCCCAGCAAAGGACTCCATCTGCATCTCGTGCCGCGAGACTATCTCCCGGAGACGCTTCGCCAGCGCCGCTGCCGCCGTCCAGGAGTCTCCTGCAGACGCCTCTCACGTCCCTCCCGTTTCCCAGGCTGCGGCGCCCCAGCAGGCATACCAGGTCCGCGCCGGCGTCGTCCTCTCGCGACCGCCCGTCCTCACTCGCGACCTCCACCCATTCGAGAAGGCCTTGTTCCTCTATCAACGCCGTCTCAATGAGCGTCTCGCCCTTCCGTTTACGAGATACTTCTATTACAAGAAGGGCACCACTGCAGACCTTGAGTGGAAGCGCAAGCAGAAGCAGCGGCTGACGGCGGCTCGTGACATTGGTGACTACCGTGCGCACGGCAAGGAGGGCTGGAATGATGAGCTTCTCGTAGGGGCTCAAGAGAGCGAGCCTGATCATCAGAGAGAAGCTCTGCTCAAGGATCTGGAGTCTACGGGAGCGGACAGCACGGGGCAGGGTGGCAAGAAAGCCGAGTCCGCCGAGCGGCCATTGCCAAGGGTGACAGAGGCAGACAAGGCCGGGGATCAAAAGAGCTTGAACAGGATGCTGTCAAGGACACTCTATCTGCTGGTCAAGGATGGCAGCGGCAGGTGGGGCTTTCCCCAGGACCGTCTGGTTGGCCGCGAGAATCTCTACAACGTAAGTTGACTTGTTCAGCACTGCAATGCCTAGCGCTAACGTCACGACAGGCTGCAGAGCGAGTATTGGTTCATGCCGGGGGCGTCAACATGAACACCTGGGTGGTCGGAAACCATCCCATTGGACACTACCAGCACAAGTTCCAGAAGAAGATCCAGAACGCAGACAAGGGCATGGAGGAGCTGGGAGAGAAGATCTTCTTCATGAAGGCACGCATCATGGCGGGCCAGGCGAATCTGGCGGAAAACAAGTACGGACTGGCTGACTTCAAGTGGCTGGCCAAGGAGGAAATCGAGCCAGTAGTGACGGCGGGCTACTGGGGCCAGGTGCGGGACATGCTGACGGCGCGGTGAAGCGGCCGTGGGCGGAATGTAGCGTCTGTAATATACGATGTGGTTTTCTTGCTGTGCATTTTGGCAGGCGGATGATGCGCTAGACGCACGCACTGTCGCGCGTATCCGTCCGAGCGCGATCGGGGTTGCGACAGAGGCGGCTTTGTCTGGCACACTTGCGCCAGCTCCAGCGCTCATGCAGGCGGTCGCGGGCGCGTTGGGCGCGCAGGCGGGCCGGTGGGCTTAGGGACGACGCGCGGATATTTTTGTACCGGCGCCCAGCACTCAATCTCCCGATCGAGTTGGCGGCGGATGCGCATCGCGTCAAGCAACCCCATGTCAGGGTCTCCAGAACGACGACCGCCTTGTCGAACCGCCCGCAGAGCCGCCGAGAGCACATCTGTCGCTCCCGCGAAGCGCCCAGCATTCCTCCCCAAGCTCCTCACGCCCCCAATCTGCAGCCCTGCGCCGCCGCGCCCACGACAAACGAGAACGCCAGCCCGCGTCCCGCGCAACGTCTGCCAAGTCGGAGGCTGTGCACGCAGAGGAAAGAACACTCGCCCTGCGACTCAGCCCGCCTCCCCTCCCCGACGGCCTCGCCCTGCATTCTGAGGAATAAAGTTTCCACATCGCGGCACCGGCAGTGTTGGGATGCGCCGTCTTTAGCTTCCCGCAAGCTTCGACACCGCCGAGCGACACCACTCCCAGCTCCGCCGCTTACGCTCACCTATCCTCCAGCCCGGAATGGCAGGCAGGCCTCCTGGAGGTCAGGCCAACGCCCCCCATGGTGAAGAGAACCTGCTCCTCGACCTGAACGACGGCGCGCCCGCCTACTCGTCCGGCCAGCGCCCGCCCGCCACCGACGACCACCTGCTCCAGAGGTACGACATCAACGACTCCGACGTTCCCCAGTCGCGCCCCTCCGTGTCCTACGATGACTTCGTCGGCGGCAGCGGCAACCGCCCGCCGCAGATCCAAACAGGCCAGCCCGGCGCCACGCGCGACGAGCTGCAGTCACCCTACATGTCGACGGGCAACAAGCGCATCTACTCGCAGTCTTCCGACCTGCAAAACTACCAACGCTATACCGACCTCGACGACGAGGGCAGCTCCATGCAAGGCTCCTACGCCGCTGGGGGCCTGTACGACGACCGCACCGATGACCCACCGGGCACGCGCTCCCACGCGCGCAATCGCAACAGCATAATGAGCCTGGGCGGCGGCCTGGTAGGCCGCGCGAAGAACATGCTGGGCATGGAGCCGGAATACTCTGAGATGGACGTCCCGCTGACGGAAGCCGGCGCGCGGAATGCGCAGGCTGGCGCCGGAGACAAGGCGCAGCCGGCTGCCCACAAACGGAAGCAATCTGGTTTCAAGTTCGGCTTTGGAAGCTCCAAGCCAGACCCGTCGACCCTGGGACCGCGCATAATACACCTCAACAACCCGCCTGCCAATGCCGCAAACAAGTACGTCGACAATCACGTGTCGACCGCGAAGTACAACGTAGCCACCTTCCTCCCGAAATTCCTATACGAACAATTCTCGAAATACGCCAACCTGTTCTTCTTATTCACTGCCATTCTCCAACAAATTCCCAACATCTCGCCCACGAACCGCTGGACCACCATTGTGCCTCTTGTCATCGTTTTGATGGTTTCGGCCGTCAAGGAACAAATCGAAGACCACCGCCGGAAAACCCAGGATAGGTCCTTGAACAACTCCAAGACCCGCATTCTCAAAGGATCCTCGTTTCAGGAGACAAAATGGATCAACGTTGCTGTTGGAGACATCGTGCGTGTGCAATCGGAAGAACCGTTCCCTGCGGACTTGGCCCTCCTAGCCAGTTCTGAACCCGAGGGTCTTTGCTACATTGAGACGGCCAACCTGGATGGAGAAACCAACTTGAAGATCAAGCAGGCTATTCCAGAGACTGCAGACCTCGTCAGCCCTAGTGAATTGGGAAGGTTAGGTGGCCGGGTTCGTTCTGAACAGCCAAACAGTAGCTTGTACACCTACGAGGCTACACTTACCATGCAGGCTGGTGGAGGCGAGAAGGAATTGCCTCTTGGCCCCGACCAGCTTCTTCTTCGTGGTGCTACTCTGCGCAACACCCCATGGATCCACGGAATCGTCGTATTTACCGGTCATGAAACCAAGTTGATGAGGAACGCGACGGCCACGCCTATCAAGAAGACTAACGTGGAGAGGCTGGTCAACTACCAGATTCTGATGCTTGGTGCCATTCTGATCACGCTCAGCATTGTCAGTTCCATTGGAGACGTTATTATCCGTTCCAAGGACAAAAAGAATCTTGCATACCTGCAGCTTGAGGAAACAGCACTCGCGGGCCAGTTCTTCCTGGATCTCCTGACCTACTGGGTTCTTTACTCCAACCTTGTTCCTATCTCGCTCTTTGTCACGATTGAGATCGTAAAATACTACCAGGCCGTCCTTATTGACTCTGACCTCGATATTTACCACGAACAGACCGGGACCCCTGCGAATTGCCGTACATCGTCGCTTGTCGAAGAGCTGGGGCAAATCGAGTATATTTTCTCCGACAAGACGGGCACTCTCACCTGCAACATGATGGAGTTCCGCCAGTGCTCGATTGCAGGCATTCAGTACGCTGATGAGGTCCCGGAGGACAGGAGAGCGACAGTTCAAGATGGCATGGAAGTTGGTATTCACGACTTCAAGAGGCTGAAGGAGAACCGGGCCAACCACCAATCGCGTGAGATCATCAACCACTTCCTCACGCTGCTTTCCACATGTCACACCGTCATTCCTGAAGTCAACGAGAAGACTGGCAAAATCAAGTACCAGGCGGCCTCTCCAGACGAGGGTGCTCTCGTGGAGGGTGCTGTCATGCTGGACTACAAATTCGTTGCCAGAAAGCCCAGGTCCGTGATCATCACCGTCGATGGAGCAGAACGCGAGTACGAGCTTTTGTGTGTTTGCGAATTCAACTCGACACGTAAGAGAATGTCGACACTCTTCAGAACCCCCGAGGGGAAGATTGTTTGCTACACAAAGGGTGCCGATACTGTCATTCTCGAGCGACTCTCTAAGGAAACCAACCCCATTGTTGAACCGACTCTTCAGCATCTCGAAGAGTATGCCGCGGAAGGTCTCCGTACCCTTTGCTTAGCCATGCGCGAGGTCCCAGAGGGAGAATACCAAGAATGGAGGCAGATCTACGATACTGCTGCGACCACCGTCGGCGGAAACCGTGCCGAGGAACTAGACAAGGCCGCGGAGATCATTGAGCACGACTTCACTCTTCTCGGAGCCACTGCGATTGAGGACAAGTTGCAGGATGGTGTCCCGGACACGATTCACACTTTGCAGACCGCCGGCATCAAGATTTGGGTACTCACTGGTGACCGTCAGGAAACCGCCATCAACATCGGCATGAGTTGCAAGCTCATCAGTGAAGACATGACTCTGCTCATCGTCAATGAGGAGAATGCTGTCGGTACAAGAGACAACCTCGAAAAGAAACTCAATGCGATCAAACAGCAGGCAGACAGCCAAATGGAATTGGAAACGCTGGCTCTGATCATCGATGGCAAATCTTTGACATACGCTTTGGAAAGAGATATGGAGAAGCTTTTCTTGGATTTGGCCGTGATGTGCAAGGCCGTTATTTGCTGGTAAGTCAGCCTCGACGTACTGTTCTAGGCGTGGATCTAACCCTGTTCATAGCCGTGTGTCACCGTTGCAAAAGGCTCTTGTCGTCAAGCTTGTCAAACGCCATTTGAAAGCTATCCTCCTTGCCATTGGAGATGGCGCAAACGACGTGTCCATGATTCAAGCCGCTCACGTCGGTGTCGGTATTAGCGGCATGGAAGGTCTTCAAGCCGCTCGAAGTGCCGACGTTGCCATCGGTCAATTCCGATTCCTGCGCAAACTGCTACTTGTCCACGGTTCATGGAGTTACCAACGAGTCAGCAAGGTCATTCTCTATTCATTCTACAAGAACATCGCCCTCTTCATGACGCAATTCTGGTATTCCTTCCAAAATGCCTTCTCCGGCCAGGTCATTTACGAATCATGGACGCTCTCCTTCTATAACGTCTTCTTCACGGTAATGCCCCCCTTCGTCCTCGGTATCTTCGACCAATTCGTCAGCGCACGCTTGCTCGACCGCTACCCACAGCTCTACCAGCTCAGTCAGAAGGGTGTGTTCTTCAAAATGCATTCTTTCTGGGGCTGGGTCGCCAACGGATTCTACCACTCACTCATCCTCTACTTCGCGTCACAAGCCATCTTCTTGTGGGATCTTCCGCAAGGAGATGGTCAGATTGCCGGTCATTGGGTGTGGGGACCTGCCTTGTACACTGCCGCATTGGCCACTGTGCTCGGCAAGGCCGCGCTGATCACGAACATCTGGACGAAATACACTGTTGTCGCCATCCCTGGCTCGATGATCATTTGGATGATGTTCCTGCCGTTGTACGCGTATGTAGCGCCGATGACGGGAATCTCGGAGGAGTTCCTCGGCGTGATTCCAAGATTATTCCCCAGCCCGATTTTCTGGCTCATGGGCCTGGTCCTGCCTGCACTCTGCTTGTTGAGAGATTTTGCCTGGAAATAGTAAGTCCCGATCACGAACTGCTTGACTGGGCCGATGCTAATCTATGGGACAGTGCCAAACGCATGTACTATCCGCAGGCATATCACCATATCCAGGAGATCCAGAAGTACAATATCCAGGACTACCGCCCAAGGTCAGTAGCACGTTTGTCTTGGCTGTGGTGAATAACTTTGCTGATGTTTGAATGCAACAGAATGGAGCAATTCCAGAAAGCGATCCGCAAAGTGCGGCAAGTCCAGCGCATGCGCAAGCAACGCGGCTACGCCTTCTCGCAGACGGACGAGTCGCAAGCACGTGTGCTGCAAGCGTACGATACGACGCGCGAACGTGGCCGATACGGCGAGATGGCAAGTTCGAGGCGTTGATGATGATCTGCAAAGTCTTTTTTTCAACACAAGTTCTATCTTCGTGTTCCCTTCCCGTGGGGCTTTGGTTTTGAACATTCACCTTATCAGCCTATTCTTTCCCTTTTATGTGATAAACCCATTGCGGCAACGAAATGATCCCTTTTTGGTGTTATTCCCGAAAATTTTCAATCGAGGGTTCTTGGTCATCGGTTGTCTCCAAGGGAGGGGCGTTCGCTGTGTGTGGATTGATTGATTGTGTGTATGCCGCAGCAGTTTCGTGCCGGTGTAGTTTTTGTGGGCGCGCAGGCTCTGTGGGCCTTTTTCATCCTTCACGTACGCCGGAGTACTATTACTATTACATTCAGAATTGCTCTTCTTTCTACCGCCTTCGTGTGTTTGTGGTTAGTTGTAGATTTGCTGCTTTTTCTGTCTTCGTCCCGATGTTAATACATGTACGCTTACGCCATGAATGCTCTCTTTCGTGCGCAGTGGAGCGCACATGCTCCTCGATCAGAAAAGCTCGAAGCACGATGCAGCCTCGCAAGTGAAGGCGAGGTGACGTGATGGTCGTGATTGGCGGCGGTGCGATCGGCTGCAGGCCGAGGCCGACATCGCCGGGTCGTCGGCCAGCGCTCCGCAAATCGGAACTCCGCCATCGTCGCCGACAATTGCTCGTCCGCGACTGGCCAGCCTGCCCACCTCCGCCCTCCCTCGCCGGATAGTGCCTGCGTGCATCAGTCGAGCGCCCCAGACGCACGACGCCGGATGACTCATGCCGCCGCTGCTGGCCGTATATAGGTGAGAGCTTCGCCGCCGCACGGCTGCCCCAGGAAGCACAGAGCACGAGGCGACACGTATCCGCCATCACCATGTCTTCGCAGTTGAATGGAAAGCACATCGTCGTCATTGGGTGAGTACATGCGCTTGGACATCGCTTCAGACGCACGGCTAAGCATTCTAGCGCCGGCGTGATAGGTCTCCAAACAGCGATCACCCTGCTTGAGGCCGGTGCCACTGTCACCATCATTGCAAAGCATGTGCCGGGAGACAAGGCTATTGGCTATACATCCCCATGGTACGTTTAGAGCCCCCAACTGCTCCCGTTCGATTGCTTGTCTCGGCCTGGTGTTGACAGTATCAGGGCTGGCGCGCAATGGCGGACCCATGCCACTGCAGAGGACAAGGAAATCCAGCAGTGGGATATAGAAAGCTACAACGTGTGGTTCGACTGGGTTGAGAAGGAGAAGACCCAGGCCGCCTTCGCAACAAAATCCGGCCTCGAGGTAAGCTCACCAGCCTCCGGTTTCGAGCAAAATCACTGATCCACAGCAGAAATTCCACAGCATCTTCTACTGGTAAGCATGAACACTTTCAGATGAGACACAATCCGAGTTCTATATCCGAACGCATGTCGTAGATCTATACATCTCCCTTTGGCCACCCCTATCCCTCCTCATCCTCTTCCTAGCCAACCGCCCGCTCACACCCCTCCCTCCCCCGCAGGACCGCCCCCGACGCCGAAATCGCCTCCGGCCCCCGCAGTGCCTGGTGGGCGCCCTACATGCGTCAATTCCGCGAGCTGGCGCCCTCCGCCCTCCCAGCCGGCGTCCACGCCGGCGCCACCTACGACGCCATCACCATCGACACAGGCGTCTACCTGCCCTTCCTCCTCTCCCGCGCGCGCGCCCTCGGGGCCACGCTCATCGAAGCCGCGCTCCCGACCAGCGGCGGGCTAGCCGGCGCGCTCGCCACGGCCACGCAGCTGCTGCCGGCGTACGGCGTGGGCGCGGGCGTCGACGCGTTCGTCAACGCCAGCGGCATCCGCGCGCGCGAGCTCGTGCCGGACAGCGCGGTGCACCCCGTGCGCGGGCAGACGGTGCTGGTGCGCGGCACGCCGCGCGCGCTGACGACGTGCTGGCGTCCCAACGGCCTGTCCTACGTCATCCCCCGCGCCGCCTCCGCCACCACCGTGCTGGGCGGCACAAAGGAGGTGGACGACTGGCGCGCCGAGCCCGACCCGCGGACTACGAGGGATATCCTGGAGCGCTGTAAGGTCCTCGCGCCCGAGCTGCTGGATGAGAAGGGCGAGTTCGACGTGCTGAGCGTGAATGTGGGGTTCAGGCCTGGCCGGACGGGCGGGCCGAGAGTAGAGGTCGAGGAGGTGAGGGTGGGGGGTGGGAGGAGCGTGCCGGTTTGTCATGAGTATGGGCATGCGGGTGCTGGGTAAGTCCATGAGGTGTCGGTTGAACGGCCGGGTGTTTGCTGACGGTTGTTGCGTGTGCAGGTATCAGAATTCTTTCGGATCGGCGAAGAAGGTGCTTAGGCTTCTAGAGGAGCATTTTGAGAAGAGGAGGGGTGGTGCGAAGCTCTGATGGTTGCTTGTTGATGAAGTTGAGCGGGATTATCATGGTAAGGGTGTTTTTCGGAAGGGGCTAGATAATATCTCTTGAACAATCTTGAACATTACGCTACTTTTGGCTGTGCTAGAACTAAGCTCACCAAAGAATTTCAGCCGTAGTTTGCTACAGGACCAAAGGTACAAAGCCCGTCACAGCCACAGGCCAATACCTCTCAAGAATCCCGAGTTTCCACACACTCTCGGTCAGCAGTGTCACTCTCGCCTTAACCTCTACTTCACTATCTACCTAAAGGCCTTAATTTTATAATCTCATGACGACCGTAATTTTGGATATCTTCGCCAAGAACCTCGAATCAGGGATGGTACGTGAAAGCTTGACGCAAGATCCTCTTCTCCCAGGTTAGAGTTGCCTCGTAAGGACAAGAAACTAAGTTCTCTCGTCATTAATCCTCTTTAAATACATGTAGACAGGTCAAACGGGTTCACATTAGCCTCTCTAGAGCAAGCTTGTAGATTTTAAAAACTAAAGGAGCCTCAGAAACTGGCCTTTTATTTCTTTCAATGTGATTGATATAAGGATCAACCTTTACTTACGCTTGCATACTAATTGCAAAGGACATACACATTCCAAGCTCATCACCGGGATCAACATAAATAAATCTACAATTTCAGGGCTGTTGCAACATGCCAGCTTTACTCAAGCACCCCAATATCGACGGTGAAAGAAGATGCACCATCCCATTGAGCAACATCCTCAGACACCACTTCTCTCCACGGATGTGGATACCTCGCCCACATACCGGGCATTCCAACAAGTGCACTCATGACCGCAGCTGTCTGATTGTACAGCAGCCCTTGGCAAAATGGACACACAGCGCGCATACGGACTTGGCTGATGTCACGGCCGCAGCGGTCACAGTCCGCAATCTGTAATCGAACATCAGCCGCTCGGTACACGAGACTTTACAGAAAAAAAAAGAGGGGGGGACACCAACCCAAGCCTTATAAGGAAGGGGCAAAGTACTGGTATAATTTGACAGATTTCCCATGAGAAATGCAATACGATACGCCCTCTTCCTGTCACCCAGCTCATCCGTGCAAGCTGTCTTGCGCAGATCTTTGTCGAAGCATGGCCGGCAGATCCAAGGCTCCAACCAGCGCCACCGCGGCGTGCATTGGCATTGATGCTTCATGTCTGCGGGGTGGCAGTCCTCGCATCTGAGTACGTGAAAAGGCTCCATATCGTCCTCGGAGTTTGGGAGGTCCGTTTCGAGGCGTTCGATGTCCCGGAAGTGGACGCGGCAATGCTGTTGCGTATCAGTGTCTTTCCAGAACGTATGGCCGCATGAGACACTGGAAAACTCACAGCGCAGACTTTGAATCCGCAGCGATCGCAGTAGCGGAATGATTCTGCGCAGCTGTCTGGGTAGGCCGCAAATCGTATTTGCCGGCTGGGGTTATAAACGTGGCGACGGAGCCTTTCGTGTTGGCGCCATTGATCGATTCTTGCGCGCCGGGCAAAGTCTTCGCAAAGAGTTTGGGCTTTGATACTGTTGAGAGACTCTCTTGAACGCTCTGAAATTAGAAACCTGAAGGCTTTGGTTTCTGTGAGGGCAATGTTGTGTAGGTCGCGCGAAGTAAGCTCCTTAAGGAGGGATGTAAGTATAGGGTAATGCACGATAAGGTCCCATAGCTCCGGCATTTCGACTTCGGGGACGCAGATACTGTATAATTCACTCCAGTAAGCTGAGTAGATGCCTCTCATTAGTGTGCCTGCTTAAAGATGCGAGCCCTTGCAATTAAAGCACGTTGAGCCATAAGTCGGAAGCAGCACATGCCGTGATTTGCGGGCATGCATAATCGTGGCAGTTTGTCACACGCTGTTGATCTTAGGCTTTGTCTTGCTGTTCTACCGTGTGATTTCAAAGTCTCTGATGATAATCAGTTTCCGGAGAATCCATTAAATTGCCTTGTGGCATAGTATATTGAACCTTTCCTGCAATTTAATACTTCACGTATAAGAAAAACATGAGCATCGAAAGTGTGTTGTTGGGCAGTCAAATCAATCTCCTCCTCTTCGTGCCCCTTGCGCTTTCCTCCATATCGGGATCTGCATCGCTATCCCTGCGGGCAGTCTTCGCCAGTGTGCCGGCGTTGAAGGGACCGTTATCTTCATCGTCATATGATATACACCGAAGGTTCCGTCTTCCTGCGCCTCCTGGTCTTCATCGTCCTCTTCCTCTCCATCATCTTTCTCTGCCCCTGCCTCGTGCCTTTCCTCAACACGCTCGTTCAACTCTTCGAGCTGCGGGTTCTCTGCCAGACCCCCGTAGAACGGACACCAAACGCTCATCCGGACATCTCCCGGTTCGGCTTCACAGAGGTAGCAGTTCGCGATCTATTTCAGTGTTAAGAAATTTGTTGTAAGATAGGTGACTGGTTCGCTTACCTGCTCCCAGACTCCATCCTGCCATCCAAGAAGTAACCCCTTTCATGACGGCGGTCCTCCGAACAGGGGGACTTCTCGTGCTCAGGGATGTATTCCTCACTCGCTCCGTACATGTCAGCGTATAGCGCCGCCTTTGTGTCTAAACCGCAGTGGTCACAGCACGCAAGGCGCTTCCAGTGAGCGAGGGAGCCGGCGGTGGGCTTGAGGTCGTCGGTCCAGTACTTCCCGAAAACCTCCTCGAGGTTGGCGTAATATTGACGAGAAAGTCGGAGACGATACGTTTTGCGATGTCGTATTGATCAGCGTTGAGACAGTGGAACAGCTTCAGAGCAAGGGGCGAAGTGGAGGCCGACATTGTCGTTCAAGTTCGGTGGAAGTGCCTTTGTGCGACGATTTGAGTAAAGGTTGTGTTGGGAGGCATGCGGGCGGATCGAGTCGGGTCAGCATTGAGTGGACTTCGAATTAGTTGTTCAGGTGAGAACACGGAAATTGATTTGGATGTTTAAAAGGGAAAGCACTGCTTCGCTAAAACTAGAATGATGCCTAAAAGTGTTTCCCGTTAGTAAATGGTTGCATCACGAGCGACAACACTGACTCTGTTCAGTCTTTGTGAGTGGCAATATCAGGAGTGAACACACCATTTCCACACAGTCTTCGGATTTACTATCCGTCCTCCTCACACTCATCCTGTCCTCTTTTCTCCACGGGTATCGGGCACTGGAGGAGATATGGAAGTGTTGTGGAGCTTCCGGAGGCTCAACCGTCGTTAATGTCATTATTTGATTTTGTAAAAGAGTAACTCAGCTATCAGAAGAGGAGGATGCGTGCCTCTCATAGCTTGCTAAACGCCAAGGGCGTTTTCCGCTTGCTCGGTAAGACCATCTCGAAACGCCCCAGCCGCCCGTAACCACGGAACAAGACGCCGGTTAAATCGGAATCCCCATTTGACCTTTCTGTGCCACAAACGAGTCCACCGTCGTTCATGAACTAAATTTTCCTTCCTTCCTTAGTCCCTCGTAGAAAGCCCACGCCGCTAACGCCTTTGCGTCCCTTCCTCCCTCCTTCCATAGGTCCTCCAGCCGCACAAGTTTCAGCGTGATCTTCTCTCCGTGGTCCCTTATGCCGGTCAACTTTCCCTGCCATTCCTTCAGTGTCTCCCTCTTGACCCTCCGCTGATGCAGGAACAATGGAATGAACTCGTCGCATCCACCGGGGCTGGGATACATCGCTTTCTTCAGTGACTCTCCAGTTGTATCCTCAGTTGCTGGTAATGCGAGCGACGACAGGTCTGTGAGTTGGCTTTCCGGCACCTTCATCCCCGTTTCTTCCTCAATCTCCTTCGCAGCAGCACCTGCAAAAGTGCCGCTATCGTCAAGCATTCCAGCAGGCAGCTCGGCGAGTGAAAGAGACCCGGCGGGGATACGCGGCTGCACCGTCAAGATCACGTACTTGTCCTTCTCGGTGTTCTCGGGAACGTCGTCGGGCTGGAGGATAAGCTACACGGTAGTTGGTGTCAGCCGGGTGAGGTTGCGATAGGGCAAGGCCAAACCCTACCAGCATTCCCACGCTACCACCGCGGAGAAATATAGAGCCCGGAAGGTACTCTCCCTTGTCGTTCGTGACCTCCGCCTTGAGCTTCACGAAGCCCAGCTTTGTACTGCTGAACCAGTCGCATGCCTGGATGTCGATCTTGCGGAGCTTGTAAGGCGCTTCGAAGAAGACATGGTCTTTCTTCTGTTGCAGGGAAAGCGAGTGCTGCAGCGTGGATACCCAGTTCTTGAAGGCAGTGAAAGCGAGCAGCTGGTCCTTTGTGATGTCGCTGGTGAGGTTGACGGGGCATTCAGGCGACGAATTGGGGAGGACGAAGGACGACATGGCTTTGACAGGCGGTATGCGGACGGCTCGGAGGTGGCGGGTGATCAGCCTGAGTCTGGAGAGCATGCGGAGGGTTCTGGGCTGGCAATCGTCCTGATGAAAGGCGGCATGGTGTGTGAGGTTTTGGAACTGCCGCCTGGATGACGTCGGCCGGGAATCAGTCAAACGCCAAGAGCGCAGCCTGCCCAATGACTCGCGCGCGTCCTTCGTTTCCGCCCCGCCGCTCGCGCTCCGGCGCTCCGCTCGTGCAACACCTGCGCATGCACTGGTTCGTTTCAATCACAAAAGACCCCGATCTATCTTTGTGTCATTCTTGTTTGCCGTAAAATACATATCCGAACGCCGCGCATCCAGCTTCCCGGTGTATGACTAGTGTCTTGCGACTGGCACTCTTCACTACTGGTGAGAGGCACTTGCCCCTCACGCCATTATGGCAGCGCCATGATCCGCGTCTTCCGAACAGTCTCGCCCTCCTTGCCCAGATAACGGCCGGTCATGAAGCTAAAGGCCAGTTGTCAGCACCTGGGCGTCTCTCTGGAACTTATGGAACAGCACTTACCTCCAGTGGATGTTCCCGATAGCAAGGTCACGGCAACCACAGATGTACTTGAGAACTTCCCTGTCCACCTCTTCGCCCCATGCCGGCATGTCTGAAAGGGTGAGGTACCACCGCTTGTAGAGGTTGCTGAACATGCTCCCGACAGCATCGACGGCTTGTTGCTCCGAGAGGCCCTTCTTGCGATACACGTGGATGATGTTATGCTCAACGCCTTGCGCCAGATCCTTCCGATACGAGAGCATGTCGTTCTGAAGCAGCGTAATGTCCGACGAGATCTCGCGCAGCTCAATCATCGCCTTGTCCTCGAAAACATACCTCGGTAACTCGATACCGTGTGCGTATTCAACGAGTTCTTGCGATGGGTAAACTGCAATAGATCGCCGTCTGAAGTCCATGTACTCTTCCACGTCTGGAATCGTTGCATCAGACCTCACGTTCACTTGGCTTAGCAAGGCGTCGCAGTACCCCTTCATGGACTCCTTGTATCTCTCCTGGAGGCTGGTCGAGGTCCTCTGCACCAGAGTCAGTACAGGACCAGCACGAACAAAGCAACCACACATACCTTTTTGAAACAATACCAGGTGTATTGGAAGATATGTCTTAGCGGATCTTCTTCAACAGAAATTGTTGGATGTCCGTCATCCATCGTGGCGAGTGTGGCCTCACACTCCACTTTTGCCGCCTCAGGGTTCTCCTGGAGGTGACCCTCATCGAACTCTGTATTCTTGTTCAGCTACTGGCTCCTCAGGACAGCAGGCATCACTTACGGTCGTCGAAATAGAACACCCAGTGCAGCCAATCAACAACCACACGAAGTGCCTCCTCGTCAGCATCTGGGATCCACACCGAGGCCATGTACGTGAAGTCCGCCTTGGAGTTCCGGCGAGCCTCCTTCTCGTCCAACCGAAGTATGCTACATTAATGTCAGCATACATCCCCTTGATATTCGTGGCTTCAAGGGTAACGCACTCCTGAGCCCATTTCTCCGCCTCGGGCTTGACCTTTCGGTAATGAGGGTTCACTCGGGGTTCGAGAGACATGATTGAGGCAAACATGTCCGGTATACGGACAAACTTCCTGCGAGATGTCAGCATGTTGCCGACACGACCAGATTCGACTGCTTACTTCGGCCTCTCGTCGCCATAGATGATATCGTTTCCAACCGCCATGGTATTCAGGTTCTAGCAATCGTGGGATGATTGAAGAGATTGTTGAGAGAGTACTCTGAGGCCCTTCCAACACCACTTATATACGTTGACCATTGGATCAAGGCAGTGGGGGCCCGTCAATGAGCCTCAAGCTGACGTCTATTCTGGTAGCAGACGTCCTGCCTGAAAGTCAGTCAGCTAACTTAGTAACGCCCGGTGGACTGCAAAAGATACGAACGACTCGGTGGTCAGCGAACTGTGAGTGGCACGGCAAGGCGAACTGTGGGCGGCACGGCAAGGCGAACTGTCCGTGGCATGGCAAGGGGTGCCTAGGAAAATGCGTCACACGCCATCCCCACACACCGGACAAAGGATTATGGAGCGAGGTATGTTCTCTTGACTCCCATACTACATCCACGTAGCATGTTCGCACACGGCAACAAAACAGATACATTAGTGGTCTCGTCAAGATCTGTGTTCTCAATCGGAGGCGGCTCAACAGAACCCTGTGCCCGATCCCACTAACGAACGAACGAACGACAGGCCTGGCCTGGGTACCATGGCCAGATCTTCATCCTGCCGGGATATCCACCACAGCCCTATGTTATTAAATCAGAAGTACCCCACACCGTTCTTTCTTCACGGGACGGCTCCTACGCGAGACTTTACCGTATTCGCCGACGGTGACTCAGCCCCCACCGAATCCTCGTCGTGTCAGCATTACAACAACACTTAAAGATTATAGACGATTCGCGCGCCGTCGCGGCGTAAGATTTAATTCCTCCCAAGGCGGTAATACTTGCAAGAGAAAGTGAGCTGCAGATCTAATTTCGCCATCAGCCTGCCCCCCACTCTCCGAGCCCACGTGGCCCGTTTGCCTGTTTTTTGCCTTCTTCGGCAAACCATCTTCATTCGGGGGAGTGACGAGCGCAAACGGTGATCGCCGGTAGGCTACTATTACCGATCATCCACTCCTGCCCTCAACCACACCGACCCTTCGATCACTCATTATGAACTCAAAAAATCCTCCGCACCCCCGCCGCTCCAGGCACCTTGCTCCCTGCGCTTTCTCAACCCACAGGCTCACCTTCTCGACTCACCCGGCTTCCTCCGCCACCACAGCGGCAGCACCGGATCCGGCTGGGCCTGCGGTAGCGGCTGCGGCGGCTGCGCTTCAGCTGCACGCTGCTCAGCCTCACACGTCATGCCTCCTTCGCGCCGTGCTGAATAGCCCAGGTACTGGCAGAGAGCCGCCGCCGTCGTCGCCGTACCCGGGTCCCGTGCCGCACTGTGGCTGCCTGCTTCGAGGTCTACCTGCCGGGTCATCGAGAGGCCTAGTAGGATCCGGATGCGAGCCGGGAGGTAGGTGTTGAGGGGCTGGCCTGGCGGCGTGGGGTCGGGGCTGCTCTCCACGGTCTCGGGATCGGAGGCGGTGTTTGACATGGATTCGTTGGTGCGGCCTCGTCGGGGGTTGTTGTTGCTGCGCTGCGCTGCGGTGTGTTGCGGTGAGGACTGAGGTCTATTTGGGTGGGAGCGTGGTGGGGTGCTCAGTTGCGGCGTTGGCTCATGGGAGATGCGTTTAAAAAAAGTTGTTACGGCGCTATTCTTCTGCCTGCGCGGCGCTTCCACATGGCTGCCTGACAATCGCTTTGCGTTGGGCAGTGTTGGCGTGGTGGGGGAAATCTTTGTGCTGGCTGGTATGCTGTTGTTCTGGCGGCGCGTGTCTCAGTGCGCAAACAGTCATTAGGATTTGACCTTCAGAGATAAAATGACACACAAATGATCAGTTTGGTTTCTTTTTATAGCAGAGAAGCAGCTAGAATTTTCCAGACATTGTACAGAACTCGACTTCTACTATGTTCTCGTCTGTCGAGCTCGCGAGAAAGTCGTCCATCTGTTCCTATGGCTCTTGTCTTCTAGGTCTTTGTACTTCTGTTCTAGATAACCTCTAATCGTATGCACTAGAAATTTGAAGAAGCAATTCACCTGATCAAGTCCTCTTAGTAGACCCAAAAGCAGCACAAACTGTAGGACATGCTCTATGTTTGCATACCATTATTTCATAGCCTTGGCCGCTTCTGCAGCAACCTCCCTCGTCTCTCCATCTAGCGCCATGTCTCCTGCAAACTGCCAGAACCTGTCCCGCCACAAAGCCCACCTCTGTGGACTGAAACCGTACCCGTATTTGTGCTCGTTATATAGCATGCCGCCTCCCACCATGTGTCTATCATTTGCCCTAAAGACCTTTATCCCGCGATGCAACTCAGGGCCCATAATACGAATCCACTGCGCAGCGGCTGGGGCATGCATCCTAGTCTCTAGCGAGGAGTTGTGGCCATTCGTGTCGCCTTCTTCGAGAGTAACCCTGAGTGTCAAGATGGCGTACATGTAGTAGTCTAGAGCGTCGTTGTGTTCCCTAGAGTGCTTTGTCAGGTAGGCAAGGAAGGCGTTGACGTTGGACCATTGGCGGCAGACGTCTTCTCGCGAGAGTTCTTTTTCTCCGCATCGAGTATTAGTTGCGAGGACTGTACGAGATATCAGATCGATTTACGAGGTGGTGAGAATTAAGTGATGTGCAGGGATAATGCGAAGCTCACCGTTCCACAAAGCACGAAGTCCACCACTCATACTGGGTAAGTCAGCTCATAGGTACTGACCGTTGTGTATGATGGCCA
Source organism: Neofusicoccum parvum (assembly GCA_020912385.1). Classification (NCBI taxonomy): domain Eukaryota; kingdom Fungi; phylum Ascomycota; class Dothideomycetes; order Botryosphaeriales; family Botryosphaeriaceae; genus Neofusicoccum; species Neofusicoccum parvum. Next base: position 647,563 of record CP087219.1, on the reverse strand, counting down.
CTCCAGGTTCCGCTTTGCCCTGGACCCCCAGATTGTCCTTCCACGTCAGTGTTTCATTCCCGTTGTTCTTCGCGTCGGGCAACCGCGTCAGAGCGGCCGTGAGCGCTGCAAGTCGTTGAAGCACGATGTCGCTAGTGAGCTCAGAGGCGCCATTGGTGATATGCACGATGACGGTTTCATACGTGTCCCAGAACCTGTCGCCCTGGCTCATGACCACGGACTCTAACCTTTTGGCACCCTCGTCAGGGCTGGTGATCCCGGCCAGGACATTCTTGAATGCTTTCACCAAGTGATATGAGGCCTTGGACGGGTCGCCATCATGGAGGTATTGGGGTGCCGGGGCTCTTTGCGCCAGCCGTTCGGCGGCTGGATCCGCCATAGTGTCGTGACCAGATCAACGGCGTCTGCGGGTGAAGACATGCTCCGGATGCTAGTCGCCCGGAGGACAGAGGGGTAGCGATGAAAAGTGACGGATCTTCCATTGTGAGGAATGTCGACGACAAATAGCGCACTTTGGCGTTTCCATTGAAGTGACTTTCTTTGTCGTTCCGCATCCAGACTGCAGCTCCCTCCTGCACCTCTGTCGTGCCCCACGAATTGGAGAACAGACCTAAATCACACGGAGCAAAGACGGTCTGAGAGATTTATTTAGCCGCGCCGCCAGCAGTCTGCAGTCCGGTCGACGCTCCAAGGCCAGTGCAGCGGCTGGACGTGCAGTGCAGCTACCCAAGACTCCGGTTTTGCCGGCACTGGCCTCACGGCGCTCTGGTTTCGGTCCCCGCTCGCAATTGCTTGTAGACGGTGAGGCCTGCGCCGTCACGTTGCGAGCACACACATCACACACAGCCGGCAGAGGTGCGGGCCTGCCCCCAAGCTGCAGAGGCCACGGTGCCAGACAAAGGCAGAAGGAGAAGGCGACGGTGCGCGCGGCCGGGCTGTGGGCGAACACTTAAGGCGCCGGCGGTGCCAGGCAGCAGACTTGCGGTCAGCAGTAAGGAGTGGCCATGAGGGCGCTGGCGCCGCGGAGCGCGAGCCAGCTGCAGGCAGGCGCGGCCTCGCGGTAGAGGGCAGCAGCCATGAGTCGAATAAAGCACCGGCGTCGGACAGGCGCGGCGGAGGGTGCGAGAAGTTCGAAGGGCGCTGCATGTGCGGCCGGCAAAGCCGCAGGGCTGCGCTGGTGGCCACGACACACGCAGCGCAGGCGCAATTGGCCGGGCGGCAGGCGGATCAGCGCGCTGGGGATGCCAGAAGCAGTGACGTGCAGCAGGCGCGCCGAAGGGCGAGGCGCGCAGCGGGCGGCGCCTGCGTGGGTCGTTCGGCCTCAGTCGGCTGTCCTGCTCCGCTGCCGCTCGGCGCGCGGCTTATTAAGGACGACTCAAATTCTGTCGCCCTACATAACCACCACTCCCTCCCTCTCGCCACGACGCACCACCCATCACACCCCCAAGCCCACGGCACGCAACCGCCCCTCGCACCCCGCAAACGCCCTCCGCCGGCACACCACAGCGCGCACGGAGTCAAGCCGCCAGCTGCTCCGCCCGATCCGCCCCAGGCCCCAGACCCGCACAAAGCCACCTGCAGTCAAATCTCGAACACAGCGGCTGTATATGTATTCGCCCCGTGACAACGCTTTCAGACAGGAACCGCCGCCGAAGCTGCAAAAATTCCGTGACATACGAAAGCCCAGTAGCAACTACCATTGCACCAACGGCTAGCCTGCTGCTTTTGACCACCACGACACCCCCCACCAGCCCCAGCGAGACCTGCACCTACTGCATGTCTCTACTCCCCTCCGCAAGCTCCTCGCATCCTCGCACCACCACCATCCTCAGTAACCGCTCCTCGCGCTAAGTCGCCTCTTCACCACCCACCGCAAAAATGGCCAACATCAACGTCCGCCGGGATGTCTCCGATCCCTTCTACCGCTACAAGATGGAGCGTCTGCAGTCCAAAATTGAGGGCAAGGGCAACGGCATCAAGACCGTCATTGTCAACCTGAGCAATGTCGCCCAGCAGCTCGCCCGTCCTCCTTCGTGTCAGTGCCCCGCTCTCCTGCCTCCTGCATGACCTCCCGCTGATCCCTTCCACAGATGTCATCAAATACTTTGGCTTCGAGCTCGGCGCTCAGACCAACAACAACCCCAGCGATGACCGCTGGATCATCAACGGCGCCCACGAAGCTGCCAAGCTCCAGGACTACCTGGATGGCTTCATCTCCCGGTTCGTCCTTTGCAAGAAGTGCAAGAACCCCGAGACCGAGGTCAACATCAAGGACGGTCGCATCCTCCTCGACTGCAAGGCCTGTGGTCAGCGCACCGACGTCGACCTCCGCCTCAAGCTCAGCTCCTTCATCTTGAAGAACCAGCCCAAGAAGGGCAAGAAGGACAAGGCCACCAAGAAGGCCGAACGCAGGGCCAGGAAGGCCAACGGTGAGGAGGTCGAGAACGGCGGCAGCGGCAGCAACGGCGACAGCGGCTCCGACCACGGCGACGAGAACGGCGACTTGGAGCTTGAGGCTGGCAGTGACGACGAGCTAACTCGCCGCATCAACGCTGAGGCCAAGGATATCGAAGAGGTCGAGCCCAAGGAGGTTGAGTGGTCTGTTGACACCTCCGAGGAGGCTGTCAAGGCTCGTGCCAAGGATCTTCCGGATGACCTCAAGCGCGCTCTCGTTGTTGGCGATGACGAGGAAGGTGCCGATGGTCCCAACGCCTACGACCAGCTCGGTAGCTGGATCCAAGAGACTGCCAAGGCCAAGGGTGGTGTGAGCAAGGTTGAGGATGTCGAGATCTACCTCAAGGCCAAGGAGTTCGGCATCGAGAGCAAGCACAGGACCCTCACCGTCCTTGCTCAGACCATCTTCGACGACAACATTGTCAAGCAGATTGACGCTCGCGCCGGCATGCTGAAGAAGATGATCACGTCTGAGAAGCACGAGAAGGCTTTCCTGGGTGGCACTGAGCGCTTCATTGGCAACGACAAGCCCGCCCTCATCCCGCAGGTGTCTGCCATCCTCATGAAGTTCTACGACAACGACCTCATCTCGGAGGAGGTTCTCAAGGGTTGGGGCAGCAAGGCCAGCAAGAAGTACGTTGACCTTTCCATCAGCAAGAAGGTTCGCAAGTCTGCCACCCAGTTCCTCGAGTGGCTTGACAACGCGAGCGAGGAGGAAGACTCTGACGAGGAGTAACTTCTTCGTCCCGACGCGATTCTGTCGACATTGGAGGCCATGACGATGGCTACAGAAAACGCCTGAGCGAGCGTTTTTCTCGTTGTCCTATCAGAAGAGGCTGTTTGGCTTGTTTTGCTTTATCGTTTTGCTCAACTACAACTCCACTCATTCACGCGCTTGCGGTCTTGGATTTGCTTTTTCTACTCATAGCACTAGGCAGTTCACTCAACCTTATTATCAAACCAAACAATATGTGCATACCTGCCGTGCGGTGATCGTGTGAAATAAAAATAGTAAATGCCAAGGGCCTTCTATCGATAGCCGCAGGCGTCCGGCAATCGATAAGGTGGGTTTGCCCGCATTGACAGCTTCGTGAGCTTTCCACCAGACTTCCCGAACACTCTACCAAACTCGTCACCATGGAGGTTTCCCAACGTAATACGGCCGCGCTGCAAGGTATGCTTCAGTGTTGTCGGGACCAGCTTCAGCCCTACTCACAAATCTCAGAACGCGTCATGAAGCTCGCCGCAGCGCTCGTCAAACGATTCGAGAACCTAGTCGCATTAGCCTCTGTACGAACGCGCCCTCAACGCACCACACATGCGGCTCCTCCGAAGACCATTCACTGACATGCCAACCCTACGGGCAGCCTGACAGCAAGGATTTCAACACGACCGCGAACAAACAGTGGCAGATGGAGGTCGAAACGAAGGGACTGGTAACGCACACCCCGCCTCCAACTGAGAGCCTGGTGACGCAGCGACATGCCGTCCCTGCTCTTCGCAGCAATCGACTACTAACATCTGCAATTACGCCTCCAGATCCGCGCAACCGAAGAAATTCTCACCCTCACGCGGCAGATGCAGGAGCTGTGGCTCTTCGGCAACCTCAACACCCTCGACACCAACGACAAGCAGAACGTCGAGCGCGTGGAACAGGATGTGAAAGCCATGATCGAAGCAATTGAGGGGCTAGCAAAGGAGAGGCTGTGAAGACATAACACGGTCAGACAATCGAGAGGCTGGCAGGCGGGCTGCTCGCATCGGGCGAGACATTTGCGCATCGCGCGGTCTCCTTTTTGGCGTTTAAACGGGACGGGTATACCCATTGGCATATCACAGGGGGTTTCAATAGCCTATAAAGCGATTTCCAGCGGCTGGATCCATGCGCTAGGTCGTAACGATGAACGCTGCTGCGGCCACTACTTTGCTCGGCCGACACGCTCAGGACGCGTCGCAGGTGGCGCGGCGCGTCTTCCCGCAACCCACCCCGCACAACTTTTTTGTCTCCCTAATCTCAACACCGCAGCCGCCGCCCCCCAGCCGCGCAGCTCATCTCCTCTCTCCCTCCCTCCCCCCAACGGACGGACGGACGGACAACCAAAAACAACCCTACCATGTCCACCGGCCCGGCAGCAACCATGCCGCCCGCCCCGCGCATCCCCCTCACCCTCATCGTCGCCGCCACGCCCTCCCTCGGCATCGGCGCCAACGGCGCCCTCCCCTGGCCGCCGCTCAAGAAGGAAATGGGCTACTTCGCCCGCGTCACCAAGCGCGTCCCGGCCACGCCCGTCGCACCCGCCGGCGGCCCCGTCCGCAAGAACGCCGTCATCATGGGCCGCAAGACCTGGGAGAGCATCCCGCCCCGCTTCCGCCCGCTCAAGGACCGCATCAACATCGTCGTGTCGCGCGAGCCGGGCAAGATCGTTGGCGGCGGCGCCGGCGCCGGCGCGGGATCGGCCGCGCCGAACTTCAGCAGGCATCTGAACGGCGCCAACGTCGCGGCGCCACCGGCCGCCGCGGAGGCCGCGGCCGAGGTTAATGGCGAGCAGGTCGTTGCGGCGGCGTCGGTGCAGGGCGCGGTCGCGAAGCTGAGGGAGCTGGACGACGCGGGCGTGCTGGGCAGGGCGTACGTGATCGGCGGCGCGCAGCTGTACAAGGCCGCGCTGGAGATGGAGGAGGCGAGGTATGTGCTGTTGACGAGGATGGGGCGGGAGTACGCGTGTGATACGACGTTTCCGGTTGATGTTGTGGGGAAGGGCGAGGGGGCGAATGGGTGGGTGAGGAGGGGGAATGATGTGTTGGGGGAATTTGTGGGGGAGGAGGTGGAGAAGGGGAGCGTGAGGGAGGTTGCTAAGGTGGATGGGGTGGAGGAGGAAGTGCAGTTTGAGTTTTGTTTGTTTGAGAAGGAGGGCTAGCCGGGTAAAGGGGAGAATAGAGTGGATTTGGTGTATACCCATGATTACGAAGAGATGACAATCCCAAGCATGAGAGACTTCCTGTCAGGATGATATAGCGGGCAGCATTCGAATATGTAAGCTCCGAACTGGATCGTGCGTTGGTCTCTGTGCATTGATTCCACAAACAGCTAAGATTGGTCTCTTCATAGTGTAAAATGCAGGAGCCAACCGGGTATTTGGTCAGGAGCCAAACGCAAGGCTCTCTTGGTCTTACCATGCAGCAAACGGAAGTCTGCCTTACGCAGTCACACTAAAATCTCACATGCTCTCAAATGCTCTCCTTTTGACAATACTCATGCTATTTATTCTTGGAAGTTGGCTTTTTTTTTTCCCTTTTTCTTCTTTCCATATCTTTTCATTCCTCCTTAGAAAATGTACTCCAGATCAAGTGTGAGACCAGCGCAGCTTGTTCAGAGGGCCTCGTTGTCGATCCTTTCGTTCCGATCAATTTCTGTCAGGTGCTCTTCTAAGGAGCTAATGCTGTGGAACTGCTCCCAGAGCTGATGACACTCCACGTGTCAAAACGGAACGACGCCCATAGCTGAGATGAGGCGTCATGTTGAATATCAACCTCGGTAGCAAGCCAATTTGCACTGGCCTTACTTTGTTCCTTCAAAAGTGCTTCAGCTTTACGTAGAAGTTGTCACTGTTCATCATTTCTCTCGTTTTTGAGTGACAGCTTTAAGAAATAACAGCTCCCGGGGTAGCGTTTTTGAAGCATGTCTCTGATCTGTTTTCCAAGAATTGGATCTCCTAAAATTTCTGTTCTGTTTCCACCAGCTTAGACTCAAAGCGTCGAGAGACCCGAACTGGCGGAAAATGGAGGTTTCCGGTGGGATCCACATACAAGCTTTGGATAACTGGGCGGAACCGTCAACCTGGAGAACATGCACACAGATTTAACCTAGTCTATCGATTAGTCTTCCGGTGTAACATTATGATTGGAACTCTTGTGAAGAGGACTGGCGGGACGGAACTCGTAGCCGACTGGGAGCGATGGTGATATCCGATCCAGGGAGAGCCGCGTAGGCTGAGAGAGTGGTCCAAGCATTTGCAGGACCTTGTGAGTACGAAGTGAGGAAGGCTTCTGATTTTATTTTAAAGAATTTTTGACAAGGCTGTCTCAAATGAGTGTATGTAGGCAGCGCTCATGCGGTGCTTACCTATGTATGCATAGCCTCTCCTGAACCGGAAACAGGAAACCTTCTTTTCGGTGATTACTCTAATAAGGAGCTTTGCCTCTTGAAAGAGGGTGGGAGGGAAGGGAATGGCTTGTTGAATGTTTGTTCGTCTTCACAGAAAGAAATCAACATTTGATTTTTAGGCTACTCCCAACCCAGCGATAGGAGCAGGTTTTTCCCACGATGCCACTTCTAGTTACAATACGCGTATTCTGACCATACCTGATGTGGAAGACCATGCGTGCCTGCGAGAATGACGTAACAGAGGCGAGATTTCGAGATTTAACCATTAACACACTTCTGACGTTGGATCAGTCTCGCAATCATCACCATTCGTCTACCTGATCTGGGTTTGAGTTTCACCATTCAAAGAGGCAGGAGTCAGAAAATAACCATGACTTCTGACGGGAGAGCCATTGTACAAGGCGGTGTCGGATTTCCGGGCCGTCGCCGCACAGGCTTCACATCCTGGAACCGCACTCGTCTATCCGATTCATAATACTTTTTATGCATCACCTCACGGCCCTTTAAAACAACTAGCCACCCCATCGTAGACACGGAAGTCTTTTATTCAAAGTCAAAAGAGGGATAAGATGTTCCTCAATCCAGCACTGATTATCAAGCGACCCCACCAGTAGTTTCAGAGGCGACTGGGCACCAGTGCACTAATTGGCTAGTATGATAGGCTGCTATTGCTTTTTGCGCCTGCTTGAGGCAAGACAATCTAGGTGTGCTTGCACCCGAGCACTTCACCGCAAAGCGCAATAGCTGCGTGCTTGTGGAGTGTTATAGGGCTTACACCGCCTTCACATGAAGGTTCTCAGAACATTGAGAAATAGGATGCGTGAGAGCGTCATTTCAAGACCAAGGGAGATGGCTTCCACTCGTCTGATGACAGCAACTAGTATGCAGCAATTTTCAAACTCTCTACCACTCTAACGAAGGAGATGAGGCAAGGAGTGGTCGAATGATCTTGCTGCAATGGAATCCATCGAACTGAGAGTAAGCAGCCTGCTGGGGTTCCTCGCTTAGCGTCATCTCGGAGGAACTTGCAGTGAGGCGCCCCTGATCGCGTGAGCCTCTTACGTCTATTAGCCACGAGCTGACGCAACTCATGTACAGGGTGGGACTTGCATAACCGGTGCAGATATGCAACATGTTGAGCTATCCAACTGCTATCCCATACAGACTCTATTTAGAGCGCCTCATATTAGACGGCAGGATTCAATTGGCGACTCAAGCTGCGGTCATCATTGTTGTCTGCCTGATAAGCGGGCGAGACTTCCTCAGAGATGCCGCGGCTGACAACTAGCGTGAAGTCATTTTTCCTGTGCAACAATTGCCACTTTACCTACCACATCACGAGAAGACGGACCGAACTCCATTTTCAAGGACTCTGTGACCTTACTTACTGTTATCGACTACGGAACCTCCTCTGTAGCCACCAAGCAGGCCGTATCATTGTCGAGGCCATAAGAGGTCATCAATCATACTCAAAGTTCGATCGTGATCCTTTAATCATTTAAAAGGCGCTAAAATTTGTGGGCGTTGTCCTTGTCCGTGCTTCCTTTCCTTTTCTTTCTTTTTCACTTCTTCTTCCCGAGTTGTTTCAAAGCCCAGGCCCAACTTTTCTCTCCACGTGTTCATTTCAACGCTACAGCCGACAATTAGCGCGAGAATTGTATTCAGTTGCGTAACGCAGCAGGCAAAAAAGCCACAAAAAGGAAAGATACATGGCTTATCATAATCGGAACTCGCTCATAGACCACCAGCTTTCTTCGTGCTAACATTCAGCCGCAGTTCCCCTCCCCATACAGACGGGGCCTCGCTTGAAATACAGCGGATTATAGGCCCGATGCTCTCCAACCTTTTTGCTTTTTTCTGCAGGGAACGGTTATCGCCAGCCCGGATTGGACAGTATGCCCGTCAAGTCTTTGGTTCTTGCTCATCAACCAGAGATTCCGCACTCACGAGCCGATTGCGCCCCCAAGATAACGTCGAAGGAAACATCATTGCGTGTAGAGACAAAAAACCGATGGCAAAACACCCTACGCGTGTCTTCCAGATCCCAGCTAATGTCAATCCAACCAGTAATCTCAAAAGTCTGCCCATGAAGGTGTACAGTACGAGGACTGCAAGGCTGGTGATCCTGTCCCAACACTTCTCGAAGTAGACGGGCAGATATTAGATTCATTTGGATTGTATTGTCGACCAAAAGTACAGCACTCTTCGTGGAGGATTTAGTGTGGACGTTGATCGGGGTTCCGTTATTCTGTTGCGAGGTACTCTAATTAAACCCTCAACGCATTAGCAAAACCTCCACTATCAAGTACCGGAAGAACGATAGGAGGGAGCCAGTGCTCCAAGATTTCCGCTCACGAACGTGAGCGCTGGGGGAGGAAAACCTTCGAACACCAAAGGGACTGAAAAAACATCGTGTTGTCTTTTGGGTATAATATCCGTGAGGTGATTGCATGAGGACCGCTCGGTAGGTAGATGTCGACATTCAGCCTCTTTTATATCGTTCCCGCCTTCAGCCGATGGTTAATTATAGCACTGGCACAACCGCACAGCCATTCTGAGGACCGGGAAAATGAAGCACTTGATTCACAAAGAAGACCGCCAGGGGATAGAATGACCCAAAACGGAAAGGTGAAATATGTGCCTTGGGCGATCTTGTGGCCAATGTCTCGGCACGGCCATTGGTTCAACTTTTGGACAGATGTTGCATAAATTAAGCAGTAGCCGTTGCTTCTCATGTGATACGCGGTGTGTCGGACGCGTGCGGCGTGGATCCCGGATGTTACCCAGAAGTCGGAGGCAGCAAGTGCGCACTGTTCGCTTGCCAAGAAATCGGGTAAGCGCAAAAGGCCAGACTTACTTCGACCGCTTTGGTTGCAAGTGCACGAGGTCGAAAAGGTTTAGCGGTCATTCGTTTGACTTCTGGACGAAGTTCAAATAGCAACACCAGTACACCAATACTGAATTCAGTTGACTATCCATGCACTTACAGAAGAAAGAAGCCTTCAGATTATCAATGTTGTGAAATTATATCTCTTCTCATTGGTTTGAATTGTTATATGTTAATGAAACGAGCATTAGGCTAAGAAATGTGTGATCAAGCGTCAAGGGTAAAGTGACTAGTTGACGAAGACTGAAAGCATCTGTACCAGTCTGAGAGCAGCCAGACGAGCAAATTTTGACCGCTAATACTTGAGTAAGATATCATAGCTTAGTAATCTCTAGTTACATTTCCGTGGTTGGTCCGACTCAAGATCGACACGGCAAAATCCAATCCCGGACACCTCACCAGCAGCCTTATGGGCCAAAGAGCTGCATTATTGCCTCACTGACTTGGCATGATTTTACTGGATAATAATGCCTGGAGAAAGAATGCAAAGTACCGTTTTCAGTAAGACATTTGGGCTTGATTTCTACCAGCGCCCAAGAAAGGCCCACGAGGCTGGTCCCCTGGAGCCCAAGTGTGCTGGCCGATGACTGACCCACGGGATTTGACAGCTCACTTATAACGACCCAATTCCCAGGCCATCTACCTACACTTACCCTCTTCCTTAGTCCCGCATTTTTATTTCATAACCGCTCAACCATAAGTCCAGCTGACATGGAATCTGTTGGAATGTTGATGAACAACGATGATCCATTGATGATTGGCATGAAGAGGAAGAGGGTGGGTGACCCGCTTGCCTCTTATACGAGTGATTGTGGCTAAGCTATGTGGTGTGATATAAGGAGACCTTGAAACACGTGATATCCAACAGAATCTCAGCCAGTACCAATGCTTCCGGTGCACAATGAGACTTCGGCACAATCCTCCATTCCATGTGCAACAGCTTATGGTGAGATCACTGGAGATACGACACAAAGCACAAAGAAACATCCTCCGGGATATCCAACACTGGCAGAGTGGATGGGACTTGTTCCTGAGCAAGCGATATTTCGCCGATTTGCAGGCCTCAATGCCCAGAACCTTTTGTACCTGCAGGCGGAGTTAGTCAACCTAGAAAGACAGCTTCACGATCAGCAACTTGCGGACAGCCGGGATCCGTGTGGGAACAAAGGCGAGTATGCTACGAATTGGTTCTCGCTGAGCCAGTCGCGACGGGATGGGGACGAAGAGCAGCTGAGACTCGTGTTGAAGATACGGGAGAAGCTGAAAGAATTCAGTAAGCAGGCATGTACTTATCTTGATGATTGTATCTGACTGCCACTACCCTACTAGACTCCTTTATCATTCAACAACAGACCATACGCATGGCCCCCCCGAGCGCATATGATTTGGACTTCATTCAGAGATACCTGGAAGGGCCTGAAATGGGTCCCCTGGCTCTTTCTGGGTCGGATTCAGATATCTGGGGCTCTGTTGATGAGCCGGAAGCTCATTCCCGGGACTTGATAGCGCTGCTGTCTCGGCACGACGACGATGCTTTCTCGAGACTGATTACCGAAAAGGCAACGAGAACCTTCTTCCGTGTCGGTTGGCCACGCCCTCGAAACTCACGGAAAGCGCGCCATCTTCGGAGCTTCGAAGACGAGGATTTGCTGCGCTGGGCTCACAGAATAACAAGTATTGTTGCTTCTGCTTTGCCAGTTGGTTCCATTATTCTCCTCAACTTCGTAGGATCTTCAGCAGCAAAACTGGTTGTGGTCGTAATTTTCAATATTCTGTTGTCTTTTTGTCTTGTTTTCTTCACAACAGCCCGGTCAGTCGACATCTTTGCTGTTGCTGCAGCATTTTCAGCAGTGCAGGTTGCTTTCCTTCAGGCTGGAACATCGACATGTGGGGAATGAACCACGGATGTACACTGGACTCGGTCGAGCGAGATATTAAACAGAGTTGCTGGACTGCACTTTACAGGACCTTTTCTTTGCGATAAAGCCTTCAAGAAATTCATTATTGACTACTACGTCCTACACCAATCTCGACACAAAAGAAGGAAGGGGAGTTTGCTCAGACAAATTGAACATAAAATCCAAACGCGAAAGTTTTGCGCAAATGTACGTTGTAAAACATATTAAAATCGTACAAACAAATAATCAAGCACCATTTTCATGGTGGAAGCAGCGTCCAATAGAAGATCCCGTGTCCACATGCTACGGAGAGTCTCCGTACCGTTTTTGAATGTTGACAATTCAAGCGTCAGTCTTCAGTTTTCACCTTTTGCTCATTGTGTACAAATCTTGACCCATGCTATCTTTCTCCACTTCATTGAGCTGATGTTTGATGGGCAGATTGCATACGATGTTGCCTGTCAGCTTCTTCAATTACTTTCTGGCAGGCTGCCTGATCTTCTCTTCTCTTCTCCTGATCTGCCTTTGCGGCAATCTTTTCTTGTACTGCTGGAAAAGATTAGTAAGCATTCTAGTAAAAAGCGTAATGTAGATGGGGAGGTTACTGCTTAGGGACTTTGGATACTCCGGTCTAAGACCACCAGCAACGGGGGAAGAACCGAATTGTCGTTTGTACAGCTTCTCCTTGCTTACTGTTTCCGTACCGATAATTACGTCATATGGAGCTCCAGACGATGTTATATAAAACTTGGACTGGATGAAGCGTGGAGGGATGTAGATCTTCTGGTACTGGAAGGGCTCCTCATGAGCCCACCAACGGCTTTCGATCGAGCCATAGATGTGCAGTGGTCTTCCATCTGCAGTATTGTGTTCTTCCAATACCGTTTCTTCCCGACAATGAATCGAGATAATGAAGTCTGGTAAGACCCTTGAGTTTATGAGGTTGATGCGGCTCGCGGTATCGAAGATTAGAACGACCCCGTGAAGCTTATGCTCTTCACCATTGTCTTTTTCGAAGACCATGTGAGCAGATCTATGGTGATCATCCCTCTAAATGAAGGTTAGTAAAAAGACTACGGGGTGGATCAAAGACGCTCATAATTGAGATTTCTTACTTTTGGCACGTTCGCGATTTGAGAAAGTCGAGCGTAAAGGTACTCTAGCAACAATAATGCTATCTCTACGAGATGAATTGAGTGGAGGAGTATACGGTTCTGTCCGTAACGGTGTTCGCGGTCATGCCGGACATCAGCTCGCAAAGGGCCCTCCATCGCTTCTGAGGTTGAAACCCTGTGACAATTGAGCTGGTTAACCCCATCTTGATGACCGAAGTAGACTTGTGAGAGTTAGAAAGTAGTACCTATATGGTAGGCAATATCCCGGTGGGTGGGTGTACTGAGGAAGCGGCTCAGTCGAGCGGCTTGGGTGGAGCCGTGCAGCAGCTTCACGATTTTCACGGGGGCTGTCTTTCTGCCTCTCAGTCGCTACTACGTTGGTCAATGTCCAAAAAAAAAAGGATCTTTGGCTGAACAGATACGTTGTGATTCTTGATTCATGGAATTACAAATCACTTACGTACAATGCTCAGTCCTGTTTTTGGGGTAGGCACGCAAGTATCTCAATTAATAGCACCTGGTGACTTTGAATCGGTTGAGCGATGGCCTCTCTGCTGTGACATTGAAACAGAAACGTTTGGTTATCAAGGAAGGATAGGTTCAGGAAGTTGGTGTTGCCTGTAGGAGTGGTGCGAAGCGGACGCGGAGGGAATGCGGAAGGAAAGCAGAGCGAGATGCCACTTTATGTTCTAGCTTCGTGTGGTACATTTATGACTCGATTACCCCACGTAGTTTCATCTTAATTATCTGTTGGGAGTAAACGTGCAACTGCAGGCTCTAATTGTGTATACCATGGCTTATTATTGCAAGCTCGCACGTCAGGGCCGGGAATTGGTAGCTGGGCAGGTTTCTCAGAGTTCTCGCACAGAATGTGGGCCAGCAAAAGCAATTTCAAAGTTTCCGGCACACTTATATTAAGAAAGCACTCCAAGGGGTTGGTGTTTAATGCTTACATGAGATTGTGTATGCTGTGTGAGTGAATGAAGCCGGCATAGCGCAACAATCGGCAATGGTAAGGAGACCTTCCCATATCCAACTCACACTTTCGGACTGCGCGAACTTATTGAGCGAAATTCTGCGCCGTCGTATCCTGAAACCTCAAAGAACACCTGATTGAATAGTCCAAACCTACTCCGATAATATCGAAATGTCTCGCAAGGAATGCTAGGAATTCATGAGACCAGAGTACGGTTAGAAGTAGCGGTGAGACTCGCGTAGTTGCAAACGAGGATGCTGCATCATATTGTTGTACAAATGTACGGACGCCCGATTATAGTCTCCGGATCCCTTTCAACATTCATCGAAGGATGTTCTTTCATGAGTTTCCGCAATGAGAACAGTAGTAATAAAATCAATGCCATACTCGGGTTTTATAACACCATACATCGTTGAGATAATTATTTTGATAATTGGTCGGACGTATTCGAGGGCCCAAGAGGATGTTTTCCGACCCTGCATCTGTCTGGCTTATCCTGGCTGGGGGTAGCGCTGCGGCTGATGCTGTGAAACCTGCCACGTGGACCACTGACAAGTTGCTCGGCATTACGAAATCTCAGCAGTGTTTGATAATGCGCGGCTGCATTTTCAAAGGAGGGGGGGGGAATAAAAGAAAGAAAATTCTGTGCACGGCGTGAATCTCTGCGTGGAGAGCCTCTCTCTACGGGTGAACTCAGCGTAAGTGTGGCCAAAGATGTCTGCTTTATAAACATTGAACGAACAAGAGCACAATGCGGTTGATGAAACCACACTGATTGATGCGCCAATGTGACGGCTATTGTTAATTTTGAGTGGACGATGCTCAAAGACGAGCCCCGTACCAACCAGTCGGTCATATGAGTACCTCCCTGGCATTCTCCATGGGTAATAAAATCTTATGCACGAACACAGCTAATCGTTCTGAAAGACGTTTTCATTGAGTTAGAACCATACTAGGTCCAAGAAGAAGAGACAAGTAAAGCAAAATCCCCCATCCCCCAAAAAGTCCGTCCACCAGCCAACGCTTTCAACCAAAGGAACGCCTCGTGCTCCCACCCAGCCCTTCAGATCCCCAGCCAGGTCTTCCCTCCTCCGAAAATCTGGTAGGAGCAAAGACGTTGAGCCTCCCAGGAAACCGAGTAATTCAGCGGTTGGGTTTTCCAGCCATTAATACCAACACCTCAAAACGCCCGTAATGCCTCGCCCGCCGCGGCAATGTCGAACAAGATCCGACGTAGAGGACGGGAAGCGCAGGCGAGTAGTAGCCGTGATATAGAGCAAGAAAAAACAGAGAAGAGAGAACACCCCATCCTGGCTCGTCGCCGTCTTCCTGTACATTGGCCTGACACTCGAAGTCGTCACAAGTACCAGGCACCAATATCTTTTGTAGAAACACTGAAACCAGGATGGAGGAAGGCACTTCAGCTTAGTCCTTGACCTTAGCTTGCCTCTTGGCAGTACCAATGTGAGTGTTGTGCACCTGCGAGACCTTGTTAGTAAAACAATCGTGGCATGTTCATAAACCTTAATGCCGTGGACGATGTGGCGTACCTTGGTCGCAAACTTCAAGCTCGTAATAGTCTCGTGCAAGTGCGGCTGCAGCGGGCTGATCATGACGAACATGAGCGTCTTGGAGTTGCCCCCAAGAGAGTTTTGCAGTAGGTAAGTTAACTGTGATATTGTGGTCAGCTACTGGCCAAAGATACCGGGCAATCTGTTGAGGCCTTACCTTGCTGTTCCTGTACGGCACGTGGGCGCCATCTTTGCCGGAGCCCAGCGCGCTAATGACATCGCCAAGACAGCTCAAGCTGCGGTTGATGTTCTGAGTCTCCTTGAGACGGTCGCCCGTTGCACCTGAGTGGCTGAGACGCTCGCTACCAGCCAGATCGACGAGGTTCAGTGTGCCCTCACTACGCTCGCCGGTAATGGAGTTCTCGCCCTTGAGCTTGAGAATAAAGACAGAGTGCGAACGAGACGAGCGGCTGTTCGCCATGGTAGCCGCGACACTGCGGTTGCGTGAGGCACTGGAAAGCATATCCTGCACCCTCTCTGGGTTGTCAAGAGCAACCGTTGTGACGTCAGTGATGGTCGTGGTCTTCTTGGCAGGATCGTGCCTGATCTCAAGCTTCTTCTTGTCGAGCTCCTCAGCCTTTCCAAGCAAGTCGTTCAAGTTTTCGTTGTAGACCTCGACAAACTGACCCTCCATCCTATACTTCCAACCCTTCTCCTCAAGGTCTTGGGCAGTGGCGTAGATTTGCTGAACGGCACGAGGAATCATACCGTCCACGGAAGACATGGTGAAAGTCTTGCCCGAGCCAGTCTGACCGTAGCAGAAAATGCACACATTGTATCCGTCAAGCGCCGATTGTACAAGCTGGGATATTTCCTCGAAGACTTCGGCATTTTGGGAACCAGGGCCGAAGACGCGGTCAAACGTGAAGGGGTTTGTTGAACGCGTGACAGTACCCATGGCGCTCTTCTGCTCTGGGCCTTGAATGAGAACCTCCTTACTGTCCTTATCCGCGTCTGGATACGCGATCTCTGCCGCCTGAGGCACCTCCGTCTCAGACGGCGGCCGGACACGGCAGAAGACACGGATGTTTCCCTTGAGCTCCTGCACTTGGTTGTGGAGCTTCCGGCGGAGCGTCTCTTCGATCCGGAGCTTGGCCTTGGCTTCCTCCGCGGCATCGATGGCCTCTTGCATCTGCTTCTGAAGCTCTCCAAAGGCGGAGGACTGGGCTTGGCTGTCGGACTCGAGGAAGTTGATTTTGGCTCTCATAGCGCTGTTGGAGCTTTCGAGGGTCATGATGTTGGCAGAAGCTTCAGAAAGCTTGTCGCGTAGGTTCTTCTCCAATGTGGTCTTGCGCTCGATATCGGCTTGCAGTTGCTCGTTCTCGTGCGTCAGCTCTTTCAACTCCCGATCTTTCCGCTCCAGGTGGACACCCGCATTTTGGTGGTAAAGGTCGGCCTCAGTCTTCAACCCGGAGACTTCTTTGATCCGCAGCTGGTGCTCCTTCTCCAGTTCCGCCTCCAAGTCCTTCTTCAAATCCGCGAATTTCTGTTCATACTCCCTCTTCAAGTCACTGGCTTGGTCCTCTAGCTTCCTTTGCATCTCTTCCGACTTCCTGGCCGCATCCTGCCTGAGCCTCGACGCCTCTCTCTCGTGCTCGAACTGTAAGTCTTTGAGTTCATGGGCACTCTGCCTCTGCAAGTCTTTCAGCTCAAAAGCGTGTGTCTTCTTTGCAGTCTCTAGGGCGAGTTCGGATTGGGTTAGTTTCAGCCTTGTATCCTCTAGGTCGGAACGGTACGTGTCGACCTTTGCCGACAATTGCACGCGCATAGCTTCGAGGTCGTTGACTGCAGTAGTAAGGTTGAGTGTTAACTTCAGGCTCTTTGGCGTGGTAATGTAGTGGGTGGCAACAAGTTCCAGTAGAGAGCCGCGAATGGATGAAAGAGACTCTGACATACTCTTGGTCTTGTAAATCTCAATGTTTTCCTTCATGTTGGCACGCTCGGTCGTGGTGCTCTGCATCTGCTGCCTGAGCTCGCCGTAAAGGGCCTCCATGTCTTCGAGACGGCCCTTCGTATCCCATGCTACAAGAGGTCCACGTACGTTAGAATCTTTACTCAAATATGGCGTAACAGGTTCTTTAGAAGGAGATGACGCGCGATAGCGAGTACTTGATGGGGTTGCTGGGGGGAATTGCTGCTGCTGCTGTTGAGGCTGCAGCTGCGAGAATACAGGACGGGGTATCATTGAAGGTGTAGCAGGCGGTTCCTCGTCTTCCGGAATGCAGTCCTTGGTCCCATCTGAAATGGACAGCGACTGGAATTGCGTCGAAAGCGACACATCCCGGGAAGACTTCGGGTGTCCAACATGCTGGTGGGGCTGAATGTGATGCTGAAACTGAAGGTTCTGGACAGGCTGAGAAGAAGTCCTTTTCGCAAATTGCTGTGCGGTCTGGGCTGCGCGAGAGTTCTTGCGGTACGAGACGTTGTCGTACTGGCTGCTGTGGCTCCCGCGCAGCTTTGCAGACTTTACTTCTTCTACCGGAACGCAAGTTGAAATAGAAATAGGTACTGTACCCTTGCGCTTGCCCATTGATGGCGGGTCGTTGTCATTGGTATCCATGGAAGTATGAGGGCGGTTTGACGGCGTCTGTTGCGACATGCTCCGCGAATGCGACATTGACGTCTGCGGTCGAGAGGAGCGGGAGCCATGGCTGTAGGTGTTGGCGAAGGATGTGTTGGAATTGGAGCGAGTCAGGCGTGTCGAAGCTGCTGAGACAGAGGATGAGTGGGCGCCATTGCGGATACCTGCCGCTGTCGTGGCCTTGACGGCGCCGTTGACCGGCCTTGAGCTCGGCGGCGCGGGGACCTTGGAGCTTCTGGTCTCTCCAGCCTTCTCCGCTAGGGTCTTCCGCTTGGTGGCCGGCTCTGGGACTGCTGAGTGCATTAGCGCATGGCGGGATCTGGATGTTGTTTTGTTCTACGTACGGCCGGTTGTCTTGTGCTTCGTGCCCACCACCGGCGGCGGCATTGCGCGCGAGTTGTTGTCATTGGCGGACAACTCCTGGAGGCCGCGCGCGATGCCGGAGGACAGCGCGGGGAGCTTGCTGGGCGGCTTGATGCCGGTAGGACGCTGCGAGAGCGAGTGTCAGCGGCAATTGCAGCTGGGATGGCCGGGGGTGCAGATGCAGCATGCGGCATACCGAATTCTCGTGCGAGTCCATTCTGGCGAGGCGGGTGTGCCGAAGAGAAGGAATAACAGTAGCGCGGGCAAACAGCGAGAGCTATAAGCTCCTCATCGCAAGCTGGCAGCGGGCGGGGCGGCGAGGTGTTTGGGCGCAGTGGTGGCTGGCGGGCGTGCAGGCGCGGTTGCTGCTGCTTGTCGCTTGGCCGGCTGGGGAAGGCAAATCGTAAACAATCCCGCACGGGCCATCAACTCGCCCAGTTCGGCTGTCCCGCCGACCCGCGCGACCGGACGCAACGACGGTGCTGCTGACTCAGCCCGTCTGAGCTAAGCTCGCCGGGGCCCGCAGCTTTCACATGAACGTCACTGCCCCGGCCGCTCTGCACCAACACCTTTTGCGACGCTGCCGACGGCGCTCTGCGTGCTGCGGGCACCGAACGGAGCAGCGTGACGCTCGCTCGCTGCCGTACCTCCACGCTCGTCGCTGCGCCTGCTGCCCGCCCTCCAAGCCCACGCCCACAATGGAGAAATATTCGCAGTTCCGCGACAGAGGTATGCTGGCCTCAAGCTCCCGCGATTCGGCGTTGTCTGACACCTCCTGCAGGCACCGGAGTGGCCCCCTTCTTTCCGGTCACCACCGAGTCCTCGAAGCTCGTTCTCCCGTTCCACATATTTCTCTTCGCCTGTCGCGTGCCGCTCTTGTTTACCGCCTCCGCCGTCTACTTCTTGCTGCTGAGCTGGCTCCCTGTCGGCTCACTCGTCCGGAAAGCTGCGCTATGGTGTATGCTGGGCATTCCCGGCGTCTGGTGGATAGACCTGCAGATTGACGGCGTCAAGAGAGGGTGAGCAGGCCAATCGGTCGTGGCCGGACGCTGCTAACATGTGCCACTGCAGCTCGTTGGCGAAGCAAGATAAGAAGCGCCTGCCGCACGAGGGCACAGTCATCGCCTCGTCTTTCACCTCGCCACTGGACGCCCTCTATCTTGCCGCCATATTCGACCCCATTTTCACCATCTCGTACCCCTCCACGCGGCTCGTCCAGCGTGTGACCTGCTTCGGTGCAATCCTCCACGCCCTATCCCCTCCTTCTGGCACTCCGCCACCGAACGCCACGCTCGTTCCCCTTGCGAAGCTCATCGCGCAAAATCCGGATACATCTATTGTCGTATTCCCCGAGTGCACTACCACCAATGGTCGTGGTATACTCCCGTTTAGCCCCAGCCTGTTGACGGTTCCGGCCAAGACGAAGATCTTCCCCGTCAGCCTACGCTATACCCCGGCAGACGTCACCTCGCCTGTCCCCGGCAAATACATGAAGTTTTTGTGGAACCTGTGCTCCAAGCCCACACATTGCATTCGCGTGCGGATCGCCGAGGCTGTCTTCAACACTGCCGGCTTCAAGCTTGAAGCATCTTCCACCTCGACCGCTCGCGACCACTCGCCCCAGCCCGGCAGCCGGGTTTCCTCAAATGCTTTTGAAGGCACGCCGCTCGGAGAGGGTATTTCGGAATATGCTGAGCTCAGTCCCGAGGAGAAGAAGGTGCTTGACCGCGTCGGAGAGGATTTGGCACGCTTGGGCCGAGTGAAGCGTGTTGGTCTGGGGGTTAAGGAAAAGTCTGAGTTTGTCAAAGTCTGGTCGAAGAGGAGAAGGTAAAGAATCAAATAGCATTCTCTTATCCGTTCTGGAGGGTTCAAATCACAGCATCTACATGGATCTCTCATTTTCAAGCGTCAAAATAGTTCCTCACCCAAATTTCTCTTGGTTGTAAAACTAGGGTAGGGTCCCTCTCAGACGGCTAGAATGGCGGGGAAATTGTAAATTACAACGGGTTAAAGACTGTCGGAAGGTTAGACGGGGTCAACTTTGGAAGGCAGTCACTCATTACGATTCCATTCAGGGACGAGGCTATGGGAGGCACAGAGAGGAAAGCGGATAAACAGCTCTTTTTCGTTCGATTGCAGTCGCAGTGAGTGATAGCATAGCACGCATGCGAAAGGCAGGCGGCTGCACGAAAATTCCCGCATTCCCCTTCAGTCGTACAATCTCTCCTTCCTTCTCCAAACCATCACCCATTCCCCCAAGCCTTCCCTCACTACAACCCTTCCCCTCACAAACCCCTCCCACCCAACACCGCAACCCCAATCAAAACCCCCAACCCCGCCCCCACCAACCCCGCCATCCCCCCAGGCACCTCCCCCTCCACCCTCCTCCCATCCGCCTCCGACCGCGCCACCTCCCCATCCGGTTTCCGCGCCTTCCCCTCACCGGCCCCCGTCGCCGGCCCGACAATCAGCACCGTGCGCCCGCCCTGCGCGAACACGCCCGTCGTCACGCTGCTCGCGGTGGCGGACAGCGCGGCCGCCGGCTCGGTCCCGGAGGCAGGGAGGGACGCGGCGGTCAGCGACGCGAGCTCGCGAGCCGGGCCGACGACGTACATGCTCGTGGCCGAGTCCGTGTAGTACAGCACCGTGAGCACGGCGTCGCCGGTCCCCGCGGGGGTCGTTTGCGCACCGCTGTCGCTGTCGCCGCTACCGCTGGTGTTGTCAGGGTTGTTGGGTTGCGAGTGAGAGGTCGAAGCGGTGGGGTGGGGTGGGAGGGTGCTGACGGTGTTGGTGGTGAGGTGGAATATGCCGCTGGGGATGATGTTGGCGCTCGGGTCCGCGCTGTATGCGGATGCGAGGGTGGAGATGGCGGTGATGGGGCCGGTGAGGATGGGGAATGGGGAGGCGAGGGCGGAGGGGTTGGTGGTGAGGGTGAAGTTGAGGAAGTTGGTGAGCCAGAGGTAGAGGTTCGGGTCTATGGGTGAGGTACAATAGGTTAGTAACGGATATGGCGGAACGGCTGGTTTCGATGCCGATGTAGGTAGAACTGTAGAGGAGTGGGAATGTCCAGGCAGGCGGGCTTACCGGGCGTGGCGCAGAATCGCACTATGTCGGTGTTCTCCAGGTTTGCGTAGATGGACTCCATGCCCTTGTTCTTAACACAATTCGCGCATGACGGCCAGGAACCATCGTCGGTGGTCTTCTGATCACCGCAGAAGCAGGTGCGGAAGTTCTCGCTGACGACGCCGTCGTTCGGGTCGAGCATACCTGAAGGCACGCCGACATCCCAGCATTTCTGCACGAGAGTGAAAATCTCGCGGCAGCCGGGGTTGGTCTCCAAGCACAACGCATACGCAGGTGAAGTATTCCTTTGGTGGAAGCGTGTGTGACCCAGAGAGTGGGTCGCAAGAGCATGGAAGGAAAGGGCCAAGAGGTTCCGAACCGCTTGCTTAACCATCGTTCCAGTAATTGATATAGAGCAATGAGCCTGGAGAAAGCGGATTTTTATGTAGGTGTGAAAGGATAAGACGGCGATGGCGGATAGCCAGGTCGTAAAGGAGGCACTGACGGCGTTTGAAAGGTAAGCTACATTGGAAGAGCTTCGGGCCAACGTGGTATGGATATTGAGTACTTGACCGTTTGTTGTTGCACTACCAGCAGACATGAGTATTGGGGCAGTTGACATAGGCATCTGACTACCTGAACGAGCCTTGTGATGTCAACCCTGACTAACTATCATGCGGCTCTGTTTGCGGGTAACCGGCGTGCTTCTAGTGTTTCCTAAACAATGGGATCTATCCTGCGTTCAGCGAGGTTTCAAATCATAGAATGCGTTCGGGGACCAGAAGAAACGAGAGACACAGGTGTATTCACTCTTACAAGAATATTGAAAATCGCAGAGGATATGAATAGACACAGCTTCAGATCCGGACAGCTTAAACATAGACAGTAGATTAAGTAGCACCAACGGAACCAAATGCAGTGATTGCAGCGAAAATGAGGAGCAAGCAATGTGCGACAGGCTCCTCACGATAAATATACATTTAACAGAACTCCGAATATGACCCCCGATATTCACCACAACTATTAAGGTGCCACTTATCCTCGCAATACTGATCGAGGATTATGTAGCGGTGATGAAGCAAAGGCTCCAAGCACAATCCGAAACTGTGTAAAGCATCAGAAGATGCAAGACCCAAAAGGCAGAAGACAATAAACATTCAAAGATGAAGAAAGGATAACGAAGCTTGCAATCTTTATACCGCAAATTCCAGGAACCTCAAATTGGGGAATTTTTTACGAAAGCAAATCAACTCCGCGCGGGATGAAGACCGAGCGCCGTGCTGCGCCCTGTCGGGGCGGCGCAGTACCGCCAGACTGCACCGCGTACAAAAGCAGGGGAATACAATTGTCCTTTTGAGAACCCAGATTTATGAAATAAGAAACGAACCCGAAACCGAAAGAGATGTTAATAGCGTCTTTGGGATATCTGCCAATGCAATGAACCAAGGGAATATTGGAGGGAGCAGATGAACGACCCAAGAAGAAAGAAATTAACAGAAAAGTTTTTGCGGCGCTGCCGATGGTTCCAGACCCTTTGTACAGAACGGCAAGCAGGGCGGGTTTGTGTCAGAGATGACCAGAGCCGCGAGACGAAGTGGAAACGGTACTAATGGTGGTGGCGGTCGTGGTAGTAGTGACGGAGGCGATGGCGGTTTCCGCGGGGTTTAAAATATCTCCAGGCCCTCAAACTCCACGAGCAAGTTCCGCTGCGTCACACGTGGACCGCCGTGCCGGCGCTCGTAATGCGTCGCACCAAGATTCGCGGGGCGGGACGCATACACGCCCACGCGCACAGCCTTGTCCTCGACGCCCCAGAAGAACCATGTCACTTCCCGCAGCTTCTTCCACCCGCTGACGTCGTCCTCGTACCACACCCACAAGGCGTAGCCGATGCGCTCCATCTTGACACGCAGGTCCGACCGGCGGCCGCGGTGCGAAGGCAGAGAGGTGAGGGCCCAGTCGGCGCCGTCCGAGGTGGCGCAGACGGAGGTGGCGTGGCACTCGTTGTTGCTGAACTCCAGGCCGACCTTGACCCATTTGGAGGCAGGCGCAGGCGGCGTGTATGCAGGCGGCGGCGCGTCGTCCTGCGGCTGAGCAGGAGCTTGGCCTGGGGCAGGCGTGGGTGCTGCCGGCGCTGCTGACTGCCGCGAACCGCCAATCCGCCCCGGAGGCGCGCCTGCGAATATCACTAAGCCGGCCTGATCCCACTCCAACTCCCAGTCGGCGGACACGGTGACTTCGGCGGCCACGAAGGGGTTGCGCAGGGCCGTGTAGAGGATGGGGGCGGTCGAGGTGTCACTGCTGGGCGGCTTGCGCCAGAGGTCGGTGTTCGGGGGCGCTGACAGGGTGAAGGAGCCCATCCATTCCGGCACGGCGGAGCTCGAGACGTTCAGCGCGGTAAACGAGGAGCTGTCGGGCGGCATTGCCTCTGGTGAACCCGGGGAATTCAGAGGTGTACCGCAGATCCTCGCCGGCTCGTCTCGCCGGGCTCTCGCAGGTGTTTATTTGCTTCCAACCCCGCCTTGCCGTTCGCAGACGCGCGACTTGTTTGTGGAAGCTTGTGGGACGTGAGATAAGCCCTCATTCGCCGTGGACGGGATAAGCTGACGCGCGATTCGCTCCGCCGGGGCGGCAGGAAGGACGGGGGCTTGCGGCGTATAGCGTGGCCGTAGGGCGCGGGTCAGATGGGCAATTGGGGTGGATCAGGATCGCGGGAGGGCTATATGAGATGTTTCGTAGGGAATGCCCTGGCAGAACGTGTCAATGCACGCACACCCTTCCCTAGTGCTGACGCGCCCTCGCCGCGCGCGCCGTGGGCTGGAGGCTGGGGGGAGTGTGTATAAGCTTACCTTCAGGCCGCTGCTAGTGCTGGAGGGAGGAGGACAGGGCGCGCTGGCTGAGACAGGAGCGCGGGCAGGGCTGGCCGTGGAAATGATATAAATACTCGGGCGTCGCATGCGCCTCAGACGGGACGGACGCTTTCGAGCTGAGCACTAAGCGCGGCGGCGGCGGCGCTTTGGCCGGCAGCGGCAGAGCAGCGCATCGGGACCTGGGCCTGTTCCATCGTCTGCGGATGCGGCGCGCGACGGCGATCCGGGCGGGACGGACTTGCTGCTGCTGCCGCCGCTGCTGCTGCGCGCGCAGCGAGGACGGGCGCCGGGCGAGTCTGTCTGACGAGAGGCGTCCAGCGGGAGCAGGCACCCGCGCCGCTACGTGGCAGCGGCCGCGACAAACTCGTGGCCAGAGGCGCGCGCAGGTCTGGAGCAGCGCCGGATCAGCGCCGTCGTGCTTGTGCGCCGCCGGCTCTGTGGTGAAGCTGGCAAAACGCGGGCGCGGCTGGGTGTGTTGTAATCGTCGTACCGCGCAGGGATGCGCAGGCGAGCCTGCTGCGATGTTCTGCAGCGCTTGCAAGGGGCCGCGATGAGATTTCTCACAGCCGCGTCCATTGGGCCAGCGCCGCCCACGCCACACGTGACGGCTGCGGGCCCACCGCGCTGCCGCTGCCAGCAGTCCCGCGCCTGCGGCCCTGCCCGACAACACCACGGCCGCCCCGGCGCGCCCTCGCGCGTGGCACCCGCTGCGTTCGCCGCTTCGGTGCAGTGCCGGGCCCGCCGAGTCCAGCGCCGCCCAGCCCTGCCAGCCGCCGCCGCCTCCAGCACATCCCGCCGTCTCACCGGCATGCAGAGTCGCACGTCGCGGCCACGCGCCCGGCTCACCGCCATCGCCCGCGTCCTCGAGCTGTTTCTTCACGCCGCTGCTGAGGTCTTGCCCGCGCTCACGTGTCCGCCCGCCTGCACCAATCGCCGCCGCCCCGAGTTGCGGCGGTGTTTGTGTCGGACCGCGTCTCCAGGAATCCGCCGGCGCTGGCGCCTGTGTCCTGAGACAGGAATGTGCTGGAGGGGCCATCCCGCCGCCAGCTGCATGCAGTGAACCCAACCGCCGCCAGCTCTATTTTCTCACGCCGCTGCTGCAGCCGAGCAGTCCGATCAGCAGTGTACGCGTCCCTTGATGTCGCCCGTGTCCGGACGGACGGACTACCCAGAAAGCCGCTGCAGAACATGGCAAACGAGGGCGTTCTTCCATTTGTGACAAACAGAAGGCCCCGAGTATCCCTGAGCTACCCCGCAGTGGCCGGTCTTTGATTACGCATTGGTGCGCGCACCGCTACAAAATTAACTTTTGTTTGTGAGCACCGGTCCTCTCTCCATGCGGCACTTGCTGCGAGAATGGTCCGATGTGGGGACGGCGCCGCTCTGGACGCATGAACGAGCAGGCAGGCTGTGCTGAGCCCACGAGCAGTCCAAGTGTGGTCAAGAGGGAGCAGAGACGGCACAAGAAAACATACGACAGACCACAAAGTCAAAAAGCTGGAGTTGCTGGACGCCTGGGGGCCGGGGCGCTAGGCCGGAACCGGAGCGTGCATGATCTCTGGCATGGCATCGGTTGGCAGCGCCGACGCCTGGCGCACTCCAGAGCCTCATCGCCTGCACCTCGCTCCTGCGACGTCACGGCTGCAGAACACAGCACGGGCAGGCTGAAGGCCGTTCAGCCGCTCCGAGCCGCCCCCACGCGCGCGCCGCATGCAGCGTCCGGGCAGCCGCATCGACCACCGCCAGTGCCAGCGCAGGGCGTCCACGGGGGCGAATCGCCGGCCAGAGCGGTCGTGCGCCACAGCACAGCCACGCTAAAAATAGCCAATCGATCAGCCTGCCCCCCCGACCGACCCACCTCCACTGCCTCCACGGGCCTCTTCCGCTGTGCTGTACGCGTCACGCAGCTCTCGCCACGTGAAAGGCCTCCCTAACCCTGATCCGACGTCATCGGTCGCCGGCCACCAGCGCTTCCATTCGCCTTCGACCTGCTTCCCTGCTTCCCTGCATCGGCTGCAGACCAGGCGACCAGCCTATATCTCACAGCCTCAGCGGCGAAGGCGTTGGCTAGCAGGGAAACCTGCGTCTGCGCAGCGCTGATTGGCGGTGTATAGCTCTTTAGGTAACTCAGTTTGAACAGTTGTCACTGACGCTTGCCTATATGAGAAAAATATTGGGGTTTCGGACAAGGAAAACCTCCGCCTAGGGGATGTTTCCCCTACAACTTCGCCGCTCGGCCGTTTCTCGTTGAGAGACACACGAGAAAGTGCAGTGTTTGGTGCCTAGAGGTGGGCTATGACATGCATAGATCCCGGAAGTTCGGCCGACCGTGTCTTGGTGGTGGGTGGGCGATGACGACGAAAGTTGGGGCAATGCTCCGCAGCGCTGCTTATGCAGGTTTCCTCAGGCTTCGACCTCCATGCTATATAGCCTTCTACAGAATTCACCCGTTCTCTCATCATCACAGTCACCGTCTCTCCTCAGCACGACATCCAAACAACAGTCGCTTCTGAACCAACCACAAACAAACCAACAAACCAACCACTCAGCCTTTCCAACCACAACCAAACACCAATAAAAATGCAATTCCTCACCCTCCTCACCGCCTTCGCCACCGCCGCGGTCGCCTCCCCTCTCTACACCCCGGCCGCCACGCCCATCCCCACGCCCGGCGCCGGCGGAAACACCACCCTCTGCGGCAAGCACCAGTACACGCCGTCGGCCTACATCTGCCACGACAACGCCGTGCTCTGCCCGATCCAGAACGGCTACGCCCTGTCCGCCTGCGGCCAGCAGTGCTACGACGCCCGCATCTACTCGTGCGCCTCCGGCTCCCTGCAGCTGGCCAACAACGGCACCGGCCTGTTCCCTCCGGCCGGCGCCGTGCCGACCGGCGGCGCCACGCCCGTCCCGACGCCCGTTTCCGGCGGGTACTAAGGAGGGTTGCTCCTCGTTCTCTGACGATGGTTTGACTTATGGTTTCATCCTGGGTTGAGGCGCTGGAGGCTGGCGCTGGAGGCTGGCGCTGGAGGCTTTTTGTTGTCTTTAGATGGACGGTTACGATTTCCTTGGTCTCTTGGGGGACCTCTTGTACGAATTCGAAAGAACAACCAGCTGTACAGCTCTGTCAGGGGCACATCACACCATAATGTGTCAGGCCCGAAAGGCCTTGGTGTGGTGTGGGATTGGTCAAAGGAAACAACAAATGATTGATGGAAAGTAGAATCTTCTTAGTAAATAAGGGAACCCGGAGGGCTTAGTATAAAGCCCGGTCTAATAATAATTCTATTACAAGCAAATACAACAGGCTATGAAGAGAATTTTGTGAAGCCGAGAAAGCGCTCTTGTCAAAAGGATCCAAACGGAAAACTTTTGTGTGGGGTATTAAGACGAAAGATAGGAAATTGGAGACAGGCCACATGTGGCATAGGAAAGAATTCTGTATAGCGACAACCGGTCTCTCTCTTGCTAAAGGAAATAACATCAGGCGCCAAGGCCTGCCATGTTGACAAGGAGAGGCATCCGGCTGACGAGATAGTCCGACCAGACAGATTGCTCTGTGTGAAGAGACGGCGTACGGTGGTGCTGTATAATGGCAAGTGTTGCTCTAGAAAGAAAGGTCTGAGAAGAAGAAACGAACAGAGCGCTTGCTGCATCATGCTGACGCAAAGGAGGAACGCAGAGGTAGATTGCAGAAATTTCGTTGGCAATGTGAACTGCATGCGAGTAGACTCCTTTGATGTGTGAAGTCTTGCAGTAGTCAACTGCCAATGATTCAAGGAAAGTTGCCGTAATTTGCCCCGGTTTTGGATCGAGTCATACCATGGTGCTGATTTCGTCCAAGCCTGGCCGGGGGAAGACACTGTCCAAGCAGTGACGAAAGAAGGTATTGTCGCCGTGGGACAACAATGAAGCGAAATGAAGGTTGCTGAAAGGAACGGTATTTGTCGACCGGCGATCAATAGTGACGTGCGAGAGTCATGTCCACCATGTTGAAGGACGTCCAAATGAAGCGCACAAACAAGCTTCGGCAGGCTCGGATGTCGGCCGCAAATGGCAGGACTGATGGGTGAAACGCACCTCGGGGATATCGAAAGACCGTGGACTTCCAGAAAGAGGGGTCAGTGCGAAAGGGGGCAAAATCGGATTGCAGTGCATGCGGAAAAACTCGACGGTCACCAAAGGGCCTGATGTGCTGAGAGCCGTCGAAAATATGCGAACCCATCCCCTTGGCAGGTCGCTGTCCCATCTGAATCATCCAAGAGATCCCTGACTGTGATGTAGACATTTGTGTGGTTGGGTCCGTGCTTCAATCTGCATGAGGACCAGGGGCTCCGATTGCGCCCCAATGCCCTGCCGGATGATTGTACGTCGGAGACAAGGGCGGCCGTGGGAAATGTGGACGGCGGTGTCTTTTCGGAGGTGGGGATGGACTTTGCGAGATCGTGGCCCTGGTGAGGCTATGGGTAGAGATGCAAACCGGTATGTCTCTTTTCGGGACATTCAGGGTGTTCTCGGTCTGCTGGTCGCAACCACTGCCATATAGTCACCTACGGCGCCGATAAGGGGTGCCAGGTGTGGGAGGTGGCATGGGGGAGCATGAGGTAGTATTGTAAGCACCAGAGTTGTTGCGTACCGACGGAGCAATGGGAATCTCGTGCGGGGCAATGCTATCGTAGCATGGAGCATTGAAGTATGAATCGACTCGGTGGCGTTGCGATGGCGGTGGCGCGTGGAACAATGAGTTGGGTCCGTCGTTGATGTTGGAGAAGATGCTCCCAGGAGCCGTAACGTGCGGAGGCATTGATGCTGAAGTGCAGCAACCCGAATCTCGTCTTCCCGGCTGCTCATTGGGGTGGTAGCCGAGACCAGCTAGCGCTTTTTGCTGTGGTGCGGAATGAGCAATACCGTACTGCAACAAGGCGCGGCAGACGGCATTGTACAGCTGTCGCAGAAAGTGTAGATGTACTTCTCTAGAGCCGCCGCAGCCTTCTTCGACCCTTCGCATCCGTGACTCCAGCGCTTTGATCCGTGAGTCGGGTTTCCCCATCCAGACGTGTATCCAGTGGAAAATGACGCCGCACCCGACAATGCAGTAGAACACCATGCTCATGTACTCCTGCAGGTTGTAGTCCTGGATGATTAAACCCATCTCGACCGGGCCACTACTGCGCTGATGGTGATGCGGGCCTTCTGTTGTTGGCGCCACGATGGTTAGGTTTCTGGGTCTTTGGCTATGTGGAAAGGAAAGTGAGGACGTGCGCTCGTGGAGTCTTAAACCTCTCAGACACCGTGCTTTGAATGGCAACCGTTTTTACCTTTTTACAAGTTATGCGTTCAGCCAGCTGAAAACAGCCCGTGACGAATTGGCCCTCGATTACAGCCATCGTGATCCACAATCTGGTTGCCCTTTGAAACCGGTCCTATCAAATCTCCCAATAAATTCCGACCTCGCTTTGAATAGCTCTGATCCATTCTCCTGTCAACCGCAGCAGACGCAGCGAGGTAGAGGCCAAGCTCTCTATTGGTCCGTAAGCGCGATTGAAAGCTCCGATCTAAGCGTAGGGTTGCGACCGTAGGGCAGGATCGTCGTCATGGGTCCCAAGGGGTCATTCCCAGACTAATCGTCGGCGACTGAAGGTTGCATCCGTGCCGGCCAAGCGTCGTCTTGGTTCTATATGCCGAATTAAAGCTCAATGCGAAGCTATGCTTGGCTAGAGAGAATATCTTCATCCCTTTCTTGGGTCGGAAACCCGGGTTCTGGAGAAGCCGGGCCAAGATCTTGTTCAAGAGGTCCTGCTCTGCCCATGTGATGAGCCATCCGCGGGGGAGTGTCAATTGGTTACGGAGGGTCAAAAGGAGCTGGTCACACTGCTTGAAACCACCATCAACGCAGGAGCTGATTGTGCTGCGGCTCCTGTGAATCTGAGACGCGTATCGGCCGGTGATAACGTACCGACGGTACTGGGTCTACGGGGCGAAGGAGGCGTCTTGACGGGCAACCATCGGCCCAGAGTCTTGCTGGATTTTCCACTCGACTATGATTCGTCATCTCCACACCATTTTTCTCGTAGGAGCATTCCCGTGTCTTGGCGGTGGGAGTCCCGATGTCCACGAGAATGAGCGCTAGTTGATAAGGTTAGAAGCGGGAGCCAAGTTGAAGACCCAGTGTCATAGCTTGTAACTCAAGGCAATGGTCGAGATCGATCGATTGTGACGAAGCCGAGCAGGCTGACGAGGTACGGCAGATGTTATCTGGTGAAGGGTTACGAAGGATATGCGGTGTTTGAGATTTGACACCCAGGGAGTCGACCTTTTGTGGTACGACCATGCCCTACGCAGGATTGAAGGGTGCTTTTCCCTGGCGTCACTCCATCTAGCATTCGGGACCAGGTCATACTGACTGATGCGGGAGTGGGGAAATAGCAGTTCACATCAAGTCGACGTCGAATTATCCTTTGCTTGGTCAAAGCGGGGCGCGGGCCGGGACGCTGAAGACTATCAGCGCGGTTAGAAAACAGATCCGTGAGCCGTCAAGGACACCAAGTGTGGCGTAGGCATGAGAGGAATGCAAAGGGGTCCGGCACCGCGGGCCAATGATCCGGAGTCAAAAGGCCGGGTGGTACATTCCAGAGAAAATTTTGTGTGCAACCTGCTAGAGGATTTGCTCGCGTCGCGTTCGCATGTCGACGGAAAATTTTTCTGTGGCAAGTCTTGGGCGACGTAGAGCCGACGGTCGATCCGGGATCAGGAGGTGGTAGAGAGTCGGCGGCGGGTCATCCATCCGACTTCGCCCCGATTCGTGACCTGTCCTACTTACTCGATACCTCTGTGGTGATGAGGACTTTTTTGCGTCATCAGGTCGACCCGACTAACAAAGCCGAAGTTGGATCTGCTTGACAGTTATGGAAAGGAGCCGAGGGGGAGCCAGCAACAAAACAAAATGGTGGACCTATGCAAGATCAACGAGCGTAAGCAAAAGGATGCTGTTGAAGAGTGAGCCGGGCTTGAGGAGGGAGGCTTGAGTCCTTTTTGATTTTGAATTCATGGCTGGCTGGCTGGCACGCGCAAACCGACCCGCTCCCTGGTCATTCCAAGTATCGAGAAACCCTGCTAGAAACTCCAACCCATGCATGCTCATTCGAATCCGTCGAGGTAATAAATAAGGCAACCCGCTCAGCCCAAGAAGTCTTTCACCGCCCCTCCAACATGCTCCAGATCCAGTAGGAATGTGTCATGACCGAACATACTCTTTTCTTCCCCCAGCTCAACGTGTGTAACATTTCTATTTCCAGTGCGGCGCAAAGTTTCTGCAATTTCTCTTTGTTGCCACGCAGGGAAGAGAATATCACTCGCCACACCTAGGACCAGGGTAGGTATATTTGCCAAGGGCTTCAGGCCGGCGACCAGGTCCGCGGGAGGTTCCTGCGAGCCAGTCGGTGGAGGGCCGTTGGTAGCTTGAGATGGCGAAGAACCATTGGACTGCTCCTGCTCCTCGTAGGGCTTTTCTGGGAGCGTTAAATTGCATGTGTCGGCAGTCGCCGCGGCTTCAGCCTTGCTCCCCGCAGCAAATGCTGCCAGTTTGCCTTCATTCTGAGCCCTCAACGCGTTGATGCGGACACGGTGTTCCAAGCCAAGATCGAAGAGATCCATTGCCTTGGACACGTAGAGCATGCTGTTTGCGTCGTATTCCAGGCACCATTTTTCTCCAGCGTGATCCAGGTACGTCTCGATCAGGAAGTCAGGGCAGAGCGCAGGCGGCTTAGACGAGTCAGCCCTCCTCCTGCCGAAGCGCTGCTCCCACTCCGGCCCACTCCGATATGTCACTGTGGCGATTTCGCGGGCCAGCTTCATGCCGGAGTGAGGAGGGATACGGTCATAGTAGAATCCGCGGGACCAGTTCGGGTCCATCATGAGCACTGAAGCGGGTTAGCATGGACCGGCGAGAGAAGCGAACAGCCAACTTACCTTGTCTCTGGGTGTGTCGCATGGCAATGCTGTAAGGGTGGCTGCGGGCACAGCCGCTGATTGAGACAATGCGGCCAACGCGCTCGGGGAACAGCACGCCAGCTGCCAGACTCAGCATGCCACCCATGCTCGAGCCAACGCTTGCGTAGAGCTTCTCGATTTCAAGGCGGTCGAGCAGCCTGAACTGAGCGCGCTCCATATCCTCCATGGTGAGGATGGGAAACCTTGTGGCGTACCGCTCGCCGTTGGCCGGGTCTATCGAGGAGGGACCGGTCGAACCATAGCAGCCGCCGATGACGTTTGTGCAGATAACAAAGTACTTGTCCGTATCGACAGGCTTTCCGGGCCCAATAAACTTCTCCCACCAGCCCGGCTTGGGATTGGCCTCGGTGCTGTGGGCATGGCTGGACGCAGACAGGCCGGTGTGCAGCAGCACGGCGTTGCTCTTGTCGGCATTGAGCTTCCCCCAGGTCTCATAGGCTATGTTGAACTCCGGCAAAATTCCGCCCCAGTCCAGCAGCATGGGCTGCTTGCATAGGAAGTTCTCATGGTTGCCAGTGGTGTATGACGGCTCCGGACCAAGCAGCGAGCGCTTCTGCAGGGTTGCGGATCTGTTCTCCAAGGCGTCGAGACACGGGAAGGCGAGCGCAGGATTCGTGGAGTCGCTGGTCTCCGGATCAGGCTTCACGGCGAAGGCGGGCTGGACATTGCGGCGTGGTTGAGTGTGAAGGCGGCGCGAAGCTTGCCATGAGGGCGGGGCGGCGGCGTGACGCGACGCGCCGGGCTGCGCGGGCCGCGATTGGGCGAATCGCAGGATCTGCTGGCTGAGGCCTGTCCGTCCAGACGCCGAGGCGACTCTCCGCGCGACTGACATCTTTCTGGGCGTGCAAAGGGCGCAGAGATGTCTACAGCTTTGTCGACATCGTGATGCGCGAGCAAAATGTCCGCCCGCTGCGGGACTGACGCCATCCTCCGGCAATCGGCCGCCTTTGTAATCTTCGCTCACGCTGTGGCGGGCCACCAGATGGCGACATTTCACGTGATGGAGAAAGTTGTGGCCGCACTATTACCAATCTCAACACTACCAGAGCAGCTTCTGAGAGTATTTGAAGCACTGAAACATGGATCTCCCAATTTGCTGTCAGCTATAGGAGACGCGAGTCCTAAGTGTCCCCCCTCTCCACATCATTATCCCAGCTCTCTTCTTCAAGTTTCGTGGAACCACGAACTCGACAGCGGTGTTGCTCACAACTACTTCTGCATTGCGCTGCGATACTCGCCTTTTCAGAGATACCCGGGGCCGAGTCATATTGCTACAGTTTTACACAGTCAAATTCCGCAGTTCTCCTTTAGTGATCGGGGGAGTCTTCGAGGCTGCCCTTGCCGGTACCAAGAGCTAGTTAATTACTCTGGTTCGAGCACAATCTATTTCGAGGGTGGCATACATTGGTCTCTCCTCAGATATACAGCGTCTTGTATATTTCATGAGAACAAGGCACAATTTGTTGCAATGTTACGTATGCGAACGAGTCTAAGATCCTCCATGTGTAAAGCTAAGCCAGTCCACACTCAAGAGCGACCCGTCGACCAATGATAATATCGAAAGGTGGGTCGTATAGTGATGTGACCTTGAACCGGGTAGAGAACGACGTCCGGTTTCCTTTCGGCTCTAAGAGGCTCCACTCGAGGTCGACAAACCCTTGAACTTGGAACACCCTTCCATCCAATTGCAGTGTCGTAGCATCCTGCATCCGCTGTATATCGAGGCCGAGTATTTCGGTGGTGAGCTTCGGTGATACAAGATTGACATCCTCGTTGCTGCTATCGGGGAACCACATCACCGCCAGCTTCTGTATCACGGAATCGGGCCTGTGACGAAGGTGTATGGCTACGTTTGTGACAATAAGTTCCTGGTGGGCTTGCTGTTAAACGGTGGGATTAGCAAAATTTCTCCAGATATCTAGGTAATACGTAGTGAATGTTGTTTGCTTACCTGCGGAGCGTGGGAATGCTTCCTGCCAAAACACATCATTGCCAGCTCGGAAAAGGTTTAGGATCCAGGTTATGAGATTCGTGATCTCAAGAAGGAAGTTGTGGTCTGGATTCCTTGAAATATGAGGAAGTTAAATTAAAAATGCGAGTGCTGAATCTCGTTTCTTTGATCGTGCATGCCGTTGCTTTCAAATCCTGACTTGTTCTTCGAATTGACCACGCGCGAACAACGTGTCGGCGATGGTTGGGGGAAGTCGCAATAGAAGTACACCTGTTTCTATAAGGGGGTTTCGGCGTTTTTGTAATTGATAAGGCTTAAAAGGCAAGGCATGATTGTCAGGCGAGACGTGTAAAGGCCAAGGAAAAGGATTACGGCAAAAAGAAATTTTATCACGACTGATGTACTCCTGGAACAATAAGCTTTCTACCTGGAGTTACCGGGAACTCTGCATTGGAGCCCTGGGAATGCAATGGACGCAGCGCCTCAAGCTTTCCTGCTTATTCAGCATACCCTCATAAAAGTGATAAAAGAGCAAACAAAACGGAGAAGATCCGGCAGTAAGGTTTCTAGAACCACGTTGTCTTGCCAGGTGCGCAGGGCTCAAAATACCAAGGCTTACCGTCTTACGATTTTACATGCGCATTCGAGGCCGAGGTTTCAATGGCCTCAAGCGGACTGACGTCCAGTGTGCGTCAGGGGAGTCTCGTCTTA
Organism: Neofusicoccum parvum; assembly: GCA_020912385.1. NCBI lineage: Eukaryota > Fungi > Ascomycota > Dothideomycetes > Botryosphaeriales > Botryosphaeriaceae > Neofusicoccum > Neofusicoccum parvum. The sequence goes on along the minus strand of CP087219.1, from coordinate 612,951 downwards.
AGGTTCGTCGGAAAACAAGGTATCGATCCCGAAAATGCGAAACAGTGCCTGATCAACAAGACACATCCACGTTCTCGGGTACGCAACGGGTCGCGGCACTGCATCCCACTCGCCCATTTCGCCCCAAACAGCTCATTGAGACTAAAATTACTTGAGTTCCCTTGTCTTGAAGCCAAGTTCGATAGTCCGTCATGTCGCTTTTCCCTATCTTGGGTTTTGGGAAGACCAGAGCTTTTACGTGTCCAAGACCACGCTACACGTATACACAGCGAGATCCCACTTACTCGCCCTGGTGAGGCAAGCTGCCAGGTTATGCTCGCCAAATGGCATCTCAGGATTGGCAGCGAGGCAACCAATGATTAATGCCTCCAGATCCCACGACTCGTGGTCACAGAATTATCATATCATGCTTCCTGTCATCATCCAAGTCAGAAAATGGTCCCAGAGCATAGCTCTGCAGTGCCAGGTGGCAAACATATCTGCGTGTCAGCAGGAAAAAGAAATTTGAGGCAACGTCCGTAGAATCTTGTCGTGCTCAGGTGATTAAGATGAGGTCATTCCAGCAAAAGGTAGCAGGTAGAGCTACGGGGTCCTTAGGAACATTAAAAAAAAATATAGGACACTCAAGAGTCGCATTCGGGGTGTCCAGGAAGGATATTCGATAAATCTGAAAGCCGGGGCTTCAGGTACTGTCAGAACTTGAGGTCACCTTGCGGCAGCACATCCGAGAGATATCGCTTTCGCTCAGATGACCACAATGCATCTTCATATGAAGATCAAACTTATATGTTGCGGTTTCTTGTATTCTCCACATTCAGCCAGACCGTCACCATCATTCACCATGAGCAGGTATCTGTGTTGTTGGAGAGGAATGCCGCATGTGTACAGATTCCCGGTCCTTGGTAGTGGCTTGAGTTTGTTGTCGGTTTTCCGGATGCGCTGCGTAGGGTATCTCTGTTCGTCCACCGCATGGCTAATGGAGAATAGTGCAGGGTATTCCGGGGGAATAGTCAAATCACTCAAGGTTATGTCATTTCCAGAGAACGGTAGATCCCCGAGGTCATCGAATCGTGAGTTTCGAGAGATGGCGGGTCCACAAGATAAAGCCACAATCGTAATCATGGGCGTTCCAGCAAAGTCCTGCCTTCTTCTGCATGATCGCCAGTCCTTGGTTTGTCCGTTTTGTTCATAATCGGGGTTCCAACCCACATTCAACAGCCGTCGTCCGTCCCAGCAAGACATCGAATGGTGGATCGTACTTGGAAACAACCACGAAGCGAGTGTTTTGTGTCTCACTCGAGTTTTGGAATCCCCATTCCAACTCGATATGCCCCCGTGTCTTCAGCATTGTGCCATTATATGGCACATTCGGTCCTCTTCCATGTTTCCCCACAGTCCGGATCTCGAGGCAAAGGACTTCGGAGACGAGCTTTGGCGAAATGAGGTTCACGTCGCTGTCACCGCCGGGGCAGCACATGGCCAGTTTGGAGATTTTGTTGCCATCTTGAGTCCAGAGATATATGCATATCGTTAGCGCTTTCTCCTCGTTCGACTCGATCTGTTTTACCCGCAGAGAATCAGCGCCTGGAACGCCCAGCTAAGAGTGCAGCAATCTTGAGCAATTGATCAATTGTCGCATGTAAGATGAGCCCTTTGCCCGGGTTTAACCGAGGAACGCCGGTCCATTACATACCGCCTTTCTGTGTCTACGTGGACGAAGTATTCGGCCAATGCACATCTCCACGATCTATGGGACCAGTCCAGATAGGGAGATGCGAGACTTTGGCACCATGAAGGTAGTCCTCGAGGCTGAGTAAAGTGACGGCGACCATGACATAGATTGGCGGGCGGGCGGGCGCCACTTTTGAGCACCCTCGAGAGACCCCGCGGCTTTGTAACACGGCACGCGCGTATGGCACCAGGACTAATCCGGAAAAACTTGCATAGATCCGAACCATCTTCGTCAGCGCCTGCATCATCTGCTCGTAGCTTCTACCACTCTTAGCCGCCATAGAATTTCAGCCCGGTTTGACTTATCAGCAGCCACCAATAGCCATCTCACCCGTCATCATGGAGCGCAGAAGGAACAACTTTCAAAGTTCCGTCATCGAATCGTGATTTCGCGGTCTTCTGCAGCTCGCGATCATCTCGGCTGGCCGGGTACTACGCTTCACCACATGTCTCAGCATTCCACGGTAATCCGTTGGCTGTAAGACTTGCATCTGCGACTGCATGAATCCAGGCTTCCTTCGGTCGACTGGAAGAAAGGCAGGAGGGAACCAGACAGGGACTTGCGTTCGCTTATGCCTATTAGGAAGTGATGAACACGTGTCGGGCTTAACGCATGTAATAAACTCAACGTAGAGGCACTCAACAACTCGGCTATTCGCTGGAATGTATGCAGTTGCCTCACAATTCGAATATCCCTTGAGTCTTTGTCTATTACGCTGGCCAAATACGGACTTCTCTACACCAATCCATGACATCGGCAAGGGAGCCAGGCACCTTCCCAACTACGAATCACAAAGGAGACCTTGGTCCGCATGGACGAGAAGATGTGCGCACTCTAAACGCGCTCTGCTAACGCTAAAGTCTCAAGTTACATGCATTTCTTTAGTCAATGGTCAGTTTCTTCAGTGTATGCTGTGACTCCGTTCTACCCTCCCAGGCAGTGTATCCACTCAAGAAGAGCCACGGCATCGCGCATGGTTGGAAATCAGCCTTACGCCCGCTTTACCTGGGGACAAACTGTACATTCGCAATCTCTCTCAAGGCTGGAAAGAGCCTCAAGCAATATTAAACAGCCTGTCAACTTCTCAACATGGGAGGACAAGACCTTTTCCAGAATAACTCCGAAGAACTTCATACCGAGTTGTTTCCCATGGTTGACAGTCAGGTATCAATCATCCCACCTCATCATGACCAGGGTTCAACAGAGGCAGCTCGAGCAACCCAAACTACCGATATTGAAATGGCGACCAACTCCCAACAAAGGGTAGACGAACCTGCATCAAGCCACGGTACTTCCCCGGCACGCGACATTCCACCAGGGTATCCCACGATGGCTAAGCTCATGAACGACATACCCGAAACCGCGGTGTTCCGCCGATTTGGTGTGCTGAACTCACTGAACTTGCTGTACCTCCAAGCGGAATTGATGGAGATAGAACAGAACATGAAGGACGCCCAGATCTCGGACCATTACAATCCACAGGGGAACAAGTCTCTTTACGCGAAGAACTGGTTCTTCCTCAGTGTTTCGAAGCACGACGGTGATGAGAATCAATTGTCTCTTGCCGAATTGGCACGGGAGAAGCTAGAAAAATACAGTGAGTATTTACCTATTCGCGCCCAAGTCCGTGGTTCTGATTTGATCTTTAGACACAGCCTTGGTTCACCAGGAGAAGATTCTCTCCATGAAAAAACCCGGCACATACGACATGGACTTCATTCAGAGATTCATCGCTTCGAACGATAGCGGAGCCCCGTATGCACTGACAGGGATCGACTCCGAAGTCTGGGGTTCTTGCGAATGCCCAAAGGATCGAGCAAACGACCTTGTTGCCCTTCGGCCGCGCCACGAAGAAGACTGGTTCTCCAAGTGGGTCACTGGGAAGGGTATCAGCAAGTTCTTCGACCTAGGCTGCGCTCGAAACCGCAAGCCGTCGCCGGACCATGGATTTGTTGGCTACGAGGACACGAGCTTGCTTCGTATCACCTACAACATCACCAGTGTGCTCGCATCTCTCCTTCCCATAGCTTCAATTGTCATACTGTACTGTGTACAGCCAATGAAAATTCGGCTTGCTATCATTGCTGGATTCAACATTGTGCTCTCTCTTTGCTTGATCGCCTTCACGACAGCGAGGCGAGCGGATGTCTTTGCTGTAGCCGCTGCCTTTTCGGCTGTCCAGGTTGTATTCGTTAGTGGAAACGAAACTTGAAGTAGTCTAGATACTTACGTACGAGACCTACTGGAATCCTTTACACGAAAACGGTTGAGCATTCTTCGGAAAGTATTGCCAATTGAATTGATCGCTGAAGTTTTAATACGCCCCTCAGGCAAGCGCCATAGCCGTGTAATTGACTCCAATATTTCCAATCCGAAATGTCCGTGCCCATCCAATGCATCCGATATTGAGATCCCTATGCCCTTGTCTGAAATGATATGTGAAATGGTATCGCTAATCATGATTCCGAAACCCGTCTCTTTGCGGCCGATAATTTCCTGAAAGGAGAAGGCCTTGGTAGAAGGTCAAAGTAGAATAACATCAATGATACACATGCTTGCTTGAACGCCTGGCCGTTATTGACTGAGAGGAAGAAAGAAAAAAAAAAAAGGCAAAAAGCTCATTTGCCGCACTCGAAATCCCCCTAGTGCGTTGCATTCATGAAAATCTTTCTGTCACATCGTTCTCTTGAACCTCCACCAGATGCAAGGCACCTTTGCCCAACAATCAAGCTGAGAGCTCTTATCCCAGCAAACTTGGCGTATGTAGCTTCAGGGTATCGTTAGTAATGAGTCTTCTGTATAGCGTTAAAATCGTTTCGCATATTGTTAGGATCCGGGACATCGGTCAGATCATGGATGTTATGTGTATATGATGCAGGGATCAAGACTAGTTGGTGCGTAGGGGTGGATTTGCTGGCTGTGTTCGGCTTGGTGTTGATCCAGTTGATAGTGTGCTGGTTGACTGTAAATCTTTCTTCTTTTGTTCCTGCTTTTTCTTTTCTTCCTGTTGCTTTCTCCGAAAGTCAAGACCTGACTCGCTTGGCTTAGATTGTTCCTCATTGCATATCCATTGCGAAAACTTACCTTCAGGGGTTGACTTTCTCGCAATGAAGCCGGCGCATACCGGCCCAGCATCGGATACGTTCCTCAGTTTCAAATCATTCATAGTGTCCTTACTGATGATGACCTGAAAAGCCAAATTTTTGATGATTAAGGATTTGGTACCGGCGTAGAACTTATTTTGAAAACTGATTCCGGGTGTGCATAGCACCCGATTTTCTCCGCGCCAGCGAGTGTTGGTCAGAACACCGGCAATCTCAATTGGAGAACCGTCCACGGTCCGGTATGCAGGCGGCTGTCTAGCATTGTGCTTTCCAAATAGCCTCGCAAGTAGACAAATAAGGCGGTTCTTGAGCGAACGTTTTTCCTTGACATCACCATTCCATTCAACGTCTCCCAGGTTGAGGTTTAGCGCGAAGTCGAAATCAATCAGATTGTCGCATTCGGTACCGGTATCGAACAAAGCTCTCGCAGGTTCGGTAGTTTCGTTTCCGAGTTCATCTCGAACTCTAAGGTATATGTCCCGCTGAAAGTCGTCCTGAGAATGGCAGACAGATCAGCGCCGCATCTCCGTAGTCGATACCCGTTCGCACTCTCTTACCTGTTTTCTGCCGCAGTCAGGGCAAGATTTAGCGCCAGAGAGGTCCCCACCATGCTGCATGTCGCTGCTGGTCATGCCTGGCAATGTTGCTTTCGGGCAGCGTTGTGCGATGACATGGGAGGGATCTGCGTTGAAGTATGCAACATGGGAAGCCCGGCATGTGCGAGCCTGTAGGTCGAGCGACGGTGTGAGGGCTACCGCAGAAGGGCAGGGAATTGAGCGTCCCAGTACTGCGACGAGCTACCCGAGCGTAAAGGCGGCGGAAGAAGGGGCCAGCGCCAATCGCGACACAGGCGAGGTACTCCGTTGCGAGTAGCTTAGAAAGAGGAGCGCAGGACGCACGGAGACCCGCCGTGGGCTGCGTGGCTCGCAGCAGTCGCAGTGGGGTCGAGCTCCGACAGCTCTGGGGCCGTTGGGCGCGAGCTTATGACGCGGGATCGGCCGCGCCCACGAGCCGCACAGGCGGGTCACAGGGCCCTGGGTCCGGCCCTTGGTCTTCCGCTGAGAGCAATTCGGCTCGAGGATGGCGTCCTATTGTATGCCGGTACCAATTGCGGAATGAGACGGGCTAGGAGGTTGACACGCTTTCTCTTCTGCCGCAACCGATTGTGAGAGGTGTCGAGGACGGTTTCCGGCGTCAGCCAGCGTTTTATCCTCCACCGGCTCTGTTCCGCACTACACATCCATTGTACACCGCCACCAGGCTTCCCGATCCCCCGTCGGCATTCCTGCCAGCGCGTGGAACGGTGCTCTGCTTTAGTCACGAGCGAGGCCTGCCCAACCAGCGTGTCTTGATTGCTGCACCAGCAAGCCGTGCCGTGATCTCGGGTCCTGATGGCCGCGGAATCCCTGCTGCACTAAATTGCGTCCGAAAGCCCTGCACGGGCGGTACTCTCATTCACAGGCCGACGTATTTGAGCCTGTTCAGTTGTATAGCATACGCGGGTGTTGTTTCATGTATGCTGAAAACGTCAGAAAGACGGGATGATATGTTCTAATCTCCTCTGTCAAGTGCGGCCACGCTTTTCTCGCGATCAACGAGTCGCGGCGTTTGAAGCACAAAGCCACAGCACGTGGCCCAAGTCATTCTCTGTACACCCCGATGCGACGTGCCGCCTTATACGCCCTACCAGGGTTTGCAGACTGCCTCCCCATTCAATCCCTAGCTTGCGTCTTCGGTACGACACCAGGCCGCCCCATGCGATCGGCAGCGAAAGTGGAGCAAGACCAGTGCAGAACTGGTTCACCACTATGCAATGAAGTAAATAATTGGCCCGTGTCTGGTCCTCACCACGATTTTTTTCTTTCTCTCTCTAAAGATGAAGAAAAGTGAACAGATAATTTGCTCTATCCGTACGCATCCCTACTACTCTACGGAGTGACCAGTATCCCTTACAATCAACCTCTGAAGTCTCTTTTTTAGCCAAATACTGCACAAATACAGCAAGCCTTTGATAGGCCTGCCTAATTGAATACATTGATGTCTTGAAAGCAAAGTGTGCGTTCGGTTTGCCTCAAGGCATTGTTGTTGTTGGCATATATCAATCTTTAACAAAGAACGAGAAAGAGGGCCGGTCGAATTATTTCAATTTTTTGGCATCATAGTAGCTGGAAGTAAAATCACGAAGTAGCCTATCGTCCACATTGATCACTCAAATACGGCTGCGGTAGTATTTCGGCCGGGGGAGGGTGCTTCGGCCTTTTACTTTCTTGTGGAAGCCACGCCAACGAACGCGTATTTTGCCCATGACCCACACAGGTCCAGAGCTTTAGGGGGAATTATATTATATATAGTTCATAGCAATTCAAATGCCCTAAAACTGCAATTTGAGAAATGCGGAAATTCCTGTGAGAGGTGATGGATGTGCCACTGGGATAGGTCAAATATAAGCTTTTGAAAATGCGGAATAACTAATAGTAAAGAGAAGGGAACATGTTTTTACTACAAACACGCGTTTCTTTTAGAACCTTTTTGTATCTCCCAGAGAAACTTAATACAGAGTTCATAAGAAAGAAGGCACCTAACCACCCGATTAGTACATGAGCTTTCTAGAAGTCGCTATCAGGTCTGAAAGTGTCGTATACTAAGTTGTGCGGGGAATAAAAATAGTCACCAAGCAAAATATCAATCGATGTGGCTTTATGCCTTGCCAGATTGAATAGAAGCCTGGCCATATCCTCAGTGATTATAATATGGCGAAATCAGCAGTAGCCGAGAAGCTGTGACAAACTATCATTTCACAAATAGGATCTGGTCACCATCTACAAGCTACGTCAACTGTCCCACTCAACAAATCAATTCAACAATGACGCCGGGGATACTTCTTCGCAGCAGCTATACGCCCAGCGCTGTATTTTCAGGGAAAGTGAGCGGATGGACATGATTGAATCTCACTGAACCACAGTCCCCCTGATACTTCGCGACTAAAACAGAGGGATGAACGTATTCAAACTCTCGATATGCTGCCTCTTAGAAGCTTCCTTCTGTACTAAAAGTCGACTTTTTCCACGTTAATTCAAAAAAAAAAAAAAAACTCGAAATTCATAGCCCCAGTAGAATTAAAAAAAATACGAGGCAAATTTGTCGACCATCAAAGCGAGCCTCAGTGGGTTCACAAAAATCCTGTGAACGGTAATCAACGAGCCAACCTCGCGGACAAGAGAGGGCCCTCTATAATCCAATGATATGCGTTTGAGTGAGACGAATAATTTCCTCGGTCGCCAAGTGGCGTCATACGCCTGCACGTGGTGTGTCGCCTTGTCGCCTTTTTTCTGTGATTCGTCAACACCATTGGTCGAAGATGTGACACGACAGGATCTCTGCCACGTCGAGCTTGTCCCCTGTTTTTTTGTCGTCAGAGCACTCCCATTCCTGTGGGCTGGTCAAGAATTGTACCTGAAAAGGATAACATCTGGCAAAGACAATATTACTCTTGGGTGGAACCCCATCACAATGCTTATTAGGCTCCCTCTCCTGCACACTCATGAGCAACAAATGTTTCGTTTCAATAATATAGTTCTCCGGGCGGCAAGAAGTCATGCGTATTCGGAACGAATCATAGGCAGACACGCAGCGCTGGGCTTGCTATCAGTCTGACATGCTGAAGTGCGTCCTCCCGCATGTTGGCTGTCACATTACACTGAAACATTGTCCAAGAAGTACACTGCTAGCTGCGCCGGGCGCGTGGCATTCAATGTATGGTTTCTAGCAAGACTACAACAATCTATTGTGCTGCCTCTTTTCCACTTCGAACAGTCCGCATCTTCAGTGCTGGTCTGGAGGCGTTCAAAAGCAAAATCTTCCAGTCCATTTTACGCAAGTTGAGATTTGCTTTTCACTTCCATCTTGAAAGAAAAAAATCAAAGATACCGGCGGGGAGGGTGGGTAAATGAAGCATACAAATGGGGCGTATGCGCCGGAAGAACATCCCTGCAAATTTGGACGATCATTTTCCTTCCGTCATGATACTAATCAACCGCTCAGCCTAGAAACACTCCCAAGAGCGTTCGAATAAGTTCCCCGGAGTCAGAGCTTGAAAGCCGCTCATGGTTCCTGTAGAGAATATCAGGGTGAGCCAACTCATGCGCCGTATGCAAATGGTTCAGGTAGTCTTTACTGCGCCTGTCTCTAGCGCTCTTTATGCGGACAAAAAGTCGGTGGGTTTTACTAGCAATCCTTAATATGCACGTCGGTAAGCGAACTACATATCATTTCTTGTATCAACTCTATTGGCTGACTCTGAAGGCTCGTTCTTTTCTTCGATCGTGCCGAGACCCTGGTGCCTACACCTTTGTTAGTGTCAAGACAATAGAGACAAAGCATTGGTTTTCTAGATTCCTGTGTAATGATTTCCTTTGTAGATACAAAGCGCTTCTGGAGTCTCTCAAACCTACCGGTGGATTTACTTTGGCGGCCGCTCAGTTCACTGAGGCCGTGCGTCAGTCTCGCGCCAGTATTGTAAGACAATGCCAGTACCACGGGCTCGGAAGCAATCTATGCTCTTAGCTCTAGTGATTTCCTGGATCCTTGCCCTTCTCCATTAAATCTACGACCGCGCGGCTCCAATCTATCACCATTCCCTCCTTTTTCTCCTTTCAGAGACACCGCCTCACTGAAGCCGCACGTGAAAGCCGTCAGGCGCGTTTGCATGGTCCTCGTTCTTTTTATTGCTCAAAATTAACATTTCCTCATATCTCTTTACGCTTCTGGACCTAGAGAGCCGTGGTACGGTCCACGGCGAATCTAACCGGGTTCCTGGCGCCAGTTGCTGTACTTCGCGGAGAGTTTGCAGGCGCCTCCGACCGTGACACAAACACGGTGACAGTGCAATTCATCATAATGCAAAAGCAACAGTATGGTATTGGGAGCAAGGAAGATCCGGACATCTTGCTATGCAAGAATCATGCTACAGATCATCACACGGACCGGGGACAATCGAGAAGATGTATACCAGAGCTTTACGCCTTCTTCATTGTCCTTCTCTTCTTGATTATGAGATCCATGTCTCTATTGATATCAAAGTTGGTGGTCCGTCAAGATCACCAAGTAAGTACAAAGTTTACTGAGTATCATTTGATGGTTTTACGGAACACGACTAATTTGTGATAGCCCGATAACTACGAAAGAGACATTACTTTCATAATCCCGAAGGATGATGGAAGTGAAACGAACTTGAAGAAAGTGCGAGCTGTATTCGATACCGGTAGCAAAGCTCAAAACTTCATTGGTCATCATATCGTACGTCCGGACTCCGAAACCGAGACCCCGTTTGACCGCATCCACTGGTATCACGGAAACATCCCGTCGGAATGCCACACAATAGTAGCCAATGGATCTTCAATGGACATCCTAGGAAAGGTTGAATGCCGTTGGAAGGGCCACGATGAGCCTTACGAAAACAAGCAGATCTTCTTCTCTCCAAAATTCATGAGGAGCACGTTTTACGTGATCAATTCACCCCACGCCGACGTTATCATAGGTCTACCTACTATCCAGAAAGAGAAATTGGACATCGATGTATTGCGATGTTGGTACAATGAGCAAAATCAGGGAGGTCGCAGGCAGGCAAAACCCAGTGTTCCGTCCGGTACAGTCAGCACTGTCCATTTGACTACCCTTGCTGACTCAAAGAAGATGCCGAACTGGACGCAGCCCGCAGGAATCAGGCCAGAAGAAAAGCCTTAGAGCAAGCTCAACAGGAAGCAGAGGAGTCAGCAGATGAGAAGTCAGCAGGAAAGAGAGATAAGGGGAGGAGTTGAAGGAAAGCGGCCGTGGCATTACAAACTTACATAGGATATTTTGTCGGGTGTTGGACAAACTTTGAAGAACAGAACTCCCTAATCCTGATAGTAGTAGAGAAATACATGTTCCTCTCTCATGGGTGGGCTTGATGGGTTCAACTTGAGATAACATATACAGTACTAGGACAAAAGTTCTCGCGCGGGCGCTTCCGAAGCGATAACCCTCGTACCCCATCAACTTACTGATTCTCAACGCATGCTTCCTAGCTCTTATACTAAGTTGTTTTTAAGTTAAAATTGAGTAAGAAGAAGGATGCTAGTATTATTTCTTTGCTAATACTTGGTATGCCAGCCCTCTGCTGTGATAACTGCCTCACACCTACGCTTCATACTACCTAATACAGAATCAAATAAAGATTGTGACAAAGCCTCCCATGCTTCCCGCAATGCTTCTCCCAGCTTCTTTCTAACAAAATCTACTGATCCGGTTAAGTATTTAAGCTCTGGATGTAGCTCTAATGCCTTAGACTTTAAATGAAACCAGATATGTTCAATTGGATTCAAATCCGGGCTATAAGGTGGCCAATCTAATAGATTTATCCGCCTTCTTTCAAACCATTCCCTAACTTTTATTGCAGTATGAATTGGAGCATTATCCTGCATAAAAGTCATACCTCTTCTATGCACTTTTGGTATGTTTTCCTCGAGAACCTTAAGATAAGAGTTGGCTAAATAGCCACCCCTCTTAGCTGAAGGATCACGTACCATTACGTGTAAAGGAGACCTTCCTCGTAAGCCAGAAAAGCCTGCCCATACCATAACAGATATATTTATTCCTTTTTTATATGGTTGGACCATTTGGAGGTCCCATTTTTGGCTAGGAGTGCGAAAGCACCACTCCCTTTTCTGGCCCTTTCCTCGCTCCACAGAGCACTCATCTGACCAGATGACTTTCTTCCATTGCGCCTCGGTCCAGTGCACATGCTCGAGTGCCCAGGCAAGTCTGATAGCAGCATGTTCTTCCGTGAGTTCCGGGCGGCCAGCTGCGCGTCATTTCTTTATGTTGTAGGTGTCCAAGAGTCGAGAGATGGTCCGGTCATGGCAAGTCACACCTGTGACTTCCCGGACCTCTTGGTAAGTGAATTTTGGGTTGGCTCGCACCACGCGTAGAATATGTCGCTTTTCGGTTTCTGAAAGACATTTTGGCCGGCCAGTCCGTAATTGGGAGCGCCCTTCGTTGTGTAATGGCGCGAGCTGCATAGTCGAGCGTACCGAAGATTCAGGCACGCCCAGGTGCTTCTGGAACCAGGCAGGCTTCTTGCCAAGAGCCTTACAGGCAAGTAAAATTCCTCGCTGATGTGGAGAGTAGTGTTGATTGGGAGTATGTGTGCCAAAGAGCTCTTTGAGAGGAGTGCGTTGTGGTGCCATTTTGGTGGTGCGAAGATTGGAGGTGTGGGCGCTCGAGACGCGTTTTGACGCGTCTCGCTTAATCACGCGAGAACTTTTGTCAAGTGATTGTATAAAGCTTTATACTTTCTTTCTCCGTAACTGTGATCGTTTCTGTTTTATTTTATTTTCTGAAAAGGAAAAGGGGCTTGTATCTACATTTATTGGAGAAAAATAAGAAGAAGAAGACACCGTAATATGCTCCTTCAATTTCAATGATTGTCATCTTGAGTTCCTACTTGGACGAAAACAACCTGTACAGCAGAGAACGCCGCAGCAACTGCAAATACGTCCGTGGTCTTGGCCGTCGTGAACAACGTCAAGCAGAAAGAAAGCATGAGGTTGAAGATAGCTATTATACCAAGTCGAACCTGAAGAGATTCAACAGAGTAAAGAATAGTAATTGAAATGATGGGAAGGGCAGAGGCTAGGACACTAGTGAAACGATGAGTCCAGCGAAGGAAAACATCGTCCCCGAAACACTCCACATCACAGCCTCCCGCTAATTTTCGACGTTTACGGTACCATGAAAAATTGAAGAGCTTATTGACTGCTTTCTCCGTTACCCATTTCGAGAAGAAGTCCTCATTATGCCGTGGAAGCAGCGCCAAGAGATCAGATGCATGTCCTGTCGGGTCTTCCGTAGAGCCCCAGACGCCCGAGTCTACACCACTGAGCTCTAAAGGACCCATCTCTTTTGTTTCCAAATACTTCTGGATGTAATCCAGATCGTAAGCGCCAGGCGGACGCATGCGGAGGATGCGCGCCTGTTCAATAATGGCGGAATCTCATATTCGTCAACCATTGCTCGGTATTGAATTTGACACGCACATCACTCACTGTACTCCTTCAACGTCTGCCGGATTCGCCTCACGAGCTTCCACTGCCTCTGGTCTCCGTCTTTTCTCGACTGGCTAAGATAGTACCAGTTCCTGGCGTACGCTCTCTTTCTTTCACTGCTGCTCTGTGCGTCCGCTCGCTGAAGTTTTCGAAGTCGTTTCTCCATATTCACGAGCTCGGCCTGTAGGTAAAGTATGTTCTGTGCATTCAGAGCACCAAAGCGCCTAAATATGGCTGCTTCAGGAATTTGGCTCATCTTCTCCGCAAGCTTTGGATAACCGGCTGGTAATCCTTCCGACTCGGGCTCAGACCGGGGTGTTTCTGATGCTCCGGACGATGAAGGCTGCGACATGGCATGGGGAAGAGCTGGTGAATTGTGCAGTGGAAGAGTACGTATCCGATCATTTGACATCCTGACTACCAAGTCTCGAGTTGGAGATACGTAGGGAACGTAGTCGAGTGATCGATAAAGTCTTTCAGTTGGTGGGGAAGTAATCAGTGAGAAAAGTTTACAGGAGATGAGACAAGAGAGTCTTCATGGCTAACTCATTTATTCAACCTCTCAAACCTCTTACACAAGGTCCGCAGATGAATGCTGCAGATTCCCAAGGCTTCGGTCAGGCTGTTCTGCACCTTTCAAGGATTGTGTGCGTTGTCAGCGTCATTGCCACGTCGCCAGCGCAGCATTGCTGTAAGGCTAAGGACACGTTTTCTGCCGTGATTTATCAACGTCCGAAGTTGCTGGGTATTGGTGCTTATCAGGATGCGATAGATCGGGCTTCAGAAGCCGGGTCGCTGACCGAATGTATCAGGGGGCGTACGGTCCGGCGCCGCCACGATGACGCCAATGGCTTGAGCGCTGAGCGACAATCCGCTAAAAGCTCAGCTTCGCTCCTGTGGCTTGTGAGCTCCTGCGTGATGGTGATAACTTTCAATAGATCTGTACCTTGGTCCAAACGAGATACATCATCCTCCCGTCAAGCCGTCGGCCACTGAAGCTCATTTTACGGGTAGCCGCGCTAAAGTAAATGTTTCACCGGCAAGCAGCATCAACTTTGAGGCCAAGTCTGCCCCCTTTTTTTTTAGCCGTGCTTTCATACTGCTACGAGTACTTGTTGATAGAATTCGCTATGTTTCTGTTTAGCGGCATGGCGATGAGGCTGTTAGCTCTCATGCACTTCTACAAAGAATGAGGGATGATGAGACCGGGAATGTCCCCAATTTTCCGGTATCCAGAGCGTTGCAGCTTTACCAGGCTTGATATGAGCGCGCAGCGGTTACCCAGACGATCGATCTCCGTCCCTTGCATCTTTGTGGAACAATTTCAGTTCGGACTTTTAACTTGACCCCTGCCTGCATAGCCATCCTCAGGCAAATCCGCGGACGATCTTTTCTCCCACTCAAAAGTCTCTTTCCTTCCTACCAGTCACGCCGTCAACTTCGTGGTATCATGTTCTGTTTCACGCCACGACGCTCTCATAAGGTTCGTTCTATTTAGTATCTGCCGGGAAAGGTCAAACTCAACGAACATAGACTAATTAGATTAAATCTCTGTCAATCTCAGCGGATATCTGAATCCGACATAGTTCTTTCAGCTCAGGTCCAGACTACATCGCCAGCAGGATACCAGGTACTCAAGCTGGCTGTCATGACAGTCTTCGACAACGATAACGACGTAAACCTCATCTCGCCGAAACTAGTCACAGAAGTGTTGGGTGTTCCAATTCAACCATGGGAGGCAACAATCAGCACCAGCTACATCAATGGTGGGACCGAGACGGTCCAGGGCTATGTGGACTTGTATTGGGGCCCGGAACGGTCAAACAATTTCAACTGGACGCGGTTTATGGTTACCAAGCATCCTGATCCACCATTTGATATGATCTTGGGAAGGAAAGATGCTAGTGACCGTAGCATTGTCTGATAGGAAGACTCCGATCAACGTAATTCAAGTTGCCCTGAGTTCATATGGCGGAAGACTAACGACGTCTCAGACTTTTCAAGAAGACTACGCCTCAACACTAAATTCCACACTAAAAGAGGTCGATTCCAGAAGCACTCGTCTGAACGGCGAGCCACAAAGGTTTCTCCTATACATCGATAGCCAGCTGTCATCCTGTAATACTATTTAACCACGAGAAAAGTTTTCCTTACCACAAGTAGCATCCATGGATATCTAAGAATCACTCGCTAAATGTATTTTAATTGTCGCCCTTTCATTCTACCTTCTTCTTTCTTTCTTGGGTTTCCCTTTGTCTCATCGTAAGCTCTCATCGGGTAGTATCGAATTCTGTCATTGCATCTCTAGAAGATAGAAGAATACTGGGTATGAGTTCAAGAACATGCAGTTGGCCGTTTGGGTGCTAGATTTGAAAGGCAAGGACCTCCGAACCAAGAGAATTCAGCTGTCTGAATGTAATCAAATCGGCTTTCAGGTACCCAGCTGACGTTGTGATACGGCTATCCGCGTTGCCGCGCAGGGAAACAGCCAATGGGACCCCAATATGTTGTTGTGATACGTCGTACCAGTGAGAGATCTCCATCCTTTTATTCCCACTCAGCGGCAGATTCTATTTGATGCATCATCGTGAGCAGCAGGCAACTGCATGGTACGGGGGTCGATTTTTCAAACCGGGGAAAGCGCCCCGAAAAAAAGAAATTTTTGCATAGCCTCAACCAGACCGAAATTGCGTGGAGAAGATGACGACGAAGGGAGGAAAAGAGGGTCTGGATGCCATCGCTATCGTAAAAGCCACGGTTAGAAACAAGGTCAACGTCGGAGTGATACGCAATAATTCTCCTGATTTCCTACCAGGTCTCGCTAACGGTGATTTTGTGAAAGCGGCAGAAAAGAGGGACACCCCACTACCTACTAGCAGCCTAGCTTAGCCGCATCCTTTGTCCTTCACATGAGACAGCATTAAAAGTTACACAGATTATTGTTGGTATGGTCACAGCACACATGATCTAAATCAATGTTCTCACCGCCAGACCTGTAACCCGTGTTGTTGGCCAGTGGCACCGTAGGACTGCCTCGAGCTAATCTTAAAGGTACATGTACACCTTCGCATCAAGTCCAAAGTGCTCACCGTCTCCATAACCATCCACTAGTGTGGGTACCAAGGGTTCAAGAGGCGCTCATGCATTGAAGAGCGGAACGGAAATTCCCTAGAGTAGTGGGCGTAGCTGTGAGTACACTGTACCCATCAGCGCCAGGCCTGGCCCAAGTAACCAGGTGGAGATATATGTATGACCTGGTATTTACGTATCTGAAGCATTATACTCCTGCATTATGCTACGCGATGATGAGTCGTGCGAGTACTTACGGTAGTCATGGCCGGAAGCAGCCTACCTCCTGCCTTAGACAAGACAAACATCTAGCCTCGAACAGCCTCGAACCTGAGGCAGAGTATCAGCTATTGGGTATTTTATAAGTGAAGTATGCTTGTGTTCCCCATAAGATCAGCTGCAGATTGCCGATACCATTACCCTTTGCATAAATCAAGCCCCCGAAGCATGCTGTTCAAGTATCACGCATGATTAACCAGACCTCTCCATCGATGCGATGCCGCTAGTCGTCTTAGTTGAAGCTCACCACGGTGTGCCGGAACGCAATCATCTATAAGGCAGAAGCCTAGTGCACAAAGCTCAGGCCAAAGCGCGCATTCGAACATTCGAGCTTGCTTTGTCTCAGTGCGTGGCAGACACTAGTAAGTAGTCTTCGGAAAGGATCCGTACCGGCCTGCGGCTGCACAGAACTCACTCCTCATAATAACGTAACCCACTAAGGCCCCTTCACCAGCAATCAATTCTGCCCAAGCAGCTGTGTCAGATCCCCCCTGGGCATGTGTCGCATCTTTTCGATTCAGCTCCCCTGCTTTGCTTGGATGTCCAGGACCAACCGTTATAACAGCCTTCGATTGGAAGCTACAACAAGAGCATGGAATCCAGCGTTCCCCAAGCGTGTCACACTCGCCAGCCTTGCCATGGCTTCTTCGCTCGACGCGGAGTGTCATCATACAGGCAGGGGCTGCAGCATCCTGCAGCCTTGGGAAGCCAAGTTCGAACCACCGTCGCCGCGCAACACCCGCGTATCCGATCGTGAAAAGCTGTCGAAGCACCGTGTGGTCTCGAGGACGCTGAAGAGGGCGGACTGGGGGCGTGTGGGTTTGCAGACTCGGTGGCAGCAGGAAGAGAACGCTGTGGCCGATGGAGAACTGGTCATGTCAATAGGCGCATGGGGTGTCGTGCGGCAGTTGTTGCGACAACAGAGCCTGGAGAGCCGGCGAAGGCGGGAGCCGCTCAGGTAGCGTGGAATAAGCAGGATGAGGATGGCCAATGACGTGGCGATGTTATCGCTTAGTCAGGCGGGCGATTCGTGGGGCGATTGGGCTTGGCCTCATCGAGGCGACGGGGATTCACGAGACACAAAGCAGCGGCGGCCACCAAGGTGCTCAAATCCCCGAGCTGCCAGCCCCGTTCTCCTCTAGCGCTCGCCCTGCCCGCTCCCCTCCGTCATCTGCGTCTTCGCCTCCAGGCCCTGCGACCCGCCCTCGCTGCTGCGCAATCCCCATCGCATCGCAGGAAAAAAGAGAGCCGCACGCGCCAAGGCTCGAGGGGCAACCATGGCGCTCGACAACGACACCCGCGGCTGGATCATGACCGCCATGAGCGGCATAGGTGAGCTCCATGCGCGTCTGCCCGTCCGAGCCCGCGACTAACTAGGCCTTTCTGTGGATAACAGCATGTGTGCTCGGAGGTAAGTCCCGAATCGCTGCAGCTGCCCGGCCCGCCCAGTGCTGATTCATACACGCAGCCTCCGTCATCTGCATCGACATCATCGTCAGATTGTTCCCCGGCAAGAAGACCTTCAGGATCCAGGACAGCAACGTCTTCCTGTCGGCTTCGCTGAGCCTGAGCTTCGGCGTCATGGTGAGTGATTTTTTCCACCGCGTGCGTGACATCGTGCTGAACCGGCCCGAAGCTGTTTTCGTCGCTGTACAGCATGCTCCCGTCCGCCAAGAACTCGCTCCAGAAAGGCGGCCACTCACCAAAGGCCGCCGCGTGGATTTTGATTGCCTGCTTCCTTGGAGGCGTGATTGGCATCCAGCTGGTCTCGCGGGTCATCCACCAGTTCATGCCTTCTCACATCGTCGACTGTGACCACACGCATGGCGACGAGGAGTCGGCTAAGCAAGACCACGATTTCGACAAGACCACTGGCTCTGGTAGCCATGAGCACGAGAACGGCCTTCCAAAGTACCAAGGCCAACAGCACCTTGGCGTACCCAACAGCGGCGCTGGCAGCCTTGACGCCTCCGCGCACAGCGACATGTTCAACAGCACCGAATCCTTCCATCCGCCAAAGAATTATCCCCCGGCGCGGAGGCCGTCTTTCCCAGCGCAGTTGGTGCACAAGGCTTCTCAGATTATGACGAAAACGAAGGCTCAATGCGACGAGATTGGTCCTTGCCACGGCTATACTGATCCGTGTGGCTCAGAGTGTTTCAAGATCATCCAGGCCAGAGGTGGCACCAGAGCCCCCGTCCACACATGGCCTCGCCAACCTGGCATGTCCAGAAGTGTAACCACGCCCCATAACTCGACAGCGCCGACCTCGAACGCGGTGCTATCCGAGCGCCAGCCTCTACTATCTCACAGATCGGAGCACGCTGATGGAGACTACCGAACCCTTTCGCCGGCTGCTGCTCAAGGAAACGCCAATGGCTCCTCAAAGCCTCGGAGCACCCGCTCGACGTACTCAACATACTCGGCCCATGATCATCACGACGACCACCACGACCATCACGACCATCATGACCACCATGGCCATGAAGATCATGACCATTCTCACCACAATCATGCGGAGCAAAGCCATCACCACCACCATGTCCCCACCAACGCTTTCATGTCCATCGGCCTCCAAACATCCCTTGCTATTGCCCTGCATAAACTTCCTGAGGGGTTCATCACCTACGCTACTAACCACGCAAACCCTCAACTTGGGTTCGCCGTTTTTCTAGCTCTCTTCATCCACAACATCACTGAGGGTTTCGCCATGGCTCTTCCCTTGTATCTCGCAATCAACAGCAGATGGAAGGCCATGGTAATCAGCAGCATTCTGGGTGGAGCGAGTCAGCCTTTGGGTGCTGGTGTAGCAGCACTGTGGTTCAGGATCGCTGGACGGACAGGCATCGGTGAGCCTGGTGAGTCCGTGTATGGAGGAATGTTTGCCGTTACTGGTAAGTGCCTACACCTCAACTCGTGTCTTTTGTTTATGGCTAACGTTTTCAAGCTGGCGTGATGACCTCTGTAGCATTACAACTTTTCCAAGAGAGTATGGGCCTGACGCATAGTCGGAGTCTCTGCATGACCTTTGCATTTGTTGGTATGGGAATTTTGGGAATCAGTTCTGCTTTGACGGCATAAGTTGCGGCTTTTACGACATTTGATTGCGGACCTGGCGTACACGTAGGTTGGTGATTTGGCTTCATCTCGGTTGGCAGAATTTGAGCTCGGTAGATTTTGCAAATCATAACTGGCATCGCTGCGTAGGCAGTACTGAATTATTGGCCTTTTGCATATCTTTTCTTTTGATATCGTTCCAAGATGTGCCTACTGTCTGATGTTATGCCATACTCGCCGTACCCCAGGAATGATACATTCCATCATCAGCATCACGTCCACCCATAGTCCCCCTGGCCTCTTCACCCTTTTTCACACAAAGATTGCTGAGCTAATACTTTGGTATTCCTGGATTAATTGCTAAAGCATGTAAGTAGACCGCCCTGACCTTTCTCGACGGCTCGATGACCACCCAGCGCGAGCCTTGTGCCGTCCAAAATATATACCACGCTCGTACGGTCCCTTCACCCTGGGCATGAATATCAAGAGATCATATGCCCCTCTATGATTGGTTCTTTGTCCATGATGTTTCACAGTAATCAAATACCCATCAGGTTTTCGATGCTATACTTACGAGGTATTTCTCCTCCCCCCCCCTCCTCCTCCTCCTCCTCCTCCTCCTCCTCCTCCTCTTCCCGCCTTCGGTTTACTTTGACGGCACTGGCAGATGGCTCAGGTTATTTGGAGGAGGTGACAGTGTCTTTTGTGCTTGAAAAGGTGCGGTTGGGTTTGCGGGTAGTTTGGTCGGGCACGGGAACGGGGGATAACCGAGAGCAGTGTGATGATGGGTTGGTTCGATGGTTGATAGACTGTGGGCCGGTTGCCAGGATGGTGCGCATGGGCCGATGACCTGACTGGCAGCGGTGATCGGGAAGGGCTGTGGAGGGAGTTCGTTATCGAAGCTAAGTTGCAAGCTATCGTTCATGTCTTCAACAGCGCTTCGAGACGCTCAGACTGGATGTTCCGACATACAGACCATCCAGACCTGTGTCTTTTGCAATTGAGGGTGACACTTTCCCCGAATCTGCTCCGGACAGATACTCGCAACATGCACTGACTGATGCCAGCTTCACTTTCAAGCCTTGATTTTGCCCATCATCGACTTCAGGCATTACTGCTGGGCGGCATTTTTGCCTCATATCTTTGAGGTTCAACAACCCCGTCATAATTGGGAAGTGAGCGTTTCTATATTTTCATATTCAGGCTTCAAGGGGGATGGCGCATCCAATAAATACCGTTCCTTTAACTTTGTCTCAGCACTAAAAGTCATATCTCGGTGTGGCATTGAGACGTCGGGAGAAGGACGCCCAAATGTTGTAGAATTCTGAGAGCTCGAGGATAGAGGGCTGGTCATCAATATCATGAGAGTGCATATTGGAGAGAGTGGTGCGTGCTTGATGTCTGAATTGAATTTTGATGCTCGTGGTGATATGACAGCCCTGCAAAGAGTCTGACTTAAGACCTTGAAGGCGCAGCCCCGCTGCATTTCTACTAGTGTGTTCAAGTGTATGGCCCAGCGTGCCATACACGCGTCCAAAACACTGGACACATGCCTCACGAGAAATACGGCAACGTACTGACCTCCCCTTGGAGCAGGGATGGATGGAATTCTGGAGGGTTTCTACTCGGGCCTATAAAAAAAAAAGGAAGGGGGGCAGTTGTCAGAGGTCAGAATGTGATGAAGGGAGTGTTGATGGTGTGAGGGCCTCAACCTTGAATTTCAGGGGTATCAGGAACACAGTCACTTGGTGGAGAAACATGCGGGAGCACGCGAGCTCCGAAGCAAGGACCAGCTTCAAAGGGTTATCCTCCTTTATCTCAAACCAATTCTGCAGCTCGAAAGACAGTGAGCCACCAGACCAAAGTGCATAATCTGGGAAGAAGCTGACTGTCCTCTTCCGAAGCGTGGAGTAGACATCTCTCTTATCACAACCCAACATGAAAGGACAAAATACCTCTTAGCAATTCACAAGACATCTCTTCCTCTCCGTCAAGGCCCCGATACTTTCCATCATTAGCACCCGTAGATGGCACTAAGCATCCTTCACCCCTCTCACTGCGACTATCGCACCATATATCGGTATCGGAAGTGTGACAGAGCTCCGATCCAGAAGAGATCAAACCACACAGTTCGTTGTCATCGAACCGAAGCCGGACCACAGCCGAAAGCAGTACTCGCAGAGATTTCCATCACTCAGGAGAGCTATCTTGTAAAGCGTACGTTTCAGCTCCACTAATTGATGAGAAGGGTATGAATTTTCAAACTTGCTATGCCGTTAATGGCTGGCTCATGGAAAGTAACACCGCAGGTGAGTATTGGAGACTTTTGTAGGGAGGTAGGCGGGTGATTTGGGGGTGCATACGAGGTCAACGGGAGTGCACCCGGAATGAAGGTGCATGTGGAACTTTTCGAAAGCATTAGATTGAACGTGAATGGCAACATGCATGGTGTATCTCTTGATCAAGAGTTGAAAGGTGGCACGGGTGGAATTATAGTGTAGTATTTTGTGTAGATTATAGGATCTCCTCATCATCCTATGAATTTCCGTAGTAGTAGTTGTACTCACCTCAGTCTCTACAGTAATCTCTCTGACAGAGCAATGGTACTTATCACTTTCTCTGGTTGATAAGAAAAACTTCAGTGGCAATTTTCCTGCGCTGCCGCCGGATTGCTCCTCAAAGACACTAATCATTCTTGCACAGTGATGCTCATCGGACAGAGCCAATCACTGAGATGGGCACTCGTTTGAATAGGCTCTGCAGCTTCTTCAGCATGCCTTTACGGTTGCGATGAACGCCAGCTTCCGGTGGTGTGTGCCGTGCTGCTGTAAGCCAGTCAATGCTTGGCTCCAGGATACCTCTTCTGGCCGGGAAGGGAGTGCAGTTAGGGTTAGCCAAACTTCTGTCCTTCAACTACAGGTAGATCATCTAGGTGACGGCTAGCGCGGAAAACATGTGTGCCCTCATCCGATATCGAGTCATAGCTCGTCGTGAGTTGAAACGCTTATCCAGAATATTTTGACACACATGATAAAGCAAACTCTATCCGGACGAATGCTCCAATTCCTCATGCAGTTGTGCTTGTGGAGAGCAACCGGCGTGAGCCATCGGATCCAGCGGCCCTCTGTAGCACATGCAAGATGTTCAATGCCAGCAAGAATTCCGGTTTTCGTTAGCAAAGCCATCACCCCACCATTCCGTAACCTGTTTGCTGGCACCTCGGAGCAATTTCCACGGACGGACGTGTTCGGTTCCACAGTGCAGGTCGCCGGAGCTGGAAGACGTGGAGAACGCCTCTTGACAACTGTTGCTGCGTCGAGGATCGTCTGCGATGTCCATTGTTCTGCGCAGCCCGCCGAGCCAATGGGGGACAATGCCGAGGCTGCTGCATGCATGATGTGTTGCGCTGGTGTGGTGTTGAGTTGGCGATGCGCCGCGAGCGGGGAATGGCAAGCGAGTCAAGAAGTCTGCGTTGTACCCACAAAACCGCAGCCCTGCGGGTGAGGGCTTGCGGAAGGAAAAAGAAAAGAAAAGAGAGGATCCTGCGGAGCCGTGAGAGAACAGTCAAGAGAAAGACAGGCCCACGAAAGCTCCATTGGCCAAAAAATCAAGTTGTGCTTGTAGTCCCACTGGGCTAAGTCACTGTTAGACACGACTCTCTTCCTCACGGCCGGCGGCAGAAGACTTACGATCGAACCCAGGACCTTTCGCGCTCCAAGAAGTCTCGCAGGCGGAGAGATTGCTGTGAAGCGAACGCTGGGCGGGATTAGAATGCGGTACGGGCACCGGCGAGCAGCGAGATGACTTACTCATACCACTAGACCATAGGACTGGCTGATGAGGTAAGCAGCGGGTGGAAGCCGATATGATTCTGGATCTGCACGGCAAGATGAGGACCAAGACGAGGCGCAGAAATTCGAGCGGTGCATTAATGAGCATGCAGTGTGGAAACGCAGTGGAGCATCGATTTGGCGGGTGGGCCCCCTGTCGACAAGAGTGTCTGTGGCAGATTGACAAGAGGCCGTATCAACCTTCCGGCACGGATGGGCTTGCAGCTGGAGGTGGCTGCCGGCCGCAAGTAGGGCATTGAATGGTTAAATGGCGGGAATCTAGGCCAAAGCAGCGGTTGTAGCCACCGGTGTCATCTAGCATGTCCTCATATTGCTTAGTGATTGGCTTGTTTGAGACTGATCCGGCGGGATGGTTGATTATTGCAAGCAAATTTCCAGTAAATTGTGAAGTCCAAGCTCCGCTCCCGCCTTGCGCAAACAGGACAGGCGGATTTCCCATGCCGCGGCCACTGCAGCGTCTCACCGGTTTGCAATTTGCATAGGGAGAGAGGGGCGTGCTGACATCTGGTCGGTGTGCTGAGGCAGCTGGCTCACGCGGATTTGCAATAACGGGGGAGCGTTAACGGGCTCGGGTATGATGGTGAAACAGGCGACTGCGAACGCGACTGTGGTACCGACAAGTTCACGAGCGCGCGATGGGTGGGGAAGACAAGAAACCGGCCATGCGACAGGAGTTGAAATGCAGTCGTGCGAGTGACGACACGAGGAGCCAGGTGCTGTCGCAACGGGCTTGGCTTGCACGACGGCGCCCTCGGTTCAGATTGGTGGACGGGTTTCGCACTACCCATGGCATGGAGTGAGAGCCGCAGAGAACGACGGAAACTCGGGTTCACTGGCAGAGCTATCCGAGGAGTCTCTTCGCTACCGCTTGCGCGTGTCCTCAGTTCTTTGAAGCAGCCGTGCCTTGGATGAGAAGTGCGCGTCGGCGGGCGAGAGGTTGCGGCAGTTTCCCTCGACGACGGAGGAGAAAGAGACGCGAGAAGGAAGCGCCGCGATGTTCAGCCGCAAGCCCGCCTGCACTCATCGCAATGGCGGAATGCTGCGTGTTGATGGAGAGGCGAGCTGAGTTGCCGGGGAGGCGAGCGTGGAACGAGCCCCGCGGCTCCGAGGTCGGAGTCGGCGGCTCGCAAGCTCCAGCGCTAAGCCAGCCAGGGCACGCAGAATAATTATCTCCAGCTTCATTCGCTGAGTCACATCCCGACCCGCGAAATTTCTTGGAGGCTCAATCGACTCATCTCGAGGTTTTGCTGGAGGAGCTCCTCACAGCACCATCGCCATGCTTCTTCCTAGGATAGCCCAGGTGCCCATGCGGCCGGCAATGCGCGCCAGGACGCAGTGGCGCACGGTGTGAGTGCCCATGAGCCACAGCTTCAATTGCCAGCCATTGACCATCATATGACAGGAGGGCGCTCTCCTCGACCGCCGCCCGCCGCAGCGATGAAGGCCTCAACAAGGTCAGCCGTGCCATCACCCAGCCCAAGTCGCAGGGCGCCTCGCAAGCCATGCTCTACGCCACCGGCCTGAAGGAGGAGGACATGAACAAGGCCCAGGTCGGCATCTCGTCCGTCTGGTACTCCGGCAACCCGTGCAACATGCACCTGCTCGAGCTCAACAACAAGATCAAGGAGGGCGTCCAGCGTGCCGGCCTTGTTGGCATGCAGTTCAATACAATTGGTGTCAGTGACGGAATTTCCATGGGCACAAAGGGCATGAGGTATTCGCTCCAGTCGAGAGACCTGATCGCCGACTCCATTGAGACCGTTATGAACGGCCAGTGGTACGACGCGAACATCTCCATTCCTGGCTGCGACAAGAACATGCCTGGTGTCATGATGGCCATGGGCCGTGTCAACCGCCCTTCCCTCATGGTCTACGGCGGCACCATCGAGCCTGGCTGCGGCAAGATGCCCTCGAACCCCAAGCTGGACATTGTCTCTGCTTTCCAGGCTTATGGTCAATTCATCACCGGCGAGATTAAGGAGGAGGAGCGCTTCGACATCATCAGGCACGCTTGCCCCGGCGGTGGTGCCTGCGGTGGCATGTATACCGCAAACACCATGGCCAGCGCTATTGAAATCATGGGCATGACTCTGCCTGGATCCTCCACCAACCCTGCCGAGTCCCAGGCCAAGCGTCTGGAGTGCCTGGCTGCTGGTGGCGCCATTAAGAACCTTCTCAAGCTGGACCTCCGCCCTCGTGATATCATGACTCGGCAAGCTTTCGAGAACGCCATGGTTCTCATCACCATCACCGGTGGCTCTACCAACGCTGTCCTTCACTTGATCGCCATTGCCGACTCCTTGGGCATGAAGCTCACCATCGACGACTTCCAGGCTGTGAGCGACCGCACTCCTTTCCTCGCGGACCTCAAGCCTTCCGGCAAGTACGTAATGGCCGACCTGTTCGACATTGGTGGCACTCCTTCTCTGATCAAGTTCCTGATCGGCGAGGGTCTCGTCGACGGTTCCCAAATGACGGTTACGGGCAAGACGCTGAAGCAGAACGTGGAGAACGCACCGTCCTTCCCCAAGGATCAGCAGATCATCCGTCCCCTGAGCAACCCCATCAAACCGACTGGTCACCTGCAGATTCTGCGTGGCAGTCTCGCTCCCGGCGGTTGCGTTGGTAAGATTACTGGCAAGGAGGGTCTGCGGTTCGTCGGCAAGGCCAAGTGCTACGACGCCGAGGACGACTTCATCACTGCGCTCGAGAAGGGCGAGATCAAGAAGGGCGAGAAGACGGTGGTGGTTATCCGATACGAGGGTCCTAAGGGCGGTCCGGGCATGCCGGAAATGCTGAAGCCTAGCTCTGCCATTATGGGGGCGGGCTTGGGCCAGGACGTCGCCCTCATCACGGACGGCCGCTTCAGCGGTGGCTCCCACGGATTCCTGATCGGCCACATTGTGCCAGAGGCGCAGGTGGGTGGCCCCATTGGCCTGGTGCAGAACGGCGACGAGATTTCCATCGACGCCGAGACGAACGAGATGAACCTGCACGTCAGCGAGGAGGAGCTGGCGAAGCGGAAGGCGGCCTGGGTGGCGCCGCCGCTCAAGTACAACAAGGGCGTGCTGTCCAAGTACTCGAAGCTGGTGAAGGACGCCAGCCAGGGGTGCATCACGGACGCGGAGGACGTGCCCGTTATTGTCTAAGGAAAAAAAGCGATCCTGCGTAAGCAAAGGCTGGTGGTCTGGGGATTCTGCACTACGTAGGCGTTCGGGCGGGAATATTAAGCGGCGGGTCTTTTTTGCAGCTTTGGGACACGATGCACTCGTACGCCGGCGCGTACCTGGCTGAAAGGCAGCCCGGGTACCTGGAAATGAACGATTGGTCCACAGTTCGATCTCTCGGCGTGGCAATAGCCGAAGGCTCGCGAGTCTATCTGGGCAGCCTGGCAGCGTGTGCGTCGCGCGCAGTGTGGCCCGCAAGCGTAGCTTATCGCCCTCGCGTGGTCGCACCGTCGCGCCCGTCGCCGCTGGGAGCTGGCCGACTGGCGCGCGCATTCAGGAGTTTTGATGACGGGCTGCACGACCCCTGCTGCGAGTCGGCAGATTGCCCAGATGCAGGCGCATGGCGCCGGCTCGCAGTGTGACGCTTTCGGGCGCGCGGCCGGCCATTGGCTTCGTGCCGCCCAGGCCTAAAATAACCGCCGCCGCCAACGCTGATCAGCCTCTGGCCGTGCTGCACGACGCCGCGACGATCACAGCGCGTCCTGACTCTGCGTGGAGCGCGCAGGTCTGGCAGCGCAGGCGCAACGGCGCGCGCGCTGCGGTGAGGCGGAGGCCCGCGGAAACGGCGCTGGGCGTGGTGTTGGAGAGCGCGCGCGCTGCGTCGGCTGCGTGCTGGCCGACTCGTGTGCCGGCAGCGGCCTGTTTGGCGGCCGGGGCGCGCTCATTGGCTTGGGGCGATCCAATAGTTGGCCGGAGTGCATGGCCGTTCCTCGTCGCTCAATTCACAAGCTCCCCGGGCCCGCAACTTACCAGATGCCAGCGCCCGCTGCTTGTGCCCGCCCTGATTGCTGCGCACCTCACTTCCGCAGAGCGGCCGCTCCCAGAGCCTAGAACCTCGAAGCGGCAGTCGCCCCGACCGGCCGCCCGTCGCCCACGCTCGTCAGTCAGCCTCTCGCCCTGCCCTGCACTCCGGCTGCTGCACACTCCCCTACCTTACCGCACCTAGCTGCCACCACCGTGCTGCCCTCGCTCCTCACCTTCCGCAGAGTGCTCCAACGCGTTTCGTCATCGCACGCTGCCCGCCCAGGCCCGCTGGAAGACCCAGCCGCCCGTGACTGGCTGCGACTCTCATTTCGGTTAGCGAGCGATTCACGGAGTATCCCAGCCTCCCAACCCATCGTCGCCCGCGCAGCGACTGCCATCACTCTCCCTCCGGCTCCCCTCGACGCTCAAGAACGCGATCCTGCTCAACCGCCCGCCCGAAGCTGCAGCGCTGGACAGCACCCGCAGCGCGCGCGCAGACAAGCTGCCCCCGTCCACCCTCTCGACCGAAACGCCCACCGCTCCGCCCGGGTTGCTGCTTTTGGAAGCCTCATAACTCCACAACCACGCCCGAACGCGCCAAAGCAAGGAGAGCGCCATCTGCATTCCCTGCTCCGCCGCCGAGTTTGAGATCCTCGAGAGCCTCTCGAGGCATTCGTTGCCCCACATGAGCCAAGAGGCTGTGCGGTCGTCCGCAGATCCGTCGACTGCTGTGCAGAAGCCGGCGGCGAACGACAATGGCGAGGCGGTAGCGCCGCAGTCCAACGGCAACAGTAAGCCCCTTCGCCCTCTCCATCCCGACGCCCTCTGCCTTGCCTCGCGACGACATGCTAACCCCCGCCGCAGCCACCTCAGGCGCCGCCCCTACCTCTTCGTCAGACAACGCTGCTGGATCAACGTCGGAACAAGCCACCGGTGCGGAAGCCAAGCCCGCGAGGAAACCCTCTTTCCTCAACGTGCCACACCATGGTTCGCAAACTGGCGAGGAGGCGACGGCGAGCGGTTCTGGGCTGAGTGGAGCCACCGTAAGCGATGGAGCTGAGAGCGTGGGACGGGGCTCGAAGCGCAGCTTCTTGGGCAAGCGGCGTGCTGGGAGCACTGCGAGCAGCAAGCGCTCCCAAAAGGCGCGTGCCGCGACAAGCGAGAAGGCTCCTGAGAATGCGCAAGCAGTTGGCGCGGCCGGTCCTGCCACTCAGGTCCAGCCCAAGAAGAAGAGCGGTGTTTCGAGGATTTTGCTCATTCTCAACTGCTGTGGTGTGCCGGAGAAGGGTAATGTGGTTGGACAAGAGGAGTCGCCCGAGGCGCCCAAGAAGGCTACGAAACTACGCTCGGTCCGCAAGCAATCCGCGCCGGCTACCCCAGCGAAGCACAAGGACGTGAGCGCGGCGGAGTCTAGCACTGCCGACTCGAAGGAACCGATCGAAGAGAAGGCTGGCAAGTCCACGGAGGCAGGAGATAGGCTTGCGAAGGACTTTGAGAAGCAGCAGCCATTGTCAGGGGATGCGCAGGCCGACAAGCCCATCCCGGAACCCCCATCAGCTTCAGCTCAAGAGAAGAGGTCTTTGGATCAACCGCTTCCTCCTATCCCTCAGCCTGACCGCCTGGATACCTCCGCTGCTGCCGAAGACGGCCCCCAAGTCAATGTGCAAGCCCCTACTCCGGTCGTTCCCTCGGAAGAACAAGCGATTGCCGACAGAACCCCCGAGCAGCAGGCGAGGGATGCAGATATCGAGATGACCGACGCAGGCCCATCGATACCGATTGCCGCGAACGAGGTTTCGATGTCGGAAGACGCAAGCGGACAGGCTGTGCAGCAGAGGGAGCAAGGCCCGACAAAGATTGACCTGCCGCCCCCTCCGCCGCTTGTTGATCGTCAGGCTCAGACTTCGCCTCCTTCTGGATCCACCCCCCAGAGCCAGGACAGCTCTCTGGCCGTTACTCCTGCAGAGCCGCCGCAGAAGTGGCTTCTGCCACCTATCAAGCCCGAGTTCAAGGGGAAGAAGTGCTTAGTTCTGGACTTGGACGAGACCCTGGTCCACAGCAGCTTTAAGGTAAGCTGGCTACTCCTTTTTTGCTGCGCCGCAACCACTAATTTGAGGTAGATCTTGCATCAAGCCGACTTCACGATCCCCGTCGAAATCGAGGGGCAATATCACAACGTTTATGTCATTAAGCGGCCCGGTGTCGATGCCTTCATGAAGCGTGTGGGCGAGCTGTACGAGGTTGTTGTCTTCACGGCTTCGGTCTCAAAGGTGAGTCTGTGCACTTTCCCCCGAGCCCCACCCTCCTGACGCATTGTAGTATGGCGACCCGCTCCTCGACCAGCTTGATATCCACGGCGTTGTCCACCACCGTCTATTCAGAGAGAGCTGCTACAACCACCAAGGCAACTATGTGAAGGCGAGTATCTTGCTACAGCCCGCCGGGAATCGCATATTGACTTATTCTAGGACCTTTCTCAAGTCGGACGCGACCTCAAGGAGACGATCATCATTGACAACTCGCCGACCTCATACATTTTCCATCCGCAACACGCCGTCCCCATCAGCAGTTGGTTTTCGGATGCGCACGATAATGAACTCCTGGATCTCATCCCAGTGCTCGAGGACCTCGCTGGCCAACAAGTCAGCGATGTCAGCTTAGTGCTGGATGTGGCCTTGTGAGTTATATAGATCTGTTCAGCATCAGATGCTACTTAAAAGTGGCATAGGAACCCCCAAGCAGGCAAATGGTACGAATCCTGGGCGAAGTCCCGGCGCGCAAGGAACACGACACGCTGGGTGAAGGACCTGATTCTGGAGGACCTGCCCACCTTGGAGGAGCTTCCTTAGGCCCTGCATCCAATGTCGCTTTCCGTGTCCTCGGCAGTGACCTCAGCGCCGCCGTGGCGTCCACCCTCCCCATCACCCCACCGATACACCTTCTGGTGCACCTTATATGGACGCACCGGCGCTTAGACTTGTACTGTTTAATCCCTGTAATCTGCATGACAGGAGAACGGCATTGGTTCCTGGAGAACGAGTTTTACACCTTCCACATCCCGGCCCGACTTCATAGCGGCCTGCCCAGCAACCAGCTCCGCGGACACCTGTCGATACAGAACGGCCATCTGACCACGGGCATAAAAGTTTGGAGGGACGGCACAGAGCAAAATGGGCGTTTTTGATTTCTTTTCTGCTTCATCTTCCTTCCGCCTTCGCGTTGTTGCTGTCCTCGGACGGACGTTGCATAAACTGTTTTTTCTTTTCCTTTGGCTAGCATTGCGGAGCATTGACATTGGCAGACGCGCACCCTTTCTTCTTTTCTTCTCCCCTCTTCTTCCCCCGGAGTCTTCTACGGAAGCACGGGCGTTTGGTCTTCACCACACATTTTCAACTTCCTCCAAGCGAGAGAGAGAGATAGCTCCTCACCCAACTGTCACCACTTTCCTTTGTTGCTCTCTTTCCTTCCTCTTGCAACACCTTCCACCCACACTGCTTTTCTTTTGCGTTTCTCGGCCCTGCCCTCGCGTTTTCCCTTCTTTTTTGTTTTCTTCCACCTTTGATACCACAGGCTGTGTTGGCTTACTTGAGCGCTGCGAAACCACCACACCATCCGAAATCATAAAAAAGCTTCTTTCCTGTTTTGTTTTGCGGCAGAAGACGTGCGAACGGAGAAAAAGAAGAGAGTTGTAGTAATGCAGCATGTCGAACTGGCGCACGTACAAGAGCTGAGAACAAGCGACCATGATGACAGCAAGACAGGTGGAGGTGCGATGTAGTAGCTGCTGGGACGAGCGGAACAATTACATATACACACGACGGAGTCCGCATTGTAGGAGCGGAAGGGAGGTTCAAGTAGCAGCTACTATTATTCCCGCTTGATGCGAAGAACAAAGAAACATCTCGCTACCACGAGTTCGATCTGCAGTTGTTATGCTTTTAGGGTTCGCTGCGAGATCTGCACAGGTGGTGAAACTGAAACAGTCCAAAATATACATGCTGTGAAACGGCGAGCTTGCATGGGGACTAGCGAGCAGGGAGCGGGCCGCGGAGGCGAGACATTCGGATGGGGGGAGGCGGCGGGGGCGGGAGGGGGAAAAGAAGCTCTCGTGATGTGGCAGCGGTGTACCTCACGGGTGGTGGTTGGTTGCATGGAGCTGGTGGAAACTCACCCTGGCACGGCACTTGTCGCGGCCAACGTCATAATTCCCGTCCTGGGGCGGCGGACACGAGCATAAAAAGCTACTGATCGCTTTTCTGCCGCCAGCCCTACCAACGCGTGCGCGTGCGCGATTCTTGGGAGCTGCCTTGCTTGCCCGCAACATCCAACCACCGATCGCCCTCCTCCTCCCGCACATGGCCTCGTCGCTTCTCCTCTCCCTCCTGCCTACAACAACTGCACCGGCGCCCAGCTCCAGCACAACGCCCGCATAGCTGCCTTCCCGTCCGCCGCCGCACCCTCGCCCGCCATGACCGACGACACCCCGCCGTCCGCGCCCGCCGCCGACGCCGTCACCACCAGCCCCGACCCCGCCACCGCCGACGCCCACAACCACAACGCCGCCGACGGAGGAGCGCAGCACCCGCACGCGACGGTCGTGGACAACCACGAGGAGGAGACGGCGGCGCACCACCACAGCCACAGCTCGCCCCGCAGCAAGAGCGGCTGGGACGGCAAGCTGCGCGTCGACCGCAAGCCCGTCATCGTCAACCCGGAGGCGCTGTCGGACCCGGAGTACTCGGACGAGGACGCGCCGCCGGTGGAGCAGATCGAGGCGGACGAAGGTGGGTTTTTTTCACATTCTGGGGGAGAGTTGCTTGAGGGATGGGTGGGGCTGACGCGTGGGGTGTGACGGCGTAGATTTGTTGGAGGATTACGAGGAGGATGTCGATGTGAGTTCTCCGTCCGATGCTGGGGGAAGGGAGGTTTCGTGGAGGGCGGAGGGCTGACGGGTTGTGCCACCACGCAGCAAATCGACCTCATCCACTGTCGCGTAACGTCGATCCCGGCGCTGAGGCTGGAGCGCTTCAAGCAGCTCGAGGTACGTTTTGGGGAGGCATTGCGGTCCGCGGGGCCCTGTCTTGGGTGGGATGCTGATCTGGGTTGTTTCAGCGCCTCTCTCTACGCCAGAACGCCATCGCTACCATCGAGTTCCCCGAATCCTTGGGCGCGACCCTGACGGAGCTGGACCTCTACGATAACATGATTGCGCATATCAAGGGCCTCGACCAGTTCACGGGATTGGATAATCTGGACTTGAGCTTTAACAAGATCAAGCACATCAAGCGCTTGAATCACATGAAGAAGCTGAAGGATCTATACTTTGTGCAGAATAAGATTTCGGCGATTGAAAATCTGGAGGGTTTGACGGAGCTGAGAAATCTGGAGCTCGGCGCGAACAGGATAAGGGTATGTGGTGTCTTGCGTTGGGGCGGACGGGAGACTGATACTGTTGGTAGAGCATTGAGAACCTCGAGACGCTTACGGGGCTCGAAGAGTTGTGGCTGGGAAAGAACAAGATCACCGAGATCAAGGTTTGCCATAATTCCAATCCCTCCTCACTCAGACGTGACTGATACCCGGCGCCACAGGGCCTCGACACTCTTTCGAACCTCAAGATTCTCTCCATCCAATCCAACCGCCTCACCTCCATCACCGGCCTCTCCAAACTCGTCAATCTCGAAGAACTCCACATCTCCCACAACGCCCTCACGTCCACCGACGGCCTCGAGAACAACGCCAACCTCCGCGTCATTGACATAACCGGCAACCCGATCGAGAATCTGACGAACCTTAGTGCGCTCGTCAACTTGGAAGAGTTCTGGGCCAGCTACTGCAAGCTGGCGGACTTTACGGAGGTGGAGCGCGAGCTGCGCGACAAGGAGCAACTGGAGACGGTGTACTTTGAGGGCAACCCGCTGCAGACGCGGCAGCCGGCGCTGTACAGGAACAAGGTGCGGCTGGCGCTGCCGCAGGTCAAGCAGATCGATGCGAGTAAGTTCTCGGCTGTCAACTCGAAGAAGGAGAGGGGTGGTGTGAGGAGTTTGGCGTTTCTGTGATAAGCACGATCTTCTAACGGGGTGCGCGCTTTCCTGCGCGGAAACAGCTTTCGTGAAGGTGTGATGATGCTTCATGCATTCTCTGCGTGCGCGCATATACGTTTACGACCGACCGACCGAGCGATATCATCCACAGAACCGGGACGAGCGATCGACGGATGGGGGGGACTTCATGCGGAGGGAGGACTAAGGAGGGTTTTCGCTAGGTAGCTGGGTAGGTTTTTTTTTCATTGGGGCTTTCTTTCCGTTTTCTGAAATGCATCGATGGGCGTTCTCATTTCTGCTTTTACAATGGCTTGGATGGATATGGGGGAAGAGTGGACGGGCGTTGCTCTTGCGCAGCGTGGCTCGGGAGATATGGAAAGGGATGGAGAGTCGGCTGGCTGATTGCATGGATCGATGGCATTACGAGGCGCACGGCCAAGACAGAAGAAAGATGAAAGAAAAAGATGTATTTGCATGTCAAGGTGTTTGATGCTTTTTCTTGCGTTATGGGTGCGGTTGCGGAGGAATGGATTGAGGGCGTGAAGCCCGGGAAATGGCAGGTACATAAGGGTGTTACTAATAGTACAGCCTTATTTCTGTCATTACTGCTTACTCGGTGATAGAACGATTGATCTGCATTGCCCTGTATATCTTTCTGAGCACCTGAGACTCTTGTCCTGATCGGTTTGTCATTTCCCCTCCCACTTCCCGGCGTTTACCTCGATGCTTCAACCACTCATTAAAATTACTACCCTGTGGTAAGGTTCACGAGAATATTCAGAATTTAACGAGTAACGGATGATAAGTACAGTATCTTCCTTCTTTCACGTCCATGTTAGTAGAATGTTGGCAAGAATGCACGTAAGTTTAAGGCGGGAGAAATTTGAGACGGCATAAGAAGTCCACCTTGAGGTTCAGAAGCCTGGATTGTTTCTTCAACTTTCATTGTTTCCCGAGAATGGAGAGCCGCAATCAGCCCTTACTGCTGCCCGGTTCGGCGGTGATTGATGGAGAGACGTAGGACGCTTTTTCTTGAACTGCCCCTCGAACTGTTCGTTTATCGAAGTGAAATGATACCGGCCAACATTACGTAGCTGATATAACCGGCTATGGAGAATCGGAGATGTTGCGGCCAACCATAAGATACTAAATGTCGAGCAGCACTGTTTCCGTGGAGTGAATTGGCTTCTGAGATCTGAGTGAGAGTGTCTCAGAGCAAGAGCACTGCGAGTGCTATCCGAAGCAACCATCCAACGGGCAAGACAGTGATCCTTTCGTACTTGTGTTCTACTTCATAGTACGCCCGTGGAATCTGCGAAGCTGGAACGGAAATAGCTCAAAGGGTGGTGTTTTAAGCGGTCGGCAAGCAAGGACAATGCTGGAAGCCGTGCCCTCGTGAATATTGCATGGTGATCAAATGGTGGAAACAGAGGCTCACCTCCAGATGATTCAGATCTTCTTCATTTGATTAGCTTTACTGGTATTACCCAGATCAACAGGACAATTCAAAAGAACACCTGATGCAGTTCCTTCCACTGATAGAAAGAGCCACTGGCGTCTTTGGTCTTGCGATCCTTCTACTAAGTCCTTCACTACAAGACCCTCACTTTTGAACCTATCTCCGTAGCGTTGAGATATACTGCTGCTCGCATTTAAGACTTGCTGGAAATCATGGGCATTCCAGTTCCTCCAGAGGCGCATGTTGTCCCAGAATCAGAACCACGAAAAGGTCTATTGCGAATGGTCCCTTTTGCGGAATCGATCCTGTGAGTATCTACTGATGACATATAAACGATAGCAGGAGCTTCATAACAGCAGCTCGTCCCGTATCCGTTTCTAGTTTCCAAATACTCAGCAAGGCTTACTTCGATGTCTTCCATAAAAAGCCTCCACCCATCTAGCCATATCCTCAATTGCGAGAGTAACACTGGGTCGGCATGCCTAGATTCGTTCATTTTCGATGGTGGTCCAGATATCTGTGCCGCCAAACACCCTACACGCCTAGTATCGACATTCGACAAGAGCCCCTGATGCTGCAGTTCACCATGACGGATCTGAAGGATTGCGGGCGTCACGCTTTCAAATATTCGCAGAGTGTAAACTTCACAAGGAAAACGGGAGAACGGAAGTACATTGTTTGTGTATGTTGTGGTGGCTCTCGTTTTCAAAAGTGGCCTGCAGAGCATGGGCGAGAACCGAAGAGATATTGAGACTATTCTTAAGGTAGAGGATCAATTCAAACCGAGCAAAAGTACTGAGCGGAGCAGCACATGACACGGCAACACAGCCAAGATCAAAAGGCAAGGAGTGAAATCATGCAGTTCTACACTGTAGAGTAGTAAACAATACCGGAATCCCCACTCCCTCCTCATATCCGCACAAAACCAGAACCCTTGAATGTCCCCTACCCCGCCACAACCTCTTCCAAGATCCCAACGAACATACAACCCCGACCCTATTTTTGCGTTCCATCTCCCCCAACTCCTCCCACCGTACCCACCTCAATCCTCATCACTCGACTTAGCTTCCTCAATCATCTCAAGTTCCTGCTTAATCATCTTTATTTCCTTCCCCAAGCCTTTCACCTCGACGCTCAACAGCGTGACCCGAACGCCGAGGTGGTTGAGCACGCAGCTCCGGGCATTCAGGTCCCCCCGCACGGTGCTCAGCTTCTCCTGTTCCATATGCATGATAATAGTGTGCTCCCGCAACCTCTTGTCCACGATGGCGAGGGTGCGGTTTGTTTGGTGGAGTTGGTAGGCGAAGTAGCCGATGGTGGCGGCGAGGCCGACGACGCTGACGGAGAGGTTGATGGAGTCGACGGCGGTGATGATCATGCGCGGCATCTTGAGTGGTTGGCTGTGGTTGTGGTGGTACTGGACGTGGTAGTGGTAGTGGTAGTTGTAGTGGCAATGGAGTGATTGTGGGCTGCGATCGCGGTCCTGGTCTTAGTCTTAGTCGTAGTGGTAGTGGTAGTGGTAGTCGTGCATGTAGCTTCTTGCGGCAGATTTCTCTGTGGCAGATGTGCTATCGATGATAACGTTGGCGGTAGTAGTGCTGCCGATGGAAGTCTCGGCATGTGGCCGTGGTGATGTCGTTTCTGCGGGCGATGCTGTGTTGACGATGATAGTACTGGAAATGTTGCTTGCATGGAGCCGAGAGAGAGAGGCGAAGTCTGGGTGAAGTCTGGTACTTGAGAAGAGCGAAGCAGCGCCTTCCAATGTACACCCGTCTCTTTCACCTTTTCCAAACGCAGCAGGCGGGAAATGGCGAGTGATTGGGCGGGCCAGGCTGCTGGCGAGAGCTTGAATGAGACCGAACTTTCCAAACAGCGTCTCATCTTCTGCGCCAAGTAGATTGAAGGCTCGTCCTCCGAGTTCTGGCATCTATCCAGTCCGCATGTCCACTTGGCTATGATGTTGGAGCTGGAGGAAGGCGCAGCGCGCTCTTTGCGGGAGAGATGGCAGGCAGCCGTAGAAATCGGGTGCGTCGCAAGGCAGGAAATCCAGAAGAGCTCAAATGAAATCTTTTCGAAGACCTCTATATATCTACTCGAATGGCGCCGCTTTGGTAATCATGAGAACCAACCCATCCCAAGAACGAAATATTTGTACAGAACAGCGAGCCAAATCCATCCTCGTATTCTGGCGCACCCGCCCACCAGGATAGAAATAGAAACGCTTTCGAGAGGGGAGTTTATCGCCGGTGTGAGACTCCATCGGAATGCATCCAGGACCCTAAAGACGACGTTATGAAGAATAGTGTGGGAAACCCGCTTATGACCATCGGAAACGACAAAAACTTTCTTGCTTGCGCGCGCACGCCGACGCGCCTGCTTCCATACAACATAGCATACACAGACATTGTTTCGGTCTGGCCACGGTTCGTGTGCTTTCGTCCTCGGATGGATGGGCTTAGAGGGAGAGAGGGAGGGAGGTATTATTGGAGAGTGGGTGGTGGCCAATCGGCGCAACTTTGTAGAATGACTTTTATTCGAAAACGACCTTTCTCACCATCTGGAAGCAGTCGTGTTAGCGGTGGTAGGCAGAATGGATTGGTTGGTACATACCGCCCAGGTTCCGGCTGCGCCAGCGACCAATGCGCTGGAAATAGCCATGGGCCTCAGGCCTCTCGTGCTTTTGAAGAGCGCGCCGCTCAGCGCACCAGCAACAATGCTGTTGGTTGAGTCGTGCTTGCCGCGGTAGTAGCCGATGGTGGAGTTAAAAATATTGTAAACCATGGCGACGATACCGGCGGAGTTGCCCAGGAAGGGACCGCGGCGCGTGACAGCGTTGAGGACGGCATTGAGGCGCAGACGCGGCTGCATCTGCGGCGTGGTCTTGTTGAGGCCCTCAGCAAGCCCCCAAGCACCGCCGAGCGACAGAGCGGTCAGGTAGGTGGTGCCGGTGCCGTAGCACAGGTCGTCGGACCAGCCGCGCGACGGCAGCGCCGAGCGCGCGCCGGGCAGATCTGACAGAGCGCCCTCCTCAAGCGTCAGGTAGTCCAGCGTGTCCTTGTCCAAGCCGGCCAGCGGGTGCAGCTGGGTGGCGTCGAAGGCGGTCGACGAGTTGAGGAACGACGAGACATCGGTGGCCGTCGAGGGGTCGAAGGCGGCGGGCTGGAACGAGTCGGTCTGGGTGTCTGATGCCGGTGGTGCGGTCGAGCCGGATGGGGTCGATGCCGACTTGCGGCCGGTCAGCGTGTCCCAGATGGTCATGGCGGCGGCGGAGGAGCTGGTGGTGATGGATGGCGCGGCGGATTGACGGGGTCACGGCGGGAGCGCGGACGTCGCGATGGCGGGCGGGATGCGGCGAGGCGGTGGGCGGGCGTGGACGGGCGTCTGGAGAGAGAGATGGAGCAGGGTCGCCGGCGCGAGCTGCGAGAATGTCGTCGTCGGCATCGGCGCCCCAAAATTATTTCATCGCGCGCCAAGCCCGCGCCTCCAGCTTGGACGGCAGGGATCGCAGCCCCAGCGCTGCGCCAATCCCGTGACTTCAAAATTTCCGTCCCTGCGCCTGCACTCTGTTCGTGGTGCCTCTTCTGCCCAGCCCTCTCGCCTGGCAGATCCGCCGCGCTGAGTCCGTCCAAGGGCACGGCCTGCCTCAGAACTCACATCGACCGCGCAGCCGGGAGCACTCGAGGCAGACGAGAAAAACCGTCTTCCCCGAGATTGCCCGATATGGCGGAAAGTGCGCCTCTCCAGGCCCCGGTCTCCATCGACTTCCTGCGCCGGTTGAGCAAGGACCTGGCCAGCTACGTTCCCGTTGACGGTGCTATCTCAGACGAGAGCATAAAGTAAGACAGTGATTGCCCTGCGCAACTCCCTCGCGGTTCGCATCCACTGCATGCCAGCCTACCACTGCGCCCAGCCATGCTGACTTGCCAACAGCAAGCTCTCTAACCTGCTGGACGCGCTTCTTGGGACAGCATCCATTCCGTACCTGCCGGCTTCTCACAAGGCTGGGGCTTGCAATCCGCTATGTTCTGTTCTGGAGAAATGTCAGGCCTCGCCGGACGAGAGGATCCGCTCACTGATCTTCTCCAAGAACATCTGGAAGGATCTCTTTGACACCTTCCTGGAGAGGTACGACAGTGCGAAGCCGAAGTCCATGAGACAGGTTCTTCTGATGCTGTGCTCCATTCTCCAGAAGAACAAGAGTCCCGCCGCTCAGGCTGTCAAGGATGAGTCTGTCATCCGGCTGTTTGACGTTCTGTTCCAAGAGGACGATACGTCCAGGGTCAAGCCTGCTCTCAGCGCTCTCTCCTACTTCATCCAAAAAGACGTCATCTCTGTTGACGATGTGATCGCCATGTTTGAGCAGTGGAGTACCAGCAAGCGAAGGTCGCTGCTCCTGTTCCCTGCACCACGAAACGTGGGCAAGACTTTCCTCTACGGCATTATGAAATGGGCCAACCACCAGGACACTACTTTCGGCGCTGGAAATGCCGTTTGCGTCATTCTGGAACGCGCTCGTCGACAACAGGCGAAGCAGCTGGCCAGTGACAATGCAGACTCACTGCCCATATGGGTGGAACCGCTGGAGAGCATTGTCCGAAGGAATCCTGACGCCATGCCGAACTTCAAGAGCCACGTATTTCCTGACATGTTCAAGCCGGTCCTTGCAGACTACCTCAGATTTTTAGAACATCTGAACCTTGATGACCACATCCGGTTAAAACCTAGTACGAAGGGTACGTCTAGGCCATCGGACGATTTGGAGGCATCTTTGCTCTTCACATCTCTACAGGTCGGAAAGGACATGGGCTTTGTCCAAGAAGTCGGTAAGTGCCCGCCATCCCTTGAACTGGACAGCAGTCGCTAACCCTGGAAGATCATCGCTTTTCCAAAAAGATCGAGATCCGCGATGGAGCCATGTTGATACCGGATAGACTCCTCGGAAGGCTTTTGGCACACGAACGGGCAGAGACTAGACTCGCAGCTCTATCCTTACTTACAACCTCAGCTGCAGTCACCAGACCTTTGACGCTCGGCACTTTCGTTGCTCTGAAGCGCAATCTGCCATATCTTCATGCGGATACGGATGCCAACTTCCGCGGTGAAGTTATGAGCCTGACTCTTTCACTGTTCGACCGTCTGAGGGGGTCTACTAGTGTGATGAGCAGGAACTTGGCAAAAGAACAGGCCGCCTCTGAAACCAGCCTATTCGAACTGTATCATGCTCATGTCGAATTCATTCAATGGTATCTGCGCTTTATCTCTTCAGAGCTTCATCCGACAGCAGCATACCAGAGACACATTTCTGCGCTGAAATCCTTGACTATCATCATGAAGTCCGGCTTGGATCCTTCAGTACCGCACCACTCACTATCGCGGACGGGCCAAGGAGAAATCAAATTCCCTTTCCAAATGAACATCCTCACGCCTCTCCTAGTTCGTGAGCTTTTTGATCTCATCATGGATCCCTTTGATGACGTCCGCCACGCGGCTGCATTCTTGCTCAAACTTGGGACGAACAAGACTTCCGATGCCCCTACGAAGGCACCAAAAGGACCAAAGGTGGCACCAGTGTTCTTGGGAAAGCCGGAAGATCCCACTACGCTTGTCGAGCATGCCTTCGCTGCTTTTCTGGATAGGTCAGAGAGGACAATGCTGCGCAGTGGCCGGGCTGATCATGCGGATGGAGTTGCTCGCGCTTACGACCTGCTTTTTGAAAGGAGGACGGAGCCTCTGAGCTCTGATTCTCCAGTGAACAATGTGCTAGCAGGATGGATGACGAGTCGTCGTGGCATTGTCGAGCATCTAATTTTTCTGCTGGATGAGACAATTGCTGCTGCAAGCAATAATCTTTCCGTTGCGGTTAATGCTTACCCCATGCATGGCACGTTGTCGGCTCTGAGGTATGTGCGAACCGATCTTCTTAGTTGGTAATTGAAGCTTATGGAAGGACAGATACATTGTCGATCAGCCTGCATTTTATGCTTCCATGGTTGGCATGGAACCCAACGAGCTGGAGCATTGGAAGGAGCTACACAACCGCATCCTCACCAGCCTGCGTTCAATTTGGGACTGCGTAAGGAATATCCTTTGCGTGGATGCTCCAGAGGGCCATGTACCAGAGGATATGGAAGAAGAGCCAGACCTGACAACTAAGGATATTCTAAGTTACTCTTGGAGAGGTCTTAAGGAGGCAAGGTGAGCTTTTTCTCAGTTTCGAACTCGAAGGCATAGCGCTGACTTTTCTCAAAGCACTCTGCTGCGCGTAATCGTTTCCAAGGCTCCTTTCGAGATGTCCAACGGAATTTCTGTTCTGGAGACCACCGAGTTTGAGAGCTTGGGCAAGCTCTGCTTCCTTCAATTGGCTGAGCTGCGTCACCGTGGTGCCTTCTCAACTGTCGCTCAGACTTTCGCGGCCTTCTGTCTCCGATGCAGTCGGTCACCAAATCCCGGGGTCAAGGGGCTTCTTGACCGCTGGTACGAGGTTAGTAATAACCAGTGGCACGACTTTTGTAATGATTGGAGTTAACCGTGTGGCAGGAAACCCTTCGTTGTATTCGGGACAAGGGTTCCATGATCACCCGTCGATCCGCCGGCTTGCCTTCCTTGATCACGGGTATTCTGACCGCAGCACCTGAGAGCGCACTATTCGAGAGGGTCATTAGTGATCTGAAAATTGAAGCCGTGCAAGAGGGACAGGACAGTAACATTGAGGGAAGCCATCTCCCTCAAGTTCACGCCTTGAATTGTTTGAAGGATGTCTTCACGAACACGAAGCTTGCGTTGGTCTCTGAGCCCCACTTGGCAGAAGGCCTGTCTTTGGCCGCGAGCAGGCTGGAATCCAAAGTGTGAGTATGAATGGGTTTCTGATTATCGAATGACACTGACACACATCTGACCAGCTGGGCTATTCGCAACTGTGGTCTGATGCTCTTCCGCGCCCTCATCGACCGCCTCCTTGGCAGCAGCACAACGCAAAACTGGAAGGAGACCGACCGCCTCAAGATTACGCGCCTGTCGTACGAGAAATACCCGAATCTGCTCGATATCATCGTCCAACTCTTGACGCCGAGACGACAAGGAGCGCAGCAGGAATTGACCAACACAGCTCTCGAGGGGGTCTTCCCAGCTTTCCAGATCCTTCAGAGAGCGCGTCCGCCGGCGGAGAGGAGACCGGAAATCCAACAGCTGGTGTTCAATCTGACGGCTAGCTCGCACTGGCATGTTAGAGATATGGCTGCGCGGACGCTGGCGGCTCTGTTGGGGTCGGAGGAACGTGTCGAATGGATTCTTGCGCTGGTAGAAATGCCGTTTGTGAGACAGAATACGCTGCACGGTACGCTCTCGACAGTAAAGTATCTCGTCAAGGAGATATGTGAGGCGAGTAAGAGTGGGCTGCAAGGTAAGGGGGCGAGTCTTGCGTATGCTGTTGGGTTTACAAGCTGACCGAATATAGACGACCTCGAATTGGTGGCTTTTGCACTGTCCGAACAGTTTGATCGCCTGTACAAACAGAATATTTGTCCGCTTACCAAGTCAGCTTACCTCGACATCATCAACATGATCCAGAGACATCATATTACCAGCGGAGACTGGCAGTGTATGTTACACACTACCCTTTTTACACGGTCAATCTCTGACAAGCATTAGCGTACTCCCCTCTCATTTGTGAAGCATTGGACGGCGAAGTTTTCGCGCACCTGATAAAAGAGGCTTCCCGTGTCCTGAAGCGCTTCCACGCAGATCAACAACAAGCCAATAGCGGTCGATCTGCTGGAGATGCCCTCTTGCGCAGGGCACTTTCGCTTTTCACTGTCCAGCATCTGACCCTCCGGACGTGCTCCTTCGGCACGCAACCACAACTTCAGATCGCCGTCGGGGAACACTTCCGGGACTTGACTGATCAAGATCCCGACACCTGCCGTATCATTTTGGAGTCTCTCGCATCGACCATCTCCCCGCTCGTCCTGAAAGCCGGGGATCCAGTACACGAGTGCGTAGACATACTGCTGGAGACCGCCGCCTCATCGACGGATCTCGAGATCTCTTCCACCGTCCGCCACACAGTCGTCTCGCTCCTCGACCAGGGCCTACAGCTCCCTCCTTCCAGCATCATTTCAATTATGCTGGGCAGCGAACAACGTGAAATCGTCGGTCTCGGCTCTCCATCCCTCCACGAAGGCGCTCTCCCGCTCCTCGGCCGCTACATCGACTCCCGCATCGCCACCGGCTCAGCGACGAACGACTTATCCAAAGAGCTCACACTCTTCTTGCACACCCTCCGCTGCGATCTCGAAGAAAACAACCCCTTCCCCACGCGCCACGCCGCCATCTCCGCCCTCTCCACCCTCCACCACTTCTGGCGTCTGGACACCCTCTCGCCATTCCACCTCTCCCTCGCCCTCACCACCCACGACGCCCTCAACGACGACGACGACGAGCTCCGCGACCACGCCGCCACCATCACCTCCCGCATCGTCGCCGGCCCCCGCCTCCCGCCGCCCGCCCGCGGCGCCGAGATCCGAGCACTCGTGCCCCTCGCCGCGTCCGCCAAGCTGGCCGCGCACCTGCGCACGCGCTTCGCCGCCGACCCGGCCCTGGCCGACGCCGCGCTGCTCCGCCTGCTGTCGCGCGAGAGCGGGCGCGAGCCCGGCGCGCCCGACGCCCTGGGCCGGCCCGACGGGTTCGCGGGCGCGCTGCGCGACGCGCGCGCGGTCAATGCCGCGCTGTTCGCCCGCGAGAAGCAGAACTTGTTCCTCGACCCGGCGCGGGAGGTCGGGGTCTGGGGGGCGGTGCTGGAGGGGGTGGATGTGCGGAATGGGACGGTGGTGGAGCTGGAGGGGTGGGTCGTTGATGGGCTGAGGGCGCTGGGGGAGCTGGCGAGGGAGGAGAGGGATGGGGCGATGGGGTGGGGGAGCAGGGGGGAGGTGTTCTTGCTGGGGTGCAGGGTTGTGGGGGCGGCGAGGGTGGTGCTGGGGTGGAAGAGGAGGGGGGGCGTGCGGGGGAGGAGGGTCGGGAGGATGAGGAGCTCGGAGGTTAGGAGGTTGTTGCGTGAGACGGTGGATGCGTGGGTGGAGGCGGATGTGCATGGGTTGTGGGTGAGGGAGGCGGAGGAGGTGTTGGCGGAGAGCGTGGTGGGGAAGCTGGTGGATGTGAGGAGGGTTGTGGGGGAGGTGGTGGGGGAAGGGTGCGTTGTTTGAGAGACAGGCTGCTTTGGATTGTGTGAGAGGGACGATGAGGGGAGGCAAGAGGTAGAAGAATAGATGTCAGTCGGTGACTATGAGAGTTGATGCGTTTCAACATTCTTGAAATTCGCTGGTCAAGTCGTGATGAGTTATGTGAGTGCCTCGGAAATGCAGCGGAAGGAGTGTGGGACTATCCCGACAATACATGCAGTGAGCATTGAACAACCAACTCGAGCAACACAGTACAAGTGCAGTGTCATCGGGTATCGAACTCAACAGTGTGAAATACTGCCTACCGATGGCAGTTGCATTGCCACACTATGACAGCCACAGATGCTTGTTTGTTTGGAGTGTACGATGTCAGACTGCACGCAGCTATTTAATACTTCGGTACCAGGGCCCTGGCTCGTGGTAGACGTGCTTGGTGCTTCTGTACAATTTGACCCGGGAAAAGAGCTACTTAATCTTGTGCTTAACTTATCCTCATACCCAAGTGATCTGTCCATACGTGCTTTGCCGTCCGCGTACGAGACCCACGCCTACCAGCTCCAATGTGCGTGGTAACAACTGGCCTCGTATCTCGCCCATGAAGGGCACATTTTTGTTCTCGTTTCTCGACAACCAAGCCAAGTGAGCTTCCAGGGAATG
Organism: Neofusicoccum parvum; assembly: GCA_020912385.1. Taxonomy (NCBI): domain Eukaryota; kingdom Fungi; phylum Ascomycota; class Dothideomycetes; order Botryosphaeriales; family Botryosphaeriaceae; genus Neofusicoccum; species Neofusicoccum parvum. The sequence continues at coordinate 568,471 of CP087219.1, read as the reverse complement.
TCTCCATTCATTCGGGAGGGTCCAGTGAGCTGTGACCTTAACTATACCCCGCATTTTATTCAATTCACCCTCTATAGTTGCGTCTCTGGCCTTTCGAGGTGGGCAGTCTGAACTTTGTAATAATAATGGCCGAGATTTAGAAATAAAGAAAATCGGAAATATATCATGCCGTTGGCTCATCACGGATCTTTTCTGAAGTCTCGCTGTCCCTCATCCACGTTACTAGATGATGCATCACGGGACTCTGCTCGTGCTTCTCCAATGATTATTTATTCAACTGGCTAGATGTTTCTAGAGTACCCCTGTAATCCAGTAGGTTGATGAGTCCGCGCAGATGACAGCGCGGCATAATAGTACCGAGCTTTTCGGAGATCTCGTTCCAGTGCCAGACATGATTTCCCGTGGCTTGAGGGCGTGCGTCTTCTTTATGTAGATAGCTGGCGGACAGATTGAAGCTTAGTTCGGACGACTAGTATCACTAAGAAGGTCACCCGAGTTTTGCCAGTTCAGGAATCTCCTCGTCATTGCGCAACATCAATGGACGGGTCTTCCTTTTCAATACAGAAGAATTCCAATCGACATATGCAAACTATTGACCTGCGTCTCTTGATTGACCTTGCAATTTAGGCCCACAATCGCTGCAAACAGTCCTCATTCCGGACCTTTCATCCATATGACTGGCTCGCTCCATCCTTCCTCCATCCATCAACCAAGCCAGTAGGTCCTGTGACGCAGTTGGTTAGCGTGTCGTTCTTATATCTATCTCCATCGGGTCGTGGAATAGATGTGGCGCTGAATCCGTCATATTGAGGGCATCGAAAGTCGTGGGTTCGAGTGTAAGTAGTCCTATCAGCGAGAACGGGAGAGAAAACAAAGTATACTGATTCCAGACGGCAGCCCACCAGGACTAAAGACTAGAGGGGGATACTTTTTGATGTCGTAGTGTGTGTATGTGGAACGGGGAGTGGACGCTCAACACAAACTGCTTTTGTTTTGGTGACTCGCTACTTGATGGTAGCAAATGACGAGAAAAATACCTCCACAACCCCCCTCCCTCCCACACACGGCCAGCCACTTCCACCGCTACACCCCACCCACAGCACCCCTCTCCTCCTCTTCCTCAGTATCAAACATCGCCTCCCGCACAAACAGAATCCTCCACCTAATCTCCTTCCTCCGTCACAAAACCACCACGGGCGCGCCACTCAACACCAGCGCCACTCACCCCAGCGAACCACCCACCCATCGAAACCCCAGCTTCGAGCACATCGAGTGCTGGCGGAGTGAATTGACAGCGGTGCCGACAACGACGCCAGCGGAGAGGACGGGTGGGTGAGGCCCGTTCGGGGTCGCCAAAGCCGTGGTTGGAGGAGGGAGGGCGGGGCTGGACGATGCTGAGTTGGGAAGGGGGAAGAGCGGGCCCTAGGTGAACGAGACGTAGACGGTGAAGAGCGTCTTGACGGGGCGCGTGCAGGGGATCTTGATTGACTGCCGCATGTTAGGGGTTGGAGCTCGGGTGTGGCATAAGCGCTGGGGCGCTGGCCGGGCTTGCGGAAGCTGCTGCGCTCGCTCGGGCGAGGAGGACGGCGCCGCGGGGTTCCCTGAGAGTGAGGTGGAAGAGGCGGAGGCAGCTGCCGTCGAAGGCGAGCTGGATGGAGTAGGGACAAGCAGAAGCGGCATCACCGCAGCACCCACGTTCCACAAGGTCGTGACCTAGAAGAGGGTCGGAAACGAGTCTTAGCTGATGTTGAGCCTCTGCTCTATTTGATCGTTGCCTCCGCTGTATACGCCGGCCGGTAAGCCGGACAGGAGCTTCTGGTCGAACATGCATACTTGGTGACAGAGCGCGAGTGTAGAAAGCATGGCTGACCACTGTTGTCCCTGTGCTGTAAGCTACTTTCTCAGGCGTGGACGTCGAGTTTCTTCGTGGTTCGGATGAGTGCTGTTGTGACGGTGCAGCATGGCGTTGAAGTTGACGTCAGTGCCGTGGAGCTGCCGCAAATATCAGCGCCACTACCACTCCGGTCATCTTAGCCCGATGTTCATCAGATGTTCCCCGTCAGCCTTGCTTTCTCTAGGCGCCCAGCGAGAGCGTAAGAGAAAGTCTGGTCTATCTCGGGTGAGAATTGGCCAAGTTCGAAAACGGGGCTGGTAAGAGTGCCTCAACAGCGTTGTTTTCCTGGAGGCTCATACTATTCTCGTTGATTGCCTCAAACGGCGGTGATCAGCTCGACCGGAGACATATTTCTTCCAGCTCCATATATTGACAGAAATTTGCTATCTGAGTCTATGTAGCTGTTCTTATGCATCATCTGGGCCTTGGGACTTACCTTTGGCAAATACCTCCAGCTACCTCACGGCTTCGTTCCCTTGGGTACCTCATCTTAGCCATGGCCCTTCATCCTCGATGCTCTCCATGAGAAGGCCGTTGGCGATCCCTTCAGCCCGTCCCTGCACCCATGGTAGTTCCAGAGAAAGAAGAAAATGCCCGAGGCAGTTTCCCTTAAGTTCTGGACCTCCGATATTGCGTTTTGCGCCCGTTGACTAGGACTTGACTGGTGCTAGATATTCCATTTAGGGATCCAAAAGACCGCAGTTTCTAGTCCTTTCGCCGTTCTTCTTCCGGTGTTCTTCCTAGTAGTGGTGCTTGATGAGTGAGGTTGCCGTCTGATTGCGCATATTGAAAAGTGTGAAAGGTCACACCCATCATCTTTCTTATCAGCCAGTTTCAAAGATGCCCAAGAGAACCTTCTGATCGGCCTTCCAGCCTGGACAGTTGTCAATCGCTCAAACTTTGGCAGTGGGTTTGACGTGGAAGTGCAATCCTACGGCAATGTAGGAACCCCGTATCATCGCGTGTCGGCGATTGGCGATCGAGTCGCTGTTTGCCGGACAGATGGAACAGGCTCCGCAGTGTGCATCGGCGGGAAACAACATCCTTTCCGGGGCATCTCCTTGGTCTACGGATGCCGTATCTTCGATATCAGCGCGCTTCCGCATGTCTCCGTGGTCTTCATGGGTCCTGATAAGGGCAGTGGCCTGTGATGGCCTGCGGTGGCCTGCGGTGGCCTGCGGTGGCCTGCGGTGGCCTGCGATGGCCTTCATGCTGCCAGAGTCCCGGGGCAAGCACCTGTGAGCGGGCGTCGATTAGGCTCAGACGGCTGCAAGAGCCCTGGCTGCGCTGGAGCGGTGCCGGACACATGGCTCGGATCCGCAAGATGGCAAGAGAACATGGCCGAGCTTCGGCTCCTTTCGAACCAAGGCAGAAGCTCACAGAGGACCTCGGCATGCGAGCAGAGGAGAGGAGCCGCAGAGAGGAGCCGCGGAGAGGAGCCGCAGGTGGTGTGAGAGCGGGCGTGACGCAGAGGGAGAAAGACTCAGCCGGCGACAGCTTTCCGCCGCGAAAACACAGTTCCCGAGGGCGCGAGCTGGGTGCCGAAAAGATCACGCCGTGGTCTCGCGATGGCGGGTGCGGGATCGCAGGCGCAGGCCGGTGCCGCTCGCCGGTGCCTCTGGCCGCCGCTTCTGGCCGCCGCAGCCCGGCTCCGAGGCTGCTGCGCTGCGCTTCCGCCCGTCGTCGCGCTGCCGGCTGCGCACTCGCATGTGCCTTTCCGCAGCCGCAGCCCTTCCGCAGCCGCTTTCCGCCGCGCTCGCCTGATCTGCTCGGCCACCCGCGGCTCGGATTCCGCTTCCCTCGCTGCCTCCCTTCGCTCGGCAGTCCCGCCCTCTCAGCCCACCGCACCACCACCTGCAGCCCGCACGCCGGCCGCGCGGGGAGGACCGCTTCCCGCCCGGCCAGCCAGCCCAACCAGCCAACCAGGCAGCTTCCCCACCCCTCCACCTCCAAGAAACCGGTTCCCGATCTCACACCACATCTCATGAGCTCACGCGACGGCCGACGCTGACGCTCCTCGGCGGCCCGACCCGCCGCCCATCCCATCGCCGCGATCCGCCGCGCAGAGCCGCATCTTTCCCTCGTTCCGACCCTCGTCGGTCGTTTTTTTCTCGAGCGCCTCCGATCGCAGCCGGGCGGGCTCGCCTGATCTCGCGAAAACGCTTTCGAGAGAGGATACTAACTTTTTCCTCCCCCGTCTCTGCCCGCCGCCAGCCGCGTTTCCGCGATCCTAATGCCGCGCTCACTTCCCGAGAAACGAACCCCCCCTTTTCCTCGCTCAGCGGGCAAGTGTCCGCGCGAGCGAGATTGCCTCGCGGCGGCCGCCCCGGCGGGCGGAACCGACGAGCGGACGCGGCCGACCATTTCGCGTTCGCGTTCGACCGCCCCTCGCTCTCCGAGAAAACGGGTTTCCGAAGGACGCGAAGCCCGGCACTTGGCCCGCAGCGCGCTTCCGTACGCGGAACATTTTTCCGCGAATGCGATAGGCGGGTGTTGGCGGTCTCGGATTGTCCGACGCGGCCGCTCTTTTTTTTTTTTTCTTTTTTCCCCCCCGCTCGGGAAGCGTGTCTTTTTTCCTCGTTCTCGGGAAATGTTTGCGATGCTACGTTCGAAGTTGCGAGCCTCGCTCTCGTGATGGGGCGACGGTGAGGTGATCTCGGGATTGTGGTACGGGGAGCGATGCGAGGGGTGGGCGGCCGCGGCCGGTTTATGGAGGGGGGAAGAACTCGGGCAGGCAGGAGGGGGGAGATGTGGTTTCCGGCACTTTGCCGCGGCCGAATCCCGCGGATTGCCGACTACGTTCGAAGTTGTGGGTGTGGCCCGCGGAATCGCGACGGCTTGCTGTTTTGGGGCCCGTGCAGGCTCGGGCGAGGCGGGGTGGTGGTGTTGAGGTTTGGATGGAGGCGGAGCCGGGCGTGGTCCGCGGTAGAGCGCTGCGGCTCCGTTCCTCGACCGAGCTTCCTCCCGCTCTCTCCACGTCGTGTGCTCGTCGGTTGAGCCCGGTTGCGGGCGCCGGGTGTGTGGGGGAAGGGGTGTTTCTGTGGGCGGTCCCGGGTTGTGGGCGCGATGGCTGCGGAAGATGGTGTTGATGCTTTCTGGGTGATGCGGCTCGGTGGGTGCCCCTTCACCAGGACTGACGGCTGATTCGCAACAGCTTCATCGCCTTGACTGCTCCCATGATCATGCCAGCCATTTCCTCGTCATCCAGACACGGAATGCTAGTTGGCAGCCTACGCCTGTGCTTGTTGCTGGTCTTCATCGATGCCACACTTTCCACAATGCCGGTAAGGCTTCTACTTAACAAACAGTTGTTCCCAATACGACACCAGTACAGGACATCCCTTAGCTGCGCTTGTCTAAAGAACAGTGGAGCTCTACACATTGACGCGGCTAGAACAGTACCAGAAGCACGCCCTCATATGGTGTGCAGTCTTACTTCCGCTCAGGTGCATAAAATGATATGCATGCGGACATGGCATTGCGCACTAACGTGATGGACGCTGGGTTGGCACGTGGGTGAGCCCCGTGGGGTTGACACCAGTGCACGTCATGCTTCTAAATATGTCGACCGCCCAGAGTCGTTCTAGGTGCTGCAATCTGAGATCTTTGCTTTCGTAACTTCATACACCTAGTTGTCACACTCTTTTGCGCTTTCATCGCCCGTCTTTTCCACCCCATCATCGAATCCAACCAAGCCCTCCTCTGCACACGTCGCCTGCCACCTCTCCCCCAACTCAAAACTTTTCCGCGCATCAAAAACCCCAACGCCTTCACGCTGCCCAAAAACACCCCGAAGCACGCACGTCCTCCCGGCCCCTCAACACGCCGTCCTCGCCCTCCTCATCACCCCCCTATACGCCCTCCCATCCGGCCCAAACCCCGGCCCATACCCCGGCCCCACAACCCCATTGCTCGCATTCCACCCGGCGGCATCCCCATCCCCCAGGCCGTACCTCAGCCCGCCGTACCCGCCCCCTCCAGCCACGCTCGCGTAGCTAGCCTGCCTGCTCTCGCCGTAGCCGCCGGGCCGCCTGGAGACGCGCCTGCTCTCCCTGCGGCTGGCGCGACGCTGCTTGCGGAGCTCGAGCTTCTCGTTGTCGGGGCAGCCCTGCTCGAGGCGCCGCAGGCGCTGCACCTCGTCCCAGCGGGCGCCGCCGCACAGCACGTTGTCGGAGTAGATGAGCGGCTTGGGGCCGCCCGGCCAGCGGCCCTTGCGCACCTTGCGCCGCCGGTGGAAGTACGTGCAGCTGAGGTAGAAGCCGTGGATGTGGGAGGGGATGATGGCGGCGAGGAAGAGGAGGCTGGTTGGCCGGGGGGGCACGGAGCGGTTAGTCGGGGTGGGGGGACGTGGGGAAGGGTGGAGGGGAGGCTCACGCGTTTATCATGGTGTCCATGCCGAAGCCGGTCAGGAAGATGACGGCGAGCGGCGGGAAGAAGATGTTGGTGAGGGTGATGAAGATGCGGTAGCAGATGGCCATGGTGGGCGGCTGGTTTCCTGATTGGCCGGGCTGGTGTGGAGAGGAGGCGATGGCGGTGTTCTCGACCGCGCGCGAGTCTGGAGAGACGACAACAACAACAAAAAAAGTGGGAAGCGGCCTGGCAATTAAGGCGATCTGGGCCTGGCCGGCAGACCCTGGATCGTCGCGTCGGTGCCAGGATTGGCGGGCCAGTTGGCAGGCTTGCGGCGGCCTCAAGCTTGATTTGCGCCGCCGTGGTGACGTCACCCCGCCCAGCCCTACGCTATCGATAAGAGTCTCCTGGTTCTGCAGATCGATGCCGTGGGGGCGTGCTATAGGGAGGGGAGCCGCATATCGATGGCCGGTGGCAGGCACTGGCGGCGGTGGGTCGCGTCGCCTGTCTACTCTATTATGCTTTATTACATGGCCTCGACTGCCTATATTAGCCCATCGTGGCGCACCTCCAGCACCTTTACCGCGGCAACCGAGCGCTACCCATGCATTCTAGCCTACAAGCAGCATGCCAATCCTCGAAGCTGTACAGTGTCGCTGCAGCTGTCGACCCCAGCAATCATCCACTATAGTCGGCTCCGCTTTTCGCTTTGGCCTTTCGCTGTGGTGCACCAATCGGGCCCTGACCAGGTTCTGTGGCGACAGATTAGTCCACCAGCTAACTTTATTCCGAACATCACCTACACTTCGGACGGACACTTGCACGCCTCTGCCCACGAAGGTCCGGCCCACCACCGCAAGACGCCATGCAACGCTACACCCGTTTCCGTTACACTCATTGCCATGTGCCGGCGTTAACGACGAGGCCACCACCCCACCACGTTAACCTCGAAGCTTGAGCACGCAACAAGCCTTTGGAAGGCACACAAGCTCCGATCAACGGTTCCTTCGGGCCACAAGCCCCGAACGAGTGTCCAGGAGGGCAAAGCGCCCCGTCCATCCACTCCCAAATTAGCACCATCGGCCGAGGGAGATCTTCGGGAAAACCGTGGCTGGTGGTGGAGCAGTCCTCTCTCGCCGACGACCTTCACCACGACCACCGTGTTCGACTCGCGGGGAGGCTGGCGTGCCCGTTAACTCCGGCAGGCCATGACGACGCGGGGTGGAGTCCGCTGCGAGTGCCTGGCGGCGTTAACAGGCTTTAGGAGATAAATTGGGACGCCGTGGTGGGCGAACCTCTGCCTCCAACCGCCGTACTTAAGGCCTCTCTCGTCCCTGCGTGCCGAGAGCAGAAACCCCAATCCCGCGCAGCTGCTCTGCACCCACAGCTCTCCCGCTCGCCGACACCACGCAACCCCCGCCAACCGCCACGATGAGCGCCGGAAAGCCCGCCATGAAAGCCGTCTTCGGCGCCATGACCATCGGCATCCCCGGTACGCCGCCCACCATCTCCCCGACCCTCGCTTCAAACCCCTAACACGCGCCCCCGGCCAGGCATCGAGATGACGCGCGTCCACACGCTCGAGGAGACGTCGGCGCTCCTCGACATCCACCAGCAGCACGGCCACTCGGAGGTCGACACGGCGCGGGTGTACGGGCAGGGCACGTCGGAGGGGTACCTGGGGACGCTGGACCCGTCGTGGCAGGCGCGCGGCATCGTCATGGAGACGAAGCTGTACCCGAACCGGGGCAAGGGCATGTCGAACGAGGAGTACGACCACTCGCCCGCGGACCTGCGGCGCGGGCTGCTGGACAGCCTGAAGGCGCTGCGCGCCGACAAGATCGACATGTGGTACCTGCACGGGCCGGACCGCAGCCGGCCGTTCGAGGAGACGCTGCGCGAGGTCGACGCGCTGCACAAGGAGGGCTACTTCCGCCGCCTCGGCATCAGCAACTACCAGGCCTGGGAGGTCGCGCAGATCTGCGAGATCTGCAGCCGCAACGGCTGGGTCATGCCGTCCGTCTACCAGGGCCTGTACAACGCCTTCCACCGCGTCGTCGAGGCCGAGCTGGTGCCGTGCCTGCGCCACTACGGCATCGCGCTGTACGTCTTCAACCCGCTGGCCGGCGGCTTCCTGTCGTCGCGCTACCGCCGCGACCAGGAGACCTTCGAGGACGGCGAGCGGTTCGATCCGAAGAGGTGGCAGGGCAAGCTGTTCCACAGCCGCTACTGGAACGAGCCCATGTGGCAGGCCCTGGAGGGGCTCAGGCCCGTCGCGAAGAAGCACGGCATCTCCGAGGCTGAGTGCGCCATCAGGTGGCTGGCGCACCACTCGGCCCTGAAGAACGAGCTCGGCGATGCCGTCATCGTGGGCGCGAGTGGCACGAAGCATATGGATGAGAATCTGGGAGCGTTGGAGCAGGGTCCGCTGCCAGAGGATATTGTGCAGGCGCTGGATGCTGGATGGGAGAAGACGCGGGCCCTGCCTCTCAAGTTCTGGCATTAAGCAGTATATTATCGTCCTGTGGAGGATTGGATGGACAAAATGCGGACCAATAGGACTCCTGCACTCAATCAATTAGGTCGCCTCCTCAATCATGCCAATTGTACTTACCAATCGGGCTGTTCAGGCCCCTGTGCCCTCACTGTATCAGGATCCGCTGCCGCGTGAAAGGCGGGAGCGGCACGTCAGCATCCCACACAACCACCTTCCTCCAGACCCAGTTCCCGCCCTCATTCTTCTCCACAACAACCAGCAACGCATCCTCCCCGTCCCCTTGGTACGCGTACGGCAGGTCCGTGTAGTACGGCCCCGACTCCACCGCCTGCAGCAGAGCCAGCCTACCAGCGCTCACCCCCACCTCAGCGGCAATGCCTTCAAGCCTGCGCCTCGCCGCCGCCGGCAACAGCCACATCCCGCGGTAGTAGTCCGCGCGCGCGTCGCAGTTCCTGATCCACGAGTCAATCAACGGCACCCGCCCCGCCACGATCTCCCTGACCTGCGCGACGCGCGTGGCGAGCCAGCCGCCGGCGCCGCGCCTGAATCCCGCGTCCCCAAACGCACACACCAGCCAGAACGCCCTCAACCCATCCTCCGTGATACCTCCAACCTCGGTGTTGGCGCCCTCGGACGCGAAGCGCCGTCGCCGCGTGCTCGTGTCCGCGGCGGGCGGCAGGTCCGGGCGGGCGGGGGCCCAGCTGAGGCCGGGCGAGCCGGGGATGCGCGGCACGTCGGAGACCAGGAAGCCGGTGTCGACGGTCTGCTGGGAGCGCCAGAAGGCGGCGGCGGTGTGGGATAGGTGGCCGCGCAGCAGGCTCCAGATGACGATCTCGTCGCCGGCGCGGCTGGCGTGGCGGTGGCTGAGGAGGCGGCCGGACTGCACGAGGCTGGGCTTGAAGCGCTTGTCCTGCGGGTCCGCTGGCTTGGTGGTGGTGGTGGTGGTGGTGGTGGTGTGGGCGCTCTCGCGCGGCGGGAAGAGGTGTTCCGTGGCCATGGACATGTTGGCTAGGACCATGTCGCCGGCCGTGTGGACGGCGGCGATGACGTCGGCGAGCCGGAGCGTCTCGTCGTGCTTGCAGAGGAGGTGGATGTTTGCGGCGCCCTGGTAGCCCTCGAGCAGCGTCCAGGCTCGCACGTTCCAGTCCGACACGAGCAGCGCTGCCAGGAGCGCCTCGTAGGTGCCGATGTCCCGCTCGCGCACGTCGATGCTCATGATGTCTCGGTCGCAGACGAGCGTGAGCCGGCTGCTTGCAAACACCCGGTTGATGCTCTCGATCGCCTCTCGCCGGAGGTTGTGGTCTTCCGGGATGCACGGCGTGTCCATCCAGTACGAGTGGCACCCGAACCGCTGCGCTATGTCGGAATACCTCCGGTGCAGGCACGCGTTGAATCCCGTCGAGCCCTCCGCTTTCTCGGGCCGTCCGCCTTGTCCGTGGCTCCAGACGTGGGATACGGCCATCGTGTCACCAGATGCGCTGCAGTATCTCAGCGAGCCGTCCTGGGCTGCATCCAGGGACACTGCTCGCGCCCCGGTCACGCTGCGGTAGCACTCCTCGTCCCAAAACAGGCGGGGACAGTCCCCGGCACAGCTTCCGGCGTGGGCTGACTGGTCGTCGATTCTCGCGCCCGCGAAGCGTCGACACTGCGCTGGGGATTGTCCCGGACACTGCGTGAATGACCCGGTCGATGTCGGCACGCAGCGCGCAGGAAGGTCGCCAAAAGCCTGGCGGTAGCGGTGGAGGAAGTGGCCGAAGTCCGTACCTGAAGTGGCACGGTTGGTCCGCAGGAGCTCAAACGCCCACTTGCACATGTATGCTGGCGTCCTGTTGGGCGATGTGTCAACCATCGGACCGCCGGCAGATGCTTCGAGGCGCTTCAGATGCCGGCCTATCGAGGTGAGGGAGGAGTCGAGGCCCATTTGTGCGCCGGCCCGGAGCTTTTCGCGCAAGAGATACCACCGGTGGAGCACGGTGGCACGTTGCCATGCCTTCCACAAGAAGGCCCTGAGGATGAGGAGTTGGCTGGCGGAAGAGTCGGGGCGGGTGGGCAAGTGCAGGGCGGCCTCGAGCTGCTCCGTGAGGAAGAACAGGTAACTGTCAAGAGACATGGCTGTGAATCCCTCTGCTACGAAGACATGCAAAGCCATCTTTACTGTGTTCGTATCAACCGACGAAACGGCGGTAAGATTTTGAATAGTTCTTCGTGCATCCTGCGAGATAAAGTAGCGGGCGTCCAGGCTTTCACAAGCGCTTTCATCATCGGGCTTACAGTGGGCGAATCGTGCCGCCGACAGTTGTGTCAACAAACCCAGGGCTTGCTTCACGTAATGCTCTGGTGGCTCCTGGGCGCCTTTAACATGGAAGTGCAGACGTTCTGCGAAGGCGCGATCAAGCCGTGACCAGTGTCCATCTGGATCAGCTATCAAGCTGCACCATTCTTTGCATAGATTCTTGGCGTTCTTCAGGCGGTCATCTCGCGTTGGATTCATGTACAAAGCGTCCATAGGCTCGGCGGATCCATACGTCGCGTCAAGCGTCCAGAAAGGCTTGGTCGGTCTCCCGCCATCGGGGTAGTGGAAGTCGATGCCATCTTGCAACAGGCGCTGGACGTCATCGCGCCGGACCAGGAGGGGGCGTGCGGAAGGCGACTCATCCATGTCCGTAATCACCACAGTTCTGGCGGAAACCAGGGCGCACAAGCATGTTAAAACTTCTGTGAGCTCGCTTAGCCAGGCCATCCAGTACCCCTGTCCTATTCGTCCATGGATTTGTCAGACGTCTCGCTTGTCCAGCTCTCGTCCAAGACATCAGGCAGCAATCGAGGCCTTGCTTTGCGCTCCATCAACGTCAAGTTGTAGCTATTCCAACAATTCTCTGTGATATCGGCCTGTTGGGAATTAAAATAGACGAAAACACGTGCAAGACGGCTGGTTTCGACAAGACAGAAGGGAGAAATGACTTCATGGGAAATCGTGCAAAGCCGTGTTGGGTTCTATGCGGTATCCCTATATGTCACGGCATCTATAAAAGCAGCTCATCAGCTGAAAACCCTCTCCTCCGCCACCTAAGTTTTCAAACCTTGCACACTATGGCTGCAAAGCCTTCACTCCATCTCAAACCACCCATGATGGCGACGAGGCCACCCAGAGCGACAGCAACACTGACCACACCGTACACGTAGGCGTGGCCCCTCCTCAGAGTCTTTAGCTCCAGCACCCAAGTGCTCACCGTGGTCAAGCAGCCGCAGAACCCGTCCTCGATGCCCTGAAGCACCTGGCATCCGACAACATTGCGCGCGACACTATGCTGCAGGTCAAACGCCATGCCCAGAACATACGTCCCGCCGACATTCGCCGCGAACGTCCCGAGCGGGAACCGAGGCACGCGCCCGTTCAGCCACAGCGACAGGTAGAACCGAAGCAGGCACCCGACGGGCGCGAAGACGAGAGCAAAAACCGCCTGGCCGCGCCAGGCATCGTGCGGCGGCCAGACGGCCATGAGGACGGCACCCAGCCACGCGGCCCAAGCCACGAACGCAACCGTCGGGTCCAGGATCGCTCGCAGGCTGCCGTCCTCGAGGCGTGGGAGGCGTTCGAGCAGCGGCTCGACGAACAGGGCGAGGTGGGCGCCGAAGTCGAGGGCCGCGAGGCTGGCGGCGACCTCGAGGATGAGGACGGCGAGCACGGCCTCGACGCTGTAGCCGTCGTTGCGCGGGCGGGCGGCCGGAGCGGCCGACCGGACGGACGTCGTCGCGGTGTTGAGGTCGTCGGAGAGGGCGAGGAAGGCGTCGCGCATGAAGGACGAGAAGGTGGTGAAGGAGCCGCAGAAGCCGACCGTCAGGCCGACGTAGAGCGGGATGCCCTTTTTGATGGCCAGCTGCTCTTTTCGTAGGGCCTGCTGCTGCTGCTGCGCGTCGCCTGAGCGGCCGTCGTCGTCCTTCTTCGCGGCCCGCTGGGTGGCTGCGTCCAGGTCTCGGCGGAACAGCGAGCGGTCCTCGGCCAGGAAGCCCATGGCCAGCGATCCGGCGACGTTGGCCCAGATCTCGCCGAGGGCGACGGGCGCGCCGGGGTAGATGGTGATGGCCTGCAGGCCGAGACGGGCCAGGGTGCCCAGAATGGACATGAAGACGAGGTAGGACAGTGTGTAGAGGAGAGCCAGTCTCTGCTTTGCGGACGAGGGCGCTGGCTTGGATGGCGAAGGCGTCGCCCTTTGCGACCCCGAGCGGACTTCCTCGAGATCCTCGGTGCGGCGGTCTTCGACGGGCGACGGAGCGGCAATCTCGTCGACGTGAGAGACGTCCCGTTCCAGCTGGTCGTAGTCGTCCGGGCCGGTGTCTTCGTCTTTGCTCTGCCGCGGGTGGGCGCCCTCGAGCGACAGGCGAGTCTCGTCGCTCTCGACGGGCTGCGGCGCCTCGAGCTCGTCCAGATTTTCCATCCCCCGCAGAGTCGCAGCGCTCTCGGCAGGAGTGGTGTTGGGCTCGACCGAGTCATGTGGCATTGGGAGTCCGGCTCTGCTGTGCTGCTGCTGGCGGATCTAGCTGCTCTCCTTCCAGCAACAGCACAGCTGAGGGTGTCGACGAGTGAAGAAGGGGAGTGCAGATGGAGCGCGGCGGCCACTGACGTAACCCCTGATTCGTAGCGCTCCCGAAGTCGCCGACTAAGCCCAATGCGGGGCCCCTCCGACGACACTGAGCCCCCACCATGTCTGCCTCAGTAGTATCTTTATCTGCAGTTGGCTTGTCCGAGATGGCAAGCCGCACGATCAGTGGACCGTGCTCCCGAGCCTCCCGATGTGGCTGGGGTTGCGCTTTGGAAAGCTAAGCCCTACGAGATCGGCCGGCTCGGACACGGAGTGCCTGACTCCAGACATGAGAATGAGGTAAAGTTTGGTGTCTTGGTATCTTGTGAGCTTCGGAGTGGTTGCGAGAAAGACGCACTCGACACAAGCTTTGGCGCTTGGACTTGGAGTTGAAACATCGGCAAGGATCTCGACGCAGGGCCCTGTGCGCGGATGAATGCGTAGGTTTTTTCCTGGTTGGACCTGAGCGCAGCAAGTTGATATCCAGCCCGGCGGGTGGAAGTTCTTCAGGCTGCGCCAACTCGCACGAGAGGGGATAGTTCGAGCGGTGATTGCAAGCACCCGCAGCGCGAGTCCGCCCCGCTACGCGAAGCCTACCCGGAAAGGCAACTCACTTCCATCCTCGACCGCCTTCTCCTCCCCCTCATTCGCGGAATGCCCTCGCACTATTACAACAGGCCTGACGGGAATTCCGTGCACAAGCGCGCATGAACCTTGACGGACGGCCCTCCGATTACATCACAACGGGCAGGTTGCGGCGCAGACTGCCAGCCAACTCCTGTCGTTTCTCCTCTTCTGTCAGTTGACTCTTGCATCATCACCACCACCGAAGAACTACAAACAGCTTCGACCACAGATCTTGCTCTTCGACCAGCCCGCTTCGCTCGTTGGCCTCTATATCCCCCGTCTCCTTCCCTGACCTCCCCCTGACCTCCCCCTGACCTCCCCCTGACCTCCCCAGTGACCGTGGCCGCTGAGAGCTTAGCACCTCGGACCAAGTGTCGTTCCCCCGCAAAATGCAGATCAAGTACATATCGCACTCCTGCGAGGTCAACTTGCAACGAGTAGACCCCGAAACCCGGTGGTCTACTGGCCTACTTCATCGGGGGTCCAATGTCCAGCCTTGGAATACAGGTGGGGTGGGATATCCGTTTTTGCCCTTTTGGGCAAGTGACACAGACTGTGAGTTCGAAACGTGTCGAGGTGAGCCACTGGCTCTTCCCATTCCTCTTTTGCCCTCTACAATAGTCTTAAAGAAGCTCCGACGGCAAATATCTGAGGCGGAAAGACTCGCCCCCGCGCTTCGTCCACTGCCATCCTTGGCTCGGTACGGGCCACGGCCTGAGGCTACGAGTGGCAAGGATGACGAGGAGCCGGTTACGCAGATAGATCTTTGGGCATGCAGGGCGAGTGTAGAAAAGAAGCGGAGGGAAACTACCTTGCAAGGGGGCTAGGTGGACGGTTGGGGGATTAGTTGAGGAAGACGCGTTTACCCGCGAGAGTTCCGTGTCTTCAGCTTCAGGTAAGGCAACTCGTCACTGCTTTCTTTGAAATCTCTCAGGTCTTCCTTCTGTGTTTAGTTTCCTTCGTATTGCTTCCCTGTTGCTTCTCGTCCATCTCTTTTTCTCTTCTTTCGTCTACTTAGGTCTGTAGCTTTACTACCGCAGTGCATAGTCGAATCGGATCTGCCGCCGACGCTGATTCTTTCACTATCCTTACACAACTTAATCGTTTTGGTCAGCGCCAAAAGTAAGTTGGATTCATTGAAGGATTATCCGGGTCTTTTCACAGGAAGAATCCAGTAAACCTCTCTACTTCTTCATCTCTTCCCCTACTTCTACTACCCTTATACAACTCCTTGTTTTTTATACCCTCAACAATCTTGCTTTTTAGGACATATCCTAATGCTATACCATAGATCTGGGATCAGTGAGCCGAGGCCCAGCCTGACCATCAGACCAGCAATGCCGTCCACACCACCCTCGCCGCCGCCGCATCATCCACCTTATTCACCTGGTCTCAACCCAGATGAATACCTTTGGTTCCCTCTCAAGGCAAAACTACAAGAGGTGGCATCCCATATTAAGTTTATGAATGGGAATGAAGATAAGATTGAGGCTAAATGAAGATACTGGCTCCTTATTGCTCGGAAACAGATGGAGAAGCCAGATTTGAAAAGACTGGCTGATTCAATGCCTTTCAGACTACAGGCTATGTTAAAGGCGAAAGGGTATCAGAACAAAGCATTATTAATGAATCAACTTTGGGCTATTGAATATGCTTTGTTAATATAATTGGGAGGGGAAGAAAAGGAGGAATGCAGTAAGGTGAGATCACGTGGGTTTGGCCGAAAACTTTTGACACCGTGCGGTAAGCTCTTCGTTTTGTTTTTCCTCTTTCCTTCGCTATTAAATGGCGGGCTCGGCTTACCGCTACCGCGACCATTTACAGCCGGAAGGAAGGCATAGCGAATAACGGCGTAAAGTGAAGCTCAACATGGTTGAAAGAGAGATTCAGATTTTTGCAGTTGAGTAATTTACCTGAAGGCAAAGTGCTCCACAACAATTAATCCGTCCATCCGATTGAATGCTCTAGCAGCTGCTGAGTTAATCTTGTCAATGGTAGATCATATTGGCCGTCAACCGCAGTATCCATCACCACTGAGACAGAATAAAGACCCACCGGCAAGAATTGCTCACCTCATCCGTCGGCCGTGCATTGACAATGACGCCGTTTCCAGGTACGCGTGGTCCCCACCAGCCTTAAAGCCCAGACCGCCTTCGAGCCGCCCATAATTGCTTTTTTCCCGGTTTCCGAGATCTCTTCGAACCGAACGCCGCAACCGCGTCTCCCCGAGCCATGGCTACACAAAGGTGATCGGCCGGCCGTCCCCGTCCGTCCGTCCGTCTTGCCCCCCAAGGCAAAACAAAACCCGGGAACGCACACGGGGCAGCACACCCACCCACAGCCAACCTGCATCCACACCATCCACTAAACACCCACACCCATCCACCACCCCACACGTCCCATCCCCCTACCCTGTCAGCCACACCCGGTCACAGTCTCACTCTCACACCTTCCCACCCCTTCCAGACCGGGCCCCTGGACGGACATAAAAGAGTATGTGGGTGTCTCGATCTGTGTAACCCCAAACCACCCACCCGCATCTCCGGCTACCAACCGATCGATAAATGAAAAAAAAGCGCAGAAGATGAAAGGTTCCGCCACGCAACACAAAGGAGAGGAAGGAAAAAAAAGAGGACGTCGGCAAAAAAGAGGGTCTGCATGTCTCACCCGGCCGTGTGACCTCAAAGGGAATATTTGTGCGAAGCTAAAGTGGGTGTTCGAAAAACCGGGTAGAGGTCAACAGACCCTTTCACTTCGCACACTCACACACGCATATTCGCTGGCGTGGTAGTAACGCGTCCTGTGCATGCATGCGTGCGTGCGTGCGTGCATGCGTCCACATACTTTTTCCCCGTGGCCCACTCATCTCACACGTCCACCCATCCACCCGCTCACCCACAGCCCTCTCCACCCCATTCCTTTAGCGACGTCGAAACGACGGACGTGGGAGCGGCAGACCATGCCGAACGGGAAGGAGAGGGCAGCCAGAAACCTAGGATTCCGGACTGCGTCCGCTTTCTGCTTGGTGGCTGGGGAGCTGGTGCTACGGCGGAAAACCGGGGGGGAAGACGGTTGCACGGATTGAGCCGCAATGGACCGTGGCATGCGGTAATTGGGCGCCATGGGAGGTCATTTCCTGAGTCTTTCTGACCCGGCCTTCTTTGCTTTCCCACCCCTTTTCTCTGCGGACGAGAGGGGTGGCCGGGAGGCCGCAGGATTTGCGAAAACGTCTCGGGGAGCAACAGGAAGTGGTCTCGCATGTGCGTATGTGCGTGGGTGTATGTGTGTGAAGCATGTTTCGTGGTGTGCCTGTGTGTTTTGTATGTACGTACTCTGTGTGCGCGCTCCAGTCGGCGGCAGGCGGGTATGTATCCTGGCCTGCACCACATCGACAGATTCTGCGCTGGGTGTTCAGGTCAGATCGATCGGACGGCAGGCGCTGCGGGCTGCAAGATGAGTCGGTACGACATGCAGAGGGCGGGCGGTTAAGCAAGGACGCAGTCTGATTTGATCGAAGGGCAAGCGGCGGCCTGCTGGCCCGGCGAGAGGCAGAGCTCGGCGTCGGAGAGTGAGATGCTCGCTCGACACAGCATGATGGCGACGCCGGCGCGCTGCTCTCACCGCTCGCCGAGAGTTCGAGACACGGCCAGACGGAACAGACGAGCACTGGAGGTCTCGCAGCGCGCCTGCGCCCCTGCCGTGGCCTGGACCCTGAAACGGAAGTGCGTCATCGGCCCTCCGCGCCTGCCTGACTCGAGCAGCCGCGGGGCACCTCCGAGTCTCTCTCACCTCAGCCCGCCACACCCGCCCCGACACCCGCCCACCGCTCCCCCACACCCGCACCGTCGCACATAACACAATGTCGGCCGCCGACGCGAAGGTGCTCAAGACCGAGCCGCTCGTGCGTCATCCCCACCCCCCAATGCCTCCGCCCGGGCTTCGAGAAAAACAAGCAGCCATCTGACACACCGCGCTGACCACCGGCGCCCGCGCCTCGCAGGACCCCAAGAACGCCCGCTGGGTGCGCCTGGTGAAGTACGCGCGCCCGCACCCCCCCCAATTGACCCCCCCCCCCCCCCCCCCCCCCCCCCCCCCCCCGCCACCGTCCACTTTCTCTAACGCCGCCTCGACCGCGCCCCGCAGGACCACCTACGCGGACCCCCTCCAGCAGACCCGCGACTGGGAGTCGGCGGAGCGGCAGACGCGCCCGGCCGGCTCGCTCATCGACGGCGTCGGCATCGTCGCGATCCTGCAGACGCCGTCCGCGCCGCCCGCGCTGCTGCTGCAGAAGCAGTTCCGCCCGCCCGTCAACGCCGTGTGCATCGAGGTGCCGGCGGGCCTGATCGACGCCGGCGAGACGCCCGAGGCGTGCGCCGTGCGCGAGCTGAAGGAGGAGACGGGGTACGTCGGCGAGGTGGTGACGGAGGGGTTCGGCGTGAGTCCGGTGATGTGGAACGGTGAGTGATTGGAGAGAGAGATACGCGGGAAGGAGGGAGAATGGAGAGGGAAGACGGTGGTGACGTTGGTTCGCTGACACTTTGCGTGGTATCAGACCCCGGCTTCTGCAATACCAACCTCAACATGGTTCACGTCACGGTCGACATGACCAAGCCCGAGAACAAGAACCCCAAGCCAGAGCTCGAGGAGAACGAGTTCATCGAGTGCTTCACCGTGCCGCTGGCCGACCTGTACACCCAATGCCGCGCCCTCGAGCAGCAGGGATACGCCATTGATGCGCGTGTCGGCACGCTTGCCGAGGGCATTGAAATCTCCAAGCGATGGAAGCTCTGAAATCAGCTATGAAGGCTGAAAGGGATGACGAAGTTGCGACTAGAAAATAGATGGCCAGAGGGCAAAGACACTCGGACGGGCAACACAGTGAATGCATTGGGCAGGAAGGACCTTACTGAGGTTTTCATGATGATTTTCATATTTCTTTCGTTCGCTGCTCGGCAGCGTGGCCTCTTAAGGCAAGATTTATATCCAAACAGACCAAATACCCAAGACGAATTGAAGGAATACCTCGAGCCTCTAGAGTAAAACACAGAGCCTGGATGCCACCAACGCCGACCACTTTGCCGAATTTTTTACTATGCCTTTCTTTAACCTCTCCAACCCAAGTTTAATGACAGATGGTCTCTTTCCATTTTCCCCATATACCATCGTCTTCAAAAAGGAAACGATTCAAAAGTCCTTGCCTTCGGCAACACCGTTAACTCCGTTGGCGAGACTCTCCTTCGCCTCAGCCAACAGGTCCTTCGTGATCTGCGGCAGGCAGTCGGCGCTGGCGGCAACGAAGCCCAGGTACGGCTTGCTGGGTTCGAGCACCCTGCTGAGGTACTCCGGGTGGTACTGGACGCCGACGAAGTAGGGGTGCTCCTTGAGCTCGATGATCTCCATGCGCTCGCCCTTTTCATCCTTGCCGACGAAGTTGAGGCCACCCTTCTCGAGGCGCTCAATATACTCTGGGTTGACCTCGTAGCGATGACGGTGGCGCTCCAGGATCTGGGGTGCCTCGCCGTAGAGGGCCCGAAGCCTGCTCCACTCGGAGTTGGGCTGGAAGACGGTCGGGCGAAGGCCGAGTCTCATGGTGCCGCCCATCGTCTCCTTGTCGATCTCAGGCATGAAGATGATGACACGATCATCCGCCTTCGCGTCGAACTCCTCGGACGTTGCGCCCGCGATGCCGCAGATGTCGCGCGCGTATTCGATCACGGCTACCTGCATGCCCAGGCAGACACCCAGGTAGGGCGTCTTGTTGTCGCGCGCCCACTTTGCAGCGGCCATCATGCCCTCCGTGCCGCGCTGCCCGAAGCCGCCGGGCACGAGGATTCCGGATGCAGTGCACACCTCATGCCAAGCCTTGTGGAACCGAGCCGGGTCGCTGGACCTCGTGGAGGGCTCCAGGTGCTCCGCGTCGACCCAGATCAAGTTGAGCTTCCGCCTGCAGCGCATGGCAGAGTGCTCAAGCGACTTGATGACGGAAAGATACGAGTCGTGGAGCTCGATGTACTTTCCAACAAGCGCAATGTTGACCGTCTCGAAGTAGTGATCTTGCGTGACGGTAAGGTCCTTCCAGGTCTTCCAAATCTTCTCGCCCTTCTTGACCATCGGCGGCGGGATTTTCACGGCATCGAGCTTCAGCATCTCGCGCAGGACGTGAATCAGCCCTTGCTCTTCCAGAAGGACGGGTACCTGATAGATTGTGGGCATGTCGCGAACCGCGACCACCTGCTCAAGCTCGACTTGGCAGTGGTGCGCGATCTTCTCAATGGTGGAACGTTCGAGCGGGCGTTCGCAGCGGCACGCAATCTAAATTGAAACGTCAATAAAATGCCGCCTACATCTCATCGGCTGGGTGCGTACCAGGTCGGGGATCAAGCCTGCACTCCGCACGCTTTTCACGGCGTGCTGGGTGGGCTTGGTCTTCTGCTCCCCGTTGATCGTCGGGACATACGAGACGTGGATGTTGAGGAAGTTGTTCTTCCCAGCGCGATGCCGCAGCTGGGTCAGGGCCTCCACAAACGGCATGCTCTCAATGTCACCGACCGTGCCACCCAGCTCGACAATGCAGACATCCGGCGCCTCGTTTGTGTCGTCGACGGGGATCTTGGCAACGCGCTCGATCCAGGCCTGGATGGCATCGGTGATGTGGGGCACGACCTGGACCGTCTTGCCGAGGTAGTCGCCGCGGCGCTCCTTCTCGATGACGTGCTGGTATATCTTGCCGGTCGTGATATTGTTCTCGCGCGTCAAGGTGATGTTGAGGTAGCGCTCGTAGTTGCCCAGGTCCAGGTCGACCTCGCCGCCGTCGGAGAGCACGAACACCTCGCCGTGCCTTGAAACAGGGTCAGCGGCAGCCTGCGGCGCGGGAACGGGAGCGGAGCATACTCCTTCGGGTTCATGGTGCCAGCGTCGACATTGAGATACGGGTCGATCTTGATCGACGAGACGTGCACAGCCGGTCAGCATTTGCAAACCCCACGACAGCGCGCGCGAAAACACGCGTTACGGCGGGCGACATATCTTCAAACCAATCGTCTTGAGCAGCAGGCCGGTCGAGGAGGCTGTTGACGCGTCAGTCGGGCGCAGGACACGCGAGGTGCCTCCATGGGAGCTGTCATACCGATAATGCCCTTGCCGACGCCGCTAATAACACCTGCGCAGCTGTCAGCGCGCGCGCCCGATGCGGCAGGGGACAGGTCGCATACCTCCAGACACCAGGACGTACTTCATTTTGGGCGGCTGCGAAACTAAGCGGTGCCTTTCCTGGCTTCTGCCAGGGGGAGAGAAAGAAAAGTCGAGGTGACGGCAGTGGTCGCGAAAAAATATTGGTGGGGCTCGCCGCGCGGGCTAGGGCTGGCCGGCCTGGAGCTTGGGCGCGCCAGTCAAAAGGCAAAGAAAACCTTAACCCGACACGCTCGCCTGCGCCAACCAGCTCCGCTCAGCGCTGCTCCCTTTCCCGCGCTCTCCTGGCGGCCTGCGTGCGAGCTATTTCTTGCAGCGGGAGCGCGAACCCAAAACGCGGCAATGACGCGCCTGCCTGCCCGCCGCTCCCATCGCTCTGGTCAGCTACGCCTGTGACAGCTACCCGAAGGAACGCGGTGCATACTGACCGCGGCGATCTTCGATGGGGTGGCTGCACAGCAGGACATGCGCGTCCAGCGCACACCTCGCTATCTCTCCACTTTCAATCTTGCGCGCAGAAAATACGACGGGACGGTCTGGACTGAAACTCGACGAGGCGGCTGGTGAGTGTAAGACGCGATGCTTTTGGCAGGGCCGCGAGGACCCGTTCTCCGGCCTCGAGCGACGCGAAAGGACGGGAGTATATACGCGAATGCAGTATCGAATTATTCAGCCATCTGCACGGCTCAAGGCAGAATTGGGGTCTCCATAAAACATGCACCGAGCGGGTGCTTCACCTCTGTATGGGCTGCTCACACGACGTGCCAAGCCTTCTGGAAAGCCACCCAAGGGCGCCCTACAGCCTTCAGGATCATGCATTACTCATGGACCCAGTGGGCCATCACGATGCAAACCTCAGACGTATTGATGTTTGCGGGCGGTGCAAGGCAGACCATGAGGCTGACTGAAAGCGGGTGGTCCAAGCAAACCGAGAGGACGATAGTAGAGACCATTAAGAGCGCACCAGCCCATGTAGCAAACACTTTACGCAAACCGCCTCTCTTGCTATCTGGTCATATACACTCAACCATCCTCCCGCAACGCAGCCTTCATGATTCATGCCATCCATGCCAGTTTCATCCATCCATTTCACCGTCTCTTCGTCCTTGCCCCGAAGAAAACTGAACTGTAAAAAGCAGGTCGCGCATATGTAGCTGACAGAATGCTACGTACCAATGCCTTTGCCGAAAGACGCACACTTGCGACAGACAAATAACTGGAAATCTTCGAACCTGTGCTGCGCGCCAAAAGGGAGATAATAGAAGGGGTATGCCATGCCAGCTTTAATATGACCCAATATGCCCGTTTATCACCAAGTATTCCCTTGTAACAGTAACCCCGATTTTAGATACCTGAACCAACCCAATTTACTCCCTGCGCCGTTTGCGCCCTGAATGCGACTCGTTATCTCCCTGATCGTCTTCGTCGCTGATGTGGCTGGCCCGCCGCCTGGCCAGCGCCTTCTCGTTACCCTTCTTGACTTGAATGTTGCATCCTTGCAGCTTCAGTGCTCGCGTCAGCGCACTACTGGGCCGCATTCCCGGGAAGTCCTTGGCTGTGTAGACAGTGAAGACATCGCTCAAGACCTCCGTCAGAATTGGCATCAGACCGCCGACATGCAGATTCATCGGGTCGATGCGCATCAAGACGAAGCGAAGCCGGTACTTGCCGTGCGTGCGGCAAGACAGGTCAGGAAAGCAAAAGAAACAGCCCTCGACGTCGTGCTCGTCCTTTGCAACGGAGGGCGAGGCGACCAGTTGGCCCATGAGACGCCTGGTGGTTCTCCGGTCGGGCTGAATCAGTGCTGTCTCCTCGTTCGTCCCGTCGGCGTTCCAGAGGGTGCAGTGCACAACGTTCAGCGAATATCGCAGCTCATCCGGATCCGATTGTCCAGTTTTAGGATCTGTCACTAGGAGCTGGATGATGGGGGGAGGATCGATTACTCTCCGGTCACGCTCTCCAAACCCGCAAGCTCGAGCGGCGACTGGCTGCTGCCGTACGACGAGCTTGTATTCATATTGCCTTGAATTCCATTAGCATTGTTGCAAGTTTAGCTGGAGATCGTAGCGTACGTCTTGTCTTGCTGCGGGCCGCGGTATGGCGCGTTAGGAACAATGTTCGGTCCAACGCTGGCCGCAGTTGCAGGCGGAGGAGGCGGAGGCGGTCTTTGGGCGGTTATGGGAGCTGCAGGCTCGGGGTAACTCGCAGCCACTCCATAAGAAGATGCTGCAGATCCACGATGCGAGTCGATTGATCCACGGAATGAGGCGTTGCTGGGCGGGTAGCTTGAGGTGTAGTTGGGCGAAGGCAGCGGCTGGTAGGACTGCTGTCTTTGCGGAGGCGGCGGTGGAGGATTTCCTGGAGGAATGTACGCAGGCTCTTGGTGGACCGGGCGCGGCTCGTCCGGGTAGCGCGCCGCTACCTGTCGTGGGGGAGGAGCCCTCGCCTCGACCTGTGACCTGGGGGAGATGGTGCGGCCATACTGCAGAGGCGAGTAGGGCGGCTCTGAGCGCGGCGGGGTGTAGGGATTCGACGACAGGAGCTTGTCGACGGGAGCGGAGGAGCGGGTCTGAGAGCGGTGCTGCTCAGGCCTGGACTGGGACGGGGCAGAGGCGGTGGTGGGGAGAGAGTGGATGGAGGGCAGAGAGCGCTGCGAAGGCGAGAAGAAGGGCGGGAAGTCAGGTCGCACGGGATCCCGAGGCACAGAGAGGGGAGGCAGCTGGACAGGCTGGGGCAGGCGGCGGTAGGGGTCTCCAAGGTAGGGCGGCGGAGGAAAATGCGGGAGGTTCTGCGTCTCGGTCATGGCCATTTGCGTCGTGGTGGTGGATGAGCTTGGAGGATGTATCGGCGGCGGCGCTGGAGGTCGGGACATGCGTGTTATTAGTTGTCCGCGGCAGGACACGATGCACGAAGCCGCATTGGGAGCTCCGCTTGTCGTTGGCCGTGACCCGCAAACCAGAGTCGGTGAGGGCAGCGAGACAGTCGAAACAGCAGGCGACCCAAACGGTCCAATGTGGCGGATACGGAGGTTAAAAGGCACGAGCGGGCCGCGGTGTCAAGGTTGTATCTGGATCGACATGGGC
The DNA here is from genome assembly GCA_020912385.1 of Neofusicoccum parvum. Taxonomy (NCBI): domain Eukaryota; kingdom Fungi; phylum Ascomycota; class Dothideomycetes; order Botryosphaeriales; family Botryosphaeriaceae; genus Neofusicoccum; species Neofusicoccum parvum. The sequence continues at coordinate 544,252 of CP087219.1, read as the reverse complement.
AGGCAGGAAGCTTCAGAGCGCGTCGGCTATGCTGCTGGCGAGGGCTTCTGGGATTTGTTCCAGGGATGCCAAAGCCTCACGCCAGACATTTGCGACAACCTGGGATGGCAGCGGCCGAGGCGTGGGCTTGACTCAGGCCGGGCTGCTCGATTGGCGCGCTGGGGCACCGGGTTCGTCGCGGCCAATGGGCCCTGGGGCGTCCTGCAGGCCGTGGGGAAGGGCTTGGGATGGGACGGTGGGCGGCAGGCAGGCGTTCCGGCGGCAGGTCAGGATATGCCGGGTTTTATCTGCGCGGCACACGGGCTAGCCTGATGCGCAAGGAGAGGTGCAGCTGATGGTGGTGATGCAGGCGCAGATGCGCATTTTCGTCGCGCATCGTCAAATAAGGCCTTTTCCCGGGTCAAACACAAACAGGCGGCCCCAGGTTTTTCGGCGCGACTGTTTCGCATCGGTGGGCGCTGCAGGTGTCACGCCCCAGCAATTTGTGAGCGCGCAGTTACATGCCAGCGGGCCTGCGAGGGCTCAGGGCGCCGCAAGGAGGCATGGCCCGCCCAAGGAAACTGGAATGCGGAATGGTCAACACGGTGCCGCCGTGCGCCCTCGTGCGACGCCGCTTGCCGGGCGCTGCAGGACGGGGTGTCTGGCAACCAGGAATCGATCTGTCAACGGCGGCCCTTGGCGTGGCGCTCCTAGCTGCCGTTGACTGACGGCCAGATCTGCCCCACGCCTACGCTGCTTTCGCCGCCTCTTGCAGCCCGCCAGCCCGTCGGCTGCGCGCGCAAGCGGGCGCGCTGCCGGGCGCCTCCCATTCGGACGCCGCTGCGTCGCGCGGTGCGACCGCCGGCCAGCAGCGCGCGCCCCGCCACGCTGCTGCGTATATAAGGCCCAGCCCGCGCAGGGCAGCGCCGAGTGTGACTGCTCGCCGGGCGGGCAGCAGGAAGGGCGGCGCGCAGGTGGCAGAATGCTTAATCGCGCGCGCTGCAACTTGAGCCGCGGCGCCCGCCCGCTCTGGGCGGCGCCTGCTGCTTTCGCGTGGCCCTTATGCCGCTTTGGGGCGCGCGGCGATGAAAAGGGATGGCCGGCGCAGGGCTGGTCACCTCGCTTCCAGCGCTCCACTGCACCAGCGAGCGCTTTTCGATAGCGCTGTGCGACGGGTCGCCTGTGGCGGTGATGTAAGTCTCATCCGCCAGGGAAAGATGTGAGCGCGCGCGGCCTTGGCACTGAGACCACGTCCGGCTGCCAGGCTGCTCCGACATGTCTTGCGCCTGCTGACCGCCCGCGGCCACGCACCGCGCCCGCTCCGCCGCCCAGCCGGCCAGCACCCCCCGGCGCCGGAGAGCCGCGCCAGCGTGCTGCTGCTGACGCTGCTGCGCTGCTGCTGCTGCTGCTGCTGCTGCTGCTGTTGCGGCCCCGATGGAGCAGTGCAGGGATTCCGCCGCCGGCCGACGCTTTAGCCCGGCGGCGATCAACGCCTCTGCCGCGAGACGAGATGGCCGCGCAACAGTCGCATTTTGGCCTGGTGGAGGCTCGCTACCGCCCGCGGCCGCTAAGCCTGCGGCGCGCTATCGCGGCCCTTTCACCAACCTCATCCCTCCCTCCCCCCCAGGCGGCCCCGTGGTGGCCCCATGTCCGCATGCGCCCGCGAACGGCGGCGCTGCTCCCTGATCACCGCCCTGGTCCCGGCTCCTGCAAGGCGACGCACATCTCGGCCGCCGGGCGCCAGCCTGGATCCGTGGCCCGCGCGCGCCGGGCTCCCATGTCTTATGACGGGCATTTACGGTTTGGCTGCGTGCGCACCGCTGCCGCTCTGGGCCTAGGGCTTGCAGGTGTTGCCGGCGACCAGGACGCGACCCGGGAATGAGTCGAATTTCTCTCCGCTTGCGTAGCTCCTCGTAACCGTCCGCTGACCATGTTTATATCAGACACGTCCGTTCATAGCTGTACCGGGTCGCTGGTTCCATTTCTTTTGCTTTGGCGTTTTGGCCTCCCCTTTCCTCTCGCCTATCCGCTGCCTGCGCCCGCCTCGGCTGTCCTTCGCCGGTTAAATGCCTCCAGCTCGCATCGCCCATTGGCGTGGCCGCCGCCAGGAGAGAGCGTCCCGCGGTGCGTAACCGTAGCATCAGCTCATTTCCAGCCTGAATCTGCGCATGGTTCGGCGCATCACCAGGCCCGCCCTCCAATCTGGCGCGGCGTTCTAGACGCCGCGGCGGCAGTCAGGGAGTCAAGCAGCGCGCGGGCTTCGCTCCCGCCAGAGGGGAGCCCGCCCGCCGCGCCGACCGCGGCCGCCGAGGCAGCGGCGAAGCTTGTGTGAAGCTGATAAGATGGGCTGGGCAAATCACGATCGATATGTCGCGAGTAAGGCGATCGACGGCCAGGCACAAGCCACAGCAGCGTGACGATGCGGGGACGCTCGCGCGGGACGTGGCGAGGCGTTCGGGCCATTTCAGCATTGGCGCGAGCTTATTGCCATGAGTCGCGGCAGCCGACAATCAGGCAGCACGAGAACCAGGAACCAGGCTTCATCGATACCCGATGCTCCCAAGTGGCCTTTCCAGAGGCCTCGCGCTGTCGGCCCCGGATCAGATAACGGCAATGATCACTCCTGCATGAATCTTGATCGTGCAGCTGTCTCGGAAGCTCGGGCAGCGGGCCTGCGCGCGCCAGGCTCTGGAGCAGCCGCCACCTGCCGTCGCGGTGCTTGCTGCTTGCGGACGGCGCTGCTCGCTGGACCGCAAGCGAGGTCGTTTCTGGCACCGCCGAAGTCTGGGTAATTGGCTGGCGTGGGCGGTCGAGGGCGGCGTGCCGCAGCGGAGGTCCCTGCAGCCGTGTCGCTGCTCTGCGGCGCCCGGAAGGTTGCGACATCGCCGCCCACCGCGCACTGGCAATGCAACCATCAGGCCATTGCTTTTGCACGGCTCGGCCGTCCAGCGCGGCGAACCTGGTTTTCGAGCACACCACCGCAATTTCGCAGCGTTCGTCATGGCCGGCTGGGCAGCCGCCCCGCGCCAATCACACGCCGCACCGCGCCGCAGGAACATCGCCCTGCCTTCTTGGGCAAACGCGGAGCGCGGCCACGCTCCAGCCCGCTCGCCCTCGCCCGGCCCGACTGCCTGAAGGCGCGCAGATCTCCAGCGGCGCGCGGGCGCATGTGAAGCCGGCCACGCCCACCGTTGAGCCGACCGCCCCGAAACCCCCAACAAAGCATCTTTGCCTGCGCCCGCGTGCAAACAGCGGCCTCCTGCGAAACAAGACCGAGGACGCTTTAGACTTCTGCTAATGCACGCAAGCTGACATCAAGGCGCGCGCACGCCTTGGCGCCCATTACCCGCCCGCAGCGCGCGCTCATTGCCGCCTCAGGATCCGCGGTCGAGTCGCCATGCTTGGCTCTCCTTGACCCGCCGCCGACCTGGATCCGGGGATGGCAGTCGCGCTCCGCCTGTGTCAGCACGCACGTCAGCCGCTCTGCCGTCTGCATTAAGCGACCGCCCGCCAACTGCGGTAATTTGGCCCTCTCGTCAGATGTGTCTCCATGCTCCCGCGGCGCCCTTCCCAGCAGCACGCGTTCCTGGCGCCCCTCCTGCCCCGGATACCGCGCGCTATTGACTAGCCGCGCTTCTCTTGGCCTCCGCTCCGCACCGTCCCAAGGCGCCCCGAACAATATCTACACGAGCTTGATTGACCATGTCTCGGAGCGCCTGCCGCAATAGGAAATATTCAAATAAATCCAATGGAGATCGCCCACACGACGTGAGATTCCAACCCGCCGATGGAGGGGCCGTTCGTGTTAGACTCCTGGAGAGCCGTGGGAGAGCCGTGGGTGGAGGATGGCCGGTACGAGCGCTTGTGCGTCACCGACTTTGCTCTGGAAGAGCTGCCATCGAGGTGTGTGGCATCATTGCCCCTTTCGGACTCAGGGTCTGCATGAAGTCGGACCGGCTGTGCCCATAATGGGATCTAATAAGAAAGATCAGATCCACCGACAGGAATAATCATGAGACCGACGAGGGCTCGACAAGACACTAAGCGGATCTGCAAACCAAGCGCACAGTTTACCTTCGTGTGCCCTCGGTCTCACCGTGGCCATCATCCCATCCTCAACTGCCGAAGACGTACGGATAGGAATGCCGGATCGACGCGTTGTTCTCGTGCGTCGGGGAACAGATGCGTAAAAGAAAGTTTGAGGTGTGGCTCTGATTACTCTTTTCTGAATTACTCGATCTCCACAACCTGGCTTTTCTTTAGCATCATCAACAAGATCATGCACGGCATTACCGGCCAACCTCACTTGCCGGATCGACGCCATCATGCAGCGCCTCGTGCGGACCCTGTCTCCTCGTGCCCTCGGCATCGAAAAAAAGAAGCCCGACTGAATCGGTGGCAACAATGAAGGCAGATTGATCTACACCTTCCCTCAGACGTTTTGCGGCTCCGATACCTGCATTGAAGGGACCGCCACCCAGTAAGCGAATGGCACCCAAGACGTCATCTATATGGAGCTTCTCTACCCCCGGTCTATTCAATTAGGTCGCCTAGCGAATCAGCGCAGATGGTGTGCCACACTCTTACATCTTCTGCGTAAGCTTCCATCAATCATGGCCGTCGTTGCCGTCGTGCTAGCCTCGAGTGGGTGTTGCCGCGGCTCGACCGCCTGGCGGAATACGAAGACTGGTCGAACGGGGCGATCAACGCCTCCTGTCTGACCAACTTCGCGTTTAACAGGACATTTTCCCCCTTCGAGTTATACCAAGTAAAAGTGTCTCATGAAGCGAGCAGACCACGGGCCGGAGTGCGCAAACCTTGTGCGTCTTAATGATTCTCAATCTTTGTTCACCACTTGACTGCCGGTCGCTGGGGAGCCGGAGTCTGCTCCGCGCACGTAATCCAGCCCGCTGCTGTCTATCAAGCGCCCCTTTCACTTTATTCGGAATCTGCCATCCAGACTAGCAGCATGCATTCTCTCGGACTCCTTCCACGCACCATCTTGCTTACTGTCCACTGTCTGTCCTCCTGTGCCGAAGCTTAACCTTCCCCTAGGCATGCTTACTTCGCTACCTGCCTTCGCCAAAAGAGTCAAAGGGGCTGCGTGCAAATTAATTGCGCGCTGACTTCGTCCACGTCCAGCAGCGTCGCAGTGCGTCTGTGCGAAAACCTTCAGCGGCAGAAAGCACTGACTTCATGTTCAAGATGGAACGGTAACTTTCGACGCCACGACCAGCTGTAACCACGCCGACGGAGACCCTGCAGAACTACCCTCCCTCGCGGCTTACCTGGGACCGGGCGCTCGTCACCAGCTTGCCCTTGTCGGTTGCCGCAGAAATGTCGCATTGGCACTGGTCCAAACACAAATCAGGCATTCTTTCCCAGACAGACCAGAAAGAGACGCAATATGGGGCCGAACACAGAGAAAGGGGCATGGGCGACAAGAGCATGATCCACACCACCCCCGTAGACGGTATTCTCACAACCACCTGCACCACTCACGGCGCGGCAGCGCTGGGCAGCCAGAGGATCAACCTACCCGCCGGAGCGGGTCTCGTTATCCGAGCACGTCTCATTCGACCGATCAGCGAGCAATGTGGAGACCCGAACACACCAACAGCACTCCACACGGACATGCGCACGCCTCGCACACCACCCGAATACCCGGCAGGAGGGCTCAAACGAGAGCAGGGAAGATGCGAGCATCAGCGACCAGACCCAGCTTCTGGCGAGCCGAGAAGCAGGACTGCTGCTGGACCATTCTGTCTCGACGTCTTGAATCTTACCTGTCGCGGCCTACGGCTGCGGTGGCCCACGACCCGAAGGGGAAGGTAGCTTACCTTGTGCTCCCAAGAGGGTGGGTGGCCAGTGTGGGTCGCCGCGACTATTGCTGCGGACAATTCAGGCTATAGCGCATGCACGCACGCATGTGCATGTGTGGTAGGAGCCCGTATGGCCAGACGCGCGAAAGTGTTGGGCGACTTGCGGCTGCTTTTCTTCACGCTTCTCCACCTCTCGAGGCCAGTCAGCAGCCACATTTTCCGTCACCACGAGCCAAGGCCACGCGCAAACCCGGTTTTCGCTCTACAACTCTCCTGCAGATTAATTGCGACAACTTTGCCACAACTTACCAGCACCACTGCTGCTGCTGCTACCGTTTCGACCGTGTTGCCGGGAAGGCCTGGGTCTGTGGGGGCAGGGCAGCTGCGCCGGTTCATCACGTCCAATCCCTTGCTGCTTGCCAGAGTATTTTAAGGTTGTGACAATGGCACGGTCGCTGACGACCGCCAGCCATGCTTGCACGCTCTACACCTTACCGTGAGCATTAACTGCACATCCCGGCCCTGATGCATGGCTTTGCAGACGGATAACGAACCGTCGGATGCGGGATATGGCGGCGACTGTACAGCTTCGTCTGCTTCAACCACAAGCAGCCTAGTGACGGGAGAGGGGCAATTGGAACAAAGTTTGGTTAAATCGTCTCCGTTCGGCTGTCCTCTGCTGGCGCTGCGCCGGACTCCACCAAGAAGCTGCCCCCCAGTTTCATCAATATAAAAAACCTTAGGCGCTTGAGGCCCTCGGGGTCGCCTGCCGCACGACAGAAGTTGCTTCCTTCTTGTGCCGCTCGGCTTGATGCTGCCACTGCCAACATGCCGCATTCGATGCCTCTCGGGGCGTAGGATGATGCCGCACATGCCGACCTCCCGCTTTCGCAGACCACCGCCCGTAGTTTCCCCATGATCGTGGCCACTTCCCAGCCAAAATAAGAAAAGCAAATCCGCCGTACTTACTTACCTAGGCCCGGCGGTACGCCCGTATAGACAGCGCACCTGCTATCGTGCAGGACCCACATGCAAGCCCGCTAGAAGCTGCTGCATCAAGTCACTAAAAGTCATCGATGGTCCCATCAATGATCGATTGATTAACAGACAGACTTTTTCCAGAGCGCAGCGCACCACTGCACTGCCCACATGCGCCCCCCTCACTGCCTCCTCCCCATCCTCACCAGTCACCACCACCCAATCAACCATCCGGCCGTACCACATCACTGCCCCAACACCCCGAACCCAAGTTTACCCGCCTTTGCCCGCGCAAACTCAGGTCTCTCCACCCTAATGGGGCCGGCTGCACCGCATTCTGGACCCAGGACTTGTCACGCAACACGTATCCGCCCACTCTTGCGCTCCCAATTCGACGTCGCCGGCAGCACAGTAGCTATTCGAAGCTTTCTTGCTACTTCCGCCTCCCCGCCGCACCCGTACGCTCGTAAATCCGTCGTGCTAATTCCCCCGCTCCATCATGTCCTGTCCCGGTCAACCTTCTTACCACGCGGCGAATTTCCCCCCCCCCCCCCCCCTCCCCTCCCCTCCGCGGCGAAACCTAGACCCTGCCCGCCCACCAATCCACCATCCGTACGTACCGTACAGCCTCGACCACCTACCTACCTTCCGACCAGCGTCCCCGCCAACCATCTCGTACGCACAGCACGGCACAGCGCAACGCAGTGCGCACAGTACACACGTCCTGCCGCCGCCGTCGCGCCTCCCATGACACTCATCTCCCGCCTCTACCTTCCCATGACACAGAGCCCTCCTCCCCCTTGCACCCCGGCCGGCATGGGCCCTCGCCATCCCCATCCACCCACCCCAGGCACTCTCCCTGCACCTCACAGCCGAGCCGCCCCGTCCCCCCCATCCCATCCCCCCCGTTCCAGCCAGTCGCCGCCGCGCATGGCACAGCCAGTCGTCACGCACGCCTAGCACCTGCAGCGACGGCCAGTCACGGGGCCAGCGCCAGGATGGGAGGCGCGGGCGTGGGGACATGCCGTCCGCCTGCGGCGCGCGGGGCTCCTTCGCACCCCCTCCACCAGCAGAACCAGAACCAGACCACGCGGGGACACGGGATTGCAGCAAAGTCATGTCGAGCGAGACGTGAGGCGACGAAGGCACCATTATCACCATCATCGTCATTGCTGTTCTTGTGCGGGCGGGCCGCCGCTGCGGGTGGCTGGGAAAGGTGCGTACGCGTGCGCGCGAGCGGCGGGTGGCTGTCTGTCTGTCTGGCGGCCAAGTCTCCGCATGGGGCAGTCGGGGCGCGGGCGGTGCGGGCAGGGTGAGGGGACCGCGCATGAAGAAGGGGAGTTGTTGAGGGAAAGGCACCGCGATCTGGGGATCGGGCGGCGGGCAGGCGGGAAGCTTATCGATCCTTTGACCGGTGGCCAGGTGTTGGCCAAGAGGGCAGGCTGTGATGGTGTGGGTGAGTGGGTGGATGGGTGTGTGATGGGTGTGTGATTGTGGAGTCAGTCCGCCCACGCTGGCTGTGTGATGATGTAGGGCGAGGTGGGTGAGGTCGAAGGTAGCTTCTTGCAGGGAGTATATCCGCGTGCACCGGGAGGGCCTCGAGACGGGGTGGCGACCGAGACTGGAGTGCGTACATCGAATGATCTCTCGGATCGCTCGGGAGAGTTGGTAGGGGGTCCGGTGTTGGTGTTGGGTTGCTGCTACCTGCGCGTTGGGAGTGATGAGGCGGCGAGCGCGGCTGAATTGATCTCTTTGATTTCCTTTCTGCCTGTTTGTTCCAGGCTTTGTGCTGCCGGGGTCTACTTAATTCCGGGGAGGTTCTGCCCAACTATTAGCTGCTGTTGATAAAGTGCCTTGCACATCCCTCCTCTCCTCCTGCCTGCCTGCCTGAGCCTGCTCGCACGGAGTGAGAATGTGTGCGTGCGTGTGGAGGATGTCTGCCTGCTGCCCCCGTACGTCAGAAACCCGCCCTGCGGTACCATCGATCCCAACTCCCCGTACCCAGCACCCTTCCACGGTGCATGCTCGCCCTCAGCGCATGAAGCTGGTTGCGAACACGCCGCAGCCGCCGGCTCGGACACACCCGGCCCCGATCACTTGGACGGCATGGCACGCCGAGCCCGCAGGAACGCACCACCCTGTAGCAAGGCAAGGCAAAATAGAGCAGGAAAAAGCCCCGCCCGCGCGTGTACGGCCGGTTGGAAAGCTGTTAAAGGGCCAGCAGGATTACAAATGCACGTCCCAACCCACCATCTGCTGCTGCTGCTGCTGCGCGCACGTTCCGCCCGCCGCCGCAACGACAAAAGTTTCAGAAAAGATCTTGCAGGGGAGATGGCTGGAGCCCGGCTGCGCTCGCCGCGTACGCCCCCCCTCCCCCCCCCCCCCCCCCCCCCCCCCCCCGTCCACCCAAGCAGCCTGCATACCTGGCGCATGGAGCGCGTGCGCAAGTGTTAAGAGCAGGGATTGCGTCGGGGCGCGCGCAAGGGTCCTTCATTACCAATGCGACAGCGACCATGGGCCGGAGACGACACCGGCGGGAGTCGGTTTTAGTCAGCCCCTGACAGATTAAATATATCGTGGCTGGTCAATCACGTCGTCTCTCCCAGCGCTCTGGTGCTTGATATGCGTCTGCCGGAGGTTTTAGTGCCGTTGTACGTGTAGCTTGTCGTATTCCGTACCTCTGCTCCATGCTTTGGCCTTGTTACCGCTCCTTTGGGTGCTGTAGTGGCGAGATATGATGCAGTCCTGTCGGGGTTGATTGAAGCGGGTCGCGACGGCTGCGAGAGTGACGATGGACGAGGCCCCGCGTACGGCCGCATTGTGGTCTTTGGGTTTGGTGCCTGGGGCTTATCAATGCCGTCCTCTGCTCATCCTCGCGCTTGTTGAACCGGCCGGTCGGTGGCGTCTTGGAAGGACTCTGTGATCGTCTTCGATGGTCTGGATCGCGTAGCTCAGTGTGAGATATATTACTACTCCGTGATGAAGATATAGATATGCACCGAGGAGGCATGATGCGGCTTTAGTTACGACCGGACCATCCTTCGGAGTTAAGCACAAAGAGTACGCGTCCTCTTTACCATGGTTGGGAAGAGTGGTCTGGGGCTTGGTGTACTTGGCGCCAGGAACAGTGTCTCGCAGATGTAATCTATTCTGGATACGTCCGGCTTATACCATGGTCTATAGTAATATGGAATATCATGCTGGTGAAGCTCTGTATCAGCCATCTGCCAACGTAGAGGTCCGGACTAGGGACCAGCAAAAAAGCCAAGCACCCATGGTGTTCAACCATCACCGGCCTCCGCCTCGCTATCAGAGTCGCCATTGAATGCCTTGGTCTTGGTGGCCCTGCTCTTGTCCTTCGCCCTTTCTATTTCGGGGCCTGTGGACGCTTTGATGCCTTTGGAGCTGAGGTAGAGGAAGAATGGCTCCCTATAGCCATCAATGTGCGAAAAGAACTGGTTGAACCTGTGGAACATCAGTCAGCATCTCAATACATTATAAAAGACCCAGCTCGAGTTCGTGAGCAGGAGCAGGGACAACTTACTGGTTGCTCTCCTCCTCCTCACGGAAGATCCTCTCGTAGATCTCCTTTTGCTTGAATTCCTCCATCGCCTTCTCGTATTTTGTGAATGCTACCTTCTCGCGGTTGAACTTCTCCGCGGCCTTTGCGTTGTACGAATCGAAGACCGGGCGCTCAAGCAACAGACCGAGGCCAGGCACCTTGGGAATTGCGACGTCCACATTGCCAAAAGTCTCGGCAATACGCTCGACAGGACAGCCACAACGCACCACCAGCGCTGCCATGCCGACCATTTTCCTGATCTGGTGCATCATGAAGCTTTGGCCGTGGACCTTGAGGCTGATCCATTCCGTGCCACCGATGATGATGGGCTCCTCAGCAGCCTTGAAGCTCTTGATCAGACGCTTAGCAGACGGGTCCTTGAAGGTCTTGTGGACGGTGTAGTTGTGGTAGTTCTTGGTGCCTACGTAGGCGTTGAGGGCAGCTCGCAGGCGGTCGATGCGCTTCGGCGGTACACGGTAGGCCTTCTTGGCATCCATGTACACACCCTTGACCCTCTTAATGGCAGCTTCTATCGCGCGTTTCTGGCCCAAAGTAAGGTTTGCAGGGTCGGTCGGTGGCATGTCGTCTTCGGCAGATGGGTTCGGTCTGTCGTTGATGGTCTGGACTGAGTCGTCTTCAGCAGTGGCCGACTCAGGCTTCGTCGCTCCAGCGTCCATAGGCTCTGAGGCCGGCGCATTGGTCGATCCCGGCTCTTGAACAGACTCAGACGCGCTGGGACCCTCAGACGCTCTGACGGGGCCTGGCTCGTCCTTCGCTTCCGGTGCACCGGTCCGCCCCGGCTCGTTGATGATGATGGCAGCTTCCTCGGTTTTTTCGCTGGCACCAACATGCACGGGATCGGCCGCACCACCGCCCACACGAACAGGCTGGGCCATGTCGGCAGCGTCTTCGGCAGCAGCCTCGTTCGTCTTCGCATTCGGAGCCTCGGGGTCCGTGTCAGACTCCCAAAGAGCCTTCTCGACAAGCTCCCGGACCCACGGCTTCATCTCTGCCAATGCAGGCTTGAGATGCTTCTCGTCCACCTCCCGCCAGAACTCCGCAACCTCCTCTTGCCTCTGCTCGTAGCCTTCCCGATCACCAGCCTCGTCGGCCAGCTCGACGAGCTTCTTGCCGAGATAGCTATTGGGGTGGGGCGGGAGGAAGGAATAGGTGGGGATAAGGTACTCGTACCACCGCGAGTCGACGGCCTGGTAGGCGCTGAAGCTGCCGGTAGTGCGCTCGATGCCCCAGACTCTGATCTGAGAGGAGAGGTGGTGGTTGATCTTCTCGACAATGTCCTCGTCCTCGATGATCAGCTTGAGGGAGATGACATTGCCAGCGGCGTGGACGCCCTTGTCCGTCCTGGCGCAGCGCACGAGAGCGGACTTCTTGGGGTCGTCGGCGTTGGCCTTCGAGATTGCACCGGCCTTGACGAATGCGGTGAACAGGTCACCCTCGATGGTCCTGTGGTTCGGCATGCTGTTGCAGCGTTAGAGGCCGTTGCTTTCTGCCGCAGTGGGCGCACTCACATCTGCATGCCCTTGTAGCCACTGCCCGAGTATCCGATCATGACGACGACCTTACGCTTGGGGCGGCGCTCCTCGGCCTCGACTTCTTCCTTGGAGAAGGCCTTGGGGAGGACAGTCGCAACGCCCTCGGCCTCTAGACGGCGGCGCTTCGCTTTCTCGTCCTCGTTACGGGCGCGCTTGTCTGGTTGGTTGCGGCTTCACATTAGTTAGCTGAGGCGTTGAGCGGTGGGCAGCGGGCGCGTACATATACTCTCCTCGGCCAATATCCTTTCTCTTACCTCGCGAACCATGCTGGAACTTGTCGCCGCCGCCGTGCTGCTGCCACTTGCGCTTGTTGCCGCGAACGCCCTTGTCGCGCCATTGCTTCTTGTCTCCACTGCCCGAAGCAGCGTCGGTGGCGTCGCTGGCGGGGGGATTGGAGTCCATTGCGCGGGCAGACGGCTCGGACTGCGCAGCCGCAGGCTTTGTGTGCTCCGGGTCCATGCTGGAGCGCGGGTGAGCATGAGGTAGGGTGTGGGAGCTGCTGGCATAAAAGTGACGGCAGAGCGCAGCTTCGGCCGCGAATTTCGTGCAGATCCCGGCGGGCCTGGCAAAACCTCGGCGGCCAAGCTATCGCAGCTCCCCATGCCCGGGCCTGCGCCTGCGCCTGCCTGCTGGCTGCGGCTCAACCTCATTGTCCCAGAGCCCCCGAGGAGCACCGCCCGCCCTTCTTCTCGCCGCCTGCATCGCGCCCCCTCCCCGCCCGATGCACACCTCCCCCACCTCGCGCTGACCCCGAGGCCATGGAGATCGCCAAAGTCCTCGTCCGCACTGTTGCGCGCGTCTTCTACGACACCGAGCAGATCATCGTCATCGACGCTCTGGTCAACCATGGCGCGTTCGTGCCCGCTGAGCCCGCTTGTCTGCCGCGCCCACGCTGACCAGCGCGCAGCATCTCCGCCGCCGACCTGTCGCTCGTCATGGACGAGGGCAAGAACCACAAGAAGGTCCAGAAGTACGCTGCCAAGCTGAGGGAGGGCGGCCTCGTCTCGGTGTATGTGCCTGCGCTTTGTCGCTTTCAGGCATCGGTGCTCACGCTCGTCGCATCGCAGTTACGTTCGTTCCGAGACCCGCGAGGGTGCCCAAAAGCCGACGAACCGCGAGTACTACTACATCGACTACCGCCGAGCCGTCGACTGCACCAAGTACCGCATTCACATGCTGGATGAGAAGATCAAGGCCATCTCGAAGCCCACCCAGGAGAAGAAGGACTACTACTGTCCGCGGTGCAACTCGCAATGGACTACCATGGAGGCCTTGGATCACGTTGACATGAGCCGCGGAGGCTTCCTGTGCAAGCGCTGCAACTTCCCCTTGAAGTCGCGCAACACGGCGGAGGAGGCTGAGCCTGAGGCTGATGACACGCCCGCAAAGTTCAACAAGCAGTTCAAGCCGCTGCTGGATATTCTGCAACAGATCGACTCAGCCACCGTGCCAGCCGTGACCGGCGAGGAGGCTGTCGCTAATGCGAAGCCCGTGCCCCGCGATGAGCAGATCAACCCGGCGCAGAAGACGGAGGTGGTTGTTGACGAGAAACTCCGCCCCACGGCTGTCAAGGGTCTTACTACCGGGCCGGAGAAGGTTGAAATCACCATTTCCACCGAGGAGGAGAACACGGCGGCGGAACAGGCCAGGGTTGCGGCACACAAGGCTAAGATTGCGGCCTCAAACGAGCTGCCTGTGTGGGCCACCCAGTCAACGGTTGGAAGCGAAGCGGCGGCGGCGAAGGCGAATGGAGATGCCACAGCTTCTAATGAAGCCGCAAATGGACTGGAAACGGCGGAGGAGAAGAAGACGAACACAGCGGAGCTGGATGCCTACTTTGCTGCACTGAGAGAGGAACAGGAGAGGAAAGCCAAGGAAGAGGAGGATGACGACGACGAGGAGGACGAGGACGATGAATTCGAGGACGTGATGGCCACGCCTGCGGCCGCCAGCAGTGGCGATGGCGGGCCGGATGCGAAGAGGGTGAAGCTGGACGAATCGGCGGCACCTACGCCTCCCCTGTCATCCGTGCCGGCGGTGTCGACTGCGCAGCCGTCTGGTGGCGAGGAGTCGGACGCGGACGAGTTTGAAGATGCGCTTTGATTTATATAGAGGCGGAGTTTGCGGTCTACACAGGCCCAGGTGGGAGTCACTTTCAGAGCATTTGCAGGCGCTGGGACACGGGATTTGGATTGGTTGCGTGTGCACTGGCATGCACAAAAAACGGAAAAGGAAGGCATCGCATGCTGCGTCTCGTGGGCAATTGATGTAGCAACAGCATAGAAAATAAAGCAAACAAGGGCTGCAGCAGTGACGTCTGTCCGTGGAATTTAGCGAAGCATGCGCCGCGCTCCCCACACAGCGGTGGGAGGGACCCCACCACCCAAGAGCCCGGTGATCTCCCGGCCGTCGCCGCACTCGACAGCTGCATCGCCGACCGCACCGCAGCACCTCTCGCATGGCCGTCCGCTGAACCCGCCATTCCCCCTCTCCCGACAATGGCCGCCAGCACGGGCAACGCGCTTGCCCACCTGCTGTCCCAGACGCATCTTGACGACCACGACGAATTCCTGAAGGCCGCCAACAGCCAGCTCTCCAAGTCGAAAAACGACCTCGACGCCCAACATGTCCGCGCCGTGGCCCTGCTCAAGCTCGACCGCTTCGACGATGCCCTGCGCCAGATCGAGACCGCCGGCGACAAGCTGAAGAAGCAGGCGGCATTGGAGTATGCCTATGCGCTGTACAAGACCGGCAAGCTCGCCGACGCCGAGAAGGTCGCCGCCGAAGCCGCTGCCACCGACAAACGCGGCATGCAGCACGTCCTGGCACAGGCGTCCTACCGTGCCGAGAACTTCACGCGCGCCGCCGACGTGTACCAGGCGCTGGCGTCGCGCCCGCAGGACGCCGAGGGCTTCGAGCACTACAACGACCTGCGCATCAACAGCCTGGCCGTGGACGCGCAGCTGCAATGGCAGGGCCAGGGCCGCCTGGCGCGGACGAGCAAGCCGGAGCGGGAGGACCTGGAGGCCTTCGAGACGGCGTACAACGCGGCGTGCAACAGCATCGCGCGCGGCGAGCTGGGGCAGGGCGAGGTGCTGCTAAAGCGCGCCAAGGACCTGTGCATGGCCTCCGAGGACCTGAGCGACGAGGACAAGAAGGCCGAGACCATGCCCATCCTCATCCAGCAGATCTACGTGCTGCACAAGCTCGGCAAATTCGATGAGGCGGCAAAGCTTGCGGCGGAAGTCTCGATACAAGAGTATGGTCAGTGTACACTTGGTGCGGAGCATTTGTTGCTGATTTAAAGAAAGTATCCCAGATCTCTCGACCCGGCATATCGCCCGCGTCAACAACCTGTCCCGGACCACAGAGAATCCCAACCCCTACTTGAGCTCTCGCCAGCTTCAGAACTCAGCGAAGCTTCCAGTCAGCGATAAGCCGTTCGCCTTCCAGTCGTCAATTTTGGACCACAACAACTACGTAATGGAGCTCTCGTCAAACAAACAAAAGGGCGTCGCCAGCACCACTCTTTCCAAGATCGCCGCGGACCCAGCCGCCATAACCTCCCCCGCCCTATCCGTCCTGAACGCCGCCGCACACACCAAAGGCTTCAGCGGCAAAGCCAGTATCAAGGAACTCCTCCCCCTCGTCAACAAGCGGCCCACCGACGTCGGCCTCGCCCTGACCGTCGTGCAAATGTACATCCAAGACGGCAACTACGGCGCCGCCACGCCTCTCCTCGAGAACTTCCTCGTCCGCCTGGAGAACACGGGCGACGCCGCGAACCTCCGCACGCGCTTCGCCCCCGGCGTCGTCGGCACGCTCGTCGCCCTCTACACGCACGCCGGCCGCCGCGCCTCCGCCCGCAGCGAGCTCGCCAAGGCCGCCTCCTACTGGACCAGCCAGACCGAGTCCGCGCCGCCGGCATCGCTGCTCCGCGCCGCCGGCGCGGCGCTGCTCGAGTCGTCGAAGCCGGCCGACCTCGAGCACGCCGGCTCGCTCTTCGCGCTGCTGCTGCAGCAGGACCCGGCCGACCGCGGCGCCGCCGCCGGCCTCGTCGCCGCCTACGCGACCACGCAGCCCGACAAGGTGGCGGCCGCGCAGCTAGACGCGCTCGCGCCGGTGCCGCGCCTGGTCGCGGACGTGGACGTGGACGCGCTGGAGGGTGCGGGCGTGGCCACGGCCGCAGCGCCCGCGCCGCAGGCGTCGACGAAGCGGTCGGCGCCGAGGGACAGGGCGGACGAGCGGAAGAGCAAGAAGATGCGGAAGAGCAGGGCGCCCAAGGACTTCGACCCGGCCAAGAAGGTCGACGCCGAGAGGTGGCTGCCGCTGCGGGACCGCAGCTACTACAAGCCCAAGGGCCGCAAGGGGAAGCAGAGGCAGGCGGGCTTGACGCAGGGAGGCGTCGTGGTGGACGAGAAGCCGGCGGCGGCGCAGGGCCAGGTTGTTGGGGGTGGGGGCGGAGGGGGTGGGAATAAGAAGAAGAAGAAGGGGAAGAGGTGAGGGTGCTGAACAAGCCGGGTATAGGGGCGTGATGTGTTGGGCCTGGACGGAAAGGCTTGGGGGCAGGGATGGTGGGGTCGATGTGGAAAAAGATGAGGCGGGTGTGTGGAGAGAAATACTCGAAATAAAACACTTTCAGAAGCGTTATCGGCGGGACATATCGGAATGCGTGCTGGGTGTCTGTCGTGGGGTGAAGAAATCAACTGGTGAAGAGTGAGTGTTTGGGATCTTGGATGGTTGGCTTAATTCATCAGGTGAGTTACCTCAAATCGACATTTGGATCTCTCCATGGGTAGTTGAAGCATTCATCCGGATGGATTTGCCCTCTCTTTCCATGCACATTTGCGTCCGGACGAATGCTTCAACTCCCCTTGTTGCAACACTTCACGAACTAACAAGGCAGGTGCCCGTAGAACACGTTAATCAAAATGCAAGACAGAGGACTTCTTTCAGCAGCAGGTAACGTTTCTCGTTCGTGGATAAGTATATAAGCAACAACAACAGCAACAGCCACGGCGGGCGGCGGACGGCAGACGGCGGCAAGCCCGAGGCGCCGAACAAAACAAAAGAAAACAAACGAGTGACACGCATCTAAATATACAAATTAAGAAATACTACAAGCCCACACGACAGCCTGTTCCTAGCCTAGGGCCCACGTTGCTCCTAGAGCGGCAGCAAGCCGCCACGACCCGAAAATTGGCGGCGGCGGGCGTTGGGCGGCAGGGGCAGGAGGGGGACCGGGGGGGGCGGCCGGAGGCGGCGCGTCGGCGGCGGCGGCGGCGGCCGTGGTGGTGGTGGTGGTGGTGGCGGCGGCGGCGCGGCGGAGGTTGGCGGCGGCGGCGGCGAGGGAGGTGAGGAGGAGGAGGGGGAGGGCGGCGAGGGCGCGGACAGCATCGCCGGCCTGACGACCAGGCTCGGCCTCAGCCCACCAGGCCGAAAGTTTTCCCCACGCCTATTGATAGTATATACTTTAGTATAGGTCCTATAAGAAGAGGGTAATTGAAGTAGGGGATGAATAGTGGAGTGTAAGGAAGAAAGGAGATGGAGTCGTATAAGAAAAGGGAACAGAGTTTACTTGAGTAAATTAACATACCTTTGGGGCCAGCCAGACAGCTGCGCTGTGCAAGCACAGCACCAAAAACAACGCCGTACTGGTGATAATAATATTCATCCAGTAGTTGGCTATTACCAAAATTAGTAAAATTTCTCAAAACGGTAATTCGATGACCTTCCAGCAACAAAAATGAATAGGCGACTTACACTCTTCCAACTGCATGGTTGCGGTGGTGATGGTGATGGTGGTGGTGGTGGTGGGGAGGCGGCGAGCGGCGGCGGCAGCGGCAGCGGCAGAGGCAGGAGTGGAGAAGGTTTTTTTGGTCTATAGAAACTATTAGCTTACACTCTGTCCATAGAAGCGCTTGAAAGGGGTGCACGCTGAGGACGAGAGAGATGGAGAAGTGGGTCAGTGGAGGATAGGGTGATGGTGCAACGCCTTCATTCGGGCTTACATACACTGCGCTGGGCAAGATCTTGGTCTTCTGCTAGATAAGAACGTCAAACAGTCAGCTAAATGTCCTTCGACAGGCAGGGCATGGGAATTGTGGGATCTGAAGTGGATGCATACCGTCGATGAGCGCCGGTGGGTGAAGAGGAAAAGGAGAAGAGGAGAAGTCGAAACGGAAGACATAGAGTCTCTGCGCACTCTGCTACTGCCTGCGCAGTGAGCTTGCTCACTCTGATGGCAGTTGCGCGTTGGCTTCTTTCCCAGACGGGCGTTCCCAGACGGGCAATGGCTGGAGAACACTGAACTTCGAAGAAGTATGGCGAACAACACTGGATGCACTCCAGAAACTCAAGATTGTTTTGAAACCTGAGAACGGTTCTTATAAACTACATGGCTGCCGAAACTGTTAAAAAAGAGGCCAGATGCTGGAAGTGTTTGAAAGATGAATTCTACGCATTGTTTACAACATTTTCCCATCCGGACGAATGCTTCACGCTTCAACTTCCTATGTGTCCGACCTGCCTACAAGCGTAATCCTTCGCATCCATCGCCTGAACCTGATTCCGAGCGCTGGGAATCTCCTACCGGCTCTAGACTCGGCTGTGGCTTCCTGATATAACTGCTGCCTTGCTTCTTCCCATCTTTGCACGATATTTCTGATTCTGTCCGTGACCGAAATGCCTTGCTCCTTACCGACCGCAGCCTGCTCATTCTTGTCACTGAATGCGGCTCTCCCCTCGTCTACCTTCTCGAAGAGGCGCAAAGTAAGCTCCTTGACCCGCTTAGCGCGGTCTGTCAACTCCATCTTCTCCCACCGAACTTCGCACCACCCCCTACCCGAACTTGCACGATGTGAGATCTCCATGCTCGCTCCCTCTAGCTCCTTAAAGTAGCTCGTCTGGGTCTCCTTGATTCCCTCCAACACCGCCTTTTTGAGTTTTTCGCACGCCACTATTCGGGGAACAACAACGCAGCGGTCGTACCACAGCTTGCTCGCCAGCCCATCGACACCATAGCAAGCTAGAATGTGTCTCAATGATCCCGTGAATTGCCGATACTCCGACATCAGCATGAAGAACCGCCACATGGTGGCAATCACACACTCTCTCGGCAGCCCAAGCGAGCGCGCCGGCCACAGTAAGTGCTCGAGGAGATACGCATTCAGCTGAATCATCTCTTCGTTGTGCTCCGCAAGTTCCGGGCCTTCGTGCTTATCATACTTTGGCATGAGGTAGAAGCGCGTAATCTTCTCGGTTACCTCGACGAAGTGTTCGAGGTCGGTGTTGCTTAGGCGCCAGCGCCTATCCGGGCTATGCGGTGAGTGTGCAGTTGGCGCATAGTCGACGGCCAAAATGAATGAGAGGAAATTGCGCAGTCGCTCAACACTGCCCTTGTTGACGTCTATGTGAGGGCATATTGTCTCTGTGTGGAGTGCCGTGTTGACGGCATCAAAGAGGCTCTCTTCGGCGTTGATTATTGTGTTATAACTCGGCGGGTTGTCTTCTGCTACGAGACTTGGGGGGTCCAAGTTGGCGGTCAGAACTTGACGTTCATGTGGTCCGGTTGTTGACTCCATGGCCTCTCTCTGAGAGGAGTGTGTTTTTGCTGCAGTACGTTACTCGATTCTGCTTTGATGCGCAATGCGTGGTTTATATATGTGTGCGTGTTGAAATATTGCCTGGGTATGACTCTGAACCGTGGTCGGCGCCTCAGGGGTATCTCGGTACCATGAAAAAACTTCGTCCATCACGTCACATTTCCGCTTCTACTGTACATCTTACAAACACAAACAAGATTTTACACAGTACTGTAGCGGGAGAGGGTTTCAGCCGACAAAATAATTACCTTCTTCAGCAATCTGCGAGAGCTGAAACATTCGTCCAGAGGAGCTTTGCATATCACCTGCTACACTTTGGAGTCCGGCTTGCTCAATCAAGTCGACGTAATGAGATTAATTCCTGTGGGAGATACGCTCTGGCTTGCGATGCAGACATCAAAGCTCTTTTTGTTTTTATATCTCCCCTGTTCTTGAGTTACTCCCTTGGCTCAC
This sequence comes from Neofusicoccum parvum, assembly GCA_020912385.1. NCBI lineage: Eukaryota > Fungi > Ascomycota > Dothideomycetes > Botryosphaeriales > Botryosphaeriaceae > Neofusicoccum > Neofusicoccum parvum. The sequence continues at coordinate 524,301 of CP087219.1, read as the reverse complement.
CCGAAAAAAGAAGAGAACATGAAACCCCATCGCCCTCAGCTGCATCCTCTCAAACGCCCTGCCATTGTCTGCACCAAATTCGACAAGTTCTTTGACTCCCATTCCAGCTTCCTCCTCCTGCACTTTCGTCGCGCAATCTCCTTATGGCTGGAGCGTTTCGAAGCAGCAAAGCTGGATGGCTTGCAGGGCTCGCAGTACAGGCGACACGCGTGGGAGCACGATGCCCCTGCCGAAGAGGAGCCTGTCGGCGAAACCGTGATGGCCTTGCGTTACAACGATGCCTGCAGGCTGCCGCCGTAGGCCCCGTATTCGACGTTCTTGGACGCGAAGCGCCAGATGGCTGCGACCACGTACCTGCTCAGCATTCCGAGCGTGCGGGCAGGAGCGTGGACGTGCGTCTAGAAGGAGACGGCCAGCATGTAGTAGAGGAAGTTCTTGAGGCGTTTGACTGGGGCCTGGTCGGCTGATCGAAGAGCGGGAGAGCTCTTTTTGCGGCGAAACGCGACATCGATTGCGTGGAAGAGATCTGTTTTTGGAGGCTTCTACTGCCTCGTATCCTGACGATTACAGAATTTACTGCTCGGGTTGGACTCTTTCCAGGACCCTGATCAAGAAACGGGGATGATTGGAGCGTAGGTGCAAGATATTTCCGGAAAGCACTACGTCTGTACACCTTCATGGACAGTTGAAACAGCCGTCCGTATGGGTTTGGCACTTCTTTTACTGCACGTATATATCTGGATGAGTGCTTCAACTACTTGCGACTAAGCGGAGGGCACCTATCGAAGGACTGGGGACCTTAAAGATTATTGATATAGAATGTCGGTCTTACACGGGTACGTATTTATTGATGCTCGCGAGAAGCCCAAAAGCCAGCAAATAATTGAAAGTTGAGAAGTTTGATCGTTGCAGGATTGAACTGTTGACAATGCCAAGCCTTTCTCTTCTCTCGTCATCGATGCTGACCAGTGCAACAGCCTTGCAACGTACCACAAAAGCATTGTAAGATCTGTCCGAACACAAAATCGAGTCCTGATTAGCTGAAGACGAATGTTTGAGTCCGTAGGTGTTTGTGAACTATATAAACGCAATTCAAACCAATCCTTCCATCACAACTCGGGTCTGTGGTTTAGTGGTATAATACTCCCTTAGCACAGCTTATACCCTGCATCTAATTCGAGTTAATTCGAGTTAATTCGGGTTAATTGGAGCTAATTTGGGAGTGGTCCGGGGTTCGGCAAGTTCTCCACAGTTCGAAAACAGTCCTCTGCATGATTCTAACAATATAATAGATTCCCCGCGGATCCATCACAGCTGGTTCAATTCCGGTATATACTGTTCTTTTTTGCTCTCGTTTTGTTTCTTCTTATAACAGCAGACTCTGCAGCTTACGTAAGCTTGGCAAGCTATGCAATCTTTATGCTCGTGACGTGGCCGGATGTGCAACAGCGCATCACGCAACTCTCGGATGATGACTCTGTATAAAAGCGAAGCTAAAGACTCATGTCCCTGCGTACCCCGCTCCTTATCTACTGTATACGTGTACCGCGATGCTACGTGTACGTGTAGAAGCAAAGGACAAATCAAAATAGAAAAAGCAGACTGATTCGCAGCGCATTGCAGCATGGAAGATGTTTATCGAAGGAGCCCCGCGGATACATCTCAGCGGGTCCAATCCCAGTGAAATCCCGCTCTCTTTGTCCTATGATGGAAGAGTTGTGGTGTTGAGTGAAGTGTTTGAGGAAAATGGGGCGACCGCGACCGCGTTCCTGGGGCCTGTCTCGGTCGGCTTCCATGGGCTGGCCTCTGTTCTTCTCCTTGTCAGGATCGCGGTCTCGGTTCCAACTCTTTGCATCGCGATTTCGGTCTCTGTTGCGGTCGCGATCCCTGGTCTTGTAACGGGTGTAGCTGGGACTGTAGCAATATCACGTGTACTGTTAGCTAGGAGCAGTTAGCGTGAGAGAGGCGAAAAAGGCGCCCCCCCTCTATCCTCCTCCCTCTCCTTCATGCCGCCAATCAAGCAACGTCAACACACCAAAATCGCAACAGGGACAATGTTATTATTTATTTATTTTAGCCGAGCTTTTCACCGTTCGATTCCTATTCTGTTCCTTTACTAATAATATTAGATTCCCCGCGGATCCAAAATAAACGGTTCAATTCCGGTGTATACTTCCTTTTATCTCCTTGCTCTTTATCGCATGGAATTTCGTAGTCAAACTATTTTATTTCTATACAATACTTGAAGAACGTCGCTCTATTTTTGCAGATGCATACCGCAGGCCTTCGTACGTTGTATGTTGACGATAAACCTAAATCCCCAATGTTCAAATGTATTGTTGTCTCTCTAAGATGATGTGAATTGGTCCGTCTCAGCTTGCGAGTAGTGCTGCGCGATACTCTCCAGATTGGACTCGTTAAGGAGCTAAAATGCAGAATGGATTTAGGAAAGCGGGGGTCCGGCCGGGAGACGGTGGAAAGGTGCGAGCTGAATTCTCATGCATTCGACCTTGGCGTGAAGAGCTGGGTTCATGTAGGGGCTCTGTGGCATTTTTTTTCCCGAGGAGGTTGGAAGCGTAGTGTCTCGTCTACGGAAAGTTTTAAATATACTGGTTTTGGGTTTTCTCTGGATGGATGGACTCTCAAATCTAGGAAGCAGACAGCCTAACCCACGATTACATCTCTGAAAAACTTTCATACGTAATAGTATGCCCGCCCAACCGACGCGTACGGCCAGCCACGCCGAGTTCACTGCGTTCCGCTAGTTATCTATAAAACATAGCTATAGGACGCGCCCCTGACAAGGTCATAGATATTGAATTCATATCTAGACATGCTTCCAGCGCACAGCACTACGAAATAGTGTACGGCCAACCCAAGGAGCGCATGGTCTATCCACCAGATTCTCCGCCACCCCACTATCCGTCATCTCGGGGGTATCTGTGTCCTCTACGAGAACCTTGCACGTGCGGAGCATCCAGCAAAATACAGCTGATATGAGGAACATAATGCCTGCGAAGACCTGAGTGGCGACGTAGGATTGCTTTTGTGCCATTTCTTGGCCGATTAGCGGGGAGACTAAGGGAGAGGTGTCAGCAGGCTCAAAGTCACAGCAGTGAAAGTTGGAATGCAGGTCACCTGTTGTTGGTGGGACAAGGGCCAGGAACATCATCGAGGAGCCGCTTGGGAACCGCTTCAGGCCGAGGACCTCCACTGAGACGGGCGCGAAGATGGACCAGAAGGATCCACTAATGCAAAGAATGGTCGATTAGCAAGATCATACTGGAAACAGAATTTGGATGGGGTCGGGAAAGTCTCACGCGAATGCTCCAATACATATGCTGTAAAAGATGAGGATGTCGTACGAAGTAGCATTGGTCCAAATAGCGAGCGTCCAAATACCGGCAAGGAAGGTGACCGTCGAGGCAACGTTCAGCCTGCCCAGCTTGTCGCTCAGGTAGCCGATTGCAGAGCGGCCGATGATCTGGCCAAGGGCGACCATAGCACCGACGACCGAAACTTGGTTCCCGTCGAGTGCGAGGACGGACGAGCCGAAGTCCGGAATCTGTGTTAGAATTATGATCTCGCCAAGCATGTTGAAGAACGAAAAGCCGAGGAGCATCAGGTAGATCGGTTTCTTGAACAGGTCGGGGTCGAAGAGCACGAAGGTTGGCTCAATGGCATCGTTGCGGTCCCGGAGCAGCAGCGAGCAGACTAGATTCACGCAGCCAGCGGCGATGGCAAGCGTTCGAATAGCCCAGCCCACGCCCATGGAGGTGATCATGTGGCCTGCCAGCAGGGAGTAGAGCATGCCGCCGGCTCCGGTGCCGGTGGCAGCGAGACCGTTGGCGAGACTGCGCCTTCGGGTGAACCATTGCGGCACAATGTACTGGGTGCCGGTGAACAAGAAGCCGTTGGCCCAGCCAAAGCCGATTGCCTGGCTGAGATACAGCTGCCAGATGGCTGAGGCATAGGAGGCGCCGACCAGCGACGCTGTCTGGAGGACGACGCCGGCGAGCAGACAAACGCGCATGCCAAACAGGCCAATGATGCGCGTAGCAACAGGTGCCACGATAAAAGGCTGGGAGAACTGGAGACCGCCGATGAGTGCATAGTGCAAGGGCGAGGAGCCTTGGAGGGGGCTCGACTGGTTGTAGTACGAAAGGAAGACTGAATAGGCCTAGGCGAAGTGTCGGCTGGCTGAGTAACACAGGCAAGGAGGGGGGAGACGAGGACTGGCGTACGGTGCTGATGCCCCAGGTATGTGCGTTGACCAGGAAGACGGCGATCACGCAGATCCAGCCGTAGCCGCCATCAACCGCGAGCTCGACGGCGGGCTCGATTTCGCCAGAGGCATCCGTCGCGGGGCGTTTCTCCGACATTGTCTGCTGCGCAGCGTCTCCCGACGCGATGTCTATATGTACATATGTACATGTGCTGCTGGAGAGACGCACGGCCGACGCACGGCCGGCTCGCGGCCGACTCACGGGCGAGTTGGCGAGGACATTGCCGCTTCCAGATAACGGCACTGGCTTCACGCCGCAGAGGCGGCGGTGGTGTGGGTGACGTAACGCCAGCGGCCAGCGGCTATCTGGCGCAGTCCCATGGCGCTTTCTTATACGGGCAGCCCGGAGACAAGCACACCTCGCCGCCTCGCCGCCTCGCCGCCTCGCCGCCCCGCCGCCCCGCCGCCCAGTGCCATGCCGCCCGCTGTGCGCAGCAGCCAGCGAGCTCCACGCTCCTGCACCTACTGCAGCCGACGCAAGATCAAGTGCGACAAACAGCTGCCCTGCGCCACGTGCCGGGCGCGCGGCATGGCGGAGACCTGCCGCAGCGAGTCCGTGTGGGTCAAGGGCCAGTTCGTCTCGTGCGCTCCCTTCCACAAGCACCGCCGTCTTCCGTGCTGACCGTCCCCGCAGCGGCGCTGGGCCGCCCTCGCAGCCGAGCTACGCAGATCTGGTGGCCGAGACGCAGCGCCTCCGTGCCGCTCTGCTGCGCCCGCGCCCGCCCGCCCGCGCCCGCCCGCTGCATTCAGCCGACCCTTTCGAGCGCATGCTGTACGCCCGGCTGCGCGCCCATCGCAGGCTGTCCACTGTGCAGAGCTTGGCTTGTGTTGTTGTCCCCTCTGCCCGCTGCAGCCGGGCCCTTCTCCAGCACGCCTTCCAATGGACCTCGTGGCTGCACTGCGCCATCGACCATGCCGAGTTCGCCGCCCAACACCACCACTTCCTCCGTCGATGCGAGGCCGGCAGCCTTGAAACCGCTGCGGAGACGCCATGGCTGGGGCTGTACTTTGCGCACCTGTCGGTGAGCCCTGCCCTTTCCCTCATGCACGCTTGCCCTGCTCATCTCGGCCTGTTTAGGCAACTCTGTGGTCAATGACGGATGCAGAGGCCGCCGCCGCGGATCTACCGAGCCGTAAGACTCTTGCTCTGTCCCGGCACCAGCTACGGGGAGGCAGCTAACACTGGAACTGGGCAGCCGACATCGGCCATCTTTTGCAGAACTGGTTTGACGCAGCGCTGTTCCTGCTGCATGCCGCCGACTTTCTACGGACCCCCAACTACATCAATGTCCAGACCATTGCTGTCCTCGGCCTCTCGTGCGCGCCTCTCGGGGAGTTTAATCTGTATTGCACTCTCTGGGCCTGCGGAGCCCGGCTCTGCCAGGCTGTGGGCATTGGCCAGGACAACGAGTGTGTCGGATCTGAGCCTGTTCGGCTGCGCGAAAGCAGACGCCAGCTCTACTGGTCTTTCATCATTTCCGACTGGCTTTCCTTCCAGCTTGGCAATACATGCATAAATGGCAACGAAGTACGGGTCGACTTCACGACCGACCTGGCAGATCAGCACTCAGACCCAGCCTTTGACACTGACACTATCTCCTGCCCTCGCCCAATACATTATCACATCACACTGGCTAAGCTAGCATCAGCCCTTAACCGTTTCACATCATCGTTTGGCCATGTCGTAAGTCTCCAGGCTGCGGTACAGTCGGCCGACAACGACCTCGCAAATATCATTTCCGAACTACCACCACATCTCTGCGCCGGGGAGGCCTCCTCCGCCCTTGAGTCTGCTCCTGGGTGGGTATCATGGCAGCAACGGAGCATCAGCGTCCTCTTCCTGTACTACCGCATGGTCGTTAACCGAACAATCTGTAACAACGAGCCGAAAGGCTCAGCAGTCTCCGCTGGAGCGACCGCAATCTGCTTCGAGGCGGCGCACGGCATCTGCAGGCTCTTGGTGGAGAAGGAAGACCATGATCCCCGGCATTACATTTGGTGAGTAAACATATTGCTCTCAAACAGCCCCCCGCGCGCCGAAAACTTATTGTAGCAAACATAGGTCTTTGCTGCTGCCTCTTTTCTCCGCTACCACCATGCTGGTAGGTAACCCGGAAACGTGCCGGTGTGGGGATGACCATCGGCCGGTTGTCGATAAATGTGTTCTCCATTTCGAGCGCCTTTCCAAGAGAAGTGCGTACGCATCGTACGCTACAAATGTGCTGCGGGAAATCATGCACCAGCATGGTGATTCGAGTGATAGCCAACATTCTCAATAGGGTGGGTTGACTGTTACCTGCTCTCACCCCTTAATTTCTTTGTACAGGAGCCTTCACGCACCTCCCTCGATTCAATCTTTGACTTCGTTATGCAGAGCAAATAGAGTACATACAGTCAAGATCTCCATCACTCGGCATCCGTCGCACAGGTGCGCTTTCGTAGGGAGTATATACACGCGACTACCGCTGCAGCACACAAGTAGCAACATCCGGTGAAGATCTTTGCACCCAAGAAGCTACCGCCGGCCGCACCCGTAATTGCGAGCGCAATTGCCTCAGAGACTGAAAGGGAATATTAGTGATGAGAAAATTGTTGCACTATAATATTCGGCAACAGGGCTGACCAAGGGAAAAACTCACAGGTAGCTGGAATGACTAGAGCGAGCCATGACAGCGACAGTGCATTCGAGAGGGAGCTTTTTCCGACGATGCTCACCAGCACGGGAGCAACCACCACGAAAATGGAGCCACTGTAGGTCTTCGGTAAGCAACTTGATTTACAGACGCCACGCTTTGGGGGTTTAAAGCAAGCAGTGACGGTTCATCGTTGAACGTTCACTTAACACTGCTGAGGGGTAGCCAGAAGGAAAAGGGGAAGTACACACGCGAAAGCCCCCACCAAGACACTGAAGGCAAGGAGCGTCGCAAAATCGCTTGCGAATGTCCACATCAGCAAGCAGAGTAGGGCTACTGCGAGTGACGTAGCCGCCGTGACGACCAGGTTGTCGAAACGGTCGATCAGGACACCGGTGAGGGGGCGGCCGATGATCTGACCCACGCTCAGGAGCGCAGCGACGAGGGAACCCTGGGTGGGAGAAAGGCCGATGCTGCTGGCATAGCTGGGCAGCGAGAAGAGGAGAACAACGTAGCCGAGGATGCTGAAGGCACCGTACGCGGCGAAGAGCGCGAACTGCGGTCGCCGGAGCAGGCTCAGCCCCAGCGCGTCGCGCCAGCTCACGCGCTCGCGTCGCTCCTGTCGGTCGACCAGCAGCAACACCGCGAATCCATTTACCGCCACCGCAATGATTCCTAGTATTCTCAAAGTCATGGGCGCCCCAACCTCTTCGATCAGCTTGTTCGTTACCAGAGAGTATACTAACCCTCCTACCCCTGACCCCGCCGAGGCCAGCGCGTTGGCGAGACCGTTGCGCCGCGCAAACCACGAGGATAGTAGCCCGGCCGTGCCAGTGTAGAGAAGGCCCATTCCACATCCGAAGCAGACGCCCTGCGTGAGAAAGAGATGCCAGATCTGGGTGGCGAACGATGCTGCGATGAAAGAGAAGCCCTCGACGAGGACGCCGCAGCCGAGGGTCGCGCGCATGTTGAATGACGCGAGGAGCCACGAGACGATGGGGCTGACAAGGAAGGCCAGGGAGATGCTCAACCCGCCGACGTACGCGAACATGATGGGCGACGCGCCTGCGAAGGCCCCGGATTGGAGGTATTGCGAGAGGAAGACGCTGTAGGCCTGCGCGGCGGTCAGCAAACGAAACGGACAACTGGAGTACCCTGGTGCTTGTCTGCGCGTACGCTGTTCAGACCCCACGTGTGGACATTGATGAGAAATACACTGATAACGCAGACCCAGCCGTATCCGCCATCGGGCGGGTCGCCAGACTCCTGAGGCGTTTCTGGGGAAAGGCTTGCTCGTTGGGGCATGGGATGAGATCGTCGTCGTGCAGTGCTAAAGAGGGAGATAACAAGAGGGACTAGAAAAGTTGAGGACTGAAGATGGGAGCCTTGTGGCCATATCTCTTGCCCCTTCTGTGCATTGTTGTCAAAAACGTGGACACTTAAGGTCCATCCATGAGCGGGCTCGGAATACTGCATCTCCCAGGGATACAGGCTGCCAAAGGACGGCCGAGTCACGGCCGAGTCTTCGATGGATGCACGGTTGATGTTCGCAAGAACAAAAAACACGTATGCCCCGGCCAGGGCTATCTCGAGGCAGCTGTCCAGCTGCTTGCTTGACCACGTTTAGCGCGCGGGTGAGTCACGGCCGAGCTTACAGCCCGTCCTCAGTGCCCCAGCCTACCAGAAGCTGGCCACATTGCAATCTGCTTTTGCTAAGGTGTCTATATAATGCAAGCATCAACAACAATGGACAGCCATCTATCACAACGGCCAGACCACATTCTCCATCGCTTTTCGCTGCCTCTGCAGACTCGTTCCCTCGACCAGGCGGCATTCCTCCCGCCCAAATGACGTTCAAGTGCGCCCCTCCGGCCAAACGGCTGACGCTCGCCGCCGCCCAGATGGCTCCCGTGTTTCTGGACAAGCAAGCCACGACCGCGAAAGTGTGCCGGGTGATCCGCGAGGCCGGGGCGGCGGGCGCGGACATCATCGGCTTCCCGGAGTGCATCATCCCCGGCTACCCGGCGTGGATCGAACTGCTGCCCGTCGACCGGGGCGTGGCGCACGACCTGTTCCTCAGGCTGTGGCACAACTCGGTCGAGGTGCCGGGGCCGGAGGTGGACGCGATCGGGGCGGCGTGCCGGGACGCGGGCGTGTACGCGATCGTGGGGGTCAACGAGCGGCGGGCGGGCACGACGGGCACGACGTTCAACACGCAGCTGCACTTCGGGCCCGACGGGCGGCTGCGCCACAAGCACCAGAAGTACGTGCCCACGGTGGCCGAGCACCTGATCCACATGCCGGGCCAGACGGGGCCCGAGGCGTCGACGCACACGGGCGACTTCGGCACCCTCAGCGGCCTCATCTGCGGCGAGAACTCCAACCTGCTCGCCGCCTACGCCCTCTCCCAGCACTACCCCGTCGTCCACGTCGCCTCCTGGCCCACCCACTTCGCCCCCCCCTTCGAGATGGCCGACTGCGTCCTCAACTCCACCCGCGGCCTGGCGTACGCGCTCAAGAGCTTCGTCATCAACGCCGTCGGCGCCATCGACGACGATGCCATCGCCGCGTACGGCGTCAACGACGAGGTGTGTGCCTTTCTGGAGCAGGAGAGGAAGAAGCCGCTGAGCACGATTCTGGGGCCGGATGGGAACATCGTTGCGGGCCCGTTGGCGGCTGGGGAGGGGATCCTGTATGCGACGGTGGATTTGGATCAGTGCATGCTTGGAAAGTACGCCATTGATATTGCTGGCCACTATAATCGGCCAGAGTTGTTTATGGACTGCTTGAAAAGGGCTGCAAGAGTTTAGAGTAGACCATTCTGGACAATAAACATAAACAATGCACCTCACTGTCAAGCCCTGCGCCTCGCCTGCAGAGAGAGAGAGAGAGAGAGAGAGAGAGAGAGAGAGAGAGAGAGAGAGCCCAGCTGATTGACTGGTTCCTCAAGGAATCGTCTGCTATCAATTCTGATCCCGATTCTCATCTGCTATCTGACCATCTGCTCGGCCTTGAACTCGCTGCCCTAACCCAGCCTCACGTACAGATATTGAACACAAATAAACGAATAAACAAGGATATAAATCAATAGATAAAATAGATAAACAGTGGTTTTTACAACCGAGCTTTAGCCGGTCTGGTGGACGCGGGTGACGGTCCGGAAAAGGCGCTGGAACAATAATAATAATAATAATGGCGGCAGCGGAGTGGGAGAGAGCGGAAAACTCTGCGAGGGTCGAACGGGTCGAATCGGGTCGGGCCAAGCGAGCACGGAGAAGCGGTGCCGCTAGCGCCGAAGCGGCCGACGGTAAGCGAATGCGACTACGACGTGAGCAGGGAAGCATGACACTGACGGTTGCTGGCGACACGGAGAGCGAAATATCGAAAGCGCGGTCGTCGGCGGGCATGACTGCTCCATGTGGCCGCGACGCAAGCAATGCATTGCGCAGAGCCGGCCCGGGTGCGGTGCCAGCAGCGGTGCCAGCAGCGACAAGCAAATAAACAATGCCACACGGTCAATGGCGCGGAGTCGATGCGGAGAGCAAGATTAAACTTCACGCCCTCGCAGCGCGGTACCGTGGGCCGTCGCTGGGTGGCTTGTGGACGAAGCTCGTCCGCGCCGTGTCGGCGCAAAGCGTGGTGCGCAGCGGGCGTCTAGGCGCGCTTGGCTCTCGTGTCCAGAAAATCACCGTGGCAGACGGGGCTCCTGAGCGGGAACGCATTGCGGCGCGCGGGACGAGGTGACGCGATTGCGATTGGGGGGCTCGGGGCCGACCGTTCACGGCACGTAAGTCCGCGCAGCTTGCGTTGCCGGCGGCGGGCGGCGGTGGTGAGGGGCAGCGCTCGCAGCAGCTGCACCGGCGGCGCACAGGACGACACAGCTGCGCCTCGCGAGGGGCGGCGGCCGGCCGTCTCAGAGTTGCTGCTGGCGCGTTCTGAAACATGAGGGTGCGCTGCTCGCGGACGATGTGGCGAGGATCTCGCGAATCTTGCGGGAGCGCTATCGCCGGTGGGCACAGGAGCTGCTATTTTTTGCGGCCACGCTCCCCAGCGCGGCCCGTGGTTTGATTGCTCCAAGCTCGGCAGCGCCGCGCTAGGCCTGTTCCTGAAGCGCCGCCCCTGCCACCCCGTCCGCACGGCAAATCATCGCACTCCCGCTCACGCGCCCATCCTCACAGACTGCGCAGACGTCCTCGCTTGCCGCTCCACCGCCTCGACCCGGCCGTCTGCGACTGCATCGCTGCTCCGCTCGCGCAGGCTAGCCCGGACGCGGCAAGCTAGACGTCGTCGACCGTTTCGGAATCTGTCAGCCTGCGCTTTAGAGCCGCCGCCATGTGGGCCGCATCGCTCGCATCTCTCGCATCTGGCCGAGGAAGCCGACTTTGACAGACCCTTCGCATGGCCCGGCCGCCCTGGTCCTTGTCGCACTGCCCGATCAGGACCGCCCGAGGCTCCTTTGGGCAGCTCACGCCCAGCAAGAGCCCGTCCATCGCTTAGTGTGTCCTGGAAACGGCCTCCGTCATGCACCATACGCGTCTTGGCGGCCGCCCGGGTCGAGCATGCGCCCTGTGTTGTGGTCCGCGGCAGGGAAGTTTCGTCCTGCCTCTTCCCACTATCGACGTAAGTGCCGTCGCCCGCGTCTGCACTCCACGTCGCCATCTCCACCATGGCTTGCAGGAGGGTGCCGAAGCCGCGTCTGGCCTTGCCCAGCCCGTGAGGATCTTCAGAGGTCGACAGAACTCCGTGCCGTGCGGTGCACGCAAGCATGTGCTGCGCGCAGTCCGCCGTTGTGCCCGCTCGCCGCCGCCTCTTTTTCAATATTCCGGGGACATTGCTTCTTCCGTTGCAAACGGCATCCTTGGGGGTGCGCGTACACCTGCCCACAAGTCAGGATACTTAAGACGTTTCAGCTATAGCCAAGGCCCCGAAACGACTTGGAAGATCTCCCGGTAGCCCTTTACGGAACCCTTCGCGAGCGCCCGCCCTGGTCACCCTACTATAGAAGGCATTACCCGCCATCCTGACCCTTCAGGCCCTTGTTCGCCCCTCCCGTTCCCCTCCACCGGACCTGCACTCTCTTCCTCTTTGGCCGAGCAGAGCTTGACTGCCTCTGCTGCCACCATCGTTCTTTATACACCACATCCCAGCCCGCACTCTTTCCTCGGACTGTTGTCCCGACATCTAGCTGCCCAGTAGCACGACAATCTTTTCTTAATCCTACCTCTTATATCTAATTCTAATCATGGGTTGGTTCGGAAGTCTTGGCTTGGTATGGAAGTTCTTGTAGGTGAACCTGCAGGACCGCGTACTGCTCGTATCCGCGCTGACGTGGCTTGCAGTTTGGTTTTTGCCCTCCTGATCGTCCTCACCTTTGTTGCCGGCGGCCTCAAGGTGCTCTACAACCGGAGACAGTAAGCCTCGGCCCTCCAGCCACACCTCCTGCGCATTGCTGACCCCGCGCGCAGATTGAAGAAGCACATTGCGCTCAAGGGCAAATCAAATCGAGAAGAGACGGATCAATTAGCCTTGAACGACAGACAGAAGGATGAGGGCGATCTTTTTGGCATCAGGGCGCTGGAGGCCGGATACTATGGCGGTGTTGCCCAATCGCGCCCAAGCTCTCCAACACCCTCCTCGATGGGATCGTCCCGGCACCCATCTGTTAGCACCAACACGTTGATCGGCAGCGCCGCCTCTTCCACCCCCAAACTCATTTCTCCGGCCACCAGCGTCACGCATCTGCCCCACAGCAGGAACACCTCTGCGGGCGTTGCTTCTCCGAAGACGCCGGCGTCGCCGCCGCGCAGGAATCCTCCGTCCATGTTGAGGCTGGAACCCTCAGAAGCAGAGCTTAATGGCAGGAAGAACCACGGAGCTGTTCAAATTACTGTCGAGAGACCCTCCTCGCCCGTTGAACCTAGATCGCCCGAATCTCCCATGACGCCGAAGTCCCAACGGTCCCCGAGATCACCAGTCCACTCCGAGGGCCTCAAGTCTCCCGCCATCACGGTGTCGGCCGCGTCGGACTACGATGGTCCCTTGTCGCCTGAGATCCTTCGTCCTTCTGTGTACAAGCCTAACGCGCCGCAACTTCCCGTGGTCGAAAGCGTGTCGCGTATTTCCTGGAGGCCTGAAGGTGCAGATGACGCGGCAGCAAACGCGCAATCGGTGGCTGCCTCATTGGATTACACTATGGGTGCCCCCTCAACCAGGAGCAATGCTTCATCTCCCGCCCGAACCCCGTCTCCCCTTCCGTCGCCTGTCAAGATCTCCCCGCAACCTTACATCCCCCGCCGTTCGAGAGATGAGCCGCGCTCTATTTGGCCCGCGGAGCCTCGTGAGCATAGGAGGAAGGGCTCCATGTCGTCGGTCTGGAGCCGCCGTACCAGTAAGTATTAATATCATGCGATATGATGAAGTTCGTGTGCTGACGTCCGCGTAGAACCCGAGGAAGAGGAAGACACGCCCGCAGTTCCATCATTGGCGCCTGAGGCCGACTTCGTCATCCTTCAACCTACCGTTTACGTGCCGACGCACAACCGCGATGTGAGCGTGTCTGCAAGCGACTACAGCACAGACTCTCGACGTCGATCCTCCCTCTCCAGCGTCGAGACGCTCACGCACGAGACATTGCCGGCCACGAAGATCGGCATCACGCGAAGCGACAGCACGGCCAGCCGTCGGCACAGCATTGGGGCCAACTCGCTAATGCCGCCGCCGTCGCCGAACCCAAGCAGCAAGGACCGGTTCAGCGATTTCTTCGACGCGTACTACCGACACTCGCAATCGATGGCAGACTCGGAGCAAACCACCGAGATCGTACGGGTGGACACATTGGCGATTCCAAGGTACTCGACCATCGTCGAGGTGCCAACACCACTGGGATCGCCGATGCCGCAGAAGGCTCGCATGAGCGCGCGGTTCAGCCAGCCGGGGACGGCGTTGTAGAGGCAGAGCGAAGTCGTTGATGCATAGCACAGGCGATTTCCAGGGCGTTACTTCTTGGAGCGGCAACATTGCGAGCATTTACCCGGCATGCATGGAGTCTTGTTTGCTTTCTTCCTGACGATTTTTTGATTCCCACTGAGTTTTTGTTTTCTTACCTACTCCCAAGACGGCGCGCAATAACGCTTTGCGCGCGTCACTATCCTACCACCGCTACTACTACCACCACCACCACCGCCACACGGCCGACGACGCGTGCAGAAGAAGAAACAGCGATGACAGACGGCACGCGCATCCAACACATACAAGCACTGTATATAGTAAAGTGTATAATAGTAATAACCCCCTTTTTGCGGCGGCGCGGGCTCTCTCACGAGAGCGCAAGCCCGCAGCCAACCGACGAACGAAAAATTTTCCAAGTCTGATTAGCAATGGCCATGACTCTGGGTGCCAATGAGCGGATGGGTTTTATGAGGAGTCGATCGACTTGGGACGAAGTGGGCGAGATGGCGTCGCACATGGCGGCACAATGAGCTGACCACCACGTGTTTGTGGTTCAGGCAACAGGCAACGTCCAAGGCGCGCACGGCAGCGCGCACAGCAGCAGAGTGCGGGGAATTGGCAGCAGCGGCGCGCGCGATGTCGTGGCCGGCGGGTATCGGGAATCGGCGGCGACGCAGCGGCAATGGGGCGCGGCGCAGGCACGCGGGCGGGCGGTCCCTGCATGTGAAAGCACAGCCGGCTCACCGCCCTCGCGCGCGCGGCCCCTTGAGTCGTTGTTGCGCCACCCGATTCCCCATTATCATGACCCTGGCCCAGCAATCGCGAGACACCGCAACGACTTTTTTCTGCTGCCCGCGTCGTCCTGCGCGCCAATCGTCCTGCGCCGCCGCGCATCTATAACTTCAGCCCGGAGTCCCTGCATCGACCGCCACCTGCGGCTCATTGGCTTGGTGGTGCCCTGCTCCTTCCCAGCAAGCGCGCCGACCTTTGCTGGACCCTTCCTCGCCCAGTCCACCGCGTCACATCCACCGCCCGCCGACCGACCGACCGACCGACCGCGCTGCTGCTTGGCCACCGTGTACCGCCCGCCGCCGCACCGCAATCGCAGACACCGTCGACCACGCGCGCCCGCCATCGCACCACCGCACACCTCCGTCCACCCACCCACCCACCCACCTCCCACCACCGCAATGCCGCTCATAATCGACGGCACGCCCTCGCCCACGGGCACCGACCCGACCGCGCGCGGCCCCTTCGCCGACGAGAAGGAGGAGCGCCGCCGCGTGCACCACGACGGCGACGTGGTCATCATCGGGGCGGGCGTGTTCGGCAGCGCCGCGGCCGTGGCGCTGGCGCGGCAGGGGCGCAGCGTGATCCTGCTGGAGCGCAGCCTGAAGATGCCGGACCGGATCGTGGGCGAGCTGCTGCAGCCGGGCGGCGTGCAGGCGCTGCGGCAGCTGGGGCTGGAGGACTGCCTGCGCGGCATCGACGCCGTCGCCTGCCACGGCTACGACGTCGTCTACCACGGCACCGGCGTCGAGATCCCGTACCCGGCGAACGCGGGGAAGACGGGGACGGAGAATCCGCAGGGCACGGGCTTCCATCACGGGCGGTTTATTCAGCGGCTGCGCGAGGCGGCGATGAAGGAGAAGAATATCACGGTTGTCGAGACGGAGGCGAAGGACCTGGTGCGCAATGGCTGGACCGGCCAGGTGCTGGGCGTCGAGTGCGTGACCAAGGGGGAGAAGGACTACGTGAGTTGCTGGAATCAGGCCTCGATTTTGGGGGGATGGGATGCTGACAGGAGCAACAGTACTTTGGCCACATCACGCTCGTCGCCGACGGCTACGCCTCCAAGTTCCGCAAGTCCAACCACCCGCACGTGCCGCAGGTGCGCTCCAAGTTCTTCGCGCTGGAGCTCATTGACGCCGAGCTGCCCATGCCCAATCACGGTCACGTCATCCTCACCGAAGGCCCGCCCGTCCTGCTCTACCAGATCGGCACCCACGAGACGCGCGCGTTGATTGACATCCCGGAAGGCCTGCCCTCGGCGTCCGTCAAGAACGGTGGCGTCAAGAACCACCTGGAGAACGTCGTGCTGCCCTCGCTCCCCAAGTGCGTGCAGCCCAGCTTCGAGGCCGCCATGCGCGCGGGCAAGCTGCGCAGCATGCCCAACTCGTTCCTGCCGCCGGCCACGAACCGCACGCCCGGCCTGGTGATCGCGGGCGACGCGCTGAACATGCGGCACCCGCTGACGGGCGGCGGCATGACGGTGGCGTTCAACGACGTCGTGCTGCTCGCCGAGCTGCTGCACCCGCGCAACGTGCCGCTCCTGAGCGACCAGGGCGCCGTGCTCAAGCAGATGCGCGCGTTCCACTGGCGCCGCAAGAACTGGGCCGCCGTCATCAACATCCTTGCGCTGGCGCTGTACGCGCTGTTCGCCGCCGATGGTAAGCTTTCCCACCCCCTGAATCACCCTCAGCCACCATCTCTCCAAACCAGCCGAGATCGGTCTAACCTTCGCGCTCCCCCGTAGACCCGAACCTCAAAGTCCTCCAGCTCGGCTGCTTCCGCTACTTCCAGCGCGGCGGCAACTGCATCGACGGCCCCGTCGGCCTGCTCGCCGGCATCATCCGCCAGCCGCTCACGCTCTTCTACCACTTCTTCTCGGTCGCCATCTACGCCATCTGGATCAGGGTTGCGGAGGCGCCGCTGCTGCTCAAGCCGTGGGCGCTGGTCAGCAGCGTCGCGGTCTTCTGGACGGCGTGTCGGGTCATCTTCCCGTACATTTGGTGCGAGCTGAAACCGTGAGTGGGGAAAGAAAAAGAAAAAAAGGTGGGGATTGCGACGGGTTATGAATGAGAGCAGTGTGACGTGTGTTTACTTCTTTTTCTGGACGATGGGACAAGAGATGGAAGAGGCAAGCGGCTGGGCTGGAGTACATATGGGAAAAGCCCCCGCGTCTTTGGCTTGGTCGGTTGGAAGAAAAAGAAGAGTTGCGTGGCGTTGCGAGAGAAGGGGAGAGCATTTGTTCGATGTATGATGGCATTCACGAGGTTCTTATGCATTCGTTTCTGACGCTTGTACTGTATACACACATACGCTTTATGGCTAGTCTTCCATGTAGATAATAATTTCTAATGCGCTTTGGATGCGGCCTGGTCGTGAGCACCGTTTCCCTGCTGTTTTCTCGTTGGATTGATATTGCGGAGTCGTAGCGGCGCGCGTGCCACGCGAGAGCCACTCGCATTCCGGGTACGTGTCTTGCCGGCGATGTGGTCCGGTAAGTGCCTGCCCCAAACGCATGGGTCGCGTGTGCGCGTGCTTGCACGCTGGATTGCTGGCGTCCTCGTGGTCGGCTAAGGGCATCTGCTGAGTGATAACTGGAGCTATCAATTTTGGTGTCATCTACTGCCAATGTTTTGATCTAGTTTGTCAACTTCCCACGCAAAGGTGGATGTCGAAAGCACTTTCACGCTAGCCTTCGGCCTTAGCAATGCTGGTCTTGGTGTATATAAGGTGCCAGGTCTCGACGTTTCGTCAACTTCCTGATTGACATCCGCGTCGGTAGTAGACGTATGAGAGCACGTTGTCAGAACTACACTGAGTAGCGAGATGGGAATGCTTGCCTCTTTAAGGAATGAGGTCTTGATGTGGTGCTCATGGGGATAGTTCAGGAGTACACATGGTTGCGCGAATGCACTCTGAAAAGCAGGAATGAGGAAGTGTTTCGTGTGGTGTTCGTCGGACGAGGGTCAAGCCCGACGAACAGAAGTCTTGGATGCATTCAGAAGGCCGTGAGCTCCACCGCTCCGGCTGACGTCTACCTAGCAGAAAGCAGCAAAAGCAAACAAAAAAACTTTTAGAACGCCGGACCGGACCAGCCGGCCAGCTCCCACCACGCCTGCCCACCCACCCACTCACTCACTCCTCCTTCACCTCCTCACCCAGCTCCTCCCCCGCCGTCCACGGCAACCTGTCCATCACGCCGCCAAACCACTCCCACACCTCCGCCCTCGCGACCCCCAACCCCCCACCCCTCGCCTGCGCCACCTCCCAAAACAGCTCGCCCACCCTGCCCTCCAACCGCCTCTTCTCCCTCTCGACCCACCGCCCAGGCCACCCCACCCACCTCCTCCGCATGAACCCCTCCTCCCCCTCCTCCCCCTCCCTCCTCCCCTCCCCATGATCCTCCCCCTCCTCCTCGCCGTCCCGCTCCCCATCCCGCAACCGCTCCCACTCCTCCTCCCGCGCCCTCGTCGCCGCGCCAAACGGCCCCGCCGCCACACCTTCCTCCTGCTCCTCGTCCGTCTCCTCCTCCAGCGGAAACAGCGCGTCCGGGTCGCTCAGCGGCGCGGGCACGCCGCCGCGGCGCCTGGCCCCGACCAGCGAGGGCGGCGGCACGGCGGTCGCGCCGACACGCAGCGGGAAGGGGCGCGGAGAGGGGCCGCGGAGGGGGGGCAGCTGCGGGGTGAGGGGGGAGGCGGGGGGAGGGGAGAGGCGGGAGGCGGGCGCGGCGACGGCGACCAGCACCGGCGGCGGCGATTCGTAGTCCGGGAGGGAGGGGGACTTGATGGTGGTGGTGGTGGTGGCGGGCGCGGCGGCCAGCACCGGCGGCGGTGACTCGTAGTCCGGGAGGGACGGGGACTTCGTGGTGGTGCGGCGCCGGGAGCGGGGAGGGGGGGTGGCGGCGTTGTTGGCGTCGGTCTCATCCTCCTCCGAGCGCCTGCGCTTGGAGGAGGATGAGGAGTTGGTGGTGGTGGTGGTGGTGGTGTTGCTGCTGCTGGTGCTGCTGGCCGAGCCCAGGTCGATGATGATGGTGCCCGGGTGGTTGGCGACCGCCTGTGGGTTGGCGGCAGGCAGGGAGACGGCGGCAGGGGCAGCAGCACCACCAGCACCACCAGCGTCGTACGGGGCCACCATGTACTGGGTGACCCCACCGACCTGTACCTGCTGGATGGGGGGCAGCATGTACTGGGACTGGCCGAGGGTAGGAGGGTTGGCGGTGTTGGAGGTCATGTTGTTTGGAAAGTGTCTTGATGTGGGTTGCTTGTTGATTCTGAGCTGGTTCCTGGCTGGTGGTGGTGTGGAAGCTGGAGCAGGAGGCAGGCAAAGACTCGAAGATGTAAGGTTCGTTGAGGAAGGTGGAAAAGACGGGGGAGCCGGGCGGAATATAAACGGGCAGCATCCACAGACAATGGCAATTGAGACAATGCAGTGAAGTGAATGCACAATCACAATAGGGAGCCGAAACGGGAATGCGCGGTGCAGTGAAACCACCAAGTGAGGCGGCGGCATTGGACCAAGGTGAAGTGACGGAAAGAGGCAACAGGCAGACTTCACGCGCGCAGAGAAGAGACGACGTTGCCGCGAGACGAATGGAATCAAATCTAGAAATTTTGCACTCCTGTGCCCTTTATCCATACCCTCTTCGTGAACGAGCGAGCGTCTAAAGTCCCATCCCAGCCCAAGTCATAACTCTTTCGTACAAGGAAACCCAATGCCAGCCTTGAAATGGAGATTGCACCCTCGTCATTCAGCAATTCGTGTGCCCTTCATGATGCCCAGCAGTCTCTCGCCATGGTTGTATAAAAGAAAAACCCGCTCAGCCCTAGTGTAGAAAAGAAGAATGAACCCGCACGAGAGAAATTGAACCCATCAGTACTACCCTGTATTTTTGAGCAAGGTTTTCTTCCTTGTTTTACCCATCGCCGTCGCCATGCATAAGAAAATCCGATCGTCCATGCCCCATGCCCCATCGCTGGGATCTCAAGAGCAAAACCAAACTGCAGAAGCAAGAAGAGAAAAGCATACTACAAGAAAGGGCCCTCCAGTCATGTCCGGCCAGCCTGTCCTCATGTTCTCTCGTGCCCAATCAAAAGTATTAGGAAGTGAACAAGAGTCGGAACCAACCCACGAGCAGAAGCCGAAATCCTGCAGGGGCCTGCCATCAAGAAAGGCCCAGTCATTACCATTCGATTGTAACCCGAAGCAGAAGACCGTGTCACCCGACGGTTCTCCTGAATGCGCCAATTCGCCAAAAGTGTGGTCTATACCGTCGCGACAAAGAAGTTCGATGTCGTAGGAATCTCGAGGTCCGTCGTATCAAACAGCTTCGACGTCGTTGTCCGCGTACTCCAGATCCTCAGATGCCGAGAAAGCTGTTGTTGATTGTGCGTTAGTTGTATTTCGACGTAGTGTTGAGAAGATGGAGTGTTGGATGAGAATGTGCTGAGGATCGTGCCCTCTATTTCGTGCAACAGGCTCAGAAACCCTGCGGCCGTTTAGACCGACGCTTACACTTACCCGAGTCGTATTCATCACTCTCCGGCCAAGCCTTGTACAATTCTTCTGCCGAAAGGCACCTCCTCATAAGATCATCCATTTCGGGGCTGTGACTGAAAGTCTCTGGAGACGTGCTCTGGAGGCTCCTAAGGTAACGGTGACACTCATACATGAGCTGGAATAGGCAGTCGACGAAGTTGCGCGGAAGCTCGAGCTCTCTCTGCATGTAAGTCATGCGTTCGTGACCCTGGCGCACCATGTCCTGCACCGCATGCACGCGTGCCTGGTAGCCGGCCTCCGTGTCGAAGTCCTTGATAGCGCAGGGCCGAGTGCACACGTGGTTAGTGATCAGCTTTTTCGCAAGCTGCAAAGCGCTGGCTTGCACGTCTTGATCTTCAAATGACAGCAGCCTGATTGCCCACATATGCGCGTGGTCGACGATTTGTGTGTAGAAGAAGTCCGGGTACGCCCGGCTCCAACGATCGTTGTGAAGGTTCGTGATGTTGGAGATGAAGCCGAGGAAAGCCTCTCCCAGCAACTGTTTCTCAACGGTCATGCAGTTGACAATGTCCCGGATCATCATCATCGCATCCTTGGGCTTGGGGGCCACCCAACAGTAGTAGACTGCGCCCGAGACGAACGGCGCACCTACCACTGGCATGAGTAGTTCGACGCCTTCTTGGATCGTAGTGTGGATGGACCTGAGACTACCGGCATTCGGCTCAACGAGCAGCATGGACTTGATGATGTCGCCGGGGCCGAATGGACGCTGACTGGACATATCCCAAGTCTCAAGACAGCGGTTGAGGACGGTAAGGCAGCGGTTATCCTTGTCCCATCTGTAGAACAGAGCCCGTTCCATGTGTGTGAAGGGGAACTTCTGATTCTCAGAGTCAGCGTACGACCGGATTCGCTCCACAGTGTTCGGAACAAGATCGGCCTCCAGGTCGATGTATGAGATCATGCGCGCTAAGAAGATCGTGAGCTCCACAAAGGACGGCTTGCTGCTCTTTCTTGTGAGCGTCTGTCTGAGCTGCGGGTAACGCTGGCCCATTTCCTGAACCGTGTCGACGTGACATATCTCGAGAACCGTTTGGAGGAACCCATAGTCTAGGACAAGCGCAACCTCGTGCATGCCGAACTCCGTAATGGCGACAAGAAATTTGAAGAAAACGTCCCACACGCGCTGTGACACCTCCATGCCGCGAGGGCAGAAGGAGAGGTCCGCAACCAAGGTCTTCGCACGTGCGAGAATGTTGTGCAACGCGCCATCTCTGCCGTCTTCAAACGCCTGTTCTAGATCGTGCTGGTTTCCGTCTAGGCCATACCTGGAAGGATCGCGGGCGCGGAGTTCTTTCAACGAGTCGATGACCAGGCAGCCAATTTGGAAGCCGACCGCGCTGTAACCGTCGACCGGGTGCGAGTAAATGAGCCAATCAGCCAAAGCGCGCTCATGGTTGCTAATCCAATCAAGCACCAGTTTCGTGCACTCTGTGCAGGGGTAGACTGTCCTCTTCAAGTCGTTGAGGATTTTGCTGAGTTCTTCCACATCTTGGCTGCGGCCGATTACCTCGTACGCATGTTCCAACGCCATGTCGATGACACTCTTCTCCAGTGTGTGATCCTCGGTACAGACTCCTTTGTTGATCATTCGCATCTGAGGAATCATCCTGCGGATGAAGGCAGCGTGAGCCTGGTCAAACATGCAATGCTCTCGGATGTACCGCTCGTTCCTCTCGGCAATCTCATCCTCAAGTCCCTTAGGCATCTGTGCAATAGGATTGAACGACTGAGGGGCGCGAAGGACGCTTGTGCCGTCCTTGTCAATCGAAGAGGCGCGCTGGTACAGGAGCATGTATGCCGAGGTGTGCCTGCCGTTGCCGCCGTAGCACTCGGACTCGACTTTGCTAAGGTCCTGCTCGGTGACAGTGTCGTCATTGAACTTGATCCACCTGGCAGAACCATGATCATCCGGCCGAACGCGAATATAAGACCAATAGTGGCCTTGCTCAACTCCTCCAGCGTGGACCAAGATGCCGACAAGCTCAAAGTAGTCATCGTCTATGGGCCTATCCGGATCGCTGAGATACTCCACCTTGTACGGGCTCATGTTGATGCGCGATTGGAAGCGGAAATAGTCGTTGATTTTGCTTCGAGTCATTGTAAAGGGGTCAAAGTCGAACCGCTTTAGGTGGACAATCAAATTGTCTGGGACAGTTTGAAGACAGGTGCGCTTGACAGCATTGACGAGACGGCCACCGCAGGGCTCGCACTTGTACTTGTTCTCGCCCTCCAAGCTTTCGCCTTCGACATACGACTTCAGACTGTCTTCAAGGGTCTCCTTGCCCTTCACCTCCAAAGGAAGATTGAAGAGTGACTCGGAAGTCTCGGAGACGTGCTGGCAGTCCTTGGACTTGATCTGATTGACAGAGCGTCCACCGTAGAAGTTGCGCAGGCGCTGCTTATCCTCGGGATTGCTCAATTCGCTCTCGAGCTGGTCCATAAGTAACCGGAAGAACTCCTCGGTGTCCATCTGGATCGCAACATTGATGGGTTTCTTGTCTGTGCCACGAACACAATGTGCAAAGGGTCTCATGTCGCACGACCTTCCGTAGCTGCTCTGCATGGTGGCGAAGAGCTCTTGCATAGCCAATAATAAGCCACCTTCGGTTCCACCTTGAGCTTCAAAGACAAACTTTCTGAACTCAATGTCCATGAAAAGCTGCGTCATCATTGAATTCATGTAGCAAAGCGCTTGCGGATTCTCGAGTCCCACGTATCCAGTCTCGGAGCGAAGGTCCCTTGAGGAGCCTAAAACGTAGGGCTCGTCCTTGGCATGGGTGGAACTACCCAGAAGTCGGAGATTAAGATCGACCATTTCCTTGTAGACGGCCACGTCCTCGCATAACGTCGTGATCAAGTCGTACAGCCCTACCCTAGTCTTCGTATCCAAAACAGGAAGGCTTGGTGAACCGATTTCTTCCCTGCTTGAGTGCTCCGAGGCAGGGGGAAAGAGAAATTTGCTGAAAATCTTTGCAGCAAGGGTGTCGATGTTCAATGGCTTCTTGAACGACTTGAGAGATTGGACAGCTGTGCGAAGGAGTTGAGCAAAGCCCGATACAACAAAGTCGGTCTCGGAACGGCCAACGCAAGCCTCGTACTTGTGCACAAGAAGAAGCTCGCTCCATGTGGATATGTATCCTCTGAGGACATCTTCGTCGCGTTGACGTTCGTCGTACCAGCGGAAAACCTTGACGGATAAATCGAAAAGCGACTGGCAAGATTTCGAATATTGAGAGGCATGTGGAAGTAGAGCGGACAATATGGTCCAATAAAACGACACGAAACCATCTTCACCAACGGGGGAGTTCCTATTTCTCGCATAAACATCAATAGTCTGATCAAGTGAAGAACAAATGTACTCGGTCAAACTCACTCAGGGAGGTGCTGGCAGTGATTCTCAATGTGAACCGAAATCAGCTCTCGGAGCTTCTCACCCTCGTGAGAAACTAGCAGCGTGAAATGCAACTCTTCAAGATCGGTGCGAGCTTTGAAAGCGTCCCAAACACCAAGGCTGTGGTTGAAAGCCTCCAGTAAGGCCAGATAGCAGTAGAAGGTGATGTTTCGATTTGGCGTAGTGGTTAGTGAAGCTTGCAGAAATGACATGAGACGGTCAACAAGACACTTCTCGTTGTCAAAGTACGATTTCGAAACCTCGGAGTCAACGCGCTCTGCGACATTGTCAGGAGCTTGGGCAAGAGGAGAAGGATTGGTAGTCTTACCTCTAAGCAACTCTGTAAAGGTCTCAAGGACCGACAGAGCAAGGAGCTCATCGTGTGGTCCGGACAGAGAGCTGTCAATGAGCCTCTCGTTGAGGATCAGAACGTTAAGCAGCTGAACGGAGTGATTGATTAACTGCACATTCAACGGGCCCTGCTTTACATCAATAGCTGCTTCCTGGGTCGCTGTAGACTTCCGAGGGTATACCGATCTCATTTGGTTCCTGAAGTCTTTCCTGAGGGTGGACACGGATATCCTAGCCTTGAGAAGCTTGCCTGGTGAGAATGCAGAAGCGGCGATTTCTGGTATCGACTCCATCCTTCGGCCGCCAAAGGTCACAGCAAGAGCCTTGCCATGTGGAGGTAGCTGGTTCAAGAAGTTGTATGCCTGCAAGTGTATCAGTTCTCGCCTTCCGTATCATGGGAACAATGACTTACAGCCTCGCTCAATGGGTCGTCTCCGCCGTCCATGAAATCAAACATGATGTCGTAGTTCTTGAGGATTTCCTTTTCAATGGTACTTGAGCATCCCGGACCATAAGAAGCCGCTGCAGAATCGCCAATGCTCTTGACCAGAACAGGCATCTGATCAAGCGATAGGTCACGGATGGTCCGATCGCCGGATGCCTTTACATCAAGTGGCGCGCCTCTATGGATCAGCCGGAATTCATCGAAGCCGGTCCATTCGTGAAGACGTTCCACAAGCCATGACAAAGTCTGCATGTCACCCACATTGACTGTCTGCATTGGTCCGGATTCGGTGCCAATTGACTGGAACCTGACCGCTCTGAGCTCCCCATCTGTATTCTCCAACCTGGTAGGGACCATAGGCTTCCTTAGCCGTGGAGAAGTAATTTGCAGATCCGGACGCTTCTTGATCAAGCTAAGCAGTACCGTGAGGAACAGGAACGTTCTCTGGAACTGCAGTTCGAAAAGCCTCGGGTCTTCATGTACGTCGGCGTCCTTCATCTCGATCTCGCTTGGACCGACTGTTTTCTCCGGGCTCTTCAGGGCCGAGTACGCAGTAACCATCTGGCGGACGCAGCGACGGACCAGAGCTGTGTGAGTATTCTGGACAACGTCGGGATAATCGTCAATGTACTGGCTGAATGCCCTGGCGTCCAGGTAGAGATTAGCGAGGTACTCCGCTGTGGTCCTCTCAATCGTATCAAGGGGGGCAGTGAGAATGACACGCCAGAACAACTCTATGCTCGGCGGCTGGAATACGCCGTCGGCCGAAATTTCCCCCTCTGTCGAGGTGCGCCGCTGGTAATCAGTAAGCTGACGAAGGAAGTCGAACAATCCGGAGCTGTAGAATTCTGGGTCTAATGTCGGGAGAAGTTCAGCAGCGCAAAGGTCAAGGAACGCGTTACTTGAGGCTTGAGAGCTCGCCATAGCAGAGAGATGATGCCATGCAATATCCCGCAAGTCCGTGCTTATGGCATTGCAGCCGACCAGATGGTCCCAGACCACTTTCTCCGTTTGCGCAGTGATGGAAGTGGGGGAGAGCTTCATCAGCTGGAACAGAAGTTCAAGGCGCGATCGGAGAGGGAAGACTAAGCTCGTCTGTGCCTTCTCTTCTTTCTCAGCCATCACGAAAGAGCAGAGCTCTTCAGCAACATGCTCCGTCAAGCTGAGATGCTTCAGGAGGAAATTTGCATCGGTGGGTGTGGTTGACAGCATGGTCGAGATGATCTCTGCATTCGGGGCAGCGCGTGGCGTCTTCTCCGCGATATCCTTGGCACAGGCCTCATAGATCTTGATCTTGTCCTGCGCAGTAGCGAACTCAGGCTTTGAAAAGAGAGCAAGCTCTTGGATCGCAATGCGATGCAGCCCTTGCAGAAAAGGAGCCAAATCTTCTCCTGGGATAGGGTAAGTCTTCTGCACTAGATGTACGCAGAGCTCCAGGGAGTTCATCCGGTCTGGCTCTTCGCCCCACTTGCTAAAGTCGGTCCGGATTCTCTTTTGTAGGTTAATACAGACACTCCGGAAGAGTTCCACGAACGACGGGGTGAAGTTGGACAACGGAAGGGCACGGAATTTGGTGCAGAAGTAGAGCAATTCCCTTAAAGGCATCAGCAGTGTCGTGTGCTGAACCATCTCAATGAGCGCTTCCGCCATCCTTGGATCCTGGTTCTTGGTGATGGCTTCCCAAATAGCGTCAGTTTGTGCCTCTCCGTAGTGGTCGGTCACGGCCAAGAAGCCCACAATATTTCCGCTCCGGGAGATAAGCTGGGGGTGTGAGTCGACGCCGATAATATAGTCGATGATCTTATCGTCCAACAGTATCAACGCGAAGTGGTTGAGAATGTCCGGACAGTAAGTCTTCTGGCTCCAAGTGCTCCAGATATGGATGAACTGACTGCTCATGTGCTCGACACCGTAAATGCGATGTGCCATATGCCCTTTCAGAATGTATTGCTTCAGAGTCTTCAGGAGCCATGATGAGAAGAGTACTTCTGGGATCAGTGATTCGGGATGCAATCCTTCTGAGTTTCCGTAAACGTAAGAAGCAAGTTGTATCGCGGTATCCGGGTCCATGAATGCAGCGTTCTGCAAGAGCGCTCCTGCAGTGGCGACGAGCTCGGAGCAAATCTCGATAGGTGCCTTAAGTGACACTTGAATCTCCCGGTCCAGCTCGTTGAAGAGTGAAGACAGCAGATGAGCCATCCAGCGACGATCATTACGGCCAACGCTGCTTCTCCACTGTCCCGCGAAGGCGTTCAAGCACGAGATTAGGCCCAGGCTCTCTTCGGCTACCAGGCGCAGGTTGCGGTCAGCGATTCCCACCCTCACAAGAGTGACCAGCGATTTGTGCTCCTCTAGCTCGGTGATGAAAGTCGACATGATAGCCGAGCACGTCCTCCTCGAATCCTCAGCGTTGTTGCCCAGAAGTTCGTTCATGAGGAGCCAGAATGGCAGATCGTCGCGAAACTTTAACAGCTCCTTCAAGATCTTCATGTGGTGCAAGGAGATCATGCGTGAGTTGCCGAAAGGGTGGGAGCCGGCTTCGAAGGCCTTGATCTCGACCTTCAGCATTTGCACAACGCATGTGACATAAGCGCTCCACAAGTCCCGCAATGCGTCTTCTTCTCCATGTCCTGGGTCAAGCTGAAAGGCTTCTCCGTACGGAATCTGGCGCTGGGTGATGCGGTGGAACATCTTGGCAATCTCGTCCCAGAAAATCGGCTCCTGCAGATACGCAGTGCGCGCATCGATCTTCCCCTGCTGAACGTGGCTTGCACAAATTCTAAGCCATTCCTTCAGCTGGGTGAGCTCGCCGTCAGTTCCATTATTGTGACCTGTGAACATTTCATATCAGCATTGTCTTCCGAGAGCAGCACGCGAGTAGTAGGCTTACGTGGCTTCGCGATCAAGTTCAGCATGCCTCCAAGCGCCGTCTCACGACCGTAGCTCTTCGCATATGGGAAATTCTCGAAGATGTCGCCTTGGAACACCACTTCCTCCTCGTCCTCTTCGTTCAGATCCACCATATTATCCGAAGAGTCGGCCATGCTGTCAGGGCCGTCGACCGCAATCTCAACCACGGGTTCGGAAGCGGCGCTGGGGGACAGTGCGGAGTCTGTCCGCTCGTCTGCAGGCGGGGTGTGGATTTTGCTCTTCGACGAGGATGCGGAGGGTGAGGAGCGGAGGGTTTCGCTGGAGTCGGAGTCTGAGTCTGCATCCATAAGATCGGCAGCCTCGTATGCAGTCGCGCTGGCGTCGGCGGTGGGCGAGGCGGCGGCGCGGGTGTACGAGGGAGTTTGCGGCGGGCGCAGGTTGAGAGTGACGCGGCTGGGGGTGTTAGGAGTGCGGGACACGGGGTCCTCGGGCTGCTCGTGCTGTTCCGTGGGCGTTGTGGGCGCGTTAGTAGCAGGGTGCGCCAGGCTCTCGGGGTCGTGCTGGTCCAGGTCCTGCGACATCTTGCGGACGGCGCGGCTACCGCTGTCCAGGCGCGGGCGTTTGAATCGGGCAGGCGAGCAGTCCGCGTCTTCCATAGAGTCACGACGCTCTTCGGGCGACTCCAGGCTCGCTGGCGGGGTGGTGTGTCTTAGGCTGAGCGGATCCATAACATGTTGCGCCTCCATGAGTCAGCAGACAGTGGAAGCGCGTCTACCGAAGCTGGCAGGAGCTGCGGGAGGGTCCAGAAGGCCTGGCGGGCAGGTGAAGGTGGTGGGGGAAGCGGTGCGGCAGCATGCGTGAAGCTCTGGAGCTCGGTGATGGGCGTGACAAGGGTGTGGGCGGCAGCCTACAATTGCTTTTTGGCGAGCAACAGCGCAGGGGCCGGCGGGCGAGGCTGCAGGCTCCGATAGCACGGGCTCGCCAGCACAGCGGGCGGCGATGGGTCAGAGAGCAGCCAAATTGCGGGCGGGAGCAAGCGGCGGCGATGTGAGGTTCGTGCTGGACGCGTCTGGCTGGCGTCGCGGGGCGGCGGGAAGGGCAAGTGCGCATTGTCGATAGTTTTAGCGCGCGGCGCCAGCCTGGCTGCGCCGGAGTGCTGAATCACCGGCCCGCCGTGCCCACCGCACTAGCATGTCCCTAGCCCCGCATGCTCTGCCTCCGCGCCACCTCCAGAACCACCAGCCAGCAGACGCACACAGCTGCAGCATCCGCCGCCCCGCGAGCTCTCGCGAACGCTGCGCCGCGCTGTGCAATGGCCGACACGCCCAGGAAGGGCGCCCGTCCGGGCAAGCCCGTCGTCAAGCTCGACGCCCCGTACACCCACGCCCAGTGGTAGGTTGTTTCAGCGCTCCGGAATGTTGCAACACCACCTGCAGGCGTTGATCGACATTCCAGGCCCCAGCTGGCGACCGCCGACCATGAAATCATCCTCGAGATGCTGGTGCAGTACGTACCGTGTTTCCGTCTCGACTGCGCCCGCTCGTTTTCCAGCGTCTTTTTGATTTGGTTTTCGCCGCAAACTCTGCTGCTGTCCAGTTGCTTTTTCGCTCCCGCCAGAAATCCCGGCTCCCAGGCGCTCTGTCGCCAATTTGCCCTGGTAGCTGCGCGTCATGCTATTGGCGTGCCCGGGATCTGCCCTCCCACACCTCCCTCCAGACTTGCTCCCCAGGGGAGCCCACCGGCGATCATGAAGTCACCGCAACAGCATTCCCCAACCCCATATCTAACCGATACCAGTCTTCTCGCACCCATTGGCCAGCACCGCTCCACCCACATCACGCCTTCGAAGGGCAAGCGCAGCAAGAAGCGCAAGCGCCAGGAGGCCCGGAAGGGCGACGAGCCTCATCACCAGGCTCCCGCACCGCCTCCGCCGCCGGCCCTCACACGTCACATTACCGTTGGCGTCAACAGCACCACGCGCTACCTCGAACAGTTGGCCGCGAATGAGGCCCCACCGACCCATGCAGCCGCACCGGAACAAGCGGATCGCTCGAAGCCACACGCAGCCGCACCAGGAATTGAAACGGATGCGCCACACTCATCTGAATCTCTCCGACACTTGCCCTTAATATTCACCCTGCAGCCCCCTTCATCTATCACGACATCGCACCTGCCGCTCCTCACACATACGGCTTCGCGTTTGCTCCCTTCTTCCAAATTCGCGCGCCTTGTCCCACTCAAACCGTCCTCCGAGCCCAAGCTCGCGGCCGCTCTGGGCGTGCCCCGAGTTGGCGTCATCGGCATCATGGAAGACGCGCCGGGCGCCGAACCACTGATAAAGTACGCGCGCGAAAAGGTCTCAGCCACAGACGTCCCGTGGTTACGCGAGGCATCGGAGGGTCGCTATTTGGGGGTCAACGTGCTGACCGAACAACCGGGGACGAAAACGGGATCTAAAAAATAGCTCCTCAACGCATGCCAACGTGCCCTAGGAAACCTTACTTTAAACCCCAAGCAAATGCTCCTGATACGGTCGGCATGCAGCGTCGCGCTAAAATTTTAGTACCTCTTCAGAAGAAATAGAACAATGCGTGAGGTAGGCCTGTTCTTCCCATCCTCAGCCAAATTTCGAACATGAAATTCAGTGATTGACGTCACCGTTCCTTGTCAATGGTTCGGAGTTTTTGGAATTCCTCAAAAATCCGCTGTCATGCGGCGAATATTCCAGAAGGGCTTTATTTGGATTTCCTTTATTAGCAGCTCGTTAATCGGTCACTGCAAGCTGCTGCAAAAGCCGGCAGAGGAGCGAGTGGGACATGCAGAGGTACGTAGCCTGCCGGCCTGCTGCGTAGGCGTTTGGCACGGGACGTACGTGTATAGAAGGGTCCTGCATGGCTAGCGGCAGAAACACAGCCTTTTAACAGAACAATCAAGACCTGAACCATAGATAGTTGAGGCATGCGTCCAGATAGAAACTCCTGTATAATATGTGGCAAAGCTGCCCTGCACGGATGCTTTGACTCACCTACAGTCGTACTTATTCAAACCACGCCGCTCTAGCCGCCGGCCGCAGCTCCTATCTGCAGGCGTGCGGCTGCATGTACATCCACGTGCCAAGACTGTGAATTGAAATGCCTCCCAGTACACCGGATCGCCAATGCTGCACGACAATGACTAATACAGCAGACGCCTGATGCTTCAGACCATACAACATCCACAACAGCAACATATTATGACACCATCAAGCTTGCACTTGACTTGGTGACACTGTCAGGCGGCGAAACAAGAAGAAAATCATGCAGAGCATCTTAGGCGCCAGATCTTTCCCTATCCGGAACCCAACGTCCAGACCTCACTACTACTTCCACGTCGGCCATGACTCGACATGTAGCTCAGCATCCAGACTGCATACCAAGAGATCTGCTTCAGGGTTCCCACTCCACCACCTCCACCACCACAACCACCTGTGCCAACCGCGGTAAAAGCGGCGACAGCGGATAACGGCGGCTTTCTTCGCGTCCCTGCAGACCAACTGAATCAAGACGCCACACAAATCTTCAAAAGACACTGCTAGAACCCAAGAGCACCATCACACCACACGTCAACGCGTCAAGCATGTGAATCCGTTAGACCGTCGACCAAACAAACAACAACGGCGTCAACGGCGCCGAACAAGATACATGCAGAAAGCCGCCGAAAGCAATACCGTGAGACAACCAAGACTTGAAGAGGGGAACATGATGAATCTGGCCATTGACTGTGTTATCTCACGAGATAATGGTTCCTGTCGAAGCGGGAGTGTCCGTTCGGGCGAGCGGGTGCGTTAGTAATGGTCTCCACTGGCCTGTTCGCCATACGTCAGCCGTGACCGGGGGACCGGGGACGTAGCGAAATATGCATAAAACAATCACATGCGATCGCGGGTTTGCCGCGTTGGAATTGGCATGCTACGAGAGCGTGTAGAGGCAAGGTCTATGCATTCAAAGGATCCGTAGCATAGCGAGCAAAGGTCGAATCACCACAGTCACGCAAGAAGGACGAAAGTGATCGAGTAGTAGTCGAAGACCTGTTTTTTTCTGCCAGCAGACATGTGCCTGTCTCAGAGCTATCCATCACGCAAGTAGTAGGTAGTAGTAAGCAATCTTGATACGTGAAGAGAGGAGAAAGAAAGTGAAGACACCATTATCCGCTAAGAGCCATCCAGTAGCTTCCTTTTTAACCCTTCCGATAGAAACAACAAGAGAAGAAAATACAGAAAGTTACATGAACCCATAAGCGCGTATCCTCATGCAGTCTGTTGTTCGTTGAATAGATGATGCCGATGCTCCGCTGCATGATAAATATGCGAGGGTTGTGCTTTTTGCCAGGACTCCGAATGCGTGATGCTGTGTGTGCCCCTTTCTTCTCTCTTCCGCGCCTGGAGCGAAGAGAGAAGAGATGCAAGTGAGGACCCAGCTCCGAACCAGAAAGCAAAAAAAAAAAAGAAAAGAAGAAAGAAAAGACCCCTCGATTTGGTAACAGAAACAGGAAAGAAGCGGAAGAAAAAGGAGCGAATATCCACTTCAAACCTCTCTGGAACATCCTCCTCATTACAAACTTTTAAGTCCAACCCACCCAACCCGTAAGAGGTAAAAGAAAGCTTCACACGAAGCCGCTCAGGCCCAACCCGAGCCTCTCAATCCGACGAATTCTTTCCTCGAGCGCACCTATTGCTCCCTTCCGGCCTGCCCACCACAGCTCGAACTCCTTGGCCGTCCGAGCGTCGTCGTCACGCTCGGACGGCCGCACGACACCCACGCGCTTGCACTCGCCCCACTCGGCGTCAACGCGGCGCGCAGCGTGCCGCAGCCGCACGAGCGCTGCGCACCGCAGCTCGGCCATCTCGGCAGCGTAGTACGTAGCATGAGGGTGGCGCGGCGGCTGGACGAAGGGGCGCAGCGGAGAGATGATGCCGATCGAAGCAGGCGTTGCGGGTGAGGCCGGCGTCTCGAGCGGCGGAGGAGAGAGAGGCGAGGTCAATGAGATCGGAGAAGTGGGCGGCGGCGTGTGGGACTGAGAGGACTTGTCGACCGGGAAACTGAATGGCGAGATAGGAGTCGGGGGACTCGCGGGTGTGACCGGTGAGGATTCACCCGGTGTACCAGGCATCGACGAATCCGCAGACCGGTCACTGACGGCTTCGCTGCTCGGAGGAGTAAGAGACGGTGTGGAGAGCGCGGGCGTCGCGAGCGAGTCGTGCCGCGCGCGCGGGCCCTTCGTCGTGGTATCAAAGTTCATATTGCTGAGCAGAACGTCGAGCTCTTTTTCCGTGCGGCCATTGTTTTCCGTGGGAGCATTGGCCTTGGCACTGCCTTCTTGCGGCTCTTCCAGCTCCACAAGGTCTGTGAGCAGGGTCGTCCGGATGTCTTTCAGCCGCTCAAAACCCGTCAGCACGGCGGCTCCAGCATGCTGCACGCCCACGATGTGGGGCCGCAACCGGTCAGGAAGGCGCTCCCAGAGGTCCTGCGGCATGCTCCACGCAGGGAGGTGCGAAGGACTGAAGCTGAAGGCATCGACGTCTTTCGGACAGTGGGTGCGCGGCGCCGACACGCCTGGCGAGACGGGCGAAAGCGTCTTCTTCAGGGAAGGACGGCGGTAGTGGTGGCGCGGCGGCGAGCCTCCGGTTGCAGAGAAATAATTGGGCGCGGGTGAAGCAAAGGTGGGCGAGGATGCGGGCGCCATTGTGGAGGGCCAGGCCGGAGGTGCAAATGAGAGTGCTGTGGACTGCGGATGCTCCCTAGCGTTCCCGCAAAGCTTTTAAAGGCTTGGGCGGGAGGTGAATGCGAGTAAGGAAAGCCGGCTGACGCAGCGTCGGGCAGTGTTGAAGTTTAAGACGTCTAGGTTGCTCGAGTCGTGGCCGGGTCCATGTGGTGGGGAACACGGGGGACAGCGGGTCGCGGGGCGGCAGGGCTCAGTGAAATATGCCTCTGGCAGCGGCAGGCACGACCACGGCCCCAGACGGCCGCCGCCTGTCAAAGCGGCGTCAAAGGTCACCATTACGGCGGCATCGATCGAGCAGACGCTCTTCAACCACTCCGCCGGTGGGCTGACGCAACGCTCACCCAGGAGCCGGATGCGGCATAAGCGGCTTCAGCGGCAACCTCCAGAGCTTTCGAGAAGGGCCGGCTGTGCCCGACAGGCGCCGCCTGTATGTGCCCACGCAGCGCCTAGCAGATCCAAGATTGGCGCAGGCGCCGGGAGGGCCACGGCCGCAGTCGGGCTCCGAGAGCGTTGTGTTGGCTTGTACAGTTGCATCGACGTTGCACTAGGCTGATTGCGGCGGGTAAGGCTGCGACACAGCGCCTGCCTCGGATAAGAGCGGAGCAGAGCGTGGCTTGGCCGACGAAAAAAAGGCGAAAATTGCGCAGTGCACCAACAGAAGGACAATGGGAAAAAACAAAAAGGCAGCGTGGCGGCGGCCACAGGCGGGATGTCGCCGACACACGCGGAGTCTCTAGCGTCGTGCATGATCTGGCTCACGCTACTGGGCCTGCGCAGCGTGCGGGAGGGTGCGCAGCTAGTCTGGATTAGCTGGCTGCTGCAGCCGGAGGCATGCGCAGGATGCCTGCTGCGGCCGCAGCTGGGGCTGGAGCGGGTCTGGGCAGGCTGGCAAGGTAGTATGGCGGTGCACGCGATTAGCCCGGCCGGACAGAAACCTGGAGATCATTCAGGTAATTGTGAGCGAACGGACAACGACAAAGCAGGCCGCCTGGAGGTGGAGATCGCGCTGCAGGCGCCGGATCGAGCTCTAGCCAATGTTGGGCCTCTCGCGGCCCCTTGCAGCCCTGAGCCACCACTCCATTCACTGCGACTGCAACTGTACTCGTACTCGACCACGGCTATAATTTCATCCGCGACCCAAACAACGCCGGCATGGCGGCTGCGCTTTCCATAAAGATTCACATGCCATTAGCTTTTGCCCGGTCTACCTTTGTGATTCGCCGGCTATGGCCCCTTGGCCCTCCGCACTTTGGCCGGTGGATGCTCATGGAAGAGCCTCATCATCGTTCTCACGCGTTCGGCAGCCTGTCAAGCAGAACATTCCGGTGCGTCAGCTCCCTGCACGGCCACGTGGACGCGATCGACTCGGGCGTGTGATCTATGCGGTGTGCACTTACCTCTCGATCAGGTGGAGGCCGGAAGCCGTCTCCACGATCCCACTGATCTCGCCCGGCTGGAGCGCAAATGCCGCGTCCTCAAACTCGCGCTGCATGTCGCCCCTCTTGAAGAAGCCCCTGCCGCGCCGTTAACTGCTGCTCGGCCCCGCAGCTCCCGTCCTGGTGGAGCAACTTACAAGTCTCCGCCCTTGCGTGCGCTGCTGCAGTCAGACTCGGTGACGGCCAGCTCCGCCAGCGTCGTGTCGCCCGCTTTGATGCGCTCCTCGTGTGCCTTCAGAATCTCCATCGCCTCCTCCTTGGTGCGCGTTATCTTGGCCTCGCGCCAGCTCGACGGCCGCCGGCTGCCCTCGTGCTTGACCAGAAGGTGGGCGGCGCGGATGGCGTCGTTGCTTCCGCCCACGGCATCGCCAGCCCTGGTGCTGTGGTAGTTGGCCATGAACAGCTTCAGCTTCTCGGGATCGGTTCCCTCGGGCGAGTCCCAGCGCGACTCGGTAGTCTTGGTGTTGAAGTAGTAGGGGAGGCCCTTGGATTTGGAGGTGCGAACCTCCCATCCCGGCGGAAGACCAGTCTCAGCCTGGAGCAGTGTCAACGCGCGGCACAGAACGGGGCTGCGGCACAATTCGGCCTACCATTATGTCTGTGGGGGAAAAGCGCAATGCAGGGGAAGAGGCGGGTAGGTCGGAGTTGATAGCGTCGCGCTATGGAGGCGGTTGTTGTAGCGCGCCTGGTGCAGATGCGGTGCAGATGTTTGTGAGATGGTCGCGAGCGCACGCCGTACGAACCGACCCCGCGCGTAACAGGGCACCAGCCAGCGCGCCAAGGCGGCAGCGTCACCTCAGCAGCCGGCCGGGCCCCACTTCCAGGTTGTCACCGATCTCTCCCGCCAGGCACCAACACACGCCGAACCATAGCCCGATTGTAGGTGCTTCTGCGCGGCGTTGCACTCACACGTGAGCCCCTTGGGTGCTTTGTTGCGATGCTAGCGCTGCCACACCTGCTGGGCTCCCGTATGACAAGACCAGCGGTCCCATAGCCAGCGCAGCCCCAAAGCATCGCTGGCGCGACGTCTCGAGGCCCAGAGCGAGTCTATTTGCGTCCTCTCCGCGGAACCCTGTCGTATTGCGAAACTGCGAGGCGTCTGCGAGTCTATTCGATGACCAGTCTTCGCCAGTCCAGCGTTCGACGGCGCAGCCACTGGACCTCCAGACGAAGTGGTTGTTGAGGCGCTTTTAGGCAATCCAACTACCGACTTGGGCAAGGCTGCTACATGATTCTGCGCCCCAGTAGCTTAGCCTAGGCGCTCGCCTTCTGACTCGACCGCAAGCCCAAGTCCCAAGACATTGTCTGCATATGCCAAGCAATGCCGCACCCGCGTCCGTCACGATCGGTCCGAGCATCATGCTTAAACACCATAGACGCCGTTCCTCTCGGTTGTGACGTGTCTCTCTTTGCTCTCGGGCGATCTTACTCGAGTGTGGGGAAACGACAGGCGGAACGCGCTGCCGCAGGGGGTACGTAAGCGAGAGGCGGAGTCTAGTGGATTATACGAAGATGACCTTATTGGTCTGGCTTGCAATCCGGACCCTGACCGGGCGATGAGAGTTTGAAATTCGCTCATGAGCTTTACGGTCGGGGGCTGAGCGACCTTATCGTAGGCTCGACTGAGTCGTTTCACCTAATCTTCCTCTGTCTTGAACACAAATATACCAGTGACCCCGTCCAACTGGCTCCTGATGAGACACTTCCTCAACAATGCCGCCAAACTCTACTGCAGAAGACCGTACTGACTGCTGTTCCCCGCCCGATGGCGTCGACTGCACTCCTTCCAGGTGGCCATGGTTCTGGCTGGCGCGGCACCGATATCTCCCCCTTCACGATAAACCGAAGAGATGCCCGACTCCTACCTGCTTTTTCAACCCTCATGCCCTGTGCAGACTTGTACAGCTAGTCTTTGTGCTCTTCACATCATTCTTCCTCGCCCTGTAAGTGAATCCAAAAGGAGGCCTTGACACTGTCTCATAAGCATCAACAGCATTGCGTTCACTCTTCTACCATGGCCCATGGATCCCTTTGACTCTGCTTTCTATCCTTTCCGGGACAATAGAATTTCGATCGATCCGGATTCTTCAGACTACCCTAAGAGCTTCCTCCATAACGTCCTACCAATACCGTGCCATTCCCACAGTGAGTCACCACGCCCTTGTGTCTACAAGAGGACAGGCACTGATTCTTAGTAGATGATTACTGGCGCTCAACACCCTTATACGCTGCTCTCGGGACGGGGTGTGTCGGCATAGAAGCTGATGTTTGGCTTGTTGGCAACCAGTTGTACGTGGGCCACACAGAGGAGAGCATATTGATGGCTACCAATGGCACTTTGGAACACATGTACATTGACCCGCTCGTCAAGATCCTGGACTCTGCAAACAGATTTCAAGAAGACTTCCCGCAGCAGCCTTACCACGGCGTTTTCGACACAGAGCCTTCACAGACTCTTACACTACTCATCGACATCAAGACTGGGGGTGCTGAAACATGGCCACACCTGTACAAGGCGCTTGAGCCGTTGCGGGAGAGAGGGTGGTTGTCACACTGGAATGGAACACACCGCATCCCACGCCCTATCACAGTCGTAGGAACAGGAACTACGCCCTACGACCTCGTCGTGGCGAACCAAACATACCGAGACATCTTCCTCGATGCGCCTCTGGCAAGTCTTATCGAACCATCCGACGTCGAGACGGCCAAGAAGTTCAAGTACAACCCTTCGAACTCACACTACGCATCGGCGAAGCTTAGCAAAGCCATCGGAGACGTCAGAGGACCTCTGTCGTCGGAGCAACGCGCTGCAGTGCGACAGCAAATCAAAAATGCACATGTCAGGGGCCTTGTTCCTCGCTATTGGGGCACGCCCAGGTGGCCGAGAGGCTTGAGGGATTCGATCTGGGAGATTCTGCTGCAAGAAGATATTGGGCTTTTGAATGTTGACGATCTTAGAGCAGTTAGAAAAGGACATTGGGGTGTTTGGCCAGCGTGAGCGAAATAGTCTCATGGCGTATATGGAGTTTATGAGGCAGCACAGCAGTGCTAAAGGGCAAGGGCCTCAAGCTTGAGACCCCTCAGAAAATAGATCTTGCTGTGGACGTACGCAACATACCGATAGCATTGCAAAATACCATGAGATTGAATCCAAGGAAAACAGGAAAGTTGCCATCATGCCTTGATTTTTGCGCATGACCAGGTCAGGCCGTTGAAGCGAAAGGAGGCTGGGGTGCAGCAGATGACTGTGCCACCAATAACGAACACGTCAGGTCCGACACGCGGGCCAGATCTTCTGCTGGACAACTCTGACTGTAAGAACCGAGTGACTGTTCGCTTTGTTTGCCCTTGGGCCGTTGTCAGAGCCAAAAAGGCGCCTGCTGCCAAGCCGACGGGGTTCCTGAGCCGGGCCGCATTATTGTCAGGCAGTCAAAACCGGCGCCGATCGCCTCCAAGGGTTCTGCCCGCAACAACCACCGCAGCTTCAACTCGCCGCACTCGCTCATCCCGACTCGCCGAGCAACACCCACTTCGCACCCTTCCACAGCCACACCTTGCTCGACTTCTCCGGCCAACTCCTGCGTCCATTACCGACAACGCTGCCGGCACCCGCCACACCATGGCCGACTACGCTAGCCCCGCGCCCTCCGACGGCGGCAACGAGCCCAAGAAGATCACCTTCAGGTTCTGTGCTGACTGGTTAGCTCTCTCGCCTCTCGAGTATCCCTTGGCACCTGCAACTAACCGCACTCCAGCTCCAACCTGCTCTACCCCAGGGAAAACCCGGAGAACCGCAACTCGCTCCAGTTCGCGTGCCGCACCTGCAACTACTACACGGACGCCGACACATCGTGCACCTACCGCAACGAAATGAGCAACACGGCGGCCGAGACGGCCGGCGTGACGAGTGACCTGGGCCAGGACCCGACGGTTAGTACTGCTACTGCTGCTGCTGGCGCCCCGCACCACCCGCACAACAACATGAGCCCCTACATGGATACGGAGGAGCTGGACATGGGTGACGTGCCGTCCTTCTGCACCATGTGCGGCCAGGAGATCTTCTGCGAGATCTGCGGCCAGGAGACCTTGGACGCTGGCCTGTTCATCGAGGCCGACGACGAAGACCCGCATCACGTCATGCACGCCAGCCGGCCGAAGGAGGTCCCGCTCGGCGCCGCCGACGAGTACGACGTCGATGAAGATGACGACGCAGTCATGCTGGACCACGACCCCGGCTTTCACCAATACCAGAACGGACAGCCGCACATGACAGATCGGAATGGCACCCAGCAAGAGCAGGAATCATGAGAGAAAGCTAGCGTCGACTCCCGTGCTGATTTGATTTCATCATGCAATTGTCGTTAGTCGCGCTGAGCTTGGAGCTTTGCCCGCTGACTTGTTGCTTTTCCATGAATAGCTGCCCAGGTCCAACAAACCCTGTCCCAAGTGCGGCGAGACCGAGGCGGTGTTCTTCCAGTCGCAGCAGCGTACTGCCGAGACCGGCATGGTAGGGTGCCCTTTTGCAACTCCGCTGCGCAAGAGCTCATGCTCACATGTTTCCAGAAACTCTACTACGTCTGCGTCAGTCCCACGTGCGGCCACGTCTGGCAGTGAGCATACTCCTGCACACCTCCCAGACTGCGCTATAGCCGGACATCGCGGATCGATATTGCAAAAATGGCAATATGCAGAGCGTTTCTATGAGCGCCTTCAGTTTACGATCAACAAAAAAGGGAATCATGCATGGAGTTTAGATGGGGGTTGAGATGTATTTTGGCGGCCTTTTCCCGGTTATACATGGCGTTCGTGATGAAAGTCCCGGGGGTTCCTGATACCCAGATCTCCGGCATCCAGCATAGCTACAGGTATTGATACAAATATACATGCGAGCATCTTGCACGCGTCACATTCTTGTCCTTGAAATCTTTTCTATTTTTTTTCTTCTCTTTTTACTTGTATTCGATGCATCTACAGGTGCATCGGGGCGAGGGAGAGGATCTTCGACCACTGCGTCTTACGCAGCTCATTGCCAACAACACCTGAACAGCCGCTCTGATTAGTTTCTGGTCATCTAGATACCCCCGCCGTCTTGGCCATATTTTGACTGCAAAGACGCAGGTCCCATAGCTGCTGGGGGTGTAGATGTACGCACCGTTCAAGCGACTTCCGATGGGATCGCCGCCCTTGTTTATTAATACGCAGGCATTGTCGTCAAACTTGACGACGCTTCCGTCCGGTCTCTGGAGCTTCTTCGCGGTGCGCACGACCACGGCGTGTCTGATGTCGCCGCGACGGACCTTGTTGGCGGCGCTGACGGAAACGCTGCCGCCGCCGGACTCGGGGCCGAAGGAGCGCTGCTTCTGGACGACGACGACGATGCGGTCACCTGCGGAGTAACGAGGGGCGGTCAGACAGCAAGTCCACAATCGGGCGGATCGCGAGCATGCATGGGGGCGTTCGTGTGGGACGACGGGTGGAGGTGCAGTGTTGACGCAGGTGGCAGGCAGAGTGCGCTTTCTTTTCCTCACGTACCAATCTGAGCCGGTCTCTTGCTGCGCAGAACCTTGACGCACTCGACGACGGCGGCGCCGGAGTTGTCAATGCAGTTGACGAGCGTCTGTATGCAGGCCGGCAGGCCGGCAGGCGTCAGCGACGGCCCCGTTGTTCGGTCACGCGCGGCGCGGGCTTTGTCCCGGGGGCGTCAATGCGACTGACCTTGAGCTGGATCATGGCGGCGCGTCGTCGACAAGACGGAATGCAGAGGGGCGGCGGCGGGGCGGGCGGCGCTGGGCGAGGACGCGGTGGTGGTGATGAGGGCGAGAAATGTCGGCGGGATGTTCCGCAGAGGCGTGCTCGGAGGTGCGGTGCGGCTGCGGCGCGGGCAGCCTCAGTGTGCTGCCAATGTTGCGGCGTGCGTGCTCCTTTGGGGGCCCTTCCTTGGCCGGCGAGCGGCCGGAGAGCCTGTCCATGCGCCGCTGCTCAGCTGCTTGGCCTGCCTCACTCCGTCCGTTCCCCCCCAGCCTCCTCCGCTTTCTCTCACGCCCTCTTGCCCTCGCCCGCCCAAAGTTGCGCCGAAAAGTGAAACGAAACTTTGCTATTGTCGCCCGCGCCTCTCAATGAGTTTGCAATTCACTCCGCTCGCGCTCCTGCCAAGGTAGCGCGCTCCCTTCTCCGTTGTCTTTTCTTTTTCTTCTTGCGTCCAAGCCGCTCTCTACACTGTCTTTCCGTGTTCTCTTCAGCTTGCATTGCGCGCCGCGACAGCGCACGATCCTTCGCTGCGAGTCTACGTCACCTCCCCTTTTCCCTAGACCGCGCTGCTAGGCCAATCCACGCTCGTGTGATCTTCTGCGACACATAACTGCGCTCCGCTGCCGCCGCCGACTCTGCAGATCACCGAACCAGCCATGGCCAAGGAGAAGGAAGCGCCGCTCAAAGAAGCGCTCGCGAAGAAGGGCGGCCTGACCCTATCGCAACTCGTTCAGTACGACGACCTGGCTACGGACGTGCTTGTCGACAAGGTAAGTAATTGTCGCATATTGCGCCGCAGGCCCGCGGCCTCGACTCGCTGACCGGCGACGCTGACGTTTGGCGCGCAAACAAGGTGTACTTCTGGACCACGATTCGCAAGAACCGCACCCGCTACTCGCCATGCCGGGCCATTCACGAAGAGGAGATCGCGGGCATCCTGCGCGACTGTGTTGTCCTGGGCAAGGACCCGGTCAAGGCGCAGGAGAAGCTACTGGAGCTGACGGGTCTGAAGCGGTACCTGGCGAAGTTGGGCACCAAGGACGAGAAGGAGCACTTCAAGCGGCACTTCCGCAAGTACATCAACCTGTACATGCCGGACTGTCCGTGGGAAGTCTCGACGACCAATCGCTACACCATCACACAGCACGAAGCCGCCGTCACCGCCCGCCGCGACATCCGCAAGAACGAGGTGATCAAGTACCTGTGCGGCATCCAGGTCGCCATGACAAAGGAGGAGGAGGAGACGCTCGATCTGAACAAGCGCGACTTCAGTATCGTCATGTCGAGCCGTAAGAAGGCACCCTCGCTCTTCTTGGGCCCGGCGCGCTTCGCGAACCACGATTGCGACGCGAACGCTCGGTTGACGACGAACGGTCCCAACGGCATGGCTATCGTTTCCAAGAAGGACATTGAGGCTGGCGAGGAGATCACGGTGTCGTACGGCGAAGACTACTTTGGGGAGGACAACTGCGAGTGCTTGTGCTCGACGTGTGAGAAGCTGCACAGGAACGGCTGGGCGCCGCAGAAGAAAGAAACAGACGACGAGGATGAGGGAGAGTCTTCCCAGGGCCAGGGCTCACCCCAGGAGGGTCCGTACTCATTCAGGAAGAAGAGGAGGTACGCAACGGACTCGGCAGCGGCTTCGCGCGACACCACCTCGGAGCCCGGATCAAGGGAAGGCAGGAAGAGGAACGTCGACACACCACAATCGCTTAGCGCAAATCCTAGAGGAAAGAAGAGAAAGGCAGACACGGAACCGGAGCAAAAGAGACCAGTTTCAGCAGGCTCAGACAGCAACAAGCGGCGCAAGGGAGAAGAAACGCAGATCAAGATGGAGCGCACCGAGTCACAACAGAGCCAGGACACATCGCAACCCTCTGAAGAAGAGAGCGGCCCGATCACCACCGCTATGGCAAGGCTCAGGACCATACGCAGCCACCAGCAGGCCCACAAGCTTCTGGCTACTGCTCTCGTGGAGGCGGAAACGTTCAGTGCAAGCTCGCCAGGTTCATTCAGCGAGACGTCTCATCACTCTTCGCAATCTACAGCTGCCACATCCGTCGATGAGGACGCCTCCGTTAACCCGCCAGCAGACAGCACAGACCTCCCGCTGAAGCCCGAGCTTGAAGTGGATGTTCCCGCAATTGAGATCAAGGTCGACACGTCCGAGGTCCAGTCTATCAATCCAACAGACAACACCCCAGCCAACGAAGTAGTGGTTACAGAGGATTCGGACCTCTCAGACCTTTCTGACAGCTTAGCCTTTGACGACGATAACCAGCAGATTGTGCGGCAGAAGCGCCTCAACACACCCCCGCGCACTCGTTCACAGAGCAACACTCATGGTATCACCTCATCGACCGCACCGATTCCGACCATCGAGCCCTCGAATTCGGACGAGCCGCTCGACCCTAATCAACGTTACCCAGGCGACTACACCATGACGCCGCTGCTGCTATGCGCTAAGTACAGCCGATGGGTAGTATGCCGCATGTGCGACGCCGACTTCGTACAGGAGGATGCGTACCTGACGCGAGCGGCTTGCCCGCGTTGTGAGCGCCACAGCAAGCTGTACGGCTACGCGTGGCCGAAGACGGAGAAGGAGGGCAAGCACGACAATGAGGAGCGCGTGCTGGACCATCGCGAAATCAACCGCTTCGTTAGCCCGGGCGAGGAGCGCGAGATCAGAAAGGGGAAGAAGATGCTGCACCTCGAGGTCGCGAAGAGGAGGGCGAGCGAGCTGAGTGAGCGGTTGAGGAGCGAGAGCGTGGGCGTCGAGGGGGAGGGCACGCCGACGGGCCTGAGGAGGGGCATGAGGAAGAGGGGCAGTCGGCTTTCGCTGGCGTAAGACGGATGAGCACTTCAACAACTGCTTCGGAACATCCAGGTAAGGGAGAGTTTCATTCTTCTCAGACATTGGCAAGGCATGTCTATACGGAAAGACGGGATGGCGAGATCTCTGGTTTGGGTTCTTTTTCACTCTGCGCGCGCGCTCATAGCTGATTGGTCTTTTTTTCTTTTCTTTCTCTTTCCTTATCATGGTACTCTCCGCTGCTGGAAGTAGCGGGACGGACGGAACGGGGGGATTTCAGCGAGCTAATCAGCTTCCTCTTCTACGGTTTCGCTTTTCCTCTTTCTCTATTAGTTGCACTTCCCTGGAGTTGGAAAGATTTAGGGAGACAGCGGGGCGAGGTGAGTGGGTGCAGCACAACAGTAACGCAAAAAGCACACCGCATGCGCGCGCGCACAGTCATGGCATTTTGAGGGCTTTGGTAATGTAAATACGTTTTTAAGCATTTGGAGAGAGCGGTAATGGATTGAGATATACTGCCGATTGTTCGGGTGAAAATGCTGAATAGGATGTGTGAGGTGTAAGAGCCTAGAGAGCAGATCACAGCACTCTAGTTGTGCAAATTGCAGTATCCTTACGCCGGCTACATATTTACAAGCACACAAAATCTTCAAGGAAGACTATGTGCGTAAAGACGCATATTACGTTTGCTTCTATTCGTTTGCACGCACGCGGAGACTTGTCCTTACCGAACACCATGTTCTACCAAACAGGCGCATACCTTAGCTAATCGCTTGTCCTTGTGACGTCTGAGTGTCTGCAGTAAGGAAGCGGGTAAGAAGCCGAGTAGGAAACCCTATCATCCCCTACACCGCTTGTACAGCTTGTGTGCAGAATGGCCAGCGCTAAAACCACACAAGATCAATTCCATTCATAACATCTTAGCAGCGGGCAGCTCAAGCATCTGTCCAGATCGCAATGTGCTTTAGCATTCACGCCAAAGCCACCTTGACAATGACCACTACTCCACACAGCCGCGCTTTTTGAAACGCAATCGGCAATCTTCATCGCATGCACCTATCGGCTATCCTGCCGCCGCCGTCCGACAGCCCCAATGCTGGCCCCAGGCACTGCTCACCTTATTTCCGAGCAAAAAGTCAAACAGAGTCAGGTTCCCACGCCGCCGTCCGCAACGGCCCCCCCTGAGGCGGCACAAGACACTTTTGCTTTCCCGCAGTCTCGCAGGGCTGCTTAGCAACGGGTTTCTATGCGAGATTGGCGAGTCGGGTGTGGCGGTGTGGGATCGGCGGGAATCTGAATGATGGGTTAAGGGGCTATGCGGGACCTTGTGCGTTTTCGAGAGGAGGGTTGATGCTGGTGGAGGAGTGACCGGTATCATGACGCAGGGCGTCGGTCTGGGGGGGAGGGACGGCGCCTGCACGCAAATGATGCATCGCCGTCCACTCGTCAAGCAAGATCGCGGCGATTTGGATTGTGTTCGTCTTTTCACTTTCGGCTCGCGATCCGGTTGCTGGTGTGGATGTGGATGGGATGGTTGGTTCGTTCTCGCCGTGAGACTGCTGGCTGGCGATGTAGAAGTCTCTTGGCACATTTGGTCGTCAAAGTAAGCTAGCTATCGTCATTGTGGTCTTCTGAGTTCGTGGCTCGAGTGGAGATGCGGCTTCGAAGGGTAACCCGATGCCCAGGTTGCCGAACAGAAGACCAACAGGTCTCGGAGATCGGGATTCTTGCGGCGAGCATCGTCGAGAGCTTGGTCTACGGATGTAGAAACATTGAGTATGTCTCTGTTCCACTGATATAGCGTCTGCTCA
This sequence comes from Neofusicoccum parvum, assembly GCA_020912385.1. Taxonomy (NCBI): domain Eukaryota; kingdom Fungi; phylum Ascomycota; class Dothideomycetes; order Botryosphaeriales; family Botryosphaeriaceae; genus Neofusicoccum; species Neofusicoccum parvum. Next base: position 479,462 of record CP087219.1, on the reverse strand, counting down.
ACAGTCTTCCAAGTGGTGATATATGGTCTCAGTATTCTGTCTTGATAACTAGATGTCATTCACGCTTCTCGTTTCTACTCTCTTTTCACCAGGTAACGCCACCTCCTCGTCTCCAGATTCACGTACAGGACCTGTACTTACCATAACCAGGGTACCTCGTCACAGCAACTCAAGCTAAGCGCACGTACGTATGCTCCGGTGACGGATCGACATCCACGCGAGACCGTTGACGCGGACAAACGCCGATCCCAATGCGCCGAACGAAGCACAGACAACAGCGGAAACGGTAGAGGAAGAACAGGCCGCGCAACAGTCACTGCCTCTCGAATCTGGACATCGAGACTTCAATTCCTCGTTTTCCTTGTTCTGCCGCGAGAAGACGAACGAAGTGGATTGACGTATGGATGATTGAGAGGGAGGGAAGGACAAGCTGGGTCGAAGTTGAGCGGCTGGCTCGGGAGCAGCAAAAACACCACATCTCGTACTGTTTAATTTCCTCATTCCCTCGCCCACCATTTGAAGCTTTTCTAGTTAGCATGTCTTCTTGAAGCTAAATCATAGATGCTCAAAAAGGCGGAAAGAGCGACGAAAGAGAAGCAGTGCTCTGCAAATTTCCACTTCCCCGTCCGGCCTTTCCACGCCCGGCCGAGACGCTTTCTCGTCACGCACTTCCACCACCCTTCACCAATGACGTGACTGATGCCCCTCTCCCCCATTCCCCAACCCGTCCACCCAGCAACCGTGCCAAAAAAAGAAGCGCCGAGATTGCCAGCTCCCTCAGTCAGGGTCCGGACAAGACGACGTAACCCGCCCCCAAACCAGTAACCCGCCGTCTTCAGGGAACCTCCGCAAGCCCTTTCCGCATCGCCGCCACTTCCCTCGTATTCCATCACACTGCCTAACCGCCGCCGCGTCCCGCCACGCTCTCGCTTCCGGCCAAGCGGCGGTAGATCGCGCGCCCGGACGGGCAAAAGGTAAACAACGCACGCTCTTTCGAGGCTGACCGGAATCTGACTCCTACGGCGGGGGGAGACCTTCGTCGTCATTGATCGGCGTCGTCTTCTGCCGCGCACGCTTCCGCGCAGGCTTTTTTTTTTTTTGGCCGGATTGCTTGGATTGATATATCGCGCTCCCTTGCCCGCCCATCCGTTCGTGCACTCGTTCGTTCCTCCTCTGAGTCTTTCACCACCGCATCCTGCAACCCCTTCCGGAAGCGACACCAGCACCACACCGCGGTAACGGAAACGACAGAACAGACCAGAAGTGAGGGGAATCCAGGACCCTGGTACTGCCCCTCCACCCGACATGCCGACCACCCACGTGGATGGACGAAAACGGACCGAACTGTGGGCCCGGTGGCATGGATTTGCCTTTCGATAGTGCTGCTGGAGGAGCAAGAAGCGTCTTTTAAAGCCACCGCCCCAAGCATTCTCTTTCGAGTTGCAAGACAAGCTGCACATGTTCACAAAACACTCATCAAGGTACCCGATATACTGAAAATGGCATTAAGGCCGCTGCATGCTCCGACCCTACCCCAACGGAAGAAAGGTTGGACGTACGTAGCTCGTTCATTACACAGCGTCTCTCATACCATCATCACCCAGAGAGCAAAGGAAATCCCACCCACCGCCAACCCTTCCCAGAAACCAATCAAAATCGAAAAGAGGAGGAAGGAGACAATAAAGAGACACAACGCCCGCCTTCGCCAAAGGAAATACCACCCCGATAGACGCCACGCCGGAACCGCCAACTTCCACCGTCTCCATCCACTACCTCCTCTCCCCTTAACGTTAATCCACCAAATCAATTACTCGAAGAAGAGGGCAAGAAGCGAAAACCTGGCAACACACAGAGAATATTTCATTTCGATCCGCGGCACCAAGGAAATTTGTTCATCAAAGGAGCGTAATTGGGCCAATAAGGTCCAGGAGTAGACTCAAACCTGAGAGGGTGTGAGATCCGAGCAAAATGCGCAAGAAAGAAGAGCACAAGGGAAGAGAAGCCCTGTACAGCGGGTCGTACGTCTGGCACTGATCGCTCAATTGGTGTGCCAATCCTTTCGAACAGGCGAGAGAAAGCCGAGCATCAACCAAAGGCGACGAGTGGTCAAGATGAACAGAGGAACCGGGAAGAGGGTCAACTTTTGGAACCCTGCAAAGTCTATTCCGTCCGGCTGCCGGCCAGCAGCGAGAGGGATCCGAAAGCAGCAAGCAGCACACGAGAAGGTGGAGACGAAGAGATGGGTATCGGCACCAAGGAAATGCAAGCAAGAGGACCAAGGAAATTGTCGTTGCGTCCATCCATCTGTCCGTCAGGCGTATGACACGGGGCGACCGGGGTTTAGAAGATCATGGACTTGACCTCTCCACGACGTGAAGATGTCCTCGGTCCGGTTGCGATGGCGTGATGACGCGGACTCTTCTCGACAGGCGGCGGAGGAACTTCGCTGCGGCGGTGGTACCGCTTGGCGGCACTGTCCGGAGCACTGTTCGTTGTTCCGCGATCATACATCCCTGGCCGGGTAGGGTCGAAGCTGGGCTGCTGGCTGTTCTGTTGTTGCGACTGAGAAGTTCCAGGCTGCTGGCCCTGAGCACGCAGCGCAGCCCTCTCTGCCTTCTCCTTCTGGAACACCAGCTCCGTCCACGCCTTTGCGGAGCTGGACATGGCATCCTTCCCGACGACCTCATAGAGAACGTCCATCCAACCATTCTTCTGCTCCGCGCTGTCGGCGTAAAAGTCGATGGTTTCGCCGTTGCCGAAGCGGATGCGGAATCCCTCTTCGACGAACGCGTAACCCTCGTCCTCCTCGGCGAACCCAGACTTACGTCGGCCGCCAGGCCTATTGTGCACCAGCGCGGTGCGGTCGTCGATGAGCTTAGCTGCCTTAGCCAGATTAATCGTGGCACGCGGCTGCCGAGTAGTCTCGTGGTAGGCTGTGAGCTTCGTTCCAGAGAGCCTGAAGAAGCGGCGGCGCCAGTACTATAAAGTCTAATCAGGATTCGTCGTGTTCTCGCCGGCAAAAGAATCGGGCGGGGGAGCGGGTTATACTTACGGGGCAGTCACCACCCTGCTGACTGAGGTGTCCTTCCCAGACCCGTCCCTTGGACTCTTCAGCCTCCTTCAGCTCCCGAACGCAAGCATTCATGCTCTTGGGCATGTCATCGTCCGTTGCACCCTTCGGCTTGGGAACGTACAAGAGCTGTAGCGTCAGCTTACCAACCTTGTACGGTGGGCGGCGAACGGGGCCGCCACGCTTGCTCTTGACACTGCTGGCGATCTCAGAATCCTCGAGTGCCCACTCGTTGAAGCATGGGACATCAACGGTGAACGGGCGACCGTAAGCCTGGCGCTCATGGTTCTTGAGACAGACGTAGGCACGTGCGAACGAGCCATCGGGAGCGACAAGATCGTGGAGTAGATCCCAAGCGGTCGGATTGGCCTTAGCACGCTTGGCCGCTTCGCGCTCCTCCTGAGCCTTCATAGCAGCGGCGCGCTCAGCGCGTTCAGCTTCTTCCTGCTGCTTGCGCTCCTGCTCCTTGCGCTTCTTTGGCGAAGTGAGCAGGCGTCCAAATGCGGAGTTTGACTTCTTGTGGCCACCTGCCGGCTTTGCGGGAGCAGGCGCAGGTGCAGTGACCTTGGGTTTCGGGGGCGGCGTCAGCTTGGTCTGCAGGGTAAGTTGGAACTCGAGGTCGTTCAGAACGACCAACTCGAACTCCTGGCCAATAGGAGCGTTGCGGGCAAGGTCCAGCCAGGCAGTTGTCACACAGTGCAGGCCGTTGTCCAGTGTAAGCTGAAACCAAGTGCGCTCGTCTAGAACAGGATGTCAGAGTCATCAATCAGGCAAGTCGAAGCATGGCTTGAAAAACTTACTCTTAGGCAGTGGCAAGTCAAGGTCCTTCACGCCGACAACCTTGACGAACAACCTACCCCTCTCCATGTTCTCATCACCCTCATCGATCATCGACATGTCACCACCAAAGTTGTCGGTGACAGCACTCTCTTGGCCAGGAAGAGGTGGCGCAATACCGGGTGCAGTCCTTGGCCTAGTAGTCTCGCTCACGGTGACCGATGCGTTCGACGCGTTGCGAATGCTGCGGCGCCTTGTCTTACCATTCCAAGGCTCGGTCGTCCAGGTGTTGCTGCGGTCGCGGCCCTTCTTTCCAGAGCCGCTACCAGACCTGTTTCCAGGCGCAGGCACAACACCGCGATCGTTGGTCGGGGGAGGGGCAAGACTATCGCCGGACGTTGGCGCCGTAGTGGTCTCGTCGCTGAACTTACGGCTGCTGGCAACGACAACCTTGGTGTTTTGGCGCATGAGATAGCCCTTCTTTGTGTGGTGACTAGCGTTAGCTGTGACGTTCTGATTGCTGAGGCCTTGTCCTCCGCTGGAATTTACTGATGATGCAGGGAATTGGGCGTAAGATGCAATAGGAAAAAGCGGCTCTTGTACCTTCTGAGCTTCGAGAACACGGTCGAACTCGCGGTCAAGGTCGAAGCTCAAGTCTTCGCCAATGTCTCCCACAGGGAAGTCTAGCTTCATCTTGAAGCTTTGCCGACGCTTAGGCTCGTCACCCTCACTCTTGGTTTCGTCGTCGGTAGAAAGCTCTTGCTCCTCCGAGACATGGGACAGGTGCGACGGCTCCTCCAGATCTTCCGCAGTCATGGACAGGCGGTTGGGGCTCCGCTCTGGGATTGATGGGGGAGCTTCGCCACTGACCTTGCGGCGGGTGGCTGCCATGGTGTTAAAGTCGGAAGGCGTGGCGGACGAACGAGTCTTGAGGGATCCACCGGGAGCCTTGATGGTCGCTACTGGATCCTCGACTTCCGAGGAGTCTTCACGCGCCGGAGGCTCGATGGGATGACGGATGACCGAATCTGGAGTTCCGGGCACGTCGTCTTCCTCCATGCCAGGCGCCTTAGGACCCTCCAGCTCGTCCGCCGGTGTGATCGGCCGCTGAAGGAACTCCTCGTTCGGCTCAAGCTTGGGAGCTGAGTCTACTGGAGTTCCACGGTTCTTGCCAAGATAAGACTGAAGTTGGAGATGGAAGTCTTCTTCATTGGTGAATTGTCCAAACTCGGGGAGGCTCGCAACCTTGTGGTGACTCTTCTTAGGCGCCATCTCACCATCATCATTGACCTCAACCTCTTCGGCCTTGGGGGTTGGTGGGCCATCGTCCTCATCGGTGCTGTTGTTCTGAACTTGCTTCTCCTCAGGTTCGGAGTGGGGCGACGAGTAGTGGCTGGCGTCATCATCATCATCGACCTCAGTCCCGCTGATATCATGATGGATCACGGAACCCTCGCACGAGCTGTCGTCGTCACGATCTGGTGAGGCCTGGGCACTGCGGAACTCGGGAATCGAATTGAAGTCCAAAGTGACATCCTCATCTTCACGCTTGGTCTTGAAAGGCTCATCGGGGACATCCTCGTCGAAGTTCGACGAAACCTCGCGAGACGGAATAGGGACATCGGGATCGTAAACCTCAAGATCTCCGTAGTCACGTTCGGAAATTACAGAAGGCTGGTCGGCAAAGTCATAGTCGTCGTAGTTCCGACTCTTAACCTTCTCCAGGATAGACTCGCGCGAGATGTGTGGGATGTTCATCTCGTCAAGAGCTGACACATCTGTCTCGGCCGGCTGTTCAATCTTCAATGTGTCCTGGCTGTCCTTCTTCTCGGGCTCTTCCTCCTTCGACGAATCTTCCTTATCGTTGAGGGTGGGCGTCGCTTCGCGCGATCCTTGAATGCCCATAAGCTGTAGACGATCTTCAAGCGACATGGAGTTGCGGCCGATGCTGAGAATATCAGACTTGGAGATAGTGGAGCCCAAACGAGGCGGAGACGGCAGTGAACGGTGCGCGCTACTGGCACGTTCGGCGGCAGCAGAAAGACCGTTGCTTGACTCTCTCCTTCCGCGAAGATCTGGAGAGCCCTGCGCGGGAGGTAGAGGTGGAAGCGGGCGCTGCTCGCTGTCGGAAGCGTTGGAGTGGTTGCGAGCGTGCTCTGGCCTCGAGGAGTTGGGTCTGGCGCTGGGTGGGGGACTGGATTCCCTGCCGTCGAAAGGATCATCGAAGGTGTCTGCTAGCGAGGTGTTTGCAGCCTCGGGGCTCATGTGACGCCAGTCACCAGGCAAGACGACTGGAGTCTTCTCCGTGTCCTCGAGAGAAGCATCGAAGCTATCATCTCTCTCCATGGAGTCACCCTCGAACTCGTAGTCTTCCTCGTCTTCGTCCTCGCCCGAGTCGTAGCTACCATCACGCGAAGCTAGCGAAGGCTCGGGAGTAACCATCTCATACTCGTTAATGATAGGAGGCTTTGCCTCGAACGTGACGCTCTTCGCGTGGCGGCGCAACGGGCGTTGAGGTCCTTCGCCGACGCGCTCGTCGTCGGAAGAGAGCACACTCGAGTCGTTGTCGTAGCCTCCTTGGCTGTACCGCCCATTGCGCGAGAGAGAAGATCTGAGCGGCGAAGACTGCGTCTTTGATGGGGAGGAGTTCGTTGTGTAGCCTCCATCGAATTTGGAAGGTGAGGCGCGGGGAGTAGTATCCTGGCTGTCGCTGTAGGGCTGTTGCTGGTTCTTGAGTGGAGACTCGCGGGGGCGCAGCGGATCGAAGCCGCGCGGAGTGAAGCCTTGGGCACTGAGGGGACGGTTGCCTGCGAGCGGGCGCTCGACAACGGGCAGCTTAGTGGGGTCGTACTCCTGCTTCTGCTCGCGGGCGAACATGGTGCTGTTCCTAACGCGGGAGGCCTTCATGAGGTTCTCGATGGAGCTGCGCTTGGGCGACAAGGTCTGCTGCTCGCGCTCAAACGAGTTCTCGATGTCGGGCGAGCTTGGGTCGCGCGACTGCCAGAAGCGGTGCTTGGACGTAGAGCCGAAGGGCGAGGTGTCCAGCGGGGAGGTTTCCCGGGCACCGGTCGCCGGCTGGAGCGGGTCAGTAACGTGCAGAAAGCCAGGAATGCGGCGCTCACACACCTTCGTGCTCAGCTTTGCGCTGGGAGAGTTTCGCCTGTGCTCCATGGGGCTGATCTCGGACAGAGGGCCGTTCGAGCCCATCTTCGCGGGCGGTGACGGCGGCGTGTTTTTGTTTATGCGGAGAGGCTGGACCTTGTTTGGCGGCGAGAGTCAGTGTTGCGCACCGTCTGGATTGGGCAGATGCAGCGTGAGGTGACTTACAGCCTCGTCGGGCATGTCGTCCAGTCGTCAGGAGCTTGCGTGGGCCGGCGAAGCTCAATTGGCCGAGCAGCGCAGGAATGCAGACGCGGAATGCAAGAGCTGTCGGCTGGCACAAATGAGCGAGAGGACTGGCGCGGCCAGCTCATGCAACGACGGTGCGGAGGAGGGAGCGTGGGCTCGAGGGGCGCGAGGGCAGAGGGAGAAGAGGAGTGTTTATGGAGCGGAGCGGTGGAGAGAAGAGATGACGATGATGTGCGAGCTTGTGTGGAGGAGGACAACAACCGTGCTTGCTGGTCCGCGGGTGGAGCCCACAACAGAGACGGCCAAGGCGGCTGTTTCGCTGCTGATCGCCTAGGCAACCGCAACAGAAAACGGCCCAGCCACACGCGCGCGAGCCCCGCGAGCCTCCCGCCGCCGGCTGCGCCTGCAACGCCGGCCCCAAACACCCCAGCCGCACCGCGACGCCGTGTCTCGCGCTGCCGCTGCGCGTCGCCATGGGCCGCCGGCGCCCGGCCATTGGCTCGGCCTGCGTGCGCTCCAGCTCCAGCCCGTGTTCCGCCCCGCGGCAGCCCGGCCGGCGCGACGTAAACAGACGGCCAGCGGCCACGACTAACGCGGTGGCTCGGCCGCACTGCCACTGCCGTTGCCGCCCAGCCCGACTCGCGCGTCGGCGTCGCAAAATTTCGCAGACGTCACGCCTGCGCGCTTCCCACTTCTCGCTGCACCTACACCTCCACGCGACCACTCCCTCTTGGCCCGCCTGATCAGAACCCCTGCTCAGTGGGCACTCGCCGATGACACCCGCTTGATACTCCATCCAGAGCGCTTGTCTGCCCGCCACACCGCATTCGCCATGCTCCGCGCCTCCTCCCAGCTCTGTCCCTTCTGCGAAGTCCGCACCCTGTTCCCCGTACGAACGCCCAAGACCATCGCACCGCAATGGCAGCAGGCTCGCTTTGCCTCGCAGCTGCAGAAGCGCGCAAAGCCGTCGCGCATGCAGCTGTCGCCCAAGGTCGCGCAGTCGAAAACTAAGCCTGTCACGCGCAGGCAGGATGGCCCCTTCGCCGGTCTCAACCGCACACGAGTGCCCAGCACACTTCAGGCCCAAGCTCAAGCAGCGAAACCCACCATGCCAACACGTTCCCAAGGCGCAAAGGGCGCTAAGCGGTCGAGAGACGCAGCGGACAGGGGTCCGAAGGAGGACCCCAGGTGGTACAAAGCGTTGAAGGAGCGGCGCGCGTTGAGCTCGGTCTCATACGACAGCCGAGCCAACGTGAAGCAGAGGATTGCGGAGATAGACGACTTCCAGCAGTTTCCTCTGCTGCCCGTCATACAAAACTCCATCCTCACCCAGGGCCTTCCTGGCCTGGAGGACATTACGCCAACGCCGGCTCAGCGCGTAGCTATTCCTGCATTGCTCAACATGGACCTCAAGGGGAGGCGGCGTGGATCTATGCAGAATGTTGCCGGAATGCAACAGTTCTTGCTTGCAGCTGAGACAGGCTCTGGCAAGACTCTCGCCTATCTCCTTCCCGTCATGGATGCCATCAAGCGTTTAGAGGCGCAGGAGAAGGAAGAACAGGAGGTTGCCAGGGCAGAGAAAGCAAAGGAGGAGAAAATGTTCGAGTTGGAGCCACCTCCACTTTCGGGCGAGGAAGATCCCGACGTTGGGAGGCCCAGAGCTATCATTCTCGTTCCTTCTGCGGAGCTTGTGTCTCAGGTCGGAGCAGTGCTTAAGTCCTTCTCTCACACTGTGAAGTTCAGGGCAGCGCTCATCTCTGCCGCCTACTCCGGCAACGTCATCCGCAACCGTCTGTTCAGCCCTTCAGGTGTCGACGTGGTCGTTGCTACTCCGCACTTACTGTCCAGCATTGCCGAGAGCGACCCTGATATCTTGAGCCGTGTCAGCCATCTTGTAATCGACGAAGCTGATTCTCTTCTTGACCGCTCTTTCTCTCCGCTCACCTCCGCCGTCATCGACAAATCCACTCCTTCACTGCAACAACTCGTCTTCTGCTCCGCAACCATTCCTCGGAGCATGGATACCTATTTGCGGAAGCGTTTCCCCGACATCAAGAGACTCGTCACGCCAAATATCCACGCTATTCCGAGGCGTGTACAACTCGGCGTCGTCCAAGTTGACCAGGCCCCCTACAAGGGAAACAAGGACCTTGCCTGCGCGGACACGATCTGGAATATTGGCCGATCCGCCGCAGAGCAAAATGACGACCAGAAAGAGGTCGGCAGCACGAAGCGCATCATCGTTTTCGTCAACGAACGTGAGAAGGCGATCGAGGTGTCGAAGTACCTTGTCTCCAAGGGCATCGATGCCATCGCGTTGAACAGGGACACCTTAAATGAGAGGCAGTCCCAGACCCTGGCTGCCTTCAAAGGCCAATCAACCGACGACGACACCAAGCCCCAGCCTGTTGAAGACCCGATGAAGGGCTCCAGAGACGGCAAGCGCAAATTGGCCAACACAAAGGTCCTCGTTGCCACAGACCTTGGCTCCCGCGGCATCGACACTATTGCCGTGAAAACTGTCATCCTCTACGATGTCCCGCACTCCACGGTTGATTTCATCCACCGCCTTGGCCGAACCGGGCGCATGGGCAAACGTGGACGCGGCATCGTGCTCCTCGGCAAAGGCGACCGGGCGGACGTCGTCAAGGATGTTAGGGAGGGCATGTACAGAGGCCAGGCACTGATTTAATCACCGAACTCCGTAAGTATATGTATAATGAGCTGTAAAATACGATGATACATCCACGCCTCCATTTGAAACTGCTACTGCCTCCTGAACTAACCCACGCGATACGAATGCCGCAGCAATCTACGGTTATCTCAAGCCCTACAAACAATAGCCACCGTTAGCCTGATACACCCGTGGCTTCGGTGTTACTGAAGTAGGGGAGAGCAAGACCTGCTCCGGATAGTCTTCAGCTCGTTCCTAGACTTGTGTGGGAGCGGACTTAACAAAGAGAGAGCTACATAAGTTAGCGTTTCTTTCCACAATGCATGCACTTGGTCTACACGACAGTTTTCCTTATCGCAGTCAATGTCTTGCCTTTTTTTTTTTTTTTAATAGAAACGCAGGAGAGCCGTAGTAGATATAGACCCGCAAGTCAAACCCCAAACATTAAGCCTCAAACCAAAAATAAACTACTACCGGATGCCATACATCAACACCCCAAACCTCCAAGAGATCCAAACCCCAACTGCGGCCCCACGAAGCCGCCATTCCGATGCCCGCACACTCCTTCCAATAGCTCCCTCAGTCCCTCCTCGTCGCGCCCGTCCCCCTTCACCTTCCACTAGAACACCGTCCCTTCCATATACTTCCCAAAATCACCCCACAGCCGTCCCAGCCGCGCCATAAACTCCCACTCCCCCTCCCCTCCCCTCACCACCCTCCACCGCCCCCGCCGTCACGAACGCCGCGCTCACATGCGCCAATGCCGGGAACGCGGCTCGCCCCGCCCTGATCACGCCGTGCAGGTGAGAAACCACTGCTAGGAGGGAAGCCAGAATCCTAAAGGTGTTCAACCCGGGCAGCTACTTGTTCCTGCCGACCTGCAGACTCTCAAGGTTTCCCAGTACAGGAAAGGTCCCGTAGCTACTAATCAAGCGTGATGCAGGCCTGAGAACGAGCTTGAGGAATCCTTTGGGATCGCATGAAACCGCGTCGGTGGTGATGCGGAGGGATTCTATCGCCGGAAGAGCGAAGAGAAGGAGATCGAAGTGGTGCTCTGGGACTGCCGCTCCGAGCATGTCCAGCCAGGTCATCTGAAAAGGCACATTGGCACGACCGTCTAGAGCGTCGAAAGCGGCACGATCATGGGTTCCTGGAGGGTAACGGGCCATGAAAGCGGCTCTTTTCGCATGATCGGTCCGGTTGATGGCAAGTATTGGTGCTTCATGACGGGCGGAATATTTTCAGTGGGTGGGTCGAGAGCCTGAATGCATAGATGTGCTGAATAGTAAGCTGGCTCGAGAAAGTTGACTCCTTCGGATGATGAAGAAGGTTTGGAGAAACGGTGGAGCATAAATGCATGTCAAACGGGCAGCTGTACGTGACGGCCTGCCACCTAGCCGACGTCGTTTGCACTGGGCCCTGAGGAATTTGGTGCACTTCGGAGGAGACTGTGTAGATGACGGCCGCCACTAGTAGATAACTATGTAGTTTCTCGGAGTAATGGCAGAGGTGGTGGTGGTTGCAAGAGTATCAGAGGGCGGATTTAGGATACATAAATAAAACTGCGGTAGGAAAATTAAATCAGGCATGGGGATAAAAGGACCAACTGCTGCCAATCGCACGTGCTGTGATACGACATGTATGTTGGAGTATGACATTGGATAGCCGCGGCCGTTGGTGTTGAAATATCCACGCAAATAACTTGGAGAAATCAGCATTTGCGGTCCTGCGATGATATAGCCAACAGACGTAGCAGAGTACAAGTTTTTATTTAGAGTGGGATGATTTTAGTATTCTATTTCTTAAGATATCCTGGGAATCTGCTGCTTACTTGTGTTATTATTAATACTTCGCAATTAAACATCGAACCTTGGACTTGCACTTAGAAGACTGCACATCTGCATCCAGACGAATGCTTCAGCTACCCATGTGTGAAGTGAGGAAACTCTATGCATCGTTGAGAGAGTGTCCTCATGAAGCGTCCACATCAATGCTTCAGCCCTCTGACCTACGCTATGGATCCGGTTCTGTGCCCACCAATAAAGCAAGCGTGGTGATACCACCTAGCTGGAGAGAAGCTCACATCAGTCACAACTCAAAGAAATGGACCAAGGAATCGAGAACGAATTGCGACATCGAGTATCCATCCCGTACAAGGGACGTCTCCAGTCCGCCAGCATCCATTACGGAGTAGTGGTGTAGCACACGCGTGCTTGTACACTGTTCTACAAGTTGCTGCTGTCCACCCCCATCCAGCAAGCGCCGCCATCCTTTGCCATCCGGTGACCAACACACATTACATCTTTTCAAATGCCCATTTTGCAACAACAATGATAAGCAACAGCAACAATGATGAATGCGCCAGCAAGCCAACATTACAATCTCTTTTTTAATTTTTCTTCCTGTTATATCTGCTTCAGCCCCTGCCTTAGTTTCCTGCTCCTCACAAAGGATCCAAGGAGGGGAAGAGGAGGACCGGTGAGTGACAAGCATTCTTCCGCGAAGCCAGGAACATACCACTGTTTCAGGGTAATTGTCCACGAGGCCATGCGCGGTCGAACGAACGTCATCGTCGCCTTTCATCCTTCTCCTCAATCCCTTCTCGTAATAAATCCTTCTCTTCACGTCCTCCATCCGCTCTCATTGCTTCCGTCGGGAACTCCACCCTCAATTTCGCTCCTCGCTCCTTGCTCCTCCCGCGCCAGCCAGGTGACGTTGCTGTTTTGAGTCGTCGTGTGAAAGTTTCGAGAAAATTGTCAAGGTACCTAGTGAATCGAAGCCATAGTGTGGTATCAAAACCCAACCGGGGGGAATCTTTGCCTGAAGGAATCGCAAAAAAAGGGGAAATCACTCTCAATCTTTTTTGTCCACCGCGAAATGATATCTCAATCTTAACACTTCGCCACCACGCACCCTATTCAAAAAAAGAGAAAGATGAAAAAAAACATGATAGAGATGAAGCGAATGAAGTTGCTCGCGATCGGTTGAAGGGTAGTATTAAGGGTATGAGGGGTATGCGAGGGGAATGAGCTACGTAAATCAATCAGAAGAATAGCGATAGCGAACGTCATGACACGCAAATAACCCGCATCCACCAAGGAAAATCAGTAATACAATGGAGTACAGTGCGTGCGTCGGATCAAAAGTTAAGAAAAAAGAAATGTCAAATGACGAAAAAGTATCGACAAAAGAAGCGCAAGATGGCATGCAAATGTGACTAGATCACAACAAACAGAAAGAAATGAAGCAAATTGAAGAAAAAATCTTAATGATGGCCAAAAGACCAATGGCCCCATCCTGCTACTTGTCAATGCCGAGCGCTTAGTTTGCGCCAGCCTCTTCCTCAGCCCAGCCGGGCAGACCGCCATGGCCCTCACCCTGGATCGCGAGACCGAAGCCATTGCCGGCACCAAAGCCACCCAGGCCGCTAGCTAAGCTGCCAAAGTTCTGGCTCTGGCCCTGGCTGGTGGCGCTCGAGGGCTGACCGAAGGGGCCCTGCGAGAACACCGGCAAGCTGACGGCACGGGCGTGCTGCGCACTCCTGCCGATGTTGGAAGGAGCCAACAGACCGCCAATAGTCGTAGAGCCAGAACCGGAGTTGGAGGCAGGTCCGGAGCCGTTGGTTAGGCTAAAGGAGCTGCTCGGGCCGTGGTGCGACGTGTGCGCCGGGGTGGCGTTCGCGTTGTCGGCGGCGTAGAACGCAGCTTGCGGGCTGGGGAACTGGCTCTGTTGCGAGTTCTGCTGCGACTGCTGCTGCTGCTGGGCACTCGGGAAGGGGTCCAACGTCGACTGCTGCTGGTACTGCTGCTGCTGTTGGGGCTGCTGTTGAGGCTGTTGCTGCTGGGCTTGCAGATACATGATGAGCGGGTTGTTCTGGCTCTGGTAGAGGATGTTGGCGGGAGTAGGGGCCTGCACGCCGTTCGAGTTGCCGGAGCCGGTAGGAGAGATCGAGTTCTGGCCCCTGTTCGGCTGCGACATGCCATTGAGCGGCGACGGCGACTGCAGCTCGCCATTCTGCTGGCTCTGCTGGTTCTGCATGTTCTGCAGCTGGCGAGGCGGGTTGCCACAACGGTCCTTTCCGAAATTGACCTTGAAACGCTTGTACTCCTCCTTCTGGCGAACGGCCTCGATCGCCTTGATGGCGTTGGCGATGTTTGTGAAGTTCACGAATGCGCAGCTCTTCTCGCGCAGGGTGTTGACCAATTCGATTTCGCCATACTCGGAGAAATCTTGGCGGAGGCGCTCCTCCGTCCAGGATTCGTCAAGGTTACCGATGTAGACGTTCCGGGAAGCGCCGCCGCTGACGGCGAGCGCAATGGCAGGTGGCAGGGCGCCCGAATGCTTGCCCCAGCCAATCTTCAGGCGGCGGTTGTGGATCATCAGACCCTGAAGCTGGCTGAGCGCATAGAAAGAAGCGGCGGAAGTGGGGTCGATGAACGTAACGAAGCAGATGTGCTTGTCAGGAATGTAACGGATGTGGTGGAGAAGACCGCCCCTGACGACGTTGCAGATTTCCTCGATGGTTGTCTCAGGATGAATGTTGCCGAGGTAGACGGTCCGGTTCCCCAGGTTGTTGGCACCGCCAGCGGATGTCGCAACAGCGGCTGCAGCAACGGATTGCTGAGCCAGAGCGTTCGAGATCAGATCCCGGTCAGCGCCGTTGAGGACGTGAGCGTAGCCTGGCGCGATGCCAAGGTACTGCGCCGCGTTTTGCTGCTGCGTCTTCGAGACGTAGGCACAACGGTCCTTGCCGTAGTACACGCGACGCGGGGGCTGCCACTTGGGCTCCTGAGGAAGCTGGGCGACGGCCTTGATGGCGTTTCCGATGGACAGGAAATGGACGAACCCAATCGCCTTCTCCCTCACAATCTTGACGGTATCAATAGGGCCGAACTTGCCCAGATCCTCTCGAAGCTCCTCCTCAGAGACATCCTCGGGCAGGTTTCCAAGATAGACGTTCCTGGACGCACCCGACTGCTGGACGGCAAGAGCGACGGAGGTGGGCACCTGCGAGGGCTTGCCCCAGCCGATCTTGATGTCCTGGCCCCTGATGGACAACTTTTTCAAGATTGCATCAGAGTGGAAGTGGGTGGCAGAGCTGCTGTCGAGGAACGAGATGAAGGCGCAGTTCTTGTCGGGCAGGAGCCTGACCGACTCGATCTGGCCGCTTCGCACGTGTCCCAAAATCTCCTCGGCGGTCGTCTCCGGCGGGATGTTGCCCAGGTACACGGTCCTGCTCGTGCCCGACACCAGGCCCGGGGCCATGTGCATCTGCGAACCCAGGCCGCCGAGCGCCTGGTTGGCGAGGCTGGGGAAGCCGCCGGTGGGCGACTGCGGGCCGGCGAAGAAGGACGGCGGGTTGATGCCGGTGGGCGACATCATGCTCTGGTAGAGCTGGGGCGACATGGGCTGCTGGATGGGGCTGCCCATCTGCGGCGGCGGCTGCTGCTGCTGGGCGGCGCCGTTCTGGAAGCTGGAGAAGTTCTGGAACTGCGGCGAGCCGAAGGCGTTGGGCGAGCCGGGCTGGAAGGGCGAGCCCAGCAGCAGCTGCGAGGGCAGCAGCGGGGTGAAGTTCATGTCGAAGGCAGTGCCAGGAGTCTGCATGTCTGCGCCGTTCTGGTTGAGGCCGCCTAGTCTGCCGGTGGAGATGCTGGGCAGGTTCCTCTGAGGGTGTCGATCGCCGTAGCCGCTGATGGAGGGCTGATTCGAGTGGAACGCTCCGTGCGAGAAGCCAGTCGAGTCGCCGTTCATCGAGGTTTTTGAGAAGGAGCTCATTCGGGCGGCGCCGGGGCCCGCGGGGGTGGAGTCTTGCGGTTGCATGGCGAGCAGGTGCGGTGGCAGGACAAAAGCGTCCCGCGCACTGGTAGATAGGACAGCCGTCGTGTTGTATTAGAGCGTCCGGTGCGTTGCGAACCGGACTAGGGAATTATTAGGGTACGAAGATATGGAGAAAGGCGGCGACGGGACAGCACGCTGGTCGATGCGGCACTCGAGGCGAATTGCGCAGGCTGGGCCTCGCCCTGTCGAGCAGGTGGTGAGCAGGTGTGAGCAGGCAGCGGATATTGGATCTGCGCGCAGGAGCCGACGTACGCGTGGGAAGGCGAGAGGTCAGAAAGCAAAGCCGCGGGCAAACCAGAGCGCTGGGAGAGGAGGGTTGAAAGCAGGCAGCGCAGGGCAAGGAACGGATGGGAGCGCAGCGAGTCAGCGGTGTGGTCTCGCGGAGCCCCTATTGCGGAGACAAAGGCAGCGCTGGAGGCGTGGTTCAGGAAGGGTGTGCACGCGCCGTCCTTTTGTCGGCGCCGGCGCAGGGTGCGGGTGCGGGTGTGCGTCGGCGAAGGAATGTGGCCGGGCAAATAATGGCGACTGCTGGCACGGCGCAGCGAAGGGAAGGCGGCGTAGCAAGGAGCGGACGCTTGGTGACGGTCGTGACGAGCGCGCGGAGGGCGAGGTGTGAAAAGGCTCGGTGTGGGTGACTACTGTACGACCGGCGGACCGAGTGGCCGTGGCAGGAGGCAGGCAGGGCATTGCCGGCCTGCAGGACTGGCGCAGGCACTGACTGGCAGGGCTGCCAGGGGATGGGCGAAATGAGCGCCGCCGCGCCGCCCTACCCTAAACATTCTTAGCGAGCGCAGCGCCCGGCGCCGCACGAGACAGCGCAGCGCAGCAGACGCAGCGCCGTGCGCACAGGCGCCCGTGAGATTGCACGCTGAGCGGCCGCCGCGCGGTGTTGGCAGCGCGACTGGCGACCCTGGCCGGCGCGCGCGCGCGCTGCGGTGCCTGGCGCTAGCCCGATTCGCCCCGCCAGGGTCCCGCGACCTGTCCATCCTCATCACACCAAATAGCGGCCCCTATACGCCGCGCCCACCCCCCAGCCGCCGCCGCGGCCTCAGATCCAGCTGCGCTGCGCTCCACGCCCGCACGCCGTCCTGCGCCCGCCCTCGCGCTCACGTGTCGCCCGCGCTGCTTGGCACCTCGCGCCCTCCCCAGCGCTCCCCAGGCTCAGGCTCAGGCTCCCGCCGCCATGGCTGACGGCGGCCTGCACCCGTCGCTCGCCCAGTGCGCGCTCGTCGCCACGGCCCTCAAGCTGCTGCTGCTCCCTGCGTAGTAAGTGCTTCATGCGCGCGCCGCGGGCATTCTTCCTCGCCCGCTGATGTCTGAGCCGCCCGCTGAGACTCCAATCTCGTCATGCAAGTGCTCGAGCCGCGCCGCCGGGCAACCATTGCAAGCTGCGATCTGTGCTGACCTGCATGCGTGATTGCCCAGCAAATCCACCGACTTCGAGGTCCACCGCAACTGGCTCGCGCTCACCCACTCGCTGCCCGTCCCAGAGTGGTACTACGAGGTGAGCGAGACGCCCGCCTGAGACACCGCCCGCCTGCTGATGGAATGAAGAAAACCTCGGAATGGACCCTCGACTACCCGCCATTTTTTGCCTACTTTGAATGGGCCCTGTCTCAGGCCGCCCAGTTCGTCGAGCCCGGCCTGCTCAATGTCAAGGCGCTTGGCTACGACACCTGGCAGACCGTCTACTTCCAGCGGGCCACCGTGATCGTCACCGAGCTGGTCCTGGTCTATGCTCTTCATCTGTACGCCGACTCCTGCAATCTGGAGACCGTTGTTGTTGGGAACGCTGTTGCCTGACGCATGACAGATACGTCAAGACGGCCAATTCGAAGAAGCTCGCCCATGCCGCTGCTCTTTCGGTCCTGCTGTCACCTGGCCTGCTGATCATTGACCACATTCATTTCCAGTACAATGGCTTCCTCTTCGGCATCCTTGTCCTGTCCCTGGTCCTTGCTCGCCACCAGCCGACCCTGCTGTACAGCGGCTACCTCTTCGCGGCGTTGCTGTGCTTCAAGCACCTGTATCTGTACGTTGCTCCGGCGTATTTCGTGTACCTGCTCCGCGTGTACTGCCTGAGCCCGCAGTCGATTTTCCGCATCCAGTTCTTCAACTGCGTCAAGCTGGGTGTTGGCATCATCGCCATCTTCGCCGCCGCTTTCGGACCATTCGTGTACTGGAACCAGATTCCGCAGTTGCTGAGCCGCCTCTTCCCATTCGACCGCGGCTTGACTCATGCGTATTGGGCTCCGAACGTGTGGGCGATGTACTCATTTACGGACCGGGTTCTGCTATACCTGGCCCCGTACCTCAAGCTGCAGGTTGACCGGTCCGCTGCGACCAGTCTTACGAGAGGCTTCGTTGGCGACTCGCAGTTTGCGGTTTTGCCGGAGGTGCCGAAGCAGGCGACCTTCGCCCTGGCCCTGCTCTTCCAGATCATTCCGCTGGTCAAGCTATTCCTAAAACCGACCTGGGAGATCTTCATCGGCGCTGTCACTCTCTGTGGATACGCGTCGTTCCTCTTTGGCTGGCACGTGCACGAGAAGGCCATCCTGACGGTCATCATCCCCTTCAGCCTTATCGCGATTAAGGACCGCAGGTATCTCGGTGCGTTCCGGCCTCTCGCTGTTGCTGGGCACGTGAGCCTGTTCCCCTTGCTCTTCACCGCCATGGAGTTCCCCGTCAAGATCCTGTACACCATTTTCTGGCTGGTAGCTCTGCTGTTGGCGTTTGACCGGTTGGCGCCTGCGTACGTACTCTCCAAACCCGCTCTTTCTTTGATTCCAAATATTCCTCTTGTCCTCATACCAAGCCCCTATTACTAAAATCCCTCTTTTCCCATCTTTTAAGCTCGTCTTATTTTTCCTTAATACACTCATTAATGTTTCCCTCGTGACTCTTTCGCTAACATGGCCTGACGCAATTACAGCTCTCCGCAACCGCGCTTCTTCCTCCTGGACCGTTTCGCGTTGCTGTACATCACGGTGGCCATTCCGCTCATCGCGTACACGTCGCTCGTGCACCAGCTGATCTTCGGCGCGCGACTCGAGTTCCTTCCGCTAATGTTTACGAGCTCGTATAGTGCGGTTGGCGTGTTTGGCAGTTGGTTTGGCTTCCTGAACGTGTACTTGACGTCGTAGGTGGTAAAAAGTTCTTCTCTGTATCTTTTTGACCGATAGACGATTATGGGTTGCGACCTCGCCAAAATAATCAATAAACTTATCTTTTATCCTTCGACTCGCCAGGCTGATCTGAGGTGGGCTTGTGGGGTTCCTGACGTTCGAATCGAATGATGTGCTGTGGATCCTCACTGAGTCCTGAAGAGGAAGCTCTCAACCATGCGTGGTATGGCCGTCCAAACATCGTCGGTCTGTACGTTCCAGACAGGGTAATGTCTTCTCAACCGATCCGAATAAAAGAAGAGAAATCGTCTGAACGTAAGAGATTCCAACGAAGGAAAACTCGCGAGGTCCCGCTCTCCACTTTATAGCAAGGCCTCCACTAAGCGCCCGTCCCGTCAGGCGGCAAGGCAAGGCTGGGTACGCTGACACCGCTATTGCTGCTGCTAACCGCTCCACCACCTCTGGCACAATACATATGCAAAGGCCGGGGCATCCGCAGCTGGCCAGCGCCTACGCAAGCCGGAGCGGCGGAGCAGCTCACCCGGTAACGAGGGCGGAGAGCCGATCACAGCCCAGCGTCTTTCACTAAACTAGGGCAACGCGTGCTTCGCTTCGGAGGCGCCTTCGGCTGCCTGAGATCCTGGTCTCCCGATACCAACGCTGCAGAAACGGGCAGGTTGCGAGGCGCTTGTTGCTTTTCTTTTATCCGGGTGGAGCGAATGCCTGGTTTATCCGCCCGCGGCTTTGGGAGCGGGCCGACCGTTGGGCGAGCGGGCGAGCGGGCGGGTTCGCGGGCGCTTAGCAACTGGCAGGGGCGCGGAACCGGGGATCTGGGTATCTATACGCCGCGGTTGGAGAGCGGGAAGGTATGCGTTGCGCAGCGTTTTTGGGGGGAGGGGCTGTAGTGGGTTTGTTTTTTTGGGGTTTGGGTTGACGATTCCTTCCGGCGGGCTTGCTGTGGTCGTGTGATGAATGTGGCGTTGCGTGATTCAGGCGCGCTGATCGGTGTTGTGGCACTGTCGTGGGTGTCCAAAGTGGCATTGCCTGTTCTCTTATGTGAGCGGGTGTCTGGATTGTTGGAGCCAAGGTCTCTGGGCTGTTGTTTGGATCCACGGTGATAGCCGTCGTGGTTGGCCAAAGTCACTTACTGGCCATACGCAACATTGTCGCATTTCGATCTGAGCAGATATTCAATATATCGCTAGTAGGAGCAAGTATCTCTATGTGCGCTTGATCTGGAGTGGAGGTCATTGCTCACACGCATGGTGTTGCAGAACAACAGTGCAACCTCGCCACGAGGCCTTGCTCACAGTCAGATCAGCCTTCAGTATCACACGATCAAGCATTTCCTCACAGTATAACGTTTGCAACTGCACCTTGCCCGAACCGTCAGGCTTAAGATAGCGCAACGAAGAGCGGATGCCGGAAATGGCTCCGTGCTCAAGCCTCGTCCTCTACACTTCGCACCCTCCCATACAACGCTGAAAATCACAAAGAAGCATCATCAGCTGGCGGAAGCCCACATTATTTGCCTTACAGTGATATGATACGTTGTTGATGCCCCGGTGGCACTGTTGTTCGGCGTCGCCTTTGAGATGGCAGCCAAGAAATAGAGGCAAGTTGTCAGTGATAGCGAGAGTGCTTATCGTCGCACAAGCTTACCTTTCACCTTGTACTAAACGTCCATAGTTTAGATCAGAATCTGAAATGGTGCTGTAGAGTAGTCGGTGCGCTTATTTAAGACAACCCGATGCGAAGCCCGTTTTGCGGGAGTGGACTTCCTTGCTGTGCACCCACCAAAACCATGCACAATATCAACGGTAGACAATTGCGAGCAATCCAATAGCCAACCCTCTGTTGGATCGACGTTGTTGACACAGTTGTCAATAGCCTTGCTGCTATGCCTGGTATTCTTGCGACTATTTGAGGCAAGGCCCAATAACCGCGCTTTTTATTTCAAAACGCGCTGTTCATCGTCCCATCAAAATGTCATGCTGGAGACATTCCGGGCTAGAAAGAGAGAATGGACCATTGGAAGAGGCTAGTTTTTCCCGAAAGAGCTCACTATCCTCCCTCGTCTCATGAAGAAGGAAAGTTCAAAAGCATACTGAAAGAACGCCAATCCCATTACAAAACATTCGGCTTTGGCTAGATGTAAAAAGAAAGTCTGGGCCAGAGCAGGACTGTCTGGACGAGTAATTTAATGTCTGCTGAAGGCTGCGACCATATTTCCACATGAGAATCGGAGCATTCAAGTTCCGGCCGGAAACGGGCTCTCTGTACCGACATAAGCGGTTGATTTATCAAGCACAGCCACAGAAACAAGCAAAGACGAAGTAGAGCATGTCAAGGATAGCCTTTACTGTTTTAATATCAGAAAGGACGTCTTTTACGTACAGCAATGAGGATGCTCGTAGCCAACTGAGCGGGCTCCAGGGTCACAAGGGGTTTAAGAGACGCCATGTCTCGCAAGTTATGGGAGGAAAAGTCCTAAGATATACTTCCACAGCTTTAGTTACATCAAGCCTACGAGAAATATGATTGGGGAGGGTCTGCAAGTGATTTCTCCTATGCTTGGAATGTGATCTGAATCGGGGCCGGTGATAGACAAGACGCGGTTCGATCCACTCCCATTGAAGGAGAACAGGCACAGGCGAAGATCGGAGAAAAGAGACGGACGCAAAGCACAAATGATTTTGGGGACAAGATTCAAAGACTCAAAGACCGATGCAAAAGACTGCGGTTGTAATGAGAGTATCTATGACGTCGATGTTCTATGTGGGTGTTGGCAGAGTGCGGAGAAAAGCAGAGATGAGTAATTTTGCAGGGGTTGTCATGCGGTGGGGACAAGGCTTTCTCGAGGAGTTTCCTATGTGGACTCAGTTGAGGGTGTTGGCACACCGGGTGAGACGGCGGCGGCTCCGTGCCCACCGCCCATAAACCGGAAGTGGACGATCACCTGGCCGGGGGGTGATCGCGCGGAAAGGGCGTCACCCACGAGGCCTCAAAAAACCACTCTGCGATGCGTGAAGAACGCCAGCTCCCATGCTGAACAATGCTTGGAGCTAGAAGCAAGCCGGCCACATCGTGGGGCATTGCTCTGCGCCGTAGACGCTGCTGGCGGGCACGGCTGTGGATGGGCGGATATCATGGTCGAGGTGTGGCACACCACGGGCAGCCGTCACGCTGCACGCAGGTCCTGACGCCAGCACCGCAGCCGGCTCAATTGGGCTGGTGCTTTCGTGGACAGCGAGGCGCGGCGGACGCGTCCAGCAGGCTGCCCAGCATCTGCAGCGGGGGCTTGGTAGCGGAGCACGCACTCGGTTCCTTTCGGGGAAAATCGAGGAAGGGGAGCTGATCCTCTGCCGGCCCGCTCGCGCAGCACCGCGCCCGCCGAGCGCAGCGGAGCAGCAGCGGCGCGCGCGGCGGGCGGCGGCGATTCGAACGAGCCCAAACACGGGCGGTGCAGCGGGCGGATGGGGGTGTTGTGCCGGGGGCGTTGTTGGGGCCGTTGCTGGAGGTGTGGTCTCGCATATCTGGCAGCTGTTAGCGCGCCCCTGCTGCCCATTCGGCGAGGCTACCGCCGCGGCAGCGTACGCCAAGCCTGACTTTACCTCTGCAACCCGCAGCGCGAGCTACCTTCTTCTCACCCAGGCCGCCCAGCGCAAATCCAAACCTTTTCCTCCTCTCCCCACCCTCTCCTCGACCCGCGTCGTCCACAACGCCACCACAACACACCGCGCCCCACCCCTCCGCGAGCTGCTGCACGCTCGCACGCGTCGGGTGCTCTGCAACGCGTTCCCAAAACGTCGATTATCGACTTCGCCGACGCCGCCGCGATACACCCTCGCCCCACCGTCGCTCCGCGTGCTGCCGCCCGTCTTCGTCGTCGCCGCAGTCGCAACACCGTCCCTCATTGGCTCCACCCGCAGCATCTGCATTCTGGACTGTCGCAAACTGCTACCGCCGAGCTTAAGTCCGCTTTGCGGCGACTCGTAGGGCTGAGACGCGCTGCCGACTGCTCGCCAGCCCTCCGTTCCTGCCGTGGGTCTGCGCGCTCAGCTCGTCGCCAACATGGTGAGCCCATCTCCGTTCCTCTTGCACCCCGTCGGAGTGCTAATTGCTCCAGGTCTTCTACAAAAGGGCCCCAGTGACCTTCGTGTCCGACCCCAACATCCGGGACGAAAACACCGCCGTACGTATACAACACACCAGAGACGCGGGCGCGCAGGAAGAGGAAGCTGACGGGACGTGTAGGTGTGGATGATCAAAGCGACGGGTGAAATCTTCACGGAGTACGACAAGTACGCGACAAGGTAGGCTTGGTGCTGTTTTTTCGCATGACGTCGATCAAAAATACTAACACGCGCCAGACTGGACTTCTACCGCAAGGTAAGCTGCGCAGAGCTCTACTTTGCAGACCGCCACCGACTCTAACCTAGCGCAGAAGCAATTCACGAACCAGATCACCGGCCAGGGCAATTTATCTTTCTTTGACGCGCTTGAGGCGGAGGTGCGTATACCCGGCAGGCTTCCCTTGGCGCGTGCGTTGACGACGCGTAGGACGAGGATGCCCGTGAGATTAGGAGCATCTTCCCTGGCCCTCTGCGGTATCAGGTGTGCCGCAAAGTCCACCATTCGACCATTCCCCGCCTTGAGGAGCTGGTGACTCGGGTCCACGCCGATTTGAAGGACGACTACTACCCGGGCGAGCACGTCATTGCTCAAATCGACGAAAATGTGGACAAGCGTGTACCTGGGATAATTCGCGACAAGATCACGTTTTCTCCGTCGGTGGACGTCAGGAATCACCCTACGCTCAACCAACCGCCGCTATCCCGCTACTTTGTCACCGTGCAGAACGAAGACTCATCCAACGACATGCTTCTGGATAGTAAGAGGTTGTCGAGAGACCGCAGGACATACTCTAGATCAATTCTGCGAAGCTTTATTAGGAACATCGCACATAGCGAGAACTACAAGGGCGCGCCATGGCAAGTGAAGCCGGAGCTTGTCGCAGAATTCAGGTTACCAAGAGAAGTTCCCTACCATCTCACGGCGCAGGGAATTGCTGAGGCCAAGAAGAATGTAGTGAAGAGCGAACCCACTACGTTCTTCAACTACTATAGGGGCCCAGGAAATGAGCTGCAGCGACAGCCTCCGCAGACTGTGGCCTTCCAACAGGCAATGTTCCCGCCACCCCTGCCTCCTGCTACAGGTGTATTCAGGCCAGGACCTGGCGTTCCTGCCCCTCCCCCCTTTCAGCCGCCTCCAGGTAGCCATGGTACTCCGCCGGTTCCCATCAACGGTCAATACGGCCCACCTCAACACCCAATCACGATCCCTTCCAGGCCTCCTCCCTCTCAGGTACCCCCGCGCCCTGCACCAATCAAGTATCCCATCGAAGATCTTCTTATCCAGCCGAAGCGCAATGGTCTTCAGCGTCCTGCGCTCAAATTCCTGTCCGATGACGTCCCTCCGAGAGCCGAGCCCCCTGCAGACAAGCTTGGCATTCAGATGAAGTCCGTTGGAGACCTGCTGTTTGTCTGGCAAACCCTTAACGTGCATGCCGAAGTCTTCATCCTCGATTCGTTTACGATAGATGATTTCATCGAAGCACTTAGCTATCATGGCGATGCTGTGAACTGCGAGCTCCTTGTGGAGGTGCATTGTGCGGTTTTGAAGCAACTGGTTGACGAAAAGGGTCATATTATGGTACTTTCGGATCTGGCCGCCGAGTTCTCTCAAGATATTGAGCCAGAGGACGATGAAACCGAAAAGACCAGCAAGTCTCCGACACCAGCACGCTCTGAGACCCCTCCTGCAAGGCGCACACGTGCCAGCCTAAGCAAACTGCAAGCTCAGGAAATAATCGAGTCTGAGCCGGTCAAGGAGACTGGGTCCGAGCAGGCTAATCGTGCCTCAGAGCTGCTCTCCCAATTCGACTGGATTGACCACTTGGGGCGACGTAGCTTTCAAGATGGAGGTTGGCAGTCTGTTTTGGTTGGAACGTTGCGTCAGGCCGCTCTTAACCCTCGTCGTAAGGAAGTGTGCGAGAAGATCCTCGCTCATCTTGTGCCTTCGGAATTGGACCCTGATCCCGAGACGGTGGCTCTTCAGTACAATACTCTGGACATCAACCTCCGCATTGCCGCACTGGGCATAATCACACAGTACGCTACATTCACCGACGCTGTTCGGACGTACATGCAGAATTGCAACATCAACATGACGTCCATCAGGAATCAAAAGATGGAACAGCAGAAGAAGCGAAAAGAGTATCAGGCGGAGTTGGGACAATTGGAGCAGAAGAGGAAGATGGACTACCCAGCCACGTTGTCCGTTTCTCCACCCGCGGAGACTAATGGCGACGTCAGCATGTCAGGTGTCACAGAGCCGGACACGAATGCCGAACAAGACGCTGCAGAAGATGAAGAGGGTGCCCGTAGACTTCGTCGCGCCAACAGCCGGAAGCGAAAACATGAGGATGAGGCAACACGGAAAGAGCGCGAACGCAAGGAAAAGGAAGAAGCCGAAAGGGCAAAGCAAAGAAATGCTTACCGCGAGCTGCTGAAGAAGATCGACAAGACTAACGAAGCAATCAAGACCTGCGAGGCCGAAATCAAGAAGTTCGATGAAGAGCTTCGAGAGAACCAATGCCAGCAACTCCGTTGTCTCGGCAAGGACCGATTCTGCAACACATATTGGTGGCTTGAGAGATGGGGTATGCCACTTGGTGGCCTACCTACAAGCTCCACCGCCGAGTACGGCTATGTCAATGGACGCCTGTGGGTGCAGGGCCCAGACGAGCTTGACCAACCCCTTCTGGAACATGAGACTCCCGAAGACGAGAAGGAATACAAGGCGCTCACTGGCCTGACTATGAATGAGCGCCGTGACCAAGAAGAGGGCCCTGTCCACCTGACGGACTCCACGCAGTGGGGTTTCATCGACAACCCGGAGGATGTACAGAAGATCCATGAGTGGCTCGACGACCGTGGCCACCGCGAACTGAAGCTCAAGAAAGAGCTCAGCAACTGGCAGGACTCGATCATTGAGTACATGGTTAACTGGAAGAACCACCTCAGCGAAGTTCAGGCGCAGAAGACGGCGGGTGAGGACACCACGGGGATCCAGACCAGGAAAAAGACGTACACAGACAATGACTCGTCGAAGTATTGGTGTCTCAAGTGGGAGAACTCCTACGCGCTCGACGAATTGGAGCACCTCCACTCCCAGCAACCGCCGCCGAAAACGAAGGCCAAGAACTCACGGTCGAAGAAGGGTGGACGGTAATAGAATATGTCAAAAGTCCTCACGGATCAGCTGCTGGTTTCCAGCCACGGTGTTACTTCTTTTGAACGACCATTGTCGGTGTGTGGCAAGTTCCCGCCAATTTCAGCAATATTCCAACAGCAATGATGCATCATGGATTCTGTCTGGCGACTTCCACTAGGCTCCGCGGTTTCATTTTTTCCTCTGAAACGATACGACTGATGAGTGGCATGAGACCTCTACACGGAGCCCTTTGATTCTTTCTTCAGTTTTAGTGCTCTGACGTTCTGGAGATGCGGCAACTTCTCGGGGTCACTGGTACTGCTGGTGGCAAGCTTCTGGTTTACTTTGTCAATGCATGGCCAGGATGCTCCGGTCTCGGACTGTTGCTGCCAAACGTGTCTGAATTCGGTAGCAGCCGACGAAAAATTTCCTGGTTTTCCCGAGCGGTAACGTCGGCGGGGTTCTGTGTTCCTCTTCATTTCCGTCGATTTATTTTTCTCAACTTTCTCCTGGCGGCATCTCACGGGCGTTGCAAGGTGGTATGAATGTGGGTGGCTTTTCAGAGATCCTCATGCATAGTATGGGAGGCTGAAGGCTGGGGTTTGCTATCTGGCGATGGTGCTCTCGGCGCTCTGGTGCACACTGTGGTGGGGTCCCTTCTAAAAGATTACAGACGTCATTTCTTTTCTTCTCTTCTGCCTCCTTTTCCAGCGCGCAGTTGACCGGCTGCCTTTCAGGAGTCGGCTTCGGCGGTTCGTTCTGGCGCCAGGCTGCTGCTCAAGTATCTTCCCAGCGACTGTACATTAGACGGGACGGCCCTGCTGATTGAGCGTATTTGCATGCAACGAAATACAGAGCGAAGAACGAGTGGCTTGAGCATCTGCATTGTGGGACCTGAGTGAAGCTGTCACGAAGCCTCAGGCTGTTCGAGATGGGCTCGGAAAGGATTGCAACACGCGCCTGGCTTCATGGGTAGTAGGTGCATTCGCCCGGACGCACATTTGTAGTAAAAGCAGTGCCAAACGCATCCGGACGAGCGCTCCAGCTGCCTGTGGCGCGCTTGCTGTAGCACGGTCCGGACTGGCCTCGCTGCTCGTGACGTCGGGTGTGTGGTCGTGATGGAACGGGGCTAATGTTAGGGCTGCCTCGCGACCGGAGGGCATCCCCCACACGCGGACCTCATCCCATCAGCCTTGCACCTCCGCCTCAATGCGCCCAGAGCAGCTTTCGCTATCTCACGTATCTGAATATTCATAGCGCTCACCAGAGGCTCCCAGCATGGTGGCCAACGGCGCGCGCAAGAGTACGTCACCCCCCGGTCGCGTGTGCTGACCTCCGCGAAGCTGACACTGTATCGAAAGCGCCAGGCTCCAAGCAGAGCCTGGTTGACGCCCGCGCCTACGATGGAATCTTTACCGACAAGGACAAGAAGCCCGCGACCTTCAAGCTCAGGAAGTCCAACGTCAAGCAGTCCCAGCCGGGCAACTGGAAGGAGAGCGAGATAACCGGTACGCCATGCGCCGCACGAATCCGCTGCGCCGCAGCACCCCCGATGCTGACAACAGCCTCACAGACGCCAACGACAAGAAGATCCCACCGCCCTCCGCACCCGCCTCGCCGCTCGTAAACCAGCTGGACGAGAAGACCACGGCCGCCTTCCCCACGAACCGCCCCCTAGACGACCACCTCGACACCGTGCAATGTCGCCACTGTCGGCGTCCCGTGCTGCGCACCGCGGCCAAGGACCACATCAAGGAGTGCCTGGACAAGAAACAAGCGAAGCTGAAGAAGAAGAAGGAGGCCAAGGAGGCGAAGGAGGCGGCGATCCGGCGCGAAAAGGGCATCGCCGACGACGACGACGACGGCCCGCCCAAGAACGCGCGCAAGAGCGCAAAAGGGGCGCTGGACGGCGAGGGAGCTAAGAAGAGCAAGAAGCGCAAGGCCGACGGCGACGCGGAAAAGGCGCCGGCCAAGAAGAAGAAAAAGGATGAGCCGAAGGCCAAGGTGCCCAAGCCCAAGGGCCCGGTGGACGTGGAGAAGCAGTGCGGCGTGCTGCTGCCGAACGGGTCCATGTGCGCGCGCAGCCTGACGTGCAAGTCGCACTCGATGGGCGCGAAGCGCGCGGTGCCGGGGCGCTCGCTGCCGTACGATATGCTGCTGGCGCAATACCAGAAGAAGAACCAGGCCAAGCAGCAGCGCGCCGCCATCGACGCCAACGCGCCGCTCCCCGAAGACTTCGACAACCACGCGCCCATCGACTCGGACGAGGAGAAAGATGCCATCATGGCCGCCATCGCCCGCTCGCGCCCTCAGCCCCTCGTCTCCCGCCCCCTGGTCTCCATGCAGTCCAAGTACCGCAACATCCGCATCAAGGAAATGCTCCAGAACGCAATGGGCGGCTCCCGTGGCGCCGGCCTCTTCTCGACCGGCCTCCCTCCCGCCAACAACAACCACGGCCACCCCCCTCAGTCCGCCGCTACCACCGACGGCGGCATGGCCGCGCCTCCTCGCGCCTCCATTTCAACCGGCTACCTGAGCGGCATCTTCGGCAGCGCCGACCCGGGCACGGCGTTCGCGGGGTTCATGAGCGGTGCGAACGCGGCGGCTGGCGGCGATGGCATGAGCATGGATGGAAGCGGTGGTGGGCTGGCCGGCAGGAGGCAGGCCAGCATTGGTGGGCATGGGCCCAGGCAGATACTGCCGGGGCAGCTGCCGCCGCCGAGCAGGAAGCAGAGTGTTTCTGGTGTCGGGGCGGTGGGCTAAGCTTGCTTGTCTTCTTGCTTTCTCAACTCTCCGTCCGGCTAACAGACCTTTTGCGGCAGCGGGATTGTTTCTTCTGGTGTACCTTTCTTTTCGTTATTAAAGTTTTTTCCCTTTTAGCGTGGGACGACAGGAGCTCGGCTGGGCTGGATGGATGGTATACGATTTGGCGTTGGTCCTCGTTCTTTTTGGAAGCTCTCTCTTTTTTTTTTTTTTTTGAGTTCGCATATCTGGGACTTGGGTATACATCGATGATGCAAGACGGAGAGATACATGCTGCCTTCGTTTCTGAAAGCGTGGTCGCTCTTGTATTACTACTCTGGGGTCGCAGGGAAGCACGATGGGAGCAAACATGGCGGGCACAATAAACGGGGCTGGCTGGCTGGCTGGCATAAGATACCCTCAATGATACCTAATTTCCGCTTGGAGTGGTGCGGATCGAATGTTGGCGCTTGTGGACATTGACTACTCGTCCACCTACATGGGCGGGTCGCACATTACTTGCAACACTCTTGCGGTCACGACTTAAGACGGCCACCATCCTTCGGTCGCCCAAGCGGCGAAGCGCGCAGGAAATCTTCGGCGGGCGGAACAACCTTGACGCGCAAATCGCGTCTCACCCTGCCACAAGGCATCCGCCCACCACCTCGTCTTTCTTCAACGAACAACAGCGGCGTGAACGAACCAGAGCGAACCCGCTTCCCCCCACAGTGACGACAAACCTCACCAGAGCTATCACGAGCCGGCCCGCAGCACACATACACAAGCTGCCCGGCGCTGACTGACTCCAAGAACAGAGATCGGAGCGGGGGGAGGCGGCCCTGCTTTGCGAAGCAGCACTCGCTGCCTACGGTTCTTCGCGTCGCCCGTCGTTCGGCGCTCCTGTCTCCACCTCCGTCACCAGACCCCATCACCATGCTTCCCTCTTCGCTCCTCCCCTCTTTTTCCTCCTGCCCGTTTTTCTTCGCGCCCGAAGCTCCCTAGTCACCTCCCCTCCTCTTCCTCCTCGCTCACTCCGTTCGACTGCCCATCCCGTCGTTCTCCTCCCGTCGTCCTTTTGCTCCCCGTCGTCGTTGTCTCTACACCCCTCTCGCGCGCCCCGTGTCGGCACCCCGTCTTTCTTCCCTCACTCGCGCTGAGCGCGTATACCGGGGCGTGCTTATGACGACAAGACAACCAGCCTTGAGGCCCGCTCGCCCGCTTTTTGGCGCGCTGCAGCTGTGGTTGATGATAGTGCTAAACTGTAGTTTTCAATCGGAGGCGCGTTTGGGCGGGGGTGGGCGTGGTGTGTGCTGTTAGGGGGAGGTGAGGCGGCTGGGGGTGGAGATGGGGAGGGAGAGGGGCGAAGGGTGGGTGAGAGAGGAGGTGTTTTGGGTGGCGGCGGTGGAGGTGATGAGGACGGGAGGTCCTTGGGTGTGGTGGAAGGACGGGGGCGAGGCAAGGGAGAGAAGGGGTTGGAGTTGGGAGTGGTTGGTGGTGGGGAGCCTGTGGAGGGGATTGGAGGCAGGAGGATGAATGTTTCATTGCCCGATGATGAGAACAAGCCAAAGTCGCAGACAACCGCTGGCGCCCTTCCGGGGGACACCGCCTTGCTAGGTTCGTCGGTGTGAACTAGAGAGCTAATTTGAGGGCAAAATACATTGATATCTTTTCAAAACGCTGCTCTCTCTTCTCTGGTGATTCTACAATGCGAGTGCTTACATATCTACATAGTCTCGACCTTCGGTTGAGAGTCTGGGAACCTTACGTGTCCTTCACCCAGCTCTCATCATCCATCTTGCCTTCCTGCTTCCCACCCTCCAAGGCCCAAGTCTCCACCAACCCAGCCTTGGGGTCCTCATCCGGTAAGCCCCTCGACCTCCTCACCTTCAACACCTCCTCTCTGACGCGCATCGTACACTCCTTCCTCAACTCCACCGCCTCCTTCCCATGCTTCAACCCCTCACTCAACACTCCCACCTCCAACCCCTCACTTCCCCCATCCTTATCCCGCAATCTCCTCCACCTCTCCCTCAGATCCCCAAACACCTTCTCCACATCCACCCTCTCCCCAAACGTCACGTTCACCGTCTTGCCGGGCCGCGGCAGGAAGCGCGGGAACTCGCGCGCCTCGTGCATGATCTGCTCGGGGCCCTCGACCCAGATGGGCACCACGTCCGGGCACGGCTCGCTCTCGAGGATCAGGCGGGCGACGCCCCACTTGAAGTAGCGCATGGTGCGGTCCTCCTTCTGGTGGACCTTGCCCTCCGGAAAGATGTGCACCCAGGCGTGCCGGCGCGAGAGGTAGGCGGCCGGCGCGGGGAAGGCGTCGCGGCCGGTCGTGGTGTAGGTGAGGGCGGCGGAGGTGAAGGGGTCGGGGATGTCGTCGGGGTCGGTGCTTTGGCCGGAGCGCTGGCGGCGGGGTGGCGGGGCGAAGGGGGCGCGCGAGAGGAGGCGGATGGCTTGCGTGATGGTGGGCTGGAAGAGGCCGCCGTGGGGGGAGTGCGCGAGGCGGTGGCACGGGAGGGTCTGGCCGAGGGAGAAGAAGGTCGAGAGGATCCTGCGAGCCACGGCGTGGTTAGTGCTCTGTGCGGGACACGGCCGGGGCCTGGAGATGCTTTGCGCGCGGCGTACCTGTTCGGAAAGGCGAGGTCGTGGCTGGCGAGACTCCAGCGCAGGTTGTCCGGATTGAACATGTAACGCAAGGGCAGCGCGCCCCAGATCAACGGATCATCCAGTCTGCAACGGCGGGAAACGTGGCGCGTCAGTTAGCAGGACCGTCCTCTTTTTGCAGTTTGCATTTTCTCTCCCGCGAAAAGCGTAAGGGCGTACATCATACACGGATACGTGGTTGGAAACTGTCGTCCAATGCGCCGCGAAGGGCGAGCTGTCAGCAAAAGCTGGGTTCCTGCGACGCGCCATTGAGTTGCGATGCGCGAGAGCTTACCTGTAATCAATCCCCGCTGACGTCCCTGGACGTCCTTGCGTTCGTCGAGGAGCTTGAGGAAGCCGTCCATGCCATTGACCTCGAGGTTGCTGAGGCCGGCCAGAAATCCTCGACTCGCCAGGCCCACGACGCCCATGATCGCCACGGAACCACAGCGCCATGGGAGGCTGGGAGCAGCCGGGTGCTCCTCCTGCGGCATCGCGCGTTCACGTCCGATTCATCCAAAACGCGGGTTCGATTCGTGCCGCGCAGCAGAGACGGAAGAGCGGAGAAAAAAGGGCGGGAGGGTGGAGTGACGGGTGGAGTTTGACACGAAAGTTGTTGAGCCCTAAGATTTTCGCAGTGAACGGCCGGGTCAGGGACTTGGCTGTGACGGCACCCGCAGCCTGTCGGGAGCTTGGACTCCCGCACGCGCGCCCTCCTCTCCGCGTTTTTCTTCCCGCCCGAAAGTCCTGGCCGTCGTCATCATCGCCCGCTGGTACCTGCACGACGCGCGCTTCTGCCGACGCCGCCGAAACGTCAACCCGCCGCTCTTCCTCGCCGCAGCCGTTGGAGCCAACACAAGGCAGCGCCGGAGCTGTCTCGACCGCCTGAGATGTCGCACAGTACGTTGGGCCTATCAGATCGCCGTCTTCACACAGCACGCTGACCAGCAACCAGGCAAGCGCAACACCTCTCTCGCCTTCTTCACCTCGTACGAACGCGACCAGCTCAAGTCCACCTGGGGCACCTCGCGCACGCGTCTGACGCGCGACTCCTTCCTGCCGTTCTCGTCCTGCAAGCTATGCCTGCTCCCGTCGCGCGACCCGGTCGCCTGCGCCCATGGCGACATCTTCTGCCGCGAGTGCGCCATCAACAACCTGCTGGCCCAGCGCAAGGAGATCAAGCGGTTAGAGAAGGAGGCTGAACGCAGAGCTGAGGAAGAGGTGGAGGATAGCGCGAGACAGGAGGCTGAGGAGGAGAAGAGGGCAGTTGAGGATTTCGAGAGGGTGCAGATGGGGCTGGAGGCGAAGGGCATGGCCGGGAAGATTGTGGGGAGGGAAGGAGGGAAGGTCACTGTCGAGAGGGAGGTGGAGGGCGCTGACGGGAAGAAGGGCGTCAAGAGGAAGTTTGAGTTTGACGAAGAGGAGGTCATGAGGGTTGCGCGGGAGGAGCGGAGCAAGGTGCGCAAGGCGTTGAGTGATGAGAAGGTCTGTCTGCCCTCAATTCGCATTTATCTATGATTGCTGGTGGTATGAATCACTCGACTGACAGGCTCACGGCAGCGCGAGGCTATTTCCAGGTCAACACTACCCTCATTCTGGGTTCCTTCACAAACACCCGACTCCAACAGCGCCAACAAAGACTCTCTACACGCAGTCGCCAAGCAGGTAAAGCTGAGCCCCATATGCCCAGGATCTCCCGAGGACGACCCACACGAGTACTCTCTCAAGACTCTTACAACCCTGGCTTTCACCGAAGAAAAGGATCCCAAGAACGGCGATCCTGTCCGCAGCTGTCCCAGTTGCCGCAAGGCACTCACCAATGCAACCAAGGCAATGCTCGCAATACCATGCGGCCACGTGCTCTGCAAGCCTTGCGCCTCAAAGTTCCTGACGCCACCAAAGGAAGCTGATGCGCACGATCCCAACGCGGAATTTGGTGTCATTCGGTGCTATGTATGCGAGATCTCACTGACACCGGAAAAGAAGTCGAAGAAAGACAAAGAGGGCAAGAAAAAGGACAAGGAAAAGTTGAAGCCTGGCCTCGTGGAGATCAGGACTGAAGGCACGGGGTTTGCAGGTGGCGGAAAGAACATGGTGGAGAAGAAGGGCGTGGCGTTTCAGTGCTAGCGCGTGCTTGAGCGGGCTGTAGTGCCAGGCTTTAATTATGAGGCTCGTCGATGACGTACGTAGCTGGCCCTGTAGAAAGGAAAGCAGCCCAAGCCCCAGCACATCTACCTTCCCTGTCGGGCATGTGGATCCTAGATCTGCGCCCAACTATCAAGTCAGATCTCTTGCGCTGGGCCAGGAAGGAACCAGTCGGGCTTAATCGGCAGGCGCTAGGCGGCAGCTGTAACACCAAGCACAAGATGCCGTTGTCCGTAGGGAGGTCGCACACACACCCGCGGACAGCACTCGCAACAGACTGAAATGATGCCGAAATTGTGGAGTCCATGGGAGACGGTGGTATCCAGAATGCGCCGTGTGCCCCGACAACGGCGAGACGTGCGATGAGTCAGGAAATATGTAGCGGGAGAACGGTTCGTGTGATTCGTGCGAGACGGGCAGCTAATCTAAGGCCAGAAAAATGAAAGCGAACGGGGCAGCAGCGTGGGCGGACCAGATCAAGCCCGGGGCCGTCACAGAGGCCCGGCCGCTGGCAGCCGGCAGCCTTGGGCCCTGGCAGAGGAAACGCGATCGCGATGGCGCAGGCGAGGCGAGGCTACGGGCTTCAGCCGCCAGGGCAGAGTCGGCGGCAACGCGCGCGGCGGGCGCGGTGTTGGTCTCGGGGTCTCTTGCTGTCGCCACGCAGTCGTGGCCACGGGCGCGCGCGGCCCGCCTGGACAGCCGGCTCGCGCGCGCAAGGCGGGCTCCCGCGCGCGCGCGTTGGCAGAAGGCAGATGAGGTTGATGTTGAGTTAGTGGCGGCGCGTTTGGGCACGCTTTTAAAGGTGGCTTGGCCGGGTCGCGGATCCTTGCAAGGCGGCAGGCGCGGGCATAAAGCCCGCTGCCCTCGCTCGCAGCTGAGGTGCTGCGCCCAAATCGCCCTGCCCACCACCGCGCAGCTTAAGTCCGCCTTTCCTCCGGCATACCGTTCCCGTCGCGTCTGTGTATACACGCCCAGCGCTTGAGGGCCTCCCGGGCGCGCGCATCGCAGCACTGCTCCGCGCCAAGCTCGTCCACGGCGCAGCTACACCGACGCTCTCCGTCCCGGTCTCTCGTCTCGGGCGGTCGGGGGATCCACTTTAGTGAGCGCTGTACCGAATCACCGCCTCCGCATACCCACGCAGTCGGCTCTCCGTGTACGAGAGAAGCCACGCTAGCGCGCCCTCGCTCCGTCTATAAGTTTCGGTGTGTCTTCGCTCCATTAAAATGGAGGACCCGGAGGACTCGTACGCGCCGCGCTCGCCCGACCTCTCAGCCTTCGACAGCGAGCTGCCCGAGCCCGAGCCACTTGCCCCCCAACACCAAAAGTATCGCGGCTCTATTTCGCACCCTCCACCCCAGTCGCCCTTTGCGCCACCCCCGAACCTCGCCGGCGCTTACCACCCTACCTCCGGCTACATCCCGCCCAGGAACAGCATCGCCTACCCACCCAACCCCATGGCCTCGCACATGAAGCTCGAAGGTGAGGACGGTCCGCACTGGTCGCCGCTCTACTCCACGCCCACCGTGCCCGCCACGCTCAAGACTGAGACCATGGAGGCAGGCGATCTCATGGACGCCTCGAATGGCGGCATGATCAAGACCGAAGCCCGCGAGCTGGCCCCCGGCGTCGCCGAGGGCATTGAGGTCAAGACCAAGTTCCCCGCCGCGCGCATCAAGCGGATCATGCAGGCCGACGAAGATGTCGGTAAAGTCGCCCAAGTCACGCCCCACGTTGTCGGTAAGTCTCAGCCCTACCCTCACCTAAGCCCGGTAACAACCCCACCCGCTAACGTCGATGCAGCCAAGGCACTCGAGCTCTTCATGATCTCACTCGTCACAAAGGCCGCGAACGAGGCCAAGGGCCGCTCGTCGAAGCGCGTCTCCGCCGCCCACCTCAAGCAGGCCGTCCTCCAGGACGAGCACTTCGACTTCCTCAACGACATCGTCAACAAGGTCTCGGATGCACCCGCGCCTGCCGACCGTGGCGGCTCGCCTGAAGAGGGAGAGGGCAAGAAGCGGAGGGCGGGCCGCAAGAAGCGCAAGGACAGCAACGACTTTTAACGACACTCCACGACAACTCCACTTTTCCTCTTCCACAACACTATAGATTTGGCTTTTCGTTGCACGACCGGGAGATTCTGTTGGGTCACAGGGCATGGTTTGGCGGAGCACGGCATCGCAGCAGGCCACACACACATGCCTGCCGCTTTGAATTTCGGCGTGGATGGAGTACTGGCGGAAAATTTGGGCGGTCGATTCTCGGTGCGGGATACCTGCGCAGTTGCGTTGCTGCTTCCAGTAACTTTTCCTAATTGCATGGCGATGGCGATGCTTTGGCTCTCAGCAGCAGGGGCCATCGGACAATAACACTCGAAGACCAGCTTCAGCTGGCAGCATGACGCAGCAGCTCTCGGGCCAACAAGGTGTCGCGGATTGCAACGTGCGGGTGACTAAGCGCCGAGGGACGGGAATTTCTGCCCCAGGATCGTCGGGCAGGAGCATGACCAGCGGCCGAGCGCCCACCTCTCACAACGCCCGCTGACAGACCCTGCAGCGCGCGCGTCTCGCACTTTTTCGACGCGTCGCTGGCGCACCTGATCCACACCGAAGCTCTCGGGCTGCGTTCCGCGTGACAGGCTGCCGTCGCCTCCAACTACCTTCGCTGCCGCTGCCTTTCTTCTGGCTTCAGACTCGACGTCTCTCGCATCTCCAACATGTCGAAGGCGACCTTCGCTATCATTGCCGCCGCGGGCGCCGCCACTGGAGCCGCGGCGACAGCCGCATTCTACTCGACCAAGAAGGAAGCCCCCACGGCTACGATCGCTACCACCACCGTCTCGTCATCCGGCGCCGCACCTCCCGCACCCGTCCCCGGCGTTCCTATCTCGAAGCCTCTCACGTCGCCCGCGCCAGTCGACCCCAACGGCCTCTTTCAATATGGCTTCCCCGGCCCCGTCAACGACCTGCGGACCGCCAAGTCGCTCACCTCGTCCTTCAACCGCCAAACGCGCAACCCGCACTGGGTAGCCGAGCACATCACACCAGAGTCGCTGGCGACGTCGAACGGCGACCGCAGGCACAGCTCGTTCGTCGAGGACGCGTCGATCCCCGAGAAGTTCCGGGCGAAGCTGAAGGACTACTTCCGCAGCGGGTACGACCGCGGCCACCAGGTGCCGGCGGCGGACGCGAAGTGGAGCCAGGAAGCCATGGACGACACGTTCTCGCTGAGCAACATGTGCCCGCAGGTGGGCGACGGCTTCAACCGCGACTACTGGGCGCACCTGGAGGACTTCTGCCGCCGCCTGACGCACCGCTATCCCAGCGTGCGCATCGTCACCGGCCCGCTATACCTGCCGCGCCGCGGCGACGACGGCAAGTGGCGCGTCAGCTACGAGGTCATCGGCAGCCCGCCCAACGTCGCCGTCCCGACGCACTTCTACAAGGTCATCTTCGCCGAGGACGGCAGGACGGGCGGCGACGTGGCGCTGGGCGCGTTCGTGCTCCCCAATGCGCACATTCCGAACAGCAAACCGCTTCAGGACTTTGAGGTTCCGCTCGAGGCGGTAGAGAGGGCGAGCGGCCTGGAATTCGCGACCAAGCTGCCGGCGGCGCGCAGGAAGAAGCTTTGTGCGGAGTTTGCTTGCTCGCTCGTCGTGAAGGAGTACAAGGACAGGCAAAAGAGTTTTGCCGGAAACCAGGGAAAGCCTGGCCTACCCCCGCCGTCCAGATAGTGAAGTGCGCGGACAGGAATATATCTAGCATGGGATAGGAGTTATTTCCACACACAGTTTTTGTGTATCTTTGCAGAGTTTGTTCACTCGTTTTTCCGATTGTAGAGAGCCGAGTGTTCGCCTTTTGAAGCCATCGCTCCAGCGCTCCGCCAAATGCCGTATGATCCCACCTGGCGCATTCCAGCGCCGTCTGTCCGATATCTGATATGACGCCCGTCATTTCCGTGTTGTTCCGTAATGTACAATGGCTCGCCGCGGCGAACCCATCCATCCGCCATCAAACCTATACGTCCCATTTCCAGCGGCTTTTTAGCCTCCAAATAACTCTCCATCCACCCAGGGTGTTGTCCGGCCGTGCGGCTATCCCGAGATTCCCTAACTTCCAACTCCTGCACATCGTCCGTAGTGCGCGCATTCTCGTTCTAGGATTACAAGCTGATGTTTCCGCCGGAGGTCTGCTGCAACTTGGCAACGTACTGCCTGCTGACGACGTTCCAGGCGCTCATGTACTTCTCCATGCACTGGGTGAAGCAGGTTTCCTCGCCCTTGGACAGCGAGGTGCCGGGCTTGGGCACGCAGCGCTCGAAGCAGTGCTCGTTGAGTTTCTGTGAGAGGGGAATTGCGTCAGCTAAATGGATGACACGGAGACAGATAACAAGGAGAAGTTGAGAGTTGCTCGTGTGCAGAGCGATGGCGGGGAGGAAGGCGAATGCGTACCTCGACCAGCTGGCGGGCGTTTGCGACGGCGGCTTCCTGACGGACCTGCTGCATGACAGCGGTCTTGGGGTCGGAGGAGGTGATGTTGAAGGAGTCCATGGCGGGCGCGAGGGTGCGATGCGAGCGAGCGAGGAGGGCGGGGTTAATGGGTTGTTTGGCGGGTCGACAGAGGCGTGTTTGGTTGGGGCAGAAGTTTCGTCACAGCTGCGAGCTGTCGACGATGCTTGCGAAAAGGGCCCGGGCTTGGCGGCGCGCCGCAGGGCGGGAGCGGGCGGCGGAGCGAGAGCGAACGGCGCGCACGAGTCAGGCCAGCCGCCCGAGCTCCGCTCCGCCCAGGTCACTTTAGGCACAAGAAGAGGCCAGACATCACGAGCGAAGCAGCGCAAGCTCCACCGCCCTCTCGTGCACCTCTTCTTCTTCTCCACGCCGCCCACTCTGCGACCCCGAGCCCGCAGCCCGTTTCCGAATCAACGGCTTCTCGCTGTGCGCAGAGGCAATCCACGATCATTCCCTCGTCCTTCCGTCGATCCGCCTCCCTGCGCCTGTCTTGCATGCTCCATTCATAAATATCCGCTCCTTGTTCCCTTACTTTCCCCCCGCTGAACGCCGCCAATGCTTCTCCCGTGGACGTGTCTGGCGCTGCTCGCCGGCAGCCTGGGCCTCGCCAGCGCCCAGGATGGCGAGATCAAGAGCATACCGGTGCGTTTGGATGTTCTCCAGCCTCGGCACCATCGGTGGTAGTAGCTGACAGCTCGACAGCTCCGCACGCACAGCTTGCAGCCGGTACGTTAGCACCGACACCACCGCCACGCGGACGCCCCGCACCCCGGGAGCTAGGAATCCGCCATGATTGAAGCTTTGCTGACGCCATTGGCTCCTCCGCCGGGCACGAGCGACAGCCCTACCTCGACTCGGACATGCAGAGCCGCTGGTTCGACTTCGGCGGCGACACGGTCGTGCGGACGGACAAGTACATCCGGCTGACGGCCGACAAAGGGTCGCGGTCGGGCTGGCTGTTCTCGCGCGTGCCGCTGACCGCGACCAACTGGGAGGTCGAGTTCGAGTTCAAGATCCACGGCCAGGGCAACCTGTACGGCGACGGCATGGCGCTGTGGCTCACCAAGCAGCGCGCCCAGCAGGGCCCCGTCTTCGGCAGCGTCGACAAGTTCGAGGGCCTCGGCATCTTCTTCGACACCTACAAGAACAACAGGCCGGGCGTCGTGTTCCCGTACGTCATGGCCATGCTGGGCGACGGCCAGACCACCTACGACAAGAACACCGACGGCAAGGCGCAGGAGCTGGCCGGATGCTCCGTAAGTTCCCACCCTGCCCGACCAACAGCCCCCGCACCGGGGACCTCCCGTTCCCTCCCGACTAACGCCAGGTGAAAACTTCCGCAGGCCCGCGGCCTCCGCAACGCCGCCATCCCGACCAAGGCCCGCCTGACGTACTTCGCGGAGAAGTCGCTCAAGCTGGAGCTGCAGTACAAGTCGGAGTCGGACTGGACCGAGTGCTTCACGGTGACGGACGTCAAGATCCCGCCGGTCGCCTACCTCGGCTTCTCCGCCGAGACGGGCGAGCTGGCCGACAACCACGACATCATCTCGCTCGCCACCAAGAACCTGTACCAGCCCTCGGCCGCCGGCGTCGACGGCCAGCCCCCCAAGGACCGCGGCAAGGCCCGCGCCCAGAAGCTCCAGGCCCAGCGCGGCAAGAAGCAGGGCGGCGGCTGGGGTTGGTTCCTGTTCAAGTTCCTCATCTTCGGCATGGTCCTGGCGGGTGCCTACGTCGGGTTCACGGCGTATCGGACGCAGAGGATGAGGTCGAGGTTCTAGATGGTAGGAGTGGGAGGCAGAGGAGAAGAAGCTGTAAAGGGTTGGAGAATGGTCCTGTGGTTATCTGTTGGATGGGTGGAAGGATATGGAAAAGAAATGGGGAAGAAAGCATTGCCAAACCCAATTCGGTCACGAGTGTTCACGGAGAAAATGGGTGGGGGGCAACGGAGTTCTCTCTCTCATTCTTTTCTTTTTTTTTTGGAACAAAGTTTTTTTTTTTGCATGCCGTCACTGTCTCTTTGGTCCACCGTTAAGCATTGCGAACGCGACTTTGTTTCCTCCCCATCTCGTCAATTCTCTCTTCGTCTGACCGAAAAGGAAAGAACATATCACTTCCTGATCCAATCGCTCTCAGTGTCCGCTCTTTGCTCCCTTTTGAGATTGCGTGGTGCAATATTGCTGCTAGCTGTGTGACGTCTCTGGTGTGCCAATGGTGAATAGGTGCGGGTTGTGTAGGAAATGATGCTGGGTCGGGAACCTATACTTGGAAGCCGCCAACATGTGTGTCCCGTGCCTGTGTGTCCTGACGATACCGTGACGTCGCTCCTTTTACTTTTTGAGTGGGCAGACG
This sequence comes from Neofusicoccum parvum, assembly GCA_020912385.1. Taxonomy (NCBI): domain Eukaryota; kingdom Fungi; phylum Ascomycota; class Dothideomycetes; order Botryosphaeriales; family Botryosphaeriaceae; genus Neofusicoccum; species Neofusicoccum parvum. The sequence goes on along the minus strand of CP087219.1, from coordinate 438,963 downwards.
TCAGTTAGAATAATGAGATCCCCAGCACCCCTACATCTAAGATGGTTCATATAAATACACCATGGATGCTTCTCTAAGCACACAATGACTCTAGCTCCCCGTACGAAGCCCCGAACCGCCGCCTTTGTCCCGGACGGCCACTGAAAACCCGGACACCTGGATGGACACCTGGACCTAGATATTTAAGCCTGGACGGACACCTGGATACCTCGATACCCTGGGCATCTGGACCTGGACATCTAGACGGACAGCCAGATCTCATCGCTTCCTCTCCTAAGGGTGACTCGATGATCTCCTTACATTCCTAGTTTCATTGGTGATGTAAACAGAGGCTTTCTTTTTTAGTACGCTTCCCATGATACTAGCGGGGTTACGTTTCTAGTTATAGAGCTGCGAGTATCGGCTCGATATAGGCGCGCGTGCTCAAGCACTCGCATTTTCAAATCGCAGGATTGCCATACCTATCCGCTTTTACATAAGGTGGCATCGCACACATAGATACACTATCACACAAACATCACAAAACGCTGATGCACGCCCACAACGAACAGCAAAGAGACACCCCGGTATGCATATCATGTCGCACGCACACATGGGAAAACGGGGTGGGAAAACACGACAACTCGGCAACATAAGAGCATTAAGGGGAAAAATTAAAACACTCAGGAGACGGACAAGGAAAACATGGAAGAAAAGTTCCCGATATCGCCATGAATTCCCCCACCTTGACAGCCAGCATCGCCGAAGAACTCCCTTCCCTTTTGGACCCCCCTATCCTACTTTCCCTCCCTCCACTATCTCAACCATTGCTAGCATCTAGCTCCGCCACCCCCGTCCCCGTCGTCAAGATACGTAGTGCCGTGAGCCATCTAGGCGCAGTTGCCACCCTCCCGCCTCATCCCATCGTGTAGCAATATAGAGCGTGGAAAAGAAAAGACACCCATTACCCATTGCCCCACAAGGCCACAAGCCCGCAAGCACGCCGCTCACGACCGCCCCGACCTCCTCGGCCTCCTCCCATCCTTCTCATCACCCTTCGCCGGCGTGGCGGATCCGCTCGCTTTATCCCCCGTGGCCCTGCCCCGCCGCGACGCCCTAGGCGTGCCTGCCGCCTCCTTGGTAGCAGCGACGTCCGCCTCCTTTTCCTTAGCCTTCGTCTGCGGCGGTTTCCTCGCCTTCCCCTTCGCCTTGACCGCGCTGCCGCCGCCACCGCTCGGCGTTTCCCCGCCCGACGACTTCCTCGCCGCGCGCGTGCTTCTCGGCGTCGCCGTCGGTTTGGGCTGCTCCTCCTCCTCCTCTTCCTCTTCCTCTTCCGCTTCTTCTTCCTCCTCCGCCGCGGGTTCAGGTTCCTCGTCATCCTCCTGTTCGCTCGCCGCGCCGTTCTGTTCTTCCTCGCTACCGCTCTCCTCGCGGTCCTCCATCTCGACATCCTCGTCCTCGTCTTCCTCGTCGTCATCCGCGCTGCCACCTTCGTTGTCGCTGCTCAGCTCCGCGTAGCTCTTCTCGCCGACGACGCGGCCGCTGCGCCGGCGCTCGCTCGACGGAACGTCGGACTTGCGCGACTTCTTGAGCTTCTTGGGCGTCTTCGAGGGTCTCGAGGCCCTGCGGACGGGAAGGGTAGAGGAGGAGGCGCGCGCGCGCTTCTTGTCGCGGTTGTCGCCTGAGCCTTCGGGTTTGCGCTGGGGGGTGAATTGTCAGCATGGTCCGTTCTCCAACGGATGTAGCGATGAAAAGATGCAGGAGTAGCAGAATCAAGAGGGTAGGGGTCATTAGCATACCTTCTTCGTCCTCAGGCTCGCCTTCACCAGGTCGTCCAGCTCTTCCACCAGCTCTTCGGGCACGTACTGTTTGTCCGCAATCTCCTGCGCGACGTCGTGGCCAGGCAGGTTCGCGAACACGTCGGCCGGCATGCGCGCCTTCTTCGGGAATGCCTGCATGCTCCAGCCGTGCAGCGTCTGGAAGCGCTGGATCACGCCTTGCGCCAGATCCGACAGCACGTACAGGTTCTCCGACTTGGATGTGTCGATGGCGTCCTCAACCGACTTGACGCGCTGGGCGACATGGTAGACGAGGCTGATGTTGTCCTCGTTGGCCACCGTCTTGAGGAAGAACATGATGTACTGCACGAAGTCGCGCAAGTTCTCCAGCTCTGAGCTGTAGTCCGGGTGGTGGGCTAGCAAGCTGAGGAAGCGCGAGAAGCTGTTCTCGAAGACGGGCTCCTTCGTCTTAGAGAAGGCCGATTGGCGCGCCTTGATCCATGTTGTGGCGCGGTCCTTGAGACGCGGCTCCGGTTCGAAGGCTAGCAGGAAAACGGGTGCGTAGAAGCGGCGCGGGAGTTTGTCCTGGCCGAGGTACTTCATGAGCTTCTTAACGAAGCCTTCGCGCACGTTCGGGTTGGGGTCTTGGGCGACGACAGCTAACTCGTTGAAGAATTGTCCGGAAAGCAAGGCGTCGAAACGACGCTCGCGGGAAAGCTTCAACATAAGCTGCGCGGCAAGCAGGCGTAACCTTGTTTTCGTAGCTGCAGGAGTATCCACCTTCTTGGACAGCTCTCCGTCGTTGGTGATCAAGGTTCTGAGAAGCTTGAAAACTGGACCAGACACCTCCTTGATAGACTCGTTCTCTGTCAGACCTCGAAGTCGGTTCACCAGTACCTTGAGTGCCCACATCTTAGCTGTGCAGTCTTCAGTTGGCTCATCCGTCCAAGCAGGACTGTCAGCAGAATCAGCAGGCGTCGTTTTTGTCATAAGTACTTTGGTGATGCAGATGTCAATGACTTGATCGATTTCATCCTCAACTTCCTTCCCACCAAGGAGCATAAGTTGGCTCATGGCAGCCAGACGAGCGAGGTAATTGCCTTTGCCGTACTCAAAGCCTTTGGTGCACTGGCGAAGTAGGTCCCGAGCGTGCATTTCCTTTTTGTCCGTACTGGTCAAGAGAATCTGCACGCCATACTTGGCAGCCTTGGGGGGCGCACCGTATTGAGCGAAACTGATCATACTTTGGACGAACTTGCGTTCCGTCGGAACATCTTTCGGGAATCGTTTGGCGAAACCGGCACATGCCTTGAGATCGTCAACTGCGCCGGGCCCGTTGGGCTTTTTCGCCGTAGGTGCCTCGCTTTCCAACGCCTTGCACATCTCGTTCACGTAGCCACGGAACACGTCCGGATTGCGAGAGGAGATCTCCTTGAGTACCTCGTGCGCTGTGCTGCCAAGACCCTTCTCATCGGTCCGCGAAAATTCGATGATGGCGGGTACGTGGCTCTTGTTGTATAGCAGTACACTTGCTCGGTAGATCAGGGGTATCAATGTGTCAAGCATTGTGGCTGTCGACCCGGTAGCATCGTCCATCCGTTTGGTGAATTCCTTGATGGCCTTGTAAACTTTCCGGTAATCACTATCCGGAGCAATGCAGAATCTGATGAGCTGGTAGGCGCGGCGGTCGTGCATCTTTGCAAACTTCCAAAGATCTTCCGAGGCGCGTGAGGATTCAGGTAGAGTTTTTGCGTGGTAGTCAATGAGTTTCCCAAGGTGGAGTTTGGTTTCTTTTTCGCCCTTCTCCATGACACCACCGTTGTAGTCCTCACACTTCTTCAAGAGCGCCTCCATGTACTTGGCGAGCATGACTTGGTTTCCTTGCTTAGCGAACAAGACAACCTTCGACCGTGGTACAAGATCTCTGATAAGTATGAGCACTCGTTCGACCCTAATCTTGTCAGAGTCGGCTTCGGTGTGCTCCGTCTTTCCATTTGCTTGGCTATCTTGACCGCGAGATTTGTTCTTGATTGCGGGGTAGCCAAGTGGAAGAAGCTGCTCGAAGAGGACATGGTCGATCAGAACGTTGACGTCTAGATCATTGAGATAGCATGCATCCAGGATGCGGGAGGGTATCGGGCCAAGCAGCTGCGTGGCACGCTCGCTGCCTTCCGCAATTACGCCAGCAGCAACTCCCCAGACCTTTCCTAGTAGGTTCGTAGCCTCGGTACGGACGGCGGGCCTGCGGTCTCGGACCCTGTCGGCCAGATTGCTAAGAATCGATCCGGAGTCGGAAATGCCACCTCTGCTTCCAAGCTTTGAGATGATGTCGTCAATTTCGAACTTCTCGATCGCCTTGATCGCTGCAAGACGAACGCGCTCGTCACCGTCGACCAGCATGTCCGCGAGGTACTTGAGTAGTCTTTGCTCGTCTTCAAGGTCCAAACCGACACCACCGGCATTACTTGCTAGAATCCTGCCTATGCTCGTGACCCACACCGAACGAATGACTGGTGACTTGTCGTTGCGGCGGCTCAAAAAGCTTTCATAAACTTGGTGGTATCTCGAAGGGAAGGAATGAGGAGAGGTTGGCGTGGTCAGGAAGTTATACGTCTGTAGTCGATCTGTAGAGGGCGAGAGGCTCTGAGAGGGATATGCGGACGGGTTGTACGTTGGTGACGGAGGTGGCCCTGCTGCTCCAATTCCTGACACCATGTCGCCGAGTGTCTCCGTCGCTAGTGTTCTCAACTGGACGTCCTCCGCGCCGAGCTCGGCCTCCAGCTGTGGGACAATATCCTGCAGAACCATGGGCGCTGACCGCCAAAGCTCACGCAAAAGCCTGTGCGCCTTACGGCTTTCATGAAGATCCTCCTCTGTGACCTGGCGCGGCCGGTCATCCTCAGGGTCATCTCCGATGCTGCTCTCTGTCCTTCCCCGTTGCTTCCCAGATTTGTGAACATGCAGCGGGCCCGCAGTAGTTGCATCCATGATGACCGAGCTGAAGTATTGGCTGATCAACCTTGCCATCTTGTCCGCGCAGGAGTTGCAGATGTTTTTTGCCATGTTGTATGCCGGTGGTGCCTCCTTGAGCAAAAGAGTCGATTGTCTCTCGTCGATCTGAATTCCCTTCTTTCCCTTGGCACCGTTGCTTGTTATGGTTCGTGGATCAGCGCGTAGGAACTGAGCCAGGATGACATCCACGACCTCGCCAGGAAGGCCCTGAGCCTCGTCGACCAAGGTAGCCAGCACAGCCGTCATGTGGTGCTCCACGTTTTTGCTCAGCTCCTCGCCCGACTCAGCTTTCGAGGGCCCAGACAAGACATCAAAGCAGATGGTGAACAGAGCGATCATAAGGTTGTTCGACGAGGGAATGTCGGTGAGCAGAACGACGCTCTTAACCTCCGCCAGCGACTTCAAGACATAGAGATGCTGGCTGTTGTAGGGATCCGAAGGGTCTGACAGCGCACGGAATATCGTGTTGATAAACAGCATAAAAATATCCTAGGCGGCAGAGGTTAGCAATTGTTGCGCACCGGTGTACTGCGGCGCGTCTCACCTTCAGCTGCGACGCGGTGTATGGAGCGTCAGGCGCGCAGAGCCTGAACATGTCAACGACACAGCAGGCGGTCCAGGCGCGTACACCGCGGTCTTTATGCGACAGCAGATTCTGCGATGCCAGCTCCTTCGCGACGGGCAGCAGGGTGTCCCGCTCTGCTTCCTCCTGCTCCATGCCCCGCAGCTCTTGCGACAGGGCCTGCAGACGGCGCAGCAGCTCCGCCACGGGGATGGGCTTGCCGACGCGCCATGTCAGCGGTTCATTGAAGACTAGGCCAGACGTCTCTTCCTGCTGCTGGTCTGCGTCGTCTTGGACTTGGGTTGCGGCGCTAGCGCGACTGCGCGTGCCAGGCATGATGACGGTGTCTCCAGGAGGCGGTGGGATGCGCCGAAGCGCGTTGCGGGGGGCCGGCGGATGCGCAGGAGGACGGACGGGCGCGTAGAATTGGAGCGTGGTGGATTGGGGAGATGCGCGTCGGAGTGCGGGCGAGGAGAGGGGAGCGGGTGGTTGCTGGCTGCGTGACGTGGTACGCGTTTGGGACGGCTTCTGACTTTCGGCGACGCGACTCGCTCAAGCTCCGCTTCCTGCCCGCCCGCCCACCTTCCGCCCGACGACCCGCCAAGCCCGACCTCACCAGGCTCACCGGCCCAACCCTCTAGAACCGCACAGAAGCTCGCCCGACAGCCTGCAGGCCGACGCCTGCGTGCATCCGGTCTCCTCCATCCGCCAACGGGAAGATCGCCATGCCGTAGCATCCTGTCTCCAACCTCTCTCCTCTTCCGCGGCCAGGCACAATGGAGCAAAGAAGCCGCGTTTTCCAGCAGGTTGGCCATGTCTAATCCAGTCGCCGTTTCTTCCGCCCGTGCTGACCTTCTGCAGCTCAAACCGCACTGCGTCAAGCTCAGCCAGGCTGTGCTGCGCGTAGCTGCGCAAAACGGCAATCCCAGAGACGTCGTTGATGCCCTAAGAAATCTTCTCACCGCACTGCAAGAGGCAGCCGGCTATCCGCTTGCTCTGGACGCCAAGCTGGCTGAATACGTTTTCTTTCCTCTATCTCACGTCCTCAGAGAGAAGCAAAAGCTTCCTGTCGCTGCCTTAGAGCTCACTCTGAAATGCCTGGCAGTTCTTCTGCAAACAGGATGGCGCGTCAAGGTCGATCCGGCATTAACCCGCCAATTTCTCATTCTACTGCCAGTCCTGGTCAGCGGCAGTCCCCAAGGCCAGAACAGGCCATCCGTAGTCTCGGAGGAATTGCAGGCTGCTGGGTTCAGGTGCTTGTCGGAATTATTCATCACCTACAATCAAAACGAGCAAGGACAGAAGGCCTTAACTGCCGCGGGCAACATCCCGCCCTTAGGCCATGCTATTGTCGTCATTATGGAGGGCATCACTGGAGTGTCCTCCAATGATGTCCAGCTTGCTGCCGCACAAGCTTTGAGAGCTGCCTGCAATGCACTCAAAGATCGAGATGCTCTTGCGAGCTTCCTTCCCGGAATCGTCTCGGGCCTCGCAAAAGTTCTTACTCCAGCGACGAAGCAGCGACGATCACACGAATTGCTCTGCCTTTCTCTTCAAGTGCTATCATTTCTTTTCAAAGCTGTTCTAAGCGACCAGCAGACCAGAAGTTTACCGTCGGGCGACGAAGCTACTGGGAGCGAGCAAAAGCTCACGCAGTCCTGGCTGAAGGCTACGACGGCTCAAGTGAAGCTCGCCTTAGCCAACATTATTCGCGTCCGCCAGCACGACCGCATTGAAGTCAGGAAGGCTCTATTGGACCTCTGTTTGACCGTCCTCGAGGACTGCCGGGAGTCTCTTAAGGACTCCGCGGCTATGATGATCGAGACAATGATCGTGTTGTGCGGATCTGATGAAGATGGGGAAATGAAGTTCAAAATCCGACGAGTTTTGACAGCTGATCCGCGATTCTCAGAGCTCCTTCGATCCAGCATACACAGCTGGGTAGTCTCGCTTCCACGGATCATGCAGAGCCCTGACGATTCAGCAAAGCACAGGCTCATCCATCAGATTTCCACAGGATACGAACTGTTAGCAGAGCAAGAAGTTGATCTGGATATTGTTGACCGGGCAGTTGCATCGAATCTTCGTGATGGTATCTCTACTGCTGTCCTTGATCAAACAAAGTTGAAGGAAATCGCTCCCGCCACTGGATCTAGTACGTCATTGGACTTGTCACTTCCAACCAGGGATGGACCATCCATGGAATTTGAACCTATCTTCTACGACAATAGTTCTCAGCGAGAGATCATCCATGATCTACGAGGCTTAGTCAAGCATGTTAGCACATCAAAATCCGCGCTAACCGCCGCAAGAGAGTTGGTTGATTCACTTCAAGCCAGCAATGGAGCCCCTCAACTGGCAAGCTTTTGGGTGGCTCTTCAGCTACTCAGATCTTCCAGCGAGAATGACGCACCCGTGATAGAATTCCTTGATTTTGGGGATTCCGTGATTGGCCCCAGGGAGGAACTTTTGGAGGAAACGTATTCCTTCTCACTGGACGTCTTGCAGGATTCCTCTGTGGACTCGCAATCGGACTGGAGATTACAAGCCCTCGCCATGGAAACTATTGCATTCCAAGCCCACACACTCAAAGAGGATTTCCGGATCGAACTCGTCGATGCGTTATACCCGATCGTCCACCTTGTAGGATCACCGATACCTCAGCTTCGCAGTCACGCCATTACATGTCTCAATATAATCGCAACTGCTTGCAACTATAAAGACGTCGGTAGCTTGATCGTGGAGAATGTCGACTACCTCGTAAATGCTGTAGCACTGAAACTCAACACTTTCGACATCTCGCCACAAGCCCCGCAGGTGCTTTTGATGATGATCAAACTCTCCGGGCCTACGCTTCTCCCTTATCTGGATGATCTTGTCGGTAGTGTCTTTGCAGCGCTCGAATCATTCCATGGCTATCCAAGGTTAGTAGAACTACTCTTCGCTGTGTTGAAAGGCATTGCAGAGGAAGGTGTCAAGACACCCCAACTTGCCATAACACATGGCGAGGACACTACAAAGATCAAGGAAGCTGGCCAAATGGCCACCATCGACGACATAATTACCACTCTCAAAGACATCCAAGTCCGAGAGGCCAAACAGGACGATCCCGAAGATATCGATACCTCCGAACTCACTCCTCAACGGCCATGGAAAGACCTCGACAAAAAAGCCAAGAGCCCTCTCATCTCCGAACTCGACTCCGACAACGAAGGACCGGACGCCGAAACAGCAGAAAACGAAGACGACGCCCCCGCCGCGCCGCCCGACCCCCCACCGCCAGCGCCCAAAATCTACAACCTCCTCCTCAGCATCTCCCAGCTGACCCAGCACTACCTAACCGCCTCGTCGCCCCTCCTCCGCACCTCCCTCCTCGACCTCCTCCAAACGACCTTCCCGGCCCTGGCCCGCCACGAGAACTCATTCCTCCCGCTCGTCAACACCCTCTGGCCCGTGCTCGTCCCGCGCCTGCACGACGGCGAGGCGTATGTGGTTGCCGGCGCATGCGAGGCCATGGCCGTCACGTGCAGGTTCGCGGGCGATTTTATGCGCGGCCGCGTCGAGGGCGTGTGGCCGCAGCTCGTGGCGCTGTATCGCTCGGGCGGCGCGAAGCAGACGGCGGCGAAACCGGGGCGGGGGAAAGATGCTAAGGCGACGTCGCTGCTTATTCAGGACGGTGGGAAGGGCAGTGGTGATGGTGGTGGTGCAGGCGAGGTTCAGCCGTATTACACGGCTGCTCCAACGAGGATCGTCAGGAAGGCTCTAGTGGAGCTTTTCGTGGCGGTGGTCGAGACGGTGCAGATTGGAGAGGGCGCATTTGAGGAGGCTTTGGAGCTGCTGTTGCCGGTTTTGGCGGAGAGGGCGGAGGTGAGGGAGGTGTTTGAGAGGAGGAATGCGGATGCGGTGTGGTTGGCGTTGCTGAGGTGGAGGACGCAGAAGGGAGGTGGTGGGACTGAGAAGGGCACGTTGAAGAGGGCGGGGTGGGGAAGGCCGGGGGATTGGGAAGGGAGGGGTTTTGTGAGTGTGGATGCGGTTGAGTAGATGGGTCATATACAGGTAATATGATTTATGACCGTTGAATCTTGATATTTACCCACAGTTTTCGGACGGTCACAAATATGAGATCAGGCTTGGCGCTGTGCTAATATCAAAGCTATCGTACTGTAGACCCTGGTTTCCAATAACGACTTTACATACATGAGTTCTGCTTAGCGCAGATCTCGGGCGGCGTTGTCCATTTCCGGGGTGCTGACCATCCTCCACTCCTGGCACGTGCTAATGTACCCATATCTCATTGATTAAAAAATGGATAAATGGCGCTAAATCCATTTGTGATTGTGGCTGCATAGTGATGCTTATGAATCAAGTACCTCAATTGGGTTAGTAGTTCAAAGCAGACCCCAAAGCCATGTGAGGCTGAATTCAGCCTCATCGGCTGACCGGGTCTATGAGAGGATTGACAGCCAGTATGCACCAATGTGAAGCCTTGGCTGGAAATGTGGATATTTACGCCAATAAGATAATAATAGCCCTGCAAGCTCGGCAATATGACAGATCCTTCCGCCCCCATGTTGCATGAGCAAGATTGAAGAGGATGCATTGATAAGAGTGAGCCTTGCGCTCATGAGACGCGACCTCCAAATCATACACGGTGCTCTGACTAGGGTACTATACAGCGCCTGGTTGCTTTCTTGATCTTCCTCTCTGTGGTATTTCCTTTGGCTATTGACTAACCTTGCTATTACTTTGTCGTTCAGCCAAACCCAGCGAAAATGGGGGATGATCCAGAGTCAGAAGGGAATCTGGAAGAAGCCTTCCAATTGGCAATGGAAGAGTACACGAGGAGAACAGGAATCCGTATCAAGGACGAACACCCGCAAACAGTCGAGGAAATGAGACGCCAGATGGTTAAATTCGGGACCGGAGGCATGCATGCGCAAGGTGTAGAGGCTGCTAAAACGACCATGGACTTCTTCGTACGTGTCGGAGAAATTGGTGCCGACGCAGGTTCAGCGGTCAGTTGATTCAGCTTATTAAGAGCTGGCTGAGAAAGCAGTTGCTAACAACATCTTCTTAGGCATGGCCACCTGCGGCTGTTTGTTTCAAGGCTACTCAGCTCGTGATCGAGACGGCGCAGAATTATCGCAAGAACTTCACCATCAAAGGAGTTCAGGAAAGCTTGGACAGCATCCTGACGGTGGTGAATGACGTTGCGAGATATGTGGAAGGCTCGAAGCGCGGTGCGCAGTTGGATGCCGAGCTTCAAAACATCGTTCTCAGGCGCCTGGCACATTTCCTCAACGTGTGTGCCATCTACACGAAAGTCCAGAAAGATTCAAGAACGGTATTGGGCAGCGTCAAGAATGTCTTCAAATCAGTTGCCGGTAACGACGGGGGACTTCAAAACGAGCTTAGCCAAATTGAGGGTTTGCAGAAGAGAGAGGAGCATGTCCTCGGAGCGAAGGTCTTCATCAACACTAGCATTACCGGAAATTTCCTGGAACTACAGAATAGAGACACCGCCAAGAACCGCAGACGTGTCGCAGTCAAGAAAATTTTGGGGTTCGATGAGAAGAACTCCGCATGGAACTCCTGGAACGACATGCATTCAAACCTCAAGAAAGGACTTGTGGAAAAGACAGGCACCTGGCTCCTCCAAGACGATTTCTTTCGCGCATGGGTGGATACCGAGAAGGCTCTCGCAAAACCAGTCCTTGCTTTGAAGGGACCCACAGGGACTGGAAAAAGCCACCTATGCTACTCAGTGGTCGATCACCTCTACCGCGAGTATCAAGGTCAGATGCAAGCTGCTGGTCAGACTTGGCAAGCGTCAATCGCATATTTTTACTTCGAAAGACTCGAGAAAGGCCAATCCAAGAGTAAGGATAAAAGGGAGACGTCCATCCGCGACGCTTTGGCTGCGCTTATCTGGCAAATCACCGAGAACGACGTCGCCTATCAGAACTTTGTTTCAGATCAGCGTATTAGCCCAAGCGGATTTTCAACAGATGACCTCTGGGACAATCTGATCACGAAGTTTTCGGAAAGCATCGGATCAAAACGGCGAAAGGTCTTCTTCCTTGTTCTCGATGGTGTTGATCAGGCAAAAGATGAAGATATCGCGAGGACTCTGAGTTCTCTTATCGAGAAAGCCACGCAACTTGAGAAGTCGAACTTCCAAGTCCGGTTTTTCTTCACCGGAACGGAGAAAGTCTTCAATGGTGTCAGCTCCACTGCCGATGAATCGATCGAAATGATCGGCGTCCCCGAGCGGAATCGCGAGGACATCCACCTATTCATCCGGACCAGGATAGACAAGTTCCGGCAGAGTTGGAAGATAGGAAAGGATCAGGATGACCTACTTGACAAGCTTGAGGCTAAACTAAAGGATCAGTCAAGTGACAATTTCCACGAAGCTATCTCCTCCCTGGAAGAGATCAGAGAGACCAAAGGAAGCCATGAGTTGAAAGAAATTCTCAACCGCGAAGCCGGAGATCGCTCCGCCGCGGCCGCATGGCAATTGAAAAGGCTGAACAGAAACCTCACCGAAGAGGAAATTGTAGAATTCAACGACATCTTGGTCTGCATGGTGCTCATGACCGTGTGGCCTACGGTTCAGCAGCTTGAAACCTTCCGACTTCTGAGGGGCGCAAGCAGAGACAGCATACGGCTTGGCACACAAATCCAAGAGAAGTACTCCCAGTTCTTTGATGTGTGGGATCCTTCCGACTCCATCGATGATAAGAACAGGTTTGTGCGGTCCAAAGCCACTTTGGATTACTTCATGGAACTAGAAGGAGAAAGGTCAGATGGGGGTGGGCTTTCGGTATATCTACGCAAGTCAGCCCAGGCAAATACCCAAAAACCAGGAGCCATAGAGGATCGCCTTCAGACTTTTGAAATTGAGGCGGTGGAAAGGCTTATTCGGTCAGTCTGCGGCGAAGAGCTGTTCAAACGGTTTCAGTTCGCGCAATATTTCGGGAGACTGAGAGACCAACAAGAGGCGCAACGTCAGAGCATTCAGTTCGACCGCATGGATGGGCACATGAAAATGGCGCTCTGCCTTCTTAAGGCCGTGTGTAGCCCTGAACGCGATGACTATGAGTGCCTACATCATTATGCCGCGACTGATCTTTATGTGCATCTCGACAACATAAAGCCAGATTATCTTGAACGTTCTGACAGTGGCACAAGAGAGGATATTGGCCGCTTTCTTTTTGAGTTTTTCTGGACGGAGGACAATGTGAGGGCTTGGTTGACGAAGGGGTCACTTGACACTATGAGGAGCGATGGCTGGGACAGATGGCAGGAATATACTGACACTGTTCTTCTCTGGTTCAAAGATCCTGTTGTGGGAAGAGTTGCCCGGAAACAGCTCAAAGACCATCCCGAGGGGCATGTTGAAGAGCCGCCCAAAGAACAAAGTACCGAGGCACCAGAAGAGACGCTCGAGGACCATTTTTCAGAGCATTCAGGAAACCATCCTGGATATGAAACTGGAGGAAAAACTGGGAGTAAAGGCGAAACCCCGGCCGAAGAACTGATTGCAGCAGAAAGTGGGGCGGAGGCTGAACCAGCGGCCGAGGAATCAACTGAAAAACAACCCCAAGTTCTCACTGGGGAAGCAGTTGAGCAACCGCCTGTGCATGTTGAACAGGAAACTGATAAACGAACTGAGCCGCAGTTGGTCGAGTCACCGACCGGAGGCCCAACGGAAGAGTTGGACAAACAGCACAGCACAACGGAGTCTGACAAAAAGGATGACGGCAGTCCTGCAACAGCCCCGTTAGAAGAGTCGGAAAAGACTGTTGAGAAGGTTACTGAAGACCTAGCCGAAGGAAGTGTCGAAGAGAAGGAGAAAGAGCCAGACTTCACTAAAGAGGCATTGATGTCAGTGCACCTTAGAGTTTTGGCCTCTCGTTGGCTTCAAGACGACGAATGGGATGCTGCAGATTCGCTGCAATATCTACTCTTCTTTACAGATGAGGTATGCTGTAGATACTCCAATTCATTAGAGTGCTGCTAACTGTTTTGAAATCTTTGAAGTACTCGAGCGAAAGCATCGAAACACTGGAAAATCGCGACAGACCTTTGCGCTCTTTGAAATTAATCCAGGATGCAGAAGCCCTGGCTCTAAAGCTCCTTCGAATGGATGCGAATGGCGACCAGAGTCCTATGCGGCACGTGAGAGTTGGCGAAACATGTCTCCATTACGCGCTTTATGATGAGTCTATCGAAAGGTGCCTCAAAATTCAGGACGACTGGAAAGCCAGGTGGTGCCTGACTCGAGCATATCAGCAAACTGAGCAGAACGAGAGTGCTCTGGAGACTCTGGATGGGAATCTCAACCAGCTGAAAGATAGAGACTTTCAAACGAAACACGAAACTGTCTGGAATGACATGGTAGAAACCCTTTGGAACTTGTACAACGTCCTGAAGCACCATGAAAAGGCAATAGAAACTTTCCGGGAGCTTCAAGACATTTTCAAAGAGGACACAGGAATCATGAATAAGGTTTTGCAATGGGCATACAACACGGACGGGTCCGACGAGCTCAAGACATTCTTGAAGAACAAGTACGCGCCGCCTGTCGACCTGTTTCTTCACTGTGCAGACTCAGCTGATTTCCACCACAACGTCTCCATTGCCCTTCAGGACGACCTCGGGGGTATCATCAAAGGCTACGTAGATGCCATAACTTCGGCAAAGGACGACATCTCGAAGCGGACTCACCTCCGGTTCTACTACGGCCAGGCACTATTCTACCAGCAGAGGGTGCGAGAAGCTCTCATCGCTTGGGAAGACAACGTAGCCGAAACAGACAGTTTACTGCAAGAATACCATGATCAGGACACCTCCGTCTTCAAGATCCGGGAGAAGACCGTGGAGAAGCTGGTCTCGGTCTACATTCAGCTGTCCAAAAAGGCCGACTCCAGCGAATTCCAGAAGCTTGAGTACGCTCGTAAAACCGAAGACCTCTGCAGATGGAACTCCAATGCTCTCCAGAGCACTGATCATACTATCACGCTATCGCTTGCTCGCATCCACTACCTGACAGGGAGGAAGTATCAGGCAAGAGAATGCATCAAGGACCAGATCGAGCGTGCCCTGAGATTCCTCTCCGACGAGATTCCCAACAACGACTGGCAAGGGTACTGGTGGCTTTGCCAGGCACTGATGCTGGTTGGCGACGACGACAACGCGCGGGCTGCATGGTCGCTGATTACCAAAGACGACCTGCCGAAGATACAATGCTGTAGCGGCAGTTGCGAAGACGAGCCTTATCTCTGGGACGAAAAGGAAACCTACGTGTGCAGAGACTGTGTGGACGTCAAGTTCGAAAAGACTTGCTGGAAGAAGCTGCAAGAAGGCAAGCTCGAGAAGCGCCTCTGTGGGAAAGACCATGATTTCTTGATCCTGCCAAAACCGGATGAGAAAATGGCCAAAGACGGTATCGATAAGAAGATTGTTCAGACGGGTGGTACGGAGAAGAGCATTGAGGACTGGCTGAACGTTATCAGGCGGAATTATGATGTGGAGGTATCCGGCGTTCAAGAAGTGAAAGAAACCCAACAAATCTCGCATGGTTTCACGAAGAGCAGAATCCGGTGGCTTCGGAAGTAGACCACGCGAATAAATGGGGGTTGGCGTCTTTTTTCTTGTCAAATTTTATGCAATCCGGATGTATAGTAGCTGTCAAGGTCTGAGTATAAATACTTTTAGAAAATGCTCTATCAGAAATCAGTTGCAACAGGTATGTGTTTCTTCAGCACCTGGAAGTTTCAAGGTATTGAGTGCACCACAAAATACGTCATCACCTGTAACCCTATCGATTTCACCCTTTTCGATATTCCAGAATTTAACCTCTTCCGAACAGTAGATCGTGTTTCAATTTCCATACTGTACTAACGCTAATGAATCCGTCTACTTAAGGAATCTTCCAAGCCCTGTCTCCCCTACAAATCAATTTCACTGCCCGGGCGCGCGATGTTGTGACGCCAATGATGCGCGTTGACCGGATCTTTCTCATAAACGTTGACCTCGAAGAACTTGTTGTGCTGCACGCACTTGAAGTTCTTGTATCTAGGGGATTATTTCAACATTAGCATTGTGATCTCCTTTATCCAGCATAAGTCATGCTCTCTTACGTATTCAATTTCTTGTAGTTTGCGGCGATGAGGTCCGCTTCCGTGATCTCAAGAAACGCTTGCTCTTCATCCTCTCCTTCTGTAGGAGCAAAGTACCGCGTGCTTTCGAGAGCGCCATAGTTGACTTGTTTCACCAGTTGAATGACGTGTGGGTGGTTCAGGCTTGCCAGCTTGCTGCTCTGCTCGTCGGAAGGCTGCGTCGCCGTCTCTCTTGGAAAGGCGGCCCATCGCATAAAAGCCCTGAACTTTGGCTCGTGCGCCAGAGTTACGGGGCGGTATGGCTTGACATTGGAGCAACAGAAAAGGGTCGACATGATGGAAGAGAATGGAAGCAAGGTAGAGTAGGGATCAGACAAAATTGGAGAGAGGTGTGAACGAAGCAAAAGAAATCAGACGAGCTTACATTATTTATACACCGTCGCCGACAACGATTGTAATACTCTCCGTCAAAACAGACGTGTCAAGACCATGGTGGGGTGGTCGACTCCGCTAGCTTCGTCATGCCCATGTGAGGCCTACCATCTGAGCGTACGGGGACTGTCGAATCAGGTTCCAGTAACATCTTCGACGGCCCCGCCTGGCACATGCCTTTGCATTGCAGGAGAAACTGGACCAATGGCCAGGCTTTCTGCCGCTTTGCCCGGTCTGACCGACCGGAAGTGGTGATGAACCATGTCCGGTCCCGTAATGTTGCTGTGAGGCCTACCATCAGCTATCCGGCCAATCAGGGCGCTGCTCCACAGCTGCGGTGGGGTCGACCCAGCAGTGAAAAGGAAGCAGCCTCGCGCTCTTCAACCATCTTTCCTTCTTGGCGGACAGCCGTTGCGCGTGCCCCTCCTTCGTGCGCTTCTGCCATTCTTTTATCTTCTCGCTCCGCCTTCAGCATTTCAGGATATCCAGCGATTGGGACCCTGCATCAAGCCTCTCTTCGAGATCCCCGATTCGCATAGCGACAAGTGACGTCTGAGTTTCAAGACTCTTCCGGTCCGACTGAACAATATCATCTACTATACACCGATCTATTCTTATTGGACCCTTGGGATTTCAACCCGGACCAATCTTTCGCTGAGTTTCCAGCTTCTCGTTCCTCGCAGGATCACAACGCTGAATTGCCGACCGCTGAGGCCTCTGTTTCCGAATCTTTTCTCACCGCCGAGAACGCCAACCGCTCGCCAGAATCGCAAGACCCGGCTTCTCTAAACCCCTCACTTCATGTTCCACAGCTTCCACAGCAGCAATCCGGGTCCGATCATACTTGTCCTAAGTGCTTCAAAGAATTTCCGAAAGGCCATCTTCTCAAGTAAGACCTCTCCACCAACAATATATCTAAATGAGACGATGTACTGACCTCCTCTCCAGTCGTCATCGGAAATCGCACACCCGGCCCTACAAGTGCAATTACTCAGGGTGTCCCAGAGCCACTAAGGGGTTCGAATTCAGCAACGACTGTGAGCGGCATATGAATTCGGTGCACAAGAAACAGCCCCGCGTCTTCTTCTGCGAAGTTTCTGGATGCACACGCTCTAGGGAAGCATTCAGTCGGAAAGACAATCGCGACAGACATATGAGAAATCAGCACCCCGAGTTTCTGAGTAGTCAATAATATGAAGCTTTTGAAGTGAATCGTGTATACTCTGTCTGCACTTGAAGTTTCACTATGAATATTGAAGCAATGCCAATTTACCGTCCAACTGGGTTAAGCCACAACATGCGCTCAACTATTTTCTGTTCGCACTGACAGTGAACCGTCCGTCGAACCATTCCAACAGGGACCGTGGATGGATCTGGAAACTGGAAAAGAAAAGAGAAGGCGTATGCAACTGTGCGTGACCCCAAGCGGATTCGAACACAAAAAGTCAGCACCTCTTGGTGCCTATAAAACCCCCTTTCGGGAGTTTTCCCGCCATTCAAAGGCGTGGTCGGGGCTAATTTCACAAATGCTACTTTACTAAAGCGCCGCGCCATGGGCCAGTTTGCCTGCAAATGTGCTAGGAACCCCCGGCCTTTAGGTCGATACAGGAACCTCTGGTAGTTTTACTTATAACATGCGGAAAATCAGTTGTGCTGATGATACGCCTACCGCATATTAACTCATTGAATCCATTGTACATTCATTCCTGTACCGAGCACCCCGAAATACATTACCATTTGAAGCCCATCGACTACACCCTCTTGGATATCCTGACATTCAACCCCTTCTGCACCACAAAGAAGTACGTGTGGAAATCCAGCTCCCGGTCCGGATGCACCAACTCGAGCGCGTAATCCCTTAGCAGCATCGGCAGCACCTTGTTCATCTCCAACAGCGCCAGATTGCGCCCAATACACACATGCGATCCGCCACCGAACTGTGGTCACGTCAGCCCTCTCCCCACAACGGGCTGGGGAAAAATCAAACTCACCTGCAGCATGTGCCTGTCCATCAGCCGCGCCCTCTCCCCGTCCTCCAGCCACCTCTCCGGCCTGAACGCCTCGGCGTCCGCCCCGAACATCTCTTGGTCGCGGTGCACCGCCCACGCGTTGATGTTCAGCCCGGTGCCGCCCGGATACCTCGCGCCGTCGATCTCGGCGCCGCCGGGCGGCACGGAGCGCGCCATCGCCAGGCCGACGGCGGGGCGCACGCGCATGGCCTCCTTGAGCGCGGCCTGGAAGAGCGGCAGCTGCTGAGCCTCGTTGAACGCGACGACGGGCGACAGCGCGCCGCGGGCGGCCGCGTTGTCGATCTCGGCGAGGAGGGCGGCGTAGATGCGGCGGTCGCGGAGGACGTGGTGCATGAAGGACTGCATGGTGCTGGCGGTGGAGTCGGAGCCGGCGAAGCTGGTCGCCCGCACGTCAGTGAGTGAATCTACCAAAGCAAAAGGGAGCTGGAGGGAAAGCAGGACGTACATGGCGCCGTGCGTGACCGCAAAGACATCGCCCTCCCCAAACCTGTCCGGGAACGCCTCGTTCGCCTTGAGCAGCTGGCCCAGCAGGTCCTTCCGCTCCGTCGTAGCGCCGCCGCTCCTCCTCTTCCGCAGCTCCTCCAGCGCGATGCGCGTCACCAGCGGCTGCGCCCCGGGGTACAGCTTCTGCGCCGCGCGCCACAGCGGGTTCCTTCTCAGCAGAAGGTCCAGCGCTGGCAGCTGGCCCACCGTCCCGTTGTACTGCTGGCTCTTGTCGATCGCATTTATGCACCCCTCGACGTCGCGCCCCTCGGCTAGGAACCCCCACTTCTTCCCGAACGCCACCTCGCCCAGCACGTCGAACGCGAAGTAGTGCAGCCAGTCGCCCAGGTCCATCTCCTGCCGCCCTCCGCCGCCGCCCGCGGTCGCGAACCCGTCGAGCTTGGCGAAGAGTAGAGCGATTGTATCTTCGATGTACGGCGTCATGCCCTGCATCGACGCCATGCTGTACGAGGTGCCGGCCACGCGTTTCTTGGCCGCGTGCACGTGCTCGCGGGTTTCGGTGAAGATGTCGGGGTTCTCCGGCGGCGGGAAGACGGCGTAGAAGGGCGTCTTGTGGAAGCCTTTGCCGGCGGAGAGAATTTCGCGGGCAGCGGTCGGGCGGGAGAAGGAGAGTTCGTTGGGGGCGACGCGGACGACGGGGCCTGCCGGGTGGGAAAGTCAGTGGGGCTGGTGTGTTGGAGGGGAGGAGGGGTCAGGGGAAGAATGAGGAAGGGGTAGGTGATAGGAAGTGAGGTACGAAGAGATAGGTGGATGGGGAACAACGTACCATATTTCTTGTGTAGGTTGATGTACTCAGTCTCCTGGTGGGTCTGCCAGGTGACCCATAGTTTCCACACTCGTGTGCCGGAAGCGAGGAAGGGGCCTGGGTAGTGGCGGAGAGGGGAGGCGTAACGGTTCTTGAAGAAGCGGAGGACGAGGAAGAAGGAGAGAATGTAGAAGATGTAGACGGGGTTGGAGCGTAGGAAGGAAATGGCGGCTTGGACGCCAGACCCGGACGTGTGTTCAAGATCAACCTCCATCGTGGTCAGGAGTTCAGAGTGATGCCTTAGCCGGTGAGCGTGGTGAGTTTACCGAGAAGATGTTGAATCTTCTTCTCATATATATAGACTCGTGGTCGGACGGGAGGTTGAGAGTGTCGGAGGAGGTGGTTCGACTCGCTCGACTACGCCCCTGCTACTGCCCACGGACGATGCATATCCACGATCTTCCGGGAGAAGTGGGGACTGGCGCATCATATAACTCAGCTGCTCTTGGCTGTGCCCCCATCGTGTCGCCGGATTTGTCGGGACCGGTGGGGCGCTCCAATAAACCCAATAATAGCCACGCTCCCTACCCCAGGATACTTTTACCCCAGATTCGAGAGGGCGGATTTGTCGGATTTAGGCTTGCAAGTTGCGGCAGAGGGCGGCAGTTGCGCGCTGGCGGCGTACAAATCAGGGTCCGGTGACTAGGCTAACTCTAAATTTGTCAGTGTCACCGCAAGTCAACAAACAATCCCGCCGTGCGCCGTGGCTGCGCGCGTCAGCGTCGAGCTACGCCTGCTGCGGCGGGCTGCACTTCTGGGGGCCGGAAGCATCGCGCTCGGATGGCCTGAGCACCGTTTGCTGTTATCTCGCGGACTTGGTGATTGGAGATCCGTTGCATAGGGAGCCGCAAGTGGTACGTACACACGCGCGTCTGACTAAGACACACTAGCCGAATACGGGAATTTGTGCATCGCGAGCGCTTCAGCTGTCGTCCGACCACTTCAGCCTTCTCTAACACTCCTGATGGCCGCTATCGCAGCAGCTGCACGCACGTCGCCGTGTGCGCTCTGCGAGGTCTGCTGTCGCACGCTGCGGGGACGGAAATAACGGTGGCTGACGAGGCTAATGATCCTATATGCGGGGTCAACATATTGCCTTGTCGTCTCGGAGCGTGTCTCGCCATGGCATCAAACTGCTTCCTCCGAAGGAACATCGCCATCGGATTTAGAAGTACTCGCTGTTCAGCGGCCAGCACCAAGGCCGCCAAGCGGTCAGCCGTCGGTCTGCGGCTGACAATCGGTCGGATTTAGCTGGTAGGCTGGTCGATCAAATGACCCGATACTCCGCACGGCTGCGGGGACGCCCTCTGTGTGGAGACGCAACCATGATTACCTTTTGTGGTAAGTTTAGGGGGAGCGTGACGTCAGCTGCGACCGGAAGTGGATGCCACGCCTCCCTGGAACTCGTCGTGTGCTGGAGATGGTGTTTCAGCCAATAAGGTGTTGTTATTTGTGATGAAGGCGGGCCGAGAACTGGTAAGGAGGATCGCATGGCGTTTGGTTGGCAGCTGGATACCATCAGCTGACAGGCTCCAGCCTGCGATCTGCTCGGGGTTAGTGGATGAGGCTGGCCGGGAAATACTGCGACAGGTTTATACACCGGCAGGTGAAGCATTCATCCGGGTGCAAATGTGGAGTGAAAAAAAAAAGCCGGACCCTCCGAGTGCATGCTTCCTTTACCCGTGTGTGAGCTTCTTACACCACTTCGCGAACTGGCCAAGTAGACGGCTGGTGCTTGAAAGAGATAGAGACTCAAACGGCCAAAATCGGCACACCGGCAGCACGCCTCGCAGAATGCATGCTTGGACGTTGGTAGCAGAAAAATGAAGCATTGAAGCCTTCCGAAAGATCGAACGACGTTGCGATAAGAAAGAAATGTCAGACTTGTGGCTGAAGGGGCTCACCATGAGCCCTGAAATGGCACAGCAGTGCATCAAGGCATCCAGCACCCGCAATGCCTAGTGCCGAGCCGAACCTTAATCTCACCCACCAGGCTGTAACACGCAGCTTGCCTGCACGGTTGCTGGCCTAGTATCTCAGGCCATGTCGGCCGAGCGATGTTCCGTCAAGATTTCCAGTGGACGGACCCTTAAATCCGACTCTCTTGCATGGATCAGCCGAGGCATTGTTGGCACCACGCTGCTTGGCAGTGAATTGCCAGTCGTCAAAGTCATCAGGCATTGTCTACCCTTATGTGCCGACTCCATTTTGCACAAATCTTTGATCCACAATATATGCTTCGCTTTGGCCTCCTCTTGCCCGCCGTCTCGTAATCGGCTGCAATACCACCGCTCCTCTATGCGCCACTCTCTTTTCTCTTTCTTCCAAATGCGCCCGCCTCGGCAGCGTCCTTCTCGCTCGCAGCGAAGGACCGCCAGAATTTCTCTTCATCCACCGGGTTCTCCTTCTCGAGATCTTCAGCCTGCTCCCTCATGGCCACTTCGGCGCCATGTCTCTGGTCTTCTGCACTCTTGCTCGCCATCTTCATTCCGCGGACCGCTTCTTGAGCCGTCAGCACGCCGCCACGCCCGCCGGGGCTGGCCGTGCCACCGCTCGACTGGGCAGCAGCCGCCTGCTCGGGATCCGCCAACGTCTCGATCTTCCTGAGGATGCGCGCCGGGTTGCCGGCGACGACGTGGAACGGCGGGACGGACTTGGTCACGACGCTGCCGGCGCCGACGGTGGAGCCGCGGCCGATGGTCACGCCGGGCAGGATGATGACGTTGCCGCCGAGCCAGCAGTCCTCGCCGACGTGGACCTCGCCGCCGAGCTCGGGGCCGCGGGTGCCGTTGCGGACCAGCGGGTCGAGGGGGTGGGTGCCCGAGTAGATGGACACGTTGGGGCCGACGAGGGTGCGCGAGCCGATGGTGACGAGGCAGGTGTCCAGGATGACGCAGTTGAAGTTGAGGTAGACATTCTTGCCCAGACGCACGTTGGTGCCGTAGTCGAAGTGGATCGGGCCCTCGACCCACGGGTCGTCCTCGAAGAGCGCCTCGTCCTCCTCGGGCGTGGGCGCGGGCGCGGGCAGAGGTGTCGTGTCGCCGATGATGCTGCGGGGGAGGCACGGGATTAACGGCGAGGACTGGGTCGGGCTGGACGTGCTCGGGCGGGGAGTGCTGGGCTGGCGCGACACAGAGGCTGGCCGACGTACGAAGCTTGGCTACTTACTCCCTCCACAGCTCGACGAGGCGTCGGCGTGGAACCTCGCCGGCGTTGGTGTAGCGCTTGCAGGCGTACTGGCAACGTGTTCGGGCGGCGGTGAGCTCGGGGGTGAATGCGTGGTAGAGCTCGCCGCGGGCCATCTTCCGCCTGTTCTCCGCCTCGTCAACGACGATAGACATGGCGGGCAATTGGGTGTTGTCTGTCTGCTGCGGAGCAGGACACAAGGCGTGGAATGCGGAGGGTAGGGCTGAAGTGGAGGGGCAAGACGCGCTGGGCGACTGGTTCGAGCAGACCCCGCCGAGGCGCGCTCACCGCCCGGCTGGGGGCCGTGGGTTTCTGCCCGGCTCGGGGCCCCGGTTGCGGCGTCGTCATCGGCTCGTCGCGTGTGGCTTTGTGCCCCAGCCTTCTGACCAGCTGCCAGCGCAGTTCGTTTGTCCACAACGCTCCTTTGTAGCACGCCCCCGACTCCTCCACCTCGTCCGACCGTCCGCTCGCTCGACATGCATCTGCCTCCGCCGTGACGCCTGAGACCGTTTCAGCAACCCTCTCAGCCAGCACCCACAACACATCGCCGCGTCCAGCCCCCGAAACCATGTCTGCCTCTCCGAACGGCGCCGCAAACGGCTCTGCCGCAGCCAGCCCCAGCACCCAACAACCCGCCGCGAGCCCTGAGCCCTCGATATCCTGGCCCGTCAACCGCCCTGCGAGCCGCGGCAAGTGGACCCCGGAGGTCGACCACGAGATCCGCCTGCGCGAGCAGAAAGACGTGCGCACTCCCACCAACCCCCAAACCACTGCCGCACCCAGCTTCCCCGTGTCGGCGAAGGACTTGCTTCCGGGCCAGCCGCGTTCGCTGTCGGGCATCGGCACCCGCGCCTTCGTCTTGGGCCAGGCGCTCGGCCTCAGCTTAGCTGGCGCTCTGTACCTGGCCGCGGTCTCGCACAATCCGGCCTGGCGCGCGTCGTTTTTCGTGGCCGTGCTCTCGACTTTCCACTTCCTTGAGTTCTGGACGACGGCACGGTACAACACACCCGCGGCCAAGACGGCGAGCTTCTTGCTCACCAACGGCAAGGAATACCAGGTGGCGCATTCGGCTGCTCTGCTCGAGCACCTCATCACGCGCTTTTTCTTTGCGAATTGGCACGAAAAGGCCACGTTTGGCGGCCTGACAGCGGTCTTGGGCATCGCGCTGATCGCGCTGGGCCAGGTGGTGCGGAGCGTGGCGATGGCGCAGGCAGGCACGAATTTCAATCATATGGTGCAGAGCAGGAAGAATTCGGGCCACGAGCTGGTGACCGATGGGGTTTATGCGTGGTTGCGACACCCGAGCTACTTCGGGTTCTTCTGGTGGGGACTGGGGACACAGCTCATGCTGGGGAACGTCGTATGCCTCCTGGGATATGCAGCAGTTCTGTGGCGCTTCTTCAGCTCTCGCATTCGCCGTAAGTCTAGCCGTTTCCCTTCCAGCACAATCGTGCATCTCCCACGCTTCCGCTGCTGACGACCGCAATTGTACAGACGAAGAGAAGTTCTTGATCAACTTCTTTGGAGACGAATACCGCGAGTACCGTGCCAGGACGACCGTTGCTATCCCTTTCATTCCGTAAATCCTTGGCAGTGCTAGTAGAGACGGTGATTGATCTGACACTGTACAACAGTACAAGGCAAATGCATTGATGCGATGCCTTTGGTTTGGATTTCCTACTCTTCAATCTGACTAGAGAAGATAGCTCATTTCGTTTAGACTGTTCTGGTGTCAATTATAGAGGCGAGGAGGCTGCTTTGAGCGTGCCGCATTTCCTAATCACTTGCAAGTTCACATACCCCAACTTTCGATCTCGTAATACGTTTTCCCATAGCTTCTACCTGCAGATGCATCATGTGCTTCCATCGTACGTTCGTGGCTGCACCGAAGGACGATTCCAGAAGGATTCCACGGCCGAGCGCTTATGCAGGCGGACGCAGGCTTCGCACGCTGCTGCAGCGCGTGGTATGCAGGAACCCGTGCTCCGACGCGGACACATGCTTTTTACTTTCTTCGGACCCCCGTTTCTCTGCATTGCTCGGGACTTGTCCTATCCATGGGAAGACGGCGGGGCGGCGAGGCTGAATGCAGGGCGCTGTCAAAGAGGCAATACATTGACAGCCGAGGAGATGCGTCTTCCGTGCATCAAGGACCAGTAACACAAGGGCGACTCGAAGAAACTCCGACCACGAGGATGAGATGGCGTGGGTGGTTCGAAGGGCGCGTGTGGCGCAATGCGCCCCAAGCACGACTCAGGTTGGAGAAATGGCGACCCCAGCTCTGGGTAGTGCTGCCCAGACTTCTCATGCTCTACTTGTGGAGTCTTGCTCTCACTGTCAAGGTTGATCTATTGGCTGAGCGAGCGTCTTCGCCCGATGCTTTCCGTTCGACGTCCCTGTACGCGGAGCTCTTCGAACGGACTTCTTATTTCGAATTGGCTCTGGCGCATCCCGGTAAGGTGCTCCCGAGTTGTTTGACCTAGAGAATCTCATTACACAGTCTGCTGAGCAGCGTGGAAGGATGAACCCGCAGGTTCCAGGTGCTGCTGTGGCACGGGGCCCGAGAAAAAGTAAGTTTGAGATCAGACAAAACGAACGCCTGAGGATCACGGCCCTCTCAAACGACGTTGACACGTCTTCTCTCTTTTGCTTTTTCCGGATCTTCGCGGCGCCTGGCGAGCATCAATCGCGATCACATAATGACGATCATCCCCGTGCAGCGCGAGGTTGGCGGCCAGCGTCGGCGCACGGCGCGCACGGAGAGGGAGGCGCTGCAGTTCTGGCTGCGGAGTCGCGTATCAATGTCTCATCAGCCCTCCACCGTCCGGTTGCGGGCGCAGCTCCCGTCGCTCTGGACAGCCGCAACTCCGATATGTACGTGACAAGGCTGACGCTTTAATATACCCTCCGCCGGCCTGGCTCCCCGGTTTTATTTTCCCTTCCAATTGGGGCGTGCGGGCCCATCAGCCGCCCAACACCGACCGGCGATGCTGCCCCATTCCGCAACACACTCGCCGCCGGCATGCCTGGGACCGCAGCAAACGGCATGCCGGGCGGCCGGCAGGGATGGCGGTCCATCCACGTGGATCTCCGGCCAGGACGGGCTCAGCCACTCGCGGGGCGGCGCCGACCTCCTCCTGGGCGGTGCATGACGCGGAGTGTTTTCGTGGACGGGCCGCGGGGCCTAGCTGCTGCGGCGGCTGCTGGCCGCGCTCGTATGGCAGAGATTGAGCCGCTCGCGCTCTGGCTGTGAGGGCGGCGGTTGTTCTCGTCGTCCTGTGCCACGCAGGCTAGGCCGGTCGGGGCAGCTGCGGCCGTTGCGCACTCCTCCTCGCTTCCATGCACGAGATATAGAAGCATGGGTCGGCGCAGCAGGGGCGCCGCGGCCAACGGCAGCCCGGCGCACCGCCTCTTGGGTCTCTCCTCGACGCCGGCACTCTGCGCCCACTGCAGACGCCTCGTCCGCCGGCGAGCAGGCACCGTCCCTCCCACCGATTTGCCGCCCCCAGGTTTCAGGGCCCGGAGCTGCGCTGTGCCTGCCAGCCCGCGCTCGCGCCACGCCCGCCCGCCAGCCAACGACAGCGCGCCGGCGTGGCCGTGGCTCTCGCCCAGGTGTGTGGGTTGTGTGTCTCGTGGGCGTCTGAATGTGGAGCCCAGGCACAGCTGCACAGGTAGGGCAATCCGCCGCCCGGGTGCCAGAAAAGGCGTTCCGATGGGCCTGTCTGCCCGCGCCGCCCCGCCGTCTCTCATTAACCAGCTTCCCGGCATCGAAGGAGGGGACAAGATGTGACCGCCGGGCGTGTGCTTATATACGGCCCCGTCCTGCAGCTCCACGCCCGGGTCTGGGGTGATGGGGTCTGGAGAGGGGCCGGGTATATATCGAGTCCCTTCCGTCGTCGCTGCTCACGCCTTTTGTGGGCTCATCGTCGGTGATCCCATCCTCTTTTCTTTCTATCGATCGTCGTTTTATTCCAACGTCTTATCTGCTATTGCTCGTCATCACACCCTCCACCGCACTGTCTCTTCCTGTTCTTCCTCTGCTCGCCAACACACCACGACGCGTGCGAACCGCGAGTACCGTGTCGCGATGACTTCAGGAGCGACTTCACACCAGGAACTCAGTCAAACAGATTGACTAGGATACCACTCCCTCCCCACCGCGGGAGTAAAACGCACACAGTCATAAGAGCTTGGAACCAATCCGACCAACCCTTCCCCCACACAACCATGGACGGCTACCCCTTCGACACGCTCTCAGCCACGGCGACGGAGCTCTCGCGCCTCCTCCGGTCCGGCGCCCTGACCAGCGTCGAGCTGGTCGACGTGTACCTGGCGCAGATCGAGCGGCACAACCGCAAGGGGCGGCAGCTGCGCGCCATGATCTCGGTCGCGCCGCGCTACCACCTCTTCGCCATCGCGCGGCGGCTGGACGACGAGCGGCGGGCGGGCGGGATCCGCGGGCCGCTGCACGGGCTGCCGGTGGTGCTGAAGGACAACGTGGCGACGGACGCGCTGGCGGCGGGCATGGACACGACGGTCGGGTCGTACGCGTTCGTGGGGGCGCGGCCGCGGCGCGCGGCGACGGTGGTGCAGCGGCTGGCGGCCAAGGGGCTGATCGTGCTGGGCAAGGCCAACCTGTCGGAGCTGTGCGGGCTCAAGTCGCCCGAGACCATGCCCGGCTGGAGCGCCGTCGGCGGCCAGACCCAGAGCCCCTACGTCGCCCGCCGCCTCGAGAAGGGCGTGCTCATCTGGGACCACACCGCGCCTGGCGGCAGCAGTGCTGGGTCCGCCGTCGCCGTCGCTGCGGGCTTCGCGCCGCTGGCTGTCGGCTCCGATACCGTGGGCTCGCTCATCACGCCCGCTAATCGCGCTGCTCTGTATGCCCTTAAGCCCACCGTCGGCGAGGTCCCTATGGACGGCGTGTTCGCGCTGAGCCGCAGCTTCGACGCCGTGGGTGGGATGGCAAAGAGCGCGGCCGATCTGACGTTTTTGATGGACGCGCTGATGGAGCCGGTGGCCAAGGAGCTGGAGAGCACGCCGTTGCGGTATCGCCTGTTCACGGTGAGGCATCAGTGGAACGGGCTGAGGGTGGGGTTTGTGGACCCGGCGATTTGGAAGGTGGGGAAGGATTTTTCGAGGTTGAATGCGGATGCGGAGAAGTACATGGTAAGGGCTTTTCGTGTTTGAGTCTTTTGTTTTGAGAAGTGAAAGGACTCAGGGGTAACGGCTTTGCTGACTTGAGGGGTGGATATAGATGAATATGTATGAGATGGCGATCGCAAGGATACGGGATCATGGCGCTGTGGTGTCGTACCCAGTGCAAGCTCCTTCGCCACAGGTGTTTAGGAACAGCGGTCCGATGAGCAGCTTCGAGATCGTAGCTTGTAAGCCGTTCCAACCCGTAAAACTTCCATCAACCTCTCAGCCTAATTGAGATATCGACGCAGACAAGGAGTTCAAGCAAATTATCGCAGAGTTCTTCGCCAACATGGAAGAGAGCCGCGTGCGCTCGCTGGCCGGGTTGATCGAGTTCAACGCCGAGCACCCGGACATCGAGCTGCCAAAGGCGTCACCGGACCAGGACGACCTGATCGCGGTGCTGAGCGAGAGCACTCCCGACTGCGTCGTCAAAGACCACCTGACCGGGCTGCGGCGGCTGGGCGGCAAGGAGGGCATCGACCTCGTGCTCGACTACTACGGCATCGACGTCCTGGCCGCGCCGGGCGACAGCGCGTTGTGCGAGCTGGCGGCCGCTGCCGGTAAGCTCCCTCTTACAACCCCTTCTCCACCTCCAAACGCGCGTCGGTACTCACATCCACCCAGGCTACCCCATCGCCGTCGTGCCCCTCGGCGCCCTCCGGTCTAACGGCCGCCCGTTCGGCGTCGCCCTCACCGCCCGCGCCCACCACGAGCACAAGCTCCTCCACTTCGCGACGGCGTGGGAATCGGTCTTCCCGGACCGGGCGAAGCCGCTGCCGCTCGACGCGGTGCCGTTCCCCAAGCCCGAGGAGATGCTGCCGCCCGACGGGCCGGTGATCCGCGTCATCCTGAAGGAGTGGGACACGCGCGACTTCCGGCAGAGCAGCGACGCGCTGACCAACTGGCTGAACGCGCGGTGGCGGAAGAGCGGGTACTCGCTGAGCATGGAGACGGTGTACGAGATCTTGAAGACGAATGGGAGGAGGGCGTTCAGGGGGCTGGGGGACGAGGCGCAGGGCGCGTTTGCGCGCAGGAAGCTGGGGGAGGAGGAGCAGGAGGGTGGGGAGGTGAGGCCGCCCTATGTGTTTTGAGTGGGGGTTTTTCTGGCTTTCTCAATGGCGTTTTGGGGGGTTGCGTTGGGGTCGTTTCTGGTGTTCTTGGCATGATACCATGGGTGATGGGTTCGCGCATTTGATGCAGGTAGAGTGGGCGTGTGGGTGTGGGTGTGGGTACTCAAGTCAAGGAATCTGCTACGCTCCGGCTTTCCGGACACAATATGACGGTCTTCAGCTCTGCTCAATGATTCGCGTCATCTCGCATATGAAAGCTAAACGAGAGCTGGAACTGGGCCGGCTTTGCATGACTGGATGTTTCGACTAATTACATCTCTTCTCCTCGGACATGCTTTCCCCATCAGCATATCATCTTCACGGTATTTGTTGTTATGTTATGCTGTACCCCATCGACGATCACTTTCGCTGTAAGGGTTTGAGGAATAGTTGCTGCAGAGATCAGATCACCTTGGCAGATAGTTCGTTGTCGTCGACGACTGCAAAGATCATCTGCTAGGGCTGGACAGCATTCTGCTTATTCTTCATTCGCCCAGAATCTAGTATTTGCCAGCATGCTCTATAAAATGCTGGAAATGATGGATGCAGCGTTGAGGTCTGGTTCGGAAACGGCAGCGGCTGCTGCTAACGTTAGCGGACCCACGACTCGGCTCAAGGGTGCCAGGAGATGAAACGTCGTGGTGAGGCAGCTGACTGTGCCATGGATGGCAATGCCTTCAGGTGCTCGTGACGATGCAGATGTTTCAGTCCTGATGAAGCATTGATAAAGAAACACGAGTAGCCGTCTGGCGCGTGGACAGCGGACCCCTTGGGCGTTTGTGCCCCGGCCCAGGCGACGGGAGCATGCCAGGGTGGACCCGGCAGAGCGGCGACAGAGGCACAGGTCCCAGGAACTCGGCGGGCGCCATAGGCAGGCCACGTCCGGCGGCGACGCGGGCCGTGCGGCAGAGGGCCGAGGAGGTGTTTGAGGATGGAGCGGCTGCGGCGAGCAGCGCGGCGTGAGTGGCTTCGGGGGCGCTGCCGGGTAGCTCTGGCGCGCCACGCGGGATGCCAGCGGGGGCGCGCGGCGGCGCAGGGAGCAGCTTGCCAGCCAGCGCATCTGACGACACTCGCACCCGCCCAGCGCAGCCCGGCCGCGGAGCTCTCGTGCGCCGCTTGATCCTCCTGTGCGCGAGCCAGCGCAGCGGTGGAGAACAGGCGGCCGCTCAGTTTCCGGATCCGACCGTCTTCCCCAATCCGCCAAGCGGACAGCGAATGGCGCGCTACACCGCTGACTGTGCTTGTGCTTTTGCGCCGCCGCAACCTCCATCTCCAGCTGCCGGCAGCATCGCGAGCTTCCCACCCACGGCACCCCGCCACCCCAGCAGTCGCGCAGGCCGCGCGCCGAGTCCGCCATGGCCGCCGCTGCCCCGACCGGTCCGCTGATGGACCTGGAGAAGGAGCTGTCATGCTCGGTGAGTGGTGGGAGAGAGAGTCAGGACGCAGAGCACGGCCGGCGGATCCCCCAGCTTCCTCAATCCGCACCCGCGCCCGCGCCCGCACCCGCACCCGCACGGGCTCCTGCTGACCACCGCCCGGCAGATCTGTACCGACGTGCTGTACCAGCCGCTGACGCTGCTCGACTGCCTGCACACCTTCTGCGGCGCCTGCTTGAAGGAGTGGTTCTCATGGCAGGCCCAGAGCGCCACCTCCCACCACCCGTACACCTGCCCCTCGTGCCGCGCCTCGGTGCGCGCCACCCAGCCCAATGCCACCGTCACGACCCTCCTCGACATGTTCCTGCAGGCGAACCCCGGCCGCGGCAAGTCGGACCAGGAGAAGGAGGACATGCGCAAGATCTACAAGCCCGGCGACAACGTGCTGCCCAAGCTGCGCCGCCGCCGCCAGACCAGCGCCGACGAGGAGGAGCGCCGCATGCTCGAGGAGGTGCGCCAGATCAGCCTGCAGGAGGTCGGCGTGAGCAACAGCAGCGGCAGCGACACCCTCAGCCCGCCCGCCCAGGCTCGCCGCAGGGACCGCAGCCGCGAGCGCGAGGAGAGGCGCCGCCGCGCGAGAGACACCTCGGCGTCGAGAAACGCGCAGCGGGAGCAGCCGGCCGGGAGCCGGTCCACCTCGCCCAGGCCGCCCCGCGTCGTCGAGCACCAGTCCAGCCTGCGGTCTCTTTTGAGCGCGTCCGATTTTGATTCGTCCGAGATGGAGGAGGAGATCATGCGCCAGATCAGGGAGGAAGGCCTGCTGGATGGCATTGATCTGGAGAACATCGATGTTTCTCAGGAGGAGGAGATTACCGAGAGGATTGCGGCTGCATTTCGGCGACGCCAGAGAGAGCGCGAGAGGGCCCGGTTAAGAGCAAGGCACGAGAGGTCCAGGAGCGCGAGTACCAACTCGGCATCACGGCAGCCGGATGGAGAGAGGCCTCCAGGAGAGAGGCCTTCAAGGAGACCGCGAATACGGGCGGAGAGTGCCTCTCAGGAAGCAGTGCAGCAAGCAACCCAAGCCCGAGAGCAATCGCAGCCGCAATCCCAACCGCAGCCCCAGCCGCAGCCTCAATCGCAAGCCCAATCACAATCCCAATCACAATCCCAATCACAATCCCAACCGCAATCCCAATCGCATTCCAGGCCGCCCGTGTCCCGTCCGCACTTATTCGACGCTGTCAACGAAGGATCGCGGAATCGGACGCGCTCTTCCAGCCAGGACAGCAACCATTCTGCGCGCCGCCACAATCCTAGAGGCTTGTCAATTGACTCGAACAGACCTGCAGCTCGCTCTGCTACCGATTTGACCAATCGTCCACAGACGAACCAGGAAGGAGCGGTGGTGGAGAGGCAGCGACCAAGTCAGAATGACCGAAGGGTGACGGATCCTGAGCGTCTTGTCCGCGCTTCAGACGCCTTGCTTAGTAGACAACAAGCAACCAGCTCAGCTGAGAACTCTCCGCGTCGCGCTGTATTCACCTCGGAGATGTTTCACAGTCCTCCAATGCCCACGCCTGCGGCTGTCACTGAAGCGAGTTCTAGTCTGCGTCAGTTCCCAGGCCATGGCTCGCGGCACCAAGGCTCAAACCATGCTGTGCCTGCGCCTGTTCGCCGTCACAACAGTTCTGATTCTGGCAATTTGAATGCAAGACCTTCTTCTTCATCCGGCCCCTCTGGCCCGCGGCCTTCATATACCGAGCCATCAATCTCGTGCAATCGTTGTGGCAAGCAGCATATCGAGTACATTCTGCACTACAACTGCCGAAAATGCGACGATGGCAATTATAATCTTTGCTTGCGATGCTATCGCCAAGGACTAGGCTGTAAGCATTGGTTCGGCTTTGGTCCTGCCGCGTGGTCGAGATATGAACGTAAAGCCCCTCCTGGAGGTTACCCTCCTGGCCACGAACACCCACACTTCCTTTCCGGCCACCGCTACAATAGGCCGAGGAGAGAGCCGGTTGGCTCAGGCTCTGGACATGCCCTCTTGACTGACGAGAATCCCTCGCAACGTCTCCAATCTGGCGTTTTCTGCGACATTTGCCTTGCATTTGCTAACGGCTGCTATTGGAAGTGCGACACTTGCAATGAAGGTGCTTGGGGTTTCTGCAACGACTGCGTAAATCAAGGACGGCATTGCACACATCCTCTGCTCCCTCTTCAGCACCGACCATCTTCTAGCAGCGGAAACAACTCCTCGGCACCTCCATCGCCCAGCCTTACATCAAGTCAACCGCCAATCACTCCCAAGTCCGCCTCCCTCATTCGTGGACCAGGCACCCACACTCTTGCAGGCCTTCTTTTCCGTCCCTTGACCTTTAGTACTCTCTGCGACATCTGCACATACCCCATCCCGCCCTCTCACACACGCTTCCATTGCCAGAAATGCAATGCTGGCAACTCGGACATATGCACATCCTGCTACCACACTCTCTTAGCCTCCGGCCGCATTGCGCCCGAGAACGGACAGAATGGCTGGCGCCGCTGTCCACGGAATCACCGCATGGTAGTCGTCGGCTTCGAAGACAGAGACTCAGGCCAGCGACGCATCGTAACCCGAGACCTAGTCGGTGGGCTGGCGATGAAGGACCCCAGCGCTTCGTCGACCAACGCCGTGCTCGCAGGACCACCCGACACAAGCTCCCCCATCACACCAGCCCCTCCCCCTCCCGATCCGGCCGCCGCAGGCGCAATCAGCCCCGTCGACGGCGCCATCCCCGCCTGGCGCTGGCGAGACACGGACGGCACGATCCGCAAGGCCCGCATGCGCACCGGCCTCGTGCGCTCCAACTCGGCCGCCTCAGCCTCGTCGACAGCCAGAGACGGCGGCGGGAGCAACGCCGCCGCCACCAACAACACCACGCCCAACAGCACCGCCGCCCCACCAACCACCTCCGCAGCCACGGCACCCAAAACCAACACCGCCAGCAACGGCGACGCCACCACCTCCTCCCCGTCCACAACCAACTCCTGCTCCCCCTCGGCCGCAACCGCCGGC
The DNA here is from genome assembly GCA_020912385.1 of Neofusicoccum parvum. Classification (NCBI taxonomy): domain Eukaryota; kingdom Fungi; phylum Ascomycota; class Dothideomycetes; order Botryosphaeriales; family Botryosphaeriaceae; genus Neofusicoccum; species Neofusicoccum parvum. The sequence goes on along the minus strand of CP087219.1, from coordinate 405,803 downwards.
CTCGTCCTGAAGAAGAAATTCCCCCCCGACGGCGGCATCGGCCTGCGCGCCACCGCCCTGTGGAGCTACTGGCCGCAGGACGGCGTGCACGACGAGCTGCCCTTCCCGAAGGGCGCGGAGATCCGCGAGGCTGAGGACATCAACGGCGATTGGTTCTGGGGCTGCTATGCTGGCAGCAAGGGGCTGTTTCCGGGGAATTATGTTAGGGCTGGTTGATTTCCTTTTTTTTTTTTCTATTCGTTGTTTTGGGGGAAGGGGGTGGGTGGTTGATTGGGTGGTTGATTGGGTTGGGGTTGGGATGGGATGGTATGGGATGGGATGGGATAGGATGGGGTAGGATGGGATAGGATGGGAAGGGATGGTATGGTATGGGATAAGGTATGAACTGGAAGGGAGGTTGCATTGGTGGGTGGGTGGTTGGACGGGTTCATGGTGGATTTCGATTTATATTTTTTTGTGTTGTTATTCATGTTTGAGACGCTGTTATGAGGGGAGGGAGAGGCTGGGATCTCGCTGGTGCTTTTTTCTTTTCTAATGAGGTGACGATGTGAATGAAAAGCAGGGGCACAGGTTGTAATGACTTGAAACGAGATCGCATTTTGGCATTTTGTTTCTTTCTCATTCTTCCACGGGTATATAGGTATTGATGGGCTGGGGGGTTCCTTGTTGATGAATACTGTTACGGCTATCTGCCATTATTGGGTGGCCTCTTGTAGCTCTTAGTCCAGTTTTTATCATGACATTGTTGTATATTGGAAAGCCGAGGAGACTATTCTATGTTTTATTTGAACAGGGGAACTGCTGATTCCTCACTCTTATTAATGGCGCTGCCATAACCATATGCCAAATTCAAGGAGGACCAACGATTGCCACTCGACAAGTCGTTCATAAACCTAACAGGCGAGCGGAGGAGAGACCGCAGGTCTAATAACAAAGGTCTGATGAGTTGTTTCATCTCGCCTCTAAATGCCAATTATCCATCACTACTTACACTTACATTGAGCCCTCTGACCCGAAATGCACTATCATGATTTTGTGCAAGATCAGCCCACATGGAGGGACAGCTTGGAAAGAACGGACACGGGAGGGGTCTCCATGCCTGCGCCTCAGCTGCGTACGTAGTTGTATCACTGTGGCGCATTCGATTGGTTCTCATCGAGGGCCTCAACAACACATCCATCACATAATCAACCTTGGCTCTCGGGCTATTAGTCCCGAGGACCCCGCAATCAATCCAAAGCGCCATAGGCCTTTTAAAAATCGTCCGTTGGAATAAAGCATCGTTGTAATATCAGCTCCTCTGCACACCACTCTTTTCCAGAAACCCAAGTCAACACACCTAATTATACACGCCTGGTATTGAATCAACGTACCTCGTTTGACCCACATCGGTATAGAGCAATACATCCACCAAATCGAAGTTCTCTACGCCCGTATTCAACTGAGTGCTTGATCGGAAAGACTTTCTGGAGAAACATTGCACCCACGGGAGTACCGCCGTATCCTCATGGAGGTTAGTTCATCCATTATGGATCGTTCGGGGCATAAAAGCCTTTCCGAGTGGAAGGATGGCGCCGGAAAGAACAAGGACTGGAGAGGTTTGCGGACACAGGAGCGCACAATGCACAGTCTACATATTTATCCAGGATCCATTCAAAGCGGTGAGTTGAGCCAGAAACCACTGCTCATGTAGTCTCCAGTCATTTCGTTCGAAAATAAGTCTGGCTCAAAATGGAAACTCATTCATGGCATCATAGGGAAGAACGCGGGTCGAATGTCAAACCGCAAACACAAGGGGGAAAACGCTTCTTCGGAATTTCTGAATGGTCCAAAGCTCCAAGCTCATGATAATGAGTAAGTATGATTTAGAAGCTTGAGACAACATAGAACTGAGCTAAAAATTCTAGAGAGCTTTGCGAATCAGAAATAAGAGGATGTCCAGATCGCGCAATCTCAGAGCCTTCTACAAGAGTTCGGAATTTTCAAGGAATTCTTCACCTCCGCGGATTGCTAAACCAAAGGAGAGCAGACTGTATAAGTGCACAGTTCAGGTACCTGGTCAAGTCATCCGAATTGTAGAAGCCGATTGTCCGAAGAACGAATCTTTGCACACAAGTCCGAATGAAAAAACGGCACAAGATCGATTGTTACTGTCGAGTGAGTGTCACAAATCCATTTCTTGTTACATCAATCCAAGCTAACATGAGACCTTCGTGTAGGCAATTGGGAAAGCCTAATGAATACTCAGCAACCCAGGGCAATTTTGGAGCCTGGAGGTATGGCGAAGAAGAGAAGAAAACGTTGCAAAAATAAATCTAAAACCCCGTTGAAGATAGAAAAGCAAAGAGAGAAACAGCGTCAAGACAGGCTCAGTAAAAGGGAAGCTGAAAGACATGCTAGGTCAAGTCTAGCTAGATCAGATCACTGTGTTAGCGTGTCGGCAACGACACAGGTTGACGAAAGATGCCCAAAAGACGTAGGAATGATGGAGAGAAAGGCGGATAAAGCGAGGCAGAAACAGCGGCAAAAAAGGCACAGCGGAAGAGAGCGAGAGCGAACTCGTCGTTCGGAGCAGTGTCTAGAACAAGCGCCAAGTAGCGCTGGTCATGACTGATATTTGTATTTACTCACCATTGCTTTATTGCCTCGTCCGCTGCCGTTAGCGGGCGCACGTGGCTACTTGACCCAAGAGCAAGAGGAGTTTGCACGATCCACTGCCCTTGCGTATCAGAAGTGGGACTCCGCCACATTGTCTGTTTGCAATTTCTTAAAGCCGCGTCAGATTGTTTGATAAATATGAATAGCCCAATTAAATTAATTCTTACCTCCTAGCTTGGTTAGTAAACAGTTCTAGCGGTAATAGATGTTTTGACGTTTTATGGCGAAACGTGAACAAGAAAACGGGTTGAGAAAGTTGAAAATAACTTTCTGAAATTGAAAAGAATTTGTAAGGTAATGGAAAGGCGACTTTAATAAGTGTCCGCCATGGTTTCATGAGTTAAGGAAATAATCACAGTTCATCGGAGCTTCCTGCATCGCCAGCCACTTGATGCACAACTGAACCGAAAGATACCCGACGGGAAACCATAAACCAGATCATCATAAGTTCCATTCCTAATTCCTGGGACCACGCATCTCTTTCCTCTTCCTTCTCCTCACGGTCGCACACTCCGGGTCGTTGTGTCTTTTGAAGTTCTCCCAAACGCAGTGATTTGTATGGGCAATCCTTGCATCTGAACATTGCCGCACAATCCTTATCCTTCGGGTGTTGTTCCCTCTTGTGGCGGGCAAGATCCTTCGCAAGTGCGGTCGTGGTGTCGCACCCCACTTCATCACAGACGTGTACGCCGTGTTTCTTAAGATGGTCCCTGATAGACTATTCATAAGCTTCTCTATTGATCCTCTTGGCGGAAAAGCTTACTTGCGCTGCTTGGATGTTGAGAAGGTATCGTTACATCCAAGCTGCGGACACGTGAGGCGAGCCAAAGGCTGTAATGGCACCGTGGTAGAGGCAGAAACAGGACTATCGGCTGTGGAGAGTAGGGGGGCACTTGGTGAAAGTATCGACAAACGACTGTTATTGATTGCTTTGCGTTGGGGTTGATCCAAAGGCAGGGTGTTGCAGTGCTCGGAGGATTGGTCGAGTTGAGTTGAGATAGGAGGGGCGGGAGTTGATAGAGATGTGCTGGAGGAATATCGTGGAACGGGTGAATCACTTCCTTGGTATGGATTATGTGCGAAGCTAACCTTGCCATCTGCCGAAGAACTTTCTAACTCCGCGGACAAAGGCTCCGGAGTAATGTTGCCATTACCCAGGTGCCAAGTCAACACAGTGTCCAACCGGTCTTCGGAGATCGCATCTTCAAAAAAAGCGCGGCCCGACATCATTGATTTCAATGTCGGTCGACAAGGTCCGTCTACGTTTAATCCGTACCGGTTCATGGGATTTCGAGCGGGGATCATCGGCGCCATTGTGCGACAGCGGTGGACTGGCATGCGGTTCTGCTATGCGATGACCATGGTAACGATCAGGGATTGCAGAAGGGTGAGAACCGAATTCTCACCCTGACCTGCAGAGTGATGGTGTTTGCTTTCCGTCCGTGATAAACATGCAGTCAGCTCACGACGCCACACAGTACGTAAATAAGGCTTCGAATGCAACGGCAGGTAGGACTTGATCAGACTTACCAAGGGGCTGCCTGTTTTTGGAAGATAGTGAGGATCAGAGAGTCTTTGCTGGGGAAGGCCCCAGCTCAGCTCCCCAGAACCGGGGGTGAGGAGGGAGGGTGCAGAGCTGTGAAAATGGCCGAGGTGGGCTGCATTTTATGCAAAAGCGCTCGAAAGCAACCTTTGTGAGCTTGTCCAATGATTGGTGGCCTCGTTACGGTCAGCCTGCTGCCCCAGGCGGCCACATAACCCGTTTCGGCTCAATGCGCAGTGTACTTGACTGCAGATAAGCGACACGTATAAAGCGCTAATACGTTGGCTGAAGCAATGCTACATCAATATTTGAGGCCTCTTTTCTTAGCCAATGACAGTCATTGCGAGAATGGTTTTTTTTTCTCAGTTCAACTTGGTTCAACTTGGTTCAAGAAGATTGTGCTCATCCAATTCAACGTGAGCTCGTTAGCTGATGTTTAAAATGAGGAACACCGGTGTATCAATGCGAGGTCCGAGGTTACGCATGTTCTTGTGTAACGTATTTTTGAGGTCCGGGATATGCACTTATCATTCATGAGCTAATAGTGAGGCCGAAAACACGAGCCATTCATGAAGTAGAAACCAATTCACCTTCGCTGAGGCTCTCCTATACTCCGGCTGATGTTACAGATCCAAGTTTTCCAGAAATGAGGCCTGCAGCACGAACTAATTATTCGAATGCTCCTTCCAGAATACTGCCTACGTCGATCTTAGTACTGAAAAGCCTACATAGCAGCAGAAAAGGCAGCGTTCCCCTACCGTATAACCCTAGATTTCAGACCTATTTACCCTTCCGCTCTCATCACTCCACTTACTTCCTTACAATCTGGGTCCCGTGACGAAAGATGCCAGGTTCTCGCCGAAACCACAGCCGCCCGCGCCAGCCAAGCAGAAACGAGCAACAGGTATCTCATAGTGCCGTTGGAAATGTTTCCATCGGTCAAGGTCAACCACCCGGCGATATCCAAATGCGGTTATCCGAACGAATTACATTTGCTCACGGTACGTAAGGTCTATAATCCCTCGATGAACTTGGAAGGGTGGGATCAGGCAAAACACGACATTACGGTGTTGACAAGCACGCAGAAAGTTCGGTGAACCAGATGGCGCAGATCACCTCCACGGGCAGCCGTGGCTTGACTCCAATGGAACGCTGGCTGCGTGAAGGCCTTGAAGATCAGCCTGCAGAGGTTATCGTCAACCTGGAATCTGAGTGGCGTACCGCCGTGATTCAATCCTCAGCAAGCCTTGGGAACATTGAAGCACACAAGGCGGATACGGTACCTGAGGTTGCATGAAGCACCAACGCAGAGCATGGAAGCGATGGAGCTTAGGAAGGTTGTCAAGCAAACAGAGCGCTTGTTCAACTACAATGAGGAAATTTGCCTCTACCCGCTGGCAGCCATCTCAATAACGATCTTGATATAGTGGGTAATTTGACGACCGCGAGGAAACAGATTTTGCAATCTCACTTGATTGATTTATTACAGTTTGGTATCGCAATTACCGTACACAATAATAGTACAATGGCTGATCCTCCTACTTATGAAAGTCGAATAAGACGACTAGTCTGCCTTCTTCTCGAGATAGCTGATCACATTGACGACCTCTTTCTGCGACAGGGCGCTGGTGATACCCTTGTACGCCTCATACATGATCCACAGCGGGAACCAGACCCACAGCATGTTGAAGAAGAACAGGTAGACCCACCTGCAGAAAAAATCACATGTTAGCGGGACCGCAGATAGACCGGTGCACCAATTGGGTGCCAAGACGCAAACTCAAAGACAGATATCTATCCGAGAAGGGAATGGAGACAGAAAGTTTACTCACTTGAACATGAAGTTCGAAGTATCCAGGTTGGGCGAACCGGAGAGCCACTCGGGCGCGAAAGTCATGAAGCCTAAAGATAAGGGGTGAGACATCACCACCACGTCAGCCATGCATTTCCCGCGCCGCCATGCATACCGGCCGCATGCAAATCATCCAAACCCAAGCATTCCCCACAATTCTCCGAGAGCCCCAATTGGACTTTCCAAATCTGTCCCGAAACAAACAAAGAGATATGTGAAAAATTCTCCCTGTCCCGTCTCTTTTCCACTTCACGTGTTCCCCCCTGACAAACCTCTCCCAATTTCCATCGACTAGGCAGCTTCCGCCACACGCCACCACGGCGAAACCCCCAAAAACTCCGCGGAGGCTATCACAAACAACCCCCGACCCATCACCTTATAAAAGAAACAACCCGGAAGCCCTCGACGGAGAAGGAAAAAAAAAGAGCATCACTCACCACCATACAGCTCCCCGGTCGCCAACACCGTCATCCAAAACCACTTCCGCCCCTCCATCCCCTGCCTCCCGGCGTACCACTCCCCGCGCCGCACCATCTCCGCGCACCACAGCGCCAGCGGCCCGCCCACGAACACCGTCAGCAGCTCCAGGCTGACGACCGTCAGGTCCGCGCCGCCCCAGCGCGCGTCCGCCTTGGCGTACTCCTGCCACAGCCGGCTGAACGGGCCGGAGCCGTAGGCGGCGCCGAACAGCGTGTCGTTCCTCTGCAGGAAGAAGACGTCCGGGGGCGTGAGGATGAGGAAGCTGGTCGGGGCGGGCGCGGCGGTCGAGGTGGTCGTGGAGGCAGACGGGTTGGCGGCGGCGGCGGCGGCGATGGAGTAGGGCGAGAGCGGCGCGGACGGGGCCGGGGCGGCCGGCGCGACCCAGTGCACGAAGAAGCAGTTCCACAGGAACGAGCCCTCGAAGATGAAGTGGATCAGCGCGTCGAACAGGTGCCAGACGAAGAGGACGCGGGCCTTGGCGGTGCTGGCGCGCGGCAGCACGCGCAGCGAGAGCGTGTACGCCGTCGCGAGCACGGCGACGGTGCCGAGCAGCGACAGGATGGTCGTGAGGTCGATGTGCAGCGTTGACGGCGCTGTCGCGGCGGGCGGCGTGGGGGAAGCCATTGGAGGAGGGCGAGAAAAGAGGCGTGGGTGAGGTCGGAGGGTGCGAACTGACGATGTCGGTTGACGCGGGCGTGCTCGGGCTGCAAGCTCCCCGCCGCGACCGCTTCCGAGGTGCGACAACTCCCGCGCGGTGAGTAAGCTCGAGGCTAGTCCTCTGACTTCATTTCATTTAACTTCGGCGTCCCGCGCACTTAAAGTCTCAGGATGGCAGGAAAGTCGCAGGTTGTATTCCAGTGTTTTTCGATTTTCGTGTGCCTTTTCTACGCATACCCGTTGTTTTCCAGCCCAACACCATCCAGCCCAACACCCAAAGGACCCGGTCCCGGAACCCGTGCCATCAAAACAATCTCGTCTCGACTGCTGCCAAACGATCGCTCAATGCCGCTCATTGTCCGCCGCAACTGCGAGGCAAAGTGGAAGGAGGGGAGAACGCCCTCGAGAAAATCGAACCCCGACAAAAGCAAGACCGACCAAGACGCAACTTTTTAGACCATACCGTCCTGAAAACCACCAAAAGCACAACGAGAGCGTTCCAACCGTATCGCACCATCGGGGCAGAGAGCCCATGGTTACTCAGACAAAGCCACTGACTTACAGCCTGTCTATTAAAAGCGTAATGAAATAAGAGGAAACCAACCAGACCCAGAAAACGCCGTCGTGTGCAGAAGACCGTCCCAATCGAAATGCTGATCGAGAAAACGCAATTTCCAGAATGTATGCACCGGCAGTAGCAAAACAAGAGTAAGAATGATGATCCACTAAAGGTCACCGCCATCACCACCGTCGAAGTCGAGTATATGTAAAGTCGCGTGTCGGGCCTCAAGGGAAGAGCACTCGGATCAATCGGTTTGACACGCGCAGCTAAGCGGTGAGCTCCCAATCATCCCTCGTGTCATACTCAGTAAAGGTCGTAGCAGCGTGATCATGACCGAAAGGAAATTCGTAAGTTCACCCCCGGGAGACCTCCCAAGGCTCACTGTGGTTGCTAACCGAGTATCGCCTTGGGAGTGTGCGTCTCGAAAGAGATGCCTCCATGCATGTTGTACGGGTAGCCGAAGGAAACAGGAGGGGTGGTGCGATCGCCAAAGTCGGACCCTGTCACAGGTCCGGGTGACGCCGACCTAGATAAAAAAGGGCTCGCCGCGCGGGCCGGAATTCTCTGGTCCATGGCGCCGTCCATTGACGACGGAACCTCCTTTGGGGGGCTGGGGCTGTTAGACCCAGAGCCCTGAAGGCTGGCGGTGCTCCCGTCGGATTCGATGTCGCGAGGTGCGTCGGTAGCAGCGGCCGGCTTGGGGCTGTGAACCTGTGGAGAACCCTTGCCAGATCCAGATCCGAACTGCAGTGGTTGTCAGTGCCCCTGGTTCATGTGGCCAGCCTGGGTGGGTGCGGGTGGACGTACGAAACAATATTTCTGGATTAGCTCGTTGTACTCCGCCGACTTCAGATCCGGTTTCTCGGATGACAGTTGGTCCGGTCGGGGAGCGGCGGATTTGGTCGTCGAAGGAGCCTCGCCCTGCAGGCTGAAGTAATCGTGGGTCCGTGGCTTGTTGTTTCGCTTGATTCCGCTCCGGTCACCGAGAGCGGTCTGCGCGCTTGACAGCGCCGCGGAGAGCGAGGCCGAGAAGTCGTAGCGGGTGGAGAACGCCTGCGCGCTCGGGGATGCGTTCGAATTCGGCTGATCGGGGAACAGGTTGCCGTTTTGCTGCTTGCCCTTGCTCTTCAGCCTAATTGGAGGCTGCAGAGAATCGCTCGAGCTTGCGTTGCGCGAGCCGAAAGTGTACTTCGACTCGAAATTGTTGTTGCTAAAGTCGTCGTCGAACGATACGGGCATGGACCGCGGTCGGGCCGCAGGTGGGGAATGCCTGCTACGTGGTATCGCTCCAAGCGTGCCAGCAGACCCCTGCTGCTTGCCCCTCGTGTTCTTAGGCTGCACCTTCTTGATGAAGTCGACCTGGAAGTTCATCGAGTTGTTGTTGTCCCAGTATTCAGTCCCGTTCACGCTGTAACGCACACAGATCAACATCGTCTTCGACTCCAGGTTTGCCTGGTCGGCCAGCTTGATGTTGAAGACGAAGCGGTCGCATCCGTCGTGCGCCTGTTTCCGGCGCACATCGTCGCTGTATTCGGCAGCGACCTCAGACGTGGTCTTCCAGTAATCCAGGGTGAAGCGGGCGACGACCGCTTTGTTGAACGCGAGGTTCGCCACGGCGACCGTGCCCACGAGAGTGGAGCTATCAGGCGACAAAGCGATCTTCTCAAGACGCACCGGCAGGGTCTTCCGCTCGAAGGTGTCCCTGGGAAAATTGGCGAGCCTGAGCTCCCACTCGATCCGCGTGCGACGAGACGCGGCGTAGCCGTTGCCGTCGTCGTACCCGAACGGATACTCGGTCTCGCTGTCGTACGTCTCGACCGGCGATGAACCCGCACTGACAGCAATAGGGCGGTCAACCTGCAGGAAATGGCGAACCTGCTCAATGTCGTCGTTGAAATGCACGGCCTTGGAGAAGGAGGGAGTGCCGGGCATGCTGGACGGCCGCCGACGGTTCCGGCACGAGGGCCGAAGGGCCGGCTTCACTAGTTCTCCCGATTTCTTGCGGAGAAGCGGGGGCTTCATCGTAAGACCCTCGTCGTCACTCTCATCCGATGTCTGGATGGGAGAGCCGGCGAGGTTAGGGGCGTGGCTGGAGAGCTGGATTTCGCTCGAGGATCTAGAATGCGAGATCTTCCGAGCCTCCGGGGTGAGGGCCGGTCTGGTCGGACCGTTGGACCTCACTGACTCGCGGGGGGCCGAGGCGGTACCGTTGACATGTCTCTCAGGGGAGTGCCCGCGCTTCAGCTCGATGTTTGACAGCGCGTCCTGCAGCTCGAGGATCTTGGCGGAGTGACGGCCACGGTCCTCATCATCGGAGTTTTGTACAGAGTCTGGGGGGGTCGACTCAGCACCTACTGGTATCAACAGCTTCATCGAGGGCGGGTGGACGTGGTGGGCACTACCATTTGTGGATGTCACCGAACCCTTGGATCCATCTTGCGCCTGGGGGGACTGTGATATTGACGGTGTGCGGCGGTGCTTGCTCAAGTACGACGTGGAAGAGTGGGGAAGAACCGGCCGGTGAGCCGCACTGTTCGACTGCGGGCTCAAGCACCCCTCGCTGTATGAATGGCTGCGGCTGAGAATAGGACTGTTGGTTTTGGAGGAGGCAGGAGACCGCTGGGAGGGCGGCGTGTAAGGCATCCGGTCGGCTTGACGGGTGGTGCTGGGCGAGGATGTTGCGTCGAGGTCGTTTAGGGTCGACAGGGCATTAGAAGAAGCACGCTCGGAGAAGAATTACGCACTGCGGCGGTCGCGGGCGGTTAGCAAATTTGCGGCGGTGCGAGAGCGGGAGGAGCGCTCGACGGGAGCGTTGGCGGCTGATGCAGCGGCGGCCGCGGCCAAAACAAGGCGGACTCACAGAATGGTGGTGGCGAGGCGGCGGGCTGGGACGCGCTCCGAGAACAGGGTCGTCGTTTGGTGCCGGCGGCGGAGGGGCGAGGAGAATGTCGGGCGACGCTGGTCGGAGTTGCAGGAAAGCGAAGCCGGGTGTTCCGTGCTGTCTGTACGCTCCTGCTGATGGCGTAACGGGAGGCAGCCGTGGACTGATAAGCGGGCCACACAGGAAGGGCTCTCGCGGGTGCAAGCTGGGTCGGGAGTGCCGCAGCCTGATTATTATGGGGAAGGGCGCGGTCCTGGGGGGAGGGTGAGGAGCAGGTCGAGGAGGCGCTGCGGGTGTTGAGGGCGCGGCGGAGGGTTATTGGGGCGTTGGATGGAGATATCCCTCCCACACTCTAAATTCTGTACGCCGAATGAAATGGCGCGCTTGGCTTGCAGGCGGTGGTGCGCTCGAACGAGGGCGATCCCAGCCGACTCGAGCAAGGATCCGGGGGCCGGCGTTAAAGCGAGCGTTGAAGGATTTGCTGCAGATCGGGGTACAACAGCGCTACGATCAGTGACAAAGCCGGCCAGACCTTTGCGCAGCAGCCCGGGCGAGCAGCTCATGGCCGCGGCCGCAACCAGGGCGTTGTTGGACCAGCGCGCCTCGCACATGGCCGTGGCAGCCGCCTGGCAGCGCGCCGTCTTCGCTGCGTCGCGCTCCCACCGCCCGCAGCCGTCGCACTAAGCTGACCGCACGACTCGCTCCGCGCGCGCGCCCTTCTGCTGGCTCTGTCTGCTGGTGGGCCTGGAGGCCGCGCTGCGCCTGGAGCAGCCGCCGCCCATGGTGCGGGCGCTGTTCTTGCTTGCCTGCTTGCTTGCGCCAGCCCGCGCTGGCCGCCCGCAGGCCTCTGCATTGACATCATCGGTGTTTTCGTGGCCGCCGGCCTCTCCACGCCTCCACGTTCCCCGTGCTGCGCGGCGGCGGCGCGCCCACGGCCTCAGTCGCGCCGCAAGCAGACGGCCGGCAGCGCGGAATGAGGCGCAGGCCGGCGGTGCGGCCAGCAGATCGCACTCAGCGGCCTCGCGGCAATACGGTGCCGCAAAATGCGCATTCCTGCGCTTCCTCATCCTGACATCGGCCCACCGCGCTCGAAGCGGCGGGCGGCGCACGGCTGAGACGGTCCGTGCGCGCAGCAAGCGAGCCGGCCTCGTCCCATCAGGCTGCGCAAGTGTTTGGCATCCTGGGCTCTTCCAAGGCCGCTACTGTCCGCCGTCCACGGGCGCCCTCAACCCGGCGTCGGCCGCCAGGGAGCCAGCGCCGGCCTCCAATGCGCGTCCCCTCGCCGCTCCCACCCCAGGCACTCGTCGTCCAGCGGCGCCGCGAGCCGTGGGTTGCGGTGCGCCACGCCGCCCGTCAGCACCGCCCCAGCGCGCCGAAACCACAGGTCCACGGTTCGCTGTTGACGCTGATCGCATGTTTGTCACCTCTCGCCAGTCTGGCAGCTCCACCGCGCACGTCGACGGTGGGGCGCCACACGTTTACAGCCGCCCCCGCAACTGCGCGCTCCAGACGAGGAACTGGCGCTGCATGTCACGACAAACCTGAAGCAGATGATGTACCTGTAACGCGCCCGCTGACTCGGCTCGTCTGCACGGCCAATGGCTGCCAGCTGGTCGGTTGTGCGGCATCCGTTTTGAGACGGCAGACACCAAACACCAAGGGCCGATCGAGTGATGGCCGCCGGGCTCCGCTGTTGCTGCTGTCGCTTTCACACCGTACATGGCTCCGCTCCGCTGCAAGTTTTTGACTTTGTCCCGCCAGCGCTGCGCGGAATGCGGCTTGCTTGGCTCGCTGCTGCGATCGATTTCCTCACCGACCGTCCCCTCCTTGCGTCCACGCCGGCCCCGACAGGCCTCCACTCAACGTCAAACCCAGCACCAGCAGCCCACGGCCGATCGCGCAAGAGCCGCGATCTTCTGCCCCTTTCCCTCTAATTGAAGCATGAAGAAGGCCCACCCGCTCCATCGCGCAGCGCGAGCTTAAGGAGAAGGTTCGCCGCTCACCAGGCGTCCTTGAGGAGATTTGCGCGTCGGAGACGAGCGAGCATGGTAGCCGAGCGAAGTGATTGGGTGTGCCAGCAGTTCGCCGCATCGCAACTCCGGACCCGAGCGCTGTAGCACGAGCCTGCTAACGGTTCCCGGCCGCCTAAAATAACAAGCTACGGCGTATTCAGTGGCGCTTGCGGCAATGTGGTAGCACCGCCCGCTGGCCGCCTCCGAGTCGGGCGCGCAGGGATTGACCGCGCCAGCAGCCAGCAGACGCGTCGCGCGGCTGAGACGAAGACGTGATGTTTTTCGCCGCACACGCCGCGGCGCACGGGTTGCTGAGGCTGCGAGCGGACGTGCTGCCATGCGCCGGCCGCGATCGCGTTCCCCAGATTTGTCGCGGGGCCTCGAGCATTGATGGTATGCAGGAGCGGAGCCAGCAGAAGTCAAAATAATCTGCTGGCAGAAAGGGCGGCGGCTGACTCGGGGCTCACCGCCCGGCAGGGAAGACGCGTCGAGGTCTGCCGATCTCCCATGGCGGCGATCCGCCGTGCCGGGCCAGCGTCAGCGCTGAACAAGGCAACTGTTGGCCGGTGGCAGCTCAACCGATATCAGTGCGCTCACCGTGGCGCCGCCATCGCACCTCCTGCGCAGCCTGCAGCCTCCTGGCAGGGGCGGGCAGCGCCTGCAGACGAACAATTTCCGTCGCGCTGCTTATCAGGGGGTTGAGGACTCCTTATCATCGGATACGGGCAGCTGCGGCACCAAGGCTGCAGCGGCGCGCGAGAGCTCGGCCAGCGTAGCTTTCCCGTGGCGTGCGCCGTGCGCCCCCACAGAGCCGCGGCGATGGCGCCAAGAGCAGCGCGACGGCCTGCAGCGCGCTGCCAACTGCTGTCGTGGTGTTGCGACTCCATAACGGGGCGGGCGAGGCGGTCTGGCAGCGCTGACGACATGGTTCGCGCCTGCGCGTCGGGAAAATCATAGACAACTCCACTTGGCCTTCCGTTTCGGGCCTTCTCGCCCAGCTCTCAACTCCAGTCTCCAAAGCCCCCACCTCCAGCGCAGCCGTGGACCCCTGTAGCCCTGCTCCCGGGGAGAGGCGGCCCGACTAGGGTGGATCTCGCACACAACACCACGCAGCAGCGTCCACATTCCCGCGCTCGCGGTCGCAACAAGCCTTCTCGCCACATGTCTAAGGTGTCGCTGTTTCTGCCGATATCGCCACCCCACTGCAGGCACCGCTGAGACACCACCCGGCCGGTGCGACCGCCGGCCACAGGTTTCGGGCGCGCTCTTGCCTGCGTTGGGGTCGCACAGGCGCCCGGAAAGCCTGCGACAATGCGATCGCGTCTATACCAGGCCGGGCAGGCTCAGCCGTGGAGCGGAGATTGCCCAGCAGCAGCATCACACATGTTGCAGACGCGCGCAGTTGGCGATGGACGGAATGCGCTCCAAGGACCATCCCGTCCGTCTCCTGCCACAGCCTCACCTTCGCTGACCAGCACTCGTCATCCAAACCTTCTTGCCATGAGTCGGCAGGCGCCATATACATGCAGTGCTCCTCTTCTCGTTGCTTCTTCCCGTCACCGCTTTTTGCGAGCCCAGCAGGCCAAGCTTTTCCTGCCTCGCGTTCCGCCACAAATCGGTCTCATCGATGCCTTGTTTCTTCCAATCTCCCGGCACATCCGCAAATCCCATGCTACCGATGTGGAATTGCATCGTCGATGGGGGCTAGCAGCACGCGCCGCAGCCGACTTCCCAGCCTCGCAGCGCACAAGCGACCCAACAGCGCGTCGCCGTTGGCATGCGGCGACATTTGCTGCAGATCCGAGCGCCCGCGCGCGCTAAGCCGCCGGTCAGCACCGTCCTCGCGACTCCAACACGGCCCTATCACCACCTCGCCAGTCTCTCGCTGCGCAGGCCCCCGCTTTTGCGAGCGCGGCCGCCGATGTGGCTGGATCGTGATCTCGCACGGCATCACGCAGCAATAACACTGCGGCAAACCTTATCCTGCGCCGAATGGTGCGCGTTTCGGAATGCTCCCAGGGCCGTCTGCTCACGTGTGACGCGCAGAATGTTCCCCACGGAGCCAAGGCTCGAGCCACACCAACGGCGGCGCATCATGGCGGCCACTGAATCAACAACGTTGGACGCTCCTGCGCTGCAGCCGTGGAACGTGCCATTTGCTGCCGCCGGAAAGTATGCTCTCGTTACCCGAGAGCGGTTGGTGCGGCGATCCAGATTGGCTCAATATGCGCCAGGGCCGTCCCTCTGCCACTGCGGCGAGGCTTACTTGTCCTGGCTTACTGTCAGAGTTGCTTAGCAGACCATTGGCTTTGCGGAGCTGGGTTGTGGTGGTTGATGCAGAAAATGCGGGGAAGCCTGCCGTTTCACAGCGGACGCGCGTTGGGCGTATCAGCGAGCAGGCAGGCGCGCGCTCTCCTGGCACGGCCCGCCGGGCAACCCTCACCACCACCACCACCACCACCACCACCATCTTCTTCATCCATCCCAGCTGACCGGTAGGCATGCCGCCTGGCCAACCCAGCTGCCGGGCCACGCTCCGCTGACACAGGCGTTATCTCCATCCCGCCCGCGGCGATCCTGCCTCCGCGGCCGGGGGGATCCGTTGGCTGTGAGTAATTCACCGCCGGTCGCTGTCGAGGACGGCGGGCGGGCAGCGGCTGCAGAAAAGAAAGAAACGCGGCAGGCGGCATTGGCTGCGGCCAAAAAGCAATGCGATATAGCCAGATCTGATAACAGATCCATCTCCAATGTCTTCACCAATCGCAGCCAGCGGCCGCTACCTCATCACGCAGCGGCTCCGACCGATGTACCTTGACATCCCACACTACTGTACCAAACCTTAGTGTCCACCGCGCCTGCTGCTGCAGCCCCACCACCGCGCATTCTGTTTCGACTGCGTTTCGATTGCCGTCCACTCACACTGCGGGGCCAAGCTTCTGTTAAGGATGCGGCGCTATTATTTGCACCTGCAAAACCAGCACGAGCACGAGCACGAGCGTCGCCTCGGCAGCTTATCCTGCGCCGTGCATCTGCTGCTCCTCTGCTGCCCCGTTGCGCTGCAGCAGTTATTATTGATTCCTTGGTTTTTGCGGAGAAGCCTGTCGCCCGCCATGCAGCATGCCACTGCTGCTGATGCTTACTGCGGCATGCATGCATGCATGCCTCGCTGTCGCGCACGCCTCCCTTACTCACCACCGCCCTGCCTCCTTCTCCCTACTATGCGCAGGCGCGCGTGCGAATCAGGGGCTCTGATGCTAGAGTGACCGGAGTGTAGGACCGAAAAAATAGAGTAGACGCGTGGAGAGGGTGTGGCGTGCTGCTTGCACCCACGTGGATTAGTCCAGATTCGGCAGATGGTGGAGGAATCGCAAGCCACGGCTGTGCCCCGGCCCCAAACAAGGCTGCTTGAAGATTGCCCGCTACTTTTGCAGCTAATGGCAGCCGCTCCAGACCGGTCACGACTCCTACGGAAACAACCACGGCCGTGGCTTGGCCGATGCTGCGTCCGTGTGCGCAAGAGAAAGGCCGAATCACGGCATCGAAGGTGTATTACGATTCACGAGACCAGTCACGAGGGCCGTCGTCCTTCTCCCCACTCCGAAAGTCTATACAGTCGCGCAAATACAAGGCGGATTACTCACGAAGCTCTACTAATTCTCCACAGAACCTGCTGCTCACGCGAGCGCCCGCATGAAGGGCCACAATCGTTCGCCCTCCCTCGGCCTTTTCCGGCATTGGAGGGTTCCTTTTTCTCTGACGCCCAGGAGGACGCGGGCGTCGTTAGGGCGAGGCGGCCCTGCTCGGGGCGCCACCGATGAGCGGGAGCTAGGACGCATGAAAAGGGAAGACACAGAGAAATATCCCCGTGTGCAATACGAAGGCGGAAACGGGTTGAACCAGGTACCGGACTAGGCGGCGGCCGGCCGCCGACAAGGTGAAACACTCGATTGATTTTTCTCGTTGCTCGTGTCGTTCCCCTAAACGAAGATCTTCCTCCTGGATGCTGCTATCTCGTCTTGGGAGAATGGTGATCACCGATAACCATACTTTCCGGCCTGCCAGGCGGCGTGCGCGGCGGTAGCCAGCCGGTCAATCCGACCGAGCGATATCATACCACCACGCCACCACCACCATCGTCACTGCCACCACGCGGCCGTTCGCAATTGAGGGTTCCAGCGAGCGCTCCATTTGCGGTGGGCGAAAGAGGGACCCTGACGAAGGAGCTGGAAGAGCTGCCCCGCCTTTCCTCCCCTCTCGCGCCACCACCAAAGCAGCGCCCACGCTTGCGCCCGCGCGCCCACACTTTTGCTGGGCTCGCAACCCACACCACGCCAGCAGCGAGCCCCTCTCTTCCTTCGCACAGGACCCCTTCTCCTCTCTCCGTCCCCGCATTCGGCAGCACCCACCTGCGCCCAGCCCAGCCCAGCCCAACCTGGCTCGCTGCACCCTTCCTTTTTGCTCAACACCGCCGCGATGGAGTAGTCCGTCCGTCTGCTGGCTGACGGGCCTGCCAGACCGCATGCTTTTCCCCACTCTGAACCCTCCCTTCCCGTGAAATACCAGACCCCTGGCCTAGGCCCTAAGCACTAGGTACTTTCCCCCAATTTTGCACACCCGCGCTGCAGCATCGCACAGCAGCAGCGAGATGCTTGCGGCACAGCACGCAACACACGGCAACCAGCAACCCGCCCAATCCGTGATTCCACCCCCCGTCATCCCACACATCCCTTCCCAACAACCCCCCCGCGGCCCCGTAATCCCCGGCCGCCAGCCGCCCGGATCGGGCGGGAGCCTGGGGCATTCCGGAGCAGCCGCAGCTGCTGCTTGCGATGACCAGCTTCCTCCGGGGGGCCGTGGGATGCCGTACGGAGGGAGAGAGGAGGGGATTCATGGTGTGCGTGCCAGGGTCCCAGCAAAAGCGCACACACACGCACCACCACCGCCGCCCGTACCCTGACAAACCCGAGCCTTCGGGATCGGAGCCAGGGCGGGTGCTTTCCCCTACTCGACGACGGCTGCAGCTGGGCATCATACCACAATCTCGCGCGCGCGCCCGCGGCCGTTTGAAACTCTGTGAGAAGCAGCGGCGCGCAGGGTGTTGGTGGAATATGATGGAGCGTTACGGGGGGCTGGGCTGCGTTCATGCAGGGTGCCTTGCGCGTTGCTGTTGTTGGAGGCGCCTTTCTGAGCTTATGGGGAAGGGAGCGTTTGCGATGCTCGGTCCCCGGCCGAGAGAGTGTTTTTTGCTCTTCTGTTGCGGCGTCTCGGGCGGGAGGCGCGACTGGGAGCATGCATGCATGCAGGCAGGCAGGCAGCTCGCGGACTGACTACTGACTCTGCGTCTGGGGTTCCAAACCTCGGGATGAGGAACGACGACGACGACGACAGACGACTGACGACAGCGATTGCGAACGTACAAGATGAACGCCTAATCGCTGCGGGACGCCTGAGCCGCTGCGTGCGTCGTCGAAAATTTTTTCCTCTGTCCCGTCCTCCTCGAGGAAAAATCCAGCCTCCCTTCGCTGTCCTCTGCATTAGACTTCCCACCGCTGCTTCGACTGCGGCGGGCTGCCTGTGTGCGTGGCCCGCCGCAACACGGAGCATGTTTCGTGGGATCACCGATTGAACGGGCGTGTGAGCGCTATTTTTTTCTGCCTCGAGCCGCCATCGGACCACCAATCGAAAAGACACTCCATAATTCCGCTGATCTGAGAGGAAACATCTGAAATCGATGATGGTATCGCAAACGCATCGAAAACCCATGTAGGGCGGGCGAGTAATGGGCTCTCTCTGGTTTTTTCTTTCGCTCCGGCTCCCCCGTCTTCCCCGTCTTCCCCGCGTCTTGTCCTTCGACTTGTTTTACCTGGGATATCGAGATCACTGTTAGATCAAGATCGATTTATGCATGGAGAGTCGATGGCATTTCCTCTCCGTTCCTTTCTTCTCGATGGCGTTCTGGTTTTTTTCCTCTAGTCGTTTGCCTGCCGTTTGCTGTTGGTCCCTGACCTCGCCGCTTTGGCCCGTCCCCGTGCCCCTCCCCCTCCGCTTCCCGTGAAACAGGCCGGGCGATGCCTGAGATCGATTGATCATGCCAGGGCGCCTATGCTGCACACGGCTCGAGGGAGAAGGAGATGGAACGCAATGATGGCATGGACGAACGACGTGGCCCGACGGCGACGGCGATGACGACTGCGGCCGCGTTTGACGATTGACGACGATAGACGAGCGCGAGCATGGTCAGCGCACACATTGGGCAGCGGCTGCATCAGAGTATCGAAAAGAAGGCAGCAGCAGCCAGCAGGACAAGCCATTATCTCGCGTGCAGGACGCAATGCACACGCATGCGCAGACCAGTCAAGCCAGGCGCGCAGCACGTCGCCAGTCACGCCTGCGCCTCTGCCTTGCCAGCAGCAAGAACAAGACTAGAATTCGAATCGAAGCGCCCTTCTTCCAAGTTGCTGTTCCTCCGCAGGCGGTTTGCTGATCATCTGCGGAAGTGCTTCTCTTGCGGGTCGCTGCCTGCGTCGGCGCGGTGGAAGGATGGACGCTCGTCGATTATGCGGCGCGGCTGATCCCCCTCCCGGATGATGCAACAGCCACCCATCCGCTCGAAAACATCCTGTTGGCAGGCCGAGAGGTACGTACGTACCCCGTTCATGTGAAATCAGGATACGAGTGAATCCCTCGAAAAGCGAGCTCGTACGAGTGGAAGGCTGCTCCTCCGGTCGACCGACGTGTCTCCTGCCCTCTTCGTCCCCCCGTGCATCCGCATCTCTCTGAAGCGTCTCCCATCCCATCCATCCTATCTATGCCGCAGCTATCAGGCACTGCCCACGGCGGGCCCAAGAATAGTCACGAGCGCCGTCCAGGTGGAGCCGCAACGGGCTGCCCCATCTATCTGAGTATCACCTCATCCGAGAAATGCACCTCCGCGCCGTCCCGGAACCCTGCATGGCACCACCAGCACATCAACTTCGGAACCGAGGAATGACCAACGTGGGCATCCCGCAATGTGACAGCGGTGCGCCTCCGACTCGCCTCGTGCTCGGAGAGCAAGGCCTCAAGGTGAAGGCAATGATGCTCGGGCCCGAGAGCGGGCGGCCATCACCAGCGCGCCACATTCATCACCATCACAGGCAGCAGGAGCAGAAGCCCTCGGAGCCGACCTCGGCGCGCTCATCGTCCAGCCAGGAGCCGGCAATGCCAGCAGCAGCATCACGTCAACCCAACAACAGCACCATTGCATCACCATACCGTCGTCCCGATCACTCCAGCCCAAGCATCTTCGCATGCCCCTCCCCGTCCATCAACTAATCAGACAGGCCAGTTGCATGCCACACCTGCGAGGTACGCAGCTGGTAGTCCAGCCGAACCCCGCATTGCCTGACCACCCGCTGCGATAACACATGCACCCCAGACAGGACACGGAGGAGGCACGCAAGGCAGAGAAAAAGAAACGAAAAGGGGACGCGGGGACTAACCTAGCGGCAAGGCACGATTGCATCAGCCATGACGACGGCTGGCAGGACAGCTGCCGGCGATCATCCCACGCAAGCAATCCGTGCCTGCTGTCCCGCATCGCAGCACCGCGCGTGAAAGCCCGTCGAGAGCACCATCATGAGATGACAGGGTAGGAGCAGCAGCAGCCGCTCAACCTGCAACGAGTCCACGTCGCCCGCCACGCAGCCTTACGTCTTGCGCCAGCACGCCGGGTACGCAGGTCGTGTGTACACGCTGCGCGCTGACGCCGTGCTCAGGAGAGCTCGCAGCGCCGGCGACCTGCTCCCCCAACCGCAGCAAGCCCTGCCTCGCCGTAGCCCAGCCGCAAGAACGGTTTGCCGACCGCAGCTGCAGCTAACCCGCTGCGCGACCAGAAAAACCTGAACGAGCCGCCAACGCCAGGCGCGCCTGTCGTGCGTGGCTGGACCAGCGCAAACGCAGGGTCCGTCCAAAGCGGCGATAGATAGACAAGTGCGCCATAGCACACGGGCAGCGCGGCAACCAAGAGATGCGGGTGCCGGGTGCCGTGCTGCCAAACAGGGAAATCGAAGCCCTTCGTTGGCCCAGAGCCATCTGGAGGTACGCGGCCAAGGTCACCCTGCATAGCACTAGGGAGCGCCACAAGGCAGGCGCAAGACGAAGCAGAAAATCCCATCGCGAGGGCCACCGAGTCCGAGCGCGGTGGAAGCAGACGCCGGCGGGGAGGAAAGGCAGACGCCGACGACGAGGACAGAAAAAAAAAAAAGTGAGACAGGGCCCCGAGTAGGGCGTGCGGTTGGGATACGAAGCGCGCCGAGAAAGAAAAAAAAAAGGATGATGAGCAACGTCGTGCTACGACGCTTGGAGCAGGCAAAGCCGGCCGCCGTCGCACTGGCAAGGCCCGTCAACGCCCGCGCGGCAACGACATTCGACTCCCAGCCGCTGGGCTATGTTGTTGCCGCCCGTCCCATCGTCCTCGTATCCCCACCGATAGTGAATTGAAACCGCCGCCTCAGCCTGCAAGCACCCTCCCCTCGTCTCGTTTCCGCACGTAAAAAACCGGACCGGGGCTGATTGACACGCCCTCGTCGCAGTCCGTCCAGATGCGACCCCACACACGCCTCCACCACCGAATCCCGCGCAGCTCCTCCCACCCACCCGACACCGCCCTGATCCGGGTGGCGGGTGGCGAAGCCGGGTAGCAATCGATTGCGCAACGAAAACAAAAAAAAAAAAAAAAGCCCACTCTTCGACCAAGCCCCAACAAAGCGCCCGTTTTCAGCTATGCTCGCGGGGGGCTTGAGCGCTTTGCCCTACGGCGAGCGTGGGCTGGGCTGGGGCCAGTCAGTGCGGCGCGAAAACACAACAATCCCTGCATGGCATGATGTTGTGCATCTCCCCTCGACTAATCGCAGCTATCAACGCGACACCAGCCTGCCGAAAACCACCCCCCCCTCCATCTCGCTCCCTTCCGCCGCCCTCGGCCCATTCCCCCATCGCGTAAACCGAGAGAAAAAAAAATCAGCCGCGGATGTTTTTCTTTCCTCACGGCTTCGCCAGGAAAGAAAAAGTGATCGATCAGGGCGCCTCCGGCAACCGCCGGTGAGGACGAGAGCGCACCCGCGAAGGCGATGAGACAGGACGGTGGCCCGACGACTCATGGCCGCCCCTGCCCTTCCAGTCACTTCCGCGACGCCCCGTGGCTTTCCGGTTGGCAAGGGCGAGGGCGAGACGGGAGGTGCTGGGCGGGCTCGGGGGCGCAATCTCGTCTCCGGGTCACACCGCAACGGCGACGGGGGCGCTTAGGCTGACGTCGCGGCAGCGGACCCGGAGCGAGCATCGTGCCATCCCAAGAGATGACAAGAGCTTGGGACGGGAGGGGAGGAAGACGGAGGGAAAGCTGGCCCGAGAAGATGTACGTAAGACCAGAGATAAGGTGCTTACGGCTACGCTCAACGGCGATGAGAGGAAAAGAGAGGAAGAAGAAAGAAGGAGCTCATCTACGTAAGCCGCAAAGGGAACCAGGAAAACTTAGAAGGATAGGCCAACGACAAGCAAGCACAGCGCAGCCGTCAGAATAGGGCACCACGCCAAGACGAACAGCGTACATACACACCGCGAATGTATCTTCGTCCTACTGCTACCCATCACTCACCTAACCCACATCCCAACCTCCTCGGCCCTCGTCTCACCCATCTCTTCCATCATCGCCCCCCATCCCTCCCGACCCACACACACACATACACCTACCTCTCCCCATCGAAACCCAGTCCCTCCATACCGCCCTTCCTCGCCCCGTCGGCGGTGTAACAGCTTTGGTACAGACCAGCCACGCCACCGCCTCGCCGTCACTAGCCTCCGCCGCCGGCCATCCGCCCCGTCCACTAGCCCCGCCTCGACGCACACCGCAACGTCGCCCCGCTCAACCAAGAGCGGGATGGGGGAGGAGGAACTCGAAGGAACAGTGAGGCGGAGGCGGAGGAGGATGAGCGCGCGACCGGCGCGTGGCAAACCCTGCTACGTAAGTACTTACCATCAGGACGCCGCTTTTCTGTCGTCACAGGAACAACGAGGCGGAAAACCGGTCACCCGTTTCGGGGCAGGCGTTGGCGTTGGGGGGAGGGGCGTTGGCGGTTGATGGCGTTTTGGCGCGTCGTCGTGCGTGCCGTGTAGTGGTTAGCAGTAGTGTTGCAACCCTGGCCGCCGTCCCGCGCCAGGGGACCAAGGCCGCCGTCGCGCCGACGAGAAGGAAGGAAAAATTAGATACGCGCGGGACCCTGATCTGCGGACGACCCGCGTTGGCGTTTCCGCGGACGCGCGATTTGATTTGCACTCGACTTGAGATTGATTTGCCATCGTGCGTGATCGCGGACGCGAAGGGGACGGGGGGGAAAAAGTTTCGTTTTCGGTTACTTCTACCGGCGCGTAGCTGCTGCGCTGCCGCTCGGATAGACTTCTGCTCGAGCCGCTGGCGTGCGTCTCTTTTTTCGCGGTGCGAAGCAAGTAAGCCGCAGACCCTGCTTGATAGCGGCAAACCTTACTCAATCGTTTAGCCTCATGTCAGAATGATGCTCGCCAGCTGAGGACGTCGTCGCTTGGCGACGTGCTTGTCCCAGGCGGCCTACTTACCGGCCGTCGGCTTGTCCGTTGTTAGAGTTGGGAGACGAACAGGCGTTCCCCAACGCCTGCATACACCAACCTCGCACTTAAGCATGCTCCTCGCCAATATCGGGCGTATAGTCGCGTGCTGGTTCGGACATCTGTCCTTTTACCACCCTGCTATCCCCGGGGGTTGTCCGACTCGACTCACCTCAACGGAAACAAATCGACGACTGGGAGGGAGGGGTTGTGTGCGCGAGCTGACTTGCTAGCACGTTGCTAGCTAGCCAGACAGGAGCCAGCATTGCCCACACACACCACCCACCCCTCCCCGCCTCTCTGTCTCCCCTCGTCAAGCTCCAAACTCATTGATTGGTAAGCTCGTCGAAGAGCGAGACAGACCCTGCCTGCATGCTCGCGTCTGCGCCCCCCGGCCGGCGAAAGCTTGCCGGTCGCTGTTGGCGGATAATTGGCCGCCACTGGTGAGATGCTCATGCCCGCAACGTCGGGGGTTCTAGATACGCGCCCTGCATGTATGGGGGCGTGGAATGCAGGACGAGGCGTGTAGACGTGTGCTGCGCTTGCGCACGGGTTGTGTCGGTGGCTGCCGCGCTCTCTTCCTGTCCTTCTCGTGCTGGAGAGGCTCCTGGTGCTCTTCACATGCACGCTCCATGGTGATGAAAATCCCGTGACGCATCCTGCTTGGCCGCTTCACGGCTGCTCTCGGCGTGGCGTGAGGGTAGCAACGCAGCAGCAACGTGCCAAGTGTCAGTCGCAAGTCCCTTGCTCACCTGCTCTGGCTGCGGAGCTGACTACGACGTGCGCTCTGACCTCCCGAGCCTTCGGGATCCCGCCATCTCCACTCGTATAATCCCGTTGCAAGCGGGCTTCCTCAACAAAGATGGCATGCAGGCGGGGGAGCCGAGATGAGCGGTGCAGATAGATTGCGCCGCCGCCACCACCGCCGCCGCGCGTCGGAGGGCGCCTCGGCGTGTGGAGTGCAGTGAGCGGGATGAAGATGGTGAGGAATTGTGGAGACGGTTTCGATAGTGTGGGACGAGTGTCTGGAGTGCAGATGGGTGAGGAGAAAGGGAAACAAAAAAAGAGGAGAGCGGAGTAAGAGTAAGGATGCTGTGGGTCTTGCCGGCTGGAGCAGTCAGCCAGTGTGGTGGTGATGTCCGGCCGCGCCTGCTTTGGTGTTGTGGGGCCCACCCTGCCCGCTGTCGTGCATGCTGCGTCCATGGCTTGATGAGGCTTTCGAATGGCACTGCCAATCCCTGTCCGAATTATCCGGCGGCGGCTTTGGCGGCGGCGACGCCCATGATGGTGCTGCCACTGATGCTGCTGATGAGGCAGCTTGGAGGAGGGGAAAATCCCGCCCCGCCCCAACCTGCACGGCGAGCGCCCCTTCCCCAAAGCAAGTAGCCCCGCGGAGCGGCCTGCTTATCTTTGCTGTTTCGAGGTCTGGCGAGGGGTCGCTGCAAGCCTCCTCCCAAGCACGATGAGGACCCTTGAGGCGTCAAGCTGTCTGTCCGGCGCCGTCACCGGCCGGCTTCGCTGGTGGCTTGCGCATTATTGCGAAAGCCTGCGTCGCGGCGCTCAACAGCCCACCCTTCGCGCTGCGAGAGCAGGGATCAGCGGATCCCGGCCGTCAGCGGCTCGGTAGAGAGCTAGACGGCGAGACGCGCCGCATTGCTTGCAGCATGCAATCTCCGCCGTCGTACTGTAACAGACAGACTGAAGTTTGAAAGAAGGAAAAAAAAGCAGAATGACAGGCGGGCGGCGGTAGGCCGAATGGCGCGGTAAGGGAACCCTTGCGGGCAGGCGGCTTGACCCCAACGAGGATTGGAAGTGCTGGGGATCTCCAGAAGCGGGAGCGGCACCAAGATAAGCGTGCCAGCTAGAGCGCAGCAGGGGCAGTGATAGGGCGCGCCGGGTGGTGGAGGCACAGAGGTCTGGAGCTAACGGAGAGACGAGCGGCTTGTCCAGACTCGTGTGCGGCATGGACCCTTGGCGGCGCTGGCGGAGGTACCTTTCGCGGGTGCGTGGGGAGAGGAGGGCGGCGACCTGGAGGTACTTGGAGGTACCTCCGCGTGGAGCTGTAGCTATTTGATAGGCACTGGCTGGCCCGGCGGGAGAGCGACGTCGGAGCGGCGGGCAGCCAGTCAGCGCTTGCGTGCAGCGCCGACCCCGCATGGGTCGGCAGGCGCTGATCCGAGCCCTGGCTGCGGTGCGCGGGCGCTGGTGTGGCGCGCTGCTGCGGCAAGCCGAGCGGCGTGGTGTTCGGTTGAGAGCGGCGGCGGCGGCGGCGGCGGCGTCGTCGTCTGGGAGGAGCGCAGGCTCGCGGGACGGTGACTGCTGGCGGCGGCGTCCTGGTCGGATTGCTTTGGGCCGCTGGCCATTGGCCGCTTGACGAGCCTTGGCGCGCGCGCGACCCACCCCGGCCGGCGGTGATGTCGATGCCGATGTCGAAGTCCACCGTCCGGCCGCATCAGCATCGCCCTCCTCGACCCTCGCGCCCCAGCTTCGGAGACCGTGTTCCTTCGCTGCACCGCCGGCCTCCACCCGCCTGCCAGAGCCCCAATGGCCCCGTCAAGAGCCGCCTCGCGCCTCGCCGCCCGCCTCAGCACGCGCCGCTGCACCCGTCCTGCATCTGCGCACGCCCTTGCCCAGTCGTGGACCCCAGTGACGCGTTCGTACGCGCAGCTGCTGCTTCCGCACGCTCGCCCGGCGCTACGGTCAGCTCATGTTTCCTCGTCGCTGCTGCAACAATGCCCCGCTGCACCTCGCCGCAACTTCTCCGCCGCTGCCGCGCCCGAGCCGCCGGATTACCTGTCTGAAGGCGAGCTGCATGTCTTCAATAAGATCAAGGATAACCTAGAGCCTGTGCGCCTGGAGGTATGACAGACCCCGGAGATTACACCTGTCCCCTCACCTGGTCCTCATCCTCGGCTATGGGAAATGAATTGAGGAGAGTTGGAGAGCTAATTCTTCTCTTCTCCGAGCAGGTTCAGGACATTAGCGGCGGTTGCGGTTCCATGTACGCCCTCGACATCGAGAGCCCCAAGTTCAAGGGCTTGACCGTCATTAAGCAACACAAGCTGGTCAACGAGATACTTAAAGATGAGATCAAGAGCTGGCACGGTGTGCAGTTGAGGACGAAGGCCGCCGCATAGACGGAGGCGTGTACAAAATTTTCGTAATAGCTTGGCTCACTCGCAAAGATGTGGGACTCGATAGGGAACGGGACGTCTTAGAGATCTTTTGCGATCTGGGGAGAATTGGAACACACTCTCCTCTCTGTATCATGGGGCGGCATCAGTGTATATTTGGCAGGTCATGGTATCGGGGATTCGGGGCGTCTCTGCGGCTCACTACCAGACTTTTGTAACGATACCTGTAGAAAAGGATATAATGATGTAACAGTACCATAACTCTCGTTGCATGAAGAACTATCGTGATCACCGTCTAGTGTTTCATCTGCTTCTCACTTTCCTTCCCTACCAGCGTGTGACAACTACAATTAACCTTGCAATTTCTATCTTGCTTGCTCCTCTATTCCACCAATTTCCAGTTTTAAGCTGCTCAGGTTCACGGAAGAAACGAAGCGTCCGCAGTAAGAAGTGATCAAGCAATACTGATCTAAAAATTATAGCCACTGCTGCACGATGTAGCTTTGGAAGTTCTTCTCAGATTCAGACTTTCTTCTTATCTCTCAATTAGACGCCTGCACTAACTTCTTCTAATCTTCACAGAACGCTAGCTACGCCTCCCTAAGGATACAACTTCTCTCATCTATCATTAAAGAAAGCGGCGTTGATAGTCCAACACATTACTGGGTATTTTCCGGTGAGAGGCCGATGTATCCAAAATAAAGCGACGCTGAAATATTACAGAGCATTGAGGTACTCACTTTAGGCACATTTAAAGTTTTTAGTTTACTGGATTGCAACATGTTCTCGCTGAAAGTTATCTTGCTGCTCAGTGTTTTTGTGGGCCTTGGGCTTCATATGTCTGTGTGAATATCAATACCAATACTACAGTTACGTACAAGAAGTTAAAATCTTCTTAGATCTACGTATTTCAACTGATGTATAAAGTCATAGTCATCACCTCATAGGATGGATGGTATGAGCATTGCCGGTTGCTTGGAAAATACCATGATTTAGCTTGGCTGTGACTTTTATACTGGATCTGATTCAAAGCTGCACTGCCCGGGCTCCTCCACAGCTTCTTCACATGATATGATCAAGAGGTGGAGAAACTTGTCATTCTCTTGAAAAAGCTGTATCCTGTAATAGCACTGCTAACTGTGGCGGTCGTAGTGGTGACTGTATTTTCATAATTACGTCTTCGGAATGTGATATCTTGTCGTCGATTCAGAATGCTAGATTAAAGCTGGTAGACCCGTCACTTATAATAGATTGATATAGCTAGCAGACTCAAAGTCAAAGGCATTTGCGTTTGTGTGTTGTATGTATTCCAAAATATCTACAGGAAGGCTATCTGAAAAAAAAATCTGTAATGCTATTCGAGGTATCATGAGGGGCTCGCTGCCTGAGTAGATATTATGAGAGAAGCTCTACAATCCCATAGCAACATCTACCGTCGTTCTCGGAAGGAACCATATCCTGCAAGTGGTTACAATTGCAGACCCTTCTTTCCACCAACACTGTACCCAATGTTCCAGGAATGGGGGCAGTAAAGGTTGCTGGCGCTGTAGTCGATCGCGAAACTATTTGCAGAAGACAGTCAGCACTCATCCAATCCTACGCAAAAAAGAGGTTTCATGTTACTTACGTTGCACACCTGCCGTGGTTGAGTGCATAAGTCGAATCTCCACCGCCCATGTAGTAGTAAGCTTCCCAGTACTTGCAGTTGGACTCGCCTACAGATTGTTTTATTAATTAATGCGAAGGTAGAGCTGAGATACTATGAGCACTTATTGTTGCAGTATGCCAGGCAATCTTTGATGGCCTGCTGCTTATCGTCGCTGACTTGGACGTCGATGATGTGGGGGTAGGAAACGGCGCATTTGTTCTGGTCCCAGTAGAAGGAAGATCTGATTCTCGGAGTCAGTCCCCCGTATCTTAAACTTCCGCATTACCACGGTACGTACGTGATGGTGCTAGTGGCGGTAGTCGTCTGCGTGGTAGTTGCGGTGACTTTCAGTGCTGCAGGAGTGCTGGTCGTTGTCACGGTGGATGTCGGGATTGTCGTAAGGACAGAAGAGCAGGCGCTGGATAGCTTGGACGCAGGCCAACCGGCAGCAGAAGCTGGCGTCGCGACGACATCCCGCTTGGCGACGGCAAATTTGGTGGTCGAGGTCTGGATCGTGCTGGTCACGACGACAAGGGTGGTGGCATCAGTTATGGTTGTAGTCTGGTACACGGTCATCGTTTCAGTGCTGGTAGCTGCGGCTGCCGTTGCAGTCTGCGTTACTGTCGGCGCGGTGAATCCAAGGTACGACGAGCAGAAAGAGACGCCAGCGGTCTGAAGGTACGAAATCCGAGGCGCACACCGGCACGCCTGAGTCCTGGGTGTTGCCGTAGGAGAAACTACAATATAGTGATAAGTACGTATTTTCGAGCCGGTTCCAATCTAATTACCTGCTAGCGATGCTCTAGTAATCAGAACCTCTCCACTGGCCATTGTTTGTAGCGTACTTCGATTCCCATGCCTCGGAGTACATGGCGCAAATTTGTCCTTTTTACCTTAATGGACTGTTTTGTGGAGAGGGGTCCGTCTTACCTTGCGGGACATCGTTCTTCAGAATAATGTAGGTGTTAAAGAACCGGCATTTCTGGCTGTAATGTATGTGAGAATACTCATCGGGCAGGACCAGGGGCTGTGGCTGAATACCTTCCGGACTGCGCATTGCAGACATCGGCGCAGCGCGAAGGGCTGAAAGGCTGGTCGTCCTTGAATAGCCTATAGCCCATGTAGGTGTAGACGCCGTTGTAATCAGTCACGGCGTTGATTTCCTTGTTGTTCAGGAAGCCTCCATCATAGCCGTCTACGGAAGGAATGTTGGCAGCTGCCGTGCCAGGGTACGACTTGACCTATCCGTTTGAGCCTGCGATAGCCACTTGGAACTGGTTGCGCCATTAGCCTGTGTTAGTTGCCGTCTCAGGAGTGATTAGGCCTCCCCATAAGACGCACTTGATGACGTTGGTGCTGGAAGGGTTCGAGCAGCTGTCGTCAGGGTCAAGCGAGGGGTCTCTCTCGAAGACTGCGGCCATGAGCATGGATTTGTGGAGGAGATGAGAAGAAGGCGGTCTTACAGATGTTGAAGGCCGAACACCTATCGTTGTTGTCGCAAAGCAGCGCACACAACGAGGTGTCATATGACTGCAGGGTCGAATATCCCATGTATGCGGTGGAATTGGTGGCTCCTTTGAGGTCTGTGAAGACGCTGGTGTAGCTATCCGGGGTCGAAGCCGACGACGCTGCGTTCGAGAGTTCTGATGAGGCTGTGAAGGCTTCGGGTGTGTCTGGAGTAACAGTGGGGCCGCTTCCGCTGTTCTGTGCCTCACAACTTCCTCCTTTGGCAAGAGTCTGAGCAGGCATCGTGTCGTTTAGCTGTGGAACCGCATTAGTAGGCGTGTCTTACAAGTCTGCAGTAGATCAAACAACCGTTCCAGAGGCATCGTCACCAAGACCCAAAGGTACAGTGACGATCGGAGCAGAGCCTTCAGAGGCGACAATAGTAATACCCGAGAAATCCAGGTCCTGGGGGACCGGGGTGGCTGTAGCGAGCGCAGCAACCCCAAGAGCAACGAAAGTCACACGCATTGCGAAGAGAAGAATGCTCTCAAGTTGAAAGAAAATGGTTGTCAGATGCTTGGTAGCAGAAACAAGGAGTACAGCAGAGGAATTATATACTCACCATAGACCGCCTGTGAGCTCAGCTCACCCAGTCTGGACTTCGAAGCTCCAGCCAGCATCTGCTGATGCTTAGCTACACGTGTGCTACTATCCTCGTGGGAGCGTAGCGGTTGGGATGGGAGAATGGGGATACCCGCCTGCCCATCGGTTTAAACGATCACGGGTCTGACGGCCACAGTAGGCCGCAAAAGACATGGGTTGCTTCAGCTCAACTGAGCCTCAGTCATTGGCAGTTGAAGCCTTCGTGAACGCGAACGTATTTAAATTTAATTACCAAAGTTATCTATATGAATGATTTGACTGCCTATGCTGGTACCTCGCTTACTTGGTGCTTTCTATCCACTGGAGTGCTTCTCTGGAGACCCTCTGTGTAGCTGTGTTTGCGCAATTCTGTGGAACTTCTAGATCAGGGACCGTGGAGAAGCGCGGGGGCTAAGAAGGCTTTGTGGGGAACGCTGAGTCTCGAAGAAAAAATTGCCCCCCATCCTGGTTTTAGTGCCTGCTGAAAGACGTTCGCGCTTTGTTTCTGATTCATGTATTTAGCGCTGCTACTACACTCACACGCTCCGGAGTTGCCGCTGCTAAGGGAGGACAGGACGAGAGAGGCAATCGCCTGCGCCTCTAACCTTAAGAAACCGAAGGCCCGCCCAAGAAGAAGCGTCGCAAAGCCGAGCTGCACGGCCAGACCTCTGTATTCTAGACCGAGCTGCGCCCCCGCGGACGTAAAAGACATAAACAGTTAATTAAAAACTACAACCTGCCCGCACCTTCGGGGAACTGTTCGACAGAACAATGAGCACCACAGCATCACTAATTGACCATGTGCACGGTCTACTCATCAAGTTGGAGACTGTTCATCCCCCGAACTTCGATCGGGGACCGAGGCGCTCTGTTCAAGTATCGCCGGGTATGTATGGAGCATTCACCGCTCCACAGGTATTTGGCCATGAATGAGCAGACTCAAAAGAGCAAGAGTGGTGTATTACTTAGAATAGCCGAAATTTCAACATCATAGATAAATCCCTGGCCCATCCTCAGATACCCAGCTGGTGAAGCGGCTTAATATCATCTCCTTCATGGCAATCTGAAGTGGCTCGATACCATCTCCTTAAATCCAATGTGGCCAGCCGTTCTTTCCCCTTTACTCTTGGCCGAGATGTCCCAAGATTCTGTGAAAGACTGATGCAGCGGGAACTGCCGATTACTAGTCCGGCTGAGCAGAGAGAGCACGTCAATGACGAAGTACCTCGGCATTGCCTCGCCCGGAAGCCTTTGATCCCGCTGCAACGTTAGAGCCTCTAGGATATCCTCATAGTTGCGTTGTGAGACATTAAGCGAGAGCTGCGCCTCCAGGAACTTCCGCATAGATACCGCCAGAGCGGCACGCCTGAAGATGGTGACGGAAGATTGCTGCAGCCCGGAGTGACGGATGAGCATAGCCTCAAAGTATTCACCTTCGCGGTAGGCCTTGTAGTTGGATGTGATGGGAAGATGTTCTGCGAGAAATTCCCGTTGCCAAAGTGGAGCATAAGGTATGTTGGAGTAGGAGAAGTATTCCAGAAGGAGCCGTATGACGTCGAAGACGTAGCTGTCATCAACAGCAATGTAATCTGGGCCTTCCAAAACTTGACGGACGGGATATACCGCTCCATCACCAGAGCATGGATTGGCTCTGTGCATTAAAAGTGTACGTAAGCTGCCCAGCCTTTTCGGATGGTCCACGTTGAACCACGCAACGGTGTCCAGGAGAAAGTTTAGAGGAGAGTACTCAGTGTCGTCCATGAGGTTCGGGTCAAGCCCTCTTTTCAAAAGTGTTTCAATGGCCTCGTTGACGTCTTCTTCGACCCTAGTACTATAATTGTAGAAACAGCCAGCGCAGAGTGTGTGTATAAGATGGTGCTGGTTTCTCCTTGCCGGCACAATGCTGAGATTTTGCGCGAGGAACGACCCGACACCGGACCATGAGGAATGGAATACTACGGCATGTTCAATTGTAACAGGGTTCGTGTGTCTCTTGTCCGGCAGATGGTCGATCTCCATGTTGAGATCAAGGCCAGCACGGACAAACTCAAGGAACAGCTCCAGATCTTCTTGATCAAAGCGGCTTCCACGTTGTGGGGACTCTATCCAAGGCTTGATAATGAGATATTCAGATCCTTTGAACTGTGCACCAGCACGGAGGAGACATCGCAGCATATTGATGGTGACGGGGTGGTCTTGAGTGCCGAAGTGCTTCGCTCTTCGAATGAGAGCAATGTCCAATGCAGTTGAGCCCTTGTCTGGTCCATCAGCCGCTGGGGCGTCCAGAGGTGCGCCGTGAGAAATGAGCAGCTCAAGTATCTTCGGGTTCCTCGCGGACGCTGCAACGTGAAGCGCATGGCGTCCTGCATTGATGAGGGCCATGGAAGCGCCGTTCTCCAATAGACAGTTGACTATTGACACTTCTTCTCGCATGATCGCGATCATGAGAGGTGTGTAGCGTGTCTGCGGATCCTTGAGATTGACGTCCATACCTTCCTGCAGTAGGAGCTTCACCACCTCCAAGGAAGAGCAGGAGGCTGCCAAAGACAATAGTGATCTGCCAATGACATGTTGAAAGTGCGACCTCTTGCTGAATTCTGGGCTGAAGTCGATAGACCCGTCACTCGTAATAGACTGACATGGCCAGGTAAGCAACGTTTGCAGAGACGTTGCGTTGGCGTTATATATGCAATCCAAGATGTCGACAGCAAGGTAATCTGAAACTTCGGATCCGCTTGGGTTACCCCTGGGACTCGGTATGTGTGCTCTGCTGTTGTCAGTACATAGCCGTGATTTTGATATTTAGTGAGCTTACCGTTCTCGGTTTCTTTCAGCGATTGAAATTGGAGGCTGTTCATCCGTGGGCGTCGATCGAGGGACCGAGCCGCGCGCTCGTTTGAAACCCCATTCATGTAGTTTGAGGCGATATGCGCGTGTTCTGAAGCCTCAGGATCAGCTTGAGCTGCTTTTCAGCGCTTCTCGCATGTTGTGTTCTAAACCCACGAGGCAGTGAACCCCTCATTGTCACGCAGTTGCCGTCCGACCTCAGTCAAAGACTTTCCCTGCACGACATAGAGCTCTCGTATTCTGTTCTTCACTTGCAACCAGTTCTTCGTCATGTCTTGGGCGGATGCTGGACGAGAAACGCGAAAGGGGGACGAGGCGAAGACGAAAGATGGGCGTCGAAACTTCAGGCGCGAACAGCCTCAAGTAAGCTGCAGGCGCAATCCACAACAACTTCGACCCATGCGCCTCTCCGTAAGCGAGTCAATCAAGTGTTCAACTGGCGCTTCCCTTTGCTTTTCCTGCACTGTGCAATTGCACAGTGCAAAAACGCCAGATCGAATACGGTAAAGCGGCCTGCAACATCCTTGACATGGACTGCGATCCTTTGGGGGCTGAGGCTGCGGTGCAGTTGCACTGTGCAAAAACGCTGCGCCACGCTCGAATCCGCGGCACAGTCCGGGATCTGACCACGTCAGCTGGCTTCCTGCGGGAAAAGTGCACTGCACTTTGCACAGTGCAAATAAACTTGGCCTTGGTCCTGCGATATGTGGCGTTTCGAGCCACCCGAGTTCGTGGTTGTCCAAGCGCTACACATGTTTACTCCAATCGCGTGCATGGAGTTGGCGGGAGGGTTCCAATCGTTGACAGGGATGAGAGCTTGGCAATATGTGCAATTCTCGATTGTTGCTGTCTTCGTCAATGCAGTTTGAAATTCCTCGAGCATCCTACCCTGTGCACTTTTACACTGTGCAAAAAATCATTAAAATTAAAATACCTCATCCGTACCCTCAGGATGAAAAGTAGATACTGTTAACGCAAGACTTCTTCCACCTGCGCAACTTGGAGTATTTCCCCAAATTGATGCCGAGATCTTACCTACACACGGGTCCATTCCTTTTACCCTCAGCCGACACGAGATATGTCTTCATCACAAACGTCTCCCAGCAATACTAGATCGGCAAGGTTAGTGATTCCGTCCGGGTCTGTTTGGTTCTCCATCATTCTGACATGATCCAAATAGCTACCAAGGAAAGACTGATTCCGCCACGACTTTGTCCAGCAATGGGGTCTGCAATTCAAAATTGACGGCCTCGAATGTGCCGACTGCGAACCCAGAGACGATTGGGCACCCACTCACAGCTGCCAATCTAGCAGCCAGTGAATCCGCAAGCGATCTTGCAAGAGCCCAGCGAATCGCGCTGGCCGCGCAGGAGCTTGGCTTCCAACTGCCATGCCGAGGCTTAGATTGCGGAATTGGTTCGAATGATGGGCCCATGGAACGTTGGATGAGGGATGATGGGTTCTACTCTCGGACAGTGGCATCGAGTTATCGTCTTGAAAACAATCAATTGTGAGTTGGTATTGGGATGGACGCTTCTTGAGCCAGGAGTTGGCTGGCCCTTCCTGGTGAATTCGAACACCCCACAAATATGTAATGGCAGTTTCTGATCCGATTTTCAAGTTTGAGGAACGGTAACGATTTGGGCTCCTTACCAGTTCTTCGTTGTGTTAATCGATCATTACACAAGCCGTTTTCTGATGACCCTCGCGATATTTTGCAATCCTTTCAAGCGCTCATCACCCGTCTCACCGAGATACAAAGCCGCCACCGGCCAGGCATGGATCCCTCCCTTCTCCTCTTCAACGTCAACATGCGATCCTGTTTTTCTCAGCAAGTCGACAAGGTCCCGAATCTCAGGCCCAAGGACTTCCTCAGACCCGAAAAGAAAGAACCATCCTTGAGAAGGCGATGCTCTTGCCCAGCGTTCCAGCTCTTTGCAATTACCAGGAGAGATCATCGGGTCATCAATTGACACCTTGCTGCCTGCGTATTGCCTTCCGTAGAGGTGAAGACTGTCGGAGTTCAAGTAGTCGCTCGCCGTGTTCCGGTTGTTCTGCGAAACAATGGTCACCCAGGGCGATATCATGGTGGCCAGTCCTGGCAATTTTCCGCGATGACGCGGATGATCTGCAAGATACAGTAGGAGGCTGAGTATAATGGTTCCGCCGGCGGAATCACCTCCAACACAGATGCGAGCTGGATCCTCGACAATCGAGAGCACGTGCTCGTAACCTGCAAAGGCTTGCTGCACCTGGGTAGGATAGACAGCATCAGGGACAAGGGAATACTCGAGTGCAAAAAGAGCTGGGTTCTTGTAGCCTGCTTCTTTCAGAAGTGACACCCATGCGAGCAAGAATTCCATGTAGAAGTAGCTGGATCCCATTGAGAAGCCCCCGCCTGCAGACCGGTTCAGCTCTCGTCCTGGAGGTGGCGCTTGACCGAATTCTTACCATGACAATAAAACACAACAACATCTGGTTTGGTCTCTTCGTCGAAGGTAAGCCAGACACCATGGAAGCCATCATTCTTTACTTCTCGCCAGGCGATGGGCGAACGTAGAAAGCCGTGACGCAGCATCCTAAATCTCAAAAATGGCAAAGCGACGGGCTTGGAAAAGAAGACTCGCCCAATGTATGCTGGCATACAAGCGAAGGCGTAGCGAACGCATCGGATGACGAAATCTTGAAAAGGTGAGGCTCTCTGGACAAAAGGAGATCTATCACCCCATGTCGTACAAAACCGTTCTCCGATGAACTGGTACGGCAGAACCAGGACTGCTCGCTGTCAGTATATGCTAGACACCAGGAACGACGTGCAGGGGACATGCCTATTTGGGGCAGAGCGTGAAGTACCCATGTCACGAGCTCGAAGATGCCGACATTCAAAAGCAATTGTGGAGCAAGAAAAATCAAGAACACAAGGCAGTCCAGGTAGGAGATCTGAGTGAGAATCATATTCACCGCTCAATGGGAGCGGAAGTGGGTGCGAGATGTACGTGGTAGGGAACGAGCTGACACAGGACGGAAGCGAAAGTGGTCTGACGTCTATGACGCTGATAGGCCTGAACCTAGGCCGAAAGAAGGTTGCCGACAGGATGGGAGCAGCCAGCTGCGCGTGCACGACGCGTCTCGGCTGAGGATGCAGAGCGAAGACCGAGAGTGAGCGATTTGACGCGTCCCGGGCTGGTTGGGTCGCAAGGGCGCGCGAGTGACGTGGGGTCCCGGGTTGCCGATTAGATAAGCGTCACGTGCCACAAAATTTCCGCGGGCCTCATTTGCTGCTTGGCTGGCCGACTGGCAACGCTGTCACCACCTCCACCCAAGCTCGCTGCTGCATTCACGCGCCCCAGGCTGGTCGCGCACGCAGCCCCGCCATTTTCCTAGGCCATCCCCGTCCGGCTTCCTCTTCCGCACACGACACTCGGCCCCGCGCTTCTTCTCCAATGCACTGAAGCTCGTCCCACCCGCCGGCTATCCAGCGACGACCTCCGCTCCGCAGTTTTCGCGGCTGCCCCACGCAAACTCTGAAGCGGAACGTATCATCGCATGCTGGACCCCATGGACCTCGCTAGGTAGGAGCTTACTGCACACCCCGCGATGCTGCAACCGGTGCTAATGCGCCGTTTGTAGCTCCCTCACCCAGGAAGAAATTCCTATCAAGTTGCGATGCGCCATCTGCAACAAGCTGGTCGTCAACGCCTTCGGCCTGCCATGCTGCGACCAGTCGATATGCGGAAACTGTAAGAACCCTCACCTGCCGCATGGTCGCGTGCTGATGCTGATCCGCCACAGGCCAATCATCGCTGCCTGATTCCTGCCCGGTCTGCTCCCATAGCCCTCTCTCCGCCGACGATTGCAAGCCGAAAAAGAACTTGCGCCTTACTGTCAAGGCATACTTGAAGTCGGAGGAAAAGAAGCGTGACAAAGAGCGCGCCGTTGGCATCGCAGGAAAACCAGAGACCCCCGTTACTCCAGGTGGCACGGCCCCAGCTGTCGTGCAGTCCATAGAACAGCCCATCGATGCGCCCCAGCAAGCTACCGCGAACCTCGTAGTTCACACTCAGGAACAGAGAGGGGGTACCGAGACGGCTCAGCCAAGTGAGGCGCCACAGACCGATGCTGCGCCTCCGGCAGCAGACCAGCCACAGGCAGAGGTGAGTTTGGTGGAATATCATGTCAAGCGCAAGGCTGACAGTCTCCAGGATGCAAACGAGGCAGAGAACCCTCAGGAACAAGACCCAAACAGCAAAGACCCCGCCGCGGACCCCACCACCGGAGACGACGCTGATGTCGAAAGGAAAGAGGATGACCAAGAAGGTCAAGAAGGAGCTCAGGATGGACAAGAGGCGCAAAGCGAAGGCGACAAACAAAACGGCACATGGAACGCGGGAGCGAATGGAACCCAAGCGTCAGGCCAGGCTTTCGGAAATGGGTTCGGGTTCGACAACAGCCAGGCCGGCTTCAACGGCATGAATTGGGGCGCTTCCGGAGGCTTCAATCCCATGATGATGAATGGGATGTCCAATGGCAACTGGAACAGCTTTGGCATGATGGGTAAGTCGAACCACGCAAGATCCCAGCGAGCAAAGATGCTGACATGGCGAGCAGGCATGCCCGGCATGGGGATGGACCCAATGGCCATGTCCCAAGGAATGTTCGGAGGCTACGGAGGTCAAGGCATGGGCATGAACGGAATGAACATGGGCATGGGCTACGGCGGAGGGTACGGTGGCGGATGGAATGGACAGCAGATGAGTGGCAATGACTTTGGTGGCGCAAATGCTGGCTATTATCCCGGAGGTGGATATAATCAACAATCGCACCAGCAAGGGCATTTCCCGCAGCATCAGATGAACAATCATCACAACCAGCAGTTCGCAAAGAATAATTTCCAGAACCAGAATCGCTTCCATGGGCCCGGCACATATCAGCAGCAGAAGCCGTTGGGTCAAGGCCAGCAAGGGGGCGCTGGTGCTGGTCCTGGCCAAGCTGAGGGAAGTGCCACTGCTCAAGGTCAGGTGCCAGGCGAGGATCAGGGCGAACATGAGAATAAGGACTCTGCAAAAGAAGGGTCAGAGGCAGGAGGCGATGCCTCTGAGCAGGAGGCCCAAGTTCAAACTGCTTCGGGTGAGGAGCAGAAGGAACCGGACACCGAAGAGCCTGCCATCGACCAGGCGGATGCCACAAACGACGCACAGACGGACGAGAAAACGACTGAAGACGTTGCCGAGGATGGTCCAAGTGCTGAGAGCAAGGGTGATGGTGATACTAACAATGCAGCAGAAAGGCCTGACACCCAAGAAGGCGAGGCAACACAACCTCACGATAGCGTCCAGGGACCAGCAGAAGACTCGCAACAAGAAGGCCATCATCAGCCTGAGAATGATTTCCAACCTACAAATTTCCCGCACCAGCCCATGGGCGGTTTTGGTAACGCGGACCCTAACGCTATGGGTATGAATATGGGTATGGGCATGGGCATGGGTATGGATCCGTCGTTCATTGGAATGGCCATGCCGGGTATGCCAGACCCTTCGATGGGATTTGCACCGATGAACCAGCATTTCAATTACTCAGGTCGTGGAAGAGGTGGCTTCCGGGGTGGTTACGGACGTGGCTATCAGAATTTCCGCGGTGGTTTTGGTGGACGTGGCATGCAGGGCTCTGGATTCGAGCCCAGCGGAGGCTTCGGAGGCAACGTCACCGTTTTGGCAGGTGGAGAGCCAAAAGGTGTCGGTGTCGAGGGTGCTCCAACAGGTCCCAAAGCCATGCGCGAAGGCCTACCTAATACCGGTGCTAGTGGTAGGTTGAGAGGCGCATTTGCTGGCGGCATCGGAAAAGGCTTCTCTCAAGCCGGGTCGGCTCCTTCCTCGGAGCACCAGCAGAGGTGAGTACATACGAAAACGTCGTGTCCAAGTTCAAATTCTGACACAAAGTAGCAAAACCCCCGAAATTGGACCCAGCCGCAACCATTCGCCGTCGCGCCAAAGGTCCAGGTCAAAATCGAAGTCCCGATCTCGCTCTCCCTCGCGTCGCCACCGTCGCCACCGTCACCATTCTCCAAATGCCTCTTCAGAGACAGAGTCTCGCGAGCGTCGCGAGGAGAAGCGTCGGCACCGTTCTTCGCGTAAGTACGAAGACGAAGAGGAAGAGGCTTCGTACGAGGAGTCTAGGACCCGTGGTCACAGCAGGGAGCGTGCTAGAGATTCGTCGGTCGACTCTAGGCATCGTAGTCGGCGTGACCGAGACAAGGATCGCCATCGGTCTTCGCGCTCACACCGGGACCGCAGTCGGGAACATCGCCGCCACAGACACAGGTCTAGGACACCGGCGGCTGATGAGCGCGACGATGCGGGTAGTGTTGCGAATGGCACGGATGTTGGCAGTGAAGCTGGCGGGCGTAGAAAACGCGACAAGTACCGCGACCGCGAGAAGGAGCGCGATCGAGACTACGAGCGCAAGGAGAAAGAAAGGGACCGTGACCGTGAGCGGGAGCGCGACAGAGACAAGAAGCGTTCCTCCCGGCGTGATCGGTCTGGCTCTCCCTCGTACGATTACTCGGACGACGACAGACACCACCGCTCATCCCGACGCCGTCGTGAAAAGGAGCGGGAAAAGGAAAGAGACCGTGCTGAAAGGGCAGCACGCAAGGAAGACGACCAGACTGAGGGTGAAACCGAGTTCAAGATTCAAGGCCGTTCCAAGAACAAGTCAGGCGACGTTGCCACTGGACCGGCCGGTTCGTCTTCAATGCCACCTCCCTCGCACCCCAAGGGCACGTCTGGCTCTCGGCTCTCTCCGCCGTTCCAGGCACCCAAGGGGCCCTCTTCGTCCAGGACACGCGACCGCGAAAGAGAGAAGGACAAGGATCGAGAAAGCTCGTCTCGCCGCAACAGCGCGCAGTCGTCGGCACCGGGCACTCCGTCTCAGAGCGTCGACCCACACACTCTTGAACGTGAGGCGCGCAACCGGGAGCGCATGCTCAAGGAAGCTCAGCGCAGGGCGTCGCTGCAGAACCCATCGTCGTCGTCCAGCAGCAGCGAGAAGAGGAAGCGCGGGCACGAGGGCTTCGAGGACGAGAAGCCGTTTGCGCCACCCACCGGGCCGAGCGCGGAGCGTGAGCGGCACGGCAGCAGCAAGAGACGCAGAGGCAGCGAAGCCGAAGCAAGCGGCAGCGGGAGCAGAGAGGAGCGCGGCAGGGACAGCAGGAAGAGACGAGTGAGCTACAAGTACGAGGACGAGGAAAACGACGAGGCCCGAGCACGGCGGGTGGAGAGCGAGCGGGAGGCACAGCGGTGGAGGTAGGCTACTACGCAGAGAGGGCATTTTGGTCTAGGCGCGTGCAGCCGTGGATATGGGCTTCAAGCAGTGGTGTACATTAGCATTCTTCACGCGTCCAGAGCAGACGTGTCGACGACCCGGGCGGCAAGAATCTGGATTGGAGTTAATTGTAGAAGTAGGCAAAAAAGACCAGACATCTCCCTTTCGCCACAGCCAGAATAGGGAGGCCGCGGTGCGCTGGATATATTGAGGCTTGGCGTCTCCTTTTTCGAGGCGGCCGGCACGGGCGTGGGTGAGGGCGTGGGCGAGGCCGAACAACTGGCCGGCTCTCTGTCTGCCGCACCGCAACGCGTCACCCGCGCCGCTGGCTCATCCATCCTACGTGCAGCCCGCCGCACGCCCAGCAGACACCATGCCTGCCCGCCACCGTCCAGCATTTCCTGCCGACGCCCGGGGGCCTGAGAGCTCCTCGAGCCGCGTCCGCCAAGGGTTTCCGCCCGGCGCGCAGAGCCGCCGATCTCCACCCAGCCCTGCAGCCCAGGCGCCATGCTGGCTCGACGCCCGGGAATGAGAGCCAACGTCAGCTCTTACAAGTCCCCATGCCGTCTGTCGAAACACCGTCGCGCCGCCCCGCGTCTGCCGCAGGCCAACGGCCGCCAGCCAGAGGCGCCGCGCCGCCACCAGCTACGCCCCACCCGGACCACGCACTGCTGCTGCCGCTGCCGGGTCGCGCGAGCGGCCTCGTGGACCATGCGGCTCCTCTATCGCCGAGCGCCCCGCTCGGTGCTCCGACGGGGATGCCAATAGAGGATCCGAGTTTTCCTTCGTCCGGAAGGGGTGTTCTCGTGCCCTCTTGGCGGGGACCGGCGACACGCACGCGGAGGAGTACTTGATTCGAATGCCTCCTGCGTGATCTGCCGCCGCCGCCCGTCGTGCTTCCAGCTCTTTTCTTCTCGAAGACCGGTGGCGTTCCCCGCCGCGCCCGCCGCCGCCGTTGCTCCAGTGATACCATGTCCTGCCGCGGCGCACTGCGTCTTCTGTCGCCAGCCCTCGTGCCGTGGCTCGCCGCTGCTCCCGCCCTCGCCCAGGATCCCCTCACGAATGACGATGGCCTGTTCAGCTTTGTCACGGTACGTCCGACGTCCTCCGCGTGGATCCTCTCCGGGCGCCGCACTTGGCATCGCCCGGAGGTGCCCACAACGCCAAGAAGTCGGATCTCATCACCTCGTCGCCGGCGGCGCTGATCTTTCTCGTCTAGCGCCCCGAGATCAGGGCACCTAAACTCGACGTCAGAGTCTACGACAGGGATGCTGTCGCTCCGGGCTACTGGTTCGTGGCCCCGTACAACACGAACAACGCCTGGGAGGCCCATGGCGGCCCGCTGTTTGAGACCTGCCAGGTCGGCCCGGCCATCTATGATGGCAATGGGGTATGTGTTCCAGCATTCATGACTACGAACCTGCTCGTGCTCACGCATCGTCCGTCAGGACCTGATATGGAGTGGTGCATGCCTCTTCGACAATATGAACGCCTTCGACTTCCGTCCCGTGGATTACGCCGGTAAGAAGTATCTTTCACTGAACATTGGTCGCGGAACCCCGTCAGTATACGGTGCGGGAGTCATTCTGTCCGACACGTACGAAGTTGTCCAAGAGATCGAGATGAGCGGCCACACCGACAACTTCAACCAGCATGAGTTCAGCGTGCTTGACGATGGCAAGTCTGTCCTCTACGTCGCTGAGGCCGCTCAGGAAGTGTCTGCGGCTGCCATTGGGCTGGGCAATGACTCCATGACCTGGATCCGTAGCAACAGCATCAAGGAGGAGTCGTTGATGTGGGGCGATGGAGGGGTGGTCTTTGAGTGGGACTCCATCGACCATATTCCGCTCAACGAGAGCACCTTCCCGTGGCCAGAAGTCCCAGACGAAGGCAGGGGATGGGACTACATGCACATGAACTCGATCGACAAGTTCCCGGACGGCGACTACCTCGTCTCGATGCGCTACTCCAACTCGCTCTTCCGCATCTCCGGCGAGAACAAGACGATCGTCTGGCGGATAGGCGGCCCCTTATCAGACTTCGAGATGCAGGACGGCTTCCACTTCTCCCGTCAGCACCACGCCCGCATCATCACGACCAACAGCACGCACACGATCATCACGCTCATGGACAACGCCGCCGGTAGCCTCCCTAAAGATGAAGCCATTACCGCCCCCGAGAGCTCCGCACTGATCGTGCAACTCCACCACGCTCCCTCTGCCCGCTGGACCGCATCCATCCTCCGCCGCTTCCCCCGCCCAGACGGCGACCACTCGCACCTCCGCGGCTCCGTCCAGATCCTATCACCTCCGGCCCCGGACTCCCCCGCCTACCCCTCCAGCCTCACCCACCTCCACGACCGCTACCCAGCCTGGTCCACCTCCAACCTCCTCGCCGGCTGGTCCGCCCACGGTTACACGACCGAGTTCACTCCATCAGGCGCCGTCGTCGCCGAAATCCGGTTCGGTAGCTCCCGCTTCGACACGTACCGGGCCTACAAGCACGCCGGCTTCGTCGGGCGCCCGACCGAGCCTCCAGTCATCAAGGCCTTCGCATTCGGCGATGTGACGGGCAAGAGCTCTGCGGTCGTGGACGGCAGCGGCCGCGGCGTCGGGCAGACGATGACGGTGGCGCACGTGAGCTGGAACGGCGCGACGGAGGTGGCGGCGTGGCGCGTGTACGGGCGCGTCGCGCGGGACGGCGGCGCCATCGCGCTGGACGCACCGCGGCCGCGGCCGTACGGCGAAGCGTACGGGCTGGACTCGTCCTCGCCCTCCACGATACCCGAACCGGAGCCCTCAGGCTCATCGCAGTACCACTCCGCCTCCCCCTCATCCTCCTCGCAACCAGACGACCACACCGAAGCCGCCGCCAGGACAAGCAAGACCAAACGCGCCGCCGCCGCCGCCGCCCCCTCCCGCATCCCCTCCCCGTCCGACAACGACCACGACAACCCCCTCCCCGCCCTCCCCACCCACCTCGGCACCTTCCCCCGCGCCGGCTTCGAGACCACCCTCACGATCCCAAACCTCCCCGTCGCCGCCGTCTGGGCCGAGGCCCTGGCCGCCGACGGCGCGGTGCTGGGCCGCACCGCCACGGCGCGCGTGGTGGTGCCGGGCGGGCAGCGGCCGTACGCGCCTGGCGGCGGCAACGACGCCGCGGCGGGTGACTGGGTCTTCGCGGCCGGCGCCGGCTTCATCGCGCTGGAGAAGGACGGCGTGGCTGAGCGCGGGTGGGGGTACGCGGCCAGGCGCGGGCAGGGGGGCGGGGTGGCGTTGGTGGTGGTGCTGGGGGTGGGGGCGGCGGCGGGGGTGGGGGCGGCGGTGGTGGTGCTGGTGGGGTGGTGGGGGTGGGTGGTTTGGGTTAGGGCGAGGGCTGGGGCGACGGGGAAGGGGAAGGCGAAGGGGAAGGGGAAGTACAGGGCCGTCGCGGCGGATGAGGAGGGCCTGGAGCTGGCGGCCGCGGATGCGGATAGCAGCGACGGCGAGAGCGAGGACGAGTACCTCGGCCAGATGAGCTGGGCCCCGGTGCTGGAGGCCGTGCAGGAGGCCGATGAGAGCGCGTTCGATGAGGAGATGACGCTGGGGGAGGTAAGGAGGGGCATCGCCATGCGGAGGGAGCGTGCGCCGGGGTTGGGGGCGGGCAGGTCGCCGTTGATCTTGCAGGCAAGGAATCAGTGGGGGTAGGCTGGGGCGTCGCGCATGGGAAAAGGAGTTCTGTCGGTGGGTTAAAAGATTCGGCTTAGCGGAGCGTTTTGGTTGGCGTAGCGTTTGGAAGGTGTGGAGAGGAGTTTGCGCAATTTTTAATGTCAAGTTTCGTCGTTGAGTTCCCAGCATACAAGGGTTGGCAGATAATAATTCAACAGCACTGTGAAGCGAGATTACTCAGTATCGGCGTGGTTGAACAATCCCTATAATCCCTCAAACCTGCTCATCACTCAGCGACCTTTTGGTAGGCATCAAGCTCGAGTGACGAAAGCTGATTTCTACAGCCTTCCGTTTGTTGAGTGGATCTGATGGGAACTCGACGCCTCTCGATGATTGAAAGGCGAATGAGAGAACGCAAAAAGACCGCATCAAGCCCCACAGGTCTTTCCGAGAGAGTGTGGCGGTGCAAATTCTGGCCGAGGGGCTAGTACAGCTTGGGCTTCTCGTTTGGAGGAACCGTGATCTGGGGTATTTAATCTTATCAGATATGGTAGATGGCTGCCTGCGCAGAGACCCACAAGGCCTTCTGTAGATTCCGTGGTCGCTGAGTGTAGCCTAAGACTGAAGCAAACGTAAAAGCCTGAGGAAGCTAGGATAGACTGGCCAGCTGGTAAGAGCTTCGGTGTGGGTAGTTGGAGCTGGTATCATTGCTTGGTGGAGGATGCTGTGTGCTCTGTAGCCAAGATGTAATTGTGCT
Organism: Neofusicoccum parvum; assembly: GCA_020912385.1. Classification (NCBI taxonomy): domain Eukaryota; kingdom Fungi; phylum Ascomycota; class Dothideomycetes; order Botryosphaeriales; family Botryosphaeriaceae; genus Neofusicoccum; species Neofusicoccum parvum. The sequence continues at coordinate 361,100 of CP087219.1, read as the reverse complement.
GGGATTTACGGGAGTTGCTGCCGTTATCGTGTTCTCGCGTGTCGCGCGGAAGTGCTTGGGGCGCGCGGGACCGTACAAGTAGCGGGCGAGAAAACCTCAAGACGCTCGTTTTGTGAAGTCAATGAATCCTTGTGCGCAGCATGGGAGGCAGGGGCACTGGAAGTAAAATGACGATCCCGCTGTAAGCTGCTATTTTGAAGTACGTTTCTGTCGAGTTCGATACTACGCAGCCGGCCCGCTGCGGCGGAATCTAGCAACAGTGCGGACATTACCCTTTTATTCGTTTAATCGGACTTCATACCAACACTTCCTAAGCTCCGACCCGGAAGAACACCGACAACAATCATCTCGTGGCTTTTGAGTATGTGTCAGGGGGTTGTTTGTAGGCACAAAGAGCTCATGTTCCGTTGCTTGTACCATCGCCATGCGAAACACCGTCTTCTTTACGACGCCGCTGAAATCAAAACCGTCTTCAAGGGAGGCGAGAGTGACACGACAATAAACTCTAACGCTTGCAGATTATCCCTGGCTAAAGGATGGTTGTTCGTGGCCACAATGACACCTGCCTAAGCTCGAAGACACTCGGTATTTCATTCCGCAACGAAGAAGAGATTCCGAGCGACAGCCGCGAAAAACAGAGATCCCGATGAAAACCGAGGGCACAAGTTGATGCTCTGGATTCTATCGCCACTGCCTTGACACGAGGATGTTGTAGCGAGGATCATGAGTTGGGGTGGGTGGATGGAGCTCTCAAGAATTTCAAGATAGCCCCTGAGCTGGGAGCTCGGAACTGGTACTAACACTTCAAAACTTCGGGAGGCCTTTACAAACACTACGGTTTAATCAAAGTGCAATGCCATTTAAGGCTTACAGGCATGCCTCTAAAGGCGTAAAGCGGGCTGTACGCTCAAGAACCACGTTGCTGCCTGCATGACCGTACCTGGTTCGCAACTAGCCCCGGGCTACTATTTGCTCTTTTCCGTGCGCCACAGGGTCTCCATTTCCAGGAATCAATATACCTGAGAAGGTTTCCCGGCTTCTAGTTCCCAAAGAAGCCACGTTTCAGGTTTCGTGTCCCGGAAAGAGCGACTGCAAGGCTTGCAGAAGGCAGCGCTCCGCGCTTTGGATATTCAGCCGTCTCTCTTGACCTCAACGATTCTCTGCGCTTAATCAGTCACCACATCACAAATTTGAGGTGCAAACTATGACTATTCACGGTATTCTTTCAAAGGTACGCAGCTCAGACTGTGTACTCATTTTCGACTGCATCTTAACTCTGGACCCTGCATCTCAACTCTGGACCCTGTCGATCTCGCCGGTGTACTGCGCTGCTTTCTGGTTCCGGTTTATCATTCTTTGGTTCAATCACGACGATTACCACTCACCTCGAGAGGCACAAGCTTAAAAAGATTCCCTCCCGCCGTTCTCACCGCTGCCTTTCGCTTTCAACGAAGCTCAAGACACCGCCGTCCTCCGCGTGCAGAAAGCAACACCTCCAAGTCACAGCCTTTCGCATTCAACGAAGCTCAAGATACCACCGTCCTCCGCGTGCAGCAAGCAGCACTTCCAGCTCGCAGCCTTTCGCTTTTAACGAAGCTCAAAACACCGCCGTCCTCCGCGTGCAACAAGCAACACCTCCAGCGCACAGCCTTCACCCATCAACAACCATCATGCCCATCAACGCCGCCCCTCCTCGCGGCCGCGCCACCAGCGCCAACCACCCACCCCAGCACCACCAGCACCGCCCCAGCACCCCCCACCCCATCCCCTCCCCATCCACAACGCAGCACTTCCAGCACTTCCACCACCCCCACCCCCACCCCCCTCCCCCCACCACCACGAACCCCTCCCCCGTGACCCGCCACACCCTCCTCCCGCCGCCCCCCTTCCCGCGCAACACGCCCTTCGCCGACGCCTGCGCCGCCCTGGCCTTCGCGAACGCGCAGGCCGTCCGCGACGCCGTCGCTGAGCTGCTCCCGCCGCCTCTGCCCTCGCCGTGGACGGCGGCGGCGCAGGCGCTGGGCGCGGACGGGGTCGAGCGGCGCGCCGACGCGGTGCGCGGGTACTACGCGGCGCGGGTGGATGGCGAGGTGGCGGCGTGGAGGAGGGCGGGGAGGGGGAGGGGGAGGGGGAGGGGGGAGAGGCCGAGGGAGGAGGAGGAGGGAGTGGTGGGGTTGAGGGCGGCGACGCCGCCGGGGGAGTATGGGGGGTTGGTCGGGGGGGATTGGGTGTTGTTTGAGGGGGTGGGGTTGCCGGGGCTGCAGGCGGGGGATTTTTGGGAGGGGTTGGGGGGGGAGGAGGGGGGGATGGAGTTGGAGCAGCTGGGTGATGAGTGGGATGGGGGAGAGGTGGAGCAGGGGGAGGGTCAGCAGGGAGAGGTTCATCGGGAAGAGGTTCATCAGGAAGTGATCCAGCAGGAAGAGGTTCGGCAGGAATGGGTTCAGCAGGAAAGGGTTTATCGGGAAGAGGTCCATCAGATGTTCCCTGAACAGCTGGAAGCACGACAGCCGGTCAACCAGCAAGACCAGGGCTACAGGCAGCACGCATGGCCGGGACCGCCGGCCGAGTACCAGTCCATTTATGGATGGACTGTCATGCAGCAGCAGCAGCAGCAGTTCAGGTAGATAGAACACGCGAGAACAGCAATCCATCTTTCAAATTGACATCCAAAAGGCCGTCGCGCAGGTGCAAACGTGTGTATCATTGACTTGGTCCAAAAAGGTCGAACAAACAGTACAGCTAAAGAAAAGGAGAACACCCGGCAACGTCGTCATCGCTATGCAGCAACAAACGCCTCAGGGCTTTTGGTGGTAATCCGTGTCCACACACACGCACGCAGCCCACGCACGACAGAGCGCAACCACACAAGGCAAAAGTGCGGAATCTAAACAAGCAGCGCCAGCCTGCCTCTCCAACCCCTGCGCCACACTCCAAAATTTCCCTCCCCGTTCTATATCCAGCCAGAAACCCAACGCCCGATGGACGACTGAAGCCACCTTCTAGCGTGAGAGTCATGAAGATTTAGCGGTGCGAACCTCGAGATGACCTTACGAGCGAGCCTCCTCGAGCTCCAGCTCCAACTGTCTGATCCTCTCGTCCTTGGACTCGCCGCTGCTAAGGTCGGCGACCTTGGTCTTGAGAAGGTTCACTTCGGCAGTCAGGTGAGTGATCTGCTCCATCTGGCTCGTCATCTGGATGTTCTGGCTCTCGAGCATCGTCTTGATCTCGGCCAAGTGGTCCTTGATGCCTGCCGCCGCAGAGTGTGCGGCACCCGACGCACCAGAGACCGAGCGAGGGGTAGCCTCCGGTTCCGCGGCCTTGGGCTCGCTAATTGGCTCAGGGGCTCTGCTGATCTCAGGGCCTCGGGTCTTCTCCTCCTGACGCGCTGCGGTAGCAGAGGGACGCTCCGCGGGCTTGGGGATTTCCTCGAAGCTCGAGGCTTCATCGGCCGAGGATTCGGCCTCATCCTTATCGGCGAACTTGGAAGCCATGCTTGCCATGGAAGCCTTGTTTTCGTTGACGGACGGAGGCGGGCTGCGGGCGGCCGGAGCGGGGGTCGGCTCGGGCTTGGGCTCGGGCTTGGGCTCAGCCCTCGGTGCAGGTGCAGGGGTAGAGACGGGCTTGGACTCGGAAGGCACCTCGACGGGCGCCTCGCCCTCGTAGGTGGCCTCGAGAGAGAACTTTGGTGGGATGGCCTCCTTGCCACCCCAGTACTCGGAGGCAGACATGCCAGGCTTGAGGCCAGTTGCGGGAGGGTAAATATCACCCTGGAAGACCTCGGCACGTCTCGGAACAATGAAGGAGATAGGCTCAATGTAGTTGTCGTTGACAGTCTTGAACGCACGGGCAACCTCGTTCTCGTGAAGCTAGAAATGGTCAGCACCCTATCAAGAAATCTCAAACCAATACTCACGTTGACACCGCGCTTCGGCATGAAAGCAACACCACGCTGAGGATCGGTGGACTTGTACTCGGAGAGGAACTCGAACTTGTCGTTCTCGTACTCGAAGTAGCGGATGTTTCCGTCACTGCTCCCGTTAGCGTGGGCTTCTGCTCCCGTGCTGTTATGCTCCTTACCCCTTGCCAGCAAGGTACAACATCTGGGTTCCGTCGTCCCAGAACGGCATGCAGACACCGGAGATGGTGTCAAGGATCTCGAAACCGTTCAATGGCTCCCTTGCGGCCCTGATGTCCCAAAGACCAAGCTGACGGTCGCTCATCTTGGAGAAACCGGTGGTGGCGACCCTGTCATGCTCACCCATCCAAACGGCGCGGCTGTTCTTCGCACCGCCGTGACCCATGCCCTCGTGCACAGGCTTCTCCTGACGCACATCCCAAATGCGGAGCTTCTTGTCGCGGCTGGTGGTGACGAGCAGGGAGCCGTTGGCGCTGAAGGAGAGGGACTGGACCATGTCGGCGTGCTTGAGCGTCAGCTTGGTCTGGCCGTGCTCGACATCCCAGAACTTGACCAGGTAGTCGCCGGAAGAGCTGGCAAGGACGTTCTCGGCGGCGGGGTTCCACACGACGTGTCCGACTTTCCTGCGAGCCGTCAGCACAGCCCGGCGGTGGCAGAGAGGCCAATTACCTGGTGTGGCCGGTGTACTTGGCCACGGGAGCCACATCCTGGGGCTCTTCGGCGTCGGTGTGGAGGGAGAAGTTCTCGGGCACAGTCCAGACGAAGACCTGTCCACGTATCAATATCCCGACCCGGCGGCGGAGCTGCAGCCTCGTACCTTGCCGTCATCGGAACCGGAGGCGATCACGTTGTCATTGAAGGGGTTCCTGCTCCTGCTCAGCCACAATGCTCGGTGTCTTGCACGCACGCGCCAGCGCATACCAGTCGGTGTCGAGGACGGGGCCGGTGTGGCCGCGGAACAGCGGGAGAATGTCGGGGGCCTTGCCGCGCTCCTCGATGGGGATGACAATGAAGCCGCCTCCGCCGCCAGACTCGTAGTTGACGGCGAGGTACTTGGGGTTGGCCTGGGGCGGCGTCAGCGGGCGGCGTCAGGAGGGCGCAACGGGGCGGCGGCGGACCTTGATGATGTTGCTGTCCCAGGCGTTCTTAGACAAGCGCAGGTTGTCGTAGCATTGTTCCTGTCGCGGGCGCAAGGTCAGCGGGGGCGAGGGCGAGGGCGCGGAATCCGGGGCGGCGTGCCTTCTTCGTCGAGCGTCCGAAGACGTGACCTGCATGCAGCGCGCGTCAGCACAGGAGCCCCTCGCAGAGCGGGCGGGAGCGCGGTGGGGGAGGCGTACGGTACTTGGAGGCTCTCACGAAGCGGCCAGACATTGGGGCGTGGGGTTCGGGTGGTGGTGGTGGAGGAATAGGGAAAACAAAGAATAGCTGGCTACTTGACCCCCGACTTGTCCTGGTCTGGGGGGACCCGCCGTGAAGCTCGCAGCGTAGCAGCCGCGCGCGAGTAAGGGTTCCGCTGCAAACACCTCTGGCTTGGCGCGTTTGAATGAACAGGGCCGCCCCACCGCCGATCGCAGGCCTTCCCCGTTCGGCTGCCCACCACCGCAGCGCCTCCTGGCGGCGCACGCGTCTCGACATGTGGCCCAATCACGCCTGCCCGCCGCCCAGCGCTGCTGAGCCACCCTGCCAGATGTCAGACCGGCAATGGTTCCAGCCCTGCGCCCTCACCCATTGCGCGCCTGCTGCGAACCTCGTCCACACGTTGTCCCTCCCCAGCCGCTCCAGCTGGTGCTCCTCCAGCCCAATAGCCATGTCGACAACCCCGCCCAGTCGCTCCGGCAACCGCGGGCTGACCACCTGCAGCCATTGTTCAGATGCGTTCGCAGCAACCGCTCAGCAGCTGCCCAGTCCACCGAGTACATGTCGAGCATTGTCCAGCAGTCCGACGAAGACCGCGGGCACCACGCAGCTGGAGTCTGTCGTCTTTTCCAGCATCGCGATGAGGTCATCCGCGTAATCTTCATCCAACTTGTGCACTCATCAGCGAATGGCAGGAGCAACGCTGCTCAGCTTCACCTCAGGCGAGATGACGTCCTTCAAGACAAACCTGCGAATGCGAACATCATATTAACCGCGGGATCGTACGATGCCTATGGCCGTCTCATTCTTGGCCTCCCGTTGACTGCCGTCTGACACGCTGACAGGGTGTCGCCTTACAATGCATCAACCTCGTGCAGTGCCTTCATGGCCGGGCGCCAGATAAGTGCGGACAACGCATCGTTGGTTGAAATTCAAACCCTGCCATTAAGCTCCGCCGCTGCTCCCGCTGCAACTCCAGCCTTGGTTCTCGCTAGGGAAGCGCCAGAGAGGTGGTAGACCTGCGTTTGGTGATTCGTTTCCATAGTTTCCGCCGGCATCGATGTGGGTGGTGTGTCGAGTAACCTGTACTCTGGATGGTCCTCGATGCGGCCCGCATGTCGTTCAGAGCCTTTCAGAGGCTCTCTGTCAATGTGTGCTGGCGACACTTCCAGCGCTCTTAGATGGTTAGCTCTCACGCTTTGGATGCGTCGACACTGTCCTGCTCAGACCTTGATGGCGGAGAAGATGCTGTAGGAGTCGAGCACTGGGTGCGAAGTGCAGGTACACAGGATAAACCCACCGTTGATGATATTTGCATGTAGTACAAGTACTTATGCCATGACTCCTGGAGGAAGGATCTGAGGCATCGGATGCAGCGTTTCGCTTCGAATGCGTGCCCCGGAAAGGCCCTCTAACGGAGTTTGTTGTGTCTGCATTCTGGACTGCTTCCTGATCTGGGACGAGTTTCGCTGTCACGAATGGGATGGCCTTCTTGGTACTCTCAAGTCCACCTAGGAGGACTTGGGTTACTTAGTCTTTGTTGAAGCCCGAGGGATGAGGAAGGCAGAAAAATGTTCTGGTGTATGTCCGGGCCGTAAACTACTTGATGAGGTTGAGCTTCGTTTTGGGTTGCTCGGACAAACCAGTAAGCGATGGCACCTTGCACAATCAACTCGTTGCTCTCCACCACTGTCTTCCAACGGTAGTCGCCTTTCTTTCAGCATCTAGCCACAGAGCCGTACGCATACCCTTTCAAGGAAAATTTCATATAAGACAGCTCAGCCCCATGCCAGAAATGGACCCGACGCCAGTCTAGCGGCCATTTGCATGGGTTGAAGCATGCCCCATCGACGAAGGATCCTGGACATGACACCTCAACTCCATGCAATAGCGAACCTGTCTAGTCTCGCACGAGTTCCGCAAGTTTTGGAGCATCTTACGCCCACTTGTGTCTTTTTTCTCGAATAGCGGCGTTGCTGCCGAACGGCCCCTAGTAGATCTCCATGGTTCACTTCCTTTAACCAGAAAGTAAGCACCGAAGAACCCCACAAGGAGCAAAATATTACTCAACACGGAAGCATAGAGCGCTTTCAGAAGCACAAAATATTGTCGCGGTATGCATCACTTACCTAGTGTGGGTTCGTTGGTTACGATTGCTCTCCGGTCTCACGGAAGACGGATGGCAGGTGTTAGCCTAAATGTAACTTGGATACGGGACGAACATCGACGTTGAAATAAGCAACGGCGTCATTTCATTAAACTCCTGAGTCAACTCACCTATTGATCTTCCGAACCGCAGACACTCTCGCGATTATCAATATTTTCGCCTCGTGCCTGCTGGATTCGGCATCCTCAATAAAGCCATGTCCATTCATCCCTGCAATATCACCGACTGACAGGGGTATGGCGAAAGCAATACTGAGATGGTCAGCCGCCCACAGTGGCTGTCAGCCAGTGATAGTGGACCAAGGAATAAGGTTCAGAGTCGGTGATGGTAGCGTCATTGCTTTGTGGTCTCGTTGAGGCGCTTGTCCGGACTGGCTGATCTAGTGTCGCAAATCCGGAGAACTCCTGTTTCAACGCCACGGGCATGCCGCTACGGATTCAAAGAAGTGCTCTGACGAACCCGCACTGATGCGACTTCTGACCGAGCAAAGTGAAGATTGATGAGAAGACATTGAGTTGATATAGGAAAGGCAGAGCGAGCTTTGTTAGGGGCAGGCCGAGTTTATGCCGAGTGGTGATCAACGGTCCTTGATCGATGAGGTCCAGAGCTCCTTTGGGCTAAAGGCAGCACCAGCGCGTGGCGCACCTCAGTCTTGAAAGAGGAGACCGCATCTGTCAGCAGGCGGGGTGAACCGGTTGTCCAGATGACGTCTTTGGCCACGTTCGGAATGCTGCGTTGCAATTTAAGCTTCGATCGACATGGTCGCGCAACATCTGGAAATCGAGTTCGAACGCTGGCTCCTTTTGGGCTTTGACACCATATAGCGAAGGGCATTTATGGTCTGGAAGGAGTTCGGCTATAGTCCCCACAATGCCGCGGGGCCGTCGGCACGAGACAAGAGGCGGAGAGCTGGCCCGTTTTCTCCGCCCCATCGCAGGCTTTAATCTACCTGAAGGCAACTCCACCAGAATCACCCGAAGTGCCATTCCCTTTTGCCAGCCAATGCTCCACCACAATTTCGACGCAGCGACTCCGCATTGTTCTCGTCTGTCGCCATTCGTCCTTGCATGATTAAGCTTGTTTTAGGCTCGCATGAGAAGTCTTTTGCCCGCTGCCCATCATTTGATTACGGCTCTTCTTTCCGTTTCACAACTTCGTCTGGGTCGCTGTCCTCAAATTCCAAGCAACCACTGAATTTTTCCAGCGAATCACCAGCGTTCGCGCTCTGTACCGCTCGCCTACGCTTTGCCGTCATACCAAAACAGCTCCGGCACTCGTCCCATCAGTTACCGTGCCCAAGTGGGCACTCTTTAGCCGTGAAACATGCGGGACCTCGTGGCCAACGGCCTCCTTTTGGGGAGCAGATAAAATGGAGGAGCCCTGCCCTTCGATGTTTCGATCTTCAGTCTTGGCCGGCCCTTTTGACAGAAACATTCAACGCAAGTCGTGATTATGAAGACCTTCACTTCCTTCGCCATTGCTGCCTCTGTGCTGGCACAGGCTGTCCACGGACACTGTAAGATGCCCCAACGAGGGCGAAGACCAAAGACGACCGGATCACTGACTCTTCATCTTTCCGCAGACATCTTCCAGTACCTCACCGCCAACGGTGTGAAGGGTGGACAGTACCAGAATGTCCGTCAGAACACGAACAACAACTCGCCCGTGACTGGTAAGAGTTGACCAGAGAAAACAAAGAGTGTAGGGAACAGAGGGCTAATGAATGGACAGACCTCGCATCCAACGATCTCCGCTGTAACGTTGGTGGTGAAGATGGCAGCAAGACTAGCACTGTCTCCGTTGCTGCTGGCAGCAGTATCACTTTCACGGCCGACATCGCCGTTTACCACCAGGGTCCCGTCTCTTTCTACATGACGAAGGTTGACGATGCCGCCGCGGCTGATGGCAGCACACCTTGGTTCAAGATTAAGGACATCGGGCCTACTGTAAGTTGCGGCCTTCGGATTCTCACTGTCCCCACCGGGATGACTGGGGAGTCTGTACCATGGTTAACGACCCGAGCTAACACGCATTGCAGTTCTCCGACGGTCAGGCCACCTGGGATCTTGAGCAGTCTTACAGCGCGACCATTCCCAACTGCCTTCCGGCTGGCGAGTACTTGCTGCGCATCCAACAGCTTGGCATCCACAACCCCTGGCCGGCCGGGATCCCTCAGTTCTACATCTCGTGCGCTCAGATCAAGGTGACCGGCAGCGGCTCCGCCTCGCCCAGCCCGACCGTCTCCATCCCCGGCGCCTTCAAGGAGACCGACCCGGGCTACACGGTGAACATCTACAACAACTTCAGCAACTACACCGTGCCTGGCCCGGACGTGTTCACGTGCTAGATGGGGACGGAGGTGAAACGGATGCGACGTTGGATCCCGGGATGCGGGTGTTTACTGTACATACTTACGGACGGATTGCGCGTTCTATCTAGCTGTGTATAATGCCTAGCTCCTTCATAAGCAATCCTTGCTGTAGTGAGCCCCGCCTGAACCTGGTGCCTGAGTCGTGGGACCCGCCTAACTACCTTGGTTGACTTGATCTCCTCGGTTGCTCAGCCGTTCACCGCGTCAGATGCGCATCGGGCTTGCATTGTGCATTGAGCACGGCGTTCGAAGGCAGTCGCTGAAGTTCTACCGTCCACACGTGAAACGGTATTCCTCCCGAATGCGGCAATCAAGTTTGTTAGCATTTCTGGGAACAAGGGTAAATACAGCCGTATAGTTGTGGGATGATGGTGGCAAGGGGCACAACGGCCTTCCGGATCCCCGCATGACGGGCGGATGACGACTTTGCACAGGATTTTAGGTTGAGGCAGCGCAGCGGTTCGCCAAACGCCCCAGCCCGCCAGCGGCAGGAGTGAGTAGCTGCAAAAGACTTTTCTTCGGCGGACGGTTAGGCGCCCTCGTCAGTGCGGAGCTGCTGCCGGACTCTGGACGCGGGCAGGCTCATGCGATGCGCCCTATCCAGGCACGTGGATACGAGGCTGGCGATGTGCACGTCGTGGGCGCGCCGGGCAGTCCTGCGAACTGTTCCCGCCGCTCGCCGCTCACCGCCGGGCGGAGCGGGCGCCAGGTGCGCGGAGACGGCGCGGCCGCTGCCAGGTCGACATCGATCAGTCGCGGCGCGCCCGGTGCCCGCGCCAGGCCTGGCACGGCTGGCTGGGGCGGCGCGCGCGGCCAGGTCAGCGGACAGCTCGCGGTCGCCACGGCGCGCAGCTGGCGGGTTCTGCGCGCGTCCGGGGCGCCTTGGTCGAGCTCGCGGGCAGCAGTCGAGATGGCGGTGACAGGCGATTAATAAGACGCGGCGTGGGCAGCTGCAGCAGGCCTTGGGCGGCTAGCACTCGCGCGAGGATCGTCGCTCAATTTTCCTGACACAGGCGAGACTCAGGCCCTGGGCAAGACCGCCCTCCGCTGCCGCCGCGCACCTCCTCCTGCCGTCACTGCCAGCTACGCCCTCCAACACCATACCGCACGCCGCACCACCCCCAGGCACGCCCGCAGATCCCGCCTCCCACACGCGCCCGGTCGACGCAGCCCATAGGCGTGGCGCCGAGTGCCCGAGCGTCCCCTCCTGGCCATCTCAGAACCGCACCTCAAACGCGCTAAATCCGTCAAGGGCTCTCGGCCTCGTCCACGAACAACCCTCCCTCCTGCCCGCCCTCTGCCGCCAGCCCGCTCGGACGATCCCGCACCCGCTCCACCTCTCTCGCCCGCCCCAGTCCACCGCACCCCTCTGCGGCCTCCAGAGTCACCGCACCCGCCGCCCACTCCCCGACCTGAGGCCTCGCCCTAGCGCCCTACGCCCCCGTGGTCATGGACGACGACTTCCGCGCCGTGATTGACGACGGCGCCTCCGACGCAGAGATGCAGCTCGGCGCCGACGTCGAAGACCAGCTTGCCCAGCGGAGGACCTCTGCCGGCGGCACCATCTACACATCCCCTACCTCGCGGACCCGGAAACGAGGCCTGATGTCGCGCTCGCAGCCGCGGCCCATACACACGCCCACCAGCCCCATGTCGGCGACAATTCCGCACAACCTGCTCCCCTCGGCGCCCGCCTCGCCGCCAACGCCCGCCCCGAGCCCGACACCGCACCAGCGCGCTCCCGACTGGAGCACCGCCGCCGAGCATGAGGACACCCAAGTCAGGGACATCCGGGCGCTGTTCAGTGAGATGAACGATGCGGAGAAGCAGCGGCTTCTGGGCGAGTTGCTGAACATGTGTAACAGCCACCAGCTGAGCTTTGTGCACGACTTCGTGAGCCCGAGGCTGAAGAAGGACCCGTTCCAAGTGCTGCCCAATGAACTCTGTCTCCGCGTAAGTCAAGGTAGCGCGCCAAGCGCGGCTCGTCGAGCATGCTGACACCCCGCCTCGACAGATACTGACCTTCGTCGACGACCCCACAACCCTTGCGCGCTCGTCGCAGGTCTCGAGGCGATGGCACGAACTCGTCAGTGATGACATGGCCTGGAAGTCCCTCTGTGAAAAGCACGCATACCGAAGACTCTCCGACGCTGACGACCCGAGTTTCCGGACCGCACCATCTTCCATCTCGCTGACGCCTGGCGGCTCGCCGCTGCAGAACTGGAGACCGAACACGCTGCGGCCATCCAAGGGTACAGTTGCGGGCTTGGCAGGAACCGCAGACCTCAGAACACAGTCCCTGGATCGCGCAGGAGCATCCAGTTCGAGGACTGGTCGTCGCAAAAACAAGGCGCTTACTTACCGGTCACACTTCAAGCAGCGATACATGGTCGAGACGGCGTGGAGGTCGGGTGGCCGGTGCGACTCCAGGCAGATTACACCCGACCAGGGTGTGGTGACGAGCCTGCACCTCACCGACAAGAACATTGTCGTTGCGCTTGACAATGCGAAGATTCACGTATTCGACACGCAAGGTCAGCATCAGAAGACCCTGCAAGGTCACGTTATGGGTGTTTGGGCCATGGTCCCGTGGGGTGATTTGCTTGTCAGCGGTGGGTGCGACAGAGACGTACGGGTCTGGAATATGGCCACTGGGTAAGTGTCCAATCGCCATCGCATGATAGAGAAGCGACAGGCTCTGGTTTGAACATGGACTGACCCCCACTAGTGCCTCGGTCCACACTCTGCGGGGCCACACCTCAACGGTGCGGTGCTTGAAGATGTCCGACGAAAGGACAGCTATCTCTGGATCAAGAGACACCACGCTTCGCATTTGGGATATCGAAAGAGGCATCTGCAAGCATGTCCTCATTGGTCATCAGGCCAGCGTGCGCTGCTTGGAAATTCATGGAGATCTCGTGGTCTCCGGCAGCTACGACACAACTGCACGCATTTGGAGCATCTCGGAGGGCAGGTGTTTGAGGACGCTCACGGGTCACTTCAGCCAAATCTACGCCATTGCCTTCGATGGCAAGAGGATAGCGACTGGCAGCCTTGACACCAGCGTCCGGATATGGGATCCCAATGATGGGTACGTACTATATTACTGTTGCACCATGACGCATAGCTGACAGAGAATGGTTAGTCGCTGCCTGGGTCTCCTGCAAGGCCACACTTCCCTTGTCGGCCAGCTGCAGATGCGCGGCGATGTTCTCGTGACGGGCGGGTCCGATGGATCCGTCCGTGTTTGGTCTCTCAACGAATATCAGCCCATCCATCGGCTTGCAGCCCACGACAACAGTGTTACGAGCCTCCAGTTCGACGACACCAGAATTGTGTCTGGCGGTAGCGATGGCCGCGTGAAGGTTTGGGATTTGAGGAAGGGTACTCTCGTGCGTGAGCTTAGCCAGCCGGCGGAAGCTGTGTGGCGCGTTGTGTTTGAGGAAGAGAAGGCGGTGATCATGGCGAGCAGGGGTGGCAAGACTGTCATGGAGGTGAGTGCCAAGAAAGCGTGCTGTCGTACAGCCATGATGATCCTAACCGATGCATGTAGGTGTGGGACTTCTCTCCCCCAGACGATGAGTTGGACGACTTCAGATCCAGCAGCCCACTCAGCGCACCGGAATACCATCAAACAACGCCGGCCATCTTGCCGGCGGACCAACCAGACGTCAACATGGCGGACGCCGAGACGTCTTAAATAATAACAGCACAGATTTATTCAGCGCCATGCACAAAAGCAGCCGCGATTTATTCATTCGATACTCGGCCCTCTGCGGGTATTTCTTTAAAGTGTTTCCGGAGTACGGGCGGACTCATCCGTGGCATTCCTGGCGGTGTTCAGCTTGGGAGGAACCAGAGCTTTTCTTCAAACATCCGGGAACTTTTTGACGACTATGGGTTACAGGCACGGAACGAAACTTTTTCAGCAAGCGAAAGGAAAAATGCTCATCCTTGGCGAGATGAGAAGACGGGCAGGTGGGCATGTTCGGAGTTGTTGTCTTCAGTCATTTGATTGTTCCTTTTCCTTTGATCTCTCATATTCCCCGGGTCAATCAAGCCATTGGACCACACCAACCATTTCCGTCGGACGATAGGTTTTCCTTGCTTAGTCAACTTCCGAATTCTTTCCGCCTCATTGGATTCATTTCGACGCTTTGATTCTTCTCTCGCAGCACTGGCTCCTGGTGGGATCGGTCATCCATAACCAAAAATTCAATCGCCTATTTTTCCTGCGCGAGTTTTTGGCTTCACCCGCTCATACACTTCCCGTAGTGTTGTAGATCTAATAGCTAAGCGCAGCCAATGCGACGCTGCTTCTGCCGACGTTGGCGCGGGATGCTCGTGTGAAATTCGGGCGGGAGAGGGCTTGCGGGGCCGTGATAGCCGCGGGAGGGAGGGAGCGGCAGGGCGGGTGGGAGAGGCTTGGGGCGATAGGGCCAGAGCCGATAAGGCTACGCCGGAGCCGGGAGAAGACCGAAGCGCGAGCCGGCCGAGCTTGCAGCTGCAGGCGCCCCGCGGCCGATGATGAATGTACCAACCCGTGCGTTTACGTCATCCCTGCGCTACGGAATTGACGGATGCCTCAATCCAGCGCGAAAGATCAGGGAAATAAAGGCGCGTCCGCCGCCCCAAAACGCTGCCGACGGCTCTTTCTGTTTCTCTTGCCATTGAACCTCTCCACTCCTCCTGCCTGGCTCGCAGTTGACCTCACTCTTCAGTCATTGCTGCAGCAACAACAACACTCTCCTCTCCACAGCTTCCCGCGCTCTGTCGGCAACCAGCAGCGCTTCCTCACCAGCACACGCCATGGCCTCGAAAAACAGCCCCGCCGGCGCCGCGCAGAAGAAGATCGAGCTCTTCTCCGGCACCTACTTCGCCGCCTGCACAATAGGCGGCGTCATTGGTAAGCCCGCCAGTCGTCTTTGTCACGCCTCCCGCTCCGCCTTACCAACCTTTTCCTCCCGCAACCCTGCACGCGACACCCTCCTTTCCCTCCCAAAGCACCCGACACGCGCCCCTCCACCAACGCTAACCTGACGCGACGCACGCAGCCTGCGGCCCCACGCACACAGCCGTCACGCCGCTCGACCTCGTCAAGTGCCGGCGACAAGTCGACCCCAAGATCTACACGTCCAACACGCAGGCATGGCGACAGATCTTCGCCAAGGAAGGGCTGCGCGGCGTCTTCTTCGGGTGGGCGCCGACGTTCGTGGGCTACTCTTTCCAGGGCGCGGGCAAGTACGGCTTCTACGAGGTGTTCAAGTACCTGTACGGCGAGAAGTGGTTCCCGGGCGCCAACAAGACGGTCGTGTACCTGGGCGCGAGCGCGTCGGCGGAGTTTTTGGCGGACATCGCGTTGTGTCCGTGGGAGGCGGTGAAGGTGCGGATGCAGACGACGTTGCCGCCGTTTGCGAATACGTTGAGGGAGGGAGTGGCGAAGGTGAGGGCGCAGGAGGGGTGGGCGGGGTTGTATAAGGGGTTGTATCCGTTGTGGGGGAGGCAGATTCCTTATACGGTGAGTTTTTTTTTTTTTTTTCCCTCGGGGTCTTCTTTCTTTCCGCCGTTCTGGAACCGTTGCTGACCGGACGGGGTGGGTGTAGATGGTCAAGTTCGCGTCGTTCGAGAAGGCCGTCGAGCAGATCTACAAGCAGCTCGGCAAGCCCAAGGAGGCGTACAACAGCTTGCAGCAGACGGGGGTGAGCTTCCTAGGTGGCTACATCGCGGGTATCGGGTGCGCGGTTGTCTCGCATCCTGCAGGTACGTCATTATCCTCCGTTCTCACTGACTGCCGAATATCGCTAACGCTAGCGGCAATCAGATGTCATGGTCTCGAAGCTCAACAGCGACCGCAAGGCCGGCGAAGGCGCTGGCCAGGCCATGGCTCGCATCTACGGCAACATTGGCTTCAAGGGTCTCTGGAACGGGTTGCCCGTCCGTATCGTTATGATTGGTACTTTGACGGCGTTCCAGTGGCTTATCTACGATAGCTTCAAGGTGTACTTGGGTCTGCCGACCACGGGTGGTCATTAGATGGGTAGATGGGGATACAGTGTCTCGTAGACGGAAGAGGCTCTAGAGGGATAGAGCGGAGAGGGTGCTTGCGCAATTGTTTTCTTTATTCACGACCGGGGAAATTTCTGGGTGGTTTGAGAGACGGCTCTTAGGCGTCTGCTGAGGCGTAAAGTATCTCTTTCATTTTAGTCAATAAAACAGCATTATTCTGTCATGTAAGTGCCCAAATTCTTTCAAGTCAACGACTACCTAAATATTCAAAAGTTGAAGATAATGCATACAGCCAATGGTATGACAGTATGACTGCTGGGGCGCCTGCATTTGAGGAACCATAGCTAAAACTTTCTCAGTAACTCAGCTTTTCTCCGCACCGTAGTCAATGATCCGCATCACCTATATTTCATGCTCTTATTTACAATCACTGTCGCATGGTGATAACTGGCAGGATGTGGTGCACAGTATATCTTGTCGGAGAAGCCGGACAGAGTGCGGCGAACGGACTCTAGCGGGAAGCTAAACGGTACGTTGCCAATTTGTTGACAGTGATACGAGCAGTCTTCGATAACCAGACATTCAGGCCATGATATTGCGGACGCTGTGTGTTAGGAAGAGTATTAATTGTGGACTATGAGGGGCAGCTGAATGGATTGAGTAAGGGTGGTGTGGCAGGTGAGCCTTCACAAGAGTTTTCTGTTCATGTGCTCAGCAACGTTGAAAGCTTCAACGGACCGGCTTTCATTCTTCGTTCCAGTTTCTCCCTAAGATAGAACACGAAGAGAGCCAACTAGATTGTACAATCTAGATACGACCTGGCTGCAGGACCTGGCCTCATCGCCTTGTCTCTGAGTGGCCTTTCCCTCTCTTTTATCATTGTGTTTATAGCTTAGCAGATACAGCAGACGCCTCAAAAAGGTCGCACGAACTCTGCCCTAGAATTGCGCATGCGCAATTTTGTTGTTCCTCAGAAGCCTCACCCTATGTTATTATGTTATTTGCTGGCATCTTCATCACTGCACAGGACTCCATCATTCAGCCCTGGCCCTCGTCGGCACGCAAGCATCAGTACTGGCCAACTGCTCGGAGATGATCAGGTGCACAGGGTTCAACAACTTCTGAAGAAGTCTCGTGACGACTATGATGTCTTCTGGCTTTCGAGACTCAGACAACGTCTCTCCATCTTCTCGTCACTCACCATCCCGGCTCTTATTTCAGACTCATCGGCTCTCAATCTCGGCTGCTTCTCACCAAACTCACGGCCTGGAATGGGAAAAGGGTGCGTACTCAGATTGGATCCGCTCTACCAGAAACCATACCGGGAAGACCTCAAACTCCAGCCTACTTGCCGTAAGTGGGACCTTCCCGAACAGCCTTGCCGCTAAGAATTGTTGAGTGCGGTACTACCGCTGCGTTATCACTGGCCTCTCCGTTACCAAGTCACACGGTGTGGCCTTCCGGCACTTTCTTGCCTCGAGATACTGCAGGCCTCTCACCACCCCACCATCGACACCATCGCCTCACCGATTCGGATACTAGCTAAGATAACAACTTGGTAGAAATTGTCCTCAAAGCCGATGAGATTGGGACCTGGATCTGCGGCGAGCTCTTGCAAACCATTTCCGCCCAGGATTTGCCCATTGGATCATCCATCATCTGGAAAATACGAGAACGCGTTGGCAATTCTCCGTCAATTAACTTGGTGGCTTGACATGTCACTCACTTGAGCTGGACGAATCAGCTTCACTTTGACACCCCGGTGCCTGAGTTGCTCCTTCTACGCACGTGGCTCTTGGACTTTGGCAGCAGATCTTCACCTATCAAGCCTCTTGAATCACATGCTACAATGACCTTGAGCTACTCGAGCCAGTCATACCCGACAGGGCAACAAACCCGATCCAGAGGACACCGTCGGCGAAGGTCCTTGGAGGAGGTGAGTGCCATTCGAGGACACCGCCATCACGAGGCCCATCACCACCGCAAATCGATCTACGAAGCACCACCCCGCCATCGACATGAACGCCGACCGCCTCAGTCGCACCCTCAACCAATCCTGACCAGAACCTCGTACAGACGCACCGGCAACTCTGGCTCTCACAGACCAAAGAGGTCCGGATTGCGCCCAAACATGGAGGCTGACGCCCATTTCGACGAACACCAAGCTGGACGCAATGTGCGCTTCGCGGGCCTCTCAGCTGATACCGATTCGCAGATGGCAAGCGTGGATCCTCCACCGTCAAACCGGCGCTATTCACAAAGAGTGGTAGAGGAAGACTTGGACTCTCTGCAGAGCGAGAGCAATCCCAGTGCCGAACCCGAACACTTCCTTCCATCAAACGAACAGCAACGAAATATCCGTGGGCACTTCCACCACGCATCCGTGTACGATGGGCACAATTCTCCAAAGAACGATCCTCACCATAGACGCAGAGGTTACTCGCCGGAGCCTGACAGTCGTCCGACTAACAACTATCAACCCCATTCCGGACACAACCCGCACAAGACTTCCGGGATCAGTAAGCATGCGATTCCTGAGCAAGATTACAGCCGCTATCAAAATTCTCGGGTGCCTAGCAGGAATGGCGACCCCTCTTTCTCACGTTCGTCCCAGTACGGAGCTCGTCAAAACCAGCCTCCCAACAGTCATTCCAAACCACGTCATCACCCGGAAGTGCTTGTGATTTCAGACGATGACTCGGTTGGAGAAAGACCGTCTGATGCTCGTTCAACCCAGCATCGGTCTCAGCTGCAGCGTTCCCGCCAAAAACTCCGAGACGGCTTCGGCGTACGCAGCACAGCCCGTCATCGACCCGAAGTCTCTGGGTATGCAACCGATGCGGGACACCAGCTGAAGCGCCACAAAGACCAGCCAAGGACCCAGATTCGCCACGATGATCGTGACACCAATGGAGCGTATGAATACGCCCAAACTGATGACGAAAGACGACTGCATCAGTACCCGCGCCGTGTCAATGACCACGATTGGTTGACGAACAGTAGTCGTTCTCACAAGCGCCACCATAGCCCGGAGCTTCTTGGCCATGCCTACGTCCATGACCGCCGCCAGAATGGAGTTTCGGCATATTCAAAACGCCAACGCATCCAACATGGAACGGAGGAAGATGAAATGGATATGGGAACCAGCTACAATCGAATCGGACTCGGACGCAAAGACCCAGGCAGAGTGGACGCGAGGAACGCATCTTCTCAATTGATGCCACACGTTGGACGGAGCTCTCCAGCACGTCTGCCGGCGCAACCTTTCATGGACGAGGATTCCGAAGAGGAGACATGGCCCATACCGGACAGCAAGTTGCCGAAGAAAGAAATGACCAACACAAAAGTTCAATCTGGTCATCATTCACGGAAACTACCCGGCGTTGAGAAGGAGCCCATGCCCTATCCTCCGGTACCCACCAGACCGATCCTAGATGGTAGGAAGCTCAACTTCTCGGGTGTTTCCGCCAGCCAGGCTCTACGCGCCCAAGCGAGAGAGAAGAAAGCCTCTCATTCGGTCAATAGCGATGTTGAGATGAGCTGTGCTTTTGACGACTCTCCGACAGCCAAATCTGGCCGGATCCCTCTGCGAAAGCCAACTCAAGATACTTCCAATATGCGTCCATCTTCTTCTCCAGGATCCAATATCTCCGCCAGTCCAGTCCGGTTCAATGGCCTCATTGCAGCCAGCTCCCCCCTTTCGGACACTTCTGGAAAGGTCGCGCTCACCCCAAGACAGCAGATGCAAGAAGCCGCCAGGAGAATCCGCGAGTCCAACACCGCAATGGAATACTCCCAAGCATCCGTCCGGCTAACGCCCCAACCGAGAGCCGCTCGACTGCCGCTCTCCTCGCCCCGCCCAGCACCAAAGCCAGCGCCCGCGCCCAAAGAGACCATCGAGATCTCAAGCTCCGACTCCAGCGCCACCACCTCGAGTAGTGACGATGACGACGACGACGACGACGACGAAGCCCCGCCCTCCGCCCCAGCGACGAAGCCCCCTCCCACCCAAAAGAAACCCCCACCCACCCCCACCGCGCCAGCCCCCCCGACCCAGACCCAGACGCAGACGCCCGCCCCCAGACCCGCCGCCCGCAAGCGCGACGGCACCTCCAACGCCGCCCTGATCAGAGACCTGCTGCGCGAGCAGGCCGGCAAGACGCGGCCACCCGCCGCCGCCGTACCCGCTCCCGCGCCAAAGCCCGGCTCCGGCCCGCGCAGACGCGTCGCCGACGAGCCCGCCGCCGCCGCGGAGGAGGAGTCGGCCTGGAAGCAGGCGATGGGCTTACTGCGCGGGAAGTCGCCGGCGCGTCCGAATCCGGTTGGGCGGTTGGGCTTGGCTGTGGAGGGGGAGGGGGAGGGGGAGGAGGACGGCGAGGTCGAGCGCGTTCGCGAGGAGGCGAGGCGCAAGGATGAGAAGATTCGGGAGCTGCTGGATAGAGAGGGGAGGCGGGTGCTGGCGAATAAGCGGAGGGCGTTGGAGAGGGCGCGGGCGAGGGAGAGGCAGTTGGAGGCGGAGATTGAGGAGGCGGCGTGGGGGAGGGGGGAGGGGAAGGGGAGGAAGGTGGCGGTGGGGAAGAGTGGTAAAAAGGGGAAGAAGGGCAAGGTGAAGAGTCGGGAGGTTGTGGAGGAGGGGGAGGAGGAGGATGAAGAGGAAGGTGGTGATGTCGTCCCACAGCCAGATGACCGGGAGGTTTTTGATGGCGACGGTCGGGCGGCTGAGGTTGCTGAGGAGTTAAGTGGCGATGCTGATGTGGATGGACTGGGTGGACAGAACGATCGGGAGTCTGAGCATGAAGAGGTCGAGGGTGATCAGGACGGGTTTGATGACCTGTTCGATGAAGTTCCAGCCAACACTGCCGGAGATGAGGAACCGATTAGTGACAACATCGCCTCTAACCTTGCCGATTCCTCGGTGCCAGAAATTCAGGGCACTGCGGGAAACGAAGAACAGGGTGGCCGCGTTCAGTCGAATGGACAACCTACGAACGACATCGAGAGTGGAGCCGAGAAGACATCAGACAGGGTGGCTCACTCTGTTGTGGAGGATGGAGATACGAATCTGGGGGTTTCTGATGGGAAGGAAGAGAGCAAGGTCGATCAAACGGCTCGAGAGACTCAGGAAACAATCACTGTGACCGGATCTTCCACGCAGACGGTTTCTACGGCTCCAACTTCCCCAGACACCATCAACGGAGTTCTTCAGGTAGAGCTTAGTGATGAGACCCATCGAGGCCATTCGCCTGTCTTGCCTATTCACAATAAAGACAAGCCAATAAGCCTGCGCTCACTCCTTGCCGAAGCTGCAAAGGAACAGCCGAAGAGACTGGAAGAAGACAAGTCAGAAGCCCGGAAAGCCCCGGATCTCACCGCACGTGAGGTTGCTCAACGTAATGCGGCCAGAAGGGAACAAGCTCTTACCAACAGCACACCCAACAAGCCTCCGCAGCCCATCGGCAAACCAGAAGATTCTCAGAATGCTGCTCTGAAGACCCAGATGGTGAGGCCCGCGAGACCGGCCGCGAAGCCGAAGAGCAGCGCCTTCATGCCGGTACAGAAATCGAAGACCCAAGCAGCATCTCAAGCTAAGCGTTACTCCAACACGGGGCCCCTGCCGCGTGAGAGCGATTTCACTGCTCCGAAGTCAAAGAGTCAGACAACATCTCAGGCTAAACGGTACCCGAACACAGAGCGCTTGCCTAGCGAGAGAGAGCTCATGTCTCCGAAGCCTTCAAAAAGGAATAGCATGGCGTCTGCTCCTACTCCTTCCCGGAGACCATCAACCGTCCTGAACGACCCCAACTCCACGGACTTCGGCCCTATAGGCGATAAGACGCCGACAACTCCCTACTCAGTGATCGATGACGACGACAAGCAGATCCACCATTGGAAAGAAAAGGGCCTCAAGTGGGCTGAGATCTGCACGCTGTACGCCGCGCTGACAGGCAAGAAATTCACACCGCAGGGGCTCCAGTTCCGCCTCAAGCGCATCCACAAGCGCTTCCCCGAGCTCAAGCAGGAGAAAGACAAAAAAGAGCTCAAGGGACTCCCCGCCCTCGCCGCAGCCCAAGCCAACCAAGCACCCACCGCCGAAGAAGAAGAGGAAGAAGAACCCCACCAACCCATCCCCCTCGGCGGCAAAAAATGGAACCCAGACGCCTACGAACACCACCTCACAAACCAACAAGCCCTCTCCGACTACCTCACTTCCGCCACCCCATCCCCGTCCCCATCCCCGTCCCCCTCCCCACCCCCACCCCTCGCCCCCAACGAACCCTACTTCACCTACCACGTCCACCGCCTCTCGACCCCCGCCTCCCCCGCCGTCGCCATCGGCCCCCCCGCCGGCTACACCTCCCTCCACGCCGCCAACCGCGCCGCCGGCGCCGAGATCCTGCTGCCGCGCTTCGGCGCGCCGGGCGCCGGCCCTGCCTCGCGCGCGTTCGGCTGCGCCGTCGATCCGGACGGCCTGCACGCGTACCACGCCGACGGCGTGCGCGTGTGGGTCGAGCGCGTGCTGCGGTGCGCGGGGAAGGGGGGCGAGCCGGGGGTTGTGGTTGGGGGCGGGTGGGTGGGGAGGAGGGCGTGGGTGGTGTGCGCGAGGGAGGTGTGTGCGGTGGGGGGTGGGGAGGGGGATGGGGTGTTTGGGGAGGCGCGGGAGAGGAGGAGCGAGACTAGGGCGTACAGGGTGCTGGGCGCGTTCACGGTGCTGGACGCGGCGAATCGCGAGGCGGGTGCGGCGTTGTTGGATGCGGTTGCGCCGCGGAGCGCGCGGATTGAGAAGGCGGAGGAGAGGGAGGAGATGAGGAAGGCGATTGCGGAGGAGGTGGATGAGTTGGAGGGGAGGGGGCAGGCGTTTAAGGGGAGTGGCGAGATGGCGGTTCCTTCTATGGCTGCGGAAGGGGCGGAGGTGGAGTTTGAGGTTTGGGTGGAGGAGGTCGGGTTGATGGGGCCAAGGAATGTTTGATTGAGGGAGTGGTAAAGGGGGAAAGTTGGTGGAGTTGGTGAAGTGCTCAAAGGACGTTGGGAAGAAAGTCGTGCGGGTTGCACGATTTGATCACTTGGAGTTTTTATGGTGGCCATCTATCGCGGGTGCACGGTGGGTCGTAACAGAAATGGGGGTATTGGGAGAGGTGCTCTAGCCGATAGGACACGTGAAGAGGCACCAGCATGGGCAGTTGAAGCATTCATACAGGTATTTAAAGCACGTAGCCAAAGCGCGTCCGCGCCAGGATGACTGTCCATCAACAAGACCCAATATAGTTGAAGCAGTCCACTTCGCCTGAGAACCACCATGAAGTGACTTGTAGGGGAGACAGAAAGCCCAAAACTACATACACACCACCAGGAAACGATGGTGGTTTTGGTGCTCTTTCCAAGAATTGACGTTCGTGTTCGGCCACCCCTACCGTCCACTAACCAAGACCAGCCGACAGCCTTCTAGAAGAAAGTAACAGATCTGTTTGATACAGCCGGCTAATCGGCACCTTGCTCCCATCTAATCACAGTCAGCCTTGCATGAATGTTCTCGCAGTTCTCGCCGCGCCGATCAACCTAATCTTCACACAAGATGGCCCGCAATAGTGTTTCAGCAGACGCTCTCCCACCACCAGGTATGTGGTCAATGCACGGATGAAGGGGGTGAAACTCACAGCACCTCACACATGGAGGAAATAGATCACGCCAGCGCAGACGGGCCTTGCAGCACTCGGCGTTGATAACCGTTCATGCAGAGTGGCCGCGAGTCTTAACCCCGACAAGCACCGGATGGCCCAGCCGACGTCCGAGATGTGGGTAAATCCCGACGCCATCCTTCCCTATGGCCAAAACCCACAGGTGACCAAGCAACCGCGGACCAATCCGCGCTGGTTATCAATCCGCCACGACGGCCAATCCGGGCACACCGCTTACACACTTAACTCGCATGAGAGGCTACCCCACATCCCCACATTGTGCCGAAAGGAGCGTTCCTGGCGGCTGGCTAACCTAATCGCTCTGCATGTGGGGAGCCCTGGCCCATTGCCGCTCAACACCACACGTCGTGTTGGATAGAGTTTGGTGGACCCCGGCAGTGCGCGTCGGGACGACCGCCAAGCTTTGCGAGGCTTCCGGCAACCATGTGAAGGCAGATGCATGTGTATTGCACGGCCTATAAAGCCGCCGCGAGTCGACAGCACCGTCTCGTTCAGCAGCCATCCCTCCGCTCCAAGCTCGACCTACCCTCCCGGACAGGAAAGGAAGAAAAAGAACCCTCAACACCATGGCCACCGGAACCCAAACCGCCACCGACCAACCCCAAACCGTCCCCATCGCCGCCGCCACCGATGGCCCGCCCGAGCACCACGGCCTCGCCTCCAAATGGCCCATCGCCATGGACCTCGCCGGCTCGTCGCAGCCGTGCCGCCTGGAAGGCGAGTTCGCCGACCTCCCCGTCCTCGGCACCATCCCCGACGCCATCGACGGGACCTTCGTAAGCCCACCCCTGCAGCCCCTCCTCCAACCACCCACCCACTCACCCGGCGCCCGCAGTACCGCGTAATGTGCGACCCCTTCGTCCCCCCACACCCCCAAAACGTCCCCATCGACGGCGACGGCTCCATCTCCGCCTTCCGCCTCCGCGGCGGCCGCGTCGACGCGCGCATCCGCTACATCGAAACGGAGCGGTACCGCCTGGAGCGCCGCGCCGGCCGCGCGCTGTTCGGGCTGTACCGCAACCCGTACACGCACCACCCGTGCGTGCGCGCCGCGGTCGACAGCACGGCCAACACCAACCTCGTGTACTGGGCCGGCCAGCTGCTCGCGCTCAAGGAGGTCGCGCTGCCGTACGCGGTGGATCCGGATACGCTGGCGACGAGGGGGTATGATCCGTTTGGCGGGCAGGTGGGGGCGAAGGCGTTTACGGCGCATCCGAAGGTGGATCCGGGGAGGGGGGAGTTGGTGGTGTTTGGGTATGAGGCGAGGGGGTTGGCGACGCGGGATGTGGTGGTGTATGCGGTGGATGGGGAGGGGAGGGTGAGGGATGAGGTGTGGGTGGAGGCGCCGTGGTGTGCGTTTATCCACGACTGCGCGGTGACGGCGAGCTGGGTGGTGCTGGTGCTGTGGCCGTTTGAGGCGGATGTGGAGCGGATGAAGCAAGGCGGCCAGCACTGGGCGTGGAGCTACGAGCGGCCGGCGACGTTTGTGGTGGTGCCGCGGCGGAAGGGGGGACGGCTGCCCGAGGGCTGGAAGGACGGCGAGTACCGGACGTACCACTGGGAGAACGCGATGCTGATCCACACGGGCGCGGCGTGGGAGTCGGACGACGGGGCGCGGCTGTGGTTCGAGAGCAGCCGCGTGATGGACAACGCGTTCCCCTTCTTCCCGCCGGCTGATGGCCGCATGCCGGCGCCCGACGCGCAGGCCGACTTCGTGCGCTGGGAGTTGGACCTGACGGCGCCCAGCGGCACGCGCGTGGCCGACCCGCGCGTGGTGCTGGACATGCCGGCCGAGTTCCCGCGCATCGACGAGCGCTTCCTGACGCGCCAGTGCGACGCGCTGTTCGCCTGCGTCTTCCTGCCCAACCGCAGCGACGGCGGCAAGAACATCTTCCACGGCCTGAACGCCCTCGCCATGCACTCCCACAGCTCCGGCCAGACCCGCTTCTTCTACGCCGGCGACGACTCGCTGGTGCAGGAGCCCGTCTTCATCCCGCGCGCCGCCGACGCCCCCGAGGGCGACGGCTGGGTCATGGCCATGGTCGAGCGCCGCGGCGCCAACCGCAACGACCTGGTCGTCCTCGACACCCGCGAGTTCGAGAAGCCCGTCGCCATCGTGCAGCTGCCGCTGCATGTCAAGGCCCAGATCCACGGCAACTGGGTGGACGCGAGCGAGCTGGGCGAGTGGAAGAGCCTGGTGACCCAGCTGCCCGACGTGGAGATCAGCGGGAAGGGCGCGCTGGAGCCCATGATCTGAGCGGCGTTGGAGATCAAGGAGCATTGTTGATATGAGAATGTATTGTAGAAATCGTTGGACGCTTGAACATGGTATATCCCCTCTCCGTACAGACAAATGAAAACACCGCATCACCCGTGGTGCGCCTCCACCCCGACAGTGTACCCCCAAGACGCGTCTCCACCGCCCGGCCTCGCCAGGTCGACCTGGCTGTTCGAGCTGGGCGACCTGCTGGTGGGCCCGCTCGGCGCCCTCGTCGAGTACACCTCGGACGTCGAGATGACCTGGATGCCGCCGTTCAGGCTCTTGACGTCCTCGAGCTCCACCTCCTCCGTCAGCCCGCGCTCGCTGTCGTCGATGCGGACCGACCCGCCGTTGGACGACAGCCGGTTGATGCCGTTGCCCTGCGTCCACTTGCGCGTGGTGGTGAGGTGGTGCTGCGACCGCTTGGCCGACTGCCCGTTGGACGACCCGAAGCTGCTGGCGTACGGGAAGATGCGCAGCAGCACCGGCCGGAGCGACGGGAGGCACGCGCAGATCAGGCACACCTGCGTCAAGGAGCCCCGGTCAGCCATCGGGATTGCCCGGCTCTGCGTGCGGGAGAACTTACGTGCACTTCGACCACGCTCCACATTGCCGGCGTGGCGTTGGACTCGCCGGGGTCCGGCGAGTTGAGAGACACCGAGATGGCGTGGAGACGGACGATGGACATGATGCACCCGCTGCGCGGAGGAAGGTCGGTCAGCCGAGCACTTGCGCAAAGTAGACCGGATCACTTACAAGCCACCCAGCCCAAACGCAAAGATAAGTCCGTATTTCTGGTTTGTTGGTACGTTGAGCTTAACGAGAGCCGGGATAGGGATGACGATGATGGCAATATCAGTCAGAATGTTCATGGCGATGGTGATGTAGTAGTAGGCCGCGATGTTGATGCAGGTGCCAGGAAGAGGCCTGTTCCAGAACTTCCGCACAGGCGTGCACGTAAAGATTCCTACAAGGTCGCCTTGGATGGTATAAGCAACGACGATAGCGATCATCGCCCATGTTACGAGTTTGGTCCGCCTTCCAACGAAAATGCGCAGATACTGCGTGAGGATTGATAGCTTAGCCAGCCCGATGCCGGAAACATAGAGCCAAATAGATGCCCAGAACCTTGATGGTGTTAGTTTTTCGTCTGCAAGGAAAGTGCATGCCAGTAGTGCGGGATCAAAGTGTTAAATAGATAGGGGCTGAGGATTCATGGATACGTTAAGATGAAAGTAGGGCTGCCAACGGTAATCGTGACCCCCTCGCATTCATGGAATGCCAAACGACCAGCGTGATGTCCAAATCAACGACGAGTGAAAGATCTGTCGCACTCACCAGATACTCTGCTGCATAAACATTCCCTCAGGGAGAGTGGCCGTAACTTTTCCCATTCCATACTGCGATTCTACACTCATTGTCAGCACCAGTTCCGTTGAATTCAGAAATGACACGTACGTCGCCAAATGCAGACTGTCAGAGGTACGGTGACAACGAATGCTATGATGGCAAGCCCATCATCCCAACCCAGCCGACCTTGAACGTTGGTCCGAGCCCCGATCTTCATGGCAAGAAAAAGGAACGTGATGACGGTGATTGCAGTCGACGTGACAGAAGCCTGCCGAGCCGCCGGGGCGAACTCGCCGATGGAGAACATTGCTGATGCCGGGGAGAGACAGAGAAAGGCGACGTTGCACACGGTCCGAATGCGGGAGTGGTGGATGGAGCAGATTCTCCACGGCCTGGGGTAGGAGGATGCGGAAGGGTTGTGATATACGGCCCTTTTGGCCCGTCCCGTGCGCCCCCAGCGATGGAAGCGGCCGAAGGGCTGTGGCTATGGGACCTGCCCTGGCGGTATTTGCGGGGCCAGACGATGGTATCAAGGGACGGGAAGGCCGAGGGGAGGCGCACTACCCCGGCTAACGCGCAACCAATGCCAGATCCGGCGGGCGGTCCCCTCGCCCTGCGCCCTACAAGCTTTGAGATATCCGCCGGACCATGTTCTCGCCAGGGTGGCGTCAGGTGCTTGGCCCGCGAAACATTGCAGGCGCTGCTACTCTTGGAAAGGGGGCGTGTTGCGCAATGGCTGGTGTGCCCGTCCCGCGTCGACGCCATGTCACATCCGGCTGAAGGCGCCATTCCGGATGTGTTCTTCTTGTAAATCCTTCTCGGTTCCCAGCTGAGGGCGTTTCTGCGTGACAAATGCAGCTTGCAAAATGTTTGCTTGCTGAGATGTTGAGTTATGCACGACACGACGCGGTCTTCGTCCCTACGCAATACCACGCGGACACATGCGCGACATAGCGGCCGCGTGTACGCCGAGGGTTGAGTTTGATGTGCAAGGCCACAAAACTGTAACAATCGTCGATTTCAGCTGTAGTTCGCGTGTGGCCTGAAATTTGTCCGTAGGGCTGCTGGGATCTGTCAAAGAGAAATCCTGCCAGAAGGATTGTGCCTGGCCCTGCCGCTCCCCCCGCGGCTGGATGACAGTGACATCCCTCGTGCTGTCCTGACAAGCGTTGGTACCCTGGAATCGTCATCCGCTCTTGCCTCCCCTACGTGTACGCCCACCCGCTCCGCGGGAACTGCGCCTGCGCTAAAAGCTTAGCCATGGCGCCCAGCTGCTAGCTCTGATCTCGGTCGCCTTTCCCATTGGTGCGCGCCATTCGGACGTCCTTCCCGTCTGCCTCGATCCCAACGGCGCGAAAGTATATCATGAGATACGGCGAATACCATTGAGTTGGGCGCGCTGCCGAGGTATCCGAGCCCGAACAAGCCACTGGCGAGCGGGAGCAAGCGATATGAACCAGATGATTAGACCAGCCGTGGATGTCGATCTTCCTCCAGACCAGGTATACTTGCGACGTGCGGGGATATCTCCGTGGGATTCGAGGGCACGTCTCAGCCTCTGGACATGCATCTAAGCGATATCCTCAGCCGTTCGTTGCGGAGCCGCACATAATCGATAGGCGATCATGACAGCTGCACTTTGATGAAAGGCTCTTCACGAAGTCTCCTGAGGCCGAGACTGTTGATCGGTTAAATGCGGCGGTCATGGATCAAGAAGTCCAAACACCAGTCAAATCTGATGCAAAGGGTTCAGGAGACATCAGACTTGCCTGGAAACAACCCCAGAACCATTGACGCCGCAGGGATGCTTTGGATTCGAGCCCTTGCTACGCTTGCCTCTGTGCGGCGAAGGGGTCCGTGCCGGTGCGCACATAGCGTACCACACACATCAGTGGCTCAACTCTAGCTTCTCGACCAAGCTGTGGATGGCGCTGCGGCGGGTCTCTCCTACGACGATTGAAGCAGGTCGCCACGGACACTTTTGTAGAGAAGGGTGCTGCAGCCGACACTTAGCGCGACTGATTTGGCCAAAAGCATGCCTAGCCGTGGAGAGTTGAAGCATCCATCCGAATGCAAAGTAACTCAAAACATGTACCAGAGTCATCCGGACGCTCACTTCAAATCCCTTTGCAGTCGTAGATGCGAAAGCGTATGTGAGCTGATCGTTGACTGCAGCAACCTCTGTGAGTCTGCAGAGCGCGTCGAGGCGGTGCATCAATGGTGCCTTCACCGGCGGGGTTTAATGCATGGGACCAGTAAGTGTCAGCCACCAACCATTGATTCGATGAGGCTCTTAGTCAAGGTAGCCGCGGCGTTTCCGCGCCGCCCTAGTGACCTGAACCTCGGGTTGCCTTTTGTGAAGAGAAGAGATTGAAATATGGAGTACGCATCGAGCCGCTGCTGGACAGTAGGAATTTGACTCGGAGTCAATCCACCCAGGAGCCAAGTTACGGCTGGACCCGATAGCGAAGCGAAAAGCGGCTGGGAAGGATGCTCTTCCTTCCCTCTTGGGTTCGTGGCGGAGGATGAATCCTGTAGGATAAGCGGGACATAATTTTCAGCTCTTTCAAACAAACCAGGGAACTCAGCCTCAAAGCGGACTTGAAGGACTCGCCTTGATGATTTCGGCAGGTTCCTCTACTGTCTCATCTGGACAAAAGCTCCCACTATCTTAAGGTGGTTTTCGTTCCTCTGCAAGCCGAAGACATGTTAGCTTTACCACTCGCACAAAAGCACAGGCTCGCAGGCATTCAAAGAGACCGTCGCTCACAAGTATAAATAGTGATACAAATTATGCTATTCTGAGATGACTTTCATGCTGATAACTCTGGCCTAAGAATACGTGACGCCGGTCTGTCTTGCAAAGCCAATCCTCGGCGCACTGGCGGTCGTCTGATCGAAAATGATGTACTGGGACTTCAGGAAAATCAAGCCGTAAATAGAAAATCCAATGCCTGTGTTCTCCTGCATTCCGCCATAGCAGTTGTTGTTCTGGTCGACAGCACCGTAAATGACGTATGATCCTGGCATTTGGACGAGTGATCCGCTGATGACAGTATTAAAGGCCGGAGGTCTTGAAGTGCAAGGAAGAATCCAGCCGCCGAAGGTGGGACTGTACGATGCGCCAGGAATTTGACCGTAATAAGCTGCAACCACATCCGATGGCAGATAGAAGAGGGTGGTTCCGGTATCCACGATGCTCGACATGGTCTTCTGCACGATGTTGCCGGTTCCCACAGAGTAACCAGTTGCATTGAACCCCCAGAAGCCCGGGCGTGGGGTGGTGAGCACGTTCGTGTAGGCAATGGATCCCGTATATGACGAGGCATTGAGGAAGCCAAAGTCATATTTACCCGGAGCTCCCTTTTTCAGCAACGCAGTGAAGAGAGGCTTTGAAAGCTGGGACTTCACTGTGTCAAAGAAAGTCCTCTGTGGGGTGGGTCTGACCGAGTTGAGGGCGCTAAAGGCAAGGCCCATAACCCCATCGCTGTTGGTATCTTGGACGAAAAGGGTCGAGGCGCTCGTGGCTGCTTCGACACTTTGCTTGGTTGCGGTGACTTCCCCCACAACAACACGGTCGGCGTAAACAAGACCTGAGCCTCCACTGCCGTCTCCGTAGGTGACGCTCCATGACTGCTGCGGCAGAAGAGTGCCTGACCTCGACGGGTTGTAAAGAGACTGCCCATTGGTTGAACCAGCGGCCATAAGAGTTGAGAAAGCCCATCTGCAGAGACGACTGTTAGTAAAGCCAGCGCACAGATTCAAATACATACAGGTCGGCAGATCCCGTGTCAAGGTATAGATTCAGCGAATCGGACCCAAGAGTGACAGGAGATAGATAGAGGGTGTCGAAAACATCACTTGGATTTGCCGTGACAGATCTTGCAGATATGTCACCAGCTTGGGCGGCAGCGGCCATGTTCGCAACGGCCTCAGAAACGAAGTCTGGAATATCGATGCCATATTTGCGGTAGGTTCTCGCCATTGACAATGGCCCATTCATGCGCTCCGTGCCATTGGCAACTTGGGGGATAGAGAAGGTCTCTCCAAGATCCTGCGGGGCGGGAGCAGCGACAGCTGCAGCGGCAAAGACGGCGGGCAAGAGAATCGAAACGGACGTGGAAGACATGGTAGTAGTGTGCAGGAAGATTGGGCTTCAGAACTTCCAAGCAGCGTAGAGTGCTGGAATATCATCTTCAGGACTGAGCGCTTCATGAGATTTATACTCGGGTCATGCATGGCAAACACTCGACAGCAAAAACAGAAGCCACGCTGAAATTGACGCACGTTCAGTGGCATTTGGCAGGAAACGTGACGTGATTGACGAAATTCCAACAGACCGCAGGTACGGGTGCGTACAATATCATCATGGATTGACGCAGTGGCGCAGTGGAGGAGCAAGGTTTCCATTCCAGCAGCTGCAGCTGACGAAGGTTAGCGTGAGTTGCGCCCAGGATATCACCTACGCCGAGAGCTAGGAAGCTCATCCAGACAGCTGAGCATTTGCCACAGGTGTGTTGTGGTCAGAAGAGCACGCAGGTGTCGGTCAACTGCCGCCAGGGTGGAATCCCTCAGTCTCTGCTCTGGTCGGGTGAGGTCGGTGGCTCCGTGTGCCGGAGGGACAAGCGGTTTGCATGGTAATTTCCAGTGACCAGGGCACCACGTGTCCGGGGCGGCGGCTTACCGCAGCTCAGGGTAACGGCGTCGTCTTTGGAGCAAAGGGAGGAATTCCGACGCAAACAGCAAGGAACTCGTCATGCAGCCTTGGCGCTGATTCCACAGGACCGGATTACTTGTTCAGGGGCACGGTGCAGACCGGGAGGAGGCCCTTGGGTGACGCTGGACGGCCGGAATTGGCCTGAGTGAAGTCGGACAGGACGCGATCCCCGATCATTGGCGGCAGGCGGTGCGGATCGCGTCCACGGCACTGCCCAGACAGCAGAGCTGGAATGAGAGCGCGGGGCTCGCAGATGCTCTGGCGAGAGGGACGGCCGCGGCCGCAATCGGCACGGCGGAATGGCTCACGGGCGTGGTGCGGGCGCGGAGTCGTCTCCATGCTGCAGGGTGGGCGTGGAGGTGAGCGCGCAAGGGCCGCGCCCGGCGAAGGCAGAGGAGACGGGCTAGCGAGCGGTCACGTGCGCCACGCGGCTGGTCTTTCCCGACAAATCCGACAGACCTCGGAACAAGTCCGTAACTCCGCCAGACACTCCAACTGACCAGACGAGCAAATGGACGAGCCTCTCCCCGCAGGTACCGGCGCCTGCTCCAGACTCATGACTCTGCTCCAGACTGACGGCGCGCCTGACAGCCTCGCTCCGCGGCCCCAAGATCTCCAAGGCGTGCGAGGAATGCCGCAGGAGGAAGCAGAAATGCAACGGCCTCAACCCATGCAACGTTTGCAGCCGGCGCAGCACGATCTGCTCCTACAGGTCCTTCATCCGGAGGCGCACCGGCCGCAACTCCGCCAACCCCGCCCCGCCGCCCAGAGACGCCCTGGAGCCGGAGCCCGCCAAGCAGGACGACTGCGACCACACGCCCGACCAGGAGAGCAGCAATGCCGACTCGTCCGCCTTCTCCGAGGCGCCGCCCCGCTACCACATTTACAAAAACATCCGCGCCACACACGTGCCTGCTGAGTCGCCCTCCTGCAAGCTGCAGCTGTACTACGGCTCCTCGTCCAACTTCTCCTTTCTGCAGCACCTCCACACTCACCTCACCGCCCACGAAGAGGTCCCGCGCCCCGGCACCCATGTCGAGGAAGTCCAAAACGGGAACGAGGGCATCGATGTCTACCGCTACCAGGGCCTTGCCTTTGGGAACACCTTCGGCCAGCGCGAGACCAACCCCATGTTCCTGAGGCACGACCTGGCCCGCACCTTCCTGCACAATTATCTTTCCACCGCCCATCACCATCTTCCCTTTCTTTCTACTGACCAGCTGTGCTCCAACTTTGAGAAGCTGTATGGCTATGGCGACGATGCTAAGATCGACCCCTCCGAAAGAGCCCTGGTCATTGTTACCATGGCCATAGGCGCCTGCCCTACTCAAAATGAGCTGTGGAGGAAGACACTTCTTGCTCAAGCTCGGATAGAAGCCGAGTCGCTTTTGCACGTGGTTCACTTGCGAGCTGTACAGATTGCACTTCTCATGATAAGTCTCCCCAAGCCGTTACGGCAGCGGTGAGAACTACTGCTGATGCCTGAATCACGCGTATTGTGAGTTCACTGTAGGGAACCCGAACTCTAGTTACCTTTACATCGGCAGTGCTATCCGCAAGGCTTTTGCGGCAGGAATGCACAGGGGAAGCCCTAGCCGCCAGTCTGTCAAGGAGTGCTCTGAAGACAATAGGACATGCTGGAGCCTGTTCTGCTTTGAAAGGTATGTAATCATCCTGGAATCTATCTAATATTCGATTATCTGTTTCTGGCGACCTTGGTCCTAACTTCTTCCTCCTTAGCCTCATCTGCTCCAGTCTTGGCAGGCCTGCATCCCTCTCGTTGGAAGATATCGGTCTTTCTCAGCCAGAACGGCCGTCTTTCATGTCATCGCAGGTCACAGTCAGTGAACTGATCCGCAGCGTTCAACATTTGTACAACCATCACGACTCATCCGTGAGCGCTGATCTGAAAAACGCCCACCGAATCCGCAACAAGCTACGGGCATTTGCACAGACTGTGAAGGATGACCATGGCTTCACTATCGGATCACACCTTGGTACCGAAAGAGACGAAAAGTTTGTCGCTCGCGCAGTGATTTCATACTGTGAGTACTACATACATAGTCCAACGAATTCGTGCCTGAAGAGTGGAAATGTTCATCTGGATTGTTTTCGCGTGTTGCCATTCCCAATGAAGTCTAGACGAACGCTGCAATCTTCTCATTTCAAAGCACGCTTCTGTTTGTTTACAGAGCTAACCAGACACCAGTGTATTACTACACGCTACTCCTTACTTTCCGCCCTTTCCTTCTCCTTTTCGTCGAGTTGAAGAGGCGAGCCGAAGCCGAGGGAAAGGACGCCGATTCAAAATCTAACCCTTTCAACATACCTCCCTTGCTTGAGGCCTGCGAGTACACAGTCGACGCAGCTCGCTCAATGGTGATGCTTGCCGAGATTGTGTTCTCCACCGGACCTGGTGCTGAAGTAAGCATTCTACCTGCTCCGTGTTTGAAGCGGAAACTTACACATCGAAGGGGCTCCACAATAATTGTTTCTTCTTGGAGAGTGCGTGCTTCGTCTTAATACTAGCTGCGCTCCATGATAGAAACGCCACTCGCCGCCATATTCGGTACATCAATCGT
This sequence comes from Neofusicoccum parvum, assembly GCA_020912385.1. NCBI lineage: Eukaryota > Fungi > Ascomycota > Dothideomycetes > Botryosphaeriales > Botryosphaeriaceae > Neofusicoccum > Neofusicoccum parvum. Next base: position 326,681 of record CP087219.1, on the reverse strand, counting down.
GGTATCCGCTCATTACGCCAGATCAACCAGCGGGAGCCTATTTCCAGCGTTATCGCAGCAATTGATCAGATGAGATGCAAGGTCGAAATGTTGACGGGCCTAACAGAGAGCGTCGCTCCGCAAGGGGCGGACGTGCCCGGGCAAGCCCATACAAATGGTGGCCAGCATCCTGAATTCGTCGGGCCGGATGGTTTGCCGAGCGCTTCTGCACCTGGTACTGTACCAGGTACCGATCCAGCCCAACCAGATTTGGAAACTCCACCAGGGTTTGGCTCATTCGAACAGAGCGCTCCCAGCGTTGCAAGTGACGTTCTGGATGCTACATGGCCATCGATGGACTGGAACTTCGACCTGTCGAATTTGGACCTCGAATCCTTCGTCTCAGTGATGGGCAACCAGCAGGATGGGAATTTCGGGCTCTTTTAGCATACGGTACCGGTGTTTATGACTTTTCCGCCCCTCTTTGGCTCCTTCCTACATGCTGGAAGCTACGAGCGCAAAATAATGCATTATGGGTCACGTATTCTCAGCAACTTGTCCACTAATGTCTATCATATCATTTTCGAGGATGCCGTATGGGTCGAGGGATCAAAAGCGAAAATATTCAGGATGCATCAAGGCTTTAACGGACCGGACGGCCTTCCTTTCTATTCCAGGGGAGTGACCGGACAAACTGGAAAGAACGTTCTGTCTGAACTCTTGGCATCCGGGGTTCTCTTTTGTAGGCGATACCGCCAATGCAGGTGCATCACGCGTCGGATCGCGCCTTCAGTAGCACTTACTGAGGAATCTGAATACGCATCCTGCCTTACACGCGCGCTCACACGTTCCCTACACTCTGCAATGATCCTCATGCATTTCTGATACCTATCTGTCGATCTACGGAGCGCTCGGAGTATAGCCACGACCACCTGCCAGACCGATTGTACTTCGAGCGCCGCACCCTCCACTTTAAACCCTATGCTTTCCCGCATTATCAGCAACGCAACAAGTCTAGCCACAGTGCCAAACCGGTAAGCAGGACGAAGTATTCTTAGGACCATTAATATGTTTTGACAGAATTTCGCAGTTTGAACTCTGTCTCTCCAGGCCAAGGCCCCTTTATCGACCGCGCTAGCATTGCGCTTTACGTTTTTGCGCTGATATTCGTGGCTTTCCGGTAGAGCTACCTGACTAGATTGCCGGGGTTGCGTCTTTCTAATTGTTTCTCTCAAGTCTCTACGCCCGAATCTGTATCGCGAAGAGTCATGGTGCGGATGATTATTTCATAATTGCCGCTACGGTACGCCATTCGTTAAAATTCACGCTCTAAGCTCAGACACTGATTTTATTTATAGCTACTTGTGACTATCAGCACGACAATGATGCTAATGCAAGTGGCTCACGACTGGGGAAAACATGCATCCGAAACTTCAATGGAGCACCTCAACAAGGCACAACTGGTAAGCTACTGTATTTGCTGGTTTCTTGATTCTACCACGTACTTTTCGGTTTATTCGAGAACTCGCAGCTGATGGCTAAATCAGTATCGGTGGATATTCATGCTCACATCCTATTTCTCCCTCTTGTGAGCCGTACCTGCGCGATGGGCGTCTTGCTTCAGACCTACTGACATCAAAAGTGCCATTCATGAGTCCATTTGCTGCCTAGTACTACGGATGGCGCGTGGTGCAACAACATTTGGCAAGGAATACCGCGCGGTCATTTGGGCTGTGATGATACTTGTTTTCATCCGTTTCCTTGTCGAGACCATCGTAAGTCCTGTCAAAGCAGGGAGAAATACCTGGGACTGAGAAAAATCACAGGTCCACATAAGTCAGTGCATCCCCATAAACAGATTTTGGCAACTGGAGATTCGCCCAGAAGGCTGCATCAACATCGCGCTTTGGGCCGCTCTAGCAAGCTTTCTCAACTCCATCACCGACATCATTTTGTTCGCTCTGCCAATCCCACTCATCCACAAGACCAAAATTCACACCAGACAAAAGGTTCCCCTCATCATCATCTTCCTGACAGGGCTCATTCCTATAGCTGCCTCACTGGTAAGGAGCGCGCATCTGGTACAGTCATATCGAGACATGGCGGGATGGTTTGAACGCGATACATCGTGGTAAGTGTTCCTTCCAAGAACAAGCAATCCCAGAACAAGGTCCACACAGGAGCAGACCCAGAAGCCATCCACCAACCAATCCAACCGCCTCGAGAGCACCACCGCTGACGCCCACCCAACAGGCGCTGGGCCCTCATCCCCTTCTGGTCGCAAGTCGAAACCACGCTCGGCATCATCTGCGCCTGCATCCCGACCTTCAACCCGCTCATCAAGCTCGCCCTCAAGCGCCTCGGCCTCCGCTCCTCCCGCGGCTCCTCGCGCACCACCACCTCCTCCGTCCGCGCCACCACCACACAACAGCACCCCCGCCGCCGCCGCACCTCCCGCACCCCGGACCCCGACCCGGGCATCGGCCTCGAGCCATCCTACCCCTTCCGCACCCCACTCGACCCCGCCGACGACGACGACGACGACGGACTCCAGCAAGAATATTTCCAGCGGACCTGCCGCAGCAGCAGGACCACGCCGTCCAGCACGCGCTCGTCGCAGCGCTACCCGCGCTCCCCGCCGCGCCTGGGCTTCGTCCACGCGGCGCCGCCGCCGTCGCCGACGCCGACGCTCGTCGGGACGGGGGTGCGGGACTTCGGCGCCGCGCGGGAGGGCGGCGTTTTGGGAGCGCCGTCGGGGCGGCGAGGGAGCTGGGGCGGGGTGGCGGGAGCGGGTGGGGAGGGGCGAGAGATGGAGGGTGGAAGAGCGAGTGAGGCTTGAGGGCTTCGCCTGCGCGCGTCGAGGCCGGTGTGCTGTGCCTCGGGGACGAGGGGTGCGGTTGCTTTTGCGCAGTGGCGCTCGGGGAATGATGGGTTCGGATGTTTGTCTCTGGATATAGAACACTACGCTACACGCACCGCAATGCGAACTCTTGACACACGTCACGTCACCGACAGTGAGGTGAAAATCAGCGGTGGGGGTGGAAGAAGAATCAATCAATCACTCGCTCGCTGTGCATGCTCGCTCCTCTATCAAAAAACGACAGCCGAAGAATACACAAACAAGCAGACGGGGACACTACAACTACAGCTACAAAAACTAACGACAGTACGAACGAAACCAAGAAACCGTGTACACACGACCATCGCCGAAACGAATCTCAAATTTTCTCATCAATTCATCGAAGAGTACAGAAAAAGGGTTGGGGGGTTGGGGGAATGGGTAATGTTGATGATTGGGGGGGCCGTTACTGCTTTTTTCATTTTCTTCCAATTCTTTGCCTGCATCCTCCTCACACGCGCCAATTTTCCTCCCTCACACAAACCTCACCTCCTGGAACAAGCTCGCCCGGACCTGCAAGATCGCGATGAGCTCGAGCACGAACTCCTGCAAGATGACCACGTTCGTGAGGACGTGGCTGAGCGTCGCTTCGCGGATCTCCGTCTCCGCCGCATCCGCATCCTCCTTCTTTGCCACCTCCTCCTCCTCGATGACGGCTATTCCCGAGTCCATGGCGGTGTGGCCGTTGGTCTGAGCGCGGACTTTAGCAGCCCTCGTGGTGGCTGGTGTGCCATTTGCCGTTTCCTCCTTAGCGTCGCTCGTGTCGTCGTTGGTTGTCGCGCCGATGGTCTCCTCCTCCACCTGTCCCTCGCTCTCAGCCCCTTCCGGCTTTGGCTGCGACTTCGGCCGCTCCGGCTCAGCAGCTTTCTGCTGCCTTGGCTTTAGCGGGAAGCTGATTGTCTTCTTCAGAATCCCTGCGTTAGCAGCATCGTTGACGTCGTTCAAGACGTTGGCGGTGAGCGAGGGTTTTCTCAGGTCCTTTGCCGGGCTGAGACCCCTGGCACTGCCTCTGACCGGGGAACGGGAGGATGACGGGTGGGGCGACGGCGAGTTCGGGTCGAGTCTGGGCTTGGGAGCTGGCGAGAGGCGCACGGGGGCCTGGATGGTGTGTGCGCGGCCGCGGGGAGATTGCGAGCGGAGCGGGCTGATTGTGCCTTCGAGCATGTTCTGGAATTGAGGAGTCCAGGAGCCAGGCCCGCTGGGAGGCTCTCCATGCGAGGATTTGGGCGGTCCAAGAGGGGTTGGCGGAGGGAAGTTGGCGGTGGAGCGCATGGCCTCATTGAGCTCTTCGTGGACGCGGAAAGCCTGCTTGCGGTTTGCGACATGCTGGTTGAAGTCCGGAATCTGCTCGCGAAGGCATTCGATTTGTTCTTGAAGAGTTCGCAGCGCAACCATCAGGGCTGGCGCGCCGTCGGCAGTCCAGTTCGGTTTCCGGCGGGCTAGGAAGACGTCCCTGAGATCTTCATCCTCGTTTTCAAATGTCTCATCCGCCGAGAATTGGTACTGCGTCGGCTCAACAGCAAGCCAGCCCTCGAGGCGGAGGTTAGGACACGATGCGAGATTAACAATGGCTTCGGTGAGGTTGAGGTTCATCTCGACGTTGTTCGTGAAGAAATTGGAAAGAACAGACATCAGAGACTTGAACAGAGCATCGCCGGCTGTAAGGTGGTGTATTGTGGAATCCTTGCGAATTTCGGCATGTAGGAAATCCACAGCGGCTTGGTTAGGAAGGTTGAGCCCATGGAGGGAGAGATGTTTCATGGAGCATGGATGAGCTTCCAGGAGGTTCAGGACATCCTTCAGGAAGGCATCGTATTCCTTGTTGAGCTCAGCTCCAGGCACCATGTTCTTGGCAAGAGCAAGGTAGCTCTCGATTTCGGCATGCAATGCACCAACCGTCCGCAGTGGCTCCTTCATGTAGACCTCCGTGACACGAACGAGGGTTCCGGTGGCATATTTGTGGTTTTTGCTGAGGATGGTGGTGACCAATTTCAACGCAGAAGCAACTGTCTGGGGGTTCCGTGATGTGGTGCAGTTGAGAAGAAGATCCACCAGATTGAAGAGAGATGGGTTGAGTTCTGGTTCTTTGTCGTTCGGTTTGGAGAGTAGCATGAGTGTGGATCTCCGCTTCCTGACGCTCGAGGACCTTGGACGGTTGACCTGCTCATCCGGGAGTGCCAGGAGGTACCGCAAAATCATGTGCACAAGCTCGGGATGGTCCAGGGCATCAAGAATACGCCTGAGGTAGTTGAGAACGGCAACGGCAGAGCCGCCGTCGACGTCGGAAGATTCGAACAATGATGGGTATCTGTGAAGAAGTCAGCACGGTTCATACGTACAGAGGTTGGAAAAGCCTACAGGAGCTGTTGCAAAAAGAGAACCTGGAAATGATCGATCAAAGTTTGTCTGACGTCGCGGGACCTGCAATGCTCAAGAACGTCCTGCCAAAATGCCAAATAGGACAGGAACGTCTCCATGTGGATCTTGAAGTCTTCCGAAAACACGTTCTCGGCCTCGTTGATCGACTTATCGATTTCCGGGTAGTCCGAGAGCTGCAGGATGATGGGTAGGTCGTCCTTGGGATGGATGATGGACAGCTTCCTGCTCAGCTGGCTGTACAGGGCGCCGAGGCCGCTCGCCATGAGGGTGGCCAGGTCGCTCTCGACGATCCACTGCTCGAGATCGGCCGACTTGGAAGCCGTCTCGAAGATGTACAGCAGGCCGGTGCGAGCAAAATCGCCGATGCGGCCCTCGTGGTGGACGTGGTCGATGAGCTGGTAGCACAGCGGGAAGTCCTCCTTGCGGATGATGCCCGCGAAACCGACCTGCTGCACCATGCCGCCGTCCGAGTCGACCTTGCCGCGCGAGCTGAACCACACGGGCAGCAGCTCCGGCTCGAGCCTGATCTTGGCGGCGATGCCGAACAGCAGCTCAACGATGTCGGCGTCCGTGTCCTCGCCAACCACCAAGCCGCTCTGCGAGCTCGCAATCTTCGAGATGAAGTTCATCAGGGCCTCGGCGAAGCGCTCGTTGGCCAGGAAGTCCTCCTCCTCGCTGTCGATGAGGGCGCTGAAAAAGCCCACCGCCTCCCTGACCAGGGCCTCATTGTGCGACGTGGCGGCGATTTTCGAGATGGCCGAGAAGATCTGGGACGAGGCGGCAAACGAGAGGCACAGGTGCGGGGCCGGAGAGCGCGACTCTTCGTTCAGGATGGCCGTCATGCGCTGGAAGTGCGAGCGGAGCGAGTCCAGCGCGCCCCAGTCGCCCGCCAGCGAGCCCGACGACTTCTGCCATGTTTGCTGCGCGGGTCAGCGTTCCGCACCTCCACGGGCACACACAGGGGGACTGCCCACCAGAATCTGGTTGTAGACGCGCTTGAAGCGGGCCAGGCGCTGCTGCGGGTCGTTGGCGGTCGAGCGTCGCTTCTGCCCGCCGGAGCCTCCGATCAACCGCGTCCACTAGAGAGAGAGTCAGCAGGCAGAGGTGGGCTGGAGGGCCGTCGGGAGTGGTACAAAGTCCATGGCAGCGGCGTATGCATGGTGTTGGAAAGGTTGGCGGAGCGGTCCACGCGTCGGCCGGCGTTTCAAGCGCAAACAGCTGGACGCGGCGGGCCGGTGGTGTCGGAGCGCCGCCGCAGCTCCAGCACTGGCGATGATCACCATAAATCTCAGCCCTCTAACGCCACCGTATCTGCGGATGAATGCGCCTCAATTTCGCGCGCCGGCATGCTGGGTATACATTAAAGCTACACACATATTTTACACTCGCGCTGTCCCCAGTCCCGCACGCCCAACGCCTCAACGCACGCCGCTCCCCTCACCGCCCGACATGTACGATTCCACACCCCTGCACGCAATGGGCCCAGCTACTGCTTCTTGAGCGCCGCGTCCAAGTGCCACTTCATGACCCGCTGGAACGTCGTCTTGCCGTCCTTCTCAATCACGTCGCCGTGGCACGGGATCAGGCGCTCAAAGTCCCAGGCGTTGATCCGCGCCATGCTCTCATTGAACGCCGCCCTGTCCGTCTTGCTGGCCATGTACCACAGGAACCTCCGCTGGCCGACAGCCTCGCCCCTCGTGTGCGTGAGCGCCGCGAAGATCTTGGTGAGGATGCCCGACGACGGGTCGATGCCGGCCTTGCTGTGCTGTTCTGTGGCAGGCAGGTTGAAGAGGAGGTCGGCTTCAATCAACGTGCGTGTGGGCTTGTGGTTGAAAACAATCTCCTTGTTGGCGTGAGAGTGGACGTATTCGTACTCAAATTCGGCGTCAAACTGCTGGCTGTCGGCTGCTGTCCACAGTGCTTGCAGGGAGTAGGGGCAGCATACCTCAGGGTCAACCTTGATCTCGTCCTTCTTTTTGGCGTCGAACACCACAGCGAACGGCACGTTCTCGTTCTTCTGGCTGGCGCGCTTCTCCGGGAGGCCCTCAGGGCCCAGGACCTTCGCGTTAGGGTACTTCTCGTACCACGGGCCGAGGAAGATGTGGTGCTCGTAGTCTAGAGCTGTGATGTATTTGACCTCGCCCATAGAATCCACCTTCTGCTTCAGCTCGTCGGTGAGAGCAGTGGGCGAGAACACGGCCAGCGATCCATTCTGCATACGCACTGCGCTCGTGGGATTAGCACCGGTTGCCGGGTGTAGAATGAGGGCAAGCTGCAGCTGAACCCACCTATCGTGCCTCTGCCACCGATCTTGATGCGTCCAAAGCGCAGGAAAGGCGCGGAGCTGGTGACAATCACGCCAGGAACGACATCACGAATGACCGTGACTGCCTCGGGATTCGACGGGATGAGCTTGGAGGCCATGTCGAATATGCTTGCTTGGGCTGCGGGGAGATGGTTTGTTTAGTTTGTTAGCAGCAACGGCGGGCTATGGTATTTGTATATAACCGTCGAGTCGCGGCGGAAGTGGATGGTGGTCGTTCCGAGTCATGGAAAGGCCTGGAACGGGGGTGGTTGTTAACCATCGTCGACGACATGGATTACGCCCGTAGCCGCAGCTATCTTTAAGCTATTCGCGATGACGTAGGCGCTCTCCCTTTCGCTCGCCATTCGACGAGCTGTCGTGCTGCGCTTTCGGCCGACAAACATTTGTAAACGGATGCTCGTATGCTGATCGGGCGGGTCGAGGCGAGCATGCAAGTCAGACTGCGAGAAATTTCAAATTGCGTCTGATGGGCTTCTCCAGAGCGCCCCTGCGTGCGTCAGATGCGGATTACTCAGACCCCTGCAGACCTTCGCCATAGCCGCGTCTAGTCGCGCCTCATCACGCACATTTCAACGACCGCCGAACTAATCCACAAACTCCGTCTTCCGCGGAAACGGATGCTGCGCATTCCGCCAAGCTAGTATTTGTATTTTACCCCGGCATTCCTGCTGTGCCCATTATATCGAAGTGGTGTGAGCATTCGTTCCAGAGCGCCGGTTGCGTCAAGGCTTCCAACACCCCGCGGAGCAACCACAATGCCGGAGACGGCTTTTCTCCTGAACACGCCTGAATATGCATGTCGCCTGCGGAATTCTGGCTGTTCCAACCACACAGCCACCGCCCTTTCTGTTGCTTTCCTCGCTGGATGTCTGATCCATCCACCTCCTCCCCAGCAGTGGTCTCCCTTATGACCAATTGAGTATTGTTTTGGCAGGCGCGTGAGAGCTCCTCTCTCCGCCACATCATCTTTCGTTCTCAGCACTGAGCTCAGCCATCAACCCGCCTCTGTCCCTCTTCTTGGCGTCATCCTCCAATTTGCCCTGAATGTATTTTGTGATAACCTGCACCTTGCTCAGAGCAACGTTGTTGCACTGCAAAAGTGACAGAGGATCAACAGGTGTACCTCCATACTTTGCGATCTGGCAGATCTCGCCAAACTTGTTCATCGTGATGATGATCTCGCCCTCGCGCACCTGCTCCTCCGCCGCAGTGGCGTCTACCAGCATGACCTCCCCGTTGTTGTAATACGAGAACGTGACACACAAGGGATGGTGCAGCATCGAGAGCGGCACAGGCTCGCGTTCTCTAGGGCTGAAGACTGTCACCTTCTCTCCCTCCACGGCAATGTCCGGACGGCGGTAGTGCTGCAACGCGGCAATGACGGCGATGCAGGAGGCGTCGATGAGATTTCCGTCGTGATCGAGAATATTCACGTCAGCGCGTACGGAGAAGCACTTCGAGCCGGCAACGATGCACAAGGATTCGGTGTCGATGGCGCCGCTACGACGAATAGCCTTCTCCAGAATCCGCGAAAGAATCACCTCAGCGTCCGTCTGCCTGTCTGTACGTTCAGTTAGGGTGCTTGCGGCCGGGCATCGTGGCGTAGCGTTCGACGTCAGACGTACCGGCCTACTTCGAAGGCGGGCGAGGCCATTGGGGAGAATTCGGTGCTGATGTTGAAGACGCCATCGAACTTGCGGTCGGCGAACGGGGCAGTAACGTCTGCGGAGACGCGTACGAGAACTCTGCACAGCACATCAGCATCGGAGAGTAGAAGCAAAGCATGAGGCTACGCACCTCGTCTTCCCCAGTCGGACATCAGCGACGCCGTACTCGTCACCAAAGGTCAAGTCGAGGTCGCGAAAGGCGTCAAAGGCGCGGCCATCGAGGCGAATGTTCTCACCGAGAGCCTGGAGAATGAACTCGCGCTCGTTGAGCGACAGCTCGGCTTCACGAGGCATTTTTTGGCGGGGGAGCAGCGGGGGCGAGCGGTGTTTGCGCAGCTCATCCAAAAGTTCTGGAAGCGCGGCGCAGAGTGACGGAGCGCGTCGGCGAAAATTGCGCCGATTGCAACTCTTGGCGTCCAGGGCATTTCGCTGCGGCGAGCAGTGAGCACTGTCAACACCACCGCCATCCCACGCCCCGTATCCCCAGCACACCATGACGACAGCTCACAGACCCACCTTCGACCCGGTATGTGTAGAGCTCTAATCTATACCATGGCTCGGCGCTGACAGTCCCTTAGGCCCGCGGCAAGGATGCCCTCCGAGGGCCGGCCTACCACCAGCGCCTGCTCCCGGCGCACATGACCCTCAAGACGCGTCAACCGGGACAGGGTGGCGTCGCCGACCCCGAGCAACGCGACCTCCGCGCCGAGCTTCTCAAGGCTGAGGCTGCTCACTTCGCTAAGAAGAAGGGCATTCCTGCTCCCGACGATGACAACGATGACGCCCCGACCACCGCGAAGCGACAACTAGAGGACGCACCTGCAGGAGACGATGCGGACGAAGATGAGACACCAGAGGCAAAGAGGCGGCGGCTCATATTAGAGGAAGCGCGCGACCTAGATGCCGACTCGGACGGATCAAGCAGTGACAGCAGCGAAGAGGAGGACGATGACGACGACGAGGAAGACGAGACAGCGGAGCTAATGCGCGAGCTGGAGAAGATTAAGCGGGAGCGGGCCGAGCAGAAGGCTAAGGAGGAGGCTGAAAAGGCCGCGCAGGAGCAGGAGGAGCGCGAGTTCGAAATCGCACGCGGCAACCCTCTCCTGAACCCCAAAGACTTCAATGTCAAGCGCCGCTGGGACGACGATGTTGTCTTCAAGAACCAGGCCCGCGGCACTGACGACAAGAAGCCCAAGGAATTTGTTAATGATCTTTTGCGCTCCGACTTCCACAAGCGCTTCATGGTAAGTCTTCTCATGTCCGTGGTAGTGTTCAGATGCTGACAATCAATGCAGAGCCGCTACGTGCGCTAGAGCAATTAATTATGCACATGCATATCATTCGGCGGGGCGACAGGCGTTCCGGGTTTTGGGCATTTATGGCGCTTTGGGATGGTCTGCCGGTGGCTGAGCCTTGGAACCGGAGCACGAGCCACACCTTCAGCTGAGCAAGGGTTGCGGATGATGTAACTGCGCGCTGCCCCTCGTCCCCTCCACTCGCCCGCGCTATCAGCGATCGACGCCAGCTCCGATGAACATGTTTTCATACAGCACAGCCTTGTTCGATGGGAACGGCTCGGTACCACGAATTATAGCGTCTGCTGCACGCCTTCATCGTCATGGTGCTGCTCGATACCCCGCCTGGACCCCTCCATCTGGTGAGAATGATCCGGCCAGGCCGGAAGTACGCAAGTGCGGATGGCGTCCGCAACTATAAACTTGGCAGTGCCTGTGCTCCAGCAGGGACAGGATAATTGCGGGGATACACGGCGTCAGGCTAGCTGAACAGCTATCCAACAAGGTCCCTGCTTCGTCCCATGTGGCTCCTAGACAATATGGCGCAAGTGGCCTTGTCCCAGAATTGATCCAATTCCAGCTGAGACGCGTTCGCGTTGCCCCATGTGCTTGAAATCCTGCCTGATCGTGACCATTCCTATAAATTGCGTACCACTTCCCTCCCGCTCCAGAGCACCAAAAATCCCTCCATCTTCAAATTCTACCATCAAATCCTCCGCACTTCATCCCGAACACTAGCACAAGATGGTAAAGCTACCTCTCTCTTCACTCAATAATATCAACTAACTAATTGCTCCACAGTCTGACAGCTACGACAACGACAATTCCCGCTACGGCTCCGGCACCACCGGCGGCACCGGATATGGCAACAAGACTTCCTCTGGGGGTGGCTACGGCGATGACTACGACAACTCAGGCCTGCGTACCAGTACCGGGAACGACACCAGCGCCTACTCTGGCAGCACCGACTACGGCTCCGGCACTACTGGCGGAGCCGGCTTCGGCAACAAGACAGGCAGCCATGGCTCTTCCGAGGGCAAGAATGGTACGTCGTATACCCTGGCGTCTCTTCACTTCGTACCTGGAACGAGCACAGACAGCCTAGTCAACAGCAAGCTAACGCAGTACCTACATTAGACTCAACCATCGGCAAGCTCATGGAGAAGGCCGGCAGCGTCCTGAAGAGCGAGAAGGTCGAGGAGAAGGGCCACCAGAAGCGCGAGCAAGCCGGCCTCGGCCGCGACAACGACAGCTACGGCTCGAGCGGGCGCGGCGGCAACGACAGCTCATACGGCTCGTCTGGCCGTGACAACGACAGCTACGGCTCGTCCGGCCGGGGCGGCAACGATAGCTCGTACGGCTCGTCCGGCCGCGACAACGACAACACCTTCGGCTCGTCCGGCCGCGACACGTCGGACACATACGGCTCGTCCGGCCGCAACACCGACAGCTACGGCTCGTCCGGCCGCGACAACGACAACACCTTCGGCTCGTCTGGCCGCGACACGTCGGACACCTACGGCAGCTCCACCCGCCGCGACAACGACGACAGCTACGGGTCTTCCACCACCGGCGGCGGCTTCGGCAGCAGCGGCCGCGGCAACGACGACAGCTACAGCTCCGGTGCCGGCCGCGGCAACGAGTACGGCAGGACGGATGCCGATGCCGATAGGGTGCGGGATACGACCAGCGGGTATGGCGGCAGCGAGCGGACGGGTGGGTTTGGTGGAGAGAGCAGGAGGGATGACTATTAAATGAGGAGCCACTAATGTAGTTCAAAGCTAAGGAGAATACCATTGTTTCTTTTTGTGATTGATGTTTTAATGATTGTGATGGTGCTGTGCTACATGCCGTATGTGGAATGCGCATGGTGGAATGGGATGTGGGCAGCGCTCGGACGCCGCAACTACCTATCATCACTTCAAAATTCACGAAGCGTAACCACTGAATGAGCCACTAAGTAAGCGCCCAAAGCAAACACACACTTGGCACAGTTTATAACCTTATATTCGGCGTAGTGGCAGTAGCTTTCTGGCCCGCGAACGCTGCCAAAGTCCATCACCTACGGAGCACCTCCGGACCATCGAGATGCCCACCCCCTTGAACAGGAGTAGGTCTCGTAATGGAAAGTGTCTAAAGTCCAAGGTGGATGCGTCAGAACCTTTTACGGATGCACCGGCGAAAGTGTGTTTCCCGTCATCTACCGCACTCCTCGATAAACCCCTTTTGAAGCGACTGGGTGGTAGAGTTGGACCGGTATGTCACTGCAGCACTGGTTGTTCAATTCGCATTACGGGCTTCTCTTGAGCGCAAGTTGGGTGGAGCTCCAAAATTCCAGAAAGGTCCGCAGGCCACGTGACGATACCTCGCTTTGGGTCGCATGTAGTTTGGGTCCGGGGTTGCCATTGGGACTCGAGCAGCCAGAGAAAGACAAACTCGAGAACACGGTATTCCTTGAAGACGCGTGTTCTGATCCCATAGACGAAATTATATTTGTACGAGCATCGGATATATATTATTCTCTTTTACTCCCCTTGTCTTTTATTTGCTCTGTCTTGCATACCTTCTTCTAAATCTTCTCCTTTCCGCTTTTTCTCTCTATCTCACTATCTTTCCTATCTATACAAGTTAAGTGACTCGTCGCTAACCACGTCGAGGTCATGATAGCCATATACCAATCTATACTCATTCTTGCGAACCAATTCTTCGTCTTCTATTGGACTTAATGAGAATCTCTTCAAAGCTACAATGGAACCTGGTGCCTGGATCTTGAGACTCGAGCAATCACGGGAGATAAACACTCTGGGACTCGTTGTTCTCTCACGAACGCGCGTTCCTGATCACGCTGGACAAACTTAAACATGCGTACATTCAAGTTGCTCGTCGATTTCTGTATTTCGTTTTGCCTTGCACCTTGTGTATTTCCGTCCCACACCACCTCGCCCAGAGTTTTCCCCTCTCGCCCGCATCTCTTTCACCCAATCATCACCCTCCAAGCCCGGGTGTACCACGGCAGCTTCGGCGACGGGTTCGCCTCCTCCGCCTCCTTCTCCCTCCGGTCCTCCTCGTCGAAGTAGAACGCCGGCGTGAAGTCCATCTCCTTCGGCTTGACGACCTTGGTCCTGAACCACAACTGTCGGACGAAACACCATTAGCATCACCATTCTTCTCCTCCTCAACACCTCGAGGACAATCTGCACGCAGCGACTCACCTTGTAACCGACGTAATCCAGGATGAACAGCGGCACGCTCAGGTACGTCGAGAAGAAGCCCTCGGCCGTGGGCGACCCGCCGAAGGGGAACAGCGCAAAGTACAGCTCGGCGGCCAGGAAGACGAAGATGAGGAACAGGCCGAAGTACTGGCCCCAGGGGCTCGCGCGGTTGTAGAAGGGGAGCGAGTGGTAGTCGATGCCCTGGGCCTTGAGGCCCTTGCGGAAGCGGATGTGCGAGAGGTAGATGAGGCCCCAGTTCATGAAGGACGAGACGCCGACCTGCCGTTGTTGCCGCCCGCGTTAGCAAACCGTCGATTCTGGATGCGCCGCCCTGCCGTTTGGTCTTTTCCTTCTCTTCCTTGCCGTTCTTTTTCGTGGAGCTTTGGTCCTTTGAGCTGCCGTTCTTTTCTCTCTCTCTTCCCTTTGGTCGTCCGACTCCCAACCCTCTTCATCCTTCTTCCCGTCTCCCTAGTAACACAAGAGAGAAATCGCACTCACCAAGCTCGAGAACCACCCATAAACCTTCACCGCCGTGTCGTTGCAATTCAGATACGTCAACCCGCCACCCAGCACCCCACTCACCACCAGCGCCACCACCGGCCGCCCCTTCGCATCCTTCTGCCCGAACGCGCCGTGGATGATGCCGAGATCGCTCATGCTCGTCAGCGCCCTGCTGGCGACGTAAAAGCTGGTCACGCCGCAGCTGAGCACGGTCAGGAAGACGAGCGCGTTCAGCAGGTGGGCGAGCGCGGGCTGGCCGCCGCGCTTGACGGCGATGATGAAGGGCGACGCGAGCGTGCCCTCGGCGTTGTTGAGGTCCGGGTCGTCGTACGGCACGCACATGCCGACGAGCCAGATGTTGACCACGTAGAACAGGAACATGCGCCAGAAGAGCGGGCCGATGCTGCGCTTGACGGTGCGGCGAGGCTGCTGCATCTCGCCCGCGGTGAGGGCGAGCCAGCCGGCTGGGGACGGTTGTCCGTGTTAGTCGTGTGCATCTACTACGAGAAGAGGGAGGAGGGAAACGAACCGGATGTGCAGCTGAACGCCGCCTGCACCAACGCGCGACTGATCCCCTTGACGCCGTTCCTGAATGCGCCCGGGTTCTTCCAGTACGTGAACACCAGCGGGCCGCCCGTCGCGGGGACGCCGCCCGACGCCATGATGAACATGAAGCACATGCACATGATGATGGCCGTCACCTTGATCAGGCTGCCCACCACCTCGGCGTGCCCGTAGATGCGGACAGCGAAGACGTTCGGCAGCGCCGAGCCGACCAGGAAAATCGTGATGTAGGCGGCGATGGGGAAGTCGCGGGCGGCTTCCCAGTACTGGAGCACCGAGATGCAGGCGATGATCTCGGCAGGGACTGCGGCGGGACGTGTCAGTGAGCCGTTCTCCCATCTGCATCTTTACCCATTCCTAAGCCTTCATACCCGGCCCCTTCCAAACGTCTGCCTGTGGGATGGGGAGCATAAAACGTACTGATCATGACCCAACTAAACCAGAAGTTCATTCCCATGGCGAATGCGGCAGACTTGTCCACATACTCCATACACTGCCTGATATACCCTCCATGCACGGGCTTGTAGCACGTCATCTCCCCAATGCTCATGAACTCGATGTAAATGGCCAGCGCGACCAGCCCATAGCCCACGACGCAAGCGCCCGGCCCGCCCATGGCCAGCGCCGTACCGGTGCCGACCCAGAGACCTGTACCAATGCCGCCGCCGAGGGACAGCATGATGACCTGGCGCGGGGTGAGGCTGCGCGACCAGCCGCGGTCGTCACGGCTCACGCCGGCCTCGACGGTGCCGGGCGAGATGTCGGCCGCATCCGAGGAGCTGTGGGTGTCGACCACGGCGTCGGACTTGACGTCCATGGCGGTGGCTTTGGCGTCGGACATGTTGATGTCCCTTTGCGCCGGAGACCCAGTTCCGAGAGGGAAGGAGTAAGGTGGAGAGTGAAGGGTCCTGGAGGCGTGGTTGAATTGAGATGGAACCGTGTGAGAAAGCACGACTCTGGGACTGCGAAAGAAAATCAAACAAGTATGTATACATTAGCCATTATGTACGTGAAGAACCCATGGGTAGGAAAGTAAGAAGCCGAAGTTCCCCTCCCCTGTACCACACTGCAAGCTGATAGCTGATCTCCGAAGGACGCATGCACGGAAACGTCGATAAGCCTGGCCAAGGATATAAATGGCTTGTCTTCGGCCTAGCTGGTGCTTGAGGGCGCCTTTCTTGCTTCTTAGGTTGGGCGCCCGGCAAGAGGACCGCTGCAGGTCGTCGCGCGGCCCGAACGCCGTCCGTTTATCCAAATCCATGCTTCCTTGGCAGCCAAGAGTGGGTGGGATGCGCACTCCCCCGAGATAAGATATCATGAACACACTCCCAACTGATACCTACGCGTTCGGAAGCAAGAAAGGACCCATTTCTTTCGGCTGGATGAGATGCGCGGTCTTCTGCGATTCTAGCCGATCAACCGTCGAGATACTCGGAACTCCACCTTCTTGATAGTTGCAGACGAAATGCCAAGTAGCATAAGTACCCTCGCCAAGGTTTGGAATGCGCTGTTCCCCTCATCGCAACTGACATCGTTCAGTGAGCGCTCCTGACGTAAGGGGATGATGTTTTCGGATTCCTCCTTCGTCGTGCGGGCAGCCGTGCGGGCAGCTGTGCGGGGTCGGCAAAGCTCGTGTTTGCAGGAAACTCCGGATCTCATCGCAAGTCCATCCCACCAGCCGTCACTGCTCTCGTCGCGAGAACTTCGATTCTGCGCGCATACAGTTTCATCATGTGGCACATTGGATCACCGAAGACTGCTTCGCGCAGCTGCTCATCCACAATCGTGCACGCCTCAACGTTCAACTCACCCAGTGGATTTGGCGGGTGCGAGGATCCAGGCTTGTCTCTCAGCAAGATCAGTCTTCCGGCGCAGCTCAGAATTCCCGGCGGAACTTTCCACAGCGGCGCAGGCTTCCCCGACGGTGCTGACCAGCTGTTGGATTTGGTCTTATCGGGCCGCTTCTGCTTCTTTCCGCTGCTACTCAAGAGATTCGTAGTACTCGACAGAGCCAGACTCGAAACACTCGTTATCGGGCAGCTGTTATTCGGGGCCGGAGTCGCGTAAAGACGAACCATGTTCTTGATGACCTCCTTATCTGCTCTCACAACCGGATCTCCCTCATTGATGAAGCTGAAGAACAAGCTCTTCTTGTGTTTCTTGTCAGGATTATCTGGTTTCCTCAGTGGTAACAAACTGACTGGAGGTGCGCCAAAAGTGACGCAATGAACGCGTTTGAAGAGCTGGGTGAGACGGTTGAGGTCTGACTTGACGGTGGTAGACATCATGTGAGCGTAGAGAAGGGCAGCCACGGCTCCGCCAGCGGAATGGCCAGTGATGAGGAGGGAGCAGGTCGAGCGCTTAGGATTCTCTTTGAGAAGGTTTTGAAGGTGAGCGGCAACAGGTGCGATCATCTTGCGGGCAACATAAAGGAAGCCGGAATGCACGAGATTGCCATGGTCGTCCAAGAATCCTTTCGGCGATGTCGGTGCAGGCCTGAAGTTCACAGCCCAGTCCATAAACCCTGCGCTTCCACGGATGGCGAAGACCACGGTGTTCATGTCGTCGACAGGGACACTCTTGATAACCATTGCCTTCGTTCCATGTCTCCAGTTAGGCTCAACATGAGTTTCGGTCTCGTCGCCAGTCGGCTTGTGATAGACTTTTTCTGAGTATTGCGCAGCCAGGCATAGCAGAGGCCAAGTTGGCATATAACTACACGTAGTGTCAGCAACCGAGGGTTTCTAGGACCAGGATATTCTTACACTTTGAGCGGGGGCAAGTATGGTGGCAGTCGAGAATTTGAGTACTGCCACACCTTGCTAAAGTGATTGCTGTAGGACGTGACAGCAGCGATGTTTTGATTGTTGCCATTCGACACATCCAAAGTGGAGTTTCCGAAGCTTTGGTGAGGCTCCTGAGGATGCTCATAGATTACTGCGAGAGTCAGCACGTGATTTCTGGCGGAGAGGGAGTGGCGTACCGAGTTCCTGCTCGTTGCCGCTGAAAACTTCATCGTCGATGGACGTGATGATCTGGTCGAGCCTCGAGGAGATCAGATCGCAGAGCGCCACGGTGTGCGCCATGTACTGTCCCGTCCTGCCGGAAAGGTCGCTGACGGACTGCGACGCCATCTTCTGTCGCCGCTGCAGGCCGTCGCCGAGGTTGGTGACAGACTTGGAGGCCAGCTTTTTCCTCTGCTGGTAGCTGTCGTTGATGTTGCTGAGGGACTGCGAGGCCATCTTGCTGGGCTTCCGCAGCGCACCATTTACGCGAGCGTTGAAGCCCTGCTGCTCGGGCTGCATGGGCGGAGAGGGCGGCGGCCCCCAATGCACATGCATCTGGGGCGGGGAAGGCTGCGGCGCGCCCCAGCTTGATGACTGATAGGCCAAATAAGGCTGCGATGCCGCGGCGTACGCATCAGGGCCACACTGGTAGGGCGATCCAGAGGGAGGAGGGATCCAGGCCGGGCTCGAGGTCGCATGGTACATGGGTGGTGGCGCAGGAGACGTTACGGGTCGCGGCGGAGAGGGCGGCGGGGATACCGTAACCATGGGCGGCGGCTGGTGTGTGTCGTTGAGAGTCAACGTCGTCTGGGATGGATGGTAGCCCATCTGGCCGTGCGCGCCATACTGAGGCTGCGGCGGTTGCGCAGGGCTCGGCGCCAGGAGGTGTGCTTCCGGCGGCGGGCGAGAGTAGGCGTCCTGCCGGTATACCGGTGCGTGATGCTGCTGGCGATGCGAGGAGTGCGGCCGCGGACCGGTGGTCGTCTGCGCGTGGTGATGTCGTCCAGGAGCCGGGTTGCTATTTTGGGAGCTGTGGAATTGCTGCTGCTGCTGCTGTTGCTGCTGCGGCGGGAACCCTGGAGCGTGAGCCGGCTCCTTTCGGCGCTTGCTGGTCTTGCCAAACCACGTCATGATCGCGTTGCCATTCCCCGGGGCGCGAGCAGCAGAGGAGAGGCCCGTCGACTCCTGGACAGTTCGTACGCGGCAGAGCTGCGGAGGAGAGGACGAAGAGGCTGACTCGGCGGCCAAGCCTCGCCCACAGCCCTGCTAGCGGCGCCGATGATGCCACTGCGGCGTCCAACGATGACGATTGACGAAGCGGCCGATCAGGGCTGGCGCCGATGCGGCCTCTGCAGTCTCAATGCGCAGGGAAGCCGCCGCGCTTGTGAGAGCAGGCGCCGTCAAGCCCGTCAAGCTTTTGCGGTGCGCGTGGTTGTGCCCGGCGGCGGCGGAGCAGGCGGGCGTGCAGCATCGCAGGCGGCAACCCAGCCTGCCAATGCTCAGCCACACGGCCGCCGCGAGCTCTGATCCCCGTCTGCCGCGCTCTCTCGCCGCGCCCATTCGCTGCCGCCCGGCCTCCCCCTCGCCAGGCTCGCACAAGCGGCCGCCGACCTGCGCGCAAACGCACGTCTAACAGGGGCTCCCTTTCGTACTCGCCAATACCGGCCAGCTGAACGCCCGCCAGGAAACAGGAATCGTCCGACGACTGACAAACGCCTGTGTTTCACGTTTAGTCGCTGATACCGCTTAGCCCAGCTTGCCGCGTACTGCTGCGCGCCGAAACGGCAGGTCCACCTGAGATAGCTGTCTGAATCGGCCCAAGGCGCATTTTCCAAACTTTTTGATGCTCAAGTAACACTAATACTGCCCCTCCTCATCACTCCAACGTACACTCGGGGTCAGATGCAGCCATACGCCCCTCTTTCCCATGCCCCTTCCCCGCGCTGTTCCGCGAGCGCTCAAAGATACCCTCCGATACCATGTGTGCCCTTAAAACTAGCGTGCGTACAGCCCGGGACGGCAGGAGCATGATACCAACCTGGAGTGTCTCCTGCCGACCGCTGCCGCTCCCAAAACAAGAACAAACTAAAGATGCTTTACGCGGCATCACTTCGTCAAGAAGTAGGCCCAGCACGCAGGGGCACGCGCCTGCTGTGTTTTCGCATTGCCAGCCGCTCCGACAGCTCGTGTGCTGCCGTTCGGCAGCCGGCAATGTAAGCTGGGAGCTCACTCGGCTCCGGCGCTCCAGTGCCATGCACTGCCAGAGGCCTGGTCCAGTAATACACTAAAACTCCGAAAACAAAGATCCATGTCTGCTGCTCGTTAGCTGAGCCTCAAATGCCATTGGGAGACGGGGATCGTACGGGTCGTCGCCGGATGCTCCGTAAGCCTCAGTCTCTTCGGGATACTTGTCGAATTGACTCGCATCACCGGCGCCTGCTCGGACAGGCGGGACGTACGGCGCGTCAATGTCCTTCTTGGCCAATCGCTCCCAGGTGACTTCCGCGAACCACGGGTGGTTCATGACATCCTTCGAGCCCCCGTGCAGGTTACCCAGGCGCTTGGTGAGATCAGGGGTGATGAGCTTCTGCAGCAAATCTTGCGCGTCCGGGTGCACGTATGGCGGGTACTTGACGCGGCCTTTCAGAATGTTCTCGTAGATCTTCATCGGCGACCCTCCATCCCAGAACGGAGTGAACCCGCAAAGCATTTCGAAAATCAGAATTCCGAGCGACCACCTGCGAGTCTTAGTGCATCCGCCACACTCCCCGTAACCACCGGAGTACTGGCGAGGGGTAAACTCACCAGTCAACAGATTTATTGTAACCCTTCGATGCAACCACTTCCGGCGCAAGATAGTCCGGTGTACCGCAGAGCGTCCAGGTGATATCAGGCACCTCCTTTGCAAAACCGAAGTCCGTGATCTTGAGATGGCCGTGGCGGTCCAGCAGCAGGTTTTCGGGCTTCAGGTCGCGGTAGATGATGTCCTGCGAGTGGAGATAGTCGAGCGCAAGTGTCACCTCGGCGGCGTAGAACTTAGCGACGGGATTGGGAAACCGCTGCGGAGCGGGTCAGCTTGGAATGGGACGGGGGCGGATGGAGACAAGTGGCGCCATACCTGTGACTTTCGCAGCAGACTGAACAGCTCACCACCCTCGACGAAGTCCATCACCATGTACAGATTCTTGGAGTCCTGGAAAGTGCCCCACAGCGTGATGAGGAAGGGGTGCTTGACCTTCTGCAGCATGCGGCGCTCGTCGTTTGTGTGCTCGACCTGCTTCATCTTGACGACCTGGGCCTTCTTCAGGACCTTGATGGCGTAGAAGCGCTGGTTGTGCTTGGACTGCACGAGGTGCACGCGACCAAAGGAGCCGGTGCCGAGAGTTCGTTGTATGGAGAAGTCATTGAGCGTGTACTTGCCCTTGGTGGTGCGAACCGAGGGCGTTGCCGACGCCTGACCGCCCGAGGGGGTCACAGCGCTTCCGTTTTGGGCCATTGTCTTGTCCTGGGCATTGTTGAAGGAGCGCGACGCGTCGGCGCCGTTGGCGGGGTTGATGAGATTCTGTATGCTAGGGAGGTTGTGGCTCTGCTGCGGCTGCGGCGAGTACGGCTGGGGGCTTTGGGAGCTGGGCTGCGGGGTCGCGTACTGCTGCGAGTAGGGTTGCGAGTTCATAGGTTCGGCGGGGCGCGTGTTCTGCGTCAGCGAGTCCTGGGGAGCGTGGCCGGAGGTGTGAGAGGAGGGGGGCGATAAGGGCGGCTGGTGTGCCTGGTCGGAGCCGCTCTTGGAGACGGTGGGGGTAACGGTCGACGGGGTGTCCTTTTCCTTGACGGGCGACGACGGCGAGTCGAGGTCGCGCGAACCTGACGAGTCCTTCGTCCGCTTCTTCTTCAGGAATCCGAGAGTCGGCATAGACGCGATCGAACCCAGGGAGATTGGAATCTACCCTGCCCAGCCTGACGAGCTGCCCGGGGAGGTGCCGCAGTAACCCAAGTTCCTGCAAGGTGGATCTGGCGCCGATCCTAAACGAACGCGGAACGGACGGCTTGCGGGGTGCGACAGGCTGGCGAGTATAAAGCAGGCCAGCAGCGCTGCAGCGGGCTCGGTGCTTAAGGCGGAGGCGCAGCGCTTCGGGCGTCGGCTGTAGGTGCGGGCGGAGGACGGGCTCGCGCGCACTACCGGCGGTTGGGCGAGGGAGGTCGCTGAGAGCGAGGGGCCAGGCCGGGCGGTTCGAGGCAAGAATGCCCGACAGCAGAACAACACGCAGCTGGGGGCGGCGAGTACGGGCGCGGAGGCAGGGGCGCGGGCGTGAGCAGCTTCAGGGCGGTGGAGGGGTTTAAAGGAGGCGGACGGCGCGGTGCAGCGCCGGGCGAGGGGACAGACGCAGCGGAATGTGCTCTGGAGGGGCGCTGCGTGATGGGTGGACGGAGAGAGGGCGTCAGGATAGTGCGAAGTGAGAGCACCTCTGGGGCCGTTCGCGGGCTAGCTACGGGCGCGGCTGGATTGACGACGGGAGTCTCGCTTTGGGATCTGCACATTGGCGCAAGCGGCTTGTTGCCCTCGCTGGCCCGGTCTGCACATCGCGAATCGCTGCAATCGCCCGCCTCCCTCTGCTAATAATAAGACGCCGCAAGACGGCGGTCCGACTGCCCTCAGTGGCCGCGAGCCCGTCCGGAGCCCCACGACGGCGTGGGCGGCCGCCTGCCCTCGTCGCTCCCCGCCGCGCCCTGCCCGCCCAAAGCCCGCGTCGCGACGTCACCCAGCCGGCCTCCTTTGACACCGCGATCCGCTCTTTGTCTGCTCCGCCCGGGGCCCTATGCCCAAGGCCGCGCCAAGCTGCGATCAACGACTCCGGCCCGCCAAGGCACCGGCCAGCAGCGCTGCAGCAGGGCGTCAGGCCTGCCCGCGAGGCGCCGGCCGTTGCTGCTGGCCGGCCCAATTCCGACCGCCAGCTGGCCAGGCGGCGTAGCGAGGCCTGCCGTGATTGCCCTGAAATGAGACAGGGTGAGACAGCAAACAGACGGCCTTTGAGGACTGTCCCGAATATGGCACTGGGCTCGCTCGAGCTGCGCACCCGGCGGCCGAAGCTTTTTCCGCAACGACATTAACTTCGAGAGGCGTCGCCCATGCGGCCGTGCGGCCAGCAGCTTCTTTGTTGGTAGCACTAGCCGCCAGCAGTGCCAGCACCGGTGTGATTGATTGTTGACGTGCTGTTCACGTGAAGACACTGCTAACACACTCCGACCACGGCTGGACGACGCAAGCGGTCCTGCGGCCAACGGCCTCAACGCCGTCTCCGCGCTAACGACTCCGCGGATAAAGCTTACGCGTTTGGCTGAGCCATTATCATGCTCTGTCCTCTGCTTCCATTGCAGTGCTGTACGTACGCATTACTACATCTACAGTCAATCTGCCCTATCTCGGTGCTCCATCCAAGTCCATCCAGACGCCGAAACATGATCCCGTATTTTCAAATCGCTTTGCAGTCATGAACATCGTAACCTGCCCCGCCTTATAGCTCCTGCGCCGCAGCCTCAGCCTCTGCCTCGGCTTCTAGTGCCGCTTCTGGAGCTTCCACCTTCGGCCGGGTGGGCACTAGCAGGTCGAGCCCACAGATGTCCATCCGGCCCCCTCGAAACTTGAAGTACAACTTCTCCCAAACCCATCGGGGCTCATCCTCCTTTGGCCGCAGTTGCACCATCCGACCGTACGGCACATCGTACTCCGGCCCGGGAATTTCGGGATCGGCAAGCCGGACATATGCCGTAGAACTCAGGAACTGCGTCGAGTTGAAAGACTCGGACTCTTCGAGAGCTCGCAGCTCCGACGACTCATAGTAGAGGGTGGTCTCGTCTTCGGCCGTGGGAGGTAACAGAGACTTTGAAGTCTCGAAGAATTCCTGGAACAGTGCTTTGTCGCCGACGTCGGTCTTCGCTTTTGCGGATGAAAGCTGCTTGAACGTGGACGTAGACGGCTCAATGAGCATGAAATTCGTCGAGATGCGGGAGGCAGTCGGATCGTCGGGAAGTGCTGCAAGCCTTCGCGAGGGGGAGAAAGCCAGCAGAGCATCTAATGCTAACGAGTCTACAATGATCCCAGAAGGAGCAAGGTAGAGGAGGCGGTCGAAGTCGATCAGAGCGAAAATACTGGCGAGAGAATACGCCGATGCCGAATCTGAAATGGATTAGTGTGAGCCACCTGAAATGCAATTGAGGGATAAAGCATACCGTAGTCGCCCTTGATGACCGGATCAAAGGGCCTAAGAACCACCTTGTACCTTCTCACAGCTGCTCTCAGAAGCCTTCTGCTCGTGTCAAGATACGGGTCCACCTCGTCCTCGTTTTCCTCGATCCAACTCCTTGGGAATAATAATATCCTCGTGGCGGGGCTCTTGTCGCGATTCAGATCTGCAAAATGCATGACTGCCGTACAGACCTCGCGATGGTCCGTCACCATCTGCACGTATCCCAGCCTCTTCCAGTCAATCTGCAGCTCCTCTCCGAAATTCTCGTATCGTGGGTCGCGCGACCCGAGGCGTCTTGCAAGTCTGGCATTTGGGTTCAGAGATTCCTCGACTGGCGAGGCAGTCGGCATGGGCTTGGGAAGCCGCGGCTTGATGGCCTCCTGCATGCCCCGGACGGTCTGCTGCTGGAGAACATATCCGGACAGGAAGAGCAGAAAGGTGAATATGAATACTGCAAGGCGCGATCAGCATACTTGAGGTAGATTGCTTGGCTGTGCAACCACGAGAATCCGTGCAGGTGGATCTGGTGGGCACTGTTTACGTACCGATCGCAGACGAGATGGCCATGGAGACCTGCCCACCTGTGAGCAACACCATGGTCACGATATGCTTTGCATCAAGATGGAGCTGTAGAGGTGATGTGCAGCAGATTGTCGCGTCTGTGTGTCAGTTGCTCGTGCGGACTGCACGGCATGACGTGGGTTGGATCATGGCGGGAAGCGCTGGACGCGCGCGGTTGCGACGGGCAACGCTATCGATCCAGCCAGCAGCAGGGGTTCCTCGACCTGCGGCGCGCAGGTGAGTTGCACCCTGGCACTTAGCCGGGCAGTCTATCATATAGCCACCCGAGCCCTTAGCTTGACGTCTGCGGCTGGAGCACCGCTGCGGGCGTTGTGGGTGCGCCATTTCCGGCCAGGTGAGGTGAAGCCGTCGCACGTCCGGGCGGCCTGGCGGATCTCCGTCTCCACGATCAACGACCATCTCCACACCAATTACTCAGGGGCGCCTCCCGAAAAGCCAGTTTTCACCCTGAACTGACCGGTGCCAGTCCAACAGGAGATGCGTCAATTATGTGTGTCTGCGGCGGGCGAAACGAAAAGGGGCGTTCCCAAAAAGCCGACTCTCGCTTGCTGTCGGCATGATCCGTACATCCCAGGTCGCCCTGGGGCAGCGGCCAGATCGGGGAACGGTGTCGCCTCCCAAAATAGGCGCGATTTCATTGGGAACGATTGTGATTAACGAGCGAATGATGATCGTGGTAAACGCCTGCCGACGGCACACTGGACAGATTGCTGCCTCAGGCACCAATAATACACGACCGGCTCTTTTCAGCCCTATGAAGCTTGTCACCGCCGAGGCCCGTGCGGCGCTCTTCTTCGCCAGCGCGCAAGCTACGCATGCTTTCGCGCCACCGCTCCACCGTGCGCTCACGCTCCCTTCCTCTCACTCCTTGACACGTCAAGTCCCAAGGCGTCCGCTCCGCCCGGGCACGTGCCGTCCACACCCTCCTGCGATCCCTACCGCCGCCGCCGCCTCCTGCTTGCCATGGCAACCCACCAAGCCGACGCGAAAGCGCTGCTCGACGACCGCGGCTACTCGGGCGCCCTCATCCGCGGCCAGAACCCGGCGCTGCTGTTCGAAAAGGCCGTCCGCGACCGCATCATCGAGTCGTACTACTGGAAGGAGCAGTGCTTCGGCCTCAACGCCGCCACCCTGTGCGACCGCGCCGCCGAGCTCACCTTCGTCGGCGGCACCTACGGCGGCCTGGGCAAGCCGACCCCGTTCCTGTGCCTCGCCTTCAAGCTGCTGCAGCTGGTGCCCGAGAAGGAGATCATACTTGCGTACCTGAACTGGCCGGAGGACGAGGAGCGCGAGGATGGCGAGTCGGATGAGGGGCACGCGCCCGGTGTGAAGGGCGACTTCAAGTACCTGCGTGCGTTGGCGGCATTCTATATCAGGCTGGCGTGGGAGCCCGTGGATATTTACAAGACATTGGAGCCTCTCCTTGCAGATTACAGGAAGCTGAAGCGCAGGATGCGGGATGGCTTCGTCTTGACGTACGTGGATCAATTCGTGGACGATCTGCTCACGAAGGATCGGGTTTGCGCAACAAGTTTGTGGAAAATGCCGCCCAGGACGTTGCTGGAAGATTTGGACCTTCTGGACCCGAGAGAAAGCCCATTGGGTGACGAAGTTGACCAGCTTGACGAAGACGAAGACGAAAATATGGAAAACGGGAGGGATAGGGAAGAAAGGGAAGAAAGCGGGGAAATCGATGATCGGAGCCGGAGAGGCAGTTCCTCGGCTGACGACTGAGGTCAGACCTCTCAATCTGCTAAAACTCTGACAAGATGCGGAATGATGGATGGAACATTGCTGCATGCCACTGACGCCTTGGTCGGGATCTTGGTAATGCATTCGAGCCGGCGTCTGTATCACGATACTGACAGCCTTCCACCTGAGAGAGCCTGATAACGTCCAATCAGACGTAACTTTCTCCGTTCATCTCTATTGAAGATGCAACGCAGCTGCCCAGAACAAATCAGATCTGATACGACCGCCATGTCGGCTTCAAGACGCCGTTCAGAAATGAATATGCAGGAGAAGTTTTGAAAGTCATAGTTTTGAGGATGTAAGACAACCGGGGTGGCAACTTCCATCGACAAGTCCTTGGGAGATGTTCCGTTCCTCGTACTACAAATCGCCTTTTCTGCATTGCTAAGGCTCCGTTATGATCGGAATTGTGCGGCAAAAGTACTTATGTCTTTACTCCAACGTGCATGTATCCCATTGACTGTTCATCATGCAGCTTGGTGCCTATGATCATCAGAGTAGACCGCCGTGTAACCTGGGTGCTAACGATGGGGCTCTTGTAGCGATCGGTCGGCTACGCAAGGTAGACTGCACTGCCATGGTTCTGGATCCCTTCTCGACCACCGGCTTGGCTGAAAATACCGTCCAGTTCGTTGATTTTAAGTCCAAACTCTTCAGCAAGGCATACGAGATTTACCGCTATGACAGCTGCGTAGAGGAACATAGGGGCTTGAATACTTTACGCAAGATCTGGAATGCATCTGTACACTCCTTAGGGGGTTACTACCTGGAACTATCGACGAACTTGGTCTTCTTGAGTTAGCTGAAAAGGGCACCAAATTGTAGACCTGCTGCACCTACTTCTCGAGTTACTCATCAAAGCCGTAGAGTATTTCTGTATTAATTAAGACACGATGGAAGAAACGCAGTCTCATCTATCGGCAATTCGCTCGCAGTTGGTTTTACACATTCAGAACAATTGCAGGTGAGCATCAAAACACTCCACCCCCTCCCCCTCTCCCTTCTTGAACATCCTCTGCTACCTCTCTATCTCTTTTCTTTTCTTTTTTCCGCGGCTCACTGTAGTTGCGGGAGAAAACCGCTTGCCTATTGCCAAATTCTCAAATTAGCACGTCTACTACGCGTGTATATTCTTCTCCTATGCGCATATCGTAAGTAGAAGAATGATAGTCTTCGCACAAGCGGTCTCCGTACCGTGCTGTCCGTTACTTATCTATTTATATTTCTTTAAAAAGTTCCCAGACCAGTGCGCCCACCTGCGATGACCTTGCCTCTAATATCCCAATTCATTCTCCTTAGCCAGCCAAAGGAACGTCGTAATCCGATAAACAACATGCAAAAGAGAAAATCTAACGGAATTCGTGAAAGTCGTAATAAGGACGCTGCATACCCAGTACTTCCGCAGGGGACAGCCCACTCCGTTGTCCAATCATAAACGACGATGACATCCGCCAGCATGATTAGGCAACCCGCGCAGGACATCTGGAAACCCCCTGCCACCTGCTTTCAGCCTTACCACCACCGCCATTGCCTCAAGCTTCACGAAATCTCAACATCGTCTTACTCAACGGTCGGTGTGTTTTCCTTCATCTACCACATCTTCATTGTCTCCTTTGCCTTTGCCTTTGTGAGGCCGTGCACCTCTGTAAGATGCTGCTTGACGCTAAACTTGCGCTTAAATGTCTTTGGGCAATACCGGCACCGGAACCGTTCTTGTGGATCGAACCGGAACTGGTGAGGGCAGTCATTGGACTCGCGTTGGTGGCGTCGGAGGGTTCGGCGGTTTACGTAGCGGTGGCCGCAACATTCCAAAGCAGAGGCGGATGGGGAGGATGAGGAGCATGGTGGAGAAGTTGGTTGGGCGGGCCCGCTGCTGGTGGTGCTGTGGACGCTGTCACGGCGGTGGCGGTGGGGCCTGTAAGCGGGCTCGGGAGAGTCGGGCTGGTGGGCGCTGCTATAACCGTGTGGTTGGGCAGCGGGCGGTGCGCTGACGTTTCTGGGCGTGGACGAGGGCGCAGAGTTGCCGTTCGTAGTACTGCTGTCCCGGCTTGTGTCTGTGGCGATGGAACCCTCACGGCTGCCGCATTCGGAAGGCTGGGGCTCTTTGCTTTCGTCGTCATCAGGCATTGCGGCGTCTTGGAAGCCAATTGTCCACTTTTCGTGATACTTGAGTATTTCGACTTTATCGAGGTTCATAGGGGGTCTCGGGTTACTAGGAATGTAGTGATATTTCGGTTCGTGAAAAAGATCAGAAGAGAGGTAATCCATATTTTGTCTGAAGTTGATGGATAATATAAATGGAGAACGGGGCGTGGAGAAGAGTAGTATAGAGTATCCTATCCAAGCATGAGCTGTCTTTCTGGAAGAATAGTTCCAATCTTGTCCCTTCATCTTGCGCGTTTAAAAGACCATGAGGCTGCATAGAAAGCTGCGGCTCTGAATCTTCGACCGACTTGCGCTACTCTTGCGGGCTCTATGGGTTCGCGCAGTAGAGCCCACAGCGACCACTGTGCCTCAGCGCTGTAACAAGGCGATGGTGCTGTCTTACAACCTAGCCCTCAAGACAACCCAAGTTCTGGCGAATCGACTTGATCCATTATGTCCCGGTGTACCCATTGTGGCTTGAAAGTGAAGGATCGTGGGTCCTCAGGGGCCGAGCGCTGGTGGCCTCGGGCGGCGGTGCTGTGGGAGACGTTCTGTTGACGGACTAGGCAAACGGCAATCATTGATGGGGGTACGTGCGGACGTGGTCTGCGATAGATCTAGAAGCTTTCAGCTATGCGTACGAAAGTCACGCCTCTAGGCGGGGACTAGAAGGTCAGTACAATCCGATGGGTTCGGGGGGCGGAACCTTAAGGCAGAACCTCAAGGCGGAACGTCAGCTAAATCACCCACGTCTCCAGAACTAGTGCCTGGCTAAAGTACAATACCTCGGTTGAATAGGGTGGCAACGCTTGGACAACGATAGGCAGTTCAATCTGCATGTAATACATGTAGATGATCTAGACATCCGGGACGCGTCTGAAGGTCGAATAGTCGAATCTGGGCCGGAAAGCTGCACGAACAACAGCCGGAGCTGGAAATTGGCATCAAGAAACCAAACTCGAGAGACTGCGGCCGACGGCACTTTATTAAGTCTACTTCCGAGGCCGCCCATCGTTACACAAAACCCACCCATTGTCGCACAACCCCATCTAAAATTTTTTGCAAACCCGGCACGTGTACGAATGTGCATCACGAGTTGCGAAACTCAAGAGAACAAGCCGCACCGCGGACATTTCAGCCTCGTTCAGTATAGTCGTGATGCTGTTTACGCGCCCGTGACCCACAACACTGAGGAGGCCGCCCTGCGCACCCGCACGGCGCTGCAGTTCGAAAATTTCAACTCGGGAGTCAAGCCTCGTGAATAAGTAAAAGACGTGAGGTGTAGGCAGGAGTAACTACAATGCGTGGCAGACAGCGCTTCGGATACTTGCCCCAAATGGCTGCGAACAGTGGCGTTTTCTTGCGACGAAACTGGCTGTAAGGCTCTCGAAAAACTTTCTATCCATCACATCATCCGCTACCAGCGCGCGGAGCCGCAGCGTTCTGCCTTCCGTCTGCATATATGGCGCCGAGGCCAATGTGGGTCGGGAGGCCCGGTCGCAGTGGGCGCCCACGCATCACGTGGGCAACGCCTGAAAGAGGCGGTCGCAGTTTATCGGCGTCATTGCCTGGGTTCACGCACGAGCATCCGAGCACGCCGGGCCTTGTAGCGGCAACGTTGAGGCCGTGGGCGTGGGTTCGGGCGTGAACCGGGGACGTGGGTCCCTCTGCAAGCGTTCAGCCTGATCGGTCCGCCCTTTCGGAGTAGCTATCAGCCAGCCTGCAGAAGCTCTATGCGTGCAATATCGCATGTGATTCTCCCACGTGCAGCCCTGGGTCTTCTATCAGAGCGCTGGGGTTTGTCATGTTGGCCAAGAGTGTTCGGTCTGTTGGCGTTGTAGTAGGGACAGCCGCTCCCATCTGAAATCAAACCCATGGCCTTTGGGCATTGTATATGTGTGGTAGAGTCGGATAAGCATACGTTACCTTTTTGGGTCTTCTAGTATCATGGTGTGTACGTAGTAGATACGTGTAGGCTTGCTAAGCAACCTTCCTACGTCAATTGCTGGATACACTGATTTACAGGATCGACAAGATAAATGGCACGTCTTCATACGTTCTGAAACACGGATCTACCCTGACATAGATAGTAACTATGACCTTTACTTTGATAGAGGGTCACGCCGACCTCGTGGATAAATTAAGACGACCACGGCCCAGTTCCTGCTCGGCTCGCCGTCATCACCAACAGCCGCTGCCGACACCGTGAACGCCGCCAGGGCTTCCTTCGACTACCATTTCATTGCTTAATTAATGCTACAAATGTTCAACCTGTGTACATCTGCTGAGCAACCAAACGTACAAGCCCGGCCTGTGCTGTCTGTTCAATCATCTGCAGGCTCTCCTGCATCCTCTGGCTTGGCGAACGCACAACATCAGGTTCTTGCCTATACCTTTCTTCGATTTCTTCTATCTGCTCCAGGCACGCTTCAATTCGACTATCGGCTTGACAGTCATTGAGCTCCACTCTGTATTTCCTCCAGAGCTTGGCCAAGTGCATGTCCTCAACCCTGAATCCTGCGCGGTCTAGCGATATGGAAGGACCAACTTCGATTATCAATCGTTCCAGCATCCTCATAGGCCGTGGCTCAGCACGCAGCGTGTGCCACACGGAAACGGCTCGCTCCAGCGTCATAGCCGTGCGGAAACGGCCGTCGCCAGGCTTCTCCGCCTCGAGGTAGAGACGAAGGCGGTGAACTGCTGGAAGCTGCTGCTTAATGCTCTGCAAAGACGCATCGAACTGGAAGAGGAGGGATCAGCGAACACGCAGCCCTCAAAAAGAGAGAAAAAAAAAAAGCAAAGGCGTTAGAAGTGCCTGCGAGACTCACATGAGCATCCGCCCTCGGCATTACGATCCCCACGTCTCTCAACCTTCCGCAGCAACTCCCCAACAGTTTCAGCAACTCTTCCTTTGCAAACACTTCATCGATCGCCCTGGCCTGACACCCTTCCGGCCACCTGTCATCGGCTCTGGTGTTGAGCACCTCGAGCGTCCTCCCCAGATGCCTCAGCAGTTCACGCGGGTCTTGATACGCACCCGCGTGTACGAGGCTGCTGTCGTTCAGCAAATCGAGTTCTCTGAGTGCCCGTTGTCTTCCCAGAAATGCGCGGATGGTCCAGCATTTGCACCCGGGATCGCACCGGAACCCGAGTCGATAGAGTCGGGTGGCGTCTGGAAGGAGATCGAGCACCGCGGAGCACGTGAGGTGGAGTGAGCGGAGGCCATCGTTCGACAGGAGTTTAGTGATGGGCGCGCCGTTCTGGACCTCGCACATGCAAAGGTTCAGCAGGGTGAGGCTGCGGAGTCGGAGCGGGGTGGTCACGGCGTCCGTCAGCCAGCGGAAGTCGGTGACGGTGGTGTACTGCTGAGCAGACACGGGGCGAGTGCGCCCGGCGGCGTGGATGGCGAGGCTGCACAGGGTTTTCGACGATGCAGCTATCAGGTTGCCCAAGTCCAGGAGCATTGCCGAGTTTGTAGCTGGGATTGTGACTGACAGAGTGACGAGCTGTTGCGCTACTAGATGAAGGGATGATAGACTGGTAGGAGTCTCCAGGGCAGCAAATGTAATTGTCTTGTTTGATGAGGGTTCATCCCGCAGGTGGATGTGGATGGAGCAAAAGGGGCGTTGAGATAGGGCTGCGAGGATACATGGCGGGATGCGTGTCTTTGCGGACCATCTGGAAGTCAAATAAGTTTTATACCCACCGAGCAATGGTGAATGAACTCACTCGAAGCTTGAGAGAAACGGTAAAGTGGAAACCAGCTCCGTGAGCATTTCCAACTGTTCCCATGTGACGTCACTGCGCCGATCGAGCAACCAACGTTCACCCATATGTCTTCGGTCAATCAAGGGACGAGTAAGGCAATAGGCCGTCTCAAGCGTGGTTCCAGATGCGTATACTTCCTTGACACAAACACGGTGCATTCCTTTACGGTATTCATTGTCCTCTAGCCGCCGCAATAACTTTGTCCATCGCACCTCAGATCCCGGGCTGATAGTCAAGGAATCAATCCGGCTATCAATGATGCGCTGTGCAACAGCGTGCCAGTCTTTGCACACAAGAGTTGCTACAAATATGCTCGGACGATGTGTTGCCTGAAGCTGGTTTCCGGCGACGAGTTAGTGCTCAACGTCACCCCACGCCGGAACAGAAGAGCTTACCTCTTTGAGAATGCAATGAAGGAGATCAGGGCCAAAAATCTCCATGGTAAAGGCGATATTGCGCGCGACTAGGAGGTCTGGATAGTGAAGACTTGGGACAACCAGTGAATAATGGGGTGAGTTTTCCATGCTTTTAACCGGGCGAGGGAATCGAGCCACACCGGATCAGCCCCCACTCACGTGAAATGAAGGCTAAATATAGCCATCGACATGCAGAATCTAGCCTTGCCATCTAGTAAAGGAAAGCCGGATATCACGGCGACGTACGGACGCGCCTTGGCCGAAGGCTGGGCAAGGATGGTGTGGGATGGTGGCTTGACCAGGGGCCAGCTCATGGTGTAAAGCTTACATATGAAGGATTCGGAATTTTACAACGCACCTTTTTGGATATTCACGTGCGCGAACTAGGAAAGGAGAAAAACAGCAAAAGACACGCAGTCTGCTAATAATCAGGTTTGACGGACAGATTGAATGGAACGCATGTTTTAATCTATGATGACAGGTGTATATCTGGAGCCTGTGAACCAATCTGTTGGCTTCTTGCCGTGATATAGCCCAACACGCCGATACCTTGACTTATCAGCTTCTCCTTGACGTACAAGAATGAATCCTAATGCATCCAACATACGGCCACTCAGCGTTTCAGACATTGACATTACCGCTTCTGGCATCCAGAAATTCAAGACGAAAACATTTTTCTCCACACTCACGAAATCTCTGTCCAACGCATCTGGATATGTGTACGCATCCAGCACGATTCCTGTATCTTGGTCTTCCAGGCGCGTCTGGTTCTCGATCCACCTGGCAGGCTTCAGCAACCCTGAAACAAGGAGTTCATCGGAGGGCTGGCGCAGCACTGCACCGTACAACGCTTTGTTGGTTCTGGGAACGATCTTGCAATGCCAATAACGCAAAGGAATTGCTTCCCGACGCCAAGCTGTTTTGGAGAAGAAGTAGGATACCTCCCCATCAACTGAAGCCCAGGTCCAGGACGGCGCGTTATCAGTCTTTGGCCGAGGCCTGGGGTTGATGCACACCCAGAGCAGGTCGCGGAGAACGGTTGGCTCCCATAGGCCGGCTAAGTACCGAGTCTCGCTTTGAGAGATCAGCGTCGCAAGTCCGGAAATGGCAACAAGCTTGTCTTCAGGGCGTGTCAGTTCTCTCCGGCTGTATTCCTCAACTAAGGAGTGCCAAAGGCTGACTGGATATTCAGCTTTTGGCTGGCTGAGGGCGGCCTGTAGATCAAATGGCGCAGTAAAATCAATCGCACTTTGTGAGTCCTCAGTTGGGCCCCAGGATGTGCTCTGCGAGCATTGGCTGCAAGAGTAACTCAGATTTCCGGAGCGAAAGTCCAGAATTCGACGAGACAGGAGGCGTTCTTGAAGCGCCCATGCTCTGGAGTCGAGAGGCTCCGTAGCTCCAACCCAAGAAGTTGGAATGGGAAATGAGATATATCCAGTACTATCCGCATGGCGGCTTTGCAAGGTGCAGTTAACATTAGCCGGCCTAGCCTCGAGAAATCCGTAAGAGGCCCCAACAGCTCTCGAGGCGGCTATTGTGACATATGCACTCTTGTATATCTCTGGCATGAAGGACATTTGTTCATGTCTGTCGATGGGGTCGTCTTGAATAATGCAAAGCGCATCGACCCAGAGGTGATGGATACCGAGCTCGCGAATGACAGTGATTGCCTCCTGCAAAGTTTTCGAAAGCTTCTTGATTTTCATGCCGGTCGAACTTCGATCCCCAATATTGCTTTGTGTTGTTTTGCAAAATTGCTCTCCTCCCCAACAATAGCTCAGAGCTGCATATCTGACGGCTGGTTGCTGAGGGGTTTCCAGGATAACATGACTTTGGCCGTGTATATGAAGGAGTCTTAGCGGTTGAAACTCTTCTTTCCAGATGTGTTCGGCGTCGCAGTTCCTCAACCTGAGTCTGATCTCGCCCCATTGTTCCGGGGATAGGAATATATGTTGTAGAGTATTCCCTAAGGGAGAGCCGCAGGTTGGTGAAGCTATATTGCGATCGTCAGTACAGACATCTTATGATCTTACACATCATTTGAGAATTGAGAGGCAACTAACGAGCAGCCCGAAAAGCTTCACCCCTTCTTCTCAATGTCAGGTCTGCTCGGTAGTTGTATTTCTTATGTTTTGGGGTGAGATTGATTTCCTTGCTCTTCAATTCTGGGCGATCCATTGCTTGTGTGACTTCTTTGCCTTGTGGGCCCTTTCTCAGCGCACTCGAAATAGCACCCACCAGGTGACGAAAGAAGACGCATCCTTGGCCTGCAGCATCAAACGCGTCGAGAAGGTTCATGTCGAATGATCCTTGTACAGAATTCTCCCAGTCGCCGGCTGCCTGCGTTACGTCCAGGGTGATCTTCTGACAAAGGCTGCATGAGTGAGAGGGCTGTTCATCAGCCTCGTCGTTTCCATCGTCCGATCGGCTATCGTCAAACTCGTCCGCTGCGGCATCAAACGCCTCTTCACCTTCACTCAAGTCCTCCGAGCTTGTAAGCCATTCCATATTTATCTGTGCTGCGCCTGATCGAAACGTGTACGAGGGGCCTGGGTGTTGTAAATAACTTGTTCTCGCGAGGCTTGTCCTCGCCGCGTAATCGAAAGGCAGCTCAGCTGCTTGGCAAAAATTTGCAGCCACACAATGCAAGCCACGTGTTCCGTCAGCATAGCCTTTTGTGGAGCTCACGTAGCAGGGATTGGCTATGGTAATAAGGAAACCGAGCGTCCGTTAAAATCTTGATTTCCACCACGCAGCTCTCACAGTCCATCTTTCTCCGTTGACACCTCCGCCATCATAGGAAGGAAGGTCAAACCGGCCTGTATATCGCCAAAAAGAGTCTTAGCTATGAGTCCAAAACAGCGCCTGGGGAAAAGGTATGTCCAAACCCAATCTTTCCTGTGCCTTTATTATCACTCCATTCTCGATTACCTTGGATGTAAGCCCTGAGAGACCAAGCGCTGATCAAATGATAGCTCTAATTTTATTAGATCTATTGTTCGCACGGATCTTGGTGATGGTTTAGACATGAAAACTTACATGGAATGGTATACCGGAATTCACAATCGCTCTACGAACCATCGCGACAGAAAGGCGAACTTTGATGCGCAACTACTGATGTATAAAGAGGTGGACGAAGCTTTCAGAGGTCTCCTTGAAGATGTTCGAGAAAGGTCTCAAGCATGTTCCAAAGAAATCCTTGTGGGTCATCTGGGGAAAGAGTGGGAGCAATTTCGCCATCATGCAACATACTTGAATCACTGTTTCAGATATCTCAACAGACATGGCATTCGTTATGCACAAGACGAGGGCAGAATCGACGTGCATATTGTATACGATCTATGCATGCTGCGATGGAAGGAGGTTGTATTTGAAAATTTGCGGGAGAGGGCAATCAATGCTGTGTTGGATGAGATCTCAAAACAAAGGAACGGAGAGTATGGAGCGAGCTCTGTACTTCGAAGGTTCTTCGATTCTATTAGTAAGTGTTTGACCATATTTTTCCAGAGCACGAACTTATTTGGCACATAAAGTGGACTTGAGTTGGGAAGATCTACGCGATACGCAAATCAGCCAAGGACAAGGTATCATTCTGCACCGAGAAGTTCTGGATGCAATTCTACAAGCTACGTACGAACTCCTCCAGAAAGAGTCGGCTTTACTACTTTCAGAGACGAGCACGGCAAAATATCTCGAGATTGTCTGTCACCACTGAACATGGCCGTCACGGACTTCTGCTGACGATGGAACAGACCGAGGCACGACTACTAGGAGAGCAGGGCCATGTGCCACTGTATCTTCTGGATGGTATCTTGGCTCCCATGATCACCGCTTGCGAGAAAGCTTTCATCAATGACCACCTTGACATAATTTGCGATGAATTCCAAGAACGACTGGAACTCAGGGATGATGTGATGCTGTCCAGGATCTACAGGCTCTTGGCCCGGCTACCTGGAGGGTTAGATCGCCTCCACCATCCTTTTGGAGACTACGTCCAAAGTTCGGGGCTTGCTGCCATGGAAAATGCGCCACATGAAGAAAACAAATTGGACTCGAAAGCTTATGTGTCAACGCTACTCGCCTGCATAATGCCCATGAAGGATCTTCTTAGCAAAGCTTTCAACGATGACATCGAGTTTGGGAGATTCTTTGAAACGGCATGCCGAAAGGTTGTCAACGAGAACAAATTTTGCCAGAATGGATCACATCTTTCGGCCGAGATGGTTGCTGAATACATAAACATCATCCTCTCAAGCACACAGTCGGGCATCAACGAAGTCGATTCAGAGTTACAGAAGATTGTACGTGGTATATGTGTTGGATAAAGCGCAAGCAACTAACCTGGGCATAGATGACTCTACTCGAGTACATCATCGACAAGGACGTTTTCGAGAGGTCTTTCTCCCGCCATTTCGCTAAGCATCTGCTCCGAAGCAGTGCTTCATCGGAGAGTGTTGACCGGATTGTCATCAGTAAATTCCTCAATATGTACGGAGGGACTTTTGCTGCTCGGTTGCAACGCATGCTTCAAGACAAGTCACGTTCTCACGAGCTGAGTCTATCCTTCAAAAATTGGCAGTCCCCCAGTGAAGAAACCTCTCAAGGCCAAACCGTGGACACCTCTTTTCACGTTCTCCACCAAGGTTCCTGGCCCCTCAGCCTGGGTGACACTTCCTTCGTACCTCCGGTAGAGGTTTCCGAGATGTGCGAGAGATTCACTGGGTTCTACGACAGCCAGCACAAAGGACGGAAATTAACGTGGTTGTGGGATCTCTGCAGAGGGGAGCTTCAAGCGAATTGCTTCATGCAAAGTTCACAGAAGCCATGCATATTTCAAACTTCAACTCACCAAATGGCTATTTTGCTGTTGTTCAACAGCAGCGACCAGCTTCCGTACCGGGATATTGTAGCCGCAACCAAGCTCCCACAGGAGACTCTCGATCCGTCATTGGACAAACTTGTCAAGTCAAGAGTGCTTAGTCGCCAAACTGTACCGGACACTGGCGATGTCAAGTTTTCCATAAACTACGGATTCAAGAGCAACAAAGTCAAGAATAACCTGATTGT
This sequence comes from Neofusicoccum parvum, assembly GCA_020912385.1. NCBI lineage: Eukaryota > Fungi > Ascomycota > Dothideomycetes > Botryosphaeriales > Botryosphaeriaceae > Neofusicoccum > Neofusicoccum parvum. Next base: position 289,101 of record CP087219.1, on the reverse strand, counting down.
CACGATCAAGAGCAAGAAGCGCAAGGAGATTGAGTGCGGGCGTAAAGCAGATATGGAGCACAGGAGGATGCAAACTCAGGTAATGGAGAACCTTACCAGCTCTCTGAACAAGGGCTAATTATCACTTGAACTACAGTGTGCTATTGTCCGTATCATGAAGGCTCGGAAGAAATCGTCGTTTACCGAACTCATATTCGAAGCGAAGAAACAGCTCGCAACCCAATTTGAACTCTCTACGTCAGCCGCGAAAAGCTCCATCGATATCCTCGTGGACAAAGAGTTCCTTCGAAGACTTTCGGATGACTGTATTGAATACCTTGCGTAGAAATACTGTAATTACTTCGGGGTGGCTGCATGTGCTTTTTCGATTGCTCATTCGTGTAGACTTACGGAAATACTACTATTTCGTCATCTCTGCCGAGGATCAGACATTCAAAACTACCACAAACGATGTCTTTTGGCATGACTGGAGGCATCAATAAGCATCGAAACCGGGAAAGCCATGGAATTGGTTATAGTCAGTATTGAGGGCAAAGAGTGCGATTTGAAGGATGATGTGGCGTAGGCGGAGAGAGATGTGGCAGTCATGGCGTTCAGGGACTTCTTAAGGAAGATGATCCAGAAGCTGTGATAGACCTGAGATTAGTAGAAGACCAGAAGAGAAAGCACATCGACATCATGCCGCTCCCGTAAGAAGTAAAGGGTTCATCGAGGCGCGGAGCAATGAAATCAAGGCAACAGTGGCGAGTCTTTTATTTTTGGAAGCATAGTGCAATGCTTCGTGACGTGGAACATGAGTGTCTCGCTGGAACAAACTTAAATTGTCTAGGTAATCCAAAGGATCTTCTCTGATCATAGCGTCGTCACGGCCTCAATCTTCTCGACACCATGCTGTGCATTCTCCGTCTCCAAGTCATTCTCGAGATCTTCATCCTCAGCAGCCGGTCCAGTTATTTCACGCTCGACATATTTGTTATCCATCTGATACGACGAGGGGGGCTGTGGCTCCTCAGAGACGGTAGTGTGCGGAGCCATTGCGATTTGACTTGGCGGAGGAGTTCGAAGGGTTAGAGAAGACCCATACGGCAAAGCCAAGGAAACCCCCTCCGCATATAAGTCCAAAAGACAATGCATCCTTGGCCGGCACTTCTCTTGCTGAAACCTCACGATGCCAAGCAACAAGAGTTTTCTCTGCCGGTAGCGCAGAGTGGTAGAAAGAGCGCCATAGACGGATAGATCCACTGATTTGATAAGGGCGGACGACTGAAACCCCACTTCAGAGCAGGTTGTGCTTTGCTCAATGCACTCCGTCCATTTTGTGGCCACCCAAAATTAAAACCCGTTTGGTCAGCAGAAATCATCAGTGGATCGGATTACCGAAATAGGAAAGCCCTTGATGGCGCTCACGAGCACATACCCACTTGATTCGCGGACCAAGATTGTCTGATTGATTAGATGCACTGGCGCTAGATCCTTTGGCACAGCATGCTTTTCGTTTGCAAGTGATCTGCAGATGCAACTGCAACGTCGGGAAGGCAATTTCTTGCTCGCTAAGTCTTTTTGTGGTATGCCGGCAACAACGAGGTCTAAGCGAATGCGAAGACACGATGATCAGTGGGACTTCCGATGTCGTGACGGAAGTTAAGGCAGTTGTCTTCTTTCCTTTCCATTAGCTTGTAATCTGTGACTTCAACGGTAAAGTGGGCAGAAGTTTGTGAAGAATTCAGAGTCCTTCGTAGGCGAGGTGGTTAGGCATCTGGTGCGGGGATAAGAAGCGGGGTTCTGCAGCTTTCGGACGCAAGAAAACACGCGAAAGCAAAAAGAAAAAGGAAAACCTGCGGAACCAAGATGGCAGAGTATAGGCACTATGCAATTCCCGATGAGCAATGGGAAGACGTACGCTTCGTCCTTGACCATTCAGTTCATCGCTTTGAGCTTGCCAACACCATGCTGACTGTGGCCTGCGCAGTTCCCGAACAACCTACCTCCAGACACGCGCGTTGAGGGTATGAACCGTGAACATCATCTCATCAAACCACAAGACGACCTCGAAATCTCAGAATTCAATGTGTCCGCACGGGATGGGCATCCGGTGCTCATCCGCTCGTACAGGCCATCCGACAAGAAAGCCGACGAGCTGATTCCTCTGGTCATCTACCTCCACGGAGGAGGTTTCGTCACCGGCGGCCTAGAGACCGACGACCGGTCGTGCCGCGCCGTAGCCCTGCGGTGCGGTGTTGTAGTCCTAAACGTTGAGTACCGGCTGGCGCCCGAGAACAAGTTCCCCATCGGGTGGCAGGACAGTTACGACGTTGTCAAATGGGCAAGTCAACCTCCACAGGAGCCGAAGAAGAACAAAGCAATAAAGCTGACTCCGGAGCCCTCTTCATCTCCAGGCCGCTTCTCCCGCCGCGCAAAAGCAACTCTCCGTCGATCCGACCAAAGGCTTCATCCTCGGCGGCACCTCAGCAGGCGCAAACTTCACGGCCGGCCTCTCGCACTTCTTCGCCGGCCACGACGACCCGACCGAGAGCTCCGAGAAGCTGTCGCCCCCGCTGACGGGCCTGATGTTCATCGCGCCCAGCGTCTGCCACCCCTCCGCGCGGCCCGAGCAGTACGCGGAACGCATCCTGAGCGTCGACGAGATCACCGACGCCCCGGGGCTGACGCGGAAGAGCATCGACTATTTCGCCGGTGAGTCGATGCCCCCAGCCCCGTCGTGAGAGACGGCAGCGTCACTGACTCCTCCCCGCGCAGCCAAGTACGGCGCTCCGCCCTCGGACCGCCGGCTCTCGCCCCTACGTTTCCCGTCCCATGCGGGCCTGGCTCAGAAAGCGCTCTTCCAGGTCTGCGGCTGGGACCCGCGGCGCGATGAGGGGTTGCTGTTCGAGCAGCTGCTCAAAGAGGCGGGCGTGCAGACGCGGCTGCTCGTGTATTCCGGATTGCCGCACGGCTTCTGGACAACCTGTCCGGATTTGCCGGTATCAAAGGCGTGGGAGGAGGACCTGGTGGAGGCGGTAAGGTGGTTGGCGAGCGCATAGTCTCAGGCTGAGGGGCGTGGGGGGTTGGGAGAGGATGGTGGTGTGGATGGGAAGAATTCCGGAAAAAGTAAAGCTACAGGCGCATTGGTCTGCGAGCCCATTTGGGCACGAGGCTGTCGTTGGCGTATGTGAGATGCTTCTCGTGAGGAGCAGCTGATTGCTCTTGTGTAGGAAGTCGGACTAGTTTCCTGGTCTAATTCCCCGTGGGGCAAGCGCCCTAGAAGCTACGTCATCGAAAGCCTAAACGAAGCCCGTCCGCCCAACCGTCCGGGTAGGACTCTCGACGGCTCCACACTTTACTGCAAACCATTATTTCGTCTTTGTTGACTTGATAGAAGAGAGATGTTGACCTTCGTCCAAGTTGCTGAAGAAACAAGTATCGCACCCGCGTGACCCCGCGAAGCATCCCGCGTGCAGCCTCGCCGCCTTGCGCGATTTTTCCAATAGGCCGCCGTTCTTGGCCATGCCGAGCATTGCTCCGCCTTCTTCAAATCTCACTTATATACTCCTCAGTCTGACTTGGTGCTGGCGTGCGGCATATTTCGAAATTGCCTCAAGACCCTCGTTGGTTTTCGCTTCCCCCTCCCGCAGGAAAAAAAAGACGACTTCCCATTGCACTGTACAATCGTCCCCCTTCAGCTGTCTCCGGTAGAACCAAAACCAATCATGTGGAAGCCACCGCTAAATTTCGTGACTTTGCATTGTTAAGTTACCACCTGCGCACTTTTACGCGCAAGTCCACAATTCTCTTTCCTAACCCGCTTCTGCAGACGCCTACATAATCGTCCTCGGAATCCTCGCGCTCATCGTTATCTACCCCTACGGCAATGTGCCAGCCGTTGACGCCTACTTCTTCGGAGTGAGCGCTACCACAGAGTCGGGCTTGAATACGTGCGTTACACCCCTTGCCACCTACAGCCAGATATCTTTGCTGACGTGCATTGTTAGCATCGATGTCAAAGCCCTAAAAACCTACCAGCAGCTCGTCCTCTACTTCATCCCAACCGTCACCAACATCGGGTTTGTGAACATCATCGTCGTAGTCGTCCGTTTGTACTGGTTTGAGAAGCGACTGAAGCAGATTGGTGAGTGTATCCTGCTTCTAAAAAATGCCTCTGTGCTGTGGCTTGCTGTTTCCTCGGGGGGTATTTGCTGACTGCAGAACCCAAACATAAGCACCCACTATCCTACGCCCTGTCCCGAGCGAGTCGATATCGACAGCCGTGGAGAAGGATATCGAGGCGCAGGTACAGCGTTCGTCTGGCCGGCGCATTCTGGGAAAGCTGGCCGATGGTGGGGTTGGCGAGGACGCATCTTCCGCGGGCAAACCGAGAAAAGAGAGCCAGGACCATAGGCAAGAAACTGCCATCGATGACAACAAACGTGTCGAGAACGCTGCCGATGCGCAAAAGATTGCCCCGGCGCAGATCGTCTTTGCCGAAGGAACGCGTCCTCCGCGCAACGAGAAGGCTCTCCGTGTCCCGTCTCCCCGGGAGCGCGAACGCGGCCGGCCGCTCGAGGAAGTGAACGACGTGATGAGTGACGAAGACGACGATAAGATCATGAGGATCACGACTGCGGACTATGAGCCGACCGGACTGACCCGGCGCCGCACCCGTGTCGGAATGAGCGGCATTACGAGCGCAACTTCCATCGAGCGGGTCGCCTCTTCCATGTTCGTACTCGGCAGTGACCCGAACGCCCACAGGCCGCAATCTCGTCGTTCCGGGTCTATGTCGCGGCATTCCATGACAAGGATGCCATATCTGTCCCGACAGGCCACCATTGGCCGGAATTCTCGGTTCTACAACTTGTCGGCTGAAGACAGGGAGCAGTTGGGCGGAATTGAGTATCGGAGCTTGAAGTTATTGCTCAAGATTGTCACTGGTATGAGCTCAGTTCCCTTTTAATTTTGACAGTGCAATTAAAGTGTACCAGCCTACTTTTTCGGCCTTCACATATTCGGTGCGATTTGTCTGGCTGGATGGATCCAGACCGCCGACAGCAAGTACCGTGACTACTTGGCCGAATGTGGGCAAGGCAAGACCTGGTGGTGAGCTATTTTCGCTCCTCTGAGTTCAGACTATGCCTTACTGACTTGGGGGTCCGCTCCAGGGGAATCTACTCCGCGCAGACGATGGTCAATAACTTGGGCTACACACTGACGCCAGATTCGATGATTACCTTTCAAGATGCGACCTTTCCCATGCTCGTGATGACCTTCCTCGCGTTCGCCGGCAATACGATCTACCCCTGCCTCCTGCGTCTCCTAATCTGGACCATGGCCAAGCTGTTGCCGCGAAACTCGTCGATGCAGGAGCCACTGAACTTCCTCCTGGACCACCCGCGCCGGTGCTACACGCTGCTCTTTCCCAGCCGGCCGACGTGGATCCTGTTCGGGATCCTCTTCGTCATGAACTTCGTCGACACGCTGCTGATCGTTGTGCTGGACCTGCACAACCCGGCGGTCAACAACCTCCCCGGCGGCCCGCGCGTCCTTGCCGCCCTATTCCAGGCGGCGTCTTCGCGGCACACGGGCACGGCGACGTTCAACCTGGCCAACGTGCACCCGGGCGTTCAGTTCAGCCTGCTGGTCATGATGTACGTCTCCGTCTTCCCAATCGCCATCGCCGTGCGCTCGTCCAACACGTACGAGGAGCGCTCGCTGGGAGTCTACGCGCCGGATCCGGAGCCCGAAGACTCCACTTCAGCGGTGTCATATCTGCGCAACCACTTGCAAAATCAGCTGAGCTTCGACTTGTGGTACGTCTTCCTCGGCATATTCTGCATCACCATCGCCGAGGCCGACCGCATCATGGACCAGGCCGACCCGGCGTTCCAGGTCTTCCCCATCTTCTTCGAGGTTGTGTCCGCGTACGGAAACGTAGGGTTGAGCCTTGGATACCCTACCGTGCTTACTTCGCTGAGCGGTCAATTCACGACGTTTAGCAAGCTGGTCATTTGTGCGATGATGATCAGAGGTCGCCACAGAGGACTGCCGTATGCCTTGGACCGTGCCATCCAGCTGCCGGCTGATGTCCTGAGCGAGCATGATGGCAAGAGCGTGTCCGTGGCTTGGTCGGAGGTTGAGAAGATTGATGAAAAGGCAAACTTGAAACGTGCCCACACGAGCTAATAAGTATAGTTTGCCAGGTCCAGGTGGATCTGGGTGAAGCCGATGACAAGTTGGGAAGCTGTGAGAAAGTATAGAGAATAGACTGAAATAGAGGCAGGAAGACAGCGAAACTTCACGGGATTATGCGACCGTAGACCAATCAAAATGCTGCAATAAGTGATATTGTGTGACTGGCCTGAATGAGACATGATGTGGGTGAAGCGGCGACTGTATGTGGAACATGATTCAGCTGTCTGTCAGCGTGCAGCTCGCGGCCCAATTATTATCAACTTTCCTTTATTGCTCAGTACAACACATCTCATCAACATGGAAGGTCCCTGATAGTAGGGACAAGGGCCACTGAGCGATGCTGTGTTGGTGCTTGTGATTTTCAGCTGAATCGTGATTTTTGTGCCACAGGCAACGTTGACTCGCACGCGGAATGCAGCTGGCACGGGGGATTCAGCCTCAAACGGCGGAACGACAATCCCTCGCACACGGCGCGGCTCAGCCGGGCCACCAAACGGTGAGCAAACCGGATGATTGGCCTCTTGGAGATCACGGCGCTGACAGTTGGCTGGTCGGGCAGATCTCAGCAGCTGGGCGGAGCAAGATGTGCTGGAGATGAAGTGTCGGGTGGCAGGTGGCAGGCGGTGGCACGCGTCGCGCAGAGCCCGGCCTGGGAAGCAGGCTCTGGGTGCAGGTGTTCAGATGACGCTGCTCTGTGCGAGGCAGGCACTGCAGGGCAGCAGAGGCAGGGCAGCGAACGTGGTTGGGCGGGCCCGGAGCCCTCCCCACGGCGCGGCGCAGCCGGCAGCTGGCATCCTGACGGCCGTCTGCATGCGAAAGACGTGGGGTCGGGCCGAGGAGTGAGGCGTGAGATGAAGAAATAGTGACGGAGCGACGGAGCAGGTGTGGCGAGTGCAGGGTGTGGAGTGGCTCGCGGGATGCACGCCAGCCTGCTCCGGACGCCTCGCAACGGCCTGCACAGGGGCTGGGGCGCTGCTAGTGAGCATCAAAGGAATGCGGCTGGCCGGATTCCAGCGCGCACGCAGCTGGGCCATGGCAATGGCGTGAGACGTCACAGTTGCGCAAGCGCGGCCGCCAGGGCAGGACGCGAGGGCTCGTGTGCGCGGCTTCTCAGGACTCAGGCGCAGGCGATGGATGGCAGATGGCGTAGGTGCATGGCGGAGGCGCGGGCCTTGGGCGCTTGGGCTCTGGCTGGGCATCGCAGTCCGGGCGTGCGCCCCCGGCCCCAAGCTTGCATGCACGCCGCGCACCTATCCCTGCACGCAGCCCAACAAGCTACCCAGAACCGCAACGCTGCACCACGCCCGCCTTCGCTGACCCTCATGCCGACCCAAGGATAACAAGAACCATGGTTCGCCGGCCTCCGCGCCTGCCAAGTCAACCACCGCAACCTTCCCCCAAAACCAACGCCTCATTGCCCTGACACCTCACTGCCGGCTTCCCCACGAACACTCTCCAGCTTCACATACAGCAGGCGCCGCTTGAGCGACAGAGCAGCAGCACTCATTGTTCTCACCGCTGGTAAGTTGACAGTTCTCTGCGCGCCCAATTCTCCCGCACCGACCCTACGACGCACGTCTATCCTCATTGCTCACCCCATACGCTTTGACAACGCACATCTCTTTCGTTCCAAATGCCCCTCCACAAGCAACCCCCCAAGCGCCGGGCACTCTATCTAAGACCCGCTGCTTCCGAGGCTGACCTCCGCGGCACCACCAGGCCTCCCCAAACCATCAGGCACGCTGCTTCGAAGAGCTCCTTCAGACTCCATCGCCCCTCTCACTACCTCAGTCGAGGCTCCTCCGCAGACGAAATGGATCTCTCCAGGCCCAAGGTCCCAGTCACAATTACCTTCTCCGTGCCGGGCACGCATCCACCGGTCTACGTCGCCTCGTCTCTCACAAATCCATCATGGCAGCCGGTGGAAATGGACTTGAAGGACGAGCGCACCGCGTCAGGCGACCTCGTCTTTGAGAAGAAGTTTGATGCCGTCGAGTCGGGCGAGTACCAGTACAAGTTTAGGCTCGGTCATGGCGATTGGTGGGTGTGTGATGAGGGCGCGCCGATAGGTAGGTCTTGCCGGCCCCCTGCAGCAGCGATCACTAACGTGCAATGTAGTATGTGACGATGCCGGCAACCGCAACAACCTCTTGACTGTCAAGCCGCTGCTGTCTCCGACGCTCGACAGGGACGAGGCTTCGTCCATGAAAAGGCCGTCCTCTGATCCTGAAGTTGCTGCTGAAGACCTGCATACCAATGGCATGCTCCAGGATGCTGAAGGCAGTACGTCTCCGCATGACCCTGCACAAGGCCCCATACCTATCACTGTTGTGGATAAAGCCCCCGATGCGGACCAGCCTGTCTATGGCGGCAAGGAGTCTACCAGTCTGGAAGAAGATTCTGCAGTGCGCGCTGCAGACGCTGAGCCAGATGCTGAATATGAAACTGCAGAAGCTACTTCGAGCCATGCCGAACCTGAGACGCATGACCATGTGCCTGTACCTGCCGTCATCATCGAGAAGACTGATGGCTCTCCTGTACATGGTGATGACTTGGGAGATCACGCAACTCAAGGTCAGAAGGATGCACACGAGAAAAGAGCCGCGGACGCAGAGCCGGACGAGGTCATCATCACTGGTGATGTTGAGGACCCGAAGGAGCTATCGACTCTACATATTGACACGCTCGACTCGAAGCCGCAAGCTGTTCCGGCTGAACCCGCTCCATCAGATGATCACTCGCCCTTGCTACCACACGAGGCCTTCGGTGATGTTGAAGATGAAGCGCCACTTCTTCCTCACGAAAAAGCCGCACCTGTGTCGAGCGAAGGAAGCGAAAGTGACGAAGATGCCATTGCGTCGACAGACTTTGAGACCGTGGAGTACGATGGCGATACGCCTCTGTTCCGCCACGAGTCCATTTCTTTGCCCAGACCGGACAGTCCGCCGAGGAGTCCCTCCCAAACGCGCTCGAAATCCCACACATCGCTCAAGGATATGATGGACGAGGAAGACGTCAACGACCCTTCGCTTGAGCCTTTTCCAACTCGTCGTGATACAATCTACGAGCATATTCAGGCGCTGGAGAATCGCATGGAGGAAGACAAGACTGTTCCCGATGGTCCCGAGGAGTCTTCACCGCGTCAGAGTAAATCGCGATCGTCATCGGCGGAGAGCCTACCACCTCCTTCACCACTTCATTCGATTAGGGAGGATGAAGCCGAGGAAGAAGAGGGCGATGCGCTGCCCACGCCCTCCACTTCTGAATCAACGGAGGCTGTTACTGAGCAATCAATTCCCGCCGTGCCTGTCGCAAATGTTCCTACGCCCCCGTTGACGCCCAAGAACGACGAGCCTGCCACAAGACTGGACCGTGCCGATTCCGTTGTTACCGTCACTGCGGAGCGTCCAAAGGACTCCAAGGATCAACCGCACGACACTGATGGTACCAGAGATGTGTCGGTGCCTGCTGATCCAGAGATTTCTGAGCCGCAACAAATTCGCCCGGAGACTTCTGAACCGCGCCCAGCTCAGCCGAAGCCTTCATCTGCCTCCATGCATGAAGTCGGCCGCCCTTCCAGTTCCCATTCGGTCAAGATCACACCGGACAGCAGGCACTCTTCATTCTTGATCAAGTTCTGGAACAACTTGTTCGGAAGTTGGCTTGCACCAGTTGTCAGGTGGTTTTCTCGAATGTGCGGAGGAAAAGGACGTGCTACGTAAGCATTCTGTTCGTCTTACTGGATGTTTGGACGCGAAGGGGTCGTTGGGAGTGATCTCCAATTTGCTCGCCCGCCATGTCCGCATCATCAAGTTGCACAGATTGCTAAGACGTTTGCATACAGGGTCGTCGCACTCGCCGTTACCGCCGCGATTGTTGCGTATTCTTACCAAACCACACTCCAAGCCGAAGCGCCTAGTGTCGCAAATGAGTAGATCCGCCTGCATGTCCTGCAGGTTGAACATCACGTCTCGTCATTCTTGACAAACTTCAAAAAGCACTGGGTCTGGGGAGTGGGGAAAACGGTAATGGGTTGGGTCACAGCATGGATGCCTGTTTCACTTTGATAGACTGTACAAAATCTTTGCTGGGGTTGCGGAGGTCTTCTTTACTTCTCTGTTGTTTTCCTAGTATATCCCTCATCTTGGTCGCATGGGCCCTTCGACAAGTTCCCCTATGGAGTACAGTATAAGGCACCTTGGAGTTTGCATTGATATACGAGCAAACGAGCAACGAATCCTACGACCTTTCTACCACTCAAGTATTCAAAAGCATCTGGTGATGTGTTGCTCCCAGGATTCAGTCTTGGAGATCTATCCATCTGACTCGGATAACCCTGGTGATGATGTCAAAGCGACGAAATTCGCGGAAAGGCACAGTGGCTTTCGTTGCCATGATTTGCATGCGATCGGACCATAGATCTCGACATGCCTTGCATTTGCCATCATCATGATCCGAACCCTTTCTCTTTTGTGCGTCAAGGCCTTACCCTTTTCGCGTCCCTGCAGCGAGTGACAGAGGCCTTATTGTGACGGGTGGGAAGCCGCGGGTGAGGCACAGATCTCCTTTATCACCACAGGCGGTCGCGCTGCACCTCCAGGGCCAGAAGACCCGGCCGGCAGCTGCTTGGAACATCATAGAAGGGCCAGGGAACAGCAACCTCTCGTCGCCCACGCGACACTGCTCCCTCCTATTTGCTATTTGCCCCACCTAGCCTCCCCTTTAAACTACCGATCACCGTTTCACCTGTCGTCCGTCTCACGCAGGACCTGCGTAAGTGTTCTCCAGTCTCCATCACAATCTCTCCCCAGTCTCACCCCACACACGGGACGCGCGACACAGGAAAAACAATAGCGCGCGAGCGCGCCTTTTTTTCCTTCGCTGCCCCCGCCCGTCCAAACCCCCATGCCCGCCAACGTTCCCTGCCCGCACCGCACTCTCCTCCGCTCCCCCTCATGGAAGTTCCAAGCGCTTACCCACACACCCATGCCTCCGGGACGCCCTGCCCTGCCCTGCCCTGCCACTGCTCAACCACGAATGGTTGCACGTTCTCGTCGCCGGCATGCACGGCACCGGCACCGCCGGGGCAGCGCGGCGCCGCGCAAGCGAGAGGGCGCGAAACGGCAGAGGCTAATCCTGAAGAACAGGGCAAAAAGCATGCTTTTACCTTGCTTCTGGCCTCTGACGGGCGGCGCTCGCTCTGCCTCCGCCTCCATCCCCAACCAAACGCGCCGGGTAGCGGGCGAGCAGCGGGCTGAAGTGCACGGCGACTCGGAGCCAACCATCCGATCAGTCGCGACTGGGGAGGGACCGGAAAGCGTGGAGCGGAAGTCTAGGCCTTGCAGCTGCGAATATCGATTTTGGCGGCGGCGGCGGCGGCGGCGGCTGCTTTGGTGTGCGTGTGTGCGTGGATGGGGGATTGTGGCGTCGCGCCTGGTTCACCGACCGATAGCCAACCCAAAGAGTCCGCGATCCGGACGGGGAGCTATGTCGAGTCGTGCGGGCGCCATGGGGGCTTTCGGTGCCCTTTCTTCGCACCCACTGCAATCTTTCTCGGCCGGTGCCGTGCCGGCGGGGTAGGCTACCGCGCCCCGGGTGGCCTGGTTCTGTGGTGGACGGGGGGAAGGACAACGGCGCGGGCAGGAGGGCGAGGGCAAGGGCGCGTCAGACCACACGGTCTCAACACCAAGAGGTTTCGCTGCCTGGATCGTTCAGTTCTCCCTGTGGAACCGGCAATGACTCTCTCCCACATTCTCCGCATGGCGTTTTGCTTCTCCACTGCCCCTCAGCGTTCGTTCTCTTTACCCACTTACATAGCCATGCATGAGTGTGTATGCACGTATGTACCCCGATTCACGGCCGACCAGGACCGAGCTCTCGGACCTCCCGTGGGCTGACTAGCTACGCATGTACATACTACGTACTCAGCTAGCCTGGCCCAGTGTGGCGGAGGAGCCTCCTCTGCTTGCTCCCGGAAAAAACTCACCTCGGATTCCCCAGAGGAAAGATCTAGATGCATGGAGAAGGAGGGCCGGCGCGACTATCACCAATGTTCATCACCAACACCGCCATTTTCGCGAAAGAGAAAAGAGGAAAAAAAATTCTGGCCCGCTCTCGATTTTCTCCAATTCCCCACTTTGCACCCCGTATTAGCCACGTCTACAGGGTACCCGCTCTGCTCTCCATCAATCCTCCATCAGTGCCGCCGCCGCGCTAAACTACATTATTACTCCGACGATAGCTGGTCCTGCGTGTGTGTGCTGTATGTTTACCATGCCCAGATGAAGAATCCCCACTTCGCCAACACATTGTACCCAGATTAAAATTTTATCCCCTTCTTTTCCCTTGCCCGCAGACGTCGGCGAGCTCGGTTGCCCTCCCTCTTGTTCCCCTGCCCGCCCTCACTGCTGACAGTAATTCGCCGGGAAACTGCCCTTCACGCCATGCAGCTCCCCCTGCCACCAGCTGTTCGCGTCGCCCTCGCGCTTGAGCACCTTGATGCGGTCACCCTCACGGAACGCCAAGTCGCCCGGCCCCTGTCCGTCAAAGTCGTACAGCGCCGTGACGAAGTCCTCCTTCTGGAAGGATTCGAGGCGCTTCTTTGGCGGCGGCGGCGGGGGCTTCTTCTTGGCGCCGATGCCCGCCGCGATGCCCTGGAGGGGCGTGGCGACCGCGCCGCTGACGCCCCCGTTGGCCGAGTGCGACGAGCCGATGCGCGGCGTGTGGCTGGGCGACGTCGACAGGTTGGGTGATGTGCCGCCGCCGAAGTAATCGCCCTGGTACGATTGGCTGCCTGGCGAGTAGGCGCCGGTGGACGCGGATGACGAGGGGCGCCGGCCCGCGCCGTCGTACGGGGACAGGGTGGTGGAGCTACCGCCGATGCGGGGCTTGCTGGCCATGGGGATCTTGGGGCGCGACGCGAGGTTGACCGGGGGAGGAGCGGAGGGCTCCGGCGACGGTGGAGCGTTGGAGAAGCTGTTGCGCGGCCGCGGCGGCTTGGGCGGAGGCTTCTCTTCGTTGGGAGAGCCTCCTCCTCCTCCCCCGGAGGTGTGCGAGCCGAATGAAGGCCGGCCGGCAATGCGCGGGCGGTTAGAGAATTTGTCAGTCGCGGTGTTGCGGATGTTGAGACCGGTTACGGTGCCGTGCTTGGCATCAGGCATCTCCATGGGCTGGCGGACCACTCTGGTGTGCATGAGCAGTTCATAGCTCCCCTCGATTTCTTTGCGCAGAGGTGTGAATGTAGCATCCCAATCTGCCACTACGTCGGCCATGTCTGGCGGTGGCGATGGAAAGCCATACTCCTGGCAGTACTCGTGTTGCACGGTATACATGTTGCCCAAGATGTTGTTTTGGATCTCGACTTGGACCGCTAGAAGATACGGGAGGAGCGAGAGAACGGCGGCTGTGATGCGCGGAAGACTGGCTTGTAGTCGTCTATCTGCATCGTCGTACTCGCCCTCACAACGCTCCATGTCTATCTGGTGTTTCGCAAGGGAGGACTCATCGCGAGCAGAGCGATTGGCCTGGGCCTCGAGTTTGTCGACACGGCTCTTGTACCGCTCGTAATCCAACTGTGCACTTGGTCAATTGCCAGCACACGCCAAAGACAGGGTTGGCGGTACCTTCTTGTCCTCCCGCTTCTGTATAACCTTATGCATGGGCTTGATGCTCTGCTTTGCGTCTTGGGCAGGCTTGATCAGCTTGCGGTCAATCTGGTTGACCTCCTCCATCATGTCGTTCTTCAGGTCGTTGTAGAGGTCTTTCATGCGGCGGGTGCGCTCGAGGGTCTCGCGCGGGGTGTCGGCGGGGACATGGCCCTTGAAGTCGGAAGCGTCGCCGACAGCGGCCATGGGCTTGTAGAGGGCCTCGAACTCGGTGACGATGTACAGCTCATGGCCCAGGATATGCGCCCATGCCTCTCTCCAGTGGCTCGTGGCGTCGATGAGCTGGGCGACGTTAGGCCTGGCTGGCGCTGCTAGGGAGGCGCGAGGGCGGGCTTACTTTTCCGAGCATCTGATCGACCTCCTTGAATTCGGCCAGCATGGCGGCGACCTGCGCGTCATCCTCGCTGCGGGGCATGAACACGCCCACCTTGCGCTGGATGCGCTGCATGGCTGCGACGGCGGGCCAATTGCGCGCGGGAGGGAGCTGTCGGAGGCCGCAAGCGGAGCGCAAGTGACTGGTGAGGGTGTGAACTGGGCAGAGAGTTTGAGTGCCGCGTACGTGGAGGCTGTGAACTGCAGCCCAGCTCCCGCGGGGCCAGCAGGGGTCCCATGCCGCCCGAGAGTGGAAGTTCGGCACCTTAGCGTCGAAGCTGCCTAGCTCCCGCCTGCCGCTTTAGGCCCCGTCACATGCTGCCGCGCCGACCGCGTCGCGTCTGCCGCACTTCGTCTCTCCACCACGCGTCAGCCAACGTCCACGCATCGCGCCCGCTCGCGCCCGTCGACATGTGCATTCGACTGCGCACTCCGCCATGACCACCGCTTCCAGCACGCTTCGTGGCGTCGCCACGACCGCCCTTTCCAGCACGCTTCGAGGCCCCGCCCAGTCCTCCGCCGCCGCCAACACCGCACCCGTGCACGAATTTCGCTGCCTGTACACCCATGACCTCCGCCGAAAGCAAAAGCGCTGGAAAGACGGATTTCTAAAATTCCACACCTTCAACAAGCGAGTCATGGTCTATGACCAGCCTCGGAACTATATTGGCGACACTCATTGGAAGGACGGGGACACGCTCTATGATGGTGACGAGCTCACTCTTGAGAACGGCGTGATCGTCCAGGTCGCCGAGCCAGTTGCGACAACGCAGACGGACTTGACCCCCATATTGCAAAAGAAGCCCAAGGATACGCCTGAGCGACCGGGCCCGGCTAATGTCAGGCTACCTGTACCATCCGTAAGAACTGCTGGCTTAACGGCGAGCATAGCCCCGCGACACAGGCCGCTGAACCAACTTCTCGGCACGCCGAGAGGACCCCATGGAAGGGCAATGTTACCGACGAGGTCCCCGTTTGAAGAGCGTCAAGCAAATCTCCAGCAACGGGAAGACGAGTGGGCTGCGAGTGAGCGAGCAGCAAAGCGGCGCAGGGTGGCCGAGGCTGGACAAACATGGCACAATGCGAAGGAAGCGAGAACACCCGTGCCGAAGGAACGACAGGCACCGCGCAGGACACCTGGCGAATTGATCGATCTCGTCTCAGAGGCAGAAGACTTGGAACCCCAGTCAGACATTACGCTTCCTGATACCCCACCTGGCTTTGAAAAACCTCCAGTCCGTACCAAGAGGGGGCCCGCAGCTTTGCCTCGAAGGCCTCCCGAAACGCCGCAGCCACCGTCTTCTCCACCAGTCAGCACGACGAACAGGGTAACACATGTCCAGGAGGATGCGGAGCTGTTGGAAAAGGCTATTGAGGATGCGGAGTCACAAGAAGTTGAAGAGGTCGCGGTGCCCAAGCGTTCAAAGAAGCTTCGGCTAGCAACCGGTGCTCGACCGAAGATGTTATTGTTTCAAGATGCAGGACTCCAGAGAAGGGGGAAGGCCAAGCAGCCGTCCGAGATTCGCAAACTTCCAAATGGTCTTACTCAATCTTCACCGTCAGATCGGCTGAACATGTCGGATGAGGTCGTTCCACTGCCGATTCACGACAACGACAGTCACACGGGCTGTAAAGCAGCGCCCCAATCGGGGCCCAACCATAGGCCAGACCCACCTCAGAAAGTCTATCCAGGTGACCGCGAGGCTAGAGATCCTGCAAATGAAACATTGCAACAGAAACCGACCGCCAGAACAGTCAAGCCAACCCTCCAGATCCAACCAGTCCTACCTCAAGCAAATCCGCCTTCGCCGCGTCAGTTCCGGCGAATACGATCAGAGAACGACAGGTCAAACAGGAGGCAACCTGCGAATTCAGAAGCACTCGAGGGGCCTATTCTTCCGAGCGCAGAAGCTTCGAACGAACGCCAAGTGGGCAACTTGCCGAAAAGATTGTTACAACGCTCTACCAGTCTGAACGTGCAAGCGGACCACGTGCGGGAACGGGATTCGAGAGAGCTAACACCACCATCACCGGTGGTGGACACCGACGTTGGGCCTTGGAGTACCGAGGCTATGGATCTTTTTGATTGGAGGCCGCCGGGGTACGTGTTCCGTGGGCAGGGAAAGGGATTTGGACCTCCTGAGAAGGAAGACGCGGATGACGTTGCACCTACCTAAAGAAAATTCCGGTTTACTTGTTGGTCTTGGAGCCTCTACGTTTTGGTGTGAGTAAGGCTCTGGAGGCGAGGGTTGATATGGGGTCAGTTCGTGAAGAATTGCAATAAGGAAATACTTATTATTTACATGTGGGTAGTTGAGGCATTCGCTCAGAATGGTGATAAATACTAAAAGAACTGCCGGCCCCACTCGGATGAGTCTTTCAACTACCCACAAAGGTATGCACGTGCTGAAATGTTTTCTGAGGTTGCACATTCATCCTGATATTGACTAGTCCGTAGGCACATTCTCTTATCTTGGCCCCCACTGGCCGAAATGCGGGGCTGACCACGACTGGAAAACACGTACTCCTGATCTTCAATTGTAGCTTTACAGCCTGCCCTTGTTTATTACGAGTCCCTCCCTCTGTCAGGCCGAGCCAATCTGATGTCGGCCGCTCAGGAAAAGTGTAGCTGCGGGAAGCCTGACATCCAAGAAAGTAGCTTCGGGCCTTTCTGCCTCGGCTGCGGTCGCAACCTAGACATCAGCTCGCACGATAATCCGGTGTCTGCACCTTCATCCGTGTCGAGTTCCTCGAATGCTTCCCAGGATGATGAAGTTGGAGCCTTCGAAGATATCCACCCGCCGGAAGATGTACCAGCCATCCTGGAGACGGCCTTTGACAATGAATTCGACGCCGAACCAGAGGACCCCACGAACGCAGAGTACATCCATAAACCCCTACAATTACAGTCCGACATTCGGCTCATCCGGCTGCTTCCAAGCAGACGGTACGAAGACGAGATTCACTGCCGCATCTTCCACTCCAAGCTTGTTGATTGCACCGAGGCCTACGAAGCCTTGTCCTACACCTGGGGCAATGCCACTCAGCGCGAAACTATCAGATGCAATGGATCAAGCTCTATGGAAGTAACGCAGAACTGCGCAGATGCAATGCGGGATCTACGTCACCCCTTCCGTCAGAAGATCCTGTGGATTGATGCCATCTGCATCGATCAATCACGTGTCCAAGAAAGGAATCATCAAGTCGCGTTGATGAGTAAGATCTACTCCCAGGCAAAACGGGTACAGATATACACCGGAAAAGAGCACAGCGAGCTCCAGGAACACCTCCACATCCTCAGGAGCGGAAACGTAGAGCATGTTGCTAAATTGGAACCGGGGTCATTTCAGAGAATGGTCAGCAAATTCCTTTCAAGACCTTGGTTTACTAGAGTATGGGTTCTTCAGGAAGTTGCCATGGCAAAAGAGGCCATGATACTTTTCCCTGACGGTGAAAGTATTGGGTGGACGTATCTGTCAATTGCAAACCTCAGCGCTCTGGGTATTGAACCTGTTGACATGCTTGGGGATACGCCACCTGTACTTCGACTCGGACAAGCGGAACAAAGGCCCTTGAAGGACATCATATCCCTCCTGAACATCGCTGGAATATGCCAGTCATCTGACCCTCGGGACAAGATTTACGCTCTGCTTGGACTTATGGATGCCACAAACGACCTCGGGTTAAGTGCCGATTACGAAAAGACCATGGAGGATCTTTATCAGGAAGTTACGGTTCTCGTTATCAAGGCATATAACCATCTCGACATTCTCTCGTACGTGATGCTGCAAACCTCTCCCGAAGGATACGACGAGGAACCCGCCGCCAAGCAGCCTTCCTGGGTCCCGGACTTGAACAACCTTCCACGCCTCACGTCAATGTCACGTTGGAGGAAAAAGGCAGAGACACCTTTCACACAGAGCCCTATCGCAGCCTTCCCTTCGCTCGGCAAACAACCACTCCTCTCGGTACAAGTGCTACCGCTCGACCGCACGGACGTGATCGAGGTCGTCTACGACGCCGATATCTTCGCCTTCTCCAACGACGAGAAGCTCTCCTTCATCGTAGCCGGCGATCTAGACAAACTGAAAGCACCCGCCCGCAGCGGGCAGCCAATCAGAGACCAGCTACTCCGCAAGGGCCTGTTCACGCTCTCGTTCCTCAACAAGGACGAGGAGACGGACTTCTTCTGGGAGGAAGCCGGCTACAACATCGGCCACGAGCTCGTCAGCGCGGAGTTCCGCCTCGGCGCGCTGAAGCACTTCAGCCGCGGCCGCGACCTCCGCCTCACCCAGGGCTCGTTTGCGATCTGCCCGGAGGCGACGACAAGCAAGGACGTGATCTGCGCGGTCAGGGGCGCGAGCGTGCCGGTGGTGCTGAGGAGGGTCGAGCCCGGGCGGTGGAGGCTCGTGGGGGAGTGTTATTTGCATGGCTTCAGGGCGCCGTCTTTTGCGGACGACTATAGGGAGCTGCTGGGGACGTATGTGGAGCTGTTTAAGACGGATGAGTGGGCGTGGGAGATGCCGGAGTTTTTTGATATGAAGGCGATGGATGGGGAGGGGAATTTGCCGTGGGTGGAGGTGTCTTTGGTCTGAAGTGCGATGTGCACATTCTGGAAGGGGAGAAGTAGTACTCTTCAACCTTTTGGAATTTTTTGTTCGGATGGAATGCAAAGTTGACCTGGTTATGTAAATTATCATTGGCGCAGTGAGAGCTTTGGTCTTCAGCTTTGTATATTACGTGTATTTGGCCCCCACTTATCATCATAGTGGGGTAATCTCCGCGGCACAATAAGTGATGTCCGAGCACCTCCGCATCTACCTTTCACCTCTCTTTTCATTTCCTTTCTCCGGGAACTTAATCTTCCGTCATGACAGAAGGCAGAAGCTGTGGCTGCGGTAAGCCAGATGTCTTCGACAGTGGGTTTGGTCTTGTCTGTCTCGGCTGTGGTCTCAACCTGGAAGAAGGAGCAAGTGAAACGGAAGCATCCCCATCTCCCAGTACCGACGTGTCCGAGGGCGATGCGGTTGATGATTTCAGGGAATCTACAGAGATCGTCTCGTACTACACAGAACCGCCGGCCATAGACCTGAAGATCCCCGAACTGTCCGAGGATGAGTGTCCAGAGTCTCCCGACAAGGAGTCTACATCTTTCTTCGTCCACAAACCTCTCCAGTCAGAGTGGCATATTCGCCTCATCAGACTACTGCCGAGCTCCCAATACGATGATGAGATACATTGCCGCATCGTCCACGCTAAGCTCTCCAACTGCGAATTAGGCTACGAAGCCTTATCCTACACTTGGGGAAACCTAGAAGAGACCGAAGTCATCAGATGTAACTCCTCACGGAAGCGGATGAATGTTACGAGAAACTGTGCCCGTGCACTCAGAGACTTGCGAAGCCCCTCCGAAGACAGAATCCTCTGGATTGATGCAATTTGCATCAATCAAGCCGACACCTCGGAACGGAACCTTCAAGTATCGTGGATGAACGAGATTTATGCTAGGGCAAAAAGAGTCCTCATCCACCTCGGGCCATCTGATTATGCAGAGGAATTCTTCGAGGCGCTTAAAGGACGCAGAACAAGATTTTCACTCACCAAAGGGGTGGAATTGCAGAGGGAAGTGGAACACCTTCTTTCAATGCCATGGTTCAGCAGGGTTTGGGTTGTGCAGGAGGTTGCCGTAGCCAGGGAAGCTGTCATTGTTTCCAGGCGAAGACATCTGGACTGGAACGACCTTTCAATTGCCCACCTCCAAACGATGGGCTTGGATGCCTTTGACGACAATGGAAAGACCCCTCCGGCGCTTACTCTCACAAAACTCGGCAAGAAGCCTCTGAAAGATCTGGCATCGTTGTTCCACGTCGCTCGAACATGCGACTCGACGGACCCTCGAGACAGAATCTACGCACTTCTTGGGCTACTCTCGAACGCGGACGAGCTAGGCCTGTTCGTAGACTACGAGAAAACTACACAACAACTCTTCGTGGAAGTCACTATACGTGCAATCACGACGTACAACCATCTCGACGTTCTCTCAGAAAAGCGGTTCATGCCAAATACCTCTCCTCCGCCAAGTTCGTCAGTGTCTACCTGGGTTCCAGATATGCTTGTGAACTCCAAGTCCTCTTCCTTCGCGCATTGGAGGGGGAAGAGCAAACTCGCGTTCTCCGAAAGCCCCGTGGCTACCTTCACCTGCCTCGACTTCATCAACCTGAACCGCTACTCCCTTAAGCTGCGTGTCCTGCCAATTGACACAATATCAAAAAGACTAAGCGGTTGTGTAAGGCATGAGTCTCCCGACAAGTATAATGTGCTCTTGTACCGCGGGAGCAGTAGATGGCCAGCAGATATGAACACCAAATCCTTCGTGGAAGAAGCAGGCCTAATTCAAGGCGACGACCGGTTAGACGATAAGGTCAAAGCCTTCAGCGTGGACCGCAAGTTCATGAAGACTTCGAGGTCTTACGCGATCTGCGCTGACCCTGTCGCCGTAGAAGACGTTGTATTTGCAATCTACGGCGCCACGGTTCCGTTCGTGTTGCGGATCGATCGCAACACCGGCTACTACAAGTTCCTCGGAGAATGCTATCTCCACGGCTTTGGAAATTCATCCTCTGGGGATGACTACAATCAATTACTCGGAATGTATGCTGGGGACTTTGTGCAAATGCCGTCGGATGGAGATTTGGAGGAGCTAAATGGCTCCAGCTCGAGGGTTAGACCTGCCAGCGACATGGAGTCTAGGGATTCGAAGGAGTCTATAGAGTCGAACCTACCGTGGATCGAGATCACTGTGATTTGACAGCACGTGTACATTATATCATTTTAGCATTGGTTTTGAAATAAAGAATTAGCAAAAAGATTGAATGAGAAAAGTGGGTGAAAAGGGAAAGAGAGAAGGACAGTCCGCAGGCGAGATGGCTAGGGAATAAGAAGAAGAGAAAGGCACGGGAGATATTGACGGAGGAACCGAAGGAAGTTGGTTTGTTGACCTGTGGTGGCTTTTGAGATACAAAGGATCCATTTGCTGGGCTCCACTTGATCTGCGCGCAGGCAGAGAAAGGCTTCAGCAACCTCACAACACATTTTGGATCAACACCTATTGTATAATCTTTCATCATTGGCAACATAAGATTCTCAATTGAGAAACGAGCAAAACAATACAAGAAAAATCCCTCTCAGCGGTCACTTTCGTCTTGCTCTCTTCTGTGCGCGCCTCTCCGAGGGGCTTGCGGCGAATTGGCTTCCGCTAGAAGACTGTGAACTAATACGACTGCTCCGCCTGAGTTGGACCTGGTTTCCCCACAACCTGTGACTGCCTCTTTGAGTGGAATTCGGATTGGCCCAACTGCCAATCTCATCCTCACTCTCATCCTCGTCCTCGTTCTCGTCCTCATCCCCACCGCCTTCAACCCGATCCTCCCACTCATCAATCGTGTGCGTCACTCCACAGCCTCTCCTACATGGCCACGGTCCAGTCCGGCAAGCCTTCGCCGGAAGAGCCCAGTCAAACGTCTCATCGCAGCCTTCGCACCTGTACGTCTTCGGGTCGCACTGCAACCCGAAAAGCGCACGCACGATCCTCTTGTAGCGATTTGGTGTTTTGTCCACCTTCTCCCTCAAGTACGATCTCGTCTTACTCAACTCCAGGACGCCGTTCGTAGATCCCCGGTCCGCCAGCAGCGGATATCGCACCAGCGGTATCCAGCGCGGCGGAATATCACTCAGCACTTCGATCATGCGATCCCGCTCTTCGTCTCGCAGAACCCAAGGTACTCCCCACCTCGTCTCGACGAGGCCCAGCGCTCCTTGCAGGAAGTCCCTCCACACTTCGGGAGCGTCGTTGGCGATTTTGATGAAGGCTTTGCTTTGCAGCAGAGTGCGTCGCGCCTGGTCGTTCTGGAAAGCCGTCATGACGATGTCGCGGAGGTGGCGGGCGCGGGGTGGGGTTGTCGTGTAGATTTCTCGCATGATGTCGAGGGAGATGGTGAAGCAGTCCACCTTCCTCGCTGGTGTTAGGGCGTTGCAGAACTTTGTTGCGGCGAGTTGCTGAAGGCCTGGAGTGTCGTACTGCTCCGCGAATGCGTACACGTGGGCGTGGAAAATGAGAGTCTCGTCTCGTTCTTCATCTGATTTGAAATTTGGATCTCGGTAGTTGTATGTGTAAAGATACTCAAGAAATACCTTGACGATTTGAAGAGGGTCCTCGTCCATTTGGATGATGCCTGTGACGGATTCTTTGAAACCATGATTTGGATCCAGTGCTCTCCGGAAGAAGTCACACTGCCAGAGAAGTATATTCCGGTGAACATGGTATTGATTGCCCTTGCAGCTGATGACGAGGTCTGTCAATGGGTCCTTTCTCATGCCGGAGTTGAAGTGTCTGCTTGCAGTATGTGAGTTAGTTGACTGGGGTGGCCTTTGATTCAGCAGTTTACTGACGCCGCCATCTCCCTCTTCAAATCCGCCATGGGGTCTGAACAACGAGCCGGACCCGTGCTTGGCATCAGGTCGTACCTCAATTCATCGGATATACCTTGCAATGGATGCGACATATCTTCTAGCAGTAGATTGGGTTGGAAAAATGGAGACTTTGCGTCGTTTCGCGAGTTGATGTTTGTCGGTCGGCACCGTCGGCTAGACAGCAAAGCAATTGGCGCCCACGTCCTTGCGTCCTCAGGCAACAAAAGCAAGCAGACAAGGATGTTGGGAGATCCATATAAATGAGTTTCTTAGCATTGCGCGAGATCGAGGGTACCTAGCACATTGGTCTGTCGCTTCTCTCAACCAAAACCTACCCGGAACGCGGGCCCTTTCTGTCTGGACGAACGCTTCAAACCGGGCACAAATGCGACATTGCTTTCAATACCTTCAAGAATAGAAACCTCTGACAGTTTCTGTCCCGACTGTTGCTTGACTCCATTCTAATTGCCGCCACACAGCTTCGTGCAGGCCACGCTTGGTCTCCAGTGGTGGACACGTAAAGCAGCTTCATATCGTCATCTTTTATTTGTGCTAGCCCTGGTTTGAACATCAAATTCTCTTGTCAAGGGTGAGCCCTTAGTGTCAGTCACCCTTTAGGCACCGTTATCTTTCACAAGAACTGATTTACAGAAGTCGCAGGTGTCCTCAGCACGATTTTGGCTGCCATACCGCTTCGCCTTCACTGCGATATCCCATTTCGTGTCGCAGCCGGGGCAAATATAGCATACGGGATCTCCATGATTAAGGCCAAGAAGCTCACGGGTAAAGTCCTTCCAGACGCCACAAGTCTTGTCCGCCTTTTCGAGAAAAGACCTGTCGGCCATGAGTTGCTGCTGGTGCGCTCTGCAGACCTTGATGACTATGTCGCGCAGGCCACGGTCGCTGGCTGGTGTAGTATTATATACTCTTGCAACAACGCAGGGGAAATCTGTTGCCTCGTATCCACGGTTCTTATCATCGAGTGTAAGGGCAAACTTCGAAGCTGCGAGGCGCTTCAGCTTGGGAACGTCGTATTTCTCGGCGATAGCGTAAACGTCAGTGTGAAAAAACATCTGGGTGTCGATGTAATGAGTCCCATCCACGCGGTCCACGTGGTAATCTTGCGTGTAAAGATACTCCAGTAAAGCCCGCACGTCGGCAAAGTCATCGTCCTCCATGTCGATTACTCCAGTACGGGCTTCCTGAGCGGCATCAGCTATCATGCCGTCTCTATCCCTCATCCCTGCCTCTTTGTCCAGAGCGGAAGTCTACAAACCTTGAAGCCATGGGTCTGGTTGAGCGCATTGCCGAAAAACTTGCATTGCCAGATGAGGACAATCTTGTGAACATGGAACTCTTTATCCTTCCAACGGATGATCAAGTCGGTGGTATCATCTTTGCGTAGACCACTCGTCCAGTGCCTGTAGATGGACGGAATTCGTCAGTGCTGAGATTTCGAGTTTTACTTTCAGGCCAATGGCTAATTTCTCACCTGAGCATGCCGTCCTTCAACCCCAACGCTGGGTTATCGGCGTCCGGGTCGGCAGGCATAGCACAAGATCGGAGCGAATCAGCGCATATGTAGCAGTACAGGTAGAGCGATGGGATACGCTCAGAAAGGCAGCGTCAGGAAGACGCGTTGGTGGTGGTCGAAGTGGGTGAGGGTGCGAAGAGTTGAAGAGGGAGGGGCGGGTTTCTGGAAGAAGCGGCTGGAAGACGCGTCAGGACGCGTCAGAACGCGTCAAGTGACGCTCACAAGGAAGCAGACGCGAGACTCCGACATAAGTAGAAAGCACTTGGGTGGGTTACATGAATAGCCAAGTACCTCACTCAATCCCGCGCTTTTTCTCGGACGGGCCGTCATTGCCGTTCTGGCGTCCACCGTCCCTCTCTATACTATGAACATGACTGTGCTTTTCGGAATCTGCAGCAGGGACATCCACCTCATCGTTCTAATCATTATCCGTTTCCTCATACCCTTCCTCTTCCTCCTCAATTTCAATAAGAAAATGGTCGATCCAGACCTGCCCCCGTTTCGTTGAACTGCAGACCACGTAACGTATTGGTTCCGTCCCGGAGTCAGACCCAATAACTTTGCTCTGAAGGTTTTTGCACTTGTAACGCCTGTAAGTTCTTGAATAAGCAGACGGTTTGCCAATAAGTATACGTATGGAAGCAAACTCACTCCAAAAGCTTTGGACCATCGTCGGGTACGTTTATTGTGAATTGAACCCGTCGTGCCGCCCTGGAGAGCAGCAGGAGAGCTCGCACCAACACAGGAGATACTAAAAAGAAACAAAGCCTCTAATTTTTAAAAAACCTGGGAACAAGCGTACCTCGATGACACATACAACAGCGTCAAGTTCACCCGTCTTCCTACTTTTCCCGACTACCGAACTGTGCTCGGCACATCTTTGACGCGATCGACAGAATAGGCAGTCAGCACTAAACAGCACTCCACAACTCTGAGTATTTATATACAGACGCAGAAGACTACGCTTCTGCCACACAAGTCTCCCACAACCAAACCCAATTGCACGCCAGAGCCACCACCCCTCCCACACCTCCCCAACCATGCCGCCCACCCAACCCCCCAAACCCCGCGCCATAATCTTCGACCTCCTCACCGCCCTCCTCGACAGCTGGACAGCCTGGGACCTCGCCGCGTCGACGGCGCTCGCGCAGACGGGCCAGCCGCGCTCCGCCTCGCTCGGCCGCGCCTGGCGCGCGCGGTACCTGCAGCTCACGTACGGCGCGGGCGCGTACACGTCCTACGCCGGCCTCGTGCGCGCCGCCGCCGCCGCCACCCCGGGCCTGCCTGCGCCGCTGGCGGCAGACCTGCTGCTCGCCAACTACGTCGCCTGGATCGCGCCGTGGCCGGATGCGGCGCCGACGCTTGCGCGGCTGAAGGACGCCGGGTACCTGCTCGCGGTGGCGACGAATTGTAGTGTGGAGCTGGGGCATGGGGCGGCGGGGTTGTGTGGGGAGGGGGTGTTTGATGCGGTGGTGACGGCAGAGGAGAGCGGGTGGTATAAGCCGGCGAAGGGCGCGTATGAGGCGGTGCTGAGGGATTTGGGGTGCGAGGCGGGGGAGGCGTTGTTTGTGGCCGGGAGCGCGGCAGATGTGCCTGGGGCGGCGGCGGCGGGGATGAGGGTTGTGTGGCATAATCGGGTGGGGCTGGAGGCGGTTGGGGAGGTGAGGGCAGAGAGGGAGGGGAGAACGTTGGAAGAGGTGTTGGAGGGGATTGTGTTGTGAGAAGACGTAATGTGTTGGAATGTTTTGTGCAGCTCTACGATTGCATTGTAATATCAGTCATCTCCTCTCCAAGGAACAGCAAAATCGAAGTAGAAAATACACCCGAACTCGCTCCCAACCCATCCTGAATCCCTGTCTGCGCCGTGGCCCCCGTAAATCGCTCGACTGAAGCCGCCCACCCGCTGACGAAACTCCGAGGTAACGTAGACCCCAAATTAGGCCTGAGAGCTATATATACAAGCGTGCCTGAGTGAACGATCTAGTATCTCCCAAGCATCGAACAAGAAATTAAGTGTCCATGTCATTAACTAGCCATACCAGCCACGGACGGACTGGGTAGGTTGCTCATCGTTCCGGTGAGCAATGACAGGTTCTCGGATATTGAAGGCCTCGATGAACTTCTGCCACATGGGATAGTCGATGCTGAAAACAGCCTGATGTCTCGAGACATTTTGGGCCCTTTGCTCATTGAGACCACGAGACTCGGTGGGGCCTGAAAAGAAATTAGCAAGTGACAGTCATGGTTCTATGACAGATACTCACAAATGATCGGTAAGCCGTGCCGGTCTTTCTCAATCCTCACGCTTCCTTCGCGGATGAGGAAGCTGGTGTAGAAGAGATTTTCTACGGTCTGGCCAAAGGATTGAGGGTTGATGGCAAACTCGAATAAAGACATGGCCGGTTCCTCCTCGCCGTCATGAGTGATGCCGTGCTTCTCCATTGTCTCTTCGATGACCTCTTCTGAAGGCTCACCAGGATACTCGCCGAGCTCTTCATCAACAGCCTCCATCCGCCTGGTTAGCACTGTTATGAGCTCTCCACGAATCTTCTTGACCAACGTCATCAAGTTTGAATTTTCTTGACGTTGAATGTCTTCGGGCTGGAGAGACTCAGGTCGCCTCTCAAGCTGGGGATCACGGCGGAGACGAGCTCGACGTTGCGTCTGTGTGGCTCTGACACGCTTCTGTACTGAAAGAGGGCCAAGGAGAAAACCTGGCACTGGCGGACGCCGGTTACTGTTGAAACAAGCACGCTCGCCAAGGATGTCCCAGGCATGTGCATCTCCAGTGTCCTCCTGCTCGTCGTCACTATCCAGGTTATTTCGTCTTGCCTGCTTCCGGGCACGGGCTTGTGTCGAGGCTGCTTGAGTGGGTGCTGCCTCGTCATCGTCATAGCCATTATTCTGCATGAACGCAATGCATTTTGTGACGAATTCATCAACGTCGATACCGGTAGAGTTCTCTCCCATGACCATGGCAGTGGTTTTCTTCAACGTGAGATCACTCGCGTTCACTAAGAAGCGGGAATCGATGGTGGCATCTGCAGTCTGCTTGACTCTGTTGTAGAGAGTGTTTGACTTTTCAATGAAGCCAATCAGCTCTGAGTTGTCACCATCCATAAGCTGCTCGCGCCGGTCTGCCTCACGTTAGCCTTATTCAACGGCAGATTCCCCAGCCTGACGGCTCACCATTGAAGTCTCGGGTGAGATCGCGCATGTCCCGACGCAGCTGGCGACGCTCCTCCGGATCTTGATCGGGATCATAGTACTGGAGATCAGCGATGGGCTCTCCATTGGTGGTGACCGAGGTGTCGCGGTCGTGGAGCTTCCTCTTCTTGCTGGCACGCGGTATCTCGTTCTCATTTCCATCCGAAGTGGGAGTGGGCATGGATGGTGGGCGCATAGGCGCCTTGCCCTTGTCCATGCGCGCGGGGTGGTTGTTGGGACGATTTTCCTTATCGCTCGACGCGTCGGTGGGCGAGGAGACGGCGGAGTAGACGGTGGTCGCGCGAGCGGCTCTTTGACGCGCTGCGGGCGCGCTTTGTTGGCCGTCGGGAGTGCGGTCGCGGTAGATGGACGAGTCGACGCTGGGGCTGGAAGCCGAGACGCTGTGGTTTATTCGGGCCATGACAGGAGCGCAGAGGGTGGGCTGGTGACAAAAGACGCGGTTGACAGGGACGCGCTGGCAACAGGACCAAGGCTGAGCGACTGTGCCGCACACGTGCGGTGGGAAAAAAATATACGATGCGAGGCGGGTGCGATCTTATGCGACTGCCAAATCGGGAATTATGGAGGTGATGCGGGCGTCGGACACAGGGCGAGAGGGCGAACGCGCAGTCTGACGTTGAGGCGCGACCGTGACGCGATCAGCTGTGTGGCCGCCGCCGCTGGGAAGTGGCCGCCTGGTCTGTGCGCCGCCGCGGCAGCTGGGCTTATAGCTTCACAAACACCCTCCCACCTCACATCCCCGCCATCCACCCGCCATGGAGCCCTTTTCCTTCGCGAGCTCGTCTGCGCTTGACCTACCGGTGCATGTGAGGATGTCGGTTGTCCGTCCCGGAGGAGTCTGGCCCGCTGATGCTAAACCGCTGCTAGAAACAACCTCGACGGCCACCAGAAGCCCATTCCGTTCTCTACCCTGTTGAAGCACCCTGAGCTCAGGCATAGAGGCTCGAATCTCAGGCATGTCTCGGACACTTCGCCCTACGCATTTGAGCTGTCTAACTCGGCGCAGCCCACACTCAGAGCTCTTCGTCACCGCCCAACTATGGGCCGATAGCAAACCGCTCACCGTCCCCGTCCAGACCAGCTACAAGTCTTTCAAGTCCACCCGGCTCTGGAACGAGTGGCTGACCCTCCCTGTCTCGTATGCGACCATTCCGCAGTCATCGCAGCTTGCCATCACTGTTTGGGATCTCTCGCCCACTGAGGACAGCCAAATCCACGCTACACCCTTCGGCGGCACGACAATACCACTGTTCGATAAGGAAAACACCCTTCAGAAGGGCAGGCAAAGATGCCGCATCCATCTCTCCAGAGCTGCCGACGGTTTGTCGTCCTCAACCACACCGCATCTCATCCCGCCGCGCCGTCGCAGTCGCAGAAATGGGAAGCTAGCGGAGGAAGTGGATCCCGACATGACGGAGATGGAGCGCTTAGAAGCACTAATGAAGAAACATGAGATGGGAGAAATACCCGAGAACAGGTGGCTGGATCAGATGGTCTTCCGCAAGATGGAACAGCTTGAGCGGAATACCTACCGCAGTGGGCCCAAGTACGCACGAAAGACGGACGCGCCAAAAAGCAATGGGATAGAGGACGATGATGGGTCTGAAGACGAAAGCCTTGATGAGGACAAATTCTTCCTCTACGTCGAGTTCCCTAGGTTCGATCATCCCATCGTATTCACCGACCGCGAGTACCCTGCCCCACCCATCTCGACCATGCAATCTTCCTCGCTCTCGGACATACGTCTCAAGCCTCCCCCGGAAGTGTCGTTTGGCCCTGGCATCAATGACGGTGTTGGAGAGGATGATCCTGAAATCGGCCGCATGATAAGAATATACGACCCTGAAGTTGGTATTCGAGACAATCCGGCGGAAAGCAAGCATAGAAGGCTGGTCCGTAACCACCGGACGGGAGTCATGGACCGGGACATGAAGCCAAACGCCAAGGCTCGCGACGAGTTGAATGTCATCATGTCATACGGCCCTACGCATGAGTTGAGCGCAGACGACAAGGATATGGTCTGGAAGTTCAGACATCATCTAACCAGAGACAAACGCGCTCTTACCAAGTTCGTCAAATCCGTCTCATGGAGCGAACCTGGCGAAGCTCGTCAAGCCGTTCAGCTCCTCTCGAAATGGACCGAGATTGACGTCGACGATGCTCTCGAGCTTCTTGGTCCCACATTCGATCACCCTGCCGTGCGGTCATATGCTGTGGACCGGCTGCGCAAGTCCGACGATGATGAGCTTCAGATGTATCTACTTCAACTGGTTCAGGCTCTCAAGTTCGAGCCCGTCCAGACAGATTCGGATGGCGAGCCTACTCAGGATTCTTCACTTGCTCGCTTCCTCATCAACCGAGCCGCCGGGAACTTGAATCTAGGCACTTTCTTCCATTGGTACCTCATGGTGGAGTGCGATGACCGAAGCCCTGAACAAGGCTCTGAACATCGGAAGCTATTCGCCAAGGTCGAGTATGACTTCATGACCACTCTCATGGAAACCGAGGATGGGCCTGCCCGACGCAAGGTCCTTCTCAGGCAGGGTGAACTTATTACGGTGTTATCAAAGATCTCCAAGGAAATCCGGTTTTCAAGAGACGATAGGCTACGCAAGATCGAGAGTTTGAAGCAGTTCCAGGCGGACCCGAAGAACGAACTGATACATATCGATCCACCCCTTCCACTTCCTCTGGATCCCACTGTCGAGGTAGTGGGAGTCTTCCCGGAAGACTGCAATGTCTTTAAATCCTCGCTATTTCCACTCCTGATCAATTTCAAGACTGCCACGGGTGCGAAGTATCCCGTAATCTTTAAGACTGGTGATGATCTCCGGCAAGACCAATTGGTCATCCAGATCATCACACTCATGGACCGACTATTGCGCTTGGAGAATCTTGACCTCAAACTCTCTCCATACCGTATCCTGGCCACGTCAACAACAGCTGGTGCAGTCCAATTCGTACCCAGTACACCTCTTGCTTCCGCTGTCACCAAATATAAAGGACAGGGCAGTATCCTCTCCTACTTGCGAGCCAATAACCCCGATGAAAGTGCTCCGCTTGGCGTACGAAAGGAAGCGATGGACACGTATGTCAAGTCTTGCGCTGGCTACTGCGTGATCACCTACCTTCTTGGCGTAGGCGATCGTCACTTGGATAATCTTCTCCTGGCGCCGGATGGCCACTTCTTCCATGCGGACTTTGGCTACATCCTTGGCCGCGATCCCAAGCCTTTTGCGCCGTTGATGAAGCTTGACAATCTAATGATCGCCGGCATGGGTGGCCCGAATTCTCCCAACTTCACTGCGTTCAAGAATTACTGCTTTACAGCCTATACCACTCTCCGGAAACAGTCTAGCCTTATCCTGAACCTGTTCAGCCTGATGCGCGACGCGAATATCCCAGACATCAAGATTGAACGCGATAAGGCTGTATGGAAGGTGCAGGAGAGAATGTGCCTGGACATGACGGAAGAAGAGGCTATCCGCCACTTCGAAGGCCTGATTCAAGATTCGCTTAACGCAGTAATGCCTCTTGTGATCGACAGGCTACATGGCCTCGTGCAGAACTGGAGGGCATAGTGGATGTAAAGGTGCGGGGCGTTACTATAATGGGGGTGAAAGCTCAGCCAGCTTGTGGGCTATGTTTGTACGTGTGATACCCGAATCAATTTTGTCCTACCATGTCTTCGAGCCACGTTGCATTACGGAGATTATCCATACCAGGCTGGATGCCGCAATTCCAAGTCTGATTGAGAAATTCGATATTATCAACGTAAATTTCGTTCGCATGGTCTCTCTATTCAACAACCAGCAGAAGTCTCCGGAATGAACATCGTCTCGTTGCTGGAGAGTCCATCAAGTTTTCCAAAGAATACAAAGACGGAGGCCAAGTCTTGGAGCAATGGCAAGGCTTGCCAAGCAATGTCGACTCACTGCGTTGCCTCGTACCACGTGGGGACCACCGCAACTCGCCAAACGCTCGTAATCAGCCTGCCATTGGCAGAGACTAGCTATATCCCACCTCGAACGGAAGTTGCCATGCCGATTGCAGGCTTTGGCTTCCAGGCAGACGCCGGGCGTGACCTTGTGTCACTTGCTCAGCCTCACCGGAGATAGATCGAACCATCGCATCGGCACGTTTTTGGCTAACGGCTGAACCAATGTCAAATGTTTCGGCCCCAGTGAAAAGGCTGACACACATCATCGCTCTCTTGCATTGTTCATAGGTTTACTCGGACTCGGTTTCCGCCCCCAAGGAGGCAAACGAGTATGTACAAATAACGTGTCACCTAGCTATGATTGCTTCACATCCTTGGCGATCGCGCATAAATGCTGCCGGCTTCCGTCTCTCTATCCACAGCCTTTCGCGTATGACGGATAGGCGCATGGTTAAGACTGGGAATGCGAAGGGTCCAGCTCCTGCATGGTGGTGTTTAAGAATAGCTATTTCCCCCCTCGTTTCCGCCCGGTTTCGCAGAGACAAATCAACGGGCCCACAGCTGAAAGGCTGAGAGGATATTGGTAGGACAAGAAAATTGAACTATCATGGACCTTGGACGTAAAACATTTCTCTTGCCTCTTCTCATCGCTCGTCCTCTTTTCATTCTGTCCGCCACTTCTCGCGGACCCAGCTTCCTGCAAAGCGGTACTTGTATAGCAATCACCTTCCCGTTTAGGCCTTCGAGGTCTTCTGTTTGTCTGGTCTGCACATTAAAATACTTGTTGCCCACATTTGAAGAGGCTTCTTTTACCCCCAATTTCTTCAAATTTATTGTCCACCATGTCTAGTCGTCCTGGCCATGTTGTTGCCGTCCCAGCCTGGTTTACAGGCCTACGTATCATGCAACTTATCTTAGCCCTCATCGTTCTAGGTCTTAACGCCTACCACCTCCACCATTACCTGTCCGATGCGTACTTCTACTCAATCTCAATTGTAAGATATTATACTCTGGCAAGGCAGTATCTGTCCCCAGAAACCTCAACATCCAATGTTTTCTATTGTCGCTTCGACGAGGCTAACCCAACCACCATCCAGGCATCCGCAACTATCATAACCTCCACCTACCACCTCGTCGCCACTCTCGGCTCCTCCCGTGCATACAACGGCTGGGCGACCCTCACCCTAGACATCCTCTTCCTCATCCTCTGGCTCATCTCCTTCTCCCACGCCGCCTCCCTCGCCTCCTCCTGGGCCTCCTCCGGGGCCTACGACGCAGCCTACTACGAACCCTCCGAACCCTACGACGACCGCCAGGCCATCATGGTCGCCGTCCCCGTCATCGGCGCCATCGAATTCGCCCTCTTCCTCGCCGCCCTCACCACCTTCAGCCTCGCCCTGCGCCGGCACCGCCGCGCCGGGCTGCCCCTCAGCCCCAACAAAAGCATGCCTCCACCCCTCCACACCGCGCACCCGCACCGCTCCGGCCCGGCCAACGGGAGCAGCATCCCGCTCGAGAAGCCCGGCCCCCCGGCCGCGCACCAGCTCGACGCCGC
Source organism: Neofusicoccum parvum (assembly GCA_020912385.1). Taxonomy (NCBI): domain Eukaryota; kingdom Fungi; phylum Ascomycota; class Dothideomycetes; order Botryosphaeriales; family Botryosphaeriaceae; genus Neofusicoccum; species Neofusicoccum parvum. The sequence goes on along the minus strand of CP087219.1, from coordinate 256,153 downwards.
GTCCCCGCCGCCGCAGCACCAGCCCTTCTACCACGGCCAGTCGTCGCCCGCGCAGCCGCAGTCGCCGGCTGCCAGCCCCTTCCGGCCGGGCGGCGCGGTCTCGCCGCACGGCAACGCAGGCGTCTACACGCCGTCGCTCGTCACGTCGGCGCAGTCTCTGGTCTCGCCGATCGGAACGGTGACGAGCGGCGGCGGCGGAGCGGGAAGAGGGCGGTACTACCGGCGGCCGGCGGACGGGGCGCAGGAGCTGCAGGCGAGCGCGGCGGTGCCGAAGGCGAGCGAGCTGGGGACGCGGCGGGGGGCGTGATGAGGACCTGGACGAGGGTGTTGCGGATGGGGTGGCTCACGGGAGCGGGCGAGTGTATGAAATCCGGAAAATTGATTTTTGTTTCCTGCACGACAAGGGCGCATAAGTGCCCGTCATTTGCTATCCAATGATGATATCCAAAACGCCTGTTTCGCTCGCTCGCTCGCTCGCTCGCTCGCTCTCGTAGCAACGATGGAAAAGTGATGCCTAATCCCCCCCTTTGTTCCTTCCCTTTTGTAGGAGAAAAGGGTTGCCCGGGTATCCGCTTTCACAATTACCCGCTAAATAAACATGGCCTTTGCTCGGTGCTTACCTGTTCCCTGCTAAGATCCTGATGCCTCGATGCCAGATAACAAAAAATGATACCCTTCCATGTCATTCCCCGTACTTAACGCCGTGATAGTTCTTGATGATGGCAGCTCGTAGAAATATGTATAGTGAGCTAGTGCGTAATGCCATGGAAACCTATGAAGACTGAAAAACGACAGGACAAAGATTATCTCTTCTTGTCCTCACTTTGGCTGATGTACTCGCTACACTTGACGTGCACAAGACTCTGCTTCGCGGGTCCACCCTTGTGGTCCGCCTCGATGACGAGCGCGGTGAGCTTACCGCCCCTGACGCAGCCCGAATCAAGACCCTTGCTATACTTCTTGATGTTCAAGCCCACCTTGGCATCATGGCCGTAGATGACGGTGGCACGCTCTTCTTTAGGGAGAGACTTCATGTAGTAGTTCCAGAACTAAAGATAAAGTTATTAGCGTGACGTGAGCACTAAAGCTGAGAGCCAATAACCTACCTTGTACCACGGCGCGCCATCGCGGTCGGCGCTTGGCACCTTGGTGTCCAGATCGATGGTGCGCATGTTCATCACCTGGAATGGGTCTTGCCTGTCCAAGTCCACACCTGGAACCAGGCCTCCGTGTGCGACGAGAACCTCGCCCATGCCCTTTATTTGGCCGACCCTCAGGATGACCGGGCACTGCTCGAGCCACTCGATCTGCTTGGCATTGAACTTTTTTGCCAGAGCTTTGTCCTTCTTGTTGCCGCCATTGCGGGCCTCGTCCTCCCCAAGCTGCTTGTTTGAGCTCATGTCGGCCTCGGCGACCTTCATAGCTTTTCGGGAAAGGAGAACACGATCTTCATGGTTGCCGCGGACGCAGGATGCGTGGAGGTCGCGTGCAAAGTCCACGACACCGGTGGAGTCGGGACCCTTGGAGATGATGTCGCCGGTGAGGACGAGGTGATCGCTGGCAGGGCGGAAGTCGATCTTGTGGAGCAGCTCGACGACTAGGGGTATGATGTCAGACAAATGATATACTATTTATAGAAGGATGAACTCACGCTCCGGCTTGCAGCCGTGCACGTCTCCTACGACCACGAGACGCTGTCTGTCGGCGGCAGTGGTAGGGAGAAGACTGGGATCTAGCGTTTTAACCTGGACCATGTCGGTAAAGGCAGGCCGAGCATTGGAACCAAAGTATCCGTATTTTTGGGGGCCAACGAGCGCAGTGCTCAGCTGGCTCTGTTCCGTCCAGAAAGGACCAAGGAACCACCTCCACGAAAACACGATAACAATGATGAGGGCAACGACGGTCAGTGCGGCGCGCTGGACTCTCCTCGGGATCCGTTGGGCGGCGATGAGGGTGACTATGGCGGGAGTGTACCAATTCTGCTTGTCGCTGTAGTAGAAGTCGTCGTCATCGGCTTCCGGGTCGTGTACGTGCTTGCGCCACTCGTTAGTGACGCCCTCGATGAGCGGGCGATGCTGCTGCCAGTTGCGGCTGTCTCCCCGGGCCGGCCGGTGGGTGGGGAGCTCGTCGTCGCTGGTCACCTCATACTCCTTGAAGAGACCATTGGACGATGGGCCCGCCATGTATCGGTAGTCGACCTTGCGGTAGGGGGGCGGCGAGTAGGCGGAGACGAGGGTGGCGGACGAGGAGCTGCTGTCGGAGGACGGACGGCGGAAGCGTCGCGGCTGCGGGTGCGGCTGGAGGTGCTGGAGGTGGTGCGAGTGGTGCGGAGGTTGGTGTCGCGTGGACGGTCGGCTGGCGTGGTGAGGTGCAGCTTCTAGGGCCGCATCGGAAGCGCGTGCCGGCGGCGCAGCAGAAGGAGAGAAGGATTGCGGCTGAGGGCGCGCGTGGAAGGCGCTGGACGACGGCGGGTGCAGGTGTCTGGGCTGGCGGGCTGGGGGCGGCGAGACGGAGGTCTCTGGCGAAGACAGCGCAGGGCGGCGCGGTCGGCGGCAGGCGTCGTAATCGTCGTCGCTGCTCGCCATGGCGCACGGAGGTCGGAGGGCTGCTGGCAGGGCTATCGGGCCTTCCCCGAACGGGATGGCGCGCTGGGAAGAGATGCGGATCTGCTCGGCGGGGAAGTTGCGCGCGACGACCCACAACGCTCCCTGCGCATTCGAATGGGCGCCGGGCAGCGAGGACCGCGGTGGTGTTTGGCTTCGCACGCGGGAGCGTAGCGTGCACGCGCAGTGCAGAGCCGCGGTCGCTGCTGGGCTGGCTTAGCCCGCCCTGGCAGCCCGCCCTGGCAGCCCGCCGCACCATCCTCCCAGCGGCTCTCTCCGCCAAGCTGACTCTGCCCTTACGGCCCGACAGCCACTGGCAGCGCCCGTCCGGCCCCGTGCCTGACTTGCGCCGCCCTCACTGCCCAAGTCCAGCGCCCATATCTCCCCCCGACCGCGATCCTCCCCCTCGCTCTCCCCCTTCGCCTGGGAGCAAATAATGGAGTCGCCCCGCCCCAAGCACAGCCACCAGAACATGAAGAAGCCCACGAAGCCCGGCTCCACCGTCTCGAGCATCCGCAGCCTGTCGTCGCGCGACGGCCAGCGCAGCATCGACAGCGTCTCGTCGCCCTCGCTCGCGACCCAGCCCTCGCTCGCGCCCCTGGACAATGGCATGCCCGCCAACCCCAACCGCATGCGCGACAACTTCAAGATCACCGTGATGGGCGACACCGGCGTCGGCAAGTCGGAGCTCGTCAAGAAGGTACGCGACCTCAGCTCGCTCGACGTCAATTGGCTGACCCCTCCCTGCGCGCCAGCTGTGCTACGGCCACACGCATTTTCGCTTCAGCCCAGGCGACCGCATCAGCGGCTCCAAGCTCGTCAAGCTGAGCAACAACGACGACTACATGCTGTCCATCAACGACACCTTCTCCGTCCACATGGACACCCCCATTGCCGTCCACCAGATCGGCCAGGCTGACGGCGTCATGCTGGTTTTCTCGCCCGCACAGCGCGAGAGCGTTGACACCGTCATCAACGTCTTCAACTTCATCGCCAACCACTTCAAGGACCCCAAGGGCCGCAAGACCCTGCCCGTGTGCATTGTCGCCAACCAGATCGACCTGGCCCTCCCTGAAGCCGAACGCGCCAATCTGAGCAGAGGTGCCTCGTTTGCCAAGGAGCGCGGCTGCGGCTACTTCGAGACCTCGGCCCTGAACGACCAGGGCATCGATGATGCGTTCAGAGGCCTCGCTGAGCGCATCGTCTCCTCCAAGGCGGAGAAGAAGGAGCCGGATGACGTGTTTACCAAGCTGAAGCGCAAGCTGCAGGGCAAGTGAACTAACCCGTCGCGCCCCACTTCCACTGGACCGGGACTGCCACTGGATCTGCGTCTTCCCCACAGCCCGCACCCGCCGGAACCACCTGCTCAAGCCAACGCGTCTGGCCGGAACCCACTGTATCCTGTTTGTTTATACGTTTTCCTATGTCTCGTTGCTGTTCTTCGTTTGCAAGCGTTGAGCGTTGATACCCCCAATCCGGCAGACGCAATTTGCTTTCCAGCAGGATTCCGAATTCCAGGCTCCCACCACCGTTGCACACCGGAGAGGCCCTCACATTCGGCCAAGTCAAGCACGTCCGCTGGGTGCATGTTATCTTCCAAACCGTCTTGGCCACATATCGACACTTGTAAAACTATCTATCCCTTTTCTGGAGTACATACATGGACCCTTCATGAATCCCTGCACAAAGGACTCCTTTCCCCCGGTTGACCTGGAGGTTTCTCTAATCTTACACGAAAGGAAATATGAATGCTGCGTAAACGAAGAAGGATGACCCTGGGTAATCTTCTGGAGTTTGCAAGGCCACCGTAACACCCGTACGCGGTATTGATTGACTATACGTCGTCGAGACCGCTTTTCACACTTGGGAATCTCATTCGGAGTAGTAAAGGGAGGAACTACATAGGTATAACGCGCCAAAGGGAGCTTAATGTTGGAAATGTTTTGAGAGGAAAGGGGGGGTTGGCGAAAGGAGAAATTTTTCGTATGGGAGGCTCTTTCCGTGAATTGACAATACTCGTTATTCCCTTTCGAAACGCTATACCCAGGAAAACATGAAAAAAAAGCTTCATGATACCCTCTTTTATCGAAGCAAAATAGATACCGCACCAGCTTTTTTTCCGCTAAAAAAAAACAAATCGGCCCACTTTGCCAAGTTGCTCGCGATGCTTGTCCCTTCTCAGTCGCCGGGTCGCCGATCCCGCTGCAGGGGCGCGGCCAATGGAGCAGCAGGTCGCCCCAAGTAGACGAGCGCCGTCCGGGGGTCGAAGTTTATTCCTGACGATCCGGGGTCGTCTGACGGAGTGGTGAACCGCTGTGACGTAGCAGCAGTCGGCGCGTCGGCGGAAGGAGCCACGGCGGCGACGGCGCCCGTTGCGGCTTCGCCTTGTGGGGAAGCGTGGACGTGGGCGGCGTAGTCTGGAGATGACCCCTGCACCTGCAGGACGAGAGGAGGCTGTCCCCCGCGAGACGGAATGATGACTAAGGATATAGTCACGTGACTTTCTTGCTCGGGCGGGAGGTCGGGTCCAGGGGCGAAGATGCGAATTATGGGTTCGCCGATCGTAGAGTTTGGTGTAGACACAGTCACTTCATTATCGTTGTTTGAGTTCGAGCTTGAGTTCTCATTTATCTGAGTTTGGCTTCGCGCATGGTGTCTGTGCCACCAACGTGACAACTTTTGGCGGCTGGACGATAAGGTTGCTGTTGGATCATTTAGGGAAGGGAGCCGCATAAAAAAGGACATAGTGTATATATTTAAAGGACATTAGAGCAAGTCGACTTACCTCGGTGGGGAATAAAGGTTTGTTTAAAGTTGCCAACGGCCGACTTCACACGTCGCTCTAGTTTCCCTTGGCTGACTGCGACCATGAGTGATGATTGATGAGTAAGGGACGTGGAGGAGAATGTTGTGCTGGCCGCATTGCTGGAACGTGGGAATTCGTTCGAATCTGAATCGGAGGGCCGACTCTTGGTAGTTTGTGGTAATACGTGGTCACTGCTTTCTGGTGAAGTCCTTGGGCAGCATCGAGTTCGCTCATTGGTTATGACGTAGCTAATTTCGAGCTTGTGCATGGCTAAGGCTGCAGCACTCCGAATTTGGAGAGTGATGTGGGGCAATCGCGAGGCTGTACCCAGGCTGTGTCCTCACCGGTGCTGTAAGGCAGACATCCGGCATGCCGAGCACAAGCGCGAAAAAGCTCTCCAGTATCTCAGGAAGTTCTCTCACAAGAAATTTGAAGCAGATGGGTTCAGAGATGAGAGAAACGTCAGTCCCCACAATGGCGAGCACAGGCCAAGGCACGACAAGGATACGAGCACAGAAGGCACCTGATGAGGAAGTCGGAGTTAAGACGTCCGGAACGCCAATCAAAAAGACCTGGGATCAGTATCTGGATGGTTATCCGGCTTTTTCAGTATTCCTTGTTGATGACCCTGACAAGACCGGAACCATATTCCGCAGATTTGATCGGACGTCGGCACGGAATCTTTTATATTTGGAGAATGAGCTCTCTTCCCTTGAAGATAGACTGGACATTCTTGAAGAGGGATTCCAAACTCGACAACTCGATGCGTGCCTGTGCTCGAAACTGGGATACTCTGGTTGAAGCGGCACGTGGAGGTAATGACAAGGCTATGGCAATACGAGAATTGGTCATGGAGATCAGGAAAAAAGTCAAAGAATACCGTGAGTGCTGTAGCGATGATATCTAAGTTAGATCTTCCGCTGACCAGTACCTTTCAGAAGAAGCACTCGTCTTATACAATCAAGTTTTGTCCTTCACATCGCCGGAGCGCCGTGCCCTGAAAGCCAACCGCCAAGTCTTTTCGAAGGACCCTGACTGGAAACAGCCACAAGAAACAATGATCAGTGATAGCTTGAGCAAGCATTTGAGCATGGAGAATGATCAAGATCTCTGCGCACTAAAGGAACTTCCGAGGCCGGATCGTCTAACAAGGCTCTTTGAGGGAAAACTCGCTTTCCTTTTCCGGGTATGTTTCCACTTTGCTCATCAGTGGAACTCCATTACTAACAGCAGTATAGGAAAAGGTAGCTGGTCGTTACGAAGACTACGTCAGACATCAGACCGTCGAAAGGGTAGTCAGTGTGATCAGCTCCATCTTGGCGACGATCTTCTTGATTGGTGCGGTACTTGGGCTCTACTTCGTAGAATCCCAAAATGCTCGGATTGGAATGCTCTGCGGCTTTACAATTGCCTTCGCCGGGTCATTAGCACTGCTTACGAATGCAAAAAGACAGGAAGTCTTTGCTGCAACGGCTGCGTGAGTACGTGCTCTCAATCAAATACACACATGCTGACTAAAAGTAGGTATGCTGCAGTCCTGGTAGTCTTCCTCAGCGGAGACTTTGCTCACAACCCAGGCTTGTCTTCTGGATCATCAGCTACAACTCCAACTGTAGTCATAATCACTTCCACCGTGTTCGCATCTACGAACACGTAAAATGATGAGCCAGGTGATGGCAGTATTCAATGAGAATTTGGTTTTCTTCTACTAGTGCTAGTTTTTCCGGGCCATGCAATGTAAGGAATGCAGTAGATAGACAATGAACCAAACGTATTCAAGAAAAAAAAAAAAACACAAACGCCGGTTGCCAGGATCGCTCTGTCCAGCAAGGTTGCGTTACGACTTCTAACAGCTTAGTTTACGCATGCCACTTAGCCTTGCGGCCACGCCCACAGTCCCACTACCCACGCGCCTCGCCTTCATCTTCTTAGTATCCGGGGCGGCACACTCCCCAGCATAGCACATCATGCAGGTACCCGGGGTGATCTGGAAAGCAGCAGTGTACTGTGTAGCCGTCATGGTCTGCAGGATGGTCTGGATGCTGGTGATGGTCTCGGTGGTGGTGGTGGTGTGGGTGACCATGGCGGCGAGGGTGCCGGCCTCGGTGCCGGCGGTCGAGCACTTCTCGAGGTCCTGGTGCTGGCTCTCGGTGCCGCTGCCCTTCCAGGTGTCGTACAGCGCGGCGCTGATGACCCCAGTGACCACGGCCGCGCCCTGCGTGTACGCGTGGAACGCGATCGCCCGCGGGTTCTCGCGCACGTAGTTCCACACGCGCGTGCCGCCGTTGTTGGCCGACACGTACGCGTTGACCGCGTACGTGATCAGCGTGTTCTTCTTCGTGCCCGCCGGCAGCATCGTCACTTGGTCCACGCAGTTGCGGAAGGCGTTGCAGATGCCCTCCAGGTAGCGGTCTTCCAGGTCAGTGCCGCTGCTGCTGTCATTTCGGGAGGTGCTGAGGTGGTTGTTGGTGAAGTCGATGGGCTAGGTGGCGTTGAAGATGAACTTGGTCGGGTTGCGGATGTGGATGGTGTCGTTTCAGTCAGCGATGCCGATGCCCGCGTAGATACTCATCCACTCCTCATGTCACCTGATTGTGCGGGCGTAGTAGTCTTTTTCTTTGCCGTGCTAGATGCTGGTGTTGTTGACGGTGTAATTCTCCCAGTCGGGGTGGTCGCTGCCGATTGGCTCGTACTCGCCGTTGTACGCGCGTTTGACGAAGTCTTCACGGTCGAACATGTGGTTGATGGCACGCTTAGTCTCCGTCTTGAGCTTCCCGCTAATGACGCTCAAGGCGGCGTAGTTGTCGAAGAAGCTGCTGATGGTAACGCAGCCTGACATGGATTCTGCGACGATATTGCCGTTGCAGTCATTGTCGCTCCAGAATGCCACCACTGTTGACGTGTAAGCCACAGCTACAGAGAATGGTCTCCTTTTGCCCCGTATCCCTACCATCATTCTCCCCATCACCAGCTTCCTTCTCAATCAAGGCGCCTCCCGCAACGCCAGCACCCATCGTGCTGCATGTGTCATGTGCCAGGCAGATTGTGGTGGCGCCCTCTAATGCACCCGCGCAGTTGGTGTCTGAATAGAAGTGGACCTTGAAGGCCCGCGTAGAGGAGATGACAGAAACAGTTGAGAGAATAAGCTGAGACATCTTCATTGTGTCTGGGATAGGGTCGTGTTTGGGAAAAGGTGTGAGTAGAGATATTTGAGAGGATATTTCGTGCTTGGTGCTTGAAGAGTGATGATGGTGCTTCTGCACTTGGTTCTGGAGTGTTTGGATGGAATGAAGTGTCTCGCTGTTGACGATATACCTTATATATTCCTAAGAATTGCTCAAAGAACTGCAAGAATAAAGCTCACAGGCAGCTGCCGCTGTCTCTTGCCACCATGTTTGCGGCGAGGACACTCCAAAGGATCCGGCGAGAGAATCAGAGGAAGCTGTATTGTACCCCACTGTTGTCCTACACCATCTTTACGAACAGGACTTCGCTGGAATTGTTCTATAGAAAGAAACCGAGTGGGTATTGCTAGAGGGTGAGGGCGTGAAAGCCTGCGAGAGAAGCCCACAAGAACGCACTTGTTCGGAGTAAGGGGGACCCCGAAGGAGCTGATCAACAACTGAGATATGATTCGTATAAAGCCAAGCCACCGGCCAGCGGCTCGAGTCTAAGCACTTTCTGAGCAGCTTGTCATGTCTTAGGCAGGGGCATTGCGGCACGAAACTGTGCTGCAGGTGAGATAACTAGCCTGCGGTGGAGACTGTGCCATGAGCACAGCCCTGCGGCGTGGCCCGCACGGCCCGCCGACACCCGCAAGCCACTCGCGCTGCTGCCTGGCATCACCGTACTTCACCTTTATGTATCGCAGGAACAGCCATCGGCTTACATTCTGCTTCATGGACACTTCTTCTTCCGACCAGCCCCGGCTTCCACAGCCGACAAACCCTACGAAATTCCGGGCGCCCATCATTTTACTCACCTTTGCGTTATCAGTGTTTTGCCATCTCCTTGCAATTCGCGTCGATTCTTGCAACCCTGGCGCATTTTTCGGTCCAATTAGGGCAGCTCTTCTCCTCCGCTTCCTGTCCTACTACCTACCAGACTGGATCAACCGCGGCATGCCGACGCCTACGCCATGGCCGGAGCGATTGCTGCTCTATGCCCTAGCTTCAGGCATGACTGCAATAGTGTGCAGCAAGGGTGATTGGCCGATGCGCAAGTGGCTTGCATCGTATTGAGTAAGTCTCTTGTTCTTGAAGCTGTGGTAGAAGTAAGGTGCAAATCATACTAAGGCCAGAGTATAATTAGCTTTTGAGCTCAGTCTGCTCGCACCGAGTCTACTGTGTTCTTGGCCACTACATTAAATGGTTCTCCAATATCTCTTGTCAAGACTTTTTGAATTTTGCGAATCGAGGTAGCTTATATCTTATGTACATACATAATGAAGCCTCCAAAGCCTACGATCCCATCAACTCCACCGGCTCCGACGCTTTGCCTCGTCCGTTCCACTCTGCCACGTGCTCATCATAGAGCTCCGAGGGCTACTTTTGAATCGAGCTCCTATCCAACTCCGGTTTCTCGAACGTAGCCGGAGTAAACTCGCCGTCAGCTCCAATCTTCGGCTCTGGGCGTCGACGTCGGAAGAAGAGGAGAAAGCCTGCCAGCAGGAGAAGCCCGACAATTGTACAGCCGACTACGATTCCGACTATAGCCCCCGTTCCAAGACCAGGCGATGGCTGCTCTGTTGCTCCTGGAGAAGATGGTGACTGCGGGGTGGAAGTGTCACTGGCTCTGACACTCTCTGTGCTCGCAGCTGTGCTTGTTGGCGCAGTGCTGGTTGCTGCGCTGCCATGGCCTGAAAGTATTTGGGTTCTTACGTGTCGACGTGTTAGCATGTATTGATATCGAAAATGACAAGGAACTGGGCTTACCCATGATGGTGAGGTTGGTTCCGGAGTATGGACTCTTGTAGCTTTGGAGGAAAAGGCGGAACGACTGTGATGTAAAGGAGCTTGAAGGCATCGTGCCCCCAAACCATGTGATGTTGATCGTATCTCCTGGCCGATAGCCTTCCTGAGACGCGAAGTCTCCCGAATCTGAATCAGGTTCAAACCAGTGGTCTGTATAGTTTTTGCCGACGCATGATGGCGTAGTTCCCATAGGCATCTTGAACTTAGGTCAGAAGTAGTGTTGACAAAAGCAGAGGTTTGTATGAAGTACGCTTTGAGTGGTGGTGCTGTTCCGGTTGATTGTTAATAATTGGATCAAGGTCTTTTGCAGGAAAACGAAGAGTGAGTGGTTCCAGAAAATTATTCGGTCTGTTGGTCGCTTTAAGACGCCTCCCTACTGAGTGGTTGGTTTTGTGAATTCAGCGTTGAACAAGAAAAAGGGACTGCAAAGCGCTGGTGTACCAAATCAAGTGGGTGGTGGCTGAAGTACAAGCCGTAGGCTGCTTACGTGCATTCTACTTAAGCTCAATACCAGCTAGAATTTGTGAGTAATATGAAAGTGGTAAAGCGCGTTAGGACATCCATAGGACGGTACCGCGTGTGGGGACTAGCAGGAATGCCAAGAAAATGTAAAGCCACAGCTGAACTGGCGTAAGAAAGATAGTTGTGCTTAGTTGTAGTGTCGGTAAGACTTCAGTCTACTTCCAGTCCACTTGTGAGCGAGTGCTGAACTGATATACTGCAGGCCCTCTTGATGTGTTGTGTCTGCAACATGGGACAATGTCCGAAAGCGCCAGGAGAATTCGCCGGGTCAGATTACGGCGTAGTTTGGGGGAACCATACAATATTGCCAGCCTTGAAAGAGACGGATTGACGCCACTCTAGTCCGCCACAAACTAAACGGCACAGTAAATTCCCACTGACTATACTGGCTTGGGCCCCAAATGATGGCTGTCACTGAGGAATCCTTCGAAATTGACGTATGTACAAGGAGCGTGGGAGTTTCGCAAAAGCCATTTTTACGCGCTCAGCCTGTTCCCTTGCCTCAAAACGAAAAGCCGACAAAAGACAACACATTACTCCGCATCCTCTGGCTTTTGTGCGTAGACGATGAACCTGCGCTAATTAGTAAAGAGCCTAGAGACCCCATCAAGACGGGTAGAGGCTTACATATCGTGCTGTGGGTGTATAGAACGAGTCTTCAGCTCCTTCTTAACATGGGCCATATGCACTTCAACCTCTTCTTTCTTCCAGCCTCTCAGACCCGTCAAGAGTCTCATGGAGAAGCCTTCCAGTCCGTCCGCAAAGTTCGCCAGGTTGAGAAGACCCACTTGTTTCTGATAGCGTGTGAGCCTTACGTTTCCGCAGAGAAAGAGTCTTCCATAAAACCTACCAGCATCTTGTCCTTTGGCCAGCTTCCAATAGGGAAGGAAAACCGCTCATTATGGATATCCTTGAACCCCGCCTCCCGCACCCACTCCGCCATCTTTGGACCAGGTTCGGGCTCGACGCCTAGGGAGATCATGCCCGCCAGCGTTTCTTCCAGATAGCGAGTGAGGTACGAGTCCTTCTTGAGCGAGCCGTCCATGGAGTAGACCTGCATGTTGAAGTCCTGGAGCTCAATCCAGCCACCGGGCTTCAGGTACTTGAAACACTTCTCGATCATCTTCGGCCAGTCCTTGATGGCACCCATCAGATAGCGGGCGTGGATGAAGTCGAATTTCTTCGAGTATGTCCACTCTTCCTCGATGTCGTCGACTTCGAAGCGGACGTTGGGCGGGATGAAGCTTGGTTGCGTCGGGCTGAGGTCGTTGCCTAGAATCTGGAAAGCAGCTTTTCAGTTCTTGCGCGTTGGTACGGTGCTCGTGCTTATTCCATTACCTGTGCCGATTCGTATTCATCACCCATTTGGATTGCCCAAATGCCGGTTCCTGAAATGGGGTTTGTTACACATCGTCTTATAAAGACTGTATATATTCCCTTCCATACCTGTTCCTAAATCCAGAACGTCCTGAATGGTGGGCAATAGTGGGGCCAGGTGTAGTTTCCCGCCGATGCGGAGTGTCATCATGTGGTGGACAAGATCTAAACGGTCATTTTCGTCCTACGGATTCCTTCAGTAAAAGTTCAGAATCGTTCATGATTCCAATGTGGTCTGCAACCTCGTCATTGGGCGCGAAGTATGCTGAAGATTCATCATTAGTAAATAGGCCAAAAGCTTAAACGGAGATCTGGGTAGACACACTTCCTCTCTTGAAGCTGTGATATCGGCGACCATTCTCATATTCGTAGTCCGTGATGGATGATGTCAGAGACGCGGTGCTCGGCCTTGAAATAGCGTTAGATCAATTGGTTGTTCCAGTCTCATGGTGACAGGGGAGGGGAAAAGGTGGAGACAACGCACAGGTCACTTTCGTAGCCAGATTCCGACCCGGTGTCCTGTTCCAATGAGGCACTTCTCAATACCGATTCTTCTCTCACAATCTATTCTCGCTCAGTAGGTGTAAACATACGTCTTCTGCTTCAATGTGCTGTGGCGCAGGGTTCTCCGTAGGCGGACACATGGCTGCGTCTTTCGGAAGCCGTCCTCAGACCCAAGCACTGGGTACGGGGGAAAAAGCAAAAGGGAGAGGAGGTCGAGAGCAGGACGAGGGGGTCTGGGTAAGCGCGAGTCTTGTACCATCCACTTTTGTGCTGTGCCGCAGTCGCTTAGGTGGCAGCTCCGCACTTTCTGCGGGTCGGGGTAGCAGTTACGAATCGATCCCTGTGTGGATCTCCGGAGAGAGTCCACGAAACAGGGCTCGGAGAACAAAAGCGACTTGGCGGGGGTCGGGCCATGTCTTATGATGTGGCCATTTTATTCATGCTTTAAGAACAGGCGGGCTATAGAATCAACCTGCATGGGGCCGATCGTCTCCCATGATTCAATTGGCTCTCAGGGTCGAACTTGTGGGTCTAATTGAATCTGAGAAATCTTTGTCACAATAACGCAGAGACCGGGGTCTTTTAGACTTAAAATAAATAGCTACAGATTATCTTCTATTATGTTGAATGTTAAATCTATGTTGCTTTCTGCTTTCGTAAGGAGAAAATAAGGGCCAATAGATTGAGATATTCTACAAGCGGAGTGGGGAAACAGCCATGTCAGCTCCAGCTAAATATAGAAACATGTGGTTCTCCGTCAGATCAGCCTTGTGCGTTCCTTCTTTCCTCTTCCATCACCTGTTTTCCTCCACAAACCATCTAGCGCCGTATTGAAACGGCTCAAATCACATATCTACCCGAAAGCTAATAGCTAGATGGAACCAGCAAAACCCAACATGGTCGATGGCCTTTGCCAGGTCTGCGAAAAGTTCGATCTACGCGCGTCGTACTTTGAGCACGCATCCGGTGAAGATGTCCCAGAATCGCCAGCAACATTCCACCTGGGAACACTTAGGGACATCATTCGAAAAAAACACTGTCCGCTATGCAAGTTGGCTCTTTCGGCTATAGGTATGAGGAGCACTGAACTGCCGGATGACGTTACCAGCGCTGTTCAATGCTACCTTGACTGGGAAACAGACACAACAATCGACACCGGATCTACGGAAAAGTGGAATTCCGACCTCAAGGACTGGGAAAGACAGTCGCGGGAGATGATTCCCCTAACGCGCTGCATACGTGCGCGTGCAGAACCCTGGATGGAACCGATGAACGAATCCGACCGCATTACCATCATCCCGGACTCAGAAAAGCCCTTCCTTGGCAGAGAATGGGACCAGGACCATATCGATGTAGATCTAGTAAAGAGCTGGATCTGCGATTGTCGCAAGCTCCACTTGGGCTGCGAGGAGACTATCCTGCCATCGGACGAAGCCGTGGTCGCTCATTTCAAGCTCATCGATGTCTTGGACATGTGCATTGTAGACGCGTCTATAGACACCGAGTACCTGACATTGTCGTATGTTTGGGGAACCACGAACAATTTCCTGACGGCAACAAAGAATATCACGAGACTGCGAGAGCCGGGAGCTTTGTCGGAATTGGAAGGAGAGATACCCGCCACGATCTGGGATGCCATCGTATTGGTCTCAAGACTTTCTTTCCGATATCTATGGATTGACAGCCTCTGCATTGTGCAGGATGACGCTCGCACAAAGATTGCGGCTATCAACGCAATGGATGTGATGTAAGTCAATGCTCCATAAAACTTTCTTTAACTAATACGTCGTAGATACTCGCGCTCGCTGTGCACTATCGTTGCCGCCTCCGGAAACGGTGCGCACAGTGGCCTTAATGGCGTGAAACAAGGTAGTAGAAACGAGAAGCAAAATGTGGAGGTAGTCAAAGGCCTGAAGCTCATGTCTATCACCCACCTGGACGACTATTTCTCCACTTCAGTCTACGACACACGCGCATGGACGTAAGTGAGCACTATGGTATCTCAGGTGTTCAACTCGCTGACATGTCATAGGTTTCAGGAGCGCCATCTGAGTAATCGGATCCTTTTCTTGGTAGGTGGTCAGGCTATATATCAATGCCAGGTCGGAATGTATCGTGAAGACATCACTTCCGACCTCACCGTCGCGGCCGACGGGCTCGAAGTCTGCGAGAACTACCGTCTCAGCAAGTGGACAGAAGATTCATTTGTTCAGTACATGGGACTCGTTCATCACTACAGCACACGGCAACTAAGTTATGACGGCGACGTCCTCAACGCTTTCACAGGAGTCTCGAAGGTCCTATCCACTATGCTCGAAACAACCTTCCACTGGGGTCTTCCGGTATCGCTGTTCGATTGGGCACTTTTATGGGAAGCAAAAGGGTACATCGCCCGCCGCCCCAATTGCCCAAGCTGGTCATGGACCGGCTGGAAGGGGACCGGCCTGGTGCGGTCTGCTTCTTTCCAAGAGAAGGATCAGGAGCGAAGGGGCCATACGGCAATGCCGACAGAGGACAGTATAGATGGGAACTACACGTTCGAAGATTTGCAACAGTGGCTAAGCGACCATACGTGGATTGCCTGGTATCACTACAAAGGCTCGGAGGTCACTCCCGTTCCGATCTCGAACCCTTCATCCGGGCTAACAGGACGCAACGACCGCTTCTTCGGCCTCGACTGTTTCCGCACTCTGCCGGCGACCCGAGTGCCCAGAGATTTGCAGGTCTTCCCGCAACAACGGCAGCAGGGCACTGCTTCCCCTCCCACCCCCGGGCTTGGGAGAGATGCACTGCTGCACTTCTGGACTGTTTCCGCCTGCTTTCGCCTCAGCGATCTTCCCGACGATTATGAGCTAGACGAGCTTGCTATCGGTGCAGGGCTGAGATGCTACGGCCTGTACGACAAAGATGGCGTCGTCTCGGGAGACGTATGGACATGTGATGATTGGATGCCGCCGTCAAATGGGATCTGTCAGCTACTGCTTGTTTCCGAAGCCTTACCGTTCTACTGCGAGTACGAGGAATACAGGCTCGAGACATACGAGGCGAACATGCGCCGGATTCGCGGCGGTGACGATGATGGAGAGGGTGGGGGCAGGGCACAAGGTGGAGAACTCTGTGCTGACGACAGCATCACGGATGTGGAGGAGGGTTCCGAAACTGGATCTGAAGCTGAGAAGGAAGACGTTCAAGCGCATTCTTGGCACCTTTTCAACGTGTTCTTGGTTCAGCCGGTCGCGAATTCCCATGATCTTCCCTTGGTCGAGCGCGTCGGACATGGGAAGCTCTTCCGGGACGCACTGAGCTATGCGTGTGATCCTGGCTATAAGTGGGAGGAAGTAATTCTGGCATGAAATAGAAGTGGATGCCGGGATGGTTCCATTGACCCAATTTGGGAGTAGTTGCTATTGGGAGTTCTCATTGATCATGACGCCACAAGATGCTCGCTGTATGCCTAAGGTGCCACACTCAATGGAAAGTTCATGTCCATCATTGCAGCTTTAGTTGATGTTTTACCTCCATCAAACAGCACCCCAACCTCCACGAAGCTCGTCATAAAGAACGTGCCAACCTCGAGCCCCGCTTCCCCCTCACGGTCCATCCCCCAAACACCCCTCGCAAAACGCCCTATACGCGGCAAACATCAACACCGCAAAACTCTGCGCCTCCGGACTCTCCGTCGCAGGCGTCGTATCGTACCAATTCAACGGATTCACCACCGGACTCAGCAACCCATCCTCCCCCACCCTCGCCGTAACCGCCTCCCTCTTCGCATCCGCCCACTTCACATACGGATCGACCGCATAGCCCTCAGGCTCAAGACTCGCCATCCGATACGCCGTCGCGCTCAACAGCGCCGTGCCAGCCAGCTCGCCAAACCAAGCCGAGTCGTTGAGGTAATTCCGCAGCAGCGGCTCATCCGGCTCAGCCGCATCGACAGCCATAGCGCCGTCCAGGATGGCGCGCACGACGGCGCTCAGCGCAGCCGTCTCAGCCGCCAGGCTGCCCGCGTGCGGCGACCGCCGCGCCGTCGCCAGCACGCGCGCCATGCCCGCCGCCGCCCACGCGTTGCCCGTCGACCACATGCCCAGGTCCTGCGACTGCGGCCCCACGATGTGGTGCCACAGGCCGGGCGCGGACGGCGCGGCGGCCGGCGCGGCCAGCACGTCGCGGTACAGCAGGCACTGCTGGATCGACGCGTTGAGCACGTCTGGCGCGGCCGTCGCGACGCCCCAGTAGGCGAGCGTCGGGGGTGCCATGTAGATGAAGTCGGCCCAGAGCTCGGCCACGTCTTCGCGGTGCGAGATGGCGCCGTTGGGCCAGCGCGGGACGGCGGTTAGGAGGTGGTCGACCTGGCGCGAGGCGGCGGCGTGGTATTCAGGGAGGGTTTCGCCGATGAGGATGGCGGAGACGCCGAGGGAGGCGGGGTCGCCGGCGGCGCCTGGTGGGATTAGCGGTGGGTGAGATGTGGTGTGTGGTGTTGAGTTGGAGTGTGAAGGTGGAAGGTGAAGGGTGGTGTTGAGTTGGAGTGTTTAGATGGGAGGGTGAAGAGTGAGTGGAGGGTGTGAAGCAATTGCTGAGGTGAGGAGTGGGTGCATACCATCGCCGTCGACCAGAGTGGTTGAGTTGATGGAGATGAAGGGCTTCACGTAGGACAGCGAGCGGACGTCGTCGACATTGGCGACGGGGATCTTGCCGTCCGGGAAGGGATCGTTGGCGAAGACGGAGTAGAAGGGGTCGTACCACTCCAGCAGGGCTTCGGCAAAGGCGCCGTACTCCCAGCTGTGGGTGGCCAGGCGCTGGCCCTGGGCGATGATGCTGTCCATCAGAGCGGACGTCATGGTGAAGGCTGGCGGGGGGTGATCGACTTCCCCGATTGGGTTCTGGGTGAGGCTGCCGAGTCGCGAGCTTGCTTGCCGATCTCGCCGGAGGGGGAAGGTGCCGCTGGTTTTATACTCGGTCGCCCGTCAGCCGCGCCCAACGAGCGGCTGCTGCTTAAGAGCTTGAGGGCGCGACGTGTAAAATTAGCGCAGAGATCACATCTCGCATCTTGCATCCCAAAGTTTAAATGCAGCAGCCCAGCGACCTGGCGCCGTTCCTCCTTCCAGCACCCCGGCCTTGCAGCCCGCCATCCCTTGCCGCCGGCTCTTTGCGGCCCGCCTCCACAATGCCCACCAGGCCGGCCGTGCTTCTCCGCCGCCAATGTCTTGGTGTTGCGGAACTCCCGTCGAATAGCAGTGCGCGCCGCCGTCACACGACGAGAGGGACGAGAGCAAATGCCGAGGGATGCCTGCCGGGATAGGGTTATTCTTAGCTGCAATCTGGCGGGTGTAAGCTTACACGCTGCAGCATGCAGGTTCCTGGCCGTAGCGAAGGCCCACTTCCGGCATCCCGCTATTCCTCCCTAATCATCAACCTCGTCAACCCCGCCACTAGTTGTTCTTTTCAATATCACCGTGCCTTTTGCTCATCAAACGATTGTTATGGGCTGGTGGCTTGGTGGCTTGAAGGATCGCGCCCGAGGATGAGGGCTCGGGCCGTCGGGTGCGTTTCAAGTGGCAAGCCGCGTGCTGCAAGGCTGAGAAACGCAAATGAAATACATAATTAGTCTACCTCAGTTCCCTCCTGAGATCACCCTTAACAGTAAAGCTTGCTCTTTTTTGCTCCATCGGTCTTCTGAATGAACGTGATGTGTCCCGGCGATTCCTCAAGTTTCGAATCTCCCACCATCCCTGGAATTCCTCGAAGGGTATTTTCTCCCTGTTCGCGGCCAAGCGTACGGACAACTCCAGACCTGTCGTGGAGACGCTGCGCTTGATCCGCTCCAAAAGCGAACATGCAACGGGCATCCAAAGTATCTGCCCATCGCCTCCGCAGGCCGTAGATGAGTGCAAAAGATGCTGAAAGAAGTGTCCAAAGGGAAAGGAGAAGAACGACCAGCTGACTTGGGACTCTTCCGGCTGTGAGAACCGATTTACGAGGCCATATGGTAGCTTGGTAATTGGTCCAACGAGAGTCGCCGGTGTCGTACATCAGCTGCAGTGCGTAGGCGGCGTGCGCTCGGAGCATGGACTTTCTGAGATCCTCGGCCTGTATGTAGGAGGTTTGATTCAATGTCTCTCCCTTGTCCTTTTCCTTTGACAATGTATAATTTAGTGGGAGTCCGACCGAGGATAATAAGTCATAAGTGAGAGTATCGCTCGACGAAGTCCATATTGGACTTGGAATGCCGTGAGAGAAACGGTATGCCAAAAGCTCATCCGAAAAGGATTCGTTTTTGATAATAGTATCTGTGCGGCGAAAGTTCCTATACCTAGATGTTTTTGCATCAATGTCTGCCGTCCCAACCTCCGATGAGGATATGCATCGGACTCCAATGCCGATTGCGTCTTTTGGCAGAGTCTTATTTTCATGGAGATCCGGGAAAACAGGCGGGGAAATTCCCCGTATGGGTCGTTCTACACGTTTATTGGTACCATTGTCGGCCGTGATGTATTGCCAGAGCTGAATTTCGAGTATGTGGTCGGCTTCCAACCCCGGGTATTCATCCGTGTAACCATCTATTGAGTAGTTTTCTGCAGCCATGTATAATGTTTTAGCATTATCAAACAAATCCGAATATCCAAAAGTGTATTCAGCTGAGTCATTGTTGTAGTAATCGAAGGTGGTAAGATTCAACAGATCGAGATTGCGCCTCGACAAGAAGACGAAGTCGGAATCTTCTGTTGATATATTGCAGTCATAACGCAGCGCCAATCCCCATGTGTTTCCGGAAATCGGATAGTCTCCCTGTGAAGGGAGGAAAATAACACCTGTACCATTTTCAATGGCTGTTCCATTCTCAATAGGCAGGCTGTTTGGTATCGATTCCAGGTTCTTGGTATTCCTCGAGTCAGGTTCATTGGTGTAGACAACCCCAAACTTTGGGAGCCTTGGTTCCGCTGAGCTCTTCCAGTAATCGATCGCTCTTAAAATCGGCTCGGAATAGAGCCTGTCGTTGAAGTCACTTCGTTGCCTCCCTACAACGCTTGCGTGCATGTTGGATTCATGGTACCCGGTTGCAAGCTCCATTGTAAGACCGGAGAGCGGGATTCCAATGAAAGGCAACAAACTCATTGCTGAAAGGATGAACCATGCTCTAGAGGGCCAGCTCGGAGGATGATTGATCTTCAAAATCCCGACAGCCGTAGAGACTTTGATAGGTATGACTTTTAGCAGGTGAAGCCAGCCGCTCGGTCCGCTCCATGAATGCTCTCCGTGATGCATGATTTGCGCAGCGTTGGTTGGTGCCCAGAATCTATCCATGAGAAGTCCAGCTTCTGTGCCGGCGGTTCCGTATTTCCCGAGGTTCCACGCGACGGTGCTGATAATGAACCAGGAATAGAACACCAGAGTCCCTCTGTGGCCGATATATTCTCCATTGGTGCTGTCGGTAATGAGGAAGTGGCGCCAGATGACGATGAAGTAGACGGTCATGCAGAGTGGAAAAAAGACGGAGATGGCTGTTCGAAGATAAAACCTCTCCAGTTCTTCGCCTTGTGGCTTGCGGATGGAGTCACCGGTATTGTTTGCTTGATAGTCTCTACTCCTCATCAGGTTTGCGATTGTCTCGAACTATCCAACGGGAGAAACTTACAGGCCATCTAGATTTTCGAGTGAGGTGTAGTGCGGGGTGACGACAGATGGTGAAGTCCTGTCCAGAGGCAAGAGCTCTTGACTAAGCCTTTGTTACCTTTCTAAAATGAACTGGAGATCCAAGTAGTGAACTTACTCCGACTGTGCTTCTCCTCTGCGCAGGCTTGTCAAACGTTCCATCCTTGTCGTGATCCACGAGAGGTGATGGGGTGGTGAGATGAAAGCTGCGGGCTACTCCGTAGGATATCTGCCTTTTATCTACATAATACAGCCTTGTGCCGCAATCATTATACCCTATTTTCAATACAGCCCTGGTGCGCTGACGCCAGATCTACCTTGCATATGATTGGGCAGCTCATCGGGTGGAAGTCTCAGCCTTGTGCACTTCCATGCGAGATAAACCCATTTTGTCTCCCCTGCAGGCCGCAGCGTAATCTTCAGATAATTTAGAAAACCTTTGTCCAATCATTGCCACAGTTCACCGTTGCAATACTTACGCAATGAACTTCCTATTTGCTGTACACTTCAAGGTTTGGCCGCTTGAAAACCGGGAGTTTTGCTGTACGCTGCTAGACGGCGGTGGATCTTTCAATGCTGTAGAACAGTTGTGAGGCTGAAGATGACTGACAGAGGAATGAGTCGACTGATATTGTAGGTAACATTGATTTGCTGCTGTGATCACCAAGAATAGTTTTCAGATATTAAGGTAACACAAGAGGCTGCCGCCTTTTGCCTACTTATATCTGCCTATATTTCGTGCAACCTTTCAAATGCAAGCGTCAGCCCGCCACATTAAGAAACAAACAAGGGAGGCAGAGCTGAAGAAGCCCCCCACCACGAGCCTCACCACTCAGGACGTCGCCAAGACCGCCACACTCCACGCCGGCAGCGTGAACGCAAACGTCCCATTGCTCCCATCCGGCGTGCTCGTCACCGGCACCACCACCTCGCCCGCCTCCTCGCTATTCTCCGCCGTCTGCGCCCCCGCCAGCGTCGTCAGCGTCGCGCCCGCGGCGCCCTCCACGCTCACGCTCACGCTCTGCTCATCAGCGCCATAATTCGCGACCTTCAGGTACGTGGCGCCGCCATCCTCGCCGGACGCGGCCCAATAGACCGGACCAAACGCGGCGTCGCTGTCGACGGCGCGGGTGCTGCTGCCCCAGTTCTGCGCGAACATCTGCTGGACGAAGTAGCTGGTGCTGCGGACGACGCCGCCGGGGGCCTGCGTGTAGCCGACGAGGTCGGGCGTCCACTGCGTGGCGTTGAACAGCTGCAGCAGCGGCGCGTACGTCGACATCAGCACCGCGTCCGCGTTGCGCTCGAACCCCAGCATGTACACCGCCTCGGCCACCGAGCACGCCATGAACGGCAGCACGTTCCGGTCGCCCGCCGCGTTCGAGTAGCACGAGAACTCGCCGACGAAGATGGGGAGCGAGCGGTTCTGGTGGTCCCATTGCGAGAAGTTGGCTACGAGGTCGGTTTCAGAGGCGTAGGTGTGGTAGTCTTGCATGACGCCGGCTGGGAGGGGGGAGGGGAGGCAGGTCGGCGCTAACGCTTCTGCGGCGGAGGCGATGATGGTGATGTCGGGGTAGGCTGCGTGGATGGCGTCGTAGAAGGCGGTGAAGCGTTCGGGGTAGGTATCACAGCCGCCGCCTGATGGAGTTGTTAATCGGGGGATAATGGTCTTTTGGGGTGAGATTGGGGGCGGCATAGCGTACCAAGGTAGTCCTCGTTACCAATTTCGACGTGGGTGAGAGTGAAGGGGTCGGAGTACCCGAGAGAGGCGCGAAGGGAGCCGTAGGTGGTGGAGGAGTCGCCGAGGATGAACTTTTGGGAGTGAATTCAGTTAGTGTGGGCGGACAAAATAAGAACCATTCAGACTGAGGTACCTCAAGCTCGTTTAGCACATCGTCGATATATGGGGTAAGAGCATCGCCGGTGATGGGAGTGCCCTCTCCTGATTCTAGTGCGAAGCCGTCCCAGACACCCAGAATTGGGGCAAGCCCCATGTCTGTGCACCAATCAAGGTACTCAATCAGACCTAATGACAACATCAGCATGATCCCTTTAAAGAGCATAAGTCATGGGAGACCACTTACCAAGCGCATCTGTGTTCGGGTAACCCCAGGTCCCTGGACAATGGTTAGCACGCAGCCTGGAGAGCCCATTGCCATGTCAAAGATATATACCTTGGCGGCCCGGACGATCTTGCAGCGGACCAATAGTCTCATTCCACTTCCAGCGGTTGTCCAGACTGTAACCCTCACTGGAAGTTTGTCAGCATTCGGCAATCTTCAGATTACCCGGGACATCGTAGTACACTCACAGGTTATTACCACCGGGGAAGCGTAAGAAACTTGCCCCCACATCGTCCAAGACATTAGCAACAGCGGGTTTCAAGCCATTTGCTCTACTCTTGAAGGTCGTGGGGTACAGCGTAATGAGATCGAAATACAGAGTTGAACCTGCAGTGCTCTCTCCATCAAACGTTAGGGTCCAGAGGTTGTTGCCATCGGGGGCCTGCTCGCTCTCAAAGCTCGTCTCGTAGTAGCCGTAGGCACTGGAGTTGCTTGAGACGTCGAGCGTGGTGCTGGCGTACTCGGTGCCGCTGTAGTTGCCGACGAGCTTGATGGTGACGTTGCCGGAGTAGTCGCCTTTAACCCAGAAAGAAGTTGAGTACTGGTCGGCGTTCACGAGAATTCCCCAGTAACCTTCATTGCTGAAGCCCACGTCGCCGGTTGTGCCGTCCGGGACGGCTACAGCCAGCGAGTAGGGAATAGCCGACGAAAGCGGATTGTCAGAGTCGACGGTCAGATCGACATCTCCCACGGTGCCATACGCAGTGGTGGTTTGGTCATCGCCTTGGAAGCCGTTGTTGCGGAGAAGTTGACCGTGGATACCACCATCGCCAGAGTAATTGATGTCCTGCGAAGTTGGTCAGTGCGTTGATGCTGCAGCAATTTTTCTCTTCTTGCAAAACAAGCTGTAGGAAAGAGGTTTTGACCGCGAACCGCACAATGAAATTTGATATAACGCAGGATTCCAGAGCAACTCACTTCAAACATGAAGCCGTACATGAGCGGCGAAGTAGCATTGCCGCCACTCGTTGAGACGGTCAGATTGATCCCCGCAACACGCGTGGCAAGAGCAGCTACCGCCGCCAAGCGGGTGACGGCAGAGCGTAGCTGGTACATGACGGCTTCTGGAGGAGCGGAAAACGACCACGGGCGTCCGAATCGCGTCCGAAAAAGCGAGTGAATGCTAGCTGACGCGGCTGAGTACTGAAGCACTCGGCCATCTTTATAGCGGTGCGCCAATGCCGGTGGGAGCTCTATGCCGCACGGTATACCGGGGCAGGGAACGGAATAGAGCGCGAGTCATGATTGGCGGAGTTGGAGCGCAAGGTACATGAGCAATCACGAGGGCGATTTGCGGGGCCGGTGGAGGGCTTGGGCTCGCGGGCTGCGGTGTAGCAGTGAGCAGGAAGAGGGAGGCAAAGGAGCGGTGATTCCTGTGCGGGCGGTGGAGACAGCACGGCTGGCAAGACAAGAGTCGTGGCGCCTGCGGCTAATACAAGGTGCAGTCGCAGCAGGTTTCCCGAAAGAGAGACAGAGTTGTATTGGACAGGGTCGGAATGAGGGGTACATGCTGCTTTCTTGGACGGCAGGCTCGGGAATTCCTCGCGCTTGGCCCGCGTGCGTCATCAGAATTCCTCC
Organism: Neofusicoccum parvum; assembly: GCA_020912385.1. Classification (NCBI taxonomy): domain Eukaryota; kingdom Fungi; phylum Ascomycota; class Dothideomycetes; order Botryosphaeriales; family Botryosphaeriaceae; genus Neofusicoccum; species Neofusicoccum parvum. The sequence goes on along the minus strand of CP087219.1, from coordinate 232,017 downwards.
AACCCACCGGAGCAGAGGCTTAGAAGCGGCCGTGGCGCTCGGATGCGGCCAATGCTGGGGCCCCACGCGGGGTTTGTGGCACCCGGATCCCCGCTTTATGTCGTGAGAGAGCCAGTTAAGCCTGCGGGAGTTGCGCGCCCCAGCCGCTGCCGCGCCCACGACCAATTTCCGCGTTCTTGTCGTATTCAGGCCCTTATAATCCGCACATTCACCCTCCAACGCAGCGCAACCTCCGAGACGCCCGGCAAAATTAGCTCGGTGATCGACGGTAGTAGAGCGTGACCGCCTGAGCTGGTCACGCCGGCCGTGATCCGGTCGAGGAGCGGTAGCCATCCAAAGCTGGTACTGGGGTTGCGCGTCTCGGCTACTTTGGAGCAGAGTACGCGCGTTCTTGACTGCGCTACCCAATTCGGTAGCATTCAGACAGGGAGTTCAGGAGGCCCTGCCTAAACACAGGCCGTATTTATCGCAAAGTCCAGGAACACGAAATCCCTCCGGTTCGCCTATGTCTTGTAAATGAAGCATGGCAAAGTTGACTCCTCGTGTGAATCAGATGGCGTGAAGATGGAATTTAGGCAACTTTCCGATGCCAGGATGCTCTGAGATCCGGCAAAGGCACTGGCAGACGCTGTCGGTGGGTGTTGGATTAAGGTTTGGTGTCTACGAAAAGGGAAGGATAAGCTGTCGCGGGACTGTTGATGCCTGCAACTCATCCCCCATGTCGTAGTGATGCAGTCCCTGCTGCAGGCTGCGTGTAATACGGGAATGTGCGGTTGCGTCCTCCAATGTGTTTCGTTTTTACGATGACCGAGCGGCTCTCAGCCAGCTGATTGGCTCTGAACAGTTCCCTCGAAGACAATCAGCATCCACATGCAGACACCAGCCTAATCTGACACGTCAGTTGACCAGGTACACAGCTTCTCCTCACACCAGGATCTACAGGGGCTGCTTTAGGGGCCGAGCGAGGATGTTATTGCCGACTTTATCGCCGATTTTGACCATGCAAAAGATGCACAACATGTGAAGATGATAGATTTTTCCATCCAGGTGCTTGAATGGGAGCGAAGAAGAGCTCAGGAGCTAGTTACCGAAAGAGTGAGAATATATTGGGTGGTGAAGCGGGAATATTGTAAGGATGTGCAGCACGCTTGAGAAAGCAGACCCGAAGACGGGCTCCCGTATCTTGATTATCAATAATAAACCAACATCATTGTCATGAGCTGACAGAGCAAGCGATTCTAAATAAAATCCGAAAATACGCATTTAAAGAGTGAATTTAAACTACATGGTAATAGCAGCGACCGAGTCTAAGCCGCCTGCTTACTCTCTTCTTCGGCGCGCTCGGCAGCCAACTCGCAAAAACTCAAATAGATCTCTGCAGCTGAAAAGTTCAGAACCTTGCCCCTCGTTGGAACATCCACCGTCTCAGTTCCTGATGGGACATCCTTCTGCCTGTCCGGCATTTCTTCCGGTAGCGGACCAAACGGAGAGCCATCGTCAGTGTCGAGCAACTCCATGGCCTCTACGTAAGGGCCGTAAGCCTTGCCACCGTGGTTCTTCATGTACTGTATATTCAGCGTTTTCAGCATCTGGAACGCGGCGCGCACCGCAGATTCGAGAGCACCGACGATCCACGCGTGGTGCGCCGACGCGGCCTCGCCGATGAGGTAGAGCCAGCCGTTCGGTCGAATGATCTCGGGCCACATTTTGCTGAACTGGCCGGGCCCAAAGTATGCAAATGCTCCCGCCGTGTGCGGGTCTGAGTACCAATCGTATGCGTAGTGTGTTTCGTATTCCTTCGTGATCTTTTTGAGCGTCTTTTCGTACTGCTCGCGGGTGCCCTCGGGGGAGTGTAGCAGTGCAAGGTTTTGCAAAAGGAGTTCTTTAAGCTCGTCTTCAGAAGAGGGTGAGGAACGGGAAATGAGAGACCCTATTCTTTGTGCGTCCTGAGACCAGGTGTATGAGCACAGCAGCACGGCTGATTCGTTTTTTGGAGTGTTGATGTTGTAAGAGGGGTAGACGCAGACGCGGAGAGGAAGATCAGTCTTTCCCATTCCCCCCTTGTTGATGTTGTAAGGGGCGTGCTCCCACCAAGGCGATTTGAACTTTATTCCGACCTTACAGGAGGCCCCATAGCCTAGCGAGCGGATTGCCTGCTTGGTACCGTAACGTAGGCCAGCTTCGGTGAGGTCCATGCGTTGCAAAGCGCCGAGAGTCGTTGAGTTGAAAACGGCAAAGTAATCCCGCGTCTCTAGCTGAGACTCTTCGCCATGCTTGATAGTAAGATGCATTGTTCCATCTTTTTCGGCCTTGATGGCGGTCACTTGACGGTTAAACTCAGGCTTTTGTTGTAGTCGGTTTGCCATCTCTTTGGCCACCTCCTGTGTTCCGCCCTTGACGCAGAACCAGTGGGCTTTCATGTCAAAGTCCAATGATTCAAGCACTGTTTCTGTGAGAGCCTGGTCGTACAATCCAGTCCCACTGCATGCTGCTTAGCGAGGCTGAGCGTGAATGCATTAGATTGTCTTACGTGTCAAAGGTCTCCAACCACTCAATGGTATTGAAATTGAAGCCGGTCCTTGGGTTCTCTTTCCTATTTGTTCATTAGCGTTTTACCTAAAGGAAACTAGATTAGTTGGTAACCTACGACCGAAGAAATTGGCGTGTGCTCATGAAATCTGCGTCTTCCAGAGGAATCCACCCCTTGTCTGTTCCGCTTCCCTGGCCTTTCCCATTTTTAGAATGTTTTCTCCCACCGAAATGCTTTTTTATTTGTTTTTTGTAGTCGTCGAGGACGTAGTCCATGACTTCGTTTGGGTCTTTACTGATGAGGCTAATATTACACATCAAATTCAGCAACATCTAGAGGATTCTGTGTGAATGAACTTACTCCAGTGGAATTTGGTCATCCAGGGGAAGCCCTTTATTGAGCTCGTATGGATCTACTCCCGTTGGAGCTAATGGGCCTGTTCCTTTTGAGGTACCAACTTTGGGTATGTTGTTGTAGTAGCTCGGACAAACGTTATTGTCGTCTTTGAAATAGTAGGGGAGGAGTTTCTTGTTATCCACGTTCATACCGAGCAACTTGAACAGCCGAAAAGTCCTGTAATAGTTCTCCGTTTATCAAGTATACATCAGGTTTTATCAGAAAGACTTACCTTTTCATGATCTTGTTGTCGGGAAATCTCATAGCCCCAACATCATAGTAATCATTTGGCTTTTCAGAGAAGTGGTGGGTGTAGAGCCTTCCACCAAGCCGGTCCTCACCAGAGGCTTCGAGAATATCGTAGCTGATGTTGATTCCATCGATCTTCTCTCGGAGACGGTCCAAGATCATGGCTGTGAAAAGACCTGCACATCCCGCGCCAACGATGCCGACCTTGAACTCTCCAGGCTTAGGTGGTTCACGGCCAGTGAGTTTATCAGATGTTTTCTGAAGTAACTGGGCGTAAGTTTCGGGAGGGGGTTGGCCTGGGGCGGTGAGCTTCTCGCTGAGAACTTGGAAGTCCTCATCCAGCTTGTTTCGAGCGACCGATCGAGCCCACCGATACTTGTACGAAACTTGTTCGATAGTTACGGTCTCTGTGACAGTTGACATTGTTGAGTCTGGAACTAGTGGAAATCGAGATACTATATTGATTGCCAACGAGATATTGGGTGAATGGTAATGGAGAGAAGCTGGACAACAACGCAACAGCTTTTTATATGTCTAACAAACTCCTGCCTACTGCACTTCAGTATCCATGACTTCATTCAGTACACCCTTGCCTTGCTGGCAAAAGCTAGAGTATATGGTTGCTGGTTGATCACTGTCCGCTATCTCAACTTAGCAGTAGCACAACTTTGGCAAGTAAAAGGATTCAGGATCCATCGCATTAATCAGAATTGGGTTTGATGTTGTGATTTTGTCTGGGCGCACTTACGAAGAGCTAGCCTAGCGCTTGATGCCGGGTGCGTTCTCAGTAGTTACTCCGTTTGCGGTGACTGTCGCACGAGCACCCCGCACTGTCTCCTGTGTTTTGCCTTCCCTGCTCATTGTTCAAAACTTCGTGACCTCGAATAGAAACCCGGAAAATAAGTTGAATTGAATGATTTTGAGATCCGAAAATCCTATTCCCTTCGGCGACTCATTTTATAACTTAATGCAAGTGTCCTTTACAGAAGGCAGAATTACAATCCATAGGTGCCCTTGTTAGCATTTTCTAGGAAACAAGTCGCCGAACCAAATGTTCTTTGCAATCTATCAGTCTGGATGGGAAGACGGTCTGATGTTTGTTGTGGTTGTGGGTGAGGCTGAAGTGGGGAAAATGATCGACTCTCCTTTACAAAAGCACGATGATGGTCCTGCCCCTCTGCCCTTATCACGCTACACAACTACTTCCATGGATTATCAATTTGGATTTAGCTAGAGCAGACTCTGGTAGTGAAAGGTCTATGTGACCATATTACACCACTCAACCAGCAACTTACCGCTCTGCTAGCGGTAGTCTTCTCCAGCTACTGCGCACCTTCAACAAGGCAACGAGGGAGAAACAGGCAAATTCCAGGTACCTGTAAAGCCTCCGAGACACACAAGAAAGGGGCTTTTCTACCGGAAACTATTTCTCATGCCGTCGGGGATAGTTGAGTTCATCGAAAATTGAGTGTTGAGCGGTGAGTTAATTCGAACGTTCGAACGAACCCAAGGAGTGCGTAACAGAGAGCAACTGATCGTGCCTATTACTCTAGTAGACAACGCTCCTGTATGCTTAAACAGATACCTATGAGGGGTCCAAGTAGAGCTACGAGTCTGAAATTTTACCGTGAAAATTGCGGAGGGCTCAGTAAAGCCGTAGCAAGCGGGGAATGGGGCTACAGTTCAGGAATGGCATGCGGGTTGACACACACGGGCTGCGGGCCCCCGGATAGTAGCGAGGGAATTCAGGGAGAGCTTCAGGTCGTTGCCGAATTCGTCGATGAGTCCACGGGAATTTGCTAGACGAGGGGCCAAGGGACCGCACGACTGGAAATGTTACGTGATCGATGGCGGTCTCTTGTAACCCTTCTTGGTTTCGAGTAGTATCGCTTGCTCCGTCTGGAAGTCCAAGTCTGGTTGCCGGCCCACAATCCCGGTACTCCGGTACTGGGTGTATCGAGGGGGGCTAAGAATGGAGGGGTCCTTGGCTTGCTTTGAGGAGATCACTGACCATCTACCCGTGCTTTTAGACCGCAGTGTCAAGCGCATCGGACGATCGCAGTGTCTAGAGCGCACCTAATTTCAGCCATAGATCAATGCGGAATCTGAAAGCCCTTTTTTTCGAGCCACCAGGAACATTTGCGACCTTTTTTTTTTTTATCCTAGCATTACTATAGAGTTTCATTCGAAAGTATCGCTATTTGAATTGCAAAACTTGTTAATCGGTTGCTAGACGCTTTATTCAAAGAAGTATCACTTTCATGCTTCATATGCCCATCTAAATATGAAGAGAGGATCATTTCAAAGCTGCGGGAATTTAGCATGCATCGTTTCACCGCAAACATCAATCCGGCTAGAAGGGTTATAGTTACCCGAACGGACCCCGCAAAATTCTCCGTCAGGAGATGAACCGAAGTCTCCATTACTGAGCAGTCTCAGCTGCGGCTGGCGTAATGAAAGGAATGTTCCCACAGCCGGTACGCTCTCCGGGGACGGAATGTGTTTGTGCATAGTAACGAGTCACCATTTCAGTGCCTACTTTATGTCCAGAAACCTATATAATGGTGTTTCCACGAACGCAAATTGGGTATCACCAGCGTCCAGCATCCATCCAGCAGCCCAGTCTTTCCAACTTCCTCAATCAACTCACTCATCACCATGGCTACCTTTGGGCTTATTTCACTCGATCATGCCACTGCCACTTACGACCCAGTCAAGCATCAGCTCAGAGTCAACGTGGAAGGCTCTGCGCCGCATGGGACTCATGGCATCCAGCTCAAGCCCATCCAGATAATTGGTGGCCTCAGATACGAGCTGGACGCTTGGACACCAACATACCCAGTTGAGCGCAGGCCTTACCACTATGAACAAACATTCGACATCCCCTCCTTGACAGTTGAGGCTCCTTCCGGTGAGATCACTATTGTCTCCCTCAATCACCCATGCGGCCTACCCGTGACGGTCCGCTGGCTTGGTTATAAGGGTACCCCGACTACCAAGCTCGTTGTCAGTGGCAATGGGGCGCACTCCTTGAAGCAACAAGATGGCACCCAGGTCGATGCGGATAATATCACCGCGCTGTACAAGGAGCCCTTCAACGTCAAGGAGCCAATTCCGACGTCCGGGCAAGGCTTTGCGAAAGTCCTCTTTGACCCATACGCTTTGATGATGGCCAATTCCTCGGTCGAACATGGAATCATCACCTGGACGCTCAACTCCCTGAAGACAGGAAGGACGCAGGTCATCGTGGAGCGCTGGGCGGGCGAGGGACTGGGCCTCATTCGCAAGGTCTACAATGTCAATGTCGTCGTTCTGGACAATGTCCTGGCTCAAGACAGCTCCATTGCTCAGGTCGACTGCCTTTCCGGAACAGTCGAGTCTCAGGGCAAAGCTATCCTCGATTTCCTCGGGAGAGTCTTCGTCGCCGTCAGGATCATCAGGAAGGCAGTGCCGGAGGCGCAGCTGCTCTGGGTCAAGGCCAAACTTCCTCGTGGGGTTATCTACCCCGTGACGGATCCAAACCTGCTCTCGCACCTTGAATGCAGGTTCTCGACCCCTTCGGGATCTGCGTCGATGACGTCCAGGGGCTGGGGAGACTGGGCGCCCCCTGTCTTCTCCCATCACAAGATTATCGGCATGCACCACATCGATGTTGAGAAGTTGCCGATGCACATAAACGGTGCTGTGGAGGCTATGCGCAAGCACCATATCAAGGATGCGTTCTGGGAAGCCTCCCTCGAGTCTCCCTCGGTGGCTCCGGAGGAGCTTCCCGACGAACCACCGTACTACGTTTTCCACATGGTTGATGGGAAGCATGTCTGGGTTAGTCAGACCGGAGAAATTTGCGTCACCGAGGCATGTGAAAGAGTTTTCCCGAAGCAGGGTCTCTAGCGGGCTGCCTCTACGCAGCACGGACGGGCGGACCGATGGGTCTTGATAATTCAACATCGGCTTTCAAAAGTTACCTGTGGGATTTTTGTTGCTCTTCAGATCATAGATAGCATAACCGATGCTCTAGGAAGCACTGCATTTATCTGATGATACGTTGCTCAGGATAGACATTGAATCTACGGTCGTTTAGCGTGTGCAGGAGGCTTGACCGCCGCGCACCCACAGCCGCCATCGCAATCCTCCTACCAACTACCGCTGCAATCATTTCTTACACCTAAACTAATGCAGGCATACGTGGTATGCTGAAGCCACCATCGAGAGTAAGACAATGTCCGTTAACGTGAGCACCTCCCCGGCTCGCCAGAAACACCGCCGTGGCCGCAAAATCCTCCCCCTTCCCGATCCTCCCGCTCGGATACGCCTTCGCAACCGTCTCTTCGCCGCCATACACACCAATGTGCGGCGCCGTAGCATCCGTCAGGAACAGCCCGGGCGCAATGCAGTTGGAGACAATGTGGCGGGGACCGAGGTCCACGGCAAGTTGTTTGACCAGCTGGTTCACACCGGCCTTGGCGGCTGCGTACGCGTACAGTGCCACGTCGCCTACGGCAATTTGGCTGAAGGCAGAGATGGACGAAGTCACGATGATGCGCGAGGGGTCCTGCACGGTGCCGCGGACGGTGAGGAGAGGGAGGAACCTGGGGTTCTTGTTAGATCGGCTTGGGCAGAAGGGGAGGCACCGCGGGTCCCTACCGTTGAACGCAGAAGAACACGCTCTTCAGATTGAGATCCAGCGAGTCGGAGAATTCTTTCTCGCCCGTCTTCTCGATGGATGCGGGGTGCGCGGCTCCGGCGTTCGCCAACAGGATGTCCACGTGGTCAGTGGTCTTGCTGACGAGGTCGAAGAGCTGCTGTATGCCCTGAATGGTAGAAGAGTCTGCAGGGACTGGAATCGCTTTAGCGCCAGGCTTTTTGTTCGGGAGACGGTTCAATGTCGCGCAAGCGTCCTCGCAAGCACTAGGGGTGCGCGACGAGATGTAGACTTTGGACGCGCCGGCCTGCAGCATTCCGGACGCTGCTGAAAGGCCGAGACCTTTCGAGCTTCCAGTAATGACTACAACCTTGCCCTCCAATGAGAAAATGTTGTGGAAATCGAGAAGATTTGCGGACGCCATGGCTGGTTGTGTAGTCCTCGTAAGTTGGCTGTTTACGAGAGGGAAAGGCTGTTTCTAGTTATATAATACCCAACCTCGGGGCTCGGAGGCTATTCCGATCTTATATCCGTTCCTTACGTGTGCGAGTGGACTGCCGAGAAGCTTGTCTTGTGGAATGAGACACAGTGACGTGGCAGAAACATGCCAATCCCTTCGCCGTCTTCGACTCTATTTGTCATCCCGGATTCCCGGATGGTGCGGAACATTGACTGATCTAAGGATATCGGTCTCTTTAATCTAATATTCTGTAATATGAACACCCAAAGCCAACTGGCAGAGACGGTACGAAAAGAGACAAGTGCGACGGCAAAATTCCCATCTAACGCGGATGACTTCCACAGGCTGTATCACAGAGCCAAGATATCTGCCTTGAAGACATCAGAGTCAAGTCTAGCAAATAGAGACAACAGTAGGAGAGCAATCACCTGAGAGACTTTAGAAGTGACTGGCCGAGACACGGGAAAGGACTGCGGGAATCCCACCTTCCGCTTTATACTCTCCAACTCACTCTTTCATCCACATTTACAGTGAAGGGCATGGATCATACAATTATCTCTAAGACCACATAACCCCAGTCATTGTTCCCTCAAGCTAAGTCCTACAGCACTTCAAACTTCCGGGTTCGCCTCAAACCACTCCTTCAAGCAAGTCTGCTTAACGGACGAAAAGCGAGCGCAATCCACCGGCTCGTAATCCCAAGTTCGCCGCCCCATATGCACTTGATATCCATACCAGATGTACTGCAGCCAGTTCTGAACTCCTACAGTCGCTCTGCCATTCGCAACAGCATTTTCCGCGTCCTCGAGTGATCCGAGACTTTGGGCGTGGGCCTTGATTCTCCCACCCCTTGCCGCCTCGTATGCTTTAACAACCTCCTCTGGAGAAGCTTCGAAGCTCTGCACACGAATGAATCCTCCCTTTGCAGCATCCGGGGCTAAGACAGCTTCAACCGAATACGCAGCGAGGTCATCCGCTGTGGTGTAGCGGATACGTGCTGTAGGATCTCCGCAATAAACAAACGTCTTAGTCTCGCGATCCCATCCTTTCGGGCTGCGAATGAACATGAACTCAGGAATTGCACCGGTGAACGTGGCGAGCGGCTTGATGGACGATGAAAGGCGGGCGTGGTTCCAGAAAGCGATCAAGGTGTCGTAGGATTCATGCTGGCCCAAGGGGGACTTGGACCAGTCATAGTTCCAGGAACTGGCGTGGAAAATCTGGTAAAGTGAGCAACATCTTCAAAGCGACTTCTGGATTATATTACCTTCACCCCAGCACGCTCTGCTGCCCTGAGAAGGAGCAACTGGCCCTCAAGCAAGATTTCCGGAAGGGCGGCGTAGGCGCAGATAACTGCATCCACTCCAGCAACGGCTCGGTCGAGTGCGGCAATGTCGTAAATGCTTTCCATTTCCTCAAACCCCTCGAGACGTTGAATCAAATCCTTGTCAAGTTTGGCCGCACTGCGGGCCAACCCTCGAACGGAGTGGCCACGTGCGATGGCGGCCTCCGCACACGGAATGCCGACGAAACCAGTGATTCCCGCAACTAGGATGAGCATGATGAACGGAGTTTAAAGATCGATATACTGAATCAATGATGAACGATGTCTATAGGTCGATATACTAAATATGAACTCTATTTGTTTTTATACTCTCAGTTCTTCAACTATATGGTAAGCGTCGGTCCCTAATATTTCGCGAGCGCGAGGTCCGAGATCCGAGTGTGGGGCACGGTCTGGCCACCAATCTTTGTCATTAAGCCGTTTTAAAACACCGACCGAGGAAAGCCAACGCTTGGCATATGCAGTGACCTCGTCCTCCTTACGCTGCACAGTTGGTAGCTTGAAGACAAGGGAGTCGAAGCCCGTCAAAATTTGTCCGTCGCCCATCCTCCGCACCTAATCTCTTCCTAGGGTATACGTGTATTATCTTGGCGGTACAACCAATAGGCGAACATCAGAACACCAGTGGGCTGATCATAGGGATCACAAAGGTTAGATGAACAAAGTTTGACCTTTACAGTGGGTTTCTGGTCGACTACTCCTGGGGAAACCCTAATTAAATCCCAGATTTCCCATTTCTACTTGGCCCAAATTGAGAAATAGTATGGTTACCTCAACTAAGATCCAGCTAACTGACGAGAAGTCAGACTTGGCCGTTGCGCCGCTCGGAAAGGACTCGACTGAGAAAGTGTCGGGGCTGCCATAGGAAACATGAGGAACATCAGATCAACTTCAACGACATGGGGTTCCAACGTCAAGACCACATTCTCCCAAAACATCCCTTCATACCATTAAACCATCATCTCCCAACGCGCTGACGCCTCTCTCCCTCAGAACCACATTGCCCTCCTCCTCCTCCTCCTCCTCCTCCTCCTCCTCCTCCTCCTCCTCCTCCTCCTCCTCCTCCTCCTCCTCCTCCTCCTCCTCCTCCTCCTCCTCCTCCTCCTCCTCCTCCTCCTCCTCCCTCTACGGCCTCGGCACCTCATCCCACGCCATCCAATCCACCTGCAACCAAACACTTTCTGCCCACAGCCTTCCCTCCTGAGCCGCCCACTCGACATCGAGTACCTCTCCAACCTCGCCAACTACGTTTCCCACGGCGCCCCCCACCTCCTTAATACCGAGCTATCTGATGCCTCCGAGAATCTGGGTGATAGATGGAAGAAGTTATTTGACAGAGCTACTAAATTTCCAATAGATGATGGGTGTATCACGAAGATAAAGGTGCCTAAGAAGTCCGACTATAAGGGTCTTGCTCTTGAAGGAACGGATACGTGGTGGCGTGTTGCTATAATGGCGATGAGTAGCAGAGAGGTTAGGGGACCGAGGAGCATACGGAATTGCAGAGCTGAGATAGCGTAGATAGACATGCCAGTAAAGAAGGTGCAGAAGAGGAACATGTAAGTTAGAGATTGCGTGAGGAGTGTGGTGGATGGAACGCAGGTTTAGACATAGTAGCCGATTTCGTTTCTTGTCATCATTATGGAATGTATAATATATTATTTGGCCTCGAGTCATCGAATTTCTTTATCACCATTATCTCAAACAGGATTTTCTGTGTTTGAATCGCTATATGTTTGGCCCAAGCAAAATTTTGACTGTAAGCAGGCCTTGACATGGCTATTGTATGCGATAACGAAGAGTATTTCACTAGCTCGTCCTTATTGTTGCTCCGTTGTAATTTGGGCAGTTATAAAGCTCTCTACTCGTATGTAGATTTATTGCATCGCTAAGTGCACAATTTGTATGTCTATTTTGCTATTAAATCTCTCGGCTTGCAGTGGGGCGAGGTCCGTAGGCTGTTGTATAGCAATTGTATGTAGAATTAGGGTTCTGACCTTATAAACTCCGACAGCCTACCCGGAGAACAGCCGAGAGCTTGCGCGCACGCTCCCTGTTAGCCGACGAGGAGCAAGGCTGAAACATTCTGGCTATCATCGCTACATAGGCTGCTGCCTGCAGAGCATATTTTGGTGGGTACCACGGGGACCAATAACTGCGCAGCTGTCTTCGAGAGCTGAAACGAAACCAGCGTGGCGGAGCCGATGGCCCCATCTGGCTTGCATGGGCGTGGGGCTGCGCAATTCAGCCTCGTCACATTCAAAAGCTGAACAGGCCGTCGCTCACATCATCATCAGGTTTCATCTTTTACTTGCGTATACTGCGCAGCACACATGGCTGACCCTCTCAGCATCGCCGCCAGCATCGTTGGGATATCCGCGGCGGGCTTCCAAGTGTCCTCAGCACTCTTCAAATTCGCAGGCGACGTCGGTTCAGCTGGGAAAGATGCACGCCAGATGGGAACCGAGATCTCCTGCTTATGCACGGTCCTGCAGGTTCTGGGGACCACTCTGGAAGAAGCCGATGCCATCTCCGCACTGCAATGCGGGAGTCTTACGCAGAGGCTGACACATAGCTGCGAGGCTATCTTCGACGAAATCAGCAGCCTCGTTGAGGAACTGCAACCATACGTCAGCCTTCCCGGCGAAACCGCCCCCAAGCTCGCGGCACGAGTCAAGTGGGCATTCCAAAAGTCGAGGATCGTCTATCTCCGAGCCAGCCTTGAATCCTACAAGAACACACTCAACCTCACGCTCTCTACTCTCGATTTGGCTAGACGAGTGGCCAAGCGCAGGTAAAAGAAGTCCATCTACGTTTCTTGATTATCTCTGATCAAAAACATCCAGGATCTCCACGGCCAGTATCGTCGACCTTGTGAGCGACTCGCATCAGGAAAGCCGCATCCTGAGCCTAGAGCTTGCGCAGCGAGCGTCAATAGCAGAATTGCAAGAGCTTGAAAAAGAAGCAAGTGCTTTCAGTACTACTGAAGGAGCCGTAGGGCAACGGCTCTCATGGGCAGCTGAAAGAAACTCACAGTGGCTGTATGATGAACAGCTGAGCTTGAGAAGATGGTCTTCCCACTTGATTGGTGCCCAGGATGCAGTATTAGCAGGAGAAACTCCCCAAAATCGGACCGGTTCAAGGCATTCCAGGAGGAGGACCCAGATATTCGATGGCGCAATCCAGGCTCCCCCGTCACCAATAATAGAGGAGCCCGCGGAACCAATGAATCCTTCCTTTACTCCAGTACCGTGGGATCCGACCACCCTTGGCGAAGACAATTCGAAGACTATCGAAGTCGTCAGGAACTGGTTAGATACTCTTTCTGCGGGAGATCGGCTGAAGGCTTGGGGAGGTCTACTGCCCTCGGGATATGGCATCCGTTATGGAGATAGCCCAGAACCAACAACCACGCCTTTGTTTTCCGTCCATGAAGACCCGCGACCGCGAACTCCCCCAACGAACTCATCTCCTCCCGCCGTTCAAGGTCCAGGACTGGCATCCATCACGACCAGCGAAGAGTCTCAGATCACCAGTGCAACCCCATCATCCAACAGTGTCTCCGAGACCAGCACCCCGCCAGTGGAAGTATTCATGAATTTCCGTGTATCAATAGACGACCCTTGCTATAAGGTTCTACCGTTAGCACTGAAGAAGTACAATATCACGGCAGACTGGAGACAGTATGCCTTGTACATTGTCTCCAAAGACCAAGAACGCTGTCTTGGGCTGCATGAAAAACCGTTGATCATTTTCAAGCGGTTGATTGGTGAGGGCAAGGCCCCAATGTTTATGGTTAGAAAGCATGCAGCCCCGGTGGAAGGTCACACGAGCGTCATCAACCCAGGTGGAATCAGCAGGAGCTCAAGTTCGAACGATCTGAGCCAGGTCCCGGAAGGTTTCATTTGAGCAAGGGGTCTTATTTCTTAGACCACGACATTCTATACGAGATTACTTGAACATATCTCTCTTATCTCCAGGCTTTTCATAACGTAGATTATCACCAGGAATTCTCCAGAAGTATTACATTCGTCAGAGCATGATCACAATTATCTACAAGTCATTCCCCTCGCCCGCAAAGCCTAATCACATTACACCACATTACACCACCTCAAACGACAGCATCAAATTCGGCACGCCCTCAAAGCCCTCGGGCATCACGTACGTGAAGTTCCAGAACTCGAAGTCACTGCAAGAACCAACGTCAGCAAACGTCCTCACCACAAGCCACGCCTCCCAAAAAACAGAGGGGAGAAAAAAAAACTCACCTGATCGTCTCCCCCGCACCGCCATACGCGCCGTTAAACGACACCTCATACGACATATTCGCATTCCCCGCCACCTCCACCTTCACGCCCTGCACGTCCTCCCACCCCGCCACGTCGTAGTGCCCCTTGAACGTCGACACGAAGAACGTAAACACCGACGTCCCGTTGCCGTACGGATACGTCAGGTTCAGCACGCCCGGCGCGACGTCGGCCGCCAGCGCGGCCTCGGTCGAGTACCACTTGAGCCAGCCGACCTGCACGCCGGCGTCCCACTGCACGACGGCCGGGCTCCAGGTGCTGGGGTTGAGGGCGGGGCCGCCGAGGCGGGTCTCGTTGAAGGAGGACGCGCCGATGGTGATGGCGTCGGCGAGCCAGGCGGAGATGTTGCGCGGGTACGTGTCGTAGGGCGGGCTGAAGGCGCTGGTGGCGACGACGTGCTCGCCCGGGAAGGTGGTGAGCTGGGAGACGGCGGCGGCGGGGACGACGGCGTTGTGGAAGGGCGCCATGATGGCGATGAGGGGGGCGTAGGCGTAGTCGCCCGAGTGGCCCATCGCGTAGGGTTTGTCGATGAGGGGGGAGGCGGAGCGCCCGACGAGGTTCCAGATGTGGAGGGCGAGGATGCTGAGGTAGCGCGTCATGTCGTAGCCGTAGGTGCGGTCCCACGGGCCGGCCGAGTTCTTGAGCCCGGCGTGGTACAGGCTGGTGACGGAGGACCAGGTGGCTTGGAGCATGCGCGTGCCCTCGCGGCCCATGACCGAGTCGGCGGGCATGTAGCGGGCCCACAGCGAGAGGGCGTACATGGAGACGCCGGCGTAGGTGCCGCTGTTGAACTCGGAGAGCGTGTCGGCGCGGTTGAAGAGGTCGACGATCTCCTGGGCGTAGGCCTCGCCGGCGGCGGTCATGTTGGCCTCGCCGGTGCGGCGGCCGGTCCAGCCGCTGACGAAGGCGCGCATGATGGACGGGTTGCTGTAGGCCGGGTACAGGTTGTCGCCGTCGACGCCGCCCACGCGGTAGCTGTCGCCGACGGTGTTGTTGTGCAGCGACTCCAGCATCAGCGCCTGCACCTCCGGCTCGATCAGCGCCGCGAAGTCCTCCAGGCCCTGGATGAAGGCGGTGCCGATGAAGCCGCGCCAGTTCGGGTCCCAGCTGTCGTACATGTCGGCCGGGTACGCCGCGCTGCCCACCGTCGGCTCCTCGGGGTACTTCTGGTAGGTGCCGTACCTGCGGCTGGCTCAGCGCTGCGCGGGCGGCGGCGGGCGGGGGGAACGTACCACTGGTCCTTGGGGTCCTTGTACTGGCCGCCGATGACGTTGCGGATGATGTGCATGGCCTCGGCGACGTCGCTGCCGTTGTTGCGGGCCAGCAGGCCGATGGCGTACCAGGCCGACGCGCGCGTCTCGTGGTTCAGCGACGTCTGCGTGCCCTGCGACACGTCGTACAGGTAGTGCGCGGCCGGGTCGTAGAGCCCGTCCAGCCACGACATGGACATGTTGAACATGTCCTGCGCCCCGGCCGGCAGCGTCGACACGAACGACGACACGCAGGGCCGCGCCGCCAGCAGCAGGAGCGCCGCGACGCTCCGGCGAGACATTGACCGCACCATGGCTGCGACGAGGGGAGGTCCGGCGGAGAGCAGGCAAGAGGCGGGAGAAAGCAACGAGCCGGCTGCCAGCACGCGTCGTCCCACCGACCCGCGCGCCGGCCTGCGCTTTATGTACACTCAAGAACAGCCGGGGGGAGCTTGCCGTCGCGCTCGCATCTCAATCACCCGTCAACCTGGACAGCTCCCGGGGCGGCGTGCATATCCGGCTAGGCGAACTAGGGCAAAGAGCACCGGTGTGCCTGCCAAGCGCCGTGGCATTTGCGGGGGAGCCTATCAGCGCTCGGCCTTCTCGGTGATGTCGGTTTTGTTTCTTCACCGCCGATGAGCGGAGGTGACGAGCCGAGCGTGGCGTTCGGCGTCGACGCGATAAGGGGCGCTGGAGAGAGCCTCAACGGCCTCTCGGTCGTAGCCGCGGCCCGCCAGCCTGACCCGATATCGGCTGTGTCTCGGGGAGATGCTCGCCGGGTGCTGGACGAGCGGTTTGGAGGCTTGATAGCATTGCAGCAGGACATACCCTACTCGTGTGCGGCTGGAGAATTCATCCGGACGCAAATCTACAGTGAAATAAGTGTCCAATCTATCTGGACGAATGCTGCAACCGCCCCTGAGGTTAGGCACGTGTTGCAATGCTATGCAATCCGACCTCGTTCATTTCATCACGAACTCGTCGTCTCCCGCTGCACTTGCTCAAGGAAATACGGCATTACAACTCATTACGACACTACTCCTGGGTATCCAATCCGTCCATCATCAACACCATCCATCAATCCAAGAGAAGCCCGCCAGCCGGCCCTACCCACTGCTCTCCTCCCCCTTCGCCCCAGCCACCTGCCCCCTCAACACCGCCTCGGCCGCCTCCCTCGCGACCTCGTCCTCCTTCGCCTTGACCATCTGCGCCGTGAACCTCTCCCCGGCCACGAACCACCAGCCGAGCGCGATGAACCCGATGCCGCCGACGCACACGCACGTGTAGTTCATGTTGGCCGCCTGCACCGGCTGCACGTACGGGAACGAGAAGAAGACGATGGCGAAGACGAGCCAGGCGACGGTCACCAGGTTGACCGCCATGCCCTTCCACGTGCCCATGTGGAACTTGCCGCGCACGAGCACGCGCCGGCCCTGCAGCACGTTGGTCAGGATGGGGATGAGGTACGCGATGTTGTTGATGGTGACGGCCGAGCCGAGCATGGCGTTGAACGCCGTCGAGGAGCCTGGCGTCTTGTCAGCCGGAACGCGTTCTGCGGGTGCTGCCGGCGATGGGGAGAGGGGGGGAGGCAGTGCACTCACCGAGGTAGAGGCAGCCGAGCGCGGCGCACACGGCCGTCACCAGCAGCTGCGCGTTGAACGGCACCTTGAAGCGCGTCGACACCTTGGACAGGATCTGCGACTGCGGCAGCCCGTTGTCGCGCGCGAACGCCCACACCACCCGGCTGGTGCTGAGCTGCGAGCCTACCATGCACGGGCCGAGTGCGATCCATAGGAGGAAGATGAGCGCGAATGCTCCGCCGGTCGACGACGTTGCCTGTCTGAAGAGCTCGGCGAGCGGCAGGCCGGTCGAGGTGTCGCCAAGGGCGGCGTAGTCCTGGACGGAGAACATGAGGGTGATGAGATAGGTCAATCCGGTGATGAAGGCGATGGTGAGGGTGCAGAGAAGCGCGAGTGGGGCGTTGCGGGACGGGTTGGGCATCTCCTCGGTGATGTGCGTGATTCCGTCCAGGCCGCCGAGCGAGTACAGCGGGTTGACGAGGCCGCTGCCGTTCATCAATGCTTCGCCGTCCAGAAAGTTCGCAGGGACTTACGTGATAAAGCAGATGACATTGTTCTCCCATCCGGTGTTGTTGATCCACGTCCTGAAGACGAATTTGGCGTCGTTGTGCCTTGGCGCTGTGGCTGCCACAGTCACCATGAGCACGAACCAGGCAAGCTGGAGGTAGAACACTATTGTCTGTTAGCAACGGCGGAACTAGCAGCACACTGGGGATCTTACGCGAGAACTTGTTCATGGCGGGGATGATCTTGTTGCCAAACAGCACAATGCTGGCAGTAGCAAGATTGGTGATCTGGTAAACCACAAAGGTCATCCAGGCCTTGATGACGAGGTCACTGCGGTACAGCGCAATGAGGGCCATGAAATTCTGAGCGTAGACCAGGTTGGTGGACGCAGTGGTGAAGATCCAGCCGCTAACACTCCACCACCCAGTGATGAAGGACAGGAAGCCGCTGTGTTTCCGCGGTGCAATGGCGGCAACCCAATGGTACTGCTGCGAGTCAGTTCCCTGCGGCCTCGAAACGTTTCCCCGGGTTCACGCACCATGCCGCCCTCGGTGGGGTACGCCGAGACAAACTCGGCCAAGGACGCACCCAGGAAGCACTGCAACATCCACACGAGGATGAATCCGTAAATGACAGCGCCAGGGCCGCCCGCGTTGATCTCGGTGATCAGACTTAGACAATCAGCGTCCCGTCGGCGCAAGCATTCGGAAGCACTCACCCAAGCCCCAAGCCGGTCCAAGAGATGGTGGTGGTGGAGGCGAGGCCGATCAAGCTCCAAACAGTAAAGTGCCGCTTGAGCTCCTGCTCGTGACCCCTGCCGCAGCGCGTCGAGCCTGTCAGCGACCCGCCTGCAAACTCTCTTTCAACGTCCAGCCACCCGGCGACTTACATCTGCTGCAGGCGCAGCTGGTCGGCGTCGTGCGTGTCCGCCGACAGCGGCTTGGTGGCCGCGGCCGGAGCCTTGGTCTCGGCCACTTCCTTGGAGTCGTCGGCCATGGTGGTGAGCGGCGGGGCGCGGCGGGCGTGGAGATGGGGTGATGCGGAGCGGTGGTGCGCGGCGGCGAGAGCGTGCGGGCGCGCTTTTGAGGCGAAGGAGAGGCCGGGCTGGCGAGAGCGTCACGGCTATGATCGCGCAAGTGGGCCGAGAGCACCGGCGTCGCGCTCCAGGGCTGCGGTTCTTGCTGTGAGGTAGCGCGTGTGGGGGGGCGGACGGCGTGGTTGCATGGCCGCGCCGCGTGCTATCTTGCTGGCCGACCCTCGCGAACCGACGATCCGAAGCGGGTTGAGATAAGACGGGCCCAGTCAATTGCACAGACAGTGCGGAGAGAGCGCGCCGCTCGCGTGTTGGCAGCTCCGGGAGCTTCGCGTATCAGGGTTCGCATGGTCAAGGGTTTGGTGGCTGTCCGGCGAACGGCGGCGGCGATCGCCGGGTTTGCCGGTATCACCATGCGCCTCTTCAACACCATCCGCCCGGGAACTGCCATCGTGGGAAGACCCGCGTCTGCACGGCATGGCCACCGTCCTGCCGGATCCTGAGCTGGCTCCGTGGCGCCGGACTCTCCCTCCACCGTCAATCCCTTCATCCTCCGGCCATCGGCAATTTGCGTGCTCAATTCACGTGCGTCAGAATTTGTGGATTTGGACCTCTCTAATCGCAGTCTGTTGGCTTGATATCTCTACACTGGTCTTCACTGACCACACAGCTTGGCACAGCTCCTCTCAAGGCCTGCGTGAGAGTGTGGATCCGTAGAGGGCCGGCTAAAGATCATACATGCCGATATATGAACCGAAATCATGAGGCTACATGGCTCACTCTTGCTGTACATAATAGTATGGCTAGTTGGCATCATGAGGTACCGTTCAGGCTCAAGTAGATTACTGGACACTACCGTGAGCCTACCATTGACATAGATGGAACCAGGCACATCCGAAGCATTGCCTCTGTGTACCAAGCTCCTGTTCTACCACCGCAGGTGCGAACGATTGCCAACTAGCCCAGAGTCTTACAGATTTTAGTTGTGAATAAAATACTGGATCTTGCTCTACATGGATCCAGTGCTTTCCATGTCGGCAAACAGCCTTCAGTCCAGGCTTCTGCGGGCAGCTGCAGTATTCATCAGACGAGAACCCTCGCACTCCCCCAGTCTCAACCCTTCCCCTGCCGTCTCCCGGCCCCCATCACGCGACATCACCCCCACCACCCCCATCTTGTTCCCACCAGCAGATCACAAACACAATCGGTGAATGGCTGGCAGCTCGCGAAGTTGCAGTGGCGCTGAACAGCATGCGCGTAACGCGTTACGCAAGAATGGCCGGCATCGTCGGTTTTCATTCTCGCGGAAGGTGTCCGCGGAATTCTCTCCAGCGGGAACGACAAACGCGGACTCAACAACAAGGTTTTGCAGAAGACAACCCGACTCTCAGATATGAAACGAGGCTTGCTCACGTATGCGGTAGCTTTGCAGCTCAAAGTCATTCAAGTCTAGATTCTAGCCTCGGAGAGCGGCCGCTGCACAGCGGTGATTGTAATACAGCATCATGACATTCAACTGTCTTTTCTATTTGCGGACGCCTCACAGGTCCTATTTCGTCTCCGTCACTCATCCAACGCCCACGCCGATTTCGCTCAGCCGAGAAAGCTACCACCCGCCCGTCCATGCCTACTGACCCTCCCGCGCAACATAGCCCCCGTCGACAATCCTGCACACTGGTGAATAGTTCGATCCGTCCGCCCACTGATTCGTAGCCACGAACAGAATGGCACTCGCAACATTGCGGGCGTTTCCAGGACGTTGTGCGGGCAGACCCCCCCTGGCGCCCTCGGGCAGACCCCCCTTGGCGCCCTCGGGCATCCGCGTCGTCATCCCCGAGGCGATGAGTCTCGGAGCGATGGAGTTGATGCGGATATTCAGCCCGGTTTTGGCAACTGCCGACTCTAGCATCATGTTGAGTTGAACCAAGGCGCCCATGCTTGCGTTGCACGAGAAGTTTCCTTGCGAGATCTTGACCAAGTTGATGTTGATGATGTTGCTCGAGAAGCCGGGATGGTACTCCGGGCTCTTCTGGAGGAGATGGAGGAATGCGGTGGCCATGATGTAGGGGCTAACGACATTGGTGGCGTAAATGTCCGTCCATTCCTTAGCGCTACGACGGGTCAGTAAGGTCTTGCGAGAAGAGTGACAGAAGCAGCTCACATGTTTGGCCCGAGGAATTTCTTCTTGGAATCCTCAGCGTTCTCACCGTCTGGGGTAGTCTTCTCGGCAGAGATGCCAGCGTTGTTGATCAGGATGCAAAGGCACTTCTCGCGAGACTCGATCTCCTTGACAAGCCCCTCGACTCCATCCTTGTTCGTCACATCGCAAACGAGGGGGATGATCTCGCCAGTAAGACCGTGGCCGTACACCTCGACAACCTTGTCCAACTTGTCCTTGGTGCGGCCGACGATGTATAC
Organism: Neofusicoccum parvum; assembly: GCA_020912385.1. Lineage (NCBI taxonomy): Eukaryota > Fungi > Ascomycota > Dothideomycetes > Botryosphaeriales > Botryosphaeriaceae > Neofusicoccum > Neofusicoccum parvum. Next base: position 211,300 of record CP087219.1, on the reverse strand, counting down.
CTTGGCCCCATTGGCGGCAAGAATAACGGTGGCCTAGAGCTGCATTGGCATAACAAGAAAGACGTCCTGGCATCAAGGCTACTCACCATCATGCCAATGCCGGATCCACCTCCAGTGACCAGAGCAACCTTGTTCTTGACATCGAAGACCTCGCTCAGCAGGAAGTCTTGGGTGTCGATCGAGGGCATCGAGGGCATCTTGGAATGGAATCGTCAGTGATGTTTTCTCAATTGAAGTAAATTGAGTGATCTGTGGAAGTTTGAAAGTGTAGAGTGAGGAAGAAGAGCGGGACTGTCCTTTAACAGAGACGGTAGGTAGACGGCTGCGCACATGAGGCAAACGCGCAGCTGCAGGGGGCCATGATGATGTCACTTAAAGAGAGCGGGTTCACACAGAAGGAGCGGCGCGTACTCAGCAGCTGCAGGTGGGTTGTTGATGACAGTAATTCGCAGAAGGTCAAGGAGCTAGACTGCGCTGGAGGTCTATTCAGGATGCAGGGATGGGTCGGCTTTGATCGGCGAGCCGCAAATGGCGTCAAACCGCGGGCGCTATCAAGGTCGCTGCCCGCAAGGTTAAAAAACTTGATGCTTTCATCTTGAGACTGAGAAAGAACCTGCAACCAATAGAACGCAGTGTAATTCACTTGATCTTTTCTAGAGAGCCCTAGTTGCGGAGGGCTGGACGGAGGTTCGACGTTTAAGGTGCCGAACGCCCGCCGTACCCGGCCACGCCACATTAACGGCAACAGCTTAGAGGTCGTGGAAATGGTTCCGATGAGAATCGAGCATCGTCCTCTGTACTTTCCCATGCGTGCCTGCTCCAATTTCGCGCAATGGCCGCCTTGTTTGCACCCTGCATCCACCCGGTTACAACCCGCCTAAGTCAAGATCAATGACCACAACCTTGCGTTTGCCCTCCTCATCCTTGTCCGTCCTGGTAAAGATCGAAAGCACGTCGCTCTCATCCAGCCTCGCCTGGTCCACCAGCGGCTCCCCATCAAACCCGTCCTGCCTCCAAACAGTCTCAAACTTCAAATACCCCTCCGCCTTCGACGCGCGCACGACCGCGAGAGACGAGTCCGTATTTCCGGGCAGGACGACGTACAGATTGCTCTGCCTGTCCGCGCAGATGCTACCCCTCGCCCCGGTCTCCGTGGGCGAAAAGCCCTTGACCGGGTTGCGCTTCCACAGATCTGAGACACACCAACGGATCAGCAAACGCAGCGCACCCAGCGCATCTCAAGCGGTCGAACATACCAGCCGGATGCCGCGAGTACAGCATCCACGTCTCAGCCCCGCCGTGGCGCTCGCGGTTCAGCACGTGGAACTCGCCGTCCGCGGCCGCGCACTGCGCCTCCTGGTTCAGGATGCCGCTGCCCGTCGGGATGGCGAACACCGTGATGCCGTCGGTCGTCGGCCGCACCGTGCCGCCCGCTGCCAGGCTCGCGATGCTGCGGCCGTCCGAGTCGCTCCAGCGCTGCCCGCCGTCGTCGCTGTATGCGTAGCAGAGGTCGTAGTTGTTCTCGGGCCCGTTGGGCCCGGCTTGCGCTTTGTGCGCCGTCGAGCCTGGGTCGTGGACGCCGGCGTACTCGAGGAACTTGCGGTAGGTCCAGGAGACGTGCAGCCGGCCGGAGCGGTGGTCGATGCCGTTGATGTAGGGGGAGTTGCCTTCGCCGGTGAGGAGGGTGCCGAGGAAGGTGTAGGTGTGGGAGGTGGCGGAGTAGCTGTAAAGGACGTCGGAGCCGGAGCCGGCTCTGGAAGGGGGTTATAAGTACGTGCTTTTTTTTTTCTTTCTTTCGGGAGATGGCAGGGGAGACTTGCTGTCCAATGCGGTAGGTCAAGAGCATGTTCTCGTCTGCCCTCACGAATCTCGGATAGGAAACTTCTTTCATCAATGTGGACGAAGAGAGTCCTGGCAGAGTGTTGGAGGTCTGCGTGAAGTGACTCTTTTCCCATGTGAAATCTTGTGGGCGCGATGTGAGGCCTTGAACAGAATACCGGTACCTCAGCCTAAGAGTTTTTGTCAATGTAAACTGTCTTATTCTGCTGGCAACATCACCTACGGGTCACAATGGTGATCGTATGAAACATGAATTGTGCCGTCGCCGGTGCAAACGCCAATGGAGATGGTGTTGTGCCCATCGTCAAAGCTCTGCTCGTAGTCGTCGAAAACCAGGTACTCCCAGGGTCCAACCTTTCCTGAGGAGCTGCCGTGGAGGTGTCTTCGAGCAAGTGTTGGATGGCAGGCGTTGCTGTCTTCAGCTGCAGCTTTGCTTGCGTAGAAGGCGGCGTACTGCCAGCCGTTCACCGTGAGTAGCGCATTCTGCTGGAACGAGTTCGCATTGATGCGGTGCGTACGCGGCGGATCGTCGCCGAGTACGCTGATAGTCGGATTTGAAGTATTCTCAATGGGCATCCTGAGGGTGAGGAAATATTCTCGCAGCGATTCGGCGGTCGCCACCTCCAGCGGGCAGAATTATCTACGTAGGATCACGTTCACAGGCTCCCCCACCCAACCCGCGACGCGTTTCCCTGCTTCAGTGACGCAGTATTCCCAAGCGAGCAGGCGGAATAATCAGCAGACACGGTCGGCTTGAGATACCGCGAGGCTAACGCAGGGCAAACGGGAAACCATTAACGATGACGCTGATCGCGCCAGCCCCGCCTCCGCGCGAGGCTACCCCGGAAAAATTGTGTGTGCTGCAACCTTCCCCATACCGCTCCCGCTATCGCGTGCACATTGCGGGGTTAGCGTTAGAAAAGGCAACGCGCGTGCGGCGTGGCAGTATACGCGCATTGCACCCTGCTGTTAGCTCGCAAAAAGGAAAAACGTAGGATCAGAAGCGCATGCCATGTCAGCCACGCCGCAGCTTGGTGAGGCTATAAGCTTCCTGGCGCCAATGGCTTGAGTCAGAAAATACCTCTGCCGTTGACTCCATCGAAGAATTGTAATGTCTTTTGCTTAATCCAAGATGCACGCCCACAAGACCGCGCAATCAGATAGGCAGGCGATTGCCGCCACTACACCTCTGGACAACAAGACCGGTCACTGGTGGCACGACCGCGGACTGCTGAAGCTGAACTTACTTCTCTTCATCCCTCTGATGTCCGAGTATGTTCAGGGATACGATGCAAGTTTAATCAACAATGTTCAGCAGCTGAAGACGTGGCAGAATGGTGAGCGCTCAGAATAAGACACTAGCAAACCTTTCGGATCCATCATCGGGAAGATTGGCTGTAGGAAAACTGAGTCTGATCTGATTTTGGTTTACAGAGTTCCACCATCCTCAAGGAAGTCTCTTGGGTATCCTGAGCGCGTCGTACTGGATTGGCAACATCCTCGGGGTCTTTCTTATCACCAAGTTTTCCGACGGATGGGGTCGGCGAACGGCAATGTTCCTGGGATCCTCGATCTGCATTGTCGGCACTGCCCTTGTCACCGGAGCCGTGAACGGTAATTTTTCCCGGGCATGGACTTGAGCAATGGCTTACAAGACGCAGCGGGCATGTTCATCGCCGGTCGACTCTTGCTTGGGATAGGAGGCGTGCTTGTCGGAGCTATCGGGCCTGTGCTTATGGCCGAGCTGGCATACCCAAGCCACCGTGCTACTGCGACGGCCATGTCCAACACGCAGTACAGCACTGGCGCCATTGTGGCAGCATGGATCACATTCGGAAGCTTCCGGATGAACAGCACTTGGTAAGAATTCCTCGCGATCTTGAAGTTCGCCGCTCACGGTAACCAGGTCATGGCGGATTCCGTCGGTCTTCCAAGCACTGCCGTCCATCTTCCAGGCCGTGGGCATCCTCTTCCTCCCTGAATCCCCGAGATGGCTTGTCAGCAAGGGCCGCAACGAGAAAGCACTGGAGGTCCTCGCGCATTACCATGCGAATGGCGACCGTGAAGATCCGGTGGTGCAATACGAATACAACGAAATATGCTCGACAATCGAGATGGAGATTGCGGCGAAGCAGACCAAGTGGAGCGAGCTCTGGCGCACGCCAGGCAACCGGTGGCGGAGTTTCATCATGATCTGGTGCGGCATATGCAAGCAGTGGTCTGGCAATGGACTCGTCAGCTACTACCTGCATTCGATGCTCAACTCGGCCGGTATCAAGACCGAGCTGCAGCAGACGCTGATCACGGCGACTAGCCAGATGTTCAGCTTAGCATGTAGCGTGGGTTTTGCGTTTCTGCCCGGGCGCGTGGGACGCAGACCGCTGTTGCTGTGGAGCATGGCGTTGATGTGGCTGGTATTCACGCTGATTACCATTTGCACCGGCCGTTAGTGAGATGGCATTCCGGCTTAGAGGAGATTCGCTGACAGAAGACAGTGTTCGTCGAGAAGGGCCAAAGCTGGTCAGGCTCCGAGTCGGCGTCATATGCGTCGGTCGCATTCATCTACCTGTACAGCGGGGTGCACAACCTCGGGTGGACAGGAGCGATGATGGTGTACGTCGTGGAAGTGCTGCCATATACGCTCCGAGCCAAGGGCATTGCGCTGTTCTGGCTGCTGACCGGCGCAGCGGGGGCCTTCAACACGTACGTGAACCCCTTGGGACTGGAGGCATTTGACTGGAAGTTCTACTGGTTCTACGTCGCATGGATTGCGGTGGAATTCGTGGTGGTCTATATCTTCTTCATTGAGACCAAGGGTCCCAGTCTCGAGGCAGTGGCCATGTTGTTCGACGGAAAGGACGCGACCGTGGGCGAAGTCAACAAGGTGGTAGAAGCAGTCAAGGAGACCAAGGGCGGCGTAGAGCACGTAGACGTAGTGGAGGAGAGCAGGTAGGCAGCCGATCGCCCTGCCGGAGTGCCGGACGGCCGTTGCCAAGGCGTCTGTTCTTGGACGCACTGGCCAGGTTGGGATGACGTGCTGGGGATCGGTCTGGGGTAGCTGGGAATCATATATCAAAGCTCCCGAGCCGTCATGGACGCGCGATGCATGCTTTTGTCTTTGTCGCCTGCTCCATGGGCGAGTGCATTGTTGGTGCGGCCGCGTCGACGATGACGCCTGTCTGCTCCTGAGCTCCTGAGGCCCGGGCCAGAGCGCCAGATGAAAGGAGGGCGGATCGGCAGCAAGGCGCCCGCAGCGACGCGTTCAGGACAGAGAAAGGACGGAAGGCGGCGCGCACAGCCCTTGGGTGGGAGACGACGCGTGGTTGGTGAGGCCAGCTGTGAGTTAATGGACGGGCCGGGCTTGGCGGCGCGCGCGCAGGGCTGAGCTCCAGCCCGGAGCCCAGGCGCAGGCCGCAAGCCGCAGTCCGCAGTCCGCAATCCGCCCACGCCAATGCGACATCGCATCTGCCTGACGAGAGCTTCCGACTCCCGACTCCAAACAAGCCCCGCGCCCGAGAGCATGCCCGCTGCTGCCAGAGCGCTAGCAGCAGCGATCCTCCCCCATGTCGGCTTCCGCCAGCTCCAGCGACCATAGCCATCCCTACGCCGAAGCTTCACGGAGCCGCACGCCCTCGGGCCACAACTCACCCCACGATGACCAGGACGCCGCCAACCTGCTCGAAGACGACCCGCTCGGCCCTGGCTTGCAGCAGCAGTGCGCCGACCCTCTCCTCTACCGCGCATGCAGCTCGCTGACCACCCTAGGGTCTCGTTCAAGCGCCGCAACAAGAGCCTAAGCTCCAATGGCTTCTCGCTCCCCTCGCTCCCCAAGATATTCACCAGCTCCCGCCAGCCCACACCCGTCCAACGTCCTTCCTCGTCGCGCGCCGAGCATCGCCGCAACCGCAGCGCGTTCCGCTCCCAGGACCCTGTTGACCCTATTCTCGCCTATCTCGACGGCCCCGGCGACGGCGGCGCAGACCCCGGCGATGCGAAAGACCCGTCCGGCGTCGACTGGTACGTCGAGGGCCCCGGCCGTCGCGTAGGATACGACGACCTCACAGCCATTGATTGGATCTTCGAGTATGCAAAGGAGCGCCAGCGTCTGCGCTTGCTGTACGCCGGCGCATCGGGCGCGCTGGGGCAGATCAAGCAGATTGCCGACGCAAGTCAGATCTGGATTGTCCTGATCCTGACCGGCCTGGCAAGTGGTGTCGTCTCGGCCTTCATCGATGTAGCAAGCGACTGGCTGGGCGATCTGAAGACCGGATACTGCAAGAACGAGGGCGGCGACGGCAAATTCTACCTACACAAGAACTTTTGCTGCTGGGGATACGACGGTAGGCGCATTCAACTCTCTGCAGTTGCTTCGCTGACACGGTGCAGAACTGGCGCAGTGCGCTGACTGGCATCCCTGGAGTGGCGCCCTTGGTGTAACCTCCAAGGCTGGCAGCTACTCGGTGGAGTACTTTTTCTTCGTTGTGCTATCTGTGAGTTCCACCCGCCCTTGACGCGCCGCCATTTTTCTGACTCTCCCAGGTTCTTTTTGCGGCATGTGCCAGCATTTTGGTCAAACACCACGCCATTTATGCGAAACACAGCGGTATTCCCGAGATCAAGACCGTTCTGGGTGGTTTCGTCATCCGCTACTTTATGGGCACATGGACCTTAGTCATCAAGTCTCTTGGTCTGGTATGTTCGATCTCAGCCCTACAGTATGGACATTGAGTTGACATATTGCAGTGCCTCTCCGTTGCTTCTGGGCTTTGGGTCGGCAAGGAAGGCCCTTTGGTCCACGTTGCTTGCTGTTTCGCAAATCTGTTCATGAAATTTTTCAAAAATCTCAATGGCAACGAAGGTACTGCTGCCCACCTCATGGCCGAACTTCTCAACTAACACTTTTCCAGCTCGCAAACGAGAAGTTCTCTCAGCCGCTGCCGCTGCAGGCATTTCTGTGGCTTTCGGAGCTCCCGTCGGAGGAGTGCTTTTCAGTCTTGAGGTGTGTCTGCTTGACAAAGCTTAATGAGATGAAGGCTGATTATTTCCAGACGCTTTCTTACTATTTTCCTGACAAGACCATGTGGCAGAGCTTTGTCTGTGCCATGACTGGCGCGGTGGCTCTTCACTGGTTCGATCCTTTCCGGACCAACAAGCTTGTCATGTACCAGGTCACTTATCACTCAGGATGGCACGGATTTGAAATGGTCCCCTTTGCCATTCTCGGTGTTCTCGGTGGCGTGTACGGAGGCATCTTGATCAAGCTCAACTTGAAGGTGGCAGAGAGGCGACGCGACAGCCCCCTCTTCAACGGGCCGATTCGCGAAGTGGTCGCTGCTAGCCTCCTTACAGCATTGATCAACTTCCCTATCAAGTTCATGCGTGCGCAAGCTACGGAGCTTCTGTACGTCTTGTTTGCCGAATGTCGAGATATCCAGGACGACCAACTCGGACTTTGCAAGGCCGGAAAGGCCAACACCGAAGTCATTACACTTTTGATCGTCTCTGCCGTCCTAGGAGTTCTTCTTGCGGCCGTCAGCTTCGGCCTCCTGATCCCAGCTGGCATCCTCCTTCCCTCCATGGCCATAGGAGCCCTTTACGGGCGCGCTGTGGGCCTCATCGTCCGGGTGATGCACATGTCTCACAAGAACAAATTCCCGTTCACCGCGTGCGAACCCGACATACCGTGCGTAACACCGGGGACATACGCAATCATCGGCGCTGCCTCAGCCATTGGCGGTGCAACCCGCATGACGGTGTCGATTGTAGTTATTATGTTTGAGCTGACTGGAGCACTCACCTATGTTTTACCTATCATGATCGCCGTCATGATCAGCAAGTGGGTTGGCGACGCCATTTCACCGCGCGGCATCTATGAGGCCTGGATCCATTTCAACGGTTACCCTTTCCTAGACAACCGTGATGATGACGGCTCATCGGTCCCTGATGTGCCGGCATCTCAAGTCATGACGCGGATCGAAGACTTGGTTGTCATTACAGCAACCGGACACACAATCCAAAGCCTGCGCAGTCTTTTGTCGCAGCATTCATTCCGCGGCTTCCCGATCATTGACAACCCCCGCGACGCACTACTTCTTGGATATATTTCGCGCACAGAACTTGCATATGCACTTTCAGTAGCCATATCGTCTCCGCGCAACCTTTCGGTTGATGCTGAAGCATACTTTGCCCACCAGCCGCTCTCGGATCCGACAACCAGCCTCGATCTCCGCCCATGGATGGACCAAACGCCCATCACGCTCAACGCGAAGGCGAGTCTCCAGCTCACGGTCAACATGTTCTCCAAGCTGGGCTTGCGTTACGTTGTGTTTACGGAGAAGGGCTGCCTTCGAGGTCTGCTGACCAAGAAGGATGTTTGGTTCGTCCTGAACGGAGAGGGCGAGATCAGAGATGCGGGAGGCGTGGTAGGACGGAGTGCGCTGAGAGAAGAGGGGTTTTCGGTGGAGGAGAGAGGATTGCTTGGAGACGACGATGAGGATGACGAGGACGGTCATAGACGAGACGGGCTAGGTTAAGGCGGCATCGCATGGGTTCGGTTCGTGTAGGAATATCGGCATTCGGTGCAACGGGCTGTTTGATAGAGGCTTCTTTGGAATAGAAATGGAATTTCGAACATCCTTTCTCGCGTGCCCGAGGACTTGTGCCGAGAGAGGAGGGGGACGTGCAGGGAGGTGGCTGGCTAAGCATCGAGTGGTGGAATAAACCTGGCCGGCGGTGCACTGGTCGGGTCGGCCCGGAGGCGCACCAGCGGTAGGGCTCAACCGCAAGTCTTGAAACTTCGATGCACGAGAAATTATCACGCAAGAGATCTGGAAGGAAGGACAAGCCTCACCGGCAGATCCACCGGTTGAGCTCCCGCTTGCTTCTGTGGGCCCGTTCAGGCCGGGCGGTGGATGTGCGCAATGCAGCGAGATATGTCCGACGGCCGGAGGGGCTTTTTGAAACGTCGACTTGGCTGTGCAGAAGGCAGTTCCACCAGGCGGTGGAGCAGTGTGGATAGGGGCGTCGACTTCTCGAAGGGCGGAAAACAGGGCTGCGGCCGCAGACGTCAAGGTCCGCGGGCCTCAGGTGTGCATTTTCTGCCAGGGTCAACCTTTTTCCGGAGCTGCTCGCAAGAGCCGGTGGCGGGAGCCGCCGGCGGTCACCCCACGATCAAGTGCTGATCTGGTGATACGGGGCGAGCTGTGAAAGCGGGGCCGCGTCGCTCCACCAGAGAATCCAGGGTTCGTCGTCAACGCCCAGCCTGCACTGTCGCGCGCGCGATTCGTCGACGGCTGGCGTGGCTTCCGGCGCATCTTCGTCCGGTGGAGCGGCCCTCTCTGGCGCGCTGTCAGATGCGCGCAGGAGCTGGGCGGGACATGGGCGGATTTGCAGGGCCTGAGCGAGTTTTGAGGGGTGTCGCGTGTGTGCGGAGCGGAGGTGGCGCCAGCTGCAAGCGCATCAGACGACCATAACCAGACCATGATTTCACCAGCACCACTCAACGCCTGTATATCAATTCTGCACTCCGCACCACCTTGCTTCAGCCCTGCAATATCTCAAGCGATACAACAGCCCAACAAGCATCCAAATCAATCTCCCACGGCCAACAGCTTCCCGAACGAGACATCGTCCCCTCCTCTCCCGACCAATCCACTTGTACCGAGGATACCGAGGCGCCCATTCCGCACATACCTGGCCCTCCTCCGCCCAAGCAAAGCACCGCCACAGCCACAATCTGCCTGCTAGCTTCGACCTTAAACATGGCTCCGAACGCTCCGCGTCCCTTCACGACTTCTGCTCGCGTCCACCCCGCCCTGCCCACCTTCGACCCGCACACCATCGCGAAGATGCAGTCGTCCGCGCCCGCGTCGCGCGCAAGGCTGGGGAAGTTCTTCCTGCCCGTAACTGGCATCCTGTTCGTCGGTACGCACCCACCCCGTCCCCGCCACGTCGCCACCGTCCCGAGAGTTTCGCGCGAGAGTGCCCAGAGCTGACAGATTGCCGCAACCACAGGCGTCGCCGCCTCCTCCTACCTCGACAGGCGCTACTCGGCCACGCGCTCGTCCGGCCTCTCCGCCGCCGAGGCCCGCGCCCTGCACCAGCGCGAACAGAACGCCGCGCTCATGTCGGCGTACGGCGACCGCTCGTCGGTCGAGGACCTGCAGCGGGCTATGGAACTCTACGAGGTACAGTGATGCCTCCTGCTCTCCCACTCCTTCCTCCCACCCCCGGACTACTTGAGGCCTCCTTCGACTCCGAACCGGATTCATTGGGTGTTGATTGGTTTTCTTCTTGGACGTCTTGTTTTAATATTTGGTTGGCATCATGACTTACGATTGGTGTGTTTTTCTTCGAACAGGCTGAGGCGGCGTCCAAGAAATGAAGAGGAAGCATGATTCTCTCTCGTTAGGCAGCATCATTTCCAGGAGTTCGGGGGAAAATTCGAAAGGCCTTGACACCGCACCGGATGGCAGGGGTAAGGGGACAAATAAACTGGCGTTCATTGGACGGGAACATTGGGAAATGGCATCATGGGACGGCGTTACTATTGGGGATCTTCGGGGAGGTGGCTGAGCTTTGCTCGCTCGCCATTATTATTTTTCCATCCCTCCCTTGTACTTTTTTTCTCGGATATCCCCAGCTCTTGTGGAGCATTCGCTTTTGGACTCCCTTCAATTCGATATTATTATCCTCAACAGTTTGAAAGTTGGTTCGTGCCTTGCTTCGCGGGTGGAGAGTGCGGGTAGAACCGGGTGACGCGTTCTGACATTACCCGGCCCGTATCGTGAAAGTTGGACACGGATGGTTGACGCGGCAAGCCGTCGCGCTGCTCTTTTCCGAGATCGTCGGCAGAGCGAGGCCGAGAGTACGATTAGCCGCCGAGCACTGGTCGAGAGAAGGAGCTGATGACAGAAGGAAACAAAAGAGGACAGAGACAGAAGCGAAGATTGTCCCCCCGAGTTGAGACGGCGCAGTCGTGGTGGTTGGGCCGCAATGCTTTGTCCACGCGCTCCGCCGCGACCGGGCCTGGGACGGCTTCTGTGCTCCGTGAGGTGGATACCGTGCAACGCATGAGGTCATTGGCAAGATCAGTGAGAAATGGAGGGCGTGTTGGAGGGGAGAAGGCAGGCGCTCGGAGACTGCTCCGACCGACATCGCGCCGAAGCGAGCTGGAGCCAAAAGCCACCACCACAACACCAACACCAGACTGCCAAGCCACGCCCGTCGCCGCCCGTCGTCATCATGCCCAACTCACTGCTCGTTGATGTCCGCACGCCTGCCGAGTTCGAGTCCGGCTTCCTGGATGGCGCCATCAACATCGAGTACCAGAACATTGAGCAGCTCGCGAGTCGTCCCGGAGTCTCCAAGTCCGACGACATAACCCTGTACTGCCGCTCTGGCCGCCGCTCGGCCATCGCCTTGGACACTCTCAAGTCCATGGGTTTTGAGACAGTCCGTGACATTGGCAGCTTTGAAGCAGCTCAGGAGACACTCCGCCGTGAGAAGGAGGAGAAGGCCGAACCCCCGGCCCAGGACCCGCCCGCCTCGCTTTCCAAAGAGTCTCTGGAGAAATCGACCAAGACGCTTTTGGCCGGGTTGCGTGCCCTGGAGTAACACTTTTGCTGTTCCACGATCAGGGTGGGCCATGTCGTCGAAAGCTCGAGGGACCGAAAAACTGCCATCTGCATCGACAAGAGGCAGCCACCCGCTTTGAATTCTCTTAATCGGCCGACGCTCCCCGATATCTGCAACAATCAGCCCATCGACAACAGTAGCCTTCCCTGCATGAGACGCAGTAAACCCTCCTCCCGATGCACTCATCCGGTTCCCCCACCGCTTATCCGGACTCTTTGACCTCGGAACACCCTTCCTGGCCCCCATCCGACGGCCTTCTGCAGCTGCAGATGGGATCTCTGCATGCTGTTATCATCAAAGCTCAGCTCCTTCACCTTGATTGCTTGTACCATGTGCGGTGCAGCTGGCCGTTATTGGTCACGAACCACCCTGGCCCCATCCCGCTGATTCGCCTTTCGACCTTGTCGCCAATTCCTGGGCCGCGCGCCTCTCCCAATTCGTGCCGTGCACTGACACTCCTGCATACAAGCGCGCGTCGGGCAAAAGGAATACGTCCTGCAGGATGCTTTTCATCTTCCTCAAGCTGCTCCCATCTCTCGTTACACCGACACCTTTCGATGCCGCTCTTACTCCCTCCCTCCAAGCTCTTTTCCATATTTCTTCATTTGCATGCATCTGCCCAGACTTCAAACCCACATTCGCCTCATCCGGCAGAAGACTGTACTTTACCCTTGCCAACGTAACTTTCTTCCGCATCCGATTGCACCTGGCAGTTCCCATCCCGTCCCTAGGTGTAACCTTCGGATCCACATTCCGGACATGTTTCGATCCGACATAGCTGGCGGCATTGTTCCCGGAACTCCACGACGATCCGGATGTTCCACAGATAGAGAGCAATGCCTTGTCGCATGGATCCCGTAAAGTACCGCTGCCAGGGTTGTCATCGAGAGGGATCTCGTGTTTCAGTTTGCTCTATGCTGCAGGCAACATTCAAATCGACGACGTCCATTTTGTCATACCCGGTTCAATCAACCTCGACGTGGCTGAAGAAAGCAGGTACGTTCCCGTCTCACATTTCTTCAACACGGCAACCTCAGGGCTGCAGCCCTTTTCAAATGGCAGAGGCAGGGATCCGGAGCATGCTCTGTGTAACGCCAACGAATTTCTGATCACTGAACCACATGGCCTTGCAGACTCACCAGCCCTAGTCATACATCAACACCCTTGCTGTACCACCACCGCAATTCACCACCCTTTTCCTTCAGCCACGATTTCCATCGTGTTCCTGCAGTTTTTTCCCAAATCCAAGCCCGGATCTTGGGTTCAAGGGTCCTTTCCGAGGATCTGGCAAGTGGAACGGTCTCAGCAGGGGTCCTGTGAGTCCTGGACCATGGTTGAGATCCAGGAGCGCCCAGACAATCGTCATGCACGCCAAGCCAACCCAGGTCATACCGTGCAACCAACGGTAGCACAGCGTTTCATCGCTCGTTTGCATGCAGCTGCGCGTCTGTCCTCGAGGACTATCACCACCAACTGCAACTTTCTTTCAACTGCACACTTGGTACGGCCCCATATCCTTGTCTGCTCGAGATACTACCATGGGTCGCCATTGCCGAGGTCTGCTCTTTCCCGCGGATACATTGCCCCATGACGGCCGTCGACAGCAATCCGGAATTCTACACCTAGAGAATAGGATAGAATTAACTACCGGACTGGCATGGTCGGAAGTAGCCAATGCTCGGGCCTTTTCCTGGCCGAGTACCGGAACTGAACCACGCGGCACAGTACTCGATACTGCACACGATGCGAATGTATCACGTTGGTGCTGCCGTCCTACGTCGGGCTTCAGACGGTGCAGACCCGCTTGGAGCCTGTGTTATGCAGTCGCCGCCAAGCTCACGCGGTCGAGTCTGCGTACAACATGCTGCTTCAGGGTGTGCCCTGATCAATGCTTCAGGCGGCTAGCCGTGAATGTGAATATTGTGGCTGCGCCGGTGCCACGACATCTCTCCTGTCAGGGCACTGTGTGAGAATACTCCCGGCGGCTGTCCATTCGGAACAGACAGACTGGCAGATCCGCAAGCCACCGCCACGCGGCTCGTCCGTAGAAGCCGCGGACACAATTACCGTGGCGTTTGCTTGGCGTCTACTTTCGGCACAACCTCAGCAGTCAGACTCACCCGGAATCCAATAAAAGCATGTACCCGTCCGGGCGATGGTCCGTCATCTGCATGAGCACACACCTCCGGCTGACATGCTCTCCGTTTCCGGCTTGATCGTCATTTTCACACACCGCGATTTTTGCAGGAATCTTCTTCAACCGTGGTTAAGCATGAGTGTGAAATGCCTCTCCTCGTTGCATTGAGCGCAGCTAGCCACCGGATTCATCACCAGACAGGTATCAAGGCAGGCATGCACCGGAATCACACCATCACGACGTCAGCACTCTGCCGATACTGTAATCACCCGTCCACACAAATTCGTTCTCAGACGATGCGAAAACCCGATTTCATCACACACCTTGCGACTGCAGAATTGCCCTCTCTAAATGAGACGAGAGGGTATCTGCGAGCATCCTGAGGTGATCACGGAGCTGCGCGCAAGACCTTCATTGGACATGGGCACCCTTGGACGCCTCATCGCCGTCGGTTGGCCACATGCGAACCGCCGACCGTTGAGAATGCGAACAACTTCCGCCTCGTCTCAAGAAAATTGAGCCACGATGCATGCACGCCGAAAAGAAACAAGCAATAGCAGTTGCAGCGTGCCCACAACGGCTCGGCTACAGCTAACAACATTCCTGTATGTCTCTGACTCACAGCTGCAAGGCTTCCCAACCGTGCCGCAGCTCGTCTCAGGTACCATCGACCACAGCCGCACACCGTTGCTGCTAGATTTTGCTTTTCCTTCAAGCTTTTTTTTGTTTTGATTTCGCCACCCGCCCCACACGCACTTCACTTTCCTGCATCAAAACTCGCTCCCTGTCAGCTTACACCAACCCAAGTTTCAGTCAATGGAAGAACAACCCGCTCTCCCCGAGACCTACCAAAACGCTTGTTCTAATGCACCGAGACTGAACTGCATGCATGCACGGGTTCCACGTTGGTCATGGGAATATCTTGAGGCGGCTCGTCTCGCTGCTGCAGGTTGTCTGTGCAGAGACGAAACTGTGCAGATGCGTGCACATGCCAGGCAGGCGTGCCGTCCAGCGTGGGCGTGGGCGATAGGCCGACATGCAGCTACGGCGACGCACCGTTTGAAATCTTGGCGGCAACGGCGAGCGGACGCAGCGGGTCAATGGGTATTGTGGCGCCTACCATGCGGTACTTCTCACCAGCGGTCACTCCTCTACCAGGGGCCATCTTGACGACAGGCATCTGACCAACGGGTATCTCCACCGACGCATCTCTCATGCCGCTCAGCAAACCCTGACCATCACACAAGCAAGCATCCTCAACCCTCAATGGCCCCCACTCGCATATGCACACGGAAGATTCCACAATGCTCAGCCCCGGCGCGGTATCTCCTGCCTCGCTCGCGTCGCAGGCCCTCTTCCCGGCGGAAATCGAGCGGGTGCTTGCAGATGCGACTGCCATCACCAACGCAAAAGGACGGAATAGGGTGGCCGGAGACTCTTGCCTGGCGGCTGGATGGACGGTGTATCTGCCATGCCGTGGTGATTATTCGACGTGCATGCGGTCAGAGACACAAACGGGACGGACGTGCATGAAGAGACCCTTGTCTGTGCGAGGTGCGATCTTCACACCATCAGAGGGTTTTTCTGGCTTCGAGGAGGTTTTGGGGGGAATCGAGCGCGGGATTGGGAGGGGAGCGGTGCGGGGTGAGTGAGGATTGAGGCTGGAGGTATGGGCGTTGCGGTGCTGATGGCGTGGGTGTGAAAGGGGAGTCGAGAGGCAGGTCGTCAGGGTCAGGGGTGGAAAGGAAAGCAGGGGAGGGAAGCGCGTGCCGTGCCGTGCCGTCCCTTGGCGGCGTCTTGACTTGAGCGCTGCGCGGGTAGGTGGAGGCGTTGGTCGGGGAGCGGGTTTCTTCGGTGTGTGCGAGGCCGTCTGGGCGAATGGGCGTATGGGATGATTAGGGTGAATTTTGGACGGAGTGGAATTAATCAAGCTGCGCTTGAAGGCCATGAGAGTACGGTGCCGCGTTGTCTACTTCGTGCTGCTACGGGCGTGTCGCCAACTTGACGACTAAGGTACACGGTTCCTAAAGGACGAAGGATAAGAAAATGAAACTAGAAGTTACAATCTGTTTCAGTGAGTGATGTAGCCACTTTGACCTGCGCGGCCGTGATGCTCCTCGCTTTGTTAGAATACTGAACAGAGATTATTTTTCCACCGGGCGTTTTCTTCAGTGGATATGAAAATGTATTCGTTCGCCAGTTCCAAGATAATTGCCATGGTACATGCTCAAACTTATGATGATGTATACGCGAGCTCTATATTATTTTTCAATCTCGAAGCACCCTTAGAGCCTACCGTCAGCCCTGTACGTAGACGAATTCTAAAGACCATTGTGGCTTCTAAATAGAGGTGCACTTGAGACAGTCGACGAATGCTTTTTTACTAACCCTCCCAGCAGCTCCAAACCAAGAGCAGACTTCCACCTCAACGTCTAGGCAAAGTAGATAACCCATCAAGGTACATACATCTCCCATCCACACCAACCCCACCCCCCACCTTCCACCTAAACCACAAAAACGACACGCCCACGCAGGGACCCCACGCTACCGCAACGCCTCCCTCACGCCCCTCTCGACCCAGGTGACGGCCTCGCGCACCTGGGGGCAGAAGTGGCAGCGCAGGAGCTCGCCCTCCCACACGGTGGCGGCGAAGGGGTTGCTGCTCTCGATCTGGGGGCCGAGGGCGTTGAAGACGCCGTCGCCGCGGCGCTCCTCGGTGTTCCAGAGCGGCGCCACCTTGCGGCCGTGCACCTTGGTCACCCGCGCCAGCAGCGACACCATGGCCAGGCACGACTTCTCGGGCAGGTGCAGCGACGCGGTGAGGAGCTGCTTGGCGAACGCGGCGACGCGGAGGGGCGGGACGGCGCGGACGGCGGTGGCGGGGAGGAGGACCGAGGAGAGCGAGCGGAGGAGGAGGACGGTGGTGGTTTGGACGTTGACTTTGTTGGTCGTGGCGGTGGTGGGTTGGGGTTGGTGCGGCGCGTGCGGGTCGGGCAGGTGCAGGCTGTTGGCGCTGAGCTCGATGTCCGGGTTGAGGCTGACGGGGAACAGGGTGCGGTAGAGGTGGGCGATGAAGAAGTTGAGGTCGAGGTGCAGGGTGGAGGCGGCTTTGCTGGCGTCTTGGCCTTGGAGGAGGGCGAAGGCGGTGATGACGCAGAGGAGGGACTCGCGCGTCGCGTTGCGGGCGCCGACCGAGTCCTCGTCTGCTTCGTCCGTTTCCTGGTCTTCAAGGGTCTCGGCATCGTTGATCAAGTCCTTCAGGGCTTCGAGGATGTCGCCGAAGAAGTCCTGGTTGATGAGGTGGGCGTAGCGCGCGAGACCCTCGAGCACGGCGCCCATCAGAATGGGGCTGCGCGCCTTCAGGATGCGGAAATATGTTACGAAGACTAGCTTCAGCGTCTCTGCCTGCATGCGGTCGCGCTCCTCGTGGCTCACGGCAGCGTCGGCCTCCTTCATCTCCTTTTCGATGCCCTTCTGCTCCTTCAAGATCTTGCGCTGCTTCTTGGTGCGGAACTCGCGCTTCTCCCTCGGCTTCTTGCCCTTGGACTGCCCGTCCTCCTCCTTGTCGATTCTATCGTACGAGCCCTTGAGATTGAATTCAGACAGGAGGCGCAGATGCAGGAAAGTGTTGAGTACGCTCTCGTGGACGAAGTAGTTGCGACCCTTGAGCATCTTCGTGATCATAGTGACAGCGTCGAGAGATATGTGGCCATCCTCGTCCGACTCGAAAACCTTCTCCACAGTTTCGCGGCATCTGACAAAGTCTGCGTCTACCGTCCTGGTGCTCATCTTGTCGACGAGGATCTTCAGAATGTCCTGGCGGAAGTTGAAGTGCGGGACGGAGGTGAGCAGATTGCAGGCGCAGCTGATGGCAACCGTGGCAAGGCCGGCAGCACTGTCCGAGGCGCCCGGTTTGCTTCCCTTGGCGCAGCGGGCCAGGTCGCGGATGTAGTCTTGGTAGCCGTGGACAAGGGCCTGCTCGAAGTTGCGCAGCTGGCGGACCTCTTTTGACAGCTTCTCCTTCATCGCATCCTCGCTCAGAGCACGTATGCGATAGCCAGGAATGATGTCTTTGTAGACGGCAGCCTGTGCGGCGAGAGCCAGCTTCTTAACAGTCACATTGTCGGAGGCGGCGAGGGTGGCCAGGTGCTTCAGCGCGCCGGTGTGTTCCTCCGGGTCCTCATTGATCAGCTCGGCCAGGCGCGCAAGCTCCTCCTTGGCCTCGACAATCTGCTGGCGCGCCGACTTCTTGGGAGCGGCGTCCACCGGTTCCTCCTCTTCATCCTCGTCCGAGCCATCGTCGTCGCTGCTTGTCCCGAGGAAGCTGTCGTCGTCCTGCGTTTCCTCCTTCGCGGGCTCCGGGACGTGGAGCTGCTCAATACGGCCGTCCTGAGTCTTGATAGGCAGGCGATTGGCGTCCTTCTTCTTGCTCAGCGAGCGCGGGCGGTTCTCGTAGTCCTGCTCGAGGTCCCACTGGGCGGCCTGGCTGGCGAAGCTCGAGCTGGCGAGCTGGCGGTTGGGCGAGCCGCTGGCGGAGTCGGCGTCGTCGGGCGGCGACAGGCGGCGTCGCTTTGCGGCGGGCAGACGGGCCATGGCGGGAGGGACTGCGCGGGTGGGCGTGGTGAGGGCGCGCGGCGGGTGTGTCTTGGGACTTGCGGCGCGGGCTGGGAATTTTTTGGGCGGGTCGGCGTTTTGCAGCGCCAGCGCCGACAAAAAGTCTCAGGCTCGCTCTCCTCCGCAGCGCATCCGCATCACCACCACTGCCACCACCTCCACCGCAGCCATGAGGCCCCTCACCGACACCGAGACGCAGACGCTCTTCACCAAGCTGGCCAACTACACCGGCCGCTCGCTGAACCACCTGATCGCCCCGCCCAACGCCCCCGCCGACGACCGCCATGTCTTCCGCATCCAGCACAGCCGCGTCTACTACGTGCGCGAGAGCATCGCCAACCTGGCCACCAGCGTCGCCCGCCCCAACCTGCTGTCGCTCGGCACCTGCATTGGCAAGTTCACCAAGACGGGCAAGTTCCGCCTGCACATCACCGCCCTCGACGCCATCGCCCCGCACGCCCGCTACAAGGTCTGGATCAAGCCCAACGGCGAGATGCCCTTCCTGTACGGCGGCAACGTGCTCAAGGCCCACGTCGGCCGCTGGAGCGAGGACTGCCCGGAGCACCAGGGTGTGGTCGTCTACGCCATGGACGACACCCCGCTGGTAGGTTGCCCCCCGCTCCGCTGCGCCTCGCCTGCTAATTGACTGCCCCAGGGCTTCGGCGTCACTTCGAGATCGACTGCTGAGGCGCGCCGTCTCGACCCCACTGGCATTGCCACCTTCAGACAGGCGGACATCGGAGAGTATCTGAGAGAGGAAGACACTCTGTTCACCACCACCTGAGCCCGTCCCTCCGCCTCGTCTTGAGACCTATATCTATGATACCCTGTATGCGGTTCGCAGCAAGACGGAGGAAAAGCTTTGATCACAATCGAAGCTCCCTGCGCTACTTGGAAAAGAAGGAAGAAGGAATATCTCTGGAACGTGTCTCAAGGGCACTGGAGTATTCAAGAGGATCAAAAAAGCATCTAGTGGCGTTTCTGGAGGAATGTTATCATCTATTTTGAGGTCTGACGTTTTGTCAAAAAGGACATGAGAGCTACGTCCTCGACTGTGCGCGACTCGTGTGCGTACTAACTTTTGCACCAAAATCCACTCACTACGTGCACGGCTATTTAAAAGGAAGTCGAGAAAAAGCAAAAGTTGATATCCGCCTTCTCCACCATGTTTCATTTGTTTCGTCACTTTTCTCTCGCCTCTGTGGCAAGTACCGAGAAAGCCTGAAGATGAGAGAGTGACCACCAGCCCAGCTCCATTGGCCCCCGCTCCGCCCTGCGCCGACGCCATCGGCAGTCAGACCGCATTGCATCTCCATCGCAAACCCCAACTCGTACGAAGTCCAATCTTCGCAGCATCTCTGCCTTTTAGTCACACGAGCACGGAGTCAGCCATGCAGCCCACGCGTCCGTCCGAGCAAATCGATATTCTGGAACATCGTCAATGAATCCTCCGCCCACTCTCCTTGCATGACGCTGCAACCTGCAGCAGGAGCCACGACGTCAGCAGAAAGCCCCGCTGACGCAGAAGGTTGAGTGAAGCCACGACAGCAGCAGCAGGCAGCACAGCAGCGACAGCCGCCGCCGCGGCAAAGCGCCACTTCTCACCATCGCGCCCGGAGGTCCTTCCACGCCCACACGCCCACCCAGCCAGGAGCCAGCAAGAAGGACTCGAAAGCGTGGTCAGCGTTGGGGGGAGAAGGCCTCTCCACCAACCCGAAACTCGGCAGGCCATACGATTACGAATGCCGCGCCAGAGGGGAGAAGCTCGCCAAACAGACACACATCGTTCCGTTGCAGGTTTTCTCTCATACCAATGGACGCGGGGAGTGGCGGCAGCGGGTCCGGTCCGGGCTCGGTCCTCCTCTCGCGTACGGGGCAATGCCGTTGGTTTGGCGTGGATGTGGTCCCTTTCGTATATGTATGTGTATGTGCGTCCTGCTTTCGACCAGACTGCCGCGCACTCCGGCGCTAGTGATTCTAGTGTGGATCGCATGTGTTACGTCTGGCTGTGGAGGCGGTGGGTCCCTCGTGCGGTGGCGAGGGAGGGTAAGGAGGAGGCGTGGGGGCTGCGTTGTTGCTGTTCCGTTCGGATCGGCAAGGTTGGGGCGGAGTGGAGTGCGGGAGAGTGGAGAGTGGATCTCTGCTGCCGATTACAAAGCCGGCGGGGGGAAGGGTTGCGTGGAGAGACCTAGAGGATGGTTGATTGGGGTGGGCCGCGGTGGATAGTGTGGCAAGGGAAGGCGCGGCGTGGAAGTGAGACTGGCCGGAAGCCGGAATGGAGACGGTACGGTTAGAGTTGCAGTGTATCCTATCTTTGCTGTCGGTTTGCTTTTTCCCTTGTCTCTTGGGAATAAGTAATCAGGCCTTCAACAACACTTGAAACAAGCGAGAAGCAAGTATCATCCCATTATCTACGTAGTGGGTGATTAGTCTACTGCTGTTGATCCATGAAGTAACCCAGAGCGCTTTCGTCCAGCCACCCTTCCTCCCCCGAGGTTCAGCCCTCAACGCTCCTGAAGGCTCAGGCTCCCCCGTTCCGCGGGTTTGTTTCTGAGCAACAGCAACAATCCTGCAAGTGTTCAGAAAGGAAACCAGGCATCTTTCCCATGCTCTGCAGTGAAGCTATTGTGCAATGTACAGGAAGACTTCGAGAGATCATGGGGACCATCGATCTGCAAATGCCATCCTCTCACAAATCAGGCCAGACACCAGCAACGGCGGTTCGTCGTTCAACCCAGGCTCATCATTCAGCCAGGCCGCACATGCAAGTGTCCAGCCTGGTCCTTCGTCTCACCGACACGCCCCATTCCGCCCTCCCGCAGCAGGCAGTGGTGAAAGATGAGTCGATGCCGATTGAGCGACAAAAAAGATAGCAGGCAACCGTCACCGCAGATGGAGAATCAAGATCGGCGAGAGCGTACAGAGAAAAAGACGGCATGGCGCAGCATCTCTGTGCTTCCCCCTAGCAAATAGCAGAGGAGGGGGCGATCTATTTACCGTCGGCCGTCCCGATCGAGCCCTTGATGTGCTTAGCCGTTCGGGGAAGCGCGGACTCTTCGCCTCTCTTCGGTTCCAGCTGTTCCCATGCAATGCACTGCTTGGTGCAGTCTAGGTCACGCAACCAGTGTTCCGAATGTGAGGGAATGAATCGGATGGTAAGTTGCGCTGCGAAAGCTGAATGTGTGAACCGGCTGGCTGGATATATGTATGAGTCTTGGCTGTTGTGCATCGCCCGCACGAAGCCTGACAGGCGGGAGGCACCACGGATGCAGACGCATGTAGCTCGCTGTCGGTCTCGTTGCGGAGGAATATGAGGACCCGCGGTGCGACACCAGAGTGCAGGGGGGTAATGAGACTCTCTGCGGGTCTGCCTCTCGGTATGTGGCTGCTGTGTGACGGGCAGTTTGCACACTGACTTGCGCCATACCCGACGGGCCGGACTGTCTTGACAGTAGCAGCGGTACACAGAGATGTCTGCATGACGCGCGCGGGCCTGCGCATTACTACCATGTGGGCTGGCTGTGTCGTAAAGCATTCCTAGCGTACGCTCCGACTGCATGGCTTTGTGTGATGTCCTGTCCGGATCGGACATGACTCCGCTTACCCTGGCAATATTGGCCGTCAATTAGAACGAGAGCCGACGCTGCTGCGAGCTTTCAGAAAGAGCGGTCTATAATAGACGGGTTCGAGAGTAGGTGAATGTGGTAATTTGCGGAGGTGGAGCGCGATGAGAGAGGTTGTTTCGCGAAGTTCAGTGGGAATCGATCTTGTGGAAAACTTGCATGAGCGCATTTGCAAGTGTGGGCTGACTTCTCCGAGAGACGGGCCTTGGGCCAGACAAAAATTAGTCGAAGGGTCGGATGACGTCTATCCTAATTTTTGTTAGGAGAGCTGCGCATCTTGATGTATATAGAGCCGCTTACTTGGGACCCTTCGAGATGCAACTGTAGAAAAATCGGTAGGGGTTGCGGGTTTAACAGGGACTAGACAAGGGCGATAACAGACAGAATTAGTTCAGGGCGGCATGCCCCACCGCGCCACGATGGTCCGGATGGCAATGAAATTGTCCAACATTACCTTTCTTTTATTTTTATTTTTTTTGAAATTGATGGCATTTCGTAGTCCTTGATCACATATTCGCGCAGATCGCAAAGTGAATGTTCGCCTTACGTTGGGATAGAAGATCGGCGGGATAAGAAACAATGAGGACAACCATTAGTAGCAGAGACTTAGGGATTGTCCTGCGTCAAGATCAGCACTAGCCTTGCATTGCCATGCGTGTCGAGTCCAAACTTGACGAAGCATGGGATACGAGGAAACTTTTACTCCATTCTCGGTATTGAGGCTCTTGATTTGATGCAGATCTCGCTTTCAACACACACTTCATGTGCACTTGTCGGCTATTCATCATGTAACAGAATAAGGAAATTTGTGGGGGCGGTCTGAAGGGTCCATGACGTGACATTCGTTAGTCTCGCCGGCAAGTGAGCATAAGGGACCGTAAGCAGAGCGACATGGATGTTGTTTTGATGTGGCCGCTGGTTTCTTCCCGGAGCACCCAAGGTCTCGTAGCGCGCTGGCAGATGTCAGATCCACTCGTATGCAGAGGACAGAACATCTCCTTACATGTGGAGGAACCCCACAGAAGCAAGCCTGCGTTGGCGCTACATGTCTCCCCAGCCTCCCATCGGCCTCGGAGTGGACCTGGGAGACCCTTGCGGTTCCGGGACAGCGAGATGCCAATGAAATTATCGTGGTTTCGCACAGTCTCTGCAGATGAGACGTTGCAGATATATAGAAAAAGAGTAATGGGCCCACAAATCGGTCGGGTGAGGGCGCTTCGCCGGATGCTTCATGATGCCAGGTAAGAGCAGGGGAAGAGCGAATCGGCCCGT
Organism: Neofusicoccum parvum; assembly: GCA_020912385.1. NCBI lineage: Eukaryota > Fungi > Ascomycota > Dothideomycetes > Botryosphaeriales > Botryosphaeriaceae > Neofusicoccum > Neofusicoccum parvum. The sequence continues at coordinate 188,179 of CP087219.1, read as the reverse complement.
CTGAAGCATGGGCGAACACGCGAATATGCGAGGAAAACTTGCTTTTGCTGGTACGCAGCCGACGGTGGAGTAGACTCCGTCTAGCACCTGCATCATGCAAGTTGACTCGGCAGATCCAAGCCGTGTCGAGTAGTTGCTTTTTTCCTGGCAACGGAGGCTGCTGCGATTAGAAACGCTGTTGCAAGCGTCAGCCAGCGTGAGAATCTTCGGAGCTGGCTCAACCACTGATTGGTATCTCAAGCAGCCATGTGAGCATACACGCAGGGAGGGGATCACCAAATTAAACGCTGACAGCGGACAGTGGTTCTACCAAAGATAGCCCGTGCTCGAAGACCAAACCCTCAGATTCGACGGATTACGTGATGGTGTTACAAATGGTAAACAACGCCGTCGCGATGCTCTTTCTCCCTGCGATAAAGCCCGACAGGCTCGAAACGAATTCATTCGACATTTGGGTATTCTCCATATCAGTAAATGCCCTGCGTGCGGTACTGGAAAGTGTCGTAGCTGCGTGGCGCGTTAGCATTGCGAACTGAGATGGAACACGTGAACTCACAGCCTCGTGTAGTAGCTTCCCACACTCTTCCCAATAAGATCATCCACAAAGTACTCGGCCTCCTCCTTGCTCAGCTGGAGCATGAACCTTGACCGTAGGGCTGCCACAGCCTGCTGCACACCCGCCGCAAAGCACGGCATCTGACTCGACTTGCCCATCATCTCCACAAGCATGACGATCCTTTCAGCTTCCTTCCGAAGCGCCTGGAAAGCCTGCTTGCAGAGCATCTTGAAGAGGTTGTAGCCAGGGCTTCCCACTCCTCCCAGAACGTCCACGTACTCTTGGGTCAGCTTGAAAGGCGCAGCTTCAAACCCCATGCTGCCAGGAGTGTTCGACAGCATGAAACCAAAATCAATGTGGATGATGTGGCCTTGATTATCAATCAGGATATTGCCGTTATGCCGGTCCTTGAGCTGCAGCACGTAGCTAATGATGCTGTACGCCGCAAGCGAGCGAGCGAAGGCGTCAACCGCCGCACCGTTAGTCTCGCTGTCGGCTTCGCCAAACGTCTGCACGAAATGGTCACGCAACGTGGCAATGCGTTTCCGGGGGTTGGTGCCTGCAGCAATACTGGCAAGGGTGAGACTTCTCTTGAGAGAATGCAGTGATACGCCGTTGGTAATAGTCTCAATCAGACCGGATGATTCGCCTGTCACCAGTATGCGCATGCGCTTCACCCATACCGGCACTTCGGCATCCTGCCAGATCTTGCAGCAGACCTGTATCAGCTGGCAGGCAAATGCCTCTTGGCGGAGATCAGCCCCGGTCTTGACAATCACGCTGATGAGATCCCAGTTCTTCATCCAACCGTAAGGCGAGGACCGCCTGATTCGTTCTTTCTTGGCCGTCCAGTCCTCGCCAAACGTGGCCGCGCTGGGATCGTCACGATCGCCCTTGCGCTGGATGCCACCTGTCTTTGAATCGTTCTCCATGCGTGCTGCTCCAGCGCTATTGCTTGCATTGGGGTCCACAGCGGCATCGTCTAGATCCTCTGGCTCTGCAGTCAGTGCCGTAGGCTTGGGCTCGGCCATGATGCTGTCAAACGTAGGCGTTTCGTCCATGTAGAAGCTTTGCTCCTCGAGGTTTTGCATACTCGCGATAATCTTTGACTTGATGGCAGCCATTTCAGTCTTAGGCCGCTTGGATCCACTGGCCTCCAGCTGAGCAAGCATCTGTGCTGCAGTACGCATGTGCGTCGCAAGGGCAGAGAAATCAGGCTGGTCGGGTCCTTGGGCCCGGTTGGATACAGGCAGGGTCATCTTGCGAGGAACTGGGCTGCTTGTTCTGCTTGTCTCCATATCGGAGGACCGGGGAGTGGATGCCGTGCCCACCGAAGACATGGTGTGCGCCCCGCTTGACGAACGTGCAGGGTTAATTCTGACAGCCGTGTAGCCGTTGCTCGCCAACGCCGTCTTGGCCATGCCGTTAGCAAGCTCTTCCTCAGCAGGATCCTTGATGAGAAGATCCTTGCTCCCCAGATCGCCATCGGTCGGTTCGAACACGCTGTCAACGCCCGGATCTGGTGGTTTGTCCGGGATGGCTTGCCGCGACGAATCCGAGAGGTCGAATAACCGGCGCTTATTCGTTCCTTTCTCGGCTAGCAGGCGCGTAAGCAACGTTTGATTGACTTCGCTGTCTGGATTGAAATCAAAGTCTTCCCGCAGCACCTCAACCATGAGCAGGTACGGAACACGCTCTGCGCTGTTCAGACTGGTGGCTTCGGCAGGGTTGAGACGCACGATTCTATGATGCTTGCTGTGGGCGGCAGCTCCATCCTCTAGGGTTGGCGGGCAAATTATGGGGATATCTACCTCGGCTGGGAGATCTTGAGCAATGAGGGCCAGCTCGGCTCGCAGCGCGCTAAGGCGTGCCGGCTTGGGAACGATGACAAGCCTGTTTGAGATATCTTCCAGGGCGCTCAGAAACTGCGTCTCGCTCCGAAAATAGTTGGAACGGAGGATGCGGATCTTCTGCGACCTCGACAGGGCGCTAGGGCTAAGCGGGCGAGGAGGACGGGGGTCACGGCGTGGCGCGAGCTCAACGGGACGCGGTGTGAGGCCTGCCGTGGCCGGAGGAGTGGGTATCGGGGACACGCTGGAGCTGCGGAAATCGGGCAAGGACGAGCAGCTCAAACGGGCTTCCTTGGTGGTAGCAGTAAGCAACGATGGGCGCTGAACTGCTGATGACGCGCGAGGGAGCTGCCCAGCGGGTCTCGCGGGGGCGGTCTCAATCTCCAAGGCGGGCACCTTGGAGCGCTGTCTCGGCGGCGATACGGGGGAGTCAGAGTCGTCGGATTCCGGGGCGCCTGACTGCGGCCTTGGCTTCCTAGGTCGCGGAGAGCCACCGGCGACGGTGTTGCTGCGCACCAGCTTCTGGGTCTGAGTCTGCGATGCATCTGATATGGTCTCGGTTGACATGCGCGGTTTGCGGGCCTGGGCGACGGCCAATGGGCCGGCATGGCGGGGGAGGAAGGGGGCAGCGACGGTTGCAAGGATGAGGCTCGACAGAACGGTGACCGGGAGCACGTTTCCCCTGATGCGATCGCGGTTGGCGGGCTCCGAGGCACCGAAGACGATGCGCTGGACCTTGTTGTACAGACGACGGCACGTCTTGAAGTCGTTGGACTGCGGGTTCCCGGCGAGATCGTGGAGATAGGTCTGGAACAGCCAGAAGGTCTGTAAGGGGCGGGTGGTGAGCAGTGTGCGGAGAGCAGCGGGGTCGGCAGCTGGGGCTTACGAGCAGGGCGGCATTGACCGACTCCTCGCACAGATCTATGATGAATTCCTCGAGGGCCATGGACTCATTGTCGACGCTGATGAGTAGGTGGCATAGTTGCGGCAGGAAGAACTCGATCTCGTCGTAGGAGAAGCGGCGCAGCTTCGAGCAGAGCACATAGTGGATGCCGACGTGATCCGCATAGCGCCTGGCGGACGGGCGGTGGTCAGCAGGGAGGCTCTGGGGCTGGAGGGGACAGAAAGCTTAATGCGGGGAGCGGCGGCGAGGAGAGCGGCGGGCGTGGGAGTCGGGGACGGGAGCACACACGACAGGTAGGCGACGCTGAGCGACGGATCTTCGTTGAAGTGATCCGACTCGATGAAGCGCTCCAACAGGTTCCAACTCATCTGGAACGGCTCATCGGGGGAGAGGTCGTGGGGTGGGAGCAGCGGAGGGATCGCGCATGGCCGACGGCTGCGGGTTCGGGCAAGCTGCAAGGTGTAGCTTCCATGCGCCGGCCTTGGCGTTTCACGCGAGCCAGCGCGCCGATTGGGGCGCCTCACCACCAGGCACGCCGCCATGCGCGCTACGCTGCGTGCAGCACCGTGTCAAAGAAAGGCCCGCTGCGTGAGACGGCGCAGCACGCTCTGCTTGCTTCTGCTTGCTTCTGCTTGCTACCTGCCCGCTACCTGCCTGCTACCGGCTGCCTGCCGCCCGCCTAGCCCATGGCCGCCGCCGCCGCCCACAGCGCCTCGGTGCTGCTCAGGAAGCCGTATGTTTTTGCCGCATTGTACTCGAAGCACTCCTGGCCGAACGCAGGCGTCGTCGTGCCCGCCGCGTCGCCCAGCAGCACGCAGTCGAAGCCCTTGCTGAACGCGTCCGTCAGCGTGCCGCCCACGCACTGGTCCGTGTTGACGCCGCTGAGCAGCAGTGTCTGGATGCCTTCGGCCTCCAGGAATTGCTGCAGCTCCGTCGTGCCGCCCCACAGCGCCGACATCCTGTTCTTGTGGATCCAGACGTCGGGGCGCGTTGCCAGCTTGCGGCCCTCCGCGAGCGCGGCGTCGAGCGGCGGCCACAGGGCTGCATTCCAGGTGTCGCGCATCAGCAGCCGGCCCGCGTCGACCGTTTCGCCCGACGGCAGGACCACGTCGCCGCACGACGACCCCAGCCCGCGGTAGATGCGCCCGTCCTTGCCGTTTTCCAGCAGAAGGTGGCCGCCCTGGTGGCGCAGCTCGCCGTGCTTGTCCACGCCCACGCCGTTTGCTTTTTCCGCAAAGACATGGGCTGCGGCGCCCGCCGTGTCGTCGAGCGCGTCCTCGGCCACCGCCTCGAAACCAAAGGCTCGCTTAACCGCCGGCGGCATCGTCTTCACCTCGGCCTCCGTCAGGCCCCAGTTGACCCAGCACACCCGGATGCCCGCCTTGCGCGCCGCCGGAATGCCGTACTGCTGCAGTTTGTCGGCCGCCGCGTGGCCCGCGCCCTTGCGGCGGCCAAAGGCCTCGGAGAGGAAGAAGTTCTGCATGTCGATGATGACCAGCGCCGTCTTGGCCGGCGAAATGGTGATGGGCGCCGTCGACGTCTGGATCGTCAGCCGCGGCTGCACAGGCGCGGCCGTCGGCGTGTCGGGGTGCGTCAGGTCGAAGCCGGTGCGCGTCGAATGCAGCCAGAAGTTGGCCTCGTTGCCGATGACGGCGCGCCTGTGGGAAGCCATGTCCGCGTGTTCCTCTGTGCGCATCGTGCAGCGGTGGCGGAATCACTTGTGAGGGATCGCACGCGCAAGAGAGAAGCGCAGACAGGCCGCGACGGGCGGCATTGGGCTCATATGGCCCGGCGCGAAGGAGGGGTCGGCGAGATAAGGAAACGGCACAGCTATCGTGGAGGGCGGGAGCATGGGGAGATCGGCGACGGCAAGCTCCCAGGCGGGAGAGCGATTCAGGCCATGGCAACGGCGTTGCAGAGACGGCCGAGGCGGTGCGGACCGGCCAGCAGCTGGCAGCTGGCAGCTCGCAGCGCGCAGAGACGACCGCGGCTGGTCACGTGCTCGGCGCGGCTGCTGCTGCTGCTGCCTGCTGCCTGCGGTCTGCGGTCTACGGTCTGCATCAGAGCCGCGCAGGAGGCTGGTGGGCAGCGCTCCGAGACGATGGCAGTCACGTGCGGGCGCGCATTCCAGACGCCTGGCCGCTGCAGCTGCTGGAGCTCAGCATTGGCATCACCGCGCGCGCACCCGCCCTCTCGCCCACTCGCCCACTCGCGCCAAAAGCAACTCGCCCGCATGCTGTGCGAGCGCCAGCTGTACCACGCACGCCCCTCCCTGCAATCGACACTGCCCGTCCCGCGCCGTTGGTCAGCCCCGGCCCACGCACCCTCGCAACGATCATGGGGATGCGCGCGACGCCTTCCGGCTTGCCAGCATCAGCTTCCCCGGGCGCAATCTACTCTTCAGGAACTCGGACTATGATGTGTCGCACATGCAGCTGCGAAATTTGACGGATGACCGGCTGATGATACGAGCGGACCCGCTTCCCATGTCTGCACCGCGCCGTTTGCAGGCCCTACGCGGCTCCAGTCCAGCGCCGCCCATCCCGGCCCAGGACGCACCTCCCTGAGGCCGTTGTGTTCTGATGTGCGACACCAGCATCTGCGTCGCGCCAGGAACGCTGATCGCGCGCCCCCAGCTCAGCCCCATGCTGCAGCGCTCTGCTACCACCCGGGCTCGCGGGTAAAGCGGTGTGAAGAAGGAACCTCCCAGGAATTCGCCATCAACAGTCTCCCCCGACCAGCCCGCTGCAGTCTCACGTGGTCTGGCCCTGGCATGACATCATGAACCGCTCCAAACGGCCGTTGAATACCGTCTTGACACGCCGCGAGTCAGCACCGCGTTCTATCTCGTTCAGCAAACATGTACATCACTTCGCCCTGTGTCACTCCCATGCACTCGACAGCCGTTGGGCGTAGATGTCTCGACGCCCTGCACCCCATTGACCCCAGCCCGGCGCTGTTTCCTCTCAGCTCCCGGCCCCTGCCGCCTTCCAGACCGTTACACGCCCGGACGTTGTTGTGCGAAGCAACTAATGACGATGCAAATGGGCGCACCGGCGTGGCCTTGCAGTGCCCCCTCTTGCAGCTGCCCAAGCCCTTTCAAACTTCGGTACGCGGCCGGGGTGCTGCCAGCCATGGAATGCGGCAAGCCGCTCGCGGGGCTAGGATGCTCTGGCGACCAGCAGCAACAAAATACGTCCTCAACTCAATGTGGCTGATACCCGCCTTTTCTGGCACCTTGCCGATCGCGCTACCGGCATATGCCAGCTCATCCTTCCCATCAGACCGCCCCTTCCCTTGGCGTGACAGTGTGCAGGCTGTTCAAGACCTTCGGCGAGGCTGAAGATGAAGATGCGAAGGCTGGACGGGCGGATCGACGCAATCTGCGTCCTTTCCAGATCCGATTAGATTGGCGCCGGATCACGGCCCACTGCCTGGAAAGGCGAGCCGGCCGATTTCTTCACAAAAAGCATCTTCCGAGGGGGAAGCGTCCCTGACCGGGGTCCAGGCCTGTAGGGGTGTTGGCAAGCGGATTCCTGCAGAAGCATGCGTCCGTGGATCACACATCTGCTTTTTCTCCTCGAGATTTACAAGTTTGCATCGGTTACACAGAGTCGACAGCCCTGGGCCGACCAAATCAATGCTTGATAGCTCTTTGCGAGACGTCGTGGCTCGGTAGGTATTTTAAGAGGTGCGCTGTTGGACCCTGAACATGCTCAGCCCTCAAGCACCACCGTTTCCCTCCTCCCTCCTCTTTACTCAAATAAGGTTCAGCCCATAGCTCCCGCTTCAAGGATCACTTCCCTCTTCCCGTGTTTCTCTCCCAAAGCCTAAACTTTACTTTACGCCTCCGACGCCTGATTCGCCATGAGTAACCTCCGCAACATCCTCAACGAGGACTCCTCCTCCCCTCCGTCCAATGGCAGCCGCAACAGCTCGTCCAACTCGTCGCCCATTGACAGCCAGCCCGTGCGGGGTGCACTCAGCCCCGATTCACGTGGCCTGGAGAGGATGTCTCTTGACTTCGTTGCTCCAGGCAGCCGACCGGCCCCACACAGAGCCGGCAGCCAAAGCTCGTACCACGCCGGTGGCTATGCCCACTACAGCTATGGCGCGGACTATGCCACCCACTCAATGCCCATCCGCAGCCACCAGGTTCAGCATGTCCAACCACAGTACTCCAACGCTTACACGGCGTCTGCGCAGCACTCTCCGTGGACATCGGTCAACTCCTCCCCCAGCTACCGTCGTGCGAGCACCGCCGGAAGCACTACCTATTCGGACGGCGAGCTCATCGACACGTCGGACCCGGACTCGCCTTCAGGCTATCCGCAGAGACACTCTCCGGCTGGCTCGTCCAGGTCTGCCCGTGCCGACCCTCCGCGTCGGGAGCCTCGTCACACGTACGGCGAGGAAGAGCGCGCCTTCATCATGGTCTGTGCCATCCTGCGTGGCATGACTTGGAAGGAGATCGAGAAGGAGTTCTGCGAGCGATTCCCAGCCGGACAGAAGCGACGCCATCAGGAGACTGGCCTGTGGCCAACCTACCCTGAGCAAGAGCGCACTGCCGGCGGACTCACGTGCGCCTACTATCGCATTCGCGAACAATGGGGCATTCCCAAGGTCCGTGGTGTTTCGGACGAGCAGAAGCCAGAAGTCAAATCCGTCGTCAAGAAGGCCATCATGAACATGCACGACTTCCCTGATCTGCAGAACTTTGTCGAACGGTGCCGCTAGGTGCCGTGGCCAGATTGCCTACCTTCGTTCGAATTCCTTTATGGGTCTGTAAGCCTATTACAGAGACGGCCTGCTCGAAGTTCTTTATGCTTCTTCTCCATCCCCTTGGTGCCGAGTCCTTTCCTTATCATTGTTACTACTAAACATGGCGGTTTATGGCGCGTATTCTACAAACGTCTTCCCGGGTCCGGTTACTCGGAGTATGGGGCGATAATGACTCTAAAAGCTGTTGAATTTCCATTGTTTCGGCCTTCCATTCCAACTTGACAAGAACGGGAGGCCCCCTTGAAACAACACGTTTCCTTATTTCTCTATTTCCTATCTCCTTTGATCTGTCGAGCATATTTAACGGTTGCAATGCATAGCTATGGATATCTACATGCGTTTGAATAGGGATTATTTTACCGCATGTCGTGCTTCTTGCCACGTTTTGATCTGCTGCTGCGAAACCTATCTAAAATTTAGCTTACAGCCCTGAAGACTTTTAGCGGTTCCTGGCTTGCTTGAAGGATAATTCTTCTAGTCAGGCACTACAGCATGGCTTACAGGATCAGGATCTTACGCCGACCACGTACCGGGTTGGTGGTGAGACACACCTTCCCTTCAATGGAACTTCCTCCGCACGCAGGCGCTTAGGGTGGTCTCTGGTCGACTAATGGATCTCCGGGTGAAGGGAACTCTCCGAATCAATCTCACTGGTGGGACCGGACTGTGTGGCATGTGGTCGTTCCGAAGCCACAATATCCGGCCGAGGCCAAGGGGCTGCATGCCTACTCTCCATGGCCCCGCGGCACATCCGTCTGCAGTACGATAGGTCTCACATATTCAACAAGGTCTGGCAGTGCCTCGGCTTGGCGATCTGGGCCAGGAGCTCTAACATGGCGGGGCCCAGGGGTACTGCAGTCTCAGGGAGTTGACCTGGCGGAAGAGACATGCGACATGTCTTTTCGCATGTCGGAACAGACGCTACTGCGCCAGTGATCCCTGGCAGACGGAACAGCTGCTAGTCGCTAGAAGTACCCTCTAGCTGCCCTGTAAAGGACGTGAGTGAGAAGTAACCCTTGCCCCATAGCTCTTCCAGGCCTCAGGCATCGATTCGCAGACAATTTTGTGACGCCGCACACGATATTGCTTTTTGTGTCATAACCTCCAGGGTCGCGACGGGTGAATGCATATATTGACTCCCTTCTCGCACTACAGGTCGTTTCAACGGAGTCGTGGACACCACCTTTCGTGCTCGCAGCAGCCGGGTCTGACGCGCCGACGTACCAGCTTCAACGCACGTCGCGCAACACGGACTTTCACTTGCCTAAACTCCAGCCTTTATGATCTTGAGCGCTTTTGTATCCTCCAGAGATGGCCAAAGAGATCCTGGTCTCTCCATGTGAGCGCGCATCTCCACCCCTTTCGACGGTCGAAGTCACTGACGAGCCGCACTTGGAGTACCTCTTGGATATTCAGGCTGGTTTCAGCTCGAGAAGCATTGGCCCAGAGCTACGTGGAAGACAGTGCCGCGGGAAGTCCAGCCTCGGAGCCGGTCCCGGCGGTCAGTTCGCATACGCACTGCTCCTGTCGTTAGCAGGATCAGAATCCCAGGTCACGCAGACACAGCTATTCTCGGGCACTCAGTAGCACGGGAACAGCTGGACAGATGCTCATATCACTTTCCCGGCAGAAGAGGGCTGCCCCACGCCTGCATCGGAATGCCGCTTGGAATGAAACGAGCATAAGAGCGGAGCCACAGGGACAAGCACCACGCAGCATACACGCCATCCTGGGGCCGACAGCTCAGCACGGCAATGCTGTATGGAACCGCCACGCTGATAGCCAACGGTGCGTGCTGCACGCTGTCACGCCTCTCTTCCTAGGCTCTCTGGGACTTTGGTCCTTGCTGGCCTCTGGCAATCAGCGTCAGCCGGAAGCGATGAACGCCATGCCCACTCGGCTGGATTACGCTGTTGGAGGCCCATCGGAGATTTAGAGAGTGTGGCAGTGACAGATGGGATGAAGCACTCGAGCCAGGAGGCGGGAAGGGGCTGCAGCCTGACATCATCTCGCAGCTGTGCTTTCCACGTTCCCACATCTCCCGCAGCGAACCCCCAACACCGGCTCCTCGCATGGGCCCGCAGTTACGAACCGGCAAGGCGCGTATGCACGCAGGGATGAGCACCCTCCAGTCCAATCCCTGTGAGACATGATCTTATCGTGGAAGTGTCTCCGCAACAGCAAGGGTGGAAGGAGCATTGATGTACGAGAGCTGCAGCCCCTCAACACGCCCTGTGTGGCTGGTCTGGTCGAGACCAGTCTAAGGCGCGAGATCCTCGACGCCGTGCGACGGACGATCCGCACGCTGGCAGCCCGTCGGCAAGATGCGCACCTCACCTCACCACATCAAGCCAGGACCGAAGCTATCTCCGCAAGCAGAGCCTGGCTATCCAGCTCGTCATCGGGCCATGTCTTGTCCTCGCATGCAATCGCCTCCTCATTTCCACCTGCTGACGCTGAGCTTGCGTGAGAGACACTAACGGGAAGTGATCAGCCACCCGCTCGGGCAGACAAGCACGAACCAGATCGCCTGGCGCGAACCGTTGTGGGAATGCGGCGGAGACGATTAGCCGCCGCTAACGCTTGTCATTCTTTGACTTTGTGGCCGTCGACCGCCCCTGGCACCCGCACATCCTAGTCGACTGCCTGCCCGCCATTCCTGGTGATACTCTCCCTTATCCGTCCGCTTTTGCTCTGCTGCCTTGTGGGACCGTTCTTCCCGCCCGTCTCTCCTTAGCGATCTGCTCTCCCTCTGATCTCACCTCAGCCAGACAAGAGACAGCCAGAGCCAGCCGTCTGCCACTCACCCGCTCAAAAGATCTTGTGCCTGCACGCCCTACTGTCTGTGCTAGGCGGGCTTGCATGCAAGACGTGCATACGGCCGTCATTCACCCGCTACCAAATGTACATACATACATGGATATCCCGCGCATACCCAGTAGATTCTACGCCTCCCTCCCGCAGCACATGCAGCCCGTGAGCGGCAACCCACGCTCACGGCGTTACCCGACGGCAACTGCCTAGGCAAGGAACGAGAACGGCACTCATGGCAATGCTCGGGGAACCGGGGAGGCTCCCAAGGGTGGGCTCGCAGGCTTTTAAGCGAGGGGAAAGGCAGGCAGCAGGAGCCTGACTGCCCGGAGCTGACGCCGAGCCGGGGCGGACGGGACGGGCAGCAAGCAGAAGATCGACGGACGGCATTTTGACTCGCGTTACGCGGGTTAGTTATCCTCAGCGGAGACGGACAGCCAATTTTACGCGAGCGTTGGAAGCTGTAGCGGCAATTTGAGTTCAACAGTGGCTCTTTTCGTGGCTACCGTTTACCCGCTTTCCCGTGTCTCCTGGGCATCTTGCGCGCCCACTTGATGCTGCCTTGGTGCAGGCGAGTGTCTTGCCCAGTTCTCCCTTCTAGGCTTTCTTTCTCCTTTCTCTCTTGCTCTTTCGACGAAAGTGCGAAGCGAAAACGGCCGGCGGGAAAGCAGCGGTGGACTTTTTGTCCTCACGATACCTGTATCGTAGTGTAAGACGTACAATACAACAATAACAACACCTTGTTGGGTTGAACCTTAATCTTGGATTCTGCCGGCTCGCCTCGGGATCACCCCGATCACCTAAGATAAACTTTCAAAAAAATGCTTGACCGGGGAGCCACGCGACATTCCAGCATTTTCTCAGGCCATTTATTTCCTGATCGAACATTTTGAGAGAACACTGATTCACGATTCTCGTTCCACTTCTTTCCCTCAGCGTACGATTGATGGTCTCACTTAGAGTTCTCCCTTTTCTTCCACTGAAACCTCGAAGGCAGACAGACTGATGAATGTCCGCTCAGCAGCTGTACGTCGATCGTATGTCAGGCTAGAGGTCCAGGCCACTTTCGCCAGCTCGGGCAAGTCTAGTGTCCGTGCCGCCAGTGGATTTTCCCACACTCTCCGTCGCCGAGATCTGTTGTTAGTGATGCATCTGCCCACAAAATCGCTGCCCAGAGCGGGCTTCGGAGGTCTAGTCTCCTGGATTATGCTCATTTCTGCCGTAACAGTGAGTTGATGCCCGACATCGATCACAAGAATTTTGCCTCCATGTCGTCGATTCGACGTCGCGTTTGCGCCTCGCACTCGTATCCATCTTTGGTAGCCCTGCTCGTCGGCTCACACACGGGCAATCATACGCACGTAGTAGAGCCGTTGCGATTTCACCAGGCGCTTTCGCGGAGCTTCTTAGCCTCCACTGTTCTTAGTCAATAAACAAAGCTTGACCGCTACTTTGGTCTCCCAAAAGAAGCAAAACATCCCCTGAGCATGACAACACCCAAGTTCTAGATCGCACGATGGCCGTCAAACCCACCACCACACATTTACCCTCATGATCCAAGATGCACGGCTAAGCCGATGAATGGGTTTTTACTATTTTCTTATTTGTAAGGGTGAACGTGTAATGGAGTTTAAGTTTGCCTCCCCGAACGCTACAACCCTCGGTTACAGATATCGGCAACCACCCGCTTGTAAGAACGCTCATGGCCACCCATCCAACAAAAACAGGAACATTGCTCTCAACTCCAATCCCTACACTTCGCAGCGTATTTTGCGGTTCATTCGACCCGATTGGCCTGTCCAGCGTTCTCCATCAACGAGGACCCGCTATTCCCCACAGGACAAGGGAAAAGAGCCACGAGGACTGTGCTTGTAGATCAGGTATGGTGCTTTGTACAAGACTGCCATTACAGACCTGGTCTTTGGCTTGTAATATCGTTGCTTGCGCCCGGGTGGAATAGCAATCGCTGAGGACGGCCGCTTGGACAGTTAAGACCCTTTTCCCTTGGCTTGCTAATCAGAGGAGATGCCACCACACCAGCCAGCATTTAGTCCTATGCTCTGCCCACTCGCTGGAGAACACGAAGCCCGAGTCTTGGTAGACAAGATTGTTTGCAGACCTCCGCAGGTCTTGCTCTCTTACTGGCCTCTCCCGCTGCGACGTGGTCCAGTGGACCGGGTAATTTCGAGCACCTGCAACATATATTGATGGATTTGAGGGCTGAGGGTGGGGGCATGGTGGTCCACCTACCGGAAAATATATTGGAAACACCGGAAGCACGTCTGAATGCTGACCATCCTAGCCCATGTCATGTGTCACTGACGCTCATATTGACAGTATTGTAGCTTACGGACGGCCCGGAGAGCTCGACAGGCTCTGGAAACGCCGACTCAAGCACCATTCCAGAGTTATAGAATCGCCACACTGTCCTCGACCCCCTGTCATAGCGTCTCAGACCAGCCATCAGCGGGTGCGCGCCGCTCCCGGTTCCCATAATCGCGTGGCGTTTGCGGAGATCAGGCGTTCACCCGAATAGCCGTGGCGTGCACTGCAAGGCAATGGCACTCTCTCCAGACGAGGAAAAAGCAACGCTGGCTATACACGCGCTGACCCGGACAGATCATCGATCGACAGCGGCGCAGCCGGGGAAGCCCGGAGCCGGCGGACCCCGTGACGGAGTACTGCGCTGCTTGAAGCAGCTCGCTAGCTGCTCCCTTGTCTTCCGGGCACGAAGAGTTAGCGAACGTCCTCAGGTGATCGTTCGATGCGACTGGAGCATGTCCGTCGTCGAGCCCGACCGGGCTAACCGAGATGGCGCTCTGCGGCGGTCATGACGTAGATGACGAGTGCCGAGAACGGATGGCTGGTAATTACGTGGGATTATCCCCGAGCGGACAATGTCGTTGGCCGGTTACCATAGCCGACGGGCCTCTCACGTTTGAGGCGTTCGGGACAGGGCTTAGAGTGCTTCAGGGAGCTTTGGGGCTGTGTGATATGAAATTCTGGGGCCGCTCGTAACTTAACATAATCGCTCTTTCTTTCCTCATATGGTTTTCTGCTTCGGAATCACCGGCCTTGGTTGTGGTCTGTCTGTTGATGACCAAGGGACCGCCCATGAACAGCGAGCCCCTTGAGGGTCAATAATGAGATACATCAATCGGCCTTACTTTGAATTCAGCCTACTTATCACAAGCCGTAAAGTTCATTCGTTTACTTATCGCCGGAATTCTCTATCGATCGAGACTTCCGCAGCAAAAATCCGTCCCCAAGGCAAAAGGATCCGTAGATCCTGCTTAGCAAGGAAAGAGGATATAATTCGTATACAGCTATTTGAGAGTACGTAAGAAATTAGCCTATTGGTTTAATAAGGGAGATGAGGCGCTGAATTCGAATAGATTTAAGATGTCAGGAAGAAATGAAGGTAGTCTTTCTAGATATTCTTAACGTATTATGGTTCAATACTAGTACTGCGGGATGGAGTACTATCACCGCTCTTTAATCTCTCATTGCTAGTCTTATACCCCTCTCTAGAAGTAAGCTCTTATTCATACTCCATCGGGTCTCTAGTTCTTTCGTACATCAGCTCTATAAAAGCCGACTGGACTTAACAGGATCCACAGCTGTCTTACTAGAGCTGTAGAAGTATTGTTGCGATGCTTCTGCAACCTTCTAAATCTTTCAATTACTTTTCATCCCCGAAAATCCATCGCGACCGTCCAAAAAGCCAAACTGACCTCGGACCGAACACGAGACAGCATGGACATTGATTATATAATCTATCGAACGCGAAACCGTCAGGTAGGTAGATTCTGCGCTATAGCCGCTACAGCTTGTACTATCACCGATGGTCATGTTCTTATTTCCATTCCTTTCGGGCAGTTGTGCGAGACGGCGGCCGGAGCCTGCCGCCCCTAGACTTAGATTTATGTTCCCCTGTAATTGACTCTGGATAAACTTTAAAAAGGAAGAACTGATCCAGATGCGAAAACTTTACAAACTTAAGCTTAAAAGCTGCAGTGCGTTGCGCCGCTTGCCGCCTACCCGGAAGTTCCAGACGCCACATTGCTTAAATCAAAACACTAAAAAAACAAACGGGAGACGACCGGACCGATCAGAACACTCGCGACGCGCAGCCAGATTCCCCCACGTCCGTCCACCCGTCAACTCATTTGATTTCGGTTCAATCACCAGTGAGCAGGCGAGTCGGCGCAACACCTCCTCGGCTTCCATCGCGCGATACGAGGCCAAGATCCCGGATATTTCCGAGTTCTGATGCACCGTGTGAGTGGAACGCCGACGTGTCGAGGCGGCCCGAGAACGGGAGGCCGTAGCTGGCCGGGTGAACCTCCAAGGGGAAAAATAAAAAGGGGGCTGGATGCGAAGGGAGGAAAAAATCAACAGGCGCGTTGGCGTGCTCGGAAACCGCCGTTGCTCGGCCCCACACGATACCCACAGCAGCGGCCTCTTAAGGCTGATGCTATGGGGACCAATGTTTCTGGCGTACGTCATCAGCAACCTTTGGGTGACCGGTCTCTGGGATCGATTGGTGGTGCTGTGGCTCACGATGTCCATGGCTTGGTCTGTTCTCCGCAGAGACTTGTGAGCAGTGGGGTGGGAGAGCAGAGCTCCCAGGACTCCTTCTGGAAAACCTAACAACACATGTTCGCACAGCGAGTTACAGTGTACAGTAATTTCAACAGATCCACTTGGCCTCTGGGAAGTCTGGTTTGGCAACCTGTTTAGGCATTTGAACAATGCGGTGCAGTGGTCCCAAAAGAAATGGACAGCATCAACTCCCTCATAGATAGTTGAGGTACTCAACTGGATGCAGAAGAACTACCATTTAATCATTAGAACCATTCGGATGACTGCTTAAACTACCCTTGCAGGTACCTTGCTTGATAGTCGACATTTCCTGTCCGCTGGAGCACCTCTACTTTTGTTACAATTTCATTCGCTCCCTGCTGCAATGGGTCAAGTTAGCAAATCGTCGGAGTCTCCTGGGCAATTGACCATGTGGGCATTTAATTCAGCCCTTGATTCAAGGTTTATGGGGTCCGACGAAATTATCGAGTCCTTGGGAGACTCCGGAGCATGGCTATCTGTACATGCGTCGGGATAGGTGTAGAACCGATGATCTGAATTGCGAGACTCTTCAAAGTTACTCCTACTTTGTAAGGGAAATGACACTAGGCTTTGAATCAACAGACTTGAGGCCTTAATGACTGGAAACACTGTTGTTTTTTTAATCCAACTCATCGAGAGACGAGCATTGTACCCATCCGGTGGAACCGTCGTCCGTTGAGCTGGTCTATTATGGCCATCACTCCAGAGCCAAACATTGAAAGAAGGCAAACCTCCGAGAAAATACAGAGACCGAAGAGAGTAGCTGATGGTCTTAGAACCATTACGAATAACAGGAACACATTGTCAGATTTTTGTGCGCTGAATGAACCACAATCTATGTCAACCGTCTTTTAACCCAAATGTACGAATCCCCTCCGTTCTCCAGTGGTATCCCGTTGTCTGTCATCCTTTTCCTCTTCCCATCTACCGAGGCAACCGCCAAACCAGTCCCCGCATTCCTGTCTCCAAGCCACCTGACACCAGTTCTCACACCGCCCCTCACTCACTCATCTCCCCATCACTCCTCTCCTTCAACCAGCCCGGCCTCGCCCCGCCCCTTCCCCATGGCCTCTTCAAGCTCTCCTCCTCGTCACTCCACAGCCCGTACTCCTCCTCGTCGCTCGCGTTGACCCTGTACCCGTACGCGTTCTCGTCCCGCTCGTCGTCGCTCGCGACCTCGTCCTCGGGGTATTCGTTCGCGTAGAAGTCCTCGGCGTTCTCGTCCTCGTCGTCCGTGTCGAACTCCTTGTCGTCGCCGTCGCCGCCCGGCCCGCTCTCCAGGAACGCCTCCCACAGCGGCTGGTCGGCCGCGCTGATGACGAGCAGGCCGACGTCGGGCGGCAGCGACGTGGCCGTGAGCGGGTCGACCAGCTCCGTCTCCGGCGGCCCGTCGTAGCGCACGTATGTATCGTAGACGTACTCGCCGTCCGAGTCTTCCTCGTCGTCCACGTCCATTCCTTCGGTCGACTTGTGGTGGTGGTGCGCGGCTTCGGGGTGGCGGTCGCGGTAGCGCGGCGTGGCTTTTGGTTGGAACTTGAGCTTCTGCGGCGTGTGAGGCGCGGTCGTGGCTGCTGTCGTCGGTTGGTGGTAGATGGGCTTGGGCGCGGGTGTCTGCTCCGCGTGCTCGACCTCCTGGGCGAACTTCTGCATCTCGGACAGCAAGCCCGGGTCGACGGCCGCGGCCTTCCTGTCGGCCTGGCCATGCTTGGTGCCGGAGGCGTCGTCGCCAGCGACCGGTTTGTTCGCGGGCGTGGCTGGTTCGTTGTTTCCTGGCTGCCGGGTGGGCGCGACTGCCGGGCTCACGCTCCTGGCGGTTCTTCCCGGACGTTTGAGGAACGACTCGCTCACGGGCTCGTCGACTTGCATCTCGACGTCGTTGCCGCGCCGGGCCGCCGTCTTCTGGGCGACATACTCGGCGATTTCTGGCGCTCCGGCGCCCGTCCTAGTCTTCTTCGGCTTCGTCTCGATGAGCGTGGCGACATTCTTGCGCTTCGGGCCGGCGCTGGCTGGGCCTGAGGGGCTCGGAGCAGACTTGGTCGAGAGGTGAAAACGACGGGTGGTAGGGGTGGGTGCTAGGACCTTTCGATCCGTCGAGAGCGTGCTCGACGGGCGCGAGGACGAGGAGAGTGCCTTGGAGGAGGCAGTGGCTGTTGCTGTGGCTGTGTCTGTGTCTGGGGCGACAGGGGCGACGGAACCGACAGTGGCAGCTGCTGCCGCCGGAGCCGGCACTGGAGCGGCCGGGGAAGGGTCAGACACCTGAACACGCCTAAAGACGGCCGGGAAGGACGAGGCGGGCTGGTCAAGGGTGAAACGGCGCTTCTTGGGATCGTCGTGCGTGTGGACGTGCAGCGTCTCCACCGGCTCATCCTGTCTCTTGCGCTTGATGCGCACCGTGTGCGGCAGCATCTGCGACATTTTGCGCTGGCCTTAGGCTGGCCGGCCTTGCTGCTGCGTGTCACCCTCTCAGCGGTGCTGTTGGGGGGGGAGGTGCGTCGGACAGCTTCTGGCAGGGAAGGTCAGTTACCGAGCGGGTGGACGAAGTGACAGTGAATGCACCCGCTTCCAACTGACAGGCAGAGCAGGGCCCTCGGAGAAGGTGATTGGCGGGGGGCTGCGCTCAAAGACAATCTAGTGAATAATCGACCAAGCGCAGCAGATGCGGAAGACCGCAACAGTCGGTAAGCGAGCGCGAGGATGGGCGTCCTGCGGCCGGCTCCTGCACCTGTGCGGCGTGAGGGTGATGCTCAGAGGCAGGGAGATGGAAGGGGTGGCAGCAGCGGGGCCACCGTCTTGTAGAACGTGACGGGGCCAGCGGGCAGATGTAGACTATTTGGGACGAAATGGGAAGCCGCCCAAACGGGAGCAGATGCAGCACTCAGCTTGGGCCGGACTAGACGGACGGGTGCGCTGGTCTGGCTTGCGAAACGCAGAGCGAAACAAAAAATTCATGACTTACCAAGCGCGTCTACGGCTCGGACCCGGGCAGGCTGCTCGCACGCTGAGCGAGCGGGACTGAGTCAGGGTTTTGTGGTGGGCGAGTGAGGCTCCGCGTGGAGGGCGCACGCAGGATTAGGTGAAGTCCGACACCACGGCAGAAAACATCGCCCCCGACGTTCACCCGATGATTCAGCGCCGCGTTACATTACGGGCGTTACATAACGCCCGCCGCCCGTTTCCGGAAATATGCGAACGCGGGCGGGCGGTGCGGGTTGCCAGCCCAGAGCACGCCAGAGTCTGTCCAGCGCATGGCTCGTGGTCTTGAAACCCTCTACCGAAGGATCCTTGGCCGTGTGACACGGCCTGCATCGGTAGGGCCGCTGCGGAGCCGACGGCACTGACTTTCCATAGTCAACCTAGGAAGCGACGAATCGGCCGCCACGGCCACTGTCCCATGTTCCTCCGCCCGCACTCGACGCGCCATATCCATCAAATCAATACGACGTGTAGCCGTGCCCTCGCGTGATCCCTCCGGCACTGTGTGTCCCTCCGCAATCCAGCCGCCGTCGCGACCAAACCTTGAGTTCACACTGTTGAAGCCTAGACGGGAGCCCATTCCCGGCCGAGCATAGCCCACACCCAGCTGCCTTCGCCCGCGGGCGATCGCACCTTCTGGCCAGCCTGGCCTAGTGTCCGACTCTAAAACCTGCTTAACGCAACGGGGATTCACGGCCCGAGCCGGGACGTGGGCAACAGGACGCTGGACACCGAAACTGTGAACCGCAAGACATCCTTGCGTGCGAGTTGTGCATTGTCTTTCTTATTCCCGGACTTGCCCAGGCTGTGATCGCTGCCCCGTCCGGCCTGCTTGGACCGGAATCTCGATGCAGCGTCTTGTCTAGGCCCCTTTTGTTGCTTCAAGGGTGCGCGAGAAGGATGAACGCGTGAACGCGTGCCACTCTTCATGGTGCAATCGTGCATGGGAGGCGATTATATTGATCGCTATTGCCGACGACTATCGGTGAAGCTGAGTGGCGAGGGTTTATCGCGTCCTTTGTGTGAGGAAAGTGTCCCAGGGTCCCTTGTAAGCCTCTTCTCTTGCCAATTAAGCTGGGGCCCGGATTCTAGCTACAGTCTTGGCCATTTGTACGCTCAGCCTCCCGTTCAGCCTGCTTGGATCTGCGGTCCTCCGTCCAGCGGGTTCCGTTTTCGAGACAGGCCCGGCCCAGGCCTTAGTTGATACGGGGGCCGCTACGCCCAACGATGACACGCGTCTTTCCCTCCCGGAAGTCCTGGCCGACCGCCCGATTTCCACTCCATTGTGCGAAGAGACGACGATCATGAGAAGACTGTGCCAGGCTGAGAGACGCTTGATCTTTCTATCACTGTGCCGACCCATCCCTTCAAGCCGATGCACAGCTAACCGATCTTCAATGCCGATGTTCTTGTCCAGATTCTCCCCCCGGTATCTATAGTAGAGCACCAGCGACGACGAAACTCGCGAGACTCCCCGCCGTCAGTCCAGCCACAAGACAAAGACCCATGAATCCTCCTGCAGCCTCCCTCTCCTCGACATCCACCCACTCGACGGCGCCCATCATGCACGTACTTCCCAAGAACCCGTTCGTCAGCCCGAAAAGGGCTTGTACGATAAGGTAGAACGCATCGCTGTCGACCGTGGCACCACGGCCGCGCACGTTGCAAAGCAGGTACAGCGGGACGAACACCACTCGACATACCGAGAGCGCGAATACCACCCGTGGCTTCGAGGTCAGAGACAGCGCCGGGAAGGCTGGGAGGATGCGCCCAACCAAGTCGCCCGAGTTCCAGAAGAGGAACGCAAGGGGGATGAAGGACGCCGGCTGGAGGAGTCTCGGCGCAGAATCAGCCGGGCGCACACTCTTGATCTCCTGTGTGAAGACCGGGTAGACCATGGTGACGGCGAACGTGAGGAACACGGCTGCAGAGAGCCAGATAAGCTTGCGGAGCAGCCTCAGGAGTGGCACAGTCTCGCGAACCGGGCCGGACGATACGTCGCGCAGGTCACCGATGCTGTCGGTGACGCCCTTCGCGTGGTTTATAGAGGCCCTCCTTGACAAGAGGTAGAAAAAGGCCACCAGGGTCAGGGCGGAAATGCCCGTGGCCGTTATGAAGTAGGCAAAGGCTGACCCCGAAGACTGTTCCGCTGCTTCTTCGTTGCCCAAATCGCCTGCAGGCACGGAAAGGACAGACACGATTTGCGCAATGGCAGGAAGCACACCTGCCACACCTTGGCCGGTCATGATGGCCTGAGTGTACTCTTCGCGCCCGAAGCCCGAGACGTACGCGAAGACACCATTCTGGCAGAGTGAGGTTCCAAAACTAGCCGCGCCCACCATTACAATCATGAAGCCAAAGTACACTTTGGCTGAGACATCGAGGAAATGTCGAGTTGATATGGCGAGAAGAGTGAAGGTGACAACGTTGATTAGAAGCGAAGCCATGATGCGCTTGGGATACGAGGCGCTGGCCTGAAGCTTGGCCAGTATGAGCATGGAGCCCAGGTTGACTATAGTGGATACGGAGAGCTGGGCAGACTGGAAATTGTGGAGAATGTTCTCGTTGGCTTGGAAGCGACTTTGGAAGTAGGGCCCGGCTGCGAGAAACATGTTCCTGGCTGTTGTTAGTAGAGGTCTCCGGACCTACGCCAGGAGAAACCCACCATGCCCACAGCATAGCGACCCCCAGCAGAAGAAATATCGAGTAATCCAGCCATGAAAACGCCTTCTTGTCCTCCTCCTCTTCTATCCTGGCGCCATCCGGAGTCTCCGAACCGCCCTCGAGCGGCTCGTACGGCTGGTCTCGCTGAAGAAGCTGGCGCACCCGGTCCATGATGTGAGGAAGTGTGAAGCCGTGTCTGTCTGGAGTATGGCTCCGCGACGTCTTTCGACAGGCAAGCGATGGAATGTGGGTACAGATGCGATCAGTAGGGTGGCGGGAGGGGGAGTCCTTTGGCCCAGGCAGCGTGAGAGCAGAGTGAGTGAGGCTTCCTGGTCGCGCGCGGGCGGGTGCTCGGCGGAAGCTATATCCCAAGCTTCGCGGAGGCAGTGGGTCGGCGGAGTCAGCTGGGACGGAAGGTCGTCTGGGGAGGAGCATGTGAGAAGGTCATGACGCCGACTAGCGCCAAGTCGCGGAGACAGCCCGGCGATAAGCGATAAGGCCCAGGGGCAGGCACTGGGGGACCATCCAGGGCAGCCAATCCCCACGCTGCCCATCACTAAGCACTCAAGAGCAGTGGCTGTAACCAAGATTTGAACATTTCTATCCAAAAGTCCGTATGCTAAGCTTCCATGATGCTGAGTGCCTGTGCTCCCAATGCACGGCTCGTCTACACCGTAACGCCAAGTGCCCGTCTATCCGTCTGGCCCTCCTAACTACTGGGGGCGTCTCAACGGGTGCGCCTCGGTATTAAACACCCATTCGTCCAGGCTGACGAGTTCCGGGTCACTAAAAGTAAGGTAATAATACTTGAGCGTCTCTGCCATCCAGAAGCTCTCGCAGCTGTCCACCTTCTTGACGTTCTCCGGCGCTGCCACGTCATTGATCGCTGCATTACCCAGCTCGGTGCGTGTGTACTTCTCCACAGCCTGGAACATGTTCCAAGCCTTGTCCTGCAGGCCTTCGTCGCCCGTGATTCTGTACATAATGAACACACTCTCGATGGCCTCCGGCCGCAACAGGTAGCGCCTGTCGACGAGGTTGGTGAAGCCAGGCGGAAGGTTGTAGCGCTCGGTGTACTTCTGCGCAATCTCGCGCGTTGCCTTGCTGTTTCGCGCCGCAACACCGTCGTACCAGCGCCCTTCATCCCACAGGCACTCGTCATCCTCCTCGGTGCACGGCACGACGTGGAAGATCTCAGGCATGATTCCCGTGAGCGTGCTCTCATAGGCCCAGATGCAGCCATCCGTTAGCTGGCGGGCCGTGTGCAACTCATCGGGCCGGTTGAAGATCTTGGCAGCAATGCCCACCATCCCGCCTGTGAAACAAGCCAGATGCTGCCCTTCTGGCTCGAGCTTGATCTTGTTGTTCGACGTGTACTTGACAGTCCCGGACAGGAGGATGTCTAGGTTGTCGCGGTTCAGAGGTCGGAAAAACAGGACCTTCTTGGCGGCATCGATGGCGTTTTCGTACATGGAGCGATACTGGTCCATGACACCGCCGAGGAGCATCCACTGCTTGGGGAAGTACTCGTACAGCGAGTCGGCCATTCCGCCGAACGTGAACGCGCGGTCATCCGCAAAGGCGTTCTTTTTCGGGTTGACCGTGATGGGCCACAGGCCAGGGATCTTTGACTGGTTCTGCTGCTGCTCAAACTCGTCGGTGATGCGCTGGATGGCGTCGAAGAACTTCGGGTTGCCGGTCAACTGCGAAAGCCGGGTGAACTCCAGGCTCAAGGAGCCAACTTCGGCAGACACGGCAGAGCTGGATGCCTGTTGTTCTGCGTCTGTGGTGGCCTTGAGCCGCCAGTCCCAGCGGCTGACGGGCATGCGGTTGGGCGTGTCGAATGCGCGATACAGCATCTCTCCCAACTCAGTAGCCTTTTGGAGCAGCACTGAGTATTGGTTGCCGCTGAGATCGTAGGCAGACATCAGTCCACCCAGGTAGCGGATGGTGGTCTCGAAGACGTTGAGTGAGCCAAGGTCCGAGGTAGTGAAGTCCACCTTATTCAAGGCATTCACAGCCATTTCGAATTCGTCTTGCAGGCCCATGATCCACAGGGTGTCCAGCGTGTCTACCAACGAGGCGCCCCAGCCGCCGAAGGTGTTCTTGTAACTGCCCGAAAGAGGGGCAATCTCATCCTGAAGCCACGCATGCCTCTTGTAACCTTCCCACGAGTGCAAAAAGGTCTCCTTGACTGCCTGCAGCCGCGCCTCCCTTTCAGCTTTGTGATCGGCCGATTCGCCAGCGCGTTGGTCGTACTGAATTCTGGGGATTGATGAGGGCTTGCTCGCCGGGAGCGAAGTGAAAGATGAAACTGGAAACTGCTCAGGCACGTCCTTCCATCGGATGGGCTGCTGCAGCGCGCGGTCTGCGTAGGAGCGCAGAGGCACAGGGCTTGGGGGCTCGCGGACGGAGAGGCGCGAGACGTGGAAGAGAGCGACGATGGCGCAGAAGGCCACAAGGGAGAGGAGGGTTTGGCGGCGGAGTATGGGCATTCTCAATTGCTGGAAAAGGGAATCATAGGACCTCGGCCGCAGGGCAGGTCAAGGAGAGAGAGGCGAGAGGTGGTGAAGGAGCGACTTGCGAGCTGGAAGCTTGCTCGACGTTGGATACAGCTGGTAGCGGGTCCGAAACGCAGGAGAGGCGGGCCTAATCTTGGCAGTGTGAGAGGTCGAAGGAAGGGCAACGATAGACTGCAACTGGCGGAGAAAGGAAAATGTAATAGGTTGGCTGGGAGGAAGTTAGAGAAGACGATGAAGCCAGAAATAGCACAAGGTTAAGGAGAAGCAGGGCAGCACGCGGAGGGATACGAGGGTCTCAATCCTGGCAGCTGGCGTCCGCTTGTGGTATCGATAACCACCATGGCGTCAGTCGCGCCCTCACCACTGCGCGCCTGCGCATCCAAATGTCCCTGGCGCATGTGAGATCAGCAAGCACACCACACGCACTGTCGCGGCACCAGGCATTGAGCGCGAGCGCGAGCGGCAGCGGGGTGAGCTGAGGTGAGCTGGTGCCGTCGTGCCGCGGCTGAGGCTGGGCGTCGCTGCGTCGCTCGGTTCGCGCAGCTCGCTCTCGTCCTGCGGGGTGCACCGACCTGGGCCGCTCGCTCGAGCTCGCGAGGGGCGAGGCCTCGAGCACAGAGGAGCAGGCGGGAGCGTCGCAGCGCGGTCGATCCGGGCGTGCCTCCGCATTTATTCGGCGCCGGTGGGCCTCTAATTTCCTCCAGCGGCACATCGCGGCAATCACGCAGCCCTCCAAATGGCTGTCACCGCGTACGTCTCTCCGCCAAACATACCGCCGCCCCGCGCCTGGACTGACTCCGCCTCCATGTAGCATCTATTTCGTCGCCTCAGGCCCCAACGCGCCCGGCCTGGCCGACCTGACCGACCGCCTCATCCGCGCCTACGACCCGGTGTTGGTGGGCTCCTGGGGCCTTCACCACCGCGTCTTCCGCTCGACGCCTGCGAACACCAGCGACAAGTCGCCGCCGCACTCGCAGCATGTTCTCGGCCTGGGCCACCATCCCGATCGCGCTTTCGTGCATATCACAGGCCCCGACCAGCCGCAGGCGCAGGCGCAGCCACCCGCAGCCCCGTCCTCCACCATCGCAATCCCGCTGTCGCAGATGGAGCCGTACAGCCAGCTCTTGAACCTCAAGTTCGGCGCCCTCTGGATGTATCGCATAAGCTCGCAGGTCACGTCCGGTGCTTCATACTCTCTGGGCGAGTTTGTTGTGCGCTTGGGCGAGCTGCGGGAGAAGGGCGGCCAGATGGCTCTGCGCGGCACCGTCGTCTGCATCCAGACGGCCAAGCAAGAGTCAGAGGACCAAGATATGGAGCTTCTGCCCGGGCAGACCGACCCTCAGGATGAGCTTGAGGCTGGCCAGTCGCTAGTCCGGGATGTCTGGTCAAGCTTCGGCGTCGGCGCCAACCAGGCCAGGGAGTCCATCACTTCCCGCCTGCCCCGCGAAGCCGCCGACGACACTTTCGACGAGGTCGGCCTTTGGTGCGATATCCTGCGCTTCCAGAAGTAGCCCCCCAAGGCCGCCCGGCGAGGGTGAGCTGCAAGGCCAAGTCCGACAGTCCAGCCGTTAGTTAGGACAAGCCCGAAAATGAATTATGCATTGCCTCTTACACGGCTGTACCAATGTGGACTGAGTTGCATCCCCTGCAATGCATGGCGGCTTTCCCGCCGCTGGAAGCCTGTAGGTTGGGCCATGACCTTCAGCTGGGACGGGCAGCAAGGCATTGTTTTGACGCATCGCATCAACTCGTTGCATGCAGTACGCTGTGCTACCACTCGCCGTGGCTGCGGAGAGGAGCCCTTCAGCCACTGGCAATCCATGCCGCCTTGAGCGCTCAGCTACATGCACTCTCAACGCGGCGCCTCTGTTGCCCTCTGGCCGTCTTGCATCAGACCGGTCGCCTGCGTCGACGATCGATCCAGAGGAAACGGGCCGTGCGGTCCCAGGCAGCTTCGCGTTAAGCCGGCGCAACAGGAGAGCTGCAGTTGCGTGCCTCCGTCGTGTCTGACGCCTGCTGTGCCATCCTGCGCGCACACCTGCGCCATCAAGCCAGGTCACACGTCGACGCATCGCTTAAACGCAGGAGGTACCTCCGGTCCTGCAGCTCATGCCCACACTGTCGGTACGTACACGCTGCTCCCGCATGTTGACTCAATTCTCCACGAATTATGCCCACCCGTATTTCTCTCGTACGATTGTCCTTGCATCTGTATTGTCAAATTCTCGCCAGCCAAGAGATTGCCAGGTCGAGCTTGAACATGGCTGCATAGTACAACATGAGAAATTCAGATCGTGGCGGTGAGTTGGTGATACCAGATTGTCAGCAAGCCACCAGGAGGCACTGGGGCGACAATTTTCGGGGTTGAAGGGCCTCCCAGCTCCTGTGGGGAAATTGGAAGACCGGCCTTTCACCCAGTTCAATCGACAGGTCTTTGCGGACCGCGAAGGAAGAAAGCTGGAGAGTGGGCCATCCGCCAGTGTAGACCAAATGACAAAATTGTGTAATCCTGGGCGGGTTGACCTTTGATGATGGTTGAAGCTTACGTAGTTCTGGAACTCTTTGCATGAAGCGTCATCTCCACTAATCTATCAATGTGTCTCGCTGACATATGGTGTAGTGCGTTGCAACCTTTGGAGTGTGGGTGGATTTCCTTCCCATTGTTGCAACGAATGCGCTTTCCGGCAATAGACCATGCCACTACTGCCAAGAGAACATTGGTAGGCTCTCGCATTAAGTGGACGTTGTCTTATGTTCATCGTGCCTCGCTGCTGCTGTTGTAAATCTACGTAAGCTGCCGTCCTTCTGCTCTCCTTTGCTTTTCCTGCTTCCTTTTTCCCGCTCTTCGCTGACTCTTCTCGTGTTGGGGCCGCAGCTCATATATGAGATCCAGGCTTTTGTTTACATCACGTCGCAGGTACTACAGATCTCGATCCACGCAGTCCTTTTGCATACACTACCTACAATGCCCCGCCTCGATCTGTGGCTGAAAAGCCTTCTACGGCGAGATGTACACCCCATTCTTGAAATCCTGCACGTACTCGGCGTTCGCCACCGTCCACTGGCTCAGCACGTCGGCGTCGGCGCTCTCATCCATCAGCCACGCGACCATGTTCCCGAAGACGACGCTGCCCGCCTCGTTGAGGTGGGTGTAGTCGTCCGCGTTCAGATTGTACGTGTACGCGTCGGCGCTGCCGATGGCGTTCAGGTAGTCGGTGGAGGCGCGGTTCAGGTCGACGGCCAGCGCACCCGTGTCCTTGGCGACGGCCAGCGTGGCGGTGCGCTGCTCGGCCAGGTTCTCCTTTATTTTGCCGGCACTGTCGTACTGGCGCCGGGAGAGCGGCGTGACGAGGATCTAATGTAGGAACGGACGGGCGATCGCCCCGGCGCGCGCGTCAGCGCGTTTGCGTCTTCTGAAGAGGGGCAGCAAAAGAGCGGACGATGCAGGGACCCTCAAAAGACGGTAGTGTGCGCGTGCGCGACGCGACGCGACGCGACGCGACGCGGGACACATGCAGGATCTCGATCGTCGAAGGGACTTGAATGGGTTGATGGGCATGGGGCATGGGGCATGGGCTCGTGGAGAGGAGGGGGGAGCCGTACCGGGTTGCCGCCTGCGTCACGCACGTCGGCGACGAATTGCGCGAGGTTGGCCGAGTATTGGGCCACGCTGATGTTCTTGTCGGTTTTCTGGTCGTTGTGGCCGAACTGGTGTCGCGCGCCCCGCGTTGTCAGCTTCGGCCTTCACGTCCGCCTGCAGCTGAGCTTGTTCCGCCCATCCTCCGATGGCCAGGAGCCTCTGTCGTGCTGCTCGTTCTGCTTTCTCGGGTTGACGCACCTGGATCGTCACGTATGGAGTGTAGTCCGCCTTCGCATTCTTGACGGCGCTCAGCACAGTCGCCCAGTCTCCGCCCTCGCGGAAGCTGACGGTTGTCGCGCCATTGTGGCCGTAGTTCTTCCCGGTTGCGCCGCTCTGGAGCGTGGTGTTGAGGAAGCCGTTGCCCCAGCCGCCGCCGCCCGTCGACTGGACCGCCGTTGTACTGTCGCCCGCGAGGAAGAACGCCGCCGGTTTATCGGCCGCAGTCGGAAGAGCAGCCGAACCGAGTATCAGCGGCAGGATTGCAGCGAACGCGGAGGTCGGAATGGGGATCAGCATGGCTGGCTCGCGACGTTTACGAATTGCCTAAAGCGGTAAATAAACAGGTTTGGTCGCCTGGGCACAGCATTCGTTTCTTCAACTCTCCTGCGCCGCATCGCGGCGCATTATGTACAAACATGCTACAGTCAGGATCCGTCAGCGAGCCGACGGCACTGCGGGGACGCGGAGAAATAGATAGATTGCTTTCAGACCCCTTTATACTCGTGCACGTCGCATAGTGCTCGCGGGCTCCAATCGCGAAACTCGTCTTTTAGCCGCTCGGCCTCAGATCGCCCGGGTGTCAGGGCCTCGTGACCGGACGAAGGGGAAACGGAGCACGCCCGCGAAGGAGTTGCGGAGCGCTCCAAGCGAAACGAGCAGTGGAAGAATTGAGAGGGAGCGCGAAGCCTCGAGCTCTGGTGTTGGCGTCGGGGAGACGGCCCCCCCAAACCTCACCGCGAACTGCTCCAGGCGCGGTGACGTCACTTGCGAGCTCCCCGCCGGACGAGGTCCAGAACGCGGACTCCGGCGGCCGTGGTTGCGCAACCACTTTCTTCGTGGCACGCGGCCCTGCGCCTGCGCATTGTAGCCTTCTTCTTTCCACTCGAGACCCGCTGCCGACCGCTCTCACCAACATGCATCCGGCGACAGCCACCGGCGTCCCACCAAAGCTCCGAGAGAACGGGTGTGCACATTGACCAGGAACCCAGGATACGAACCCACTCATGCAACTATCCAAGCACCTGATCAAGATCGAGACGAGATGCTCCTGTCTGGGGTCTTCTCTCGCTGCGTCGGTGATCACATCAGATCCGCGACCGACTGCTTTTGACGGCAAAGCTTCAGCTCACTGAATCCACGCAGCCATCGAGTCTGTGCTCGACTGCCCAAGTGATGGCCTCCGCCCTCTTCCCAATCTAGCGGTGAAAAGCTATGGTCTCAATGCTCAGCCTGCCGTTCAGAGCGGTGTCGCAGGTACGCATATTCAACGGACGTCGGTCACGAAGACTGGGGATTGCGAGGAGATGATTTGCTGCTACTCGAAGGGGCGCGGCTATTGATCGTTCTGGTAATCAGGCAATGAAGCGCATACACAAACCATGTGAATGTGATCACCATCGATTTGAAGATGCCGGGTCTCGCTCCCTGCCTCAGCTCTGATACGTGCATAGGTCACCCTCTAGCTGAATGTCTTCTGCCAGTCGTACATGGCTAGACTCTCTGCCCTGACCCGTATACTCTGCAGTGAGATCTTCGTTAGGAGAGATTTTCAGATGGTGGTAGCCTGTAGGCCCGAATTAAGCGTTTGCTCGGAAAAGCGAGCGGGAGATCTGCAATGGCTGTTGGAGGATCTTTGATCCATGAGAATATGCCGACTTTTCCCCCGGCAATCCGAGGCGCTGCTTTGGTCGTTCCACTTTTCTCACAAACTGCATGCGCCAAGCTGAGTGCTCACCCTGGCGCGCCATTTCTGGTGCATTGGCATGGAATTGACTTTATAAGAGTATCATGCTGTTGTTCCGGGGTTACCAGCACAGCACCTTGATTAACAGGCACAGGTTGACGTCATTGTCACACCAACCCGGAGGCGTTCAAAGGCCTAGAACCGCATCCATTCCTCTTCGGTGCATGATGGGAGAAAGGTGTCGTCCGTTCCTGACAGTCTCGAACCGCCTCTCATCTGCACAGTGATGCCTCTTCTGCAGCCGGCCGGCCAAAGATAACGCGCCGGCGATATCGATAGATTGAGGCTCACGCGGTCCCTGCTGCAGTCCACCGGAGATGACGTCTATGTACGACCGCAACACTGCCCTCTTGTCAGAAGTGCATCACACCGCGCCAAGCTCCCTTCACTCTTGGAATTGAAGTTTGGCTTTTGG
The DNA here is from genome assembly GCA_020912385.1 of Neofusicoccum parvum. NCBI lineage: Eukaryota > Fungi > Ascomycota > Dothideomycetes > Botryosphaeriales > Botryosphaeriaceae > Neofusicoccum > Neofusicoccum parvum. The sequence continues at coordinate 158,473 of CP087219.1, read as the reverse complement.
TGTGAGGAGAAAACTGCGGATGCGACTACTGTGCCGTTTGCCACTCCCTCATGTAGAATGGTTGGGCCGTGACCAATATGCTGTGGCGTGGCGCGATTTTGTCGAGAATTGGCATCAATCTGCGAGGACGGTATCCATACCACCGAGCTGGGTGTTCCGTTCGGGCTCGAGAGGGAAAGCCAGCCCCGTGTTTTGTTAAAGCTACCAATTGAATACGTACGGCGTAAATGACTGGGGAGAAGGCTGATATGATACAGTACGTATGGTGTTCCTGAGATTGCCCATACCTTCCTCCTCACATTTCGAGCGTAGTAAAGTAAGCGAGGAGCAAACGCTGTTCTTTTATCGGCAGCTGGGCTTGCATTGCTCTCAAATCAGCCCCAGGCGGAGCCTATAGCTCGCCATTTCAGGGCTTTGCCCCCGAGAGATAGTGAGAGTGTACAGCAATGAGCTATCTCACTCTACAATAGCCAAGTACTAAGATCACCCCAGCCATACAAGAGATAATCCCCCGAAACATTCTCATGTGCCATATACCATGCCGGTGAGTGATATCTTTAGGTGGGATGATGAAAAACTTACTTTCTTCAATTAGCCGAAAGCGTCACGATGCCGAGGAGCTGTCAGGAGAAGTAGCACAGTTACGCGATGTAGCGTTAGAAGAAATAAGGTCGACGGCAATTTTATCCGATACTGTCCATGCTCGATCAACAAAGAATTTTATTTGACAGACACACATATGCAAATCTGATTGCCAGACCTGTCAGAAAAATACGTTCAATCTCAGAGGAATCTAAGTAACATAGTCTTTGGCGTTTCTCTCATTTCCGAGAGAGGGGGCAAGTGTACGGTGGGCAAGGTCACTTCAGACACCCGCGTGTTCGTACTAGATGAAATGGAGATAAAATTGCCCTCCTGGGTGAGGAACCTAGAAATTCTCGAGATTCGTCTGTTAACTCAACACTCGAGTGTATCCTCTTTCGAGATGTATGTATGCGTCTGGTTGTAACGCGGCGAAACTTGACCACACCCGAGCAAGGCGAGGCTATCAGTTGATCAAATGCTCTCAAAATTATATTCTCTATTGAATCCCTAGATCAAATATAATATTTGGGTGTCGGTGTTATATGATAGTACAATAAAGGCGTCGTGGATTTAATTTTTAAAACTAGACTGGAAAACAGAAATCAATCTTACAATAAAGTGCCCTTTACTTTTAGGTAGTATAAGACTAAAAGAACTATCGAGAGTGCTGCTTTCTTCTAGAAGAAGAGATTTACGCACTTGGAAAAGACGTAGAGCGGACTCAGCGTGTTGATATGGAATGGGCAAAGAAGTTGACACTATCACCATCACGACTTAAGTCTAGCAGTATTTCCTAAGACTACCCAATTAAATCAATTCACTTACAGTAGTTCACTGCGATTTTCTGCGGACATGATCTATTGTAACTTTTATTTGTTTTGACCCTGTCATTTCCATCATGAGACTTCTGAATGGTAGCCTCTAAAATCCCCGCATTTTGAACGCCGGAGTATATATGCTTATCACCATCGTTAGTGACGAGTTCCGTTGACGTTCTTGACACCCTGTCCCAGCTGGCTTGCCACGACGGTAGCCTCCCTGACAGCGCGGGCAACTTGGCCCCGGACGGCACCCTCCTCCAAAGTCAAAAGACCACCGATGGTGCAGCCGCCGGGGGTCGAGACCATATCCTTGAGGATCGAAGGGTGCCTGTTCTCCTCCAGCACCAAGCCAGTGGTGCCCTTCATCATCTGAGCCGCCATAAGCTGGGCCTCCTTTCTGGGAATACCCATAGCCACGGCTCCGTCCGCCAGACCCTCCAGTATTAGCGCCACGAAAGCCGGACCGGAGCCGCACAGCGCAGTCGAAGCATCCATCAAGTGCGGCGGCAGCTGCACGACCTTGCCCACGCGGTTGAAGATCCAGGTGACCAGGGCGGTCTGGTCCTTGCTCAGCGGGGGCGTCGGCTGCGAGATGACGGTCATGGACTGGCGCACGAGGGCGGCGGTGTTGGGCATGACGCGCACGACGCGGCACGGGTTCTGCTTGGGGAGGCCGTCGGGGTACAGCGTCTGCTCGATCTGCTCGACCGACACGCCGGCCAGGATGGACATGATGAGCTTGCCGTCGAGCGCCTCGCGCATGCCCGGCGCGCCCAGCACCTCCGCCAGCATGTACGGCTTGCACGCCAGCAGCACCACGTCGGCCGCCTTGGCGCCCGCTAGGTTGTCGTTGACGAAGATCTCCAGCGGCTTGTTGTACTTGCCCAGCACCGAGCGGATCGCGTCCGGCGCGCCCTCCCACGCATCGCAGGCTACGAACTTGGTCGGCAGGCGCGGCGGCACCTGCTCGCCGGCGGTCGAGGGCCCGGAGGGGTCGTCCAGGGCGGCCATGACGCCGCCGAGGATGGCGTTACCCATGACGCCTGCGCAAGATGTGTCAGTGGTGGGGCCGCGAAACGGGGCGGGGAGCTCGGGGGTGGCGTACCGCAGCCCAGGACGGTGAGGGTAAGGCCGCTGTCTTGCTGTGCTTGAGCCATTGTTGCTGAATGGGGTATCTGTGGTTCAACGGGCAGACGGTGGGCTGTTGGTGGGGATTATTTGTAGCGTGGGGAAGCTCCGAAAGCGCAGCGAAATTGTTTGGGTTGGAGCGCGGGGCCGACGCAAGCCGGAGCTCAGAGCCACGAGGACAGCCACCAGCGGTGGGTCCCTGCCGCTGCCTCCGCATCTCTGCCTCCGCAGCTGTCATCTGCCTTTGCGACGCGTCCATTCGTCCACGACTCCGGATACATAGATGCGTCGACTGCCCCTCTTGTCCAGATGATTTTTGTCGGTCTCAACACCGTACGGGCGGTCGCCGGCCTCTCCGCACTCACCCCCTGCCGACCGCAACCTGGCTCCCGATGTTGCCATTCACTAGGCTCGAATGCTGCGACTGCATGAGCCTTCGACAAGTACGTACCAACGATGTTCGTCAATTGAATCGTCTGCGCTTCTTTGATGAAGTTCGAGATTTTCAACGTCGGCACCGGCAGTCAGGAGACACATGTACAATATCATGCGGCTCCGTCCTCGAGTGAGCACCGCGGAGCTTGGAAACGGAGGGAGAGGCCGCGGACGGCAGGCGGACGGCAGGATTCAATATTGTTTGAAGACCTTCGCTTCAGCCGCGGAGTCTCCCGAAGGTCTCGAACCACTCGCAGCGCTATAGCATAGGTGTTTTAGGCCTATCACTTCCTCTTTCGCTTGTCAGGCGCCCCTTTGAATTTCCTTCTTCGCCTCACCAGTGCCTCGTTTGGTGCCACAATTGCTATTTTTGGTCTAATCGATACAGCGTGGTATGTGCGTGGTCCGAGGTCTGGGCCCTGGTAAACGCGCGCTTCGGAGGTATAGGCAGGAAGGAGGCCTTCAAGGCGATTCGGCGAGCGTTGTGGAGGCCTCAAACGCCTAAACATCCGCTCGGGATACACTAGTCTGGCAGCGCAAACATGGGGACGGACTAAAATTGGACTGCAATTTCATTTAACAAGTCCCCAAGTCCTCGCCAGCATCATCTGCACCAGTGGAACCTTCACGCTTGAGTACGACAACAGTCCACACCAATCGCTCATTCGTTCATTCGTTCGATCGTTCAGTCACTCTTTGATCCGATCTACTGTCAATCGCAACTACTCCAAATCTCCGTAATTCGACAACGTCAACACCCTCTTCATTAAAAACAAAAATGCGGTTTACATCCTTCTACCACATCTCGCTCTTCGCCAGCGTCCTCTCGAGCAGTATTTGTCTCGCCGCACCCACAAACAGGAACTCCAACAACAACACACCTGCTATCCGAAAAGGCGTGGAGAGCATAATCAATTCACCAAAAATGGAGCTCGCAACCAGAGAAACACAGGCCGAGGCCGAAAGCACAAATTCCAACGAGGACGACGTCTCAGTCTTTGAGATAAGAGACGACAGCGGCGCGGAGACCGAGATCAAGCATATCGTACTCAAGAAAGGCCTTCTGGACGACACGGTTGAGGAGTCTTCACATAGCCCCAAGAATACCACCAGCGGAAGCCAAAAGCCGCTAGGCGGCATCGTGGAGTGTGGGGTGGACAAGACGGGCAGGAATTACTGCAGGACTGCGGAGGGATGGTACGAGTACAGATGTGAGACTGGCGAGATCATGTACTTCCGTCAAGTACCCTATGCGGACGAGGAAGTGTGTGCGGACGGGAGCGTGGCATGATTGCCGGGTAATATGTCGGCGTAATGATCTTGTGGTTTATGAGCGAACATGCAAACATAACATTAGTGTATAATGCTATCAAAAGTTCGAATGAAACAAAAAATTCCTAGCAAGCCGTTCAAATGAACTTGCTGAACCATTTTAGACTCGTGTGGAGTGGCAGCTAACAGGCTGCCGGCAGCGGACGCGCCACGCACCGCCACTTCGCGTGGGTCCCTCGAAGCTGCTGCCCATCATCACCGCCGAGACGCCTTCAAGCTTCGCGCGTCAACCACGACCCTCCTCCGCCCTCCCACCTCCCCCGCGCGCGACCACCATGGCGGACCCGTTCGAAGTGCGCATGCGCTTCACAAGCCAGCTGCAGCACCTCAACGCCTCCGTCACCTCCGCCCAGAAGGCCGCCAACTATGCCCTCAAGTACCGCGACATGGACGAGGATCTGCACTCGTGCATCCTCGAGCAGCTGGAGAGAGTGAGTCTGCTGGCGGAGCGCCCCCGCCCGCCGTGCCTGGAGACCGCTGACGCGCGTGCGCCAGAACAACATGAACAACCGCGCCAACATCATGTACTTCATCGAGCACCTCTGCGACATGGCCCAGCGCGAGAACCACCTCGAATTCGTGCGCATGATGCAGCGCGACATCCTGCGCGTCATCGACGCCGTCGCCCCGAGCGACGGCTCCGGCGCCGCCAACGTCAAGGTCGTGCGGAGGGTGAGCTTTGGAGTCCTTCGAGCCGCGACGGCTTCGCACTGGTTGCTGACGGATGATGGGGCGCACAGGTGCTGAACGGCCTGCAGCAGAAGCAGGTCCTCCTCCCGCAAACCGTCCAGGAGCTCGAAGACTGTCTCAAGGAACGCGATGTCACGGTTGCGCACCCCGCGCTCGGATCTCCGACGAATGGCGCCCCGGGGAGCGGGAAACATACGCCGAGGGGGAACGGCGCGGTGCGGCTGGATAAGCGGCAGGTCGAGCAGCGGATAGAGGAAGATCGGGAGAGACACAAGCGGCTGAGGGAGGTCATCTGGCAGGTGGACCCCGAGAACGACGGCGAGTTTGAGAAGCTGTGGGAGGAGAGCAGCGACATTGGCGACGACGACTACATTGCGGCCGAGGAAGATGCGGAGGAGCGTAAGCAGGCTATTGCGTTCGACCGATGAGCTCTCATCTTTTAGTCGTCTTCGGCGTTTGGCGGGAAAAGTGTGTTTTCGGCATCAGGTGTTCGGGCGTCGGAGATGGGACATTGTCATGCCTCGCGGTAGGATTTGCATGATTACGGCGTTGAGTGGCGATGGACCTTATTCATTTTCATTTGTGTTGGAGGTTTGCAAGGCCTCCATACCTGGCGTTGATACCCGCCTTAAGCAAACCATATTTGTACACTAAAGAATCCATCTATACAAATACAGCCCAAAAAACACCTCGACCATGCCTCGCATCGTATTCCGTCCGCGCGTAGCACTTGTGGGGAGCCCCGTCAAAGACTCCAGAAGCATCCCATTCCGTTTTCCATACATGTCCCAACGTTGCTCGGCCAGTGGCATCCGCTTACTCCATGATGACAACGGCGCCCAGGCCCTTCAAAGTCTCGATGATCTTCTCGGCCTCCTCCTTGGGCACAGACTCCTTCATGAGCTTGGGCGCGCTCTCGACGAACTTCTTGCTGTCCACCAGCGACAGGCCCAGCATGCTCTTGACTTCCTTGATGATCTTGGGCTTGGCGGCGGCGTCAAAGCTCTGCAGCTTCAGGTTGAACAGCGTCTTCTCCTGGGCGGCGGGGGCGGCCTCTTCCTCCTCAACAGCGGCAGGGGCGGCCTGGGCGGCGGGGGCAGCAGCGAAGCCGCCGACGGGCATGTCGGGGATGTTGAGGCGGGTCTTGTGGTGGATGGTGCGGCGGTTAGCGGAGGTGTTGACACGCGCGCGCTCTCTCTCACGCGACTTGGCGGGGCACAAACGCCCGGGGACTTACCTTGAGGGTGGAGACGAGGTCGGCGGTCTCCAGCAGGGTCAATTGGCTGATCTGGTCGACGATAGTGGCGATCTTGGGGTTGGCGGGAGCTGCGGCGGCGTCGGTCGACTGCCATCGCCGGGCTTGCGGCTGGCGGGAGAGGTGCGAGACGGACACGCGGGCGGGAGAAGAGCGGGCGGCGCGGGCGCAGGCGCGCAGCGCGGACTGGCACGAGAGCGACATGGTGGTGATGTGTGGTGGAGCTGGTCTGGTTCGTCTGAGCCGTCGGTGTGGTGGATGCTTCCCGCCGCCTTTCAAAATCTCGAGGTCGCGCGCTTCCTTGTGGGGCATAGCGGCTTGGCGAGCGGCGGTCTTTCAGAAATTATTTTGGACGGCCAGCGGCGCGCAACACCAAACTCCCCACGCCGCCCCAGACCTCTTTGCCCCAATTCCTGGCCCCAATCCGGAGCGCGACCATGGAATGCGGCTGGGGCCTCTCTGCGCTTCACGCGCGCCTCGACGAGCTGCCTGAGGAGCTGCGCTTCCTCCTCCGCGAGAGCTCCAATCGCGAGTTCCTCGCTGACCTCACCCGAGCGTCTCTGCACCCGCAGCATACCGATTACCTGTTCTCGCTGTTTGAACCGCTCTTCGTCGAAGTCCGCGCACTGTGGACTGCCTCATACCCCCCCGTCGACGTTATACCTGCGTACGCCCGCATATTACAGTTTGCGCCGCATCTCTCCGATCATGCGGAAGCTATTCTATCCACTGGCGCTGCCGATATTGCATCTGCCCTACACTATGATGTCTCTACGCCCTCCGAAGCCACCGTGGATGCGCGTTTGGCCCAACTTCTGCTCGGACTTTTCCGCCTGCTCGTTTGCGACAATGAGACCTTCGGCCGCTCCGTCCAGCCGCTTTCCCTCCAACCTCTGCTCGCGCACCCGAACCGAACCGTTCGATACCTTGCGATACGATGCCTGTGTTTATACTTGCATGCTGCAGATGCAGCTCAGGAGGAGATGGTATCGAGATATCTTGGCCAAGAACCTATCAATGGCGACTGGGAAGGAAAGGCAATCGACTACAGATTTCTGAGCCTTTGGGAAGAGAAAAGATACTCTGAAATGAGGAGGAACCTCTCGGAAGCAGCAGCTGCACGTGAGAACTACTCGCCGTCTCCGATTAGCAGGATTATTGCTCAGCAGGATCTTGGCTCTCACACTGCCGAGATTCATGGAGTTCTACTTCCCCGCTCGGACGCTCCCAACACTGTGGAACAGGGTATTCGGCTGGTACCAACTACGACAACTGTGAGCAATCTCACTACGGTAGCCAGGAGTCTGAAGGGAGAAAAGCCTCTTATGCTGACCGGTCTTGCTGGATCTGGTAAAACTCTGATCCTCCGTCATCTTGCCCGGGAACTAAACAAGCTGGAATCCATGGTGACGCTTCATCTCAACGAGCAGAGTGATGCTAAACTGCTCATTGGAATGTATACTACTGGAAATACCCCCGGAACGTTTACCTGGAGGCCTGGTGTTCTTACGACCGCTGTCCGGGAAGGCCGTTGGGTGTTGATCGAAGATTTGGACCGTGCTCCCAACGATGTCCTCAGCACCCTTTTACCGCTGATCGAATCGGGCGAGCTCTTGATCCCAAGCAGAGGGGAGATTGTCCGCGCTGCTCGCGGCTTCAAGATCATTGCAACTCTACGGACAACGTTGAACCTCCGCGGCGAGCAGATCGTTCCTGGTGCTGGTATGATCGGAACTCGATTCTGGGAGCGCATCAGCATCCAGATGCCGCCGGAGAATGAGCTCGGAGAAATAGTCCACTCAGCTTTTCCAAACATCCCCGATGCACTGGTGCCTCAAATAATGAGTGTATATACCAGCCTTCAGGCTCTTTCACGAGAGAAGGCATTCACTGCCAGCAGGTCTGGCATGATCAGGCCTGTCACTTCACGCGACTTGTTCAAGTGGTGCAGCCGAATCAACCCTCGTAATCTGGATGACATGTTTCTCGAAGCAGTCGATTGTCTTGCCGGCAGCCTGGAACACGGACTCGCCCGCGATTTGATCGTTGCCTGCATCGCTCGGGAACTGCACGTCGATCCCCAGAAGAGAGACTATCTTCTCGTACAACGCTCAATTGCATACAAGACCGCCGGAAGTGACGAATCGGGAGAAGTTACTATCGGAAGGGCTTCGCTGAAGAGGACTCAGCGTAAGCGGCGACGGGACCGAAGACCGTTCGCCGCGAACGAGCATACGCGCCGTCTTTTGGAGAAGATTGCAGTTGCTGTGGATCACCAAGAGCCTCTTTTGTTGGTTGGTGAGACCGGTACTGGAAAGACGACTGCCATTCAGCACTTGGCAAACGAAGTTGGACGAAAGATGGAGGTCTTCAACTTGTCGCAACAGAGCGAAAGCGGTGATTTGTTGGGCGGATACAAGCCCGTAAACCTTCGCAGCGTCATGGTGCCAATGAAAGACCGGTTCGACGACCTCTTCCTGTCGACTTTCTCACAAGACAAGAACAGCCTCTTCCTTACTCAGCTAAATGAGCACATGGCGAAGGGCCGTTGGAAGGCTGTTTGCAAATTCTGGCAACAGGCACTGCGCATGGTTGAAGAAGCTGTGAAGGCTTCAGCATCTGGTCCGGCTTCACCAGCTGATGACAGTGAACAGCCGAAGAAGAAAAAGCGAAAGGTTGAGAGACAACCGAAGCTCCCCGCCAGCTTCTCTCAATCCGAGTGGGACGCTTTTGCCAACGATCTCAAACTCGTAGAATCTCAGATCGCCAACAAATCCAGCGCCTTTGCTTTCAAGTTCATTGAAGGAAACATTGTCAAGGCTGTGCGGAATGGCGACTGGGTCCTTCTCGACGAGATCAATTTGGCCGCACCGGACACCCTCGAAGCCTTAGCCGATCTGCTTACCGGCGGGTCTGGGGGAGCCCCTTCGATTCTTCTGACAGAGACGGGCAACGTTGAGAGAATCGAGGCTCATCCCAATTTCCGCGTCTTCGCAGCGATGAACCCGGCAACTGACGTTGGCAAGAAGGATCTCCCCATGGGTATACGTTCGAGGTTTACGGAGCTGTACGTTGAGAGCCCGGATCGCGACTTCAAGAGCTTGCAGAGCGTGGTGGAGACATACCTTGACCAGTATCTTCACACAGACCGCAAAGTCTCTGCAGATGTTGCCAACCTCTATCTCCACATTCAAGCTTTGAATGCAGAGAACAGACTAGTCGATGGTGCGAACCAAAAACCACACTTCAGCTTGCGTACCCTCACACGCACGTTGATCTATGCCTTGGACACTGCTCCACTCCACTCACTACGACGCGCTCTTTACGAAGGCTTCTGCATGAGCTTTTTGACGTTCCTGGACAAACCTTCCGAAGATCTCGTTGCAGAGTCGGTGATCAAGTACCTCAAGCCCGAGCTTCGTTCTCCCCTCCGGAAGCCCGTGGAGAAAGGTAGGGAGTACGTCCAGATACGTCGGGACGATGGGCGGAGACACCATGACCTAAAGAAAAAGGGCATAAGCAAAGCTGTGGATGATGAAAGGTTCGAGGAATGGCTCAACAAGGCTGGCAAGGATCCCCAGTGGCTTCGTCAAGGCAGATTCCAGTCATCTGAGGAAGAGCACTACATCATCACGAACTTTGTCTGGCGGAACCTCACCAACCTCATCCGTGCTGCTTCCACCCGTCGATTCCCCGTGCTCATTCAGGGCCCGACGTCGGCAGGAAAGACCAGTATGATTGAGTATCTCGCGAAGAGGTCAGGCAACAAGTTCGTCCGTATCAACAACCACGAACACACGGATCTGCAAGAATACCTGGGCACGTATGTCTCTGGAAATGATGGGAAACTTCAATTCCAAGAAGGCATCCTCGTCAAGGCACTCCGAGAGGGTCATTGGATTGTGCTTGACGAGCTTAATCTTGCCCCAACGGACGTTCTTGAAGCACTCAATCGCCTGCTAGACGATAACAGGGAGCTTCTCATTCCCGAAACCCAAGAGATCGTTCGGCCGCATGAGGACTTCATGCTTTTTGCGACTCAAAACCCCGCTGGTCTTTACGGTGGAAGAAAGACTCTCTCGCGCGCCTTCCGGAATCGTTTCCTGGAGTTGCACTTCGATGACATCCCTGTAAACGAACTCAAGTACATTCTGGAGAGACGGACACAGCTTCCCCGATCATGGTGCGAGCATATCGTCAATGTGTACAGGGAACTGTCAATTCTGCGCCAGTCAAGTCGTTTGTTCGAGTCGAAGAGTTTCGCAACGCTTCGTGACCTCTTCCGATGGGCAATGCGTGCACCTGAGACATCGCAGCAGCTCGCGGAACAGGGCTACATGCTTCTTGCTGAGCGGGTGCGAAAGGCTGAGGAGCGCTTAGCCGTCAAACAAATCATCGAGAAGGTCATCAAGCAGACTAAGATCGACGAGGATCTGCTCTACTCCGCCGAGAGGTCTCCAGAAATGCGGCTGTACTCTGAGAACGTCTCTTCAGACAATGTTGTATGGACCCGAGCCATGCGGAGATTGTACGCTCTTGTCGCCAATGCGCTTCGCCACAATGAGCCTGTCTTGCTGGTCGGTGAGACTGGTTGTGGTAAAACCACTGTTTGCCAGATGCTTGCCGATGCCTTTGGGAAACAGCTCTTCATTGTGAACGCCCACCAGAACACAGAGACCGGAGATCTCATTGGTGCTCAAAGACCAATCCGCAACCGCGCATTCTTGGAAGAGCAACTGGCGAAGGATGTTGGTGCTGCTTTGATTGAAGCAGGAACTTCTCTGGACATCTCAGACATGCCCTTGCCCGAGCTTCTAAGTACGTACGATCGGCTTGTCAAAGAAAGTTCAGACCTCTTTAAGACCGAAGCACGCCAGGCTATTCACGCCCAACGTATCAAACTCTCTTCGCTCTTCGAGTGGGCCGATGGAAGTCTTGTGACCGCTATGAAGGCGGGCCAATACTTCCTTCTTGACGAGATCTCCCTCGCTGATGACTCTGTCTTGGAGCGATTGAACAGTGTGCTCGAGTCTTCTCGCAGCCTGCTTCTTGCGGAGAAAGGCCCGAACGATTCCAATGTCGAGGCATCGGATGGATTCCAATTCCTGGCGACGATGAACCCCGGCGGTGATTACGGCAAGAAAGAACTGTCTCCGGCGTTGCGAAACCGATTCACAGAGATCTGGGTACCTGCTCTGTCTGACCTTGAAGACATCACCCAGATCGTGAAGGCCAAGCTCTTGCCTTCGGCAGTTGAGTACGCGTCGACCGTGGTCAACTTCTCCCAGTGGTTCAACGAGAAGTACAACACCTCTGCAGCGTCTTCTATTTCCATTCGTGACACACTAGCATGGGTCCATTTCATCAACCGCTGTGGCGCAAGCGATCCAGTGTTTGGTGTTATTCACGGCGCTGCTATGGTCTTCATCGATACGCTTGGCGCCAACCCGGCGGCCCTGCTTGCCATCTCAGCAGCCAATATCGATCACGAACGCGCCACCTGCCTCGAGAAGCTCAGCGAACTGGTGAATTCTGATGCAAAGTTCGTCTACTTTGCTGCAGCAGAGATTGGCTCTTCGGATTCCATGCTGTCTATTGGTTCTTTCGCAGTTCCTCGCCTTGGTCAGGCCGTCTCCGACCCCTCATTCTCAATGGCTGCCCCGACTACCAAGTCAAATGCGATGAGAGTTCTGCGTGCACTGCAGCTGCCAAAGCCTATCCTCCTTGAGGGTAATCCCGGTGTCGGCAAGACATCCTTGGTTACCGCTATCGCCAAGGCTGTTGGCATCCCCCTCACGCGTATCAACTTGTCTGAGCAAACTGATCTAATGGACCTGTTCGGATCCGACGTTCCAGTTGAAGGAGCCCAGGCAGGTACTTTTGCCTGGAAAGATGCACCTTTCTTGAAAGCCATGAAGAACGGGGAGTGGGTCTTGCTCGACGAGATGAACCTGGCTTCGCAGTCAGTGCTGGAGGGCCTCAACGCCTGCCTCGACCATCGAGGGGAAGTTTACATTTCGGAGCTGGACCAGACTTTCCACCAGAATCCGGGTTTCAGGGTCTTTGCCGCGCAGAACCCTCATCATCAAGGTGGCGGAAGGAAAGGTCTTCCTGCTTCTTTTGTCAACCGTTTCACAGTGGTGTATGCCGATGTCTTCAGACTGGAAGATCTTGTTATAATCTGCAAACAGCAATTCCCCAACACTACCGAGGAAGACATCGAGACTCTGACGGGTTTCATCGCCGAATTGGAAGCTCAAGTTTCGAACCGGAAGTTTGGAGCGCTCGGCGGCCCCTGGGAATTCAATTTGCGAGATACTCTTCGGTGGCTGCAACTACTTACCTCTCAGCAGGGTTTGCTTCCCACAGGAATGGCACGAGACTTCCTGGACACAGTGATCTCGCAACGCTTCAGATCCGATCTTGACAGAAGGTGCGTTAATGCTTTGTTCGAGCAAGCCATCAAGTCATCGGTGCAACAGCGGGCCTACTTCCACAACTTGGGTAAGAGCCATATCCAAGTCGGACTGGGACTCCTTCCCCGACACCTTACGTTCCAGCACTTTTCTTCAAAATATCAGCCAAGCAAGGACCATCTCCCTGTGATGGAATCGATGATGATTGCTGTCCAACTGAACTGGCCTGTCATTCTCGTTGGGCCTCCAGGATCTGGAAAGACTAGTCTTGTCAAGCAGCTTGCCTCGGCTGTGGGAGCGGAGCTGGTGACATCTTCCATGAATGCCGATATCGATGCCATGGACTTGGTGGGTGGGTATGAGCAGGTCGATCCATCTCGACAGGTTCTCCGTTTCCTTGAAAAAGTCAACCTTTTCGCCCGTTCCTTTGTCATCAACAACCAAGTCCACACCGTCTCTAAGCTCTCTTCTCTTTTCCTTACTCTTGTCCGACTTTCTTCCCCTGTCGATCTCTCTCAAGTCGATTTTAATGCCATCAGTCAGCTACTAACACAGACCCAAGCTGGGAATGACCATCCGGCCATCCGAGAGCTAATCACTGAGGCTGACGCCCTTGCAAAGGACTCCGTTGTAGTTGACCAAGCCAGGTTCCAGTGGGTCGATGGCCTCCTTGTTCAAGCGCTCGAGCAAGGCAAATGGCTCGTTCTTGACAATGCCAACCTTTGCAGCTCTTCCGTACTCGATAGACTGAACGGTCTACTAGAGCCCAACGGGTATTTAATCATTAACGAGCACTCAACAGCTGATGGTGAGGCAAAGATTGTCAAGCCGCATCCCAACTTCCGTATATTCATGACAATGGACCCACGTCATGGCGAGCTTTCACGGGCTATGAGGAACAGAGCTGTTGAGCTTTTCTTGCTTCCTACATCAGATGAAGATGTCAGCAACGATCGCCTCAACACATTCGCTTTTGAATCCGCCATGTACAGATACCGCCATCTTGACTCCATTGGTTATGGTCAATTGGATCAGGCATCAGCCGACACTCTCGTAGCTACCTCCTTAGATCATCTATCTGTGGAAGACTCAACCCGCCTGGATAGCTTCTATCAGCAGATGGCCCAAGGATTGTATTACCTGCCTGGCGATGCTCGGTTGGAAGCATCGTTGCAAACAAACATGGCTTTCTTTTCTCAACTTCCGCAAGAATGGCTCGCAAAGGCAATCTCTTTGGTGGAGGGTGCTCCTGAGCTCATGAAGCCTAGGCAAAACTTCATCAACGCGCAGGTCAGTGACCTCGCTTCTCTTAACGACAAAGAAGGTAGATGTACTGATTGTAGAGCCGTGTATGTAGCCAATTCATCCTTTGAACAACCAGACCCTCGCCCTCTACAACAAACATGATCGCTCCGACTCGTCATCTTCTCCTGCTCAGAACCCGTACTGGCTTGGCGAATTGTTCGATCTCTGCCTGGACCTGAAGAAAATGCAGAGCCTACTTCAGCAGGCGACCGAGAAGGCCAATAAGATCAAGATCAAGGACCGCACGAGGCTGGGAAGGAGTTTGGTGCCGTCGAAAGCCGCGTCAAAATCGAACAGAGATCCATTCGCGGGTGTCGGACCATTCTTATCGTCTGTGTTCGATGCCTTGGCGGCATGGGTGCTCGAAATCCTACAAGAAAATGTCATGGACAAACTGGTTCTGAGCTCAATCAAACCCATCCGCCAATTCTGGTTTGATCTTTTCACACTCACGGATACTCCGGCCGTTGAAGACGCCGTATTCCAGGTCCATCTCGCCCTCGCCCACCAACTTTTCAATTCGTTCCAATGCTGCCCTATGTTGCCGTCCACCAAACTTCAAGACCAATTGGCCAAGAGCCTCTATTCTCTCAAGCTGGATAGCCAGCTTTCCACCGGCCTGAGTATGGAACTCCTTTGGCCGCTCTTCAAGCCCTCCACGCCGCCGACCTACTCGGGCCTCCTCAATCTCCTTAAGCTCGAGAGCCTAGCGGATAGGTTCGATGCTTCTGTGTGGCTTGCTGACGCACCGCTTGAGGATCTGGCGCACGTGAGGTCTGCTCTGGCCAATGCCATGGAGATGGTACGCAGTCGGAGTGTCGACGTGGAAGAGTTGATAGCCGAGCTCGAAGCCGCGACTAACGATATGGAGAAAGGTGTGAGAGAAGGCAAGGAGATGGTCAAGCCTTGGTTCACGGAAGCCTTTGAAGGTATCTGCCAGTTCACGGACTTGGTGCAGCTGGCGGGCTGGGATGACCAGACGCCTGTGAGCAAAAATACCAACACACCGACCTTAACACTGCTGGCTCAGAGACCCACAAAGGCTAGTCACACAGCTGTAGGGGGTTTCGCGGAGACCCTGCTCACCCGAATCTCGACGTATCTTGGGATATATGGAGATGTCGGTCCTGTTGCTCTTAGAGGCGGATATCACATCTCGCTACTGAAGAATGTGGTAAACCTCGACGATGCATCACTGGCCCAGATGGATCTTCTCAAATCTGAAATTGGAGTGCTGGGACAGTCTCTGGTTAACTTATCTGGAGACCTTCTGCAGGACCAGACGTCACTTCTTTCAAAGCTCCACGAACGGATCCTCAGTGCGATGCTTGCTCCTCACAGCCAGTTCATGGACGAGAGCACCAGCACAACTCAAGCCATCGTTTTGCGGCAGGACTTGCCTGACAATCATCACTTCCGCACCGCTCTACAACTTCTGCAGCGCAGCCTCGAGTACAACGCAGCTCCGGAGGGGTCCAATAAGCACGCACAGGCAGGTCAGGCTTGGATGAGCCTGGCTATCACACTTCTTTGGCTCTACGTACCCGATCGTCCATTCGACCCCGCACTTCGTCCTCTCGTTGAGCGCAGTCTCTTCGGCACTCATCGTGACGGCCTCACTGGCAGCCTCGCCGCACTCCGTCACTTCGAGCGAGCCTTCACCGGCCGGACTGAGAACCTACGCACTCAGATCATTGAAAAGGAAATCGACGCTATGGGCATCGAGCCATCCGTCCCAGCAATTGCGAGACCTCCACAGTCGGAACTCACGCAGCTCTCAGGTGAATTTGGCAACCTGCTGCGCGTGTTGGACGGTCTTGTGAAAGCAGCCGATGCGGGTGAGACAGAGATGCTGCGAGACGCGACGCTGGAAATGAACATCAAGCAGATTGTTAAACGGCTGACGGAAGGATATCGTGGTTATGACGATATCACTGCGCCGGTTGTGACGTTCCTACACTGTTTGAGAGTGGGTATCATCCTTGCTGGCGGTGCTGATGCAAGGAATGATAGTTCTGAGGTGTTCGAGTATGTGTCTGCGCATACGCCATTGCTTGGCGGCATCGCTGGCGGAATAGTGCCTGCTTCTGACGCCGCCATATTCGGACGCCAGAGGGCAACTGATCTGCGTTGGCATGCCTTGGGCGCTCTTGCAGTCAAGCTGAGTATTCAACCTGAGAAGAATCCTTCGATCAATGAGCGCCACTTGATCCACGACATCTTCCGTAGTTTCTACGAGCAGTGGAAGGAGAAGCTTGAGGCTGATCAGGAGAAGGCTGCCGAGCAGTCCGGGCTGTACCGCTTCCGCGGTGACCACCAAGCTGAAGAGGAGGCCACTGAAGAAGAGCTGCAGAGTCTGTTCCCAGATTACGATCAGCAGGAAGATCTTGTCAACGGCAACGCGACTCCCGCAGAATCACCGCAAGAGTTGGCACGGAAGCTCGCGGTCTCCCACGCGGACATCTTCGTCAACAGAGAGAACCCCACTGAGAAGATCAAGACTCTTATCGAAAAGTCTACGGAGTATATCAGCCAGAGCGACAATAACAGTAGGGACGGTCTCGAGGCAACTATTCCGGCAATATTCCTGGCTCTGAATAAGCAGAGCGAGCATCTTCTCCATGATTCTCCCTCGTCTCGTTACTACAACTTCTACACCGATGCAAACATCAGCGAGGCCAAAAAGCTGGTCACTATCATCCACCGTGTGCAGAAACGCTTCCGCCAGATTCAGGAGGTCTGGCCTGAGCATGCAACCCTCGGCGATGTCCTGCGTACCTCAGACGAGTTGCTTGCTTTCCGCCACACCGAGCCCGCTGCGAAATTCCTCACCAAGGGCGAGAAGCTCCATGCTTCCATCTACGAGTGGCAGCAAGTTGCCAGCAAAGAGTTTACTGCGGCACCGCTGTATGATGAAGTCACGAACCTGCTGGTCAGCTGGCGTCAGCTGGAGCTTACGACGTGGGCGCGTCTCTTCGATATTGAGATTGAGAAGGCGAAGGACGATGCAAAGAGCTGGTTTTTCGTTGCTTACCAGACCATCATCGCAGCGACCGAGTCTCTGGGCTCGTCTGCCGCGATGGAGGACCATGCGCAAGAGCTGCTGAAGACGCTTGAGGAGTTTGCCCAGTACACAACAGCGGGACAATATCACGAGCGCCTGATGCTGTTGGAGCAGTTCAGAGCACAGCTGGCGCTCAAGGAAGTGGATGATTCTGCTGTCAGACCTGTTCGCACTGCCCTCGACAACTTCATAAAGTACTTCATACGCTTCGCTCAGCCCGTGCGCGATTCCATCAACAAAGGCCGCGCAATTCTCGAGAAGGATACGAAGAACGTCCTAAAACTTGCCAGCTGGAGAGATCGAAACATCGAGGCGTTGAGACAGAGCGCTAAGGCGTCGCACAAGAAGCTATTCAGGCTTGTTCGCAAGTTCCGCGACATCCT
Organism: Neofusicoccum parvum; assembly: GCA_020912385.1. NCBI lineage: Eukaryota > Fungi > Ascomycota > Dothideomycetes > Botryosphaeriales > Botryosphaeriaceae > Neofusicoccum > Neofusicoccum parvum. Next base: position 141,059 of record CP087219.1, on the reverse strand, counting down.
CAACAAGCCTGTTGACGCTCTTCTCAAGCAAGATCTCCCTGAGCCAGCGAAGTCAATGCTCGTCGCTCCCCACGCGCAATCAAAGCCTGCAGATGTACTGGTCGATGCCGCTGTGTTGGAAGTATGTGACCAATTCGTGCCAGACTGGGCCTCCAGACCCTCGCGCTTCAAGGATATCCAGACGACTGTCAAGCTCATGCACAAGATGGCCAACCCCCGCAGTGGCGCTACAGCTGGCTCCGTCTACATCCAAGACTTCTTGGACAATCTCGACTCCTCCATCGCCGAACTGCAAAAGGCAACACCCTCGAAGTTGACGGACGAGAACAAGAACGAGGTCAAGCACCTCAAGTCTCAGAAGCGCAAGCTGTTCAACGACACGCTCAAGCAGCTGCGCGAGATGGGCTTCCGCGCGCATGTCGGAGGCGACGTGCTTGAGAAGCAAGACTCGCTAGCGAAGGTTCTGGCACGCCTCCCGACGCTACCATCCGCCTCGACTACCCACAGCGGCTCTGCGTACGCGATGGGGGCGGAAGAGTACCTTCATAAGACGTTCAACCTCATGCAGCAGGTGCGCGACGTCGCGCGCGAGCACTCGGGCGACCTGACAAATGCAGATATCGCACGCTGCATCGGAAATTTCGAAAGCATGCTGCACTCGGCGATCAAGCAACGCGAAGTTGCGGCCAAGACACTGGAGGAGGCAGAGGTGCTGGAGAAGACGGTCGAGCAGGTCATGGCGCTGTCATCTGGAGATATTACGCAGAGCTCTGACCCGACGACTCTGACACACGCTGGTTTGCTGTGGGTGGCGCCGATGTTGAAGGTTGCTGCGCAGGTCGTCGATGCTCAAGCGAAGCTGGGGAAGATTGATGTTGCTGAGGTTGTAGAGGGGTTGACCTCCAGGGCCCAGCTGTTTGAAGGGTTGATGGAAGAGATTGACGGGCTTCCCGCGTTGCCGAAGGGCTTGTCGTCGGATGCGCATGAGGCGCTCGCGGGCCGGATCAACGAGACGGTTGAGGAGGCCAACCAGGCAATCACCAACTGGAGACAGCAGTACCCAGTACTTGAAGGTGTGCTGAAGCAGCTCCTACCCTGGCTTCAGCTCTCCACAACCTCCACCAGCGTCGACAACATACGCCAGGACAACACAACGTCCATCCAAGATCTCAGCACCACCATCTTCTCCTCCCTCGATTCCATCCTCGGCTCCATCCAGGACGTCGAGAAAGCCTACTCCACCCTTCCTGCCAACAACGACCTGCCCTCCTGGCTGGCCACGGAAAGCTCGGCGCTCGCCACCGCCTGTAAGGCCCTGCACGCCCCGCGCGTCACCGCCGCCCTGCGCAGCGTCCTCAACAACCTGCAGCACCTCGACAACCCCAACCTCGGCGCCGCCCGCGCGGCCCTCACCGCCCTCGCCCCGGTCATCGTGCAATACCGCACCGTCGTCGCGGACGTCCTCGCGCGCTTCGCGCAGCACCACGCCGCGACGGCGCGCCTGGCGCACCGCCTGGCGAAGGCGTTCCTGGTCGTCGGCACGCGCGGGTTCTGCACGCCGTCGGAGAGCGAGCCCGAGGGCGGCAAGGGCCAGGACGACAAGCTGGAGGGCGGGACGGGGCTGGGCGAGGGAGAGGGCGCGGAGGACATCAGCAAGGACGTCGGCGAGGAGGAGGACCTGACGGAGCTGGCGCAGGAGGCGGAAGGGGAGAAGAAGGATAAGGAGATGGAGGATGAGGAGGACGCGGTTGACATGGGGGAGGAGGAGATGGAGGGGACGAAGGGGGAGGAGAAGGAGGACGAGGAAGGGGAGGATGGGGAGGAGAAGGATGAGGGTGAGGAGGAGGAGATGGATGATGAGGCGGGCGAGGTGGATGATCTGGGCCCGTCGACGGTGGATGAGAAGATGTGGGATGATGGCGGGAAGGACGAGGAGGACGAGAGGGAGAGGGAGGGCCAGGACGAGTTCGGGTCCAAGGATAAGGACGAGCTGGCCGGCGGGAAGGACGAGGAGCAGAAGAAGGAGAAGAAGGAGGGGCAGGAGGGTGACGAGCAGGGCGACGAGGAGGAGGATGAGGAGCCGGAGAAGGGCGCCGAGGAGGAGGAGCGGATTGGCGGACCGGACGAACAGGAGCCGGTCGATCCGCACATGCAGGAGGGCGAGACGTTGGATCTGCCCGATGAGCTCAACCTCGACGATGATCAGAAGTCGCTGGGTGATGAGGAGCTCGATGACATGGATGACCTCGGCGATGCGATGGATGAGGACGAGACCGAGCTGCCTGAGGAGAAGGAGGGAGACGCGGACGATGGCGAGGCAGACGAAGGTCCTGCCGACCTCGACAAGGAGGCTGAGGAAGTCCCAGACATCGATGAGCAAGACAAGGAGGACCAGACAGTCGAACCAGAGGAGCAGCAGGAACAGACTGAAGGCGAGCTCCGCGGTGCTGACGATGCACAAAACGACAAGACCGATAACGACGCCGCCGCCGAAACTGGCCTCGGACTGGATGCTCAGGACCAGCAGAAGGACGACAAGGACCAGACCAGCGGGGCTCAGCGGGAAGACGGCACCGAAGGCGAGGCGTCCGAGGAGCAGCAGCAGGACTCGACTGAGAAGGGTGCCCGCGGCAAGGCCTCGCAACAAGATGCGGTCGGCAAGGACGAGGAGATGGAGGACTCAGCCGAGAGCCAGCCGTTCAAGAAGCTGGGCGACATGCTCGAGAAGTGGTACAACCAGCAGCGTCAGATCCAGAATCCGTCAGAGAACCAAGAGGAGCAACAGCAACAGCAGCAGCAAGACAAGGATGTCGATATGGCTGATGCGGACTTTGAGCATTTGCCTGACGACGAAGCTGAGGCTGATACGCAAGCACTCGGCGCTGCTGAAGAAGATCAGGCTCGCGCTTTGGATAGAGAGATGGCGCAGGATGTCAACGACAAGGCTGAGCTTCCTGAGAATCTACCTGCAGAGGTGGAGGAACAAAAAGAGCAGGCAGAAGACGTTCCGATGGAGGATGTCGAGCCGACTCAGCACGACACCGCCGCCGAGGAGCAAGAACAGCAGACAGCAGGCCAACCCAACGCATTCATGGGCGAGCCCGGCGACCGCACCAACCCGGAGCGCGAGGACTCCCTCGAAGCGCCGGATCTCTCCGACTCAGACTCGGACGTCGAGGAAGTTGACCGCCAACTCTCCTCAGCCCACCTCTCAGACGACGCCGACTTCCCACGCACGCTCGACGACGCGCGCGCCCTGTGGCAGCACCACGAAGCCTCAACGCGCGCCCTGTCGCAGGGCCTGACGGAACAGCTCCGCCTCATCCTCGCGCCGACGCTGGCGACCAAGATGCGCGGTGGCCACCGCACGGGCAAGCGGCTCAACATGAAGGCCATCATCCCGTACATCGCATCGCAGTACAAGCGCGACAAGATCTGGCTGCGCCGGTCGCTCCCGTCGAAGCGCGCGTACCAGATCGCGCTCGCGCTGGACGACTCCAAGTCGATGGCGGACGGGCGGGTAGCGGGGCTAGCGTTCGAGACGCTGGCGCTGGTGGCCAAGGCGCTGGCGACGCTGGAGGCGGGCGAGATGAGCGTGCTGCGCTTCGGCGGCGGCGTCGACGTCGCCCACCCGTTCGAGCAGCCGTTCAGCTCCGAGGCCGGCGTCGACGTCTTCCGCCGCTTCGGCTTCGCGCAGGAGCGCACCGACGTGCGCGAGCTGGTCGCTCGCATCGTCGACGTGTTCACAGAGGCGCGTCTGCGCGCCACCGGCGCCGCGAAGGACCTGTGGCAGCTAGCGCTCGTCATCTCGGACGGCGTGTGCGATGGGCACGCTGAGGTGGCGCGTCTGGTGCGCAGGGCCCAGGAGGAGCGCATCATGATCGTCTTCGTCGTGGTCGATGGTGCGGGCACGGGGCCCGCCGCCGCTCAGCCGGCTGCGGCGGGTGGGGATGTGGGATTGGTGGCGCAGGAGAAGAAGAGCAGCGTGCTGGACCTGCTGGACGTGAGCTTCGTGGACGGCAAGGTGGTCAAGCGGAGGTACATGGATACCTTCCCGTTCAGGTGGTATGTGGTTGTGAGGGACGTCAGGGAGCTGCCTGGCGTGCTGTCGACGGCGTTGAGGCAGTGGTTTGCGGAGGTGGTGGATACGGCTGGTTGAGGGAAGGTAGATAGAGAGAGGACGTTAAAAGGGATGTGAGATTGAGAGTGTTTATAGATGTGGTGGGCGTTGGGGATTGGCTTTTTTCTTCTCTTTTGTTTGCGGTAGTATAAAAGTACGTTGCTTGATTGCAGGCGTTGTCGGCTCCTTTATTATTCTTGTTTTTGCAAGTAAGCTTCAGGCAGGAAAAGTTCATCTTCATCAATTCTGTGTCTACTTGGTGACCAACAAAGAATATACGTCTTCTAGTCTAACGTTCACTGCTCCGTGTACCTCAAGAAGAACGCATCCGTCGTGAACGAGTCGTAGTCGTCCAGATTCTCCGGATCCCCCGTGATCCTCAGCGCCCTGACCAGGAACTTGTACTCGCCCTCGGGCACGTACGTCATGTTGGCCAGCATGCCGTAGAACAGCCTGACGTTGGCCGAGGCGCGGGTGTAGGACCGGACGTACAGCGGGCTGGGGTTCAGCACAACGGCGGTGCCGACGTTCTCGGAGCTGTTGGCGCGCAGCACGTCGAAGTCGACCCGCCGCGACCCCATCGCCAGGATGAACTGCACGCCCGGCAGCACCACCTCGTTGAGCAGCGACGTGTTGGTCACCTTCGGCACGGACAGAACGCTGCCGCTGCCTGGCGGCGCCGGCTGGAGGAAGTTGGTGGTGTTGAGCGACGCGTTCGTCGCCGCGATCAGGTAGTTGCCCTCCGTGTTGGGGTCGAGCACGATGGCGTTGCGCAGCGCCGACGCGACCCCGTTGTACGGCAGCGTCACGGAGGTGCCGTCGGAGGCGTTGGCCGCGATGTACCCGCTGACCAGCGGGATGCGCCGCCGGTCCAGGTCCGGGAAGGAAAGGTCGACGCTGATAGTGGCGGAGTCGCCGGCGGCGATGTCGACGGTCGTCGGGCTGATGGTCACGGTGGCGAAGGCCTTGCTAAGTCCGGACACGAAGCGGTCGTCGTTCAGGCCGAGGGGGCTGTTGGTGCCGGGGTCGCCCTCTGGCAGGGCGTAGACGGTGCCGGCGCCGATGTGGGAGAGGTTGTAAGTGAGCGACGCGGTGCCGGTGTTGGAGATGGTGAAGTGCTGCGGGCTGTTCGTGAATGCCGTGTCGTTGAAATTCAGGGAGCTGGCGTTCAGCAAGGTCGTCCCTTTCACCGCCTGGTATGCGTCGACTAAGCCTCCGCCTTGCTGGAACACTGGCGCCAAGTAGTCGAAGGCTGTGGTGGAGTTGTCGTTGAAGGGCATTGGGTTTGCCGTGACTGCGAGGCGCGAGATGATTTCCGGAACGCTAATTGAGGGATTCGCGGATTTGATGAGGGCCGCAACTCCAGCAAGGAACGGGCCGGACATTGACGTGCCAGAATAGGTCCCGTAGCCCCCAACGCGGCGACTGAGGGTTGACAGAATGTTTCCACCCGGGCCGGAGACAGTGACTCCGGGCTGAGCTTCGTAAGTCGGTCCCCTGGGTCAATCAGTACTTGGCCGAGAACCTGGAAATCAACTGTACGTACCAGGAAGTGAATCTACTCATGCGGCCTCCGGTCTGATTGTTGACTTTGTAACGCAGCTGCTTGTTGTCCACTGACGTCGGCAGCGTCGCCGTCACTCTCGAGCCATTCTTCAGGTTGTCGATCCACTTCTGTCCAACCGCATTGTCTACCATGCCGACACCCTGGAGGAGTGGCCCATCTTCTTTCTCACGCCATTCGTATCGATCTCCGCTGTTGTCTAGATATGAAAGAGGGAGGATTGGGTTATCGTCAGCGATGTTGTAGACCAAAATGTAGCGGCCACCAGCGCGTTGGACGTTGGTGATCTTGGTGCTAGTGCTGCATCTGATTCTCCTTCGCACCAAAACAATCCGGTTGGAAAGATCTGGAGTACTGTCCGGAAGCTCTTCGCATGCGTCGGACGAATCGTCGTCATCAAATGATAGTGCGTAAAGCTCTTGGTCCACGGTAAAGTTCTGCGGCCAACCTGGGGCAAACTGAAAGTCCTGGACCTGCTCGTCTCCGATCCTGTACGTTGCGTTGAGGAGTAGCTCAGGCGTCTGAGTGTTGTCCACGGCTCCGATGAGTGGTGTCTGCGATCCGCCGCCGAGTGAATTTGGACCGAAAATTCCGACGTTGTTGCCAGAGTTGCCAGCCGAAAGAGTGTACAACGTGCCATTTCCGTTGATGCGATCTACGACCACCGCCCAGGCATCTGTCCCACGTCAACTTCCTAAACCGTACACACTCCACCATTTCCACTCACCATCACTCCAGCCCCCATTCCCGCCAATTGATGCATGAATGATATCCGCACCGCTGTTGTAAGCTTGCAGAGATGCATTGACTCCGATGTCAGTGTTCACTCCGCCTGAGCAACCAAACACCCGGTACATTTCCAGCTCCGCATCTGGGGCAACCCCGGTCACGTTGTACCTGTACGGATTCGCCCCAATGATTCCGGAAACGTGGGTTCCGTGATCGCTGCAGGTTACCAAGGGATCATTGTCAGGCGAAGCAGGCACGTTCGATGATCCGTTGTACTTGTCTCCCACGAGGTCTGTTCCGCCTACAACCTTGAAGCCGGCGCCGAACCCTGCTCCCAAGGCAGGATGTAGGTAGTCAATGCCGGTGTCGAGGATTGCAATCTTGACCCCTGCTCCGGTGATGTTCTCCGCGTGCAGCTTGTCCACGCCCGTCATGACGTGAGTGGAGAAGATTGTGTCAATTGAGTCTTGCGGGCTTGTTCCTGGCTCTTGTCTCCTCTCGAGTTGCTCTTCAAAGACATCTCCGGACCCATACGGTGATGCACGCATCTCGCTGCCTGTGAGATAATACGTGTTGATGGGATACACCGCCTTGATTTCTGGAACGTCTTCGAGAGCACGTCTAAATTCATCGTCGTCCGCTGGCCCATTGACTGCTGTGACGGCAAATGAGGCTCCTGAGAAGATATTGCTGGTAAAATCTAGCCTCTTGGTGATTTCGACAGGTCCCAATCCGCCAGCGGTTGCCTCGTTTACCTGTCGCATGACGGCCATGGCGGCCTGAAACGATTTAGCTTCAGTACATATTTGTGCCTCTAGAAATATCTACCTGCGGTTCGGCATTTCGAGCATTTTCGAACTCAGCAATGAATCCTTGGCCGAATGCATTGAGGGTCGCAGGAATGGTGTTTGCATCACCATCGTATGCATACGCTTGCAATATAAATACAGCGAAAAGCATGAGACGGATCAATGGAGTACATAATGTAGCCATGGCGGGGTGACTCGAAGAGAACCGCCTCGTAACAGAATTTCGGAGGGACCAGTGCAAAGGCTTTCGCAGCGAACGCTGTTCATTTTGAACCGTCCTTACCTGCCAGGAACGCGAGTCGTCCCATCCCAGCGTAACATTGGTGATCAAAGAAAGTTTTCGTGCAAAGCCGGTTAAAAAAGGTTGTGAGCTTGGCTGACAACACACGTCCTACCGGAATGCTCGGAAGCTACAGAAACACCTTGGAGTCTTTGAATCCTAAGGAACAAGCCTAGTAGATGATCTTTATTTCGGAAATTGGACTCAATGAACCCGGCTTGACTTCTGGATCTCACGGTTTTAGATCTGCCGTGAAACTCACTCGTTGACTGGCTCTGTGTTGCCCCGACTCTGTGGTACAGAGCTTATTTTTATTGTGCCACGAGTCGGTCGTAGGGCGGACCTGCATGCGGAGTCGCCTCCGTCCCTTCAAAGCTCTCGGAAACGTCAAACACCGTATGCGCTCCGGCAAAATCGCGTATGTGTAGTGCGCATATGATATGTTAAGTTGAGAATGGATTGAATATTCTGTTGAGCGCCGCACAATAATTGCGAACCTGCTATAATGGCCATGAACTATTTGTTGTGGGAGCGAATGTGAGATTAAAGGCGCTGCTCACTCCTCAATTGCCATTGTTTCGGCAAGGATTGCGAGCGTGCGAGTGAAGCGGCATACCAGGGCCTCAAGACTAGTTGCGATGACGCAACTTGCACTTGCAAGCAAATTACTTGTTTGTATGCCGATCTGTGTGTATCATCATAATAGATATAGTAGATTTGACGGAGCCTGATATTGAATAGAACAATTGAATAATGGTCACCAAACCGTGTTCTGAAATTTATCCTTTGCGAAATAATTATCACTTTTCTCCCTGATTAGACCTTGAGAATACATGATCTCGGATTTCGGAAGCCATGGCTTGAGGTTTGAATTATTCTATTCTTCCGAACTGTATTGTTCCTTCCGGCTCTGTTACCCGGTTTAGAAGAGCCCACATTTCCGAATTGAACGGAAATGAAAAGCAGAATCATATGTAGCTGCTCATCACACAAGATGCGAGGCAGAACAAGCGCAAGCTCAATATCTTGGAACCGGCAATACATACCAACGTGCAAATTTTCCACCAAGACCGAGGAAATGAATGTGATGGTCTTCTAGGAGTGTGAGAGCTGGTAAATTGTTCGTTTCTTCTATCGCTTGAATCCCTGATTGGAGTAGATTGTGTACAATACATAGGTCTGAGCGGTGTCCGAAAAGTCCGCAATGTGACCAAAAAGGCCGCCGGCTCCAGCATCACCACCAAGACCTACGTTCGCCCGTATTCTATGACCAGCATCTTCGCTGGCACCCCCTAACGCCGCCAAGATATCCGACCAACCACCAGCTAGTTCTCGCTTCGGTTCCGGAATGGCCACGATGGCGGTGAAGGATGTGCCGACCGTGGCGAATATGAAGAATGCAGCAGATGGTGTTTTTGTTAAGTGGGCGTCAGAAGCTTGAAATGATGATACTCGAAGTATCTGAAGTTCAGAGAGCGGTAAACCTTCAGGGAGTGATGATTCTGGCCTACAAAGATTTTTTACGTGGCAAATATTAAAAGACTGTATGCAAAGATAAGCAGGCCGAAGGTATGTCCTCTGCTCCAAACCCATTAACCCAAACATCTTATGTACCAGCGGTGCGCATGTCTGATGGAGGATTTGGAGTGGTCTAAGAACATTGTTGAATGTCAACGGACAGTTGCTGCTCTAACCCGTACTGCGATGGCGATATCAGTACATTGTAGTAACGAGGGTGAGCTGATAAGAGGCCACCTGCCCCTCAGTTTGCATTTTTTTTTCGACCGGGGTGCGGCTACTCGAGGCGAGCTAACCGACATGTCAGGGCCTCTAGACCGGCCTCGTGGAGAAACGAATTGATGAAGATGGGGGCCAAAAAACCTTGGTCATTCGTAAAAGTTCCGGGCCACAGCCCCTTTGGGGTTAAACACCAGCAAGCCACATGCGCGAACCCGGCCCATGGACGTTTATTGGAAGCTACAAATCATGCCCAGCGGGAAGGAAAAAAGTGGTGATTTCACGAGTGGCCCGGTAAATATGTAGACAAGCGTTTCACGTAACCTTAAAACCTTAACCTTGCCGGCCGTTCTTGTTCCTGGGTTCTCCCTTCATTATCTGCGACACTATGATTTACCTCCTTGCGCTTTCCATGCTTTGCGTGGTTGCGCATTCCCAACTGGGTCGGCATGCGCAGATTATCGGTAGGGATACCGCTCTGCAAGACGAATACGACTTCGTGATCATCGGTGGTGGTACGAGCGGGCTCACCGTGGCCGATCGGTTGACCGAAGACGCAGATGGTGAGAAACACTCCTGTCACAACCCTGTTGCTGGTCCGCTGAATGCACAGTCTCCGTCCTGGTGCTTGAGTTTGGCCCTTTTGATGGCGGAGAGGCGAATGTCCTTGTGCCGGGGCTGGCCGCCAATGCGTATGCGCCATACAGCTTTAACCTCACGAGCGTACCGCAGAAGGGACTTGCCAACAAGACCTTCCCTGTATTGGCCGCAGCTGTAGTTGGCGGTGGCACGGTTGTCAATGGGATGTTCTTTGATCGCGGAGGTGCACCTGACTACGACGCATGGGAGCAGCTCGGAAATCCTGGATGGGGCTGGGCTGGCCTGCTTCCGTACTTCAGAAAGGTACTTGAGTTCAAGCTTGACGTTGATGATGCGCTGACAGACAACAGAGCGAGACTTTCACCCCGACAAACGAGAGCTTCGCCGAAGAATGGGATGTTTCCTGGGATTTGAGCGTCCACGGCTCCAGCGGGCCTGTCCAGTCAAGATACCCGCCTTTTATGTGGCAGAACATAAGTAAGTAAACCGGAAATTCAATGACAAGACAGGACTTGCTAAATCAGGCCCGTGCAGAGAACTTTTTCCGTGCTTGGACTAGTCTTGGAGTCCCGATACCCAAAGACCCGGGAGCGGGATCGAAAGCCGGTGTTTTCTGGGGAACCAGCTCGGTGGACCCCAAAAATCAGAGTCGATGCTCTGCACGTGTCGCTCACTACGACAGAGTTTCCTCGAGGCCGAATTATCACCTCGCGACCATGCATGCTGTGACTAAGATACTGTTCAACGGCACTACGGCTGTCGGCGCTGAGTTTATCTCAAGTGGCCAGACGGGAACTGTCAAAGCAGCTAAAGAGGTCATACTGGCTGCAGGAGCAGCTCATACTCCTCAAATCCTCCAGCTGTCCGGAATCGGCCCAGCTGACTTGCTGAGCAACCTCGGTATTGATGTCTTGGTTGATCTTCCCACAGGATATAACCTTCAGGATCATCCAACTTTTTACTCGGTTTTCAACTGTGAGTGAATCCTGAATTACCTGAACATGCGTCAAACTGACGACAGTAGTTGCAAATCCGATTCTTCCAGACGCAGGAACCTGGACGTCCAACGAAACATACGCCAGTGAACAGCTTGCTCTGTACTACTCGTCCCGTGAAGGCCCTTATACGCTAGGCAGAGGACAGACCGTATGCTTTTTGCCCCTGCAAAACATCACGGACAGCGACAAATTTGACGAAATTACCTCTCTCGCACGCTCAACGAACGCTAGCTCCGCATACTCTTCCCGCAACATCCCCGCTATTGTAGAGAAGGGCTACTCTGTCCAGAAAGACATCATCTCGGACCTCTACTCTTCTCTGGACACATCCGTCAAAGAATCCTCTTTCGGCGGCGCCGGCACCATGGCAATCGTCATGGTCAAACCATTGAGCCGCGGCACCGTGCTTGCAGGTAGCACCGACCCCCTGGCAAAGCCGGTCATTGATTATGGCACGATGACGGCCCCGTCGGATATCAAGATCATGATGGCCTCTGTCCGCAAGGTTCGCGAGTTCATGGCCACGCCGGCCATGTCCGAGCTGCAGCCCACCGAGCTGGTGCCCGGAGCAAACCTGACGACCGACGCGCAACTGGAGCCGGCTCTGCGCGGCGCCATGCAGCCAACATTTGCGCACGTGTGTTGCACAGCGCCCATGATGGCGCGCGAAGATGGAGGTGTGCTGGATCCGGAGCTGAGAGTGTATGGGGTCGAGAGGCTGAGGGTGGTGGATGCAAGCCTGATGCCACTTCTCCCAGCCACGCACACGAGTTCGACCATATATGCCATTGCGGAAAAGGTACGTTGTCTTCTCGCTCGTATTTCTGCGCAACGCTAACCATTTTGCAGGCTGCAGATTTGATTAAGCAAAGTCACAGCTGAAAACAAGCTTGTTTGACAATGAGGGCGGACCCTGGTGGGGTCCAATCCGTATCCCGATGAAAGCCGCATTGCGCACCTCGCATATCTGTATAAAGACATGTTAATGAAAATATCTTTGAATTGCCCAGAGTTCACTCAACATCGTTTGCAGCCCCGTCAAACGTCTCTTTAATTCAACCCTGCCACCTTTGACAAACTCACGCCGCGAAAGAAGACAGAACCTGTCTCATTGGGAGGACGCCAATCGTATCCTTATCAGCACATCAGGCAAACAACCGTGCTGAAAGACAACCATGGCTTCTCATCAGGCAGCTGGCCCATGTTGAACGGCACCCAGGACTGTGGGGTCTCGTTCCAGCCTTGCACACACTTATTTACGCCATCTCATCAATCAGGGGCGGTGTGGGGGCCACGTCTTACATCGGATTGAGGCACGAGCCACCACGTTCATACCCCAGACTGGAGTTTCCGAGTAAAAATATCCTTTGATGAGGTAACACCTCCCAGATCCGTCTTAGTTGATGTGCATTTAGCTTTGCGTATCCTTGAGGCTGGAAAGCTTGGTGGTTGCTGATGCAGGAGCGTGCGCAACGTGTGACGCCACAAAAATGCTTACAGTCCACCACCTTCACGAGCGATCGACAGTGCGGCTGTAGTGCAGGTGAGGTCTCCACGAAGCACTGTCTTGAGCTGCTTGCTATAAAAGTGAAGACGACTCCTTCACTTCCAACACCAAGCAGGCCAGATCCAACACAACCATCATCCCCGCTTCGCCCATTCACCATGAAGACCCAACATCTTTTCAGCTCTGTAGCCCTTGGGCTTGCAGCCATCCAGCAGGCGGTGGCTTGCTCCACGCAGTCCACGCACATCACCTTTTACGGCTCTCCTGACAACGATCCCCCAGGCTCCACCGAGACTGCATACACTTGTGGCGCTGTTAGTGGCCGTGGCTCGAACGCCGGAGGAACCGGCACTTATCAGGATCCTCTCACGTTCGCTACGGCGAAGGGCGAGTTCAACGACTGCGAGATCATCTACGCACCGTATTTGAAGAAGTACTTGATCTATCAGGATTTCTGTGCCCAGTGCAGTAAGACCCAACCCCTCTCAGACTAATGCTTGTCCGAGGCTGACATCCAGAAAGCTGAGGACTGGACCTCGTCGGGCACCTGGCACATCGACATCTGGACCGGCGACAGCACCAACGGCGGCAACACCCAGATCGCCTGCGAGAACTCGCTGACCCCAGATTCCAACCAGGACATTGTACGCAGCCCGGCAACTAACCTGGAGGTCGATAGTAAGTTACCCGCCGCGAGTCTACAGAAAGGCCAAGAACACTTACCGGAACCGTGCAGCAAACCCGACATTCAGCAATGGACAATGCCACACGGACCACACATATGACAATGCCGACGCGAGCCAGTACTGCAATGGCGGCTCTGGCGGTGGCGGCTCGGGTTCCTGCAGCTGGGAGGGGCACTGTGCAGGTAAGTGGCGTAATAAGCTCTACTGACAGGCTGTGATAAAATTGTTATGGAGCTCTGACAGTAAGAAAATCCACAGGCGCACCTTGCTCGACCTTCGATGACTGCAGTGATGAACTCACATGCACCAATGGTGTCTGCTCGTCTGCTTGAACGCTCTTCCTGGCCCCCACCTTGGTGCTCGACGGAGACCTTGTCTCGAAGTAGGAGACATAGCGCAAATCATCCAATAGCATTCCCTACCCTCATTGAACATGCTATCATTCAGTGCCAATCGAGGTGTCTTTACAAGGTGTTACTGCAGATTCCCCGCCCCATCCCGTGCCTTCTCCGCACTTAATGCCCACGTACCCCACCAAAGCCCAGGGATTTCGACCTGTAGCGGGCAGACATGGACTACCACAGGTTAATCCGACGCACATAAGACGATTGATCGGCTGATTCGTCAGCACTAGAATAACCGATTTGCCGACAGCACGACTGGAGGTGACGACTTAAGACCGCCAGCCACGCAGAAACTGTTGCTGTAGACCAGACAGAGCAAAAGCATCCTTGCGTGAGCCATTCCATGACCATGGCGCCAGCCCCAGACCAGCAATTCGACGCTCTGATCGTCGGAGCCGGCTTCAGCGGCATCCACCAGCTCAACGAACTCCTCAAGCTCGGGCTCTCGGTCAGGGTGATCGACCTCGCGTCGGACATCGGAGGCACATGGCACTTCAACTGCTACCCGGGGGCGATGAGCGACACGGAGAGCTTCGTGTACCGGTACTCGTGGGACAAGGAGGACCTGCAGACGTACCCGTGGAAGAACCACTACGTGCACCAGCCGGAGGTGCTCGAGTACCTGCGCCACATCGTCGCCAAGTACGACCTGCGCAAGCACATGCAGTTCAACACGGAGATGCTGTCCGCGGACTGGGACGACGAGGCGCAGGTCTGGCGGGTGGCGACCAGCACGGGCGAGGTGATGGCGGCGCGGTACCTGGTCGCGGCGCTGGGCGTGCTGTCCAAACGCAACATCCCCGACATCCCCGGGGCGTCGACGTTCGCGGGCCGGCTCACGCACTCGGCGTCGTGGTCGCCCGACATCGACGTCCGCAACAAGCGCGTCGGCGTCGTCGGCAACGGCTCGACCGGCGTCCAGATCATCACCGACATCGCGCCCAAGGTCGCGTCCCTGACCTGCTTCCAGCGCCACCCGCAGTACTCGGTGCCCTCCGGCAACGGGCCCGTCACGCCCGCCCACCGCGCCTGGGTCAACGCCAACTACGACGCCATCTGGGCGCAGGTCCGCAGCAGCGCCGTGGGCTTCGGCTTCGAGGAGTCCACGCGCCCCGTCCACTCCGTCCCGCCCGCCGAGCGCGCCGCCATCTTCGAGCGGCTGTGGACGCGCGGCAACGGATTCCGCTTCATGTTCGAAGGCTTCGGCGACATCGCGACCTCCCCCGCCGCCAACGACGAGGCCTGCGCCTTCATCCGCCGCAAGATATCGCAGATCGTGACGGATCCAATCAAGGCCGCGAAGCTCACCCCCCGCGAACCCCTCGCCCGCCGCCCCATCTGCGACGCCGGCTACTTCGCGCAGTTCAACCGCCCGCACGTCGACGTCGTCGACCTCCTCGCCACCCCCATCGACGCCATCACCCCCGCCGGCGTCCGCACCGCCGACGGCACCGTCCACGAACTCGACATCCTCGTCTTCGCCACCGGCTTCGACGCCGTCGACGGCAACTACACGCGCATCGCGCTGCGCGACCGCCACGGCGTCGCGCTCGCCGACCGCTGGGCGGCGGGCCCGTCGTCGTATCTAGGTGTCTTTGCGGGTGACTGCCCGAATCTGTTCATGGTTAATGGCCCGCAGGCGCCGTTCTGCAACAACCCGCCGGCGTTCGAGGCGGCGGTGGCGCTGATCACGGCGGCGGTCGGGCGGGCGGAGGAGGCGCGGCGGAGGGGGGTGGCGAGGGCGGTGGTGGAGTGCACGATGGAGGTGGAGAGGGGGTGGGCGGAGTTGTGTGAGAAAGTGGCGGAGGGGAGCTTGTTTAAGCAGCCGCATTCGTGGATCTTTGGCGCGAATATTCCGGGGAAGCCGTGGTCGTGTCGGTTTTACTTTGCTGGGCTGAAGAACTATCTGGAGTATGTGGATGGTGTGGTGAAAGATGGGTGGAGGGGGTTCAAGCCGTTGGGGGAGGAGGTGGAGGGGGAGGTTGCGGGTGGGCCGGTGCTGGGTGAGCTGCCGAAGAGTAGTCCTGTCGTCTTGTAGGTGGAGGTGGTTGGGACTGGTTTGGTTTGGAGAGAATATCTTGCAGTGAGGAGGTTTCTTCCTGACTGCGTGGGAGATTATCTTTGAAGAGTGTAGAAATCAGGCCATACGCTTCGGACAGTATTGAGACACACGCGTGTCTCCGTGGGTAGTTGAAGCATTGGTCTGAGTAAAATTGCCGGTGAGAAAAATACCTTTCTATCCGTATGGATGCGTTAGCTACCCGTGCGGGAACTTGCTGTAATGCTTCCAGAACTGACCTCATAAGCCCCTCCAAGCCGTGTGGAATATTCTGGGATTTCTCAGTAGCATTACCTGCAGCTGATGGGTTAACAGACGTGGTCAGGTGATGTTGGATGGCGAAGGAATATTGGAGAGTTTGGTGATGCGTGAGGATGAGAAGAGGGAAGAAGCGATGGTGGAGAGATTGCGTAAGGAGGCGTAGTGGTAGCCGAGACCGCGACGGTCCGCTGACCACGAAGGTGACGGCCACCTTCGACGTTTGCATCGGGTGTCAAGTACTGCTCGATGAGTTTGAGTCTAGGTTTGAGAAAGAAAGCCGATTAGGATACCTGCAAAGAAGTGCGAAGTGTTTCTGATGGGGATTAGCTTGCAGCTGCGTCTGCACGTGATGTTGGGCAACCCACCGCATCAAAAACATGTGAATCATCCACGCGTTGAAACAGATGGAGTAAGCCTACAGCAAATAAAGATTAAGTGAGAACTGTCCGTTTTCCCCTTTACCGTGCTCCCAATCTGCTACAAAACTGCCCGCATGGTCATGAAAGGGAGATTGATCGAATCTGGAACATCTTGAATTAACGAACTTCTTCTCTAACTACGTGAGAAATCATTCTAAGACATGCTGCAAGCCAAGCTCTAGGAGACATCTAATCCCATCTCCGGGTATCGAGATGCGTCTTTCTATCATCTAAACATGCTGAAACACCCTACAACCTCGCCACCGGGGCCGCGTACAGCTGCTCAAACTCCTGCACATACTCCTTCGAGACGGGGTAGTCGATGTAGCCCTTGGTGATGGGGGCGCCGCTGGTGTGGTCGTAGTAGAAGCTGGAGCGGTCGTACTGGGCCCACTCGATGCCCTTCTTGATGCGGTAGACGAGGTCCGGGGTGGAGATGAAGCGGCGGCCGAAGACGATGACGGCGTCCCAGTCCTTGTAGGTGCGCTCGACGGCGTCGACGGCCTGCTCGGGCGTGTAGCCGCCGGCGATCAGCACCTTCTTGCCGCGGCCCCAGGCGTCGAGCGCGAACTCGAGGTTCTCGTCGGCGGGCGGGTCCTTGTCGAACACGCCGTGCACGCGCGGCTCGACCAGGTGCAGGTAGGCCAGGTCGAGCGCGGCCAGCTGCGTGATCAGGTGCGTGAACTGCGGGCGCGGGTCGGCCATGCGCATGCCCTGCACCGTGTTCCACGGGCTGAGCCGGATGCCCACGCGCGAGGGCCCGACCGCCGCCGCCACCGCCTTGCACACCTCGACGGCGAAGCGCGCGCGGTTCTCGATGCTGCCGCCCCACCGGTCGGTGCGCTTGTTGGCCGTGTCCTGCGTGAACTGGTCGACGAGGTACCTGCCATCGTCGGGTCAGCTGTCTGCGCCACATCCCCCACCCCCTCCGCCAACACTCACCCGTGCGCGCCGTGGATCTCCACGCCGTCGAACCCGGCCACCTCGACCGCGTTCTTCGCCCCCGTCGCAAAGTCCTGCACGAACCCCCAGATCTCGTCCTCGCTCAGCGGGCGCGGCGCCGGGTATCCGGGGCCGGCGGGCACGTCGCTGGAGCTGACGAGGCCGGCGCTGTAGTCGAAGCCGGGGTCGCGCGCCGGCGCCTTGCTCTTCGCGTCGGGCTGCGCGACGCGCCCCAGCGCCCAGATCTGCACCCAGATCTTGCCGCCGCGCGCGTGCACCGCCTCCGTCGTCTTGCGCCACCCCGCCAGCTGCTCCGCAGTCCACAGCCCCGGCACGTTGGCGTAGCCCGCCGCCCGGTGCGACGGGTACGTCGCTTCGGTCAGGATGAGCGTGCCCGGCACCGCCGCCCGCTGCGCGTAGTACGTCGCCATCGTGTCGGTCGGCTCGTAGTTGTCGGTGGCGCGGAAGCGGGTGAGCGGCGCCATGGCGATGCGGTTGGAGAGCTCTGACGTGCCGATCGTGACCGGCTGGAAGAGCTTGGTGTTTTCGGCCATGGTTGCGGTTCTTCTTTTTTTGGATCTCTTTTGGTTCCTTCTCTTGACGGAGTGCTGGCAGTGGTGTGTCTGGTGTAGCTGGGTTGCACTCCGCGAAATGGGTGCTCCAGACCGCTTATATAGCCTACGCGTGGCTTCGATGGTCTTCTGGTCAGGCAAAAACTAAGCACACTATTTTATGTCCGGCTTTTTGTCCGAGAAGAGGCTGAGATGGGCTCAAACTCAGTAATCAAATTGCAAAAAGGGGAAGAGAAAAGCGGACCGACCCCGGTACCGGCAAAGTACCGAGGTGAAATGGTCGTGGGCTTCTACTTGCCACAAACGACGCCGTTGGCAAGTGGAGGAGATGGGCTTGTAGTACGTCCGTATCGGATTTCTAATCCGCCGGGACCATTACGTTCATAGGAAGTACTCCCGTGCGCTTTAGGGCTTGCCATTGGTCACGCCATCCGAGCGTCCTGCTTTGTCATTGGTCAGCCTAAACGACAGCCTGTTGGACCTGACCAGCCAGAGACCATTGATATTGCGCCAGAAGCCACAGAAAATGTTGTGTATCTTGCGAGTGAGCAGAGATTGTGCGTCTCATAATACCTCTCGTGACTTGTCTCCTATTTCCCCCAGGAATAACATCGGCCTTTTGTTACCTGATCATTGCTCTATGAGAAAATTCGACTGCAGACAAAACTACCATTGTCGTACCCAACATGGACAACGGGATCGACATATACATGGATAGTTTTGGCGAAGTGGTGACTCAAGTAACGCAGCTTACCAATCGCAGGGCTACATGCCACGAATGCCGTCGACCAGGTGCTGAGGGAGAAACTGCTGGAGAGACCTGCTGCATTCATAGAAGCGAGCCTTCCTGGATAATGCCACCGGTATTGTATCCAATCTGGGCAACGGGAACGGTTTAAACGTGGACTCTCTTGGCAAACGGAGGAAGGAACGAAAGCTTACCAATCGTAAGGGTACGTGGCGTCAATAGCGTCGATCAGACGTTGAGGGGGAGACTCATCAAGGTGCATTGGGAACATGAGCCGAACAATAAAAATATCTGCTGCAACCGTGAAAACACCATTTGATCATTGTTCCCAACAGCATAAACTCCAACTCCACCAGCCATGGCCCACAACATCAAACCCATCCCAACCGCCGACTACGACGCCGTCATCGCCACCGTCACCAAGTACGTCACAGGCCTTAAGACCGGCGACAACGCCCTCCTAGCCCAAGCCTTCCACAAAGACGCCACCATGTACGGCTACACCGGCGTCGGCACCGAGACGCTGGCCGGCCCCATCTCCAACCTCTACGACTTCGTCAACCAGTTCGGCGCGGCGCCGAGCATCAGGACGCGGCTGGATGTGCTGTCCATCACGCCGACGACGGCGGTGGTCAAGGTGGACATGGAGCAGGACGCTGCGGGGGCTGACTACACGGATTTCCACACGCTGATTAAGATGGAGGGGAGGTGGCAGATTATCGCGAAGGTGTTCCACAAGTATGGTTGGTGAGAGTAATGTCTGTATAGTACACGAGCCAATAAAAAGGCTTCCCTCCTCTACGTTGTAGTGAGTGGAGCGTACTTGGTAGAGAGATCACGCGGCTTGATGCTTGATGCTGTTTATGCACCACCTCGTTCGTGAATGGAGGAAACAGCTCATTCATTCCTCAACCCTGACCACCCATCCTCACGTTAGGGAGAGGCCTTAGTGGGCCTCTCTGCCGTTATTCATTCAATGCTCGTTATGTCTGCCCTATCATGGATCCTCTCACTGTGCTGTTGTTGGTTGTATTACTTTGCTACGTCTTGACGTTCTCTTTGCTCCACCAGATTGCTTCTCAACCTAAGATTGACCCAGGGAATCTTCCGTTAATTCAAAATTAGATTGTTCCGATGCATGATGATGTTTTGACTGGCTTCGATGCGGTTGGAGGAGAGTGATCTTAAGTGTTGGTACCCTATGGCTCGCATGCTGGTGTGCAGATCTTCGGCTTGGGAAATGTGTTTGGCTCTATGAAGTGGTCTGTGAGACCCACGGTGATGTCTTTGACGCTCTGGATGGTGCTGTTTTTGGCTCCGTGCGAAGGACTCCAGACACTGAGTCTAACAATATATCTGTTGATTCTTTCGATATCGCGCTTGAGGGTAGGCGGGTAGGGTGAATAGAGTCTATTCGGAGACAAGCTAATTCTAGCGCTAGCTGTTTGTCTGGGCTTGGTGTCACTGAGAATGTACGGGCTCGGCCCATTGTTACCAAGTGTGAGCTTATAAAAGGATGTCAGGGTGGGGCAGCGTCTGAAGAGCGAAAACTGGGCCAGCTATTCCGGCACCAACAATAGCAATGGCAAGCTAAGCAGAGCGTACTTGGGAAAATTTACTGTTATCAGTTTTGAGTTGCTTCGAAAGTTTTCTTTGATTGATGTGTTGCGTCGGGTCTTCTACTTATGGAGATGTTGATGTAGTTGGAGATTGTTAAGGATATTAATTGAGCATTTGTAGAATCGGTCCTTCA
This sequence comes from Neofusicoccum parvum, assembly GCA_020912385.1. Classification (NCBI taxonomy): domain Eukaryota; kingdom Fungi; phylum Ascomycota; class Dothideomycetes; order Botryosphaeriales; family Botryosphaeriaceae; genus Neofusicoccum; species Neofusicoccum parvum. The sequence goes on along the minus strand of CP087219.1, from coordinate 120,871 downwards.
GTAAGACATGTAGAAGTGTAGTGTCAAAGCAAGAGTAACCCTTCGGGTCCTAAGAGCGTTGCACAGCAAATAGGAGCTAATCATACATTCCTAAATTCCAAGTCCAGACGGCCCCCCGTTCAAAACATCAATCCACACCGCCATCCAAACAACCACCCCCCTCACTCAACCACAAACAGCACCTCCCCCTCCCCCACCGCCTCCCCCTCCCTCACCCGCACCCTCACCACCCCATCCACCCCGGCCACAATCCTCATCTCCATCTTCATGCTCTCCACCACCACCACCCCCTCCCCACCCCTCACGGCCACCCCCTCCCCCCTCTCCACCCTCAACACCCGACACGGCATCGGCGCCCGCACCACCCTTCCCCCCTCCCCATCCCCCTCCGCGTCCCTCCCCTGTCCCCTCCCCCCAAACCCCAACACCCCCTCCACCTCAAACCCCACCCACGTCCCCAACCCCGCCACATGCGCCTCCACCCGCCTCGCCCCGTCCTCCTCCTCCTCCTCCGCCGCGACGATCTGCGCCCCCTCCACCCGCCCGCCCAGCACCGCGCACACGCTCGCAGCGCGCCACCCCGGCGCCGCTGGCAGCGGGGTGACCGAGCGCAGGGACGCGGTGTGGGACGGGGTGGCGGCGAGGAGGCCGGCGCGGAGAGCGGTGCTGAGGGCGTTGTGGCGGGCGGTGGGGGAGGGGGTGGGGATGGGTTGGTCGGGAGATGGGACTGGGACGAGGTGGACGCGGCCGGCGGCGGGGTCGATGGCGCAGAGGAGCGGGTGGTCCGGCCCGCCGGCGTCGGGGTGGACGATGCGGGCGGGGCGGTTGACGGGGTCGTGGGGTTGGTTGCGGAAGGCGCTGCGGACGTGGCGGAAAGGGCGGGGGACGGCGGCGCGGAGGTGGTCGAGGTAGAGGCAGGGGAGGGCGGGGAGGAGGGCTGCTGACGCCTCCTCCGCGGACGGGCTCTGCAGCAGGGCGTCCAGGTGGGCGGGGATGAAGGCGGTGGTGTAGGCCGGGTCGCGGAAGGCCGGGTGGGCGAGGCAGCGCTGCAGGAACAGCTGGTTCGTCCGCACGCCGACGCAGGCCGTGTGCGCCAGCGCGCGGGTCATGGCCGCGATGGCGCGGGCCCGCGTGGGCGCCCAGACGACGAGCTTCGCGAGCAGCGGGTCGAAGTGGATGGATACGTCGGCGCCCGTCTCGACGGCCGTCTCGAAGCGCGTGTCCGCAGCCCGCGCCGGATTCCACAGGCGGACGGTGCCGCGCTCGGGCAGGAAGTCGCGATGCGGGTCTTCGGCGCAGAGGCGGCATTCGATGGCGTGGCCTTTCGTCACCACCGGCTGCAGCGCGGCGACGTTGGCAAGCCGCCCGCCGGCGGCGACGAACAGCTGCAGCGCGACCAGGTCGACGCCGGTGGCCTCCTCGGTGATGGGGTGCTCGACCTGCAGGCGGGCGTTGACCTCCAGGAAGTAGAAGCGCGCCGCCGCGACATCCACCACGAACTCGACAGTACCCGCGCCCTCGTAGCCGATCAGCGCCGCCACGCGCACCGCCGCCGCTGCCATCGCTGTGCGCAGCTCCTCGGACAGCCACGCGCACGGCGTCTCCTCGACGACCTTCTGGTGGCGCCGCTGCACCGAGCAGTCGCGCTCGCCCAGGCACACCACCACACCACCACCATCACCCACCACCTGCAACTCAACGTGCTTGGCCGCCTCGACGAACTTCTCCAGGATGCAGTCCGCGCTGCCGAAGCTGCGGCCTGCCTCCGACCGCGCCCGCTCCAGCGCCTCGCCCAGCTCGCCCGCCGCCCGCACCACGCGCATGCCCTTGCCGCCGCCGCCCGCCGCCGCCTTCAGCATCACCGGGTAGCCGATGGCCGCCGCCGCCGCCTCCAGGTCGGCCGCGTGCTGGCTGTCGCCCGCGAACCCCGGGATCAGCGGCACGTCGGGCGCGTGCGCGGAGAGGTAGGCCTTCGCGGCGCGCTTGTTGCCCAGCGTCGACAGCGCCGCGGCGTTGGGCCCGACGAACACCAGCCCGGCGGCGCGGACGGCGCGCGCGAAGTCGGCGTCCTCGCTGAGGTAGCCGTAGCCCGGGTGCACCGCGTGCGCGCCGCAGCCCACCGCCGTGGCCACGAGCAGCTCGGCGTCGAGGAACGGGTTGGTGGCTGCCTGCGTGATGCCGCCGAGCCGGATCGACTCGTCGGCCTGCCGGACGTGGAGCGACGAGGAGTCTCTGCGCGCGGGTCAGCGTGGGTGCGGCGCAGGGGGGGCCGCTGACGCAGGCTTACTCGTCGACGTAGACGGCGATGGAGGTGAGGCCGAGCTTGCGGCATGTGGCGATCACCCGGCAGGCAATCTCGCCGCGGTTCGCGATGAAGATGCGGCGGAGGACTGGTCGGCCATCAGGCCCAACCGGCTGCTCTGCCAGGAACAGAGGTCGAGACGACGGGAGCGCAGAGTCGACAGCCATGGTGCAGTCTGGCATCCCATACTCCCCATCCGAAACCAATGATAAGCACCCGCGGCGAGCACCCCCGGCCGGTGTCGCCGTGCAGCCCGGCCCGTCCCCGCGCCAAGACCCGGCCCCCGCCCACCCCCGGCCGTGTACCCCGTCCCTCACGGCAGCGGGGGAGAGCGGGGAAGGAAACGACGCATCAGCCCGGGTATATCGCTCACTCACCACCGCGAACCGCCTCCTCAGCGCCACAGCACAGCACAGCACTCCTCCAGCCATGTCTTCCCCCACCACCTCCGCCCTACCCTTCGCCGACCCCCTCTGGCACACCCGCCGCGCCAGCCCCTACTACACGCCCTCACACGTGCGCCTGCAGCGTGAAGCTCGCGCCTACGTCTCCACGCACATCGCGCCCTTCTGTGCTGCTTGGGAGGCCGCCGGCAGCATCCCGCCCGCCGCGCTTGCCCGCCACGCCGCCGAGGGCTACGCCGCCGCTGCCGTCTACCCGCTCGCCCCACAGCGCTTCCTGCCGCCTGGCCAGCGCCTGCCAGCTGACGTGCCGCCCGCCGAGTGGGACGCGTTCCATGACCTGATCGTCATCGACGAGATCGCGCGTTGTGGTTGTCTGGGCGTCGTGTGGGGGCTGGCGTGCGGGAATGCGATCGGCGTGCCGCCGCTGGTGAATTTTGGGAGCGAGGAGCAGAAGCGGAGGTTTTTGCCGGGCGTGCTAGGGGGCCAGACGAGATTCTGTTTGGGCGTGACTGAGCCGGATGGTGAGTGTTTATCCCAGGGCTGGCGCGTGCGTGCGAAGTGGAGGCTGACTGAGGTGGTGTAGCGGGGTCGGATGTCGCGGGGATTACGACGACGGCGGAGAGGGATGGCGAGGAGTATGTTGTGAATGGCGCGAAAAAGTGGATCACGAATGGCATCTTTGCGGACTACTGCACCGCGGCGGTGAGGACCGGTGGAGAGGGGAGGGGCGGCGTTTCGGCTTTGATTATCCCGTTGAAGGCAAAGGGCGTGACTTGCCGGAAGATGGAGAATTCTGGCGTGAATGCGAGCGGTGAGGAATGGTGTCTGAACGCTTGCATGTGCCTCTGGACTGACTTGGGATCGGTAGGATCAACGTACATCGAATTTGACGACGTAAGGGTCCCGGCAGCAAACTTGCTGGGGCAGGAAAACAAGGGGTTCGAGATTATAATGTCCAGTAAGTTTTCCTCCTGGTTCACGAGAAGCCTAGCAATTGACAGCTCGTCTGCCAGACTTCAACCACGAACGACTCTGGCTGGCCTGCACCAGTCTGCGCCTGGCCCGCGTCTGCGCCGAGGATGCGTTCCAGCATGCCACGACGCGGGAAACCTTTGGAAAGAAGCTCATCGAGAACCAGGTGATACGGAGTAAGTTTTCGTCGTTTGGAAGGAGCATCGACGCCGCCTACGCATGGATGGAACAGCTGGTCTACATGACAGAGCAAGCCAAAAAAGGCGGCTGGGATCCGGCTATTGGCGGGTTGCTTGCAAACCTCAAGGTCCTGGCTGGGCAAACCCTGGAGCATGTGAACAGAGAGTCCCAGCAGATCATGGGCGGCCTGGGTTACTCCAAGAACGGACGCGGTGCCCGCATCGAGCAGATCAGCAGGGATGTTAGGGTCATGGTGGTTGGAGGCGGCAGCGAGGAAATTCTATCTGATCTGGCGGTCAACCAGGAGATAAAGGCTATGGCAAGAGCTCGCGAGAACAAGTTGTAGCGCTTTGAGGTGAATATAACGTGTTTTGAGTAAATTCAGTCTGCCTGGAGGGGTGTGGGCCACGGCGCCGTAGAAAGGGACGGACCCGAATTAAAGTCAGCGTGCGTTCCATTCCCGATCATCGCCTCGAGTAGTGAGTGTTCGATATTGCCGTCCTGGATCATTTCGTCGGGCCCCCAGTTAGTTGCAAACCCATTGGTTCCAGGAGAGGTGTCTTCGAGAAAAGGGGTCCAGCCGGTAGGTCCATTGCCAGGAGCCGAGGTATCCGTAGAGGGGCTGATTGGTCGAGCCGAGTCTGACAGCCAGCCGTAGTCAACGAGGTTCCACATCGTCTCGGTTTCTTCGGAAGAAAGAGGGTTGTGGGACAACGAAGAGGAAAGCAGTTGAGTAGCCATGGAAGGGGATGGTTGGAAGGACTTCAGCGCGACGGACTGCATGCTAATCATTAGCGTGTGTTTATTGGATTGCCAAATCGTACTCACCATTCGTCTGTAATGATCCCAAGGACCAGCATTGTGGTCCAGAAGCCTGATGCAAGACTCATAAAGCTCAGTGGAGGCTTTCTGGTTCAGGCCTCTCTGGTTCGCAACGTGGAGACGGTGGATTACACCTGCCACCATCGCACAGTAGCCGTAGAAGCTGGGATAGGCAATGCATCCGCTGTCCTGGAGAGCTTGTAGAACAGCCGTCAGATGCTTTGCATGGTCCCTGCTTCTTTGAACAGCTTCACGCAAAAAGCTGGGTGGAACTTTGCTTAGCTTCTGCCGCCTGAGACGTTGACGAAGAAGGAAAGGATGGTGGAGTAGGCAGTGGTTCAGATGGTACAGGGCATGCGAGAAGCAGAAGTGTCCAGAAACGCAGTAATCTATCAGTCCGTTGGACCCGAAATCATGTTCCAGTGCGGCGGCGAAGGAGCTGTCTACCGTGTCTGAGTAGGACTCAAAGCTTAGCAATACTCCGTGTATGTGGGCATACTCGCTCCTCGAGTCCCACGGTGCAAAGCTGTTGCCAGAAGTCTGCTGAAAGTTGCACCTCACAATGCGCCCCAGAACGGAGGCCATGAAGACCATCAGCGCGAAGTGATCTCCCTTTTGCAGCGGTAGGTCATCGGGGATTTCGTTGAGCGCGGCCAGTGTCGGTATGTCAGTTGCTGAGCCTTCTCGGAGGTGACGTTCGCTGCAGGGGAGGCGTAAGTTGCAGTCGTCATCCAGCAAAGTGGGAGGGCGGTGACGACCGGGAGACACGAGTTTGTCCAATAGGTAGACGGACCAGAAAGTCCTTCGGCGCTCTTCCTGTTCGCAGGGAGAATAGATATCGTCGGGTTCACTACCGAGCCGCAAGCTTTGAGCAAACCGTACAGACAACCCAATTTTGACCCAGGCCAGTTGGTGTCTGCCACCTGCGAGCACCATGAGTTTCACCACTGCAGAAAGAATGTCGTGCACTTACGAACGAAGTCAATGACGGCCAGCATGTTTGCAGCTTGCACGGTGAAGATGTCCACGTTGTGATCTTCAGAAAATGACTGCTCAAAGATCTCAGCCCAGCCGAGACGGGCATAGCACTCGATGGCTTCCGCATGGCGGTTCTCAAAGAAAGCATGGTCGGAGAATCTCGTCGAGATGGCGAGGAAGGAAAATAGCAAATACGACGGCAGACTGCCCTCTTCAAGCCTCTGTCTGAAAGTCGACTCTAGAGAGTAGCAGTAGGGTTGATTTTGACAGTGCAGAAAATACACGTCTGCTGCGGCCCGGATGACTTCGATATCGGGCAAGGTTGAAAACTTCCTGGTTGAATGTCAGCACTAGGCAGTGGATTGTAATTAGGTTGACATCTGACCTAGAAGGGTCTGCAGTTCCATCTGCCGGTGATCCACCAGTGCCAAATGCTCCAGCACCGGATACTGATTGTTGCTGTGGATTTTGTGTCCCAAACAGCGTGCTGGTAGTGTGTTAGCAAGTGACGGATGGAGAGGGCATAGTCCTCACTTGAGGCTGCTAGAGTCTAAAAGACTAAGTCTTGATTCGAGCAGAGCAACCCTGGCGGCCAAGTTTGCTTCCTGATTGGGGTTGGGATTGTGGGCTCCGGAGATCAACACAGAATCGCGGCGCGGTGAGGTGGACAAGGCCAGGTCAGGAGAGTGGCCGTCGTCGTATCTGCATTCCTGACCAAGACGCGCGCAAAAGGCACAGATGGGCTTCTCGCCGGAACAGCGAGTCTTCTTCCGTCTTCAGCCGCCACATGAGCGTTGATCCACCATGTCATCGGGGGTGAGGCGGTACCTGCAGTTGCGACACGCCTGGCGCGCGCGTTTGGGCTCCCGCTGCTCGCTCATGTCGATGGATGACGGCCATGTGTGTGCTCCGTCGACTGGAAGCACATCACCGAAGCAGACGGCAAGTCACGCGGACGCAATGGAAGCGCGCTGAGTGGAGGAGAGCGGAGGCTGCGGAGGCTGCGGAGCCCCGCACAGCAGCGACGAGGCACGGACCCTGCCCGTCGGCTGTCGGCAAAGCGGAAACACAGCGAAACCACCCGGCGATGGTGCAACTTCATTACCCATCTACCAACCCGTCGACGTTGCAACTGCAATACCTATCTACATCCGCGCCAGCACGCGGTGGCCCTCAGCGCCCTTCACGCCTCCCGCCCCGACAATATCCAGACACATCCCCAGCACATCCCTGGTGTCGCGCGGGTCGATAATCCCGTCGTCCAGCCCGACCGCGCTGGTGCGGTAGCACTCGCTGTCCCTCTGCACGCCGTCGCGGAACCGCTCGACCCTGGCCGCCAGCTCGCCCTCGTCCAGCGCGCTCCCTTTGCTCGCGGCGCTGGACCGCTCGACCAGCTCCATGACGCCGGCCAGCTGGTCGGGCCCCATGACGCTGCAGCGGCCCGTCGGCCACGCGAACAGGAAGCGCGGCCGGTACGCCCGCCCGCACATGGCGTAGTTGCCCGCCCCGTACGACGCCCCGCAGATGACCGAGATGTGCGGCACCCGCGAGCAGCTGACCGCCGACACCAGCTGCGCTCCGCGCTTGATGATGCCTGAGTGCTCCGCCTTTGGGCCCACCATGAAGCCTGTCACGTTGTGCATGAACACGAGCGGAGTGTCCCTGCTGCTGTTAGCTGCTACCTGGCGATGGGGGGCGGGGCTTCGTACTGCTGGTTGCAGAGCCGGATGAACTGGGCGCCCTTGGACGCTTCGTCCGAGTTGATGACGGGCATTTGGTTCGCAACAATCCCGACCGTGTGCCCTGGAGTCGCGTCAGTTGCGGCCAGAATTCCATTTCTCAATTGGCTGCTCACCCAGTATCTTGGCCCAGGCCGTTATCAAGTTCCGCCCATAACTCGGCTTGAAGACGGAGAGTCTGGAATCGTCCACGATGCGCAGGAGCACTTCACCCATATCAAACGGCTTCCGTATGTCTGGATTGACCAGGGACATGATATCCTCTGCAGAATAGCGGGGCGGACGAGGCGTTTGTATCTCCGGGGCTACCGGTTGAGCGGGCAAGGAGGCAACCCATTCCCGGGCCTTTCGGATGGCGTCAAACCTGCAGACTACTAGTCAGTCAAAAAGCGGCTCACGTTAAAGGCTGAAGCTCTCACTCGTCCGAAGCAATTTGGTCCGCGAGGCCGGTGACCGAGGCGTGGATTTTGGCGCCGCCCAGCTCTTCGGCTTCGATCACTTCTCCCGTCGCCATCTTCACCAGCGGAGGTCCGCCCAAGAATACCTGTGCCTGGTCTTTCACGAAGATGGAGTAGTCTGAAAGCGCGGGATGGTAGGCGCCACCGGCGGTCGAGGATCCGAACACAACAGCGCAGGAGAGCTGCCCGAGCTGGCTTCGCACAGCCAAGTCGCGGAAGATCTGGCCACCCTTGTGGAAGACCGAGAACTGCTTCGGCAGAAATACGCCGGCCTGATGATATGTAAGTTTCTTGGTGATGTTTTCTCAGGAAGGCCTTTGCATACCGATTGAACGAGTGCAACGATGGGCAGGTTGTTTTCCGTCGCGATTTCCGTCACGCGGTTCTGTTTTATCACTGTCCCAGTTCAGTGCGGTCGAGAAGCCAAGAATAAATGTATACTCACCGGTGTATTCATTCCACGCACCCCCGCTCTGTGTTGGGATGTGTGAAAGCACCAAGCATGGTCGGCCACTGGGAGAAATCAGCAGCCGCCAAAGCAACGGAGAGCTAGTCGGCAAACCTGACAGCTCCAATCCCGGCGAGCAGGTTGGCGCATGCATTAGAGTCATCTAGTCCGTACCCAGCAAAGGCACCCAGCTCTAGGAAAGGAGAGTCTTGATCAAGAAGCAGCGCAACTCTGTCTCGCGCTATGATTTTGTCAGGGCTCCAGTCCGTGTGAGTGTACTTTTCAGCCATACCCAGCAGTTGCCCTCTACTCTGGTGCCGTAAGAGAGATCTTGAGTCCCCTTCAGCGCATGATTCAGCCAGCGCTGCATCGAACTTTTCCATGATCGGCTTCCATTCTTCACGATTCTTCTGGTACTGCGCCTGTCGAAGGTCCAGCTGTGATTGAGCAACAGGGAATGACGAGATAGATGACATGATGACGGGCTTCTTTGATTGCACCGAGCACACGACAGCAACTGTCCACCTAAAGAGAACGCGACACAGCATCCTGCCAAGAGATGCATGCCGAGTACCCCACGGCCCGCGATTACAACGCGGCCCCGCATCTCCGGTCCGCGCCCGGACCGTCCCCGCTTTTCTTCTGATTGAGGCAACATACTGTACGTAGTAGGTGTGTTGCCTTTAGCATGGCTTAATGAACTAGTTTGTCCTCCGTCGTCGCCCTCAAACGAGTTATGGAACACCTGGTCCCGACAGCAGTCATGACTTGGGAGCAGCCGCCAGAGCAAATGTCCCTTGTCTATGGCCCGACAGATCCACCTCTGTGGGAGAAGACGTTGGCCGAACTGATTAACGAGCAGGCCGAGAAGTACGAAGAGAAGAAAGCCGTGGTGATCCCGTGGCAGAATGCGTCCTTGACGTACAGAGACCTCGCCAACAGAGGCGTTGAAGTGGCCCGGGACATTCTGGCGCTGGGCTTACGACCGGGCGATTGCATTGGAATACTGGCTGGCAACTGCCAAGAGTACATTGAGGTTGTTATGGGTGCGGGATATGCGGGATGTCCCCTGGTTGTGCTCAACATCAACTACACACCCAAAGAGCTGGCAAGTGCTATCGAGCGGACAAGTAAGTGTTCTACATGACTATTGTACAACCGTTACTGACCTACTATTGATCAGCTTGTAAACTGCTCTTCATATCTTCTAAGCTCAAGGATAACACTATGGACGGCCATATCACTGCAGTGCTGACATCCACTGTGGATGGGCTCCAAGTCGTCACGCTTGGAAACCAGACAGTCCAGGAAGGTTCTCGGCTGCAGTCTTTCAAAGCTTTCACATCGACCTCTCGCCCAACTCCCCAGGAACAGAGCAACGTAGCTCGGATTTGCGCTGAGATCAAGCCGGATGACCTCCTGAACCTCCAGTTTACATCCGGTATGCCCTCCTTCCACCAATAAATTACATCCACTAACCCAACGCAGGCACAACAGGCGCCCCCAAAGCCGCCATGCTAACCCACCGGTCCGTCCACCCCATCATCCCACCCGCCACCGCACTAATGCCAAACCCGCCAGAAACATCCTCAACAACGCCCGCTTCGTCGGCCACCACCTCGCCCTCACGCCCAGCGACACCATCTGCAGCCCCCCGCCCCTCTTCCACTGCTTCGGCCTGGTCATGGGCCTCCTCTCCACCCTCGCCCACGGCGCCACCCTCGTCCTCCCCTCCGCCACCTTCTCCGCGCCCGCCACCCTCGCCGCCCTCGCCCAACACCGCTGCTCCGTCCTCCTCGGCGTCCCGACCATGTTCCTCGCCGCCCTCGCCGCCCTGCCCGCCGCGTCCCCGCCGCCCCCTCCCCTCCGCACAGCCCTCGCCGCCGGCTCGCCTGTTCCGGTCCCGCTGGTGCGCCGGCTGCGCGACGAGCTGAGGGTGGCGAGGGTGCTGGTCGCGTACGGCATGACCGAGACGAGTCCGGTGTCGTTCATGACCAGCGCGCGGGAGGAAGAGGGCGGGGAGGTTGGGTCGTTGGGGAGGGTCATGCCGCATACGGGCGCGAAGGTCGTGGATGCGCGGGGGCGGGTTGTGCCGCGTGGGACGAGGGGCGAGATGTGCACGAGTGGGTATGCGTTGATGAGGGGGTATTTGGGGAATGAGGGGGCGACGGCGGAGGTGTTGAGGGCGGATGGGGAGGGCGTGGTGTGGATGCATACCGGGGATGAGTGCGTGATTGATGAGAGGGGGTTGTGTTGGATTACCGGCAGGATTAAGGATATTATTATTCGAGGTGAGTGGGGGGTGAGCTGGGTGGTTGGGTGTGTGCGGAAGGCTGACTCTTGGATGAAGGTGGCGAGAATATCTTTCCTGCTGAGATTGAGGAAAGACTTGTGACGCATCCGCTTGTCAGTGAAGCGAGCGTTGTTGGGATTCGTGACGAGAAGTACGGGGAAACAGTGGGCTGCTTCCTGAGACTGGCAAAGCAGGGTGAGAGGCCAACAGATGAGGAGGTGCAGGAATGGGTCAGAGCAAGCTTGGGAAGACACAAAGCGCCGCGCTGGGTGTTCTGGATTGGTGATGCCGAGGTTGGTGACGACTACCCCAAAACTGGGAGTGGTAAACACCAGAAGCATATACTCAGAGCCTTGGGCAATAAGTTGACCAAGGAGAAATCCTTGAAAGCTAGGCTTTAGGTAAACCAATCGACTTAATTGGTGTTCAATCAGCCCCACCATTTGCTATATTTTCACAGTCGTTACGTAGACAACCCCTGCAAGAAATATCTATTGCGTACTTCACGATCTAGACTGGAGAGACTAGCTGTAATCACTACGCTCAAATGCTAATACCGTGTTTCTGTGCCTGTCCTGAGGGATGATTATACCCTGTGTACTTCGTTAGCCAAGGTCGGGTTTGAAGAGTTGGCTTCCATCACTCCACGATTCTTCACACTTGATGAACAATATTGCGTGCAGATTACTTCGGATTTATCTCATTGTTGTATAGTACTATCAGAGCCTCGCTTTCGTCTTCGCGAGCACGAACTTATCCCAATCCACCTCGCGTCTTCCGGCCTGAAATTCCCTCACGCCAAAAGCAGCTTCGCTGTCCGGCCGCATCATTTCATCAAAAGCCGCCTTGATCCCGCGATCCTGGACCTCCCCTCCCGCACCCACGCAGCCAAGCCTCACCAGCTCCTTCGACAGCGCCGACGCCCTAGGCGCCGACCCTCTCAGACGACGCACATACCGATCCAGCGCCTCACCCAGCCGCGCCCCATCCTCGACCACCACCGCCACAGCCCCCAACCTCTCCAGCTCGGCCACCGCGACCGGCCGCCCGCTCACCATCGCCTCCCGCGCGAACGCCGCGCCCCACTCGCGCGCCACGTACCGCGAGATGGTCGCCGCGCACAGCCCCAGCCGCACCTCGCTCAGCGCCAGCCGCGCCGCCGCGACGGCTATCCGCACGTCGCACGCGAACGCCAGCCCCACGCCGCCGCCGAACGCGGGGCCGTTCAGGCACGCGATCGTGACTTGGGGTGCGTTGTCGACGGCCGCGAAGAGCTGCGTCAGCCGGCCGAACTGCGCGTCGCGCTCGTCGCGGTCCTGCGAGACGGGCGTGCGGCCGGCTGCGAGGTCCATGCCCGTGCAGAAGAACTTGCCGGTTGCGGTGAGCGCGATGCGGGAGATCGAGGCGTCTGAGGCCGCGCGGTGGAAGAGCGCGGTCAGCGCGTGGATCATGGGGGTGGTGAGGGCGTTGCCGTTGGCCGGGCGGTTGAGGACGATCTTCATGGTCGCGCCGCTGCGGTACACCTGCAGCCCGTCGCTCTCGTTGACCAGGTCCCAGCGGAGGGGGCCGGGACCGCGTTGGTCTGCGGGTTTGCGGGTGGCGGGCTGGGGCTTGGAGAGGAGGGCGGCGCCGGCGCGGCTGTCGTGCGGCTTGGAGAGCTGCGCGGAGATCCAGGACCCGACTGCTGCGAGGCGGGGGAGGTCGATGCCGGTGGTGATGCCCGCGGTGTGGAAAAGGTAGACCACGTCTTCGGTGGCGACATTGCCTTTCGCGCCGGGCGCGAAGGGACACCCTCCAAGTCCGGCGACGCTGCTGTCGAAAGCTCGGATGCCGCATTCGTAGGCTTGCCAGACGTTGCTGACGGCCTGTCCGTGCGTGTCGTGGAAGTGGCCGGCAAGCTTCTCCGCAGGGATGCCATGTCGGAAGAGGAAATTGAGGAGCTCCCGGACATTGGACGCGACGCCAACTCCGATTGTGTCGCCGAGGCTGACTTCGTAGCAGCCCATGCTCAATAGTTGCTGGACGCACTCAAGAACTGCGGAGGCCGGAGTAGGTCCGTCATAGGGGCATGCAAAGATGGATGAGACGTATCTGTGGGGAAGCATGAGTCTTGCATCTTGTTTTGAACATGTAGGTGTGCGCATACCCTCGCACGCTCAGACCCGCGCTTATTGCTGCACTGGCGACCTTGCCGGCTCGTTCGATCCCTTCGGCAACGGTGCAGTTTGTGTTGGCCTTGCTGAATCCCTCGCTCGCGCTGATGAACACGGCGACCTCCTTGCATCCATGGTCGATTGCAATTTCCAGGCCTTTAGTGTTGGGAACCAGGACTGGCAGCCGGAGATTCTCTTGCGCCATCAGCGATTTGACGACATTGCTCGAGAGAAGGGTCTTGTTGTCAGCCAGCTGGGGAATCGCCTTGGGAGAGACCGCAGACGTCAACTCGATGGACTGAAGCCCCGCTGAACGCAGCTGTGAGATAAGTTGGATCTTGGTGGATGTCGGGACTGCTTTTGCGATGTTTTGAAGCCCGTCGCGAGGGCCCACCTCGATGATGCGAACATTTGGAGGCGTATCCGGTGCTGAGTCGACGGTCATGGCGAGGTGGGTGCCTCCCCTCTTCTCTCCAAATTGACAGTCTTTCGACAAGATCCAGAGGGACTGCTCTCCAGCGCTTATCACCGGAATCCTTCTGCTCCCGGAAGAGGCATTGCATTGCCTCGGCAAAAGCGGGAGGATTTGATGCGAGACGGGCCGCGAACGGTGGCGGGGGCGGACCGGGCGTGCGGCCGTTGTGGAACGGTGGCGTCCTGCACGGCGAAACGGCGCGGCCCGTGACATCACCGTGTTCGTGAATATAAGACGCGCCGTGCTCTGGAGCACCTGGTCGATGAGGACTCCAGGTGTCTTCCGGGTCTACCGTTCTCTCCGCCGCGCCCTCCAGCCCTGCCCACAGTCAGCCGGAGGACAGGCTGGACCTCGGACGCACCAGACCAGTGTCAGCATCGCCAGGTAGGCGTGGAGTGCAATGTGCCGGCGGGAAAGCAGCAGTACTGTAGCTGCGACGGACGATGCGAAAAGCGGCAAGTCCGTATAAATAGTGTGCATTAGCCTTCGCCCAAGCTTATAGCAGGCGGAAGATGATAAGGGGAATCCGCCTCGCAATTACCCATGCTGGGACATCTTCACAGATCAGATTGGTTGTTGTGGCGGAGCAGTGTCTGTTCCGGCCTGATCCCCGTCGCCTTGACTCGTGACAGGTGGGGTGGCCACACCCCGTAAGCCTAGTGCCACTGCGTGCCGTCTGCCTGCCGCACTACTTTAAAGCGCGGAGCTGCGTCGTCCGAGGCGGGCAAACCAGCAGCTGGCCGTTCTGCATCATGGCGCTCCAGGCTGACAACGTAGCTCTTGAAGTCGACGTGAGCATTTCTTGCACTGCGGAGCGCGGCCACGTCGGAACACCCTCTCACGCGTAGCAGGACGGCATCAGCGACACTGATTCGGCTTTCTGCAACCAGTCGAGCACGTCGACCTCCGTCACCTCGAGCGTGCTGAACTACAAGTATGAGAACGGGAGGCGCTACCACGCCTTCCGCGAGGGGAACTACTTCGCGCCCAACGATGACAAAGAACAAGACCGCATGGATCTCTTCCACCACATCTCCACCCTGATCCTCGGCGGTATGCAGACGATCGTCCGACGATGAGAGCGCGCGCTGATCGGTGGCTCAGGAAAGTTAATTCGTGCTCCAATCACCGACAGCCCGCAGCGCGTGCTGGATTTTGGAACCGGAACCGGCATCTGGGCCATAGACTTCGCAGACGAATACCCCGGGTGCGAGGTGATCGGCACCGATCTCAGCCCCATCCAGCCTTCCTGGGTGCCTCCAAACTGCCGCTTCTTGGTGGACGACGTCGAAGCCGACTGGACTGACAGCGAGCCATTCGACCTCATCCACGGCCGCACCATGAGCGGTTCGATCAAGGACTGGCCCCGCTTCTACAACCAGGCATTCCGCAACTTGAAGCCCGGAGGCTGGATTGAGCTGCAGGAGTTTGAGATCCAGTACGGCTGCGATGACGGCTCTTTCCCTGCCAAAGCCCCTACTGTGGCCCTGTATATTGAGAAGCTGAACGAGGTGAGGACCCGGTAGTGCGCACGTCTCAACCGAGTTTACTGACTGCATGCGAAGGCTGCGGAGTCGTTCGGAAAGCCTATGGATGTTGCACGAGATATGAAGCAGTGGATGATTGATGCCGGATGCGTCAATGTCCAAGACGACGTCTACAAGGTACGGGCTACATACGCCGTGTTGTTTGTGTACGCAGCTGACGCTTACTGTGATCAGGTGCCGATGGCTCCGTGGGCGAAGGACAGAAAGCTCAAGGAGATTGGAAAGTATGCTCTGATTCACGTGCTGGAAGCAATCGAGGCGTACAGCCTGGCACTCTTCACGAGAGTACTGAAGTTCTCGCCAGAGGAAGTGCAGGTGATGATGGCCAAGATCAGGAAGGAATTCAAGGATCCAGACGTACACATCTACTGGATCTACCACATCACGTACGGCCAAAAGCCAGAGAGCGCCTAAGGCAAAATCCAAAAACCACGTAGGGCCCTTCGTTCAAAATCATTAAATTCTTCTCATGTCCACTTTACTTTCCCAAAGTATCCATGTGGTCGGGTCCATTGCCAGCAACAGACTTATCCAGAACTGGGGCTTTTGACGACGATCTGTTCCGGTGGTATGGATTCGGTACTGCGCCGCAAAGAACCCCGCCATCTGCCAAGTGCGGGCGCAAACCTCGCGTCTGTCGCTCTGGCAGCAACTCGGCATGCCGGCTGACCAACAGGTACCAAAGCAGCCATCCTCAAACGAGGTTCCTTATGAATAGACCGGCTGAACTGTCCAGTCTGACGATGTGAAGCCACACAGAGATCCCGGACGATGATCCTGGAAGCTCCGAGGTGGTCCGACCGGCACTGACTCTCCTATCGCGCGACAAACGAGACGATCCACTGGCCACGTGCGCATTCAAATCTGCAGACGCGTCCTTTACTTGCACGACAGCGCAATCCCTGATCTGCCTCAATTTACGCTCCATCACCACCATGGCTACCGAAAGAGAGGAGTATGATTTCATCGTTGTTGGCGGAGGCACGGCAGGCCTTGTTGTCGCCGCGCGCCTGACTGAGGACGAGAGCAAATCTGTCCTGGTTATCGAAGCAGGTGCAAACCGAAAAGGTGATGCCAAGATCGACACACCTGGCATGATGACCTCGCTATACGATGATCCCGATTACGATTGGGCTTTCATGACGGAGCCTCAGGTACGTCTACCGTCCTGAGACGGGAGTAGACACCCGTCAGGCTGATTGGTTAAGGAACATTTAAACGGGCGTCAAATTGCTTACCCACGTGGACGTGTCCTGGGTGGATCATCTGCCATGGACTTCTCCGCAATCTTCTACCCCAGCCGGGCCGACTTCAATTCTTGGGCTGAGTTAGGAAACGTTGGATGGGATGCAGAAAGCATGGATGCTTATCTTCGGAAGTTTCATACCTTCCACCCAGCATCTGAGATAACAAAAAAGAAGTTAAAGTTGGATGAATACATGGAGGACAAGCTGCAAGGCACAACCGGCCCTCTCCAGGTCACCATCCCCGATGGCTATTCAAGCTTCCACGAGGCCTGGATGCAGACTTTCCAGGAGCTTGGATTCAACACCGCCGATGATCCTATTGGTGGTGAGAAGCTGGGCGCCTTTACCAACCCGGTCTCTATCCACCCAACCAGCAAAACCCGAGAGTACTCAGCATCTTCCTACCTCAGCGATGCAGTGATTGGACGGCCCAACCTGCACGTGCGAACAGAGACCACTGTTGAGAAGATCAATCTTGAGTCTGGACCCGATGGCTCTGTGACTGCAACAGGCGTGCAGGTGTTGACCAAAGACGGCGATCGCAAAGTCTTCCAAGTCAAACCCGAAGGAGAAGTCATCCTTGCAGCGGGCGCAATCAAGTCTCCTCAACTACTTGAGCTCAGCGGAATCGGCAATCGAGAGATACTCAGTGAACACGGAATTCCTCTCCTTGTAGACCTCCCCGGCGTGGGCCAAAATCTGCAGGACCACGTATTCTCCTCCATCAGCTACGAGATCGCGGACAACCAAATGTCTGGCGACTGTCTCCGCAACCCTTCAATCCTCCAAACCGTACTCCAACAATACCAAGTCTCGCGCAGCGGCCCCATGGCCGGCACGCTCCTCTCATCCGCGTACCTCCCCACAACCTCCGACGCCAGCGCCCTGAGCCCCGACGCACTCGACTCGCTCCTCACCACCCACCTCGACGACGCGCCCTACACCGCCTTCCACTCCTCCGCCCCGCAACACGCGCTCCTCCGCTCCCGCCTCGCCGACCCCGCCACCCCCACCGGCACGCTCCTCCTCCTCCCGCTCCAGCTCAACGTCCCCGCGGACCCACAGCCGCCGACGACGCAGACCCTCCTCGCCCCGACCACGCCCGGCAACTACATCACCCTCGCCGCCGCGCTGCCCCACCCCCTCTCCCGCGGCGCCGTCCACATCGCCTCCCCCCGCCCCGCCGCCCCCCCGCGCATCGACCCGCGCTACCTCAGCCACCCGCTCGACCGCGCGCTGCTGGCGCGCCACACGCAGCTGGCCGACGCGGCGGCGCGGTGCGCGCCGCTGCGCGCCCTGCTCAAGGACGGCGGCCGCACGATTCCATCCGCGGCGAGTCCGGTGGTGGGGCTGGAGGCGGCGGCGGAGGTGGTGCGGGCGCGCGCGTGGTCGGCGTGGCAGCCGGTGGGGACGTGTGCGATGATGCCGAGGGGGTTGGGTGGGGTGGTGGATGCGGGGTTGAGGGTGCATGGCGCGAGGGGGTTGAGGGTCGTGGATGCGAGTGTGTTTCCGTTGGTGCCGGTGGGGGGCGTGATGGCGACGGTGTATGCGGTGGCGGAGAAGGCGGCGGATGTGATCAAGGAGGGTTGGAGTGGCGGGGAAGGCGGCGGATGTGATTAAGGAGGGTTGGAGGGGTGGTGGGTGTGAGTAGCTGCTGCGGGCGGAGATTGCACGTCGGCGATGTTGAGGGTATGTATGTGTGGCTTGTCATGTTCCTCGGCCATGCGAAGATAAACCACTGTCGTGGCCGGGTCAGCTGACGGGCGAAGATGGTGGATGGCGTCTAAGCTATGACGGCTTGCCCCACCAAAGGCGGGGATCCCCAGGATCCACTATCGTCCGCGATGGGCTTCGGAAGGCGGCCCCGCCGCTCTCGTCTCATGCAATCGAATCATTACAGAGCCACGCGTGGGGTTGAAGCGGTAGACATAAATAGTTCGTGGCCTTCTTTAAATTTTTGTGGGACAATCGACTTTCACTCGAGCAATGGATGACCACATTGACGTTCTTCTGTATGGTCTTGGGGCGTGAGTGGCTTGTCTCGTTCCATGCCTTGTCTTCTTGATTTTAACACTCTCGCAGCATCGGCTCATTCTACGCTTTCGTCCTGAGTCGGGCTCCCAAGGTGCGCCTGACCGTTGTGGCGAGATCGAATTACGCGGCGGTGAAAGAGAAGGTATTGATATCTGATTGTCCGCACATGGCTTGCGGCACCGCAAAGCTGAGTTCTTGAAGGGTTTGACCATCGAAAGCGAGAACCATGGCAAGCACGTTGTGCACCCATTTGAAGGTAAAACAGCCTCCTCCATTGTTAAACAATTCGCTAACACCTTTAAAGTGGCAAAGTCTCCAGCAGACCTTCGGAAAACCTTCGACTACGTTGTCTGCGCGAACAAAGCAACAGACCAAGATGAGACGGCTAGAGCATTGGTTTCGGTCGTCGACCAACGGAAAACGACAATAGTCATCATACAGAACGGTGTTGGAAACGAGCCACCCTTCCGCAATGTCTTTCCGCTTTGCACCATCATTACCTGCGTGGTGCGTCAGAACCGCTTCCAAACCCGCAGTACAGCCACTGATTAGTCCCAGACCTGGGTCGGGGCGAGACAGCCAGAGCCTGGGTTTGTCACGCACACGAAGTCCGAAGACATGCAAATCGGCCTTTTCAGAGATCCGGCAGAATCCCAGGGCGCGGATGACCAAGTGAAGCTGGACCGCTTTGCAGACCTGCTCAAGCAAGGCGGCACCAAGTTCCAAGTGCTCGACGACATGCAGGTCCAGCGCTGGGAGAAGGTGGTCTGGAACGCAGCGTGGAATTCGCTGACGACGCTCACCATGCTCGACACCAAGACTTGGCTGGACTCCTCCGCGGGCGCGACACCGCTCACCCGGCAGCTGATGCAGGAGGTGATTGATGTCGCGCGTGCCTGCGGCGTCGGCCTCGACTATTCGCTCATCGACCGCTTGATGGACAGGATTCTGGCCATGCCAGGCATCGGAAGCAGCATGCAGACGGACTGCAAGAACGGGAAGCCGATGGAGGTCGAGGTCATCTTGGGGTACCCGGTGCAGAAAGCAAAGGAACTCGGAGTGAAGGCTCCCATTACTGAGACGCTGTACGCCCTCTTGCTGGGTGTTGATTTGAGGTTGCGGAACGAGTCGAAGTAGTATCCCGTCGGCGGGATACTCGATGCGGAGGTCTCGTAGAAGACTACAAGCCGATCAGCGTTCAAGTTGAGATAAAACCAGAGAGGTGCAAATAATCCCCACACGACAACCCCCACTTGTGTTCTTGCCATCGTGAAACCGGCGGATGAGGGGGTGGCTGTCTCCCCCACACTTGGAACCCTGGTTATTGCTGACACTCCGGACCCACCTGAATTCAAGTCAGGAAATCCTGCCCGAAATCGGAGTACAGGCTGCAGCGGAAGCGGAGAGGACCCCCACGCTCGGATTTCGGAGCAAAAATCATCGTGATTGAAGCTGCGGATGTTCCACGAACGTAACCCCCACGAATCATTTGCTACGTTTGAAGAAATGGCGTGCGGCGTAGATCTTTGGAATATGACGTGTCGCTCTCCGCATTTCATGGAAAACGAGAGCATCTGCGCATTATTCTTGCTGAGTACCCACGAGCCCGGTTTCCGATAGAAATCCGGGGCGTGGGGGTCTCGGTTGAGGTCTGGCCCTGCAACCAGAGCGATGCGACACGTCGTTACGGGGTCGGTTCGGATAGTGTTGCAACACGTGGGCAGCTGAAGCATTCATCCAGACGTAAATGTGCAGTGAGAGGAATGCCAATCCCATCTGGATGAATGCTTCAATACTATCCGAACCGACCTTGTGTGGGGAATTTCAACACCCTTGAAGCATTGCCGAGGTCATCAACGTCTTGCACTCCGCAGCTTGACAATCCTTGAGATGATTTCGCTGGGCATTCTGTAAAACGCTGGATTTTCCATAGGCATTCTTTCCGCCTGTCAGTAACACTCAACGCCTTCGAACACCGCCACGATGGCATCTCAACATGTCGAGGGCCTGTTCTCTCTTAGGGGCCGGACGGCTGCTGTCACAGGTGGAACTCGGGGCATAGGAGCAGCAATGGCAGTAGCCCTGGCGGAGGCTGGAGCAGACATTATTCTCATACAAGTATGACTTCCGAATCAAGTTCTCCTATAGTCTGTTAACGCATCATCCGGAGATATAGCGAGACAACAAGAACACTGCAACAAAATCCAGCATCGAAGAACTTGGAAGGAAAGCGACGATCGTGACCGCAGACCTGTCTTCGGCCGAGGAGGTTGCTGGCATTGCGGAACGCGTTCTCTCCCAAAAGCACGATGTTGATATTCTCGTGACATGCGCTGGCATTCAGAGAAGGCATCCGAGCCACGTATTTCCCAAGAGCGATTGGGACGAGGTAAGTGGAACAGACCCATCCTCAAAATTGAAGAGGGGACATGCTGAAGCTGGGTCTCCAGGTGCTGCAAGTCAATCTCTCAACCGTCTTCACGCTCTGCAGGGACTTCGGACGCTATATGTTGACTCGAGAGCCCGATTCGCGAGGCCACCGCGGTAGTATCATCAACGTCGCATCGTTGGTATCGTTCCAAGGAGGTCTCACCGTTCCAGCATATGCAGCTGCGAAAGGCGGCGTGGCGCAATTGACGAAAGCTTTGTCGAATGAGTGGGCATCCAAAGGGGTCAATGTCAATGCCATTGCTCCCGGCTATGTCGCTACAGACATGAATGAGGCTCTCCTTAACGACAAAGAGCGTGCTGCTAGCATCCTCGCGAGGATTCCGGCGGGAAGGTGGGGACTCCCGGATGATTTCAAAGGCGCGACAATTTTCCTAGCGAGCACAGCGAGCTTGTATGTGTCTGGAGAGATTCTTACTGTGGACGGTGGCTGGATGGGCAGGTAGAGAAACGGTTAGAGCCGACTAGAGAAAATGGTCTCCGACGAGACGATCGGATGAAATGCAAGCCCTTGACACTGCATGCTTTACGTAGCGCGAAAAATTGCAAGTCTGGTAGTAGATGGAGCAAGTGCTTGAGAGCGAAGGGCGTGAAAAGCGTTGGGTATGTGCGGCGTTCGGAGGTTCAGCGGGTTTGGAGGCAACGCGCGACCGTAATGTACGCCGGGTTGTCTTTCAGTGGAACAGTCGAAAGATCTCAAGACCGGCATTGTGAACAGCACAGATTGGAGTAAGACTTTATGGCATGTGCGCATGATTTTCAACTCGCGAGACAGTTTGATGCAATTCGACAGTTTCCAACCGTGGGTCACCACTCCCGGATGCCACCGTCAACGCCATAGAACTCCTTGCATTGCCAGGGCGCTGTCTCCTTAGCAATGTTTCTCACCATCTCCTCGTCGATCTCAATCCCCAATCCAATCCCCGTCGGTGCCTTGACGAAACCCTCCTCGATGTCAAACACACTGGGATCCTTCAAATAGGTCAACAGATCAATGTCGCCCGCCTCGACATTGTAATGCATGCCCAAGCTCATCTCCAGAATCGCAAAATTCGGCGTGCTCAACGCAACATGCAAGCTGGCCGCGAACGCCACGGGCCCGAGCGGGCAGTGCGGCGCAATCGCCACGTCGTACGCCTCGGCCATCTGGGCGATGCGCTTCGTCTCCGAGATGCCGCCCGCGTGCGCGATGTCCGGCTGCAGCACGTCCACGTCTTCGAGGAAGGGCTTGACGTCCCAGCGGGTGTACAGGCGCTCGCCGAACGCGATCGGGATCGTCGTGTGCGCTGCCAGCTGCTTGATGGCCTCGGGGTGCTCGCACAGCAGCGGCTCCTCGATGAACAGCGGCTGGTGCGGCTCGAGCGCTTTGGCAAGCTGCTTCGCCATCGGCTTGTGCAGTCGCCCGTGGAAGTCTAGCCCCGCGTCCAGCCCGAGCGCTTTGACGGCTTTCAGGCGCTGCACCGTGGCTTCGAGTGCGGACGGGCTGTCCAGCCAGTTGACGTCTTCGGTCGCGTTCATCTTCACGCACTTGAGGCCCTGTGCGATTCGTGCTTTGCTGCGATGTGTGAGGATGGATGGAGGCATGTTGGAGAATAGGTGGCTTACGCTGCCACCTCGACGTCGGCTGGGCGGTCGCCGCCTATCCACGCGTAAACTTGAACTTTGTTGCGCACTTGACCGCCGAGTAGCTGCCACACTGGCACCTTGAGTGAACGACCTGTGTGGAAAATCAGAAGCAGTCCCGCTGACAAGACAATCCGGCTCACCCTTCAGATCCCATAGTGCAATATCAATGCCGGACAGTGCAGACATGAAAACCGGGCCTCCGCGGTAGAAACCGTGCCTCCAGAACTTTTGCCAGATGTTTTCGATATTACTACGCATAGTGTCAGTGAAAGTTTTACCGTATGCGGTTGATGCCGCCGTTGTCAAACCTCGCTTCCATGCCAATGAGCCTGACAATCATCTCATCTAGAGCACCCTCGACCGCGAGATCGTGTCCTTCCAACGTTGCTTCCCCCCATCCATACTGCCCAGTCTCGTCCGTGATTTTGACCATTAGCCACCGTGGCTTGACACGGAAGTATTCAACGGTCTTTATCTTGGCCATGGTTTGATTGTGGACTGGTAGTATAGATGATTGAATGGTATGAGCTGATCAAGTGTTGTAGTGACCGGAAAGTAACCAACCGTGGGAGGAAGACAGATGGAGGCGGGGTACCAGCAGCTGCGGAACCGTTGCAGCAACATGCATGGGTGCCTCGGTGGTGGCTGCTGCGGGGGATGACGGCGTGGGGGTTACCCACTTTGCTGCCCCGACTTCCCCACAACGCTGTCGTGACCATCCAGTATTCCCACCAATGCTCGTTCAAAGTGTGGGGTGAGACTGCTGCGCGTGGAGCAAGTGGAGACCCCCACGTTGGACGTCATCGGTTCGGGGAATGGAACATCGAAATGCGGAGTGCCGAATGCTCAGTATGTGCACGGGTATGGAGCAGCGGTATTCAGTTCTGTAGAGGAAATTCAAAGCGATGGGAAGGAACGGGGCTTTCTCGGGCCCGCCTTCTTCTTGGAACATCGGTGGCTGCACTCATCCACTTTCCGTCTAGAACGTACAACACAAGAGCAGATATGTGAACTAGAGATATCGTTGATGAACGGGTATCTATCGGAGTCTATGTATTATAAACAGGCTCTCATGTCCTCCAGTGACGAAATTGAATGACTCCGACGTGGTTTTGGTAGACTTGAAATTATGCATGTATTGAAGATAAATTCGTGACTGAAAGACATTCATTGTGATAAAAGATTCAGCATTTCCCATGAGTCCAACGCTCATGCCCGGTTTCCACCAGTCTCCTCCACGCACTCTACATGGGTCGTGCCGTCTTTGTTCTTCTCCACATTTGTCTCTTGATTTTCTGGCTTCCCCTCAACAGCAATCTCGTCTCCAAATGCTGCTGCAACCTGCTCGAGTGTCATCAAGTTTGTCTCCGGCAGGAAAAAGTAGTAGACCGTTCCAGCAAACATGTTGCATCCAATGAACACAAAGTAGAACTTCCATGAAATCTTGTCAAAGGCAACACTGGCCGAGTAGCTGAGCCAGATAGCGGTGACGGCCTGACTGAAGACTGCGAACCCATTGCCGCGAGCTCGTAGATGGAGAGGAAAGATTTCCGCAACCAGAACCCAGTTGACTGTGTTGAAGAAGTAGGAGTAGAAGAAGGCATATAGAAAGATGAATGCAACGCCTGCACGAGAGCCAGACGGATTGTGTGAGTCTGGGTAGAACTTGCTTAGGGCTGTCAGGATGCAAAGACACGCGGTGAGGACGGCACAACCGGTGCCTGCGTGTTGTTTAGTTAGATCAGTCGGTGGATATATGGAGTGGGCAGCACTCACAGACTGTCCTTTTGCGTGGCCAATTGTCCGATAGCGTAAACAGGCTCAAAATCTGCCCAATCACAGCCATAAAACCGTACAAGCCGGAGATCAGCAGGACGGTTTTACCCTCGAACCCAAGTGCGTTGTACATGACGCTTTGGTAGTTCTGAATGATGTTGGATCCGGAAAGTTTGGTCATATTGACAATGAGACAGCCCAAGAGAGTCCTTCGGATGTATCGTCTTGTAAAGAGGTCGCGGTACCTGCTCTTGGTACGCATCTCGGATTCAAAGGCAATCTGGCCCTGCATTGAGGTGTATTCAGACATGATCCACTCTTCGCCGCGGTGGACATGGAGGTAGCGGAGGACTTTCAGGGCATCCTCGTGACGCTCGCGTTGAATCACTGTTAATAGAAGGATGGTTAACTGAGGTCCTCCGAGTGCTTGATAGTCGAGAAGGGACGATACTTACGCCATCGGGGGGAGTAGGGCAATATAAGAGTCAGGCCCATCAGCAACATGGCCGGAGGAGCCTGTGTCGCGAGCGGAACACGCCATTGGACATCTCCCTTTGCGAAGCTGCCCGCGTAGCCGATCCAGTTGGCAAGGAAGAACCCAAGTGTGTTCATAAGACCTTTCAAGCCAACCAAAAAGGCGCGATTCTCTGGTGGCGATACCTCCGACAGGTACACGGGCGCAATAGAGTACACCATGCCCGTCGAGAAGCCAGAGAGTGCGCGGCCCACAATCATCATGGCTGGGTTCATTGCAGCTGCCTGAACCACAGCCCCGATGACGCTGACCGTCGAGCCCAGCAGTAGACTCCAACGCCGACTGATACCGTCCATACTCCAGGAGGCAACTGCACTGCCAAGTGCACTACCAGCATAATAGCCGGACACAATGCCACCATTGACGGAAGAGTTGACAGTAAGAGCTCCATACATGTAGCGCTTGAATGAGGCTTGAGCTATGGTGGTGGCAATGATGCCAGTATCGAGACCGTAAAGCATTCTGGGGCCATCAGAACGGTCATCTGAGATCACAGGCGCGGTTGTGTACTGACCCAGCCATACTGATAGCTAGTGCAATCATTATTGACCGAAAGGAGTTGCCATGGTGGCCTCTTCTTGCCCGTGGGGCCATGACTGAAGTGATTGATTGTGTAGGACACGACGAAAAAGCCCGCGAGGATAGTCGCGGAAAAGAAAAGCATCAAACGACGGGCCCTTCTTATAGACCACCATTAATTAGTCTACAGAAAATGGGCGAATCGCTGGACAACAAGGCCTTCACAGACGCCCTGTCAGCATCAGTAAGACCCCTCCTTTAGGTTGATCAGGAAAACAAGATAGGCAGTGCATCACACAGACTAGACCAGGTTCTCCGCACTCTTCCCCGGTCGTGCGCCCAGCTTCCCCCACGTCTGGATCCCACGCGGAGACTCCGCGGATTTCTTATTTCCGCGCCAACCAGCACAGGGAGCGCCCCGGCTGGGAAGCGCCCCCGCATACCTATTGCGCCGGTCGCGGTGGTCGGAAAAGAAACCGCAAAGCTTGTTCGCACCACTGCCGCGGCTTGCCGGTCCGTCCTCGTATATTATTGACCCAGCACTCCCATCGAAGATGTGCAGCTTCATCTTCATCCACCATGTCAGCCACTACTACCGTGACCAACACAGCCACAACGCTGGCTGCATGCTACACCATCGACGAACTCATCAAAGGGCAGGCCGAAAGACCAGACAATCCTGTCCTTGTGGCCTACCCCGTGACAGATATCGATGACTTTGAGGAACACACGGCTAAAGACCTGGATCGATATGCTGATGCAGCGGCTGAAAAGTACAGGAGCCTAGGCCTGGCACAGGCGGTATGTGCAGCCCGCAAAATAAAGCCAGGAGAATCTCTTGCTAACTGTCGATAGAATCCCGAGGGAAACAGTGCTCCTGTTGTCGCCCTGCTCGCGCCATCAAGTTTTGAAGTCATTGTCACCATCCTTGCCGCCAGTCGCCTGGGCTGGGCGCTCCTGTTTCTATCCACCCGGCTCACTGCCCCGGCCCACGCGCGGCTCCTCCAAATGGCCGGCTGCAATGCAATCATCGCGGCTCCACAGCAACAGGACATGGTGTCTCAAATCAGCCACGAGCTCACCCAATCATCCGCCTCGCCCTTGAACGCCGTCCCCCTCATCACGCGCGCCGACTACCGAGCGTCCGCGACATCCGTCCCGATTGGCCGAGTCACGGCGCACACTGACGCGCTGCAAGGCAGCAAGACGGCGTGGATCATCCACTCGAGCGGCAGCACCGGCTTCCCCAAGCCGATCTTCCTGTCGCACCGCGCGCTGCTCGCCAACTTCGCCAAGGGGCTGGGGCTGCGGGCGTTCTGCGCGTCGCCGCTGTTCCACTCGCACGGCCTGATGGAGCTGTTCCGCTGCATCTACCGCGGCGCCCCCATGTACATGGCCAACCACGCCCGCCCCGTCACCCGCGCCAACCTGGTGCGCGCCATGCGGGCGGCCGCCCCGGAGCTGGTCACCGCCGTGCCGTTCGTGCTGGGCCTGCTGGCCGAGGGGCCGGACGGCGTGGCCGAGCTGGCGCGCGCGAAGGTCGTCATGTTCGCGGGGAGCGCGTGCCCGGACGCGGTCGGCGACCGGCTGGTCGAGGCCGGCGTCAACCTGGTGGCGAACTATGGGTCGTAAGTTCCCTGCCGTCCCTCTTCCTCCCGCCGTCCGCTCACGCATCCCCCGCAGCTCCGAGACCGGCGCCATCATGTCGTCGCTCCGGCCGCGCGGCGACACCGCCTGGGCCTACGTCCGCATGGCCGCCCCCGTCGCGCCGCACGTCCTGATGGACGAGATCGCGCCGGGCGTGTTCGAGTGCGTGGCCCTCGAGTCGCTGGCCTCGCGCGGCCCGTCCAACTGCGACGACCCGCCCAACTCGTTCCGCACCCGCGACCTCTTCACCCGCCACCCCGACCCCGCCCGCCGCCACTGGTGGAAGTACCTGACGCGTCTGGACGACCGCCTGACCCTCGTCAACGGCGAGAAGGTCCTGCCGCTGCCCATCGAGGGCCGCGTCAGGCAGAGCGAGCTCGTGGCTGAGGCTGTGGTGTTTGGCGCTGGACGCGCCGTGCCGGGCTTGCTGGTGTTCCGCGCGCTGGGTGAGCGGGCGATGGGGGATGGGGAGTTCGTTGAGGCTGTTTGGGAGGCGGTTGAGGATGCGAATCGGGGCGCTGAGTCGTTCTCGCGCATCCCGAGGGAGCTCGTGGTGCCGATGCCGCTTGGGACGGAGTGGCCGAGGACCGACAAGGGGACGGTTGTGCGGCAGCAGGTATACGATGTCTTCAAAGATGTCATCGACGGTGCCTATGCGAGGTTTGAGCAGATAGACCAGGATGCGGGTAGCGATGAACCTCTGTTGAGCCTTGACGTGCCTGAGCTGGAACAGTGGTTGCTGGAGAGGTTCCGGGTGGAACTTGGTGCTCAGCTGCAAAGCGCAGAAGCAGATATCTTTGCGGCTGGTGTGGACAGCTTGCAGACGATGCGCATGTGGAGCCTTATTCGAAAGACACTCGATCTGGGAACACGGCGCGAGGAGCTCAGTCAGAACGTGGTCTACGAAAAGGGGAACGTTAAGGTCTTGGCTAAGCATCTCTACGGGCTGCGGACAGGCGAGGAAGTAGAGCAGAGTGATGAGGACGAGCTGTTGGCCATGCAGGAGCTTGTGGAGAAGTACTCCATCTTCGACGAGCACGTTCCCGAAATCGCTTCGAAGCCAGAGGGAGAGGTCGTGGTAAGCATTTGTCTACAGGTTGGAACGTTCTCCTGCTGACTCAATTGTACAAGCTACTCACTGGAGCAACCGGCGGCCTGGGTTCCCAGATCCTCTCCTGCCTGCTCGTCCGCCCCGACATCACGAAAGTATATGCTCTCGCCCGCGCACCCGACTCCGAAGCTGCTAGAGAACGCATCCTATCTGCTCTAGCCTCTCGAGATATTACTCCCGAGTCCTCCTCCCTTTCCAAGCTCACGGCGGTTCCCTCCTCCGACCTGAGTCCCCCGGATCTCGGTTTCTCGAATGAGCTCCGCCAAACCCTTCTTTCCAGCCTCACGTGCGTAGTGCACGCCGCCTGGCCTGTCAACTTCACCTTGCCGGTGAGAGCGTTCGAACCGCACATTGCAGGACTGCACAACCTGCTCCAGCTCTGTCTTCAAGTCAAAGCTCCGCGGCCCGCCGCCCTATACTTCGCTAGTAGCGTATCAGCAACGGGAGGACTCGCAACACTGCTCCAAGCGTCGGACGGTGCCGGATCTGTCAATGACAATGTTATCGTCCCGGAAGAGGTACCTCAGCCTCTCGCAGCAGCGCAGAAAATGGGGTATGGACGAAGCAAGCTGGTTTGCGAGAAGATCGTCCAGGCAGCGGCCGAGCAGACCCGAATGCGGGCGTGCGTGCACCGCATCGGGCAGCTTGTCGGTGATCTGTGGGGCGTCGGTGATTGGAATGCCACGGAGGCCATCCCGCTGCTCGTTCGAGGAGCCTGGAGCACCGGTGTGCTGCCGGCTCTGGATGAGGTGAGTCTCTGCTTTTCCGCGATGTCGAGTGGTGTGCGAGAGCTGACTGTGCGTCGTGCAAACATCAGACCCCTTCCTGGTTGCCCATCGATGTGGCTGCGGTGGCGATTCTGGATATAGCCCTGCCGGAGGAGGGGCGAAGGGTGGACGATGAAACGGATGGGACAGTCAGGGTCTACCACATCCTCAACCCGAACACATTCCACTGGACACACGACTTCATTCCGGCACTCAGGCGCACCGGGCTTCTCCCGCCCTTTGGCCTTGCATCTCCATCAGAGTGGCTTGCGAAGTTGCGCGACAGTGATCATGATGTTGAGAAAAACCCGAGTCGGAAACTTCTCGGGTTCTGGGAAGGGAAGTACGGAGGCCCAACCCAGGGCAAGAGGGGATTTAGTTTCGACACGACGCGGACGATAGAGAACGCACCACGTCTGGGAAATGTGCTGATGGCGGACGTGCTCAGGAATGAAGGTTGGGTGGAGAGGGTTGTGCGGAGATGGGTGGAGTTGCAGTAAGCGGCGACCACAACCATACACACCAGCTAGCCCTTACGTTGAATTCTACGACATTCGCACAGGTTCCTCCTTTTAGCACGTCCGTGGCAAGAATGTACGAAAGCAAGAGCCCGACAAGTCCTGTATCACAGCTCTCTATACCAGTGAATGCGGCCGAATTGGCGGTTGTCGCAAGCTGTGCAATTAACGTTGCGCCCAGAGAGGCCAAAAAAGAATTAGTATCATCAACGACTACGGCGACAGTATCACGACGACGCGAAGCAAACAGATTATGAAGAGAATAGAGTGAAAGCGAGCATCTCTTAGTCATACTGTGACATGTGCGTCTCAGCGGCTCTTCAGAGTGCCGCTTTGCATGACTGTGGATGCCAGCGCTTTCTACCAAGCTATCTTGGCGTCTCATTTCTCGCAAATGCCGAGAGCAGCTGCGGATCATGACACATGATGCGAAACATGAATTCGCCGGCGCACCCACCGTGTTGATCGCCGACTTCTGGGATGTTGAAAACGACAATAAGAGGCAGCACAGCACGGAGGTGCGGGTTTTCGAACTACTACGTGTATCGAAGTCTACGACCAGAATCTGGGTGATGAGATGTCACGGAACGTTTCAGAGGCTCTAAAGATCCTGAAGTCGATCGCGTATTGTCGTAATAGAGCCTTTTATTGTTACCTAATCTAGGTCTATACTGCCACAAATACCATGCTGCGTCGAGGCGTCAGGTCTGGGATCCTTGATCTTGGCATGTCTAAAGAAGGAGTCCACAAAGGCGTCTCTCACGCGTCGAGCTTACGTGCAAATCAGGTATAAAGAGCCAGCGGCTCAACACTCGAATGGCTAAGTGTATAATTTTCTACACTGTCAACCTGCTGGCCTAATCAGACTGAGCGATACGCGATCATCCACGAAATTCTCTCAAACAGACTGCATCGATCTAAAATGCGCTTCGCCACAGCCCTCATCTGCACTATTGGCCTCGTTGCTGGCAGCACGTTTGCAGGTAAGTAAACATGACAGGAAGAACATCAAATTTATTGTGATCCAACTAATTTTCTCCACTCAAGAACCCGCACCTCAAGTATCTTTCGAAGACCTTGCCGCCGTTGCTGAAAATGCTCAGAACGATGAAAGCAACGATGGTAACCCGGCTGCGTTCGATGGCCAGCCGTGTACCGATGGTCAGTTTGATGGTACCTGCCGAGAGGACGGTAGATGCGGCTTGGAGATCCCGCCAAATGAGCTGTCTCTACAGGAGATCGATGGCCAGTGCGGCCTCTGAATAGCGGAAGGTTCATCCCAACCAGATGGAGGGCTTTCGAGAGCCCTATTAAGAGTTGAAATAATACGAGAATCAACTTATGAACGGTAAACAGGAATATTGCACTGTGATTAATTAAAGCTCAAGATGGAAGAACACAATGAAGTCCGAGTGCAGACCAATTCGAACCGTGGAAGACAAAAGCAGCGAGGCAACGGTCGAGTCAAGTAATGAGAGGACATTGAAGATATTGCATCCAATGTCGTCTGAATTAGGGCGAAGCCCAATCATCGCTACCAGAATATTGAGCCTTTACTCATACAAGAGGATCAGATCCCTTCCCAAGTTGAGCTCCGCGTCTCCGAGAGAAAAGTTCTTGGTCACAGCCGCTGCTCGACCAAGAAGCTGTTGCGTAACCGGATCAGCCAATCGCTGGTTGAAGGAAGCTACGTCGTGCAAATAGTCGTCATATGAGGGGCGAGCTCGGAGGTTGATTGACTGCTTGGCTGCAGTCATCGCAGCGAGAGGGAAAAGACGCAGGCGCGAAGTCAGCTCGTCGATGTAGGCGTACATATCCTCTGACGTGTCGAAGGCCTTGTTGATCCAGCCGATTTTCTCCGCCTCTTCCGCGGTGATGTCCTTGCCACTGAGGATGTACTCCATTGCCCGTCCTCGTCCAATCAGCCGAGGGAGATGTTGGCTTCCTCCACCTCCGGGAAGAAGGCCGTTGGCCACCTCGATCTGCCCGAAGAGCGTCTCGCTCTTGGTTGCAAAGCGCATGTCCGACGCCATCATCAGTTCGTTCCCTGCACCACGAGCTCTTCCCTCTACGGCAGCGATGGTTACCTGAGGCAGGTCTGAGATATTGAACATAAGTGTCGCAAAGCTATTTGCGATAGTGTCTGGTTCGCACGGTTAGCAGGCCAAATTCCACTGGAACCGCTTCTTCTAAATCTGAATCCCACTTACCAACCCCGGGCATCAACAGATCCAAGTGAGCACTGAAAAATCTGGGAACATCGCTCTTGAATATCACAACCTTGGTTTCGTTGTCGACCTGGAGCCTTTGGACGATGTCGGTCAATCCAGATTGGATATCCTGGCTCCAGAGATTGAGCGGGGATTTCGGGTTGTGGAGAGTGATTTCAAGGACACTAGCATTCTGATATGTCTTCAGCGCTGTGTAGTCTGGAAGCTCCAAGGCGTTGGTTGTCTGAAGGAGGAGTCCGGCCAGAGCCTGGATTGAGAACCAGGTAGAAGGCATTTCTGGTGAGTGAGACTGTAGAATTGAGATGAGATATGATGATAGTACTTGAATCTCGTTGAAAGAGCGGCCTATGTTCCCATTTTTATACTATGCTAGAAAGAAAAATGCCAAGCAGACGAATTACAAACCTCAAGATGGCCCATCGCAGATGGTGAGGTAGAGCCATCCATTGACTTGTGCGCCCGATAATCGGACACAATTTGTGCGAGTCATTACCACAGCCGTCAAAGTGCGGTGCAATTATCCTCCCGAAGATTGGTAACCATTCTTTGAGTTCAGAACTGCGGGCAGCATTGAATTCCCAAATGTGCCTTTACCCGTTAACACGCGTTTTAGCGTAGATGTCTCTAAGCCTTGTTCAAGGAAAGGAAAACAAAACCGAGTCTCGGAGGAGAGTTATCCCTCCAGCGTGGTGAGAGGCGGTGCAGACGATTGACCAATGTCTCTCGCCACAAGCCACGGATTGCAGGAAAGCGGGATGATAGTTCCACCGCGCCCGACTTTTGCTTAGAAATGACGGGCTGAGTATTCGCCTATGTGGGTTACGCGATAGATTTTCGGAATCCAAACTCCCGTGCCGAGGCCGTGTAATGTTTACTGATAGCATTTGACGCTAGCGCCTTGCTATCAGAATCCACCGTCCTACATAATTTGAACCTCGTCCACGAGTTGATTTGAGATATCAACATGTATTAATCGCTTGAATACGTTACTGACAGGGCTTGCAGCGTTGGCTCAATAAGATTCCACGCTTGCGGTGGGTTTCTTATATGTGAGTCTGTAGCCTGAGCTATTCTTGATATATGGTTCCGCATAAAACCTACAGCCGGGATGGCTCCGTATCGGCGCTAGGGTAATGGGCAGAAGAAACGTTAGAGTTTCTGCGGTCTTGGTCTACTACAAGATTAGAGAATGAAGGAGTACTGTCAATCATGTCACATGATTTTACTACAACGCCAAACACCTACTCCTATACAGCTTAACGTGGTCAGCCCGCCCACCATTGCCCTCAGCCCGAGAAACACCACTAAACGGAGGCCACTTTAAGAAATCTCAGCCATATATTTAGAAAATCTCATGCTGCTCAAGGCTGACCTTGAAGAAGAGCTCCGTCCCTAAGGCAACGAAGGAGTGTAACGTGGTATACTGCGACGCCTCGCCATTCTTGGTTCTACAACGAGCCCGAATTGCTTTAGAGGGCATCGAAAATGCGTTTCAAAGTATCAAAGAAACCAATTCACAAATGTTGTCCATGCTATTTGTAGAACATTTCGCGTGTAGATAGACAAGAGCAACTCATTCTCCCTTTGAAAATCAGACCCTTCCCTGTGGTAGGCGGGAGGCCTCAGTAGGCCTCTTCCCTGGTTGTCATGCAGTCCGTTTTGCTTGTGCCTCTTTTTCTTATGGACCTCCTTGTTTTGCTACCTCTCGGCACTTTCGTTACTCATCCATATTGCCTCTTGGCCCTCTAAGATTCACCCAAGACATCTTCCCCTCATTCAGCGTAAGGCCCGGGATGCAACAAAAGAGAGATCAGGTAGTTTAATGAGCAGGAATGTTCTTGGCTTTACTGATATTAAATCAAGGAAAGAAAAGAGTTGTCACACTAGATGGCGTAGCAGCCTAAGACAGAAAAATTAAACTTAGATCGGAGAGAGGAGATCCCGAAGCCTGATCTCATTAGCTCTTTACCCCGCCACAGGATGGATGATTCATTGTGACTCATAAGTGTCTCCTCCGTTGGGCGATAGGAAATTTCTGACTCCGTGGGACTCCTGCTGTTATCAACTCAAAGGCCAACGTTGTAACAAAGGGATGCGATGTAAGACGCCCCGCATTGGAGTGAAGCTAGCGCCATCTTTTATGTTTCACATCATGACTATGATAATCCTGCGTAGTTTGAGTAGTAAAGACTGTAGTGCCGCATGAACTAATCCTTTCCGGGCACGGAGCATTCCCGCCTGCCGGCAGCGAAATTTGTGGAAATGGGACCGATTTACGCCACGGCGTCCTTGCCATGAGCGCCTTAACTTTAGCGTAGATCCTTCGGGAGCTGCTGCGTCGCGGCCCGGGACGCCAAAGCCGAAGTGGTTGTCAGAAAGGTCTGGAACCGAGGAAGCGCCTAGCTTTTCTGTGGCGCTGGACATCGCCGTTAGTTGCCTTTCGGCGGACCGATGCACGTGGGCCAGGTCTTCCTTCGCGGCTTACGCTGCAGGCCGGTCATAAACTATTTTGCGATTCTTGCGATCTTGTTTCGCCCAGGCCGCTCGGTAGGCTGGAGGAAATATCACTGCGAGATGGACGGATTTTCTGTCTACTTGGATCCGCCTATGCTACGTACGGAACACCCACAGTCCTTACCGACAGCGCAGTTGCAGCATCTGTAGAGGAGGGTTCATTTCAGATTGTCCCAATCCGTCGCGAACCCCCTCTTTCTCCTTCTTCCCCTGAATGAAGCACACGCTCACCCTGAGCGCTGATCACTAGAGGGTGTGAGGCAATCGTTTGAAAGCCCAGACCAAGAGCGCCACTCGGAGAGTTTTCCGGCTTTTGGAGATAAGCGGACGAATGGATATCTGGAACTGCCAGCCATTGGCTTGCAGAGTTGCCACGCGAAAAGGAGAATCCTCCGGGCCGACCCGAGCGCGCGTATTTTACGGGCTTCGCCGAACTATTTTCAGCTTGTAGATACGATTCGGAGCCATGCCGCATTAGCCGGTCTCCATTGGCTACACCGCGATCTTAACCCAGTTGGCCAAAGCCACGAGCGGTGAAAACGCTTACGTACTAAGCCAAGCTAGTCATTGCTGATACGTGGCGCGATTTCATTGCCGCGTTGCGCCACGTAAAGACTAACGCGCACTCCTTAAAGAGAAGTAAAAAGTCCACAAGCTGCTGCACGATCGCCTTTCGCTTTTATAATTGGACCAGTTTTGATCCTACAAAACAAAATGTAAGAAAAAGGCCCAGAGTAAGCGACTAAACAAGCTGTTCTGTAATGCTTGCTTAGCAGGCTCCATTTCTTTCCCGTGTGTTAATCACGTTCTGCTCCGTTCTCACATTCATACTGCAG
The DNA here is from genome assembly GCA_020912385.1 of Neofusicoccum parvum. Lineage (NCBI taxonomy): Eukaryota > Fungi > Ascomycota > Dothideomycetes > Botryosphaeriales > Botryosphaeriaceae > Neofusicoccum > Neofusicoccum parvum. The sequence continues at coordinate 86,291 of CP087219.1, read as the reverse complement.
CAAACTACTCTCGAGCTTGTCGCAACATCCCGATCTACCGCCCAGGATGACGTTTCCAAGCGCCGATCCCTCCATCATCCCAACACCGAAAGATGCCGGGCTCGACTTTGCAACGCCCATTCTGAACAAGACGGAGCTTCTCTCGCAGTACCGAAAGGCCAACAAGAGGCTGTTCATGTTCGATTATGATGGCACCTTGACGTCGATAGTCGAGGATCCCCAAGCAGCACTCCCATCGGATCGGCTGATCGCCACAATCAAGGAACTTGCTTCGGACCCATCCAATGCCGTCTGGATCATCAGCGGCCGTGACCAAGCATTCCTCGAGCAGTGTCTAGGCCACATCAGCGAACTGGGTCTTAGCGCTGAGCACGGGAGTTTTGTCCGTCGCCCGAAGAGTGATTCATGGGACGACCTGACGGCAACGATGGACAAGAGTTGGCAGTCGACCGTTATGCAGTTGTTCCAGGATTACACCCAGAGCACTCCCGGTAAGTATGCACGCCGCCGTGAGTTGTATATCGAGAGGCTGATGTCGTGTCTAGGATCCTTCACCGAACGGAAAAAGGTCGCTATCACCTGGCACTGGAGACAAACCGACCCCAAGGAGGGTGCCAGAAAGGCCGACGAATGCTTCAACCACCTCAAGGCCACCGTGGCCAAGGAGCACGAAGTTGAGATCATAGAGGGCAAAGCCAACGTCGAGGTTCGTCTGCGTTCTGTGAACAAGGGCGAGATCACGAAGAGCCTCGTGGCCGAGTATGGCGACAGTCTTCCCGAGTTCATTCTCTGCTCCGGAGATGACGGTCCGGACGAAGGTATTTATACGCATCGCCTTGGAGTTTTGTGCGAGCTAATAGATTGTATAGACATGTTTGACGCTCTCCGTCGTTCTGTGGTGCCCAAGCATCATGTCTTCTCTGTTCTTGTTGGCCCCAGCTCCAAACAGACGTTGGCATCTTGGCACCTCCCAGACCCGACAGACGTCGTTTCGTGCCTTGAGCTTCTCAATACATCTGCGGGCCCTATTGCGGTGACAGCTTGAGATGGTGACATTAGCGGCGATGTCACGGTGAAAGATAGGAGGATTGATGCACGGCCACCACGCGCTGGCCCGGAGAAAGAAGAGATCCAGGACCATTCAGACACCGCAGCGCGGCATTGAGCCTCCGCAACACTGCTATGTTCGTGATATCTGCCTATTCTTGCAAAATAGATTTAATTTTTGTTTCCATTGGCTTCTGCAAGGTCTTGTGCCGTTTTCCCTGTCGCATCCTTCAGTCGACGGTCCACTTCCTTCTTCAACAAGTACCTGACTATCTCTATGTGCCCGCATCTCGCTGCGACACGCAAAAGAGTCCCAAAATCTCCCAACCACTGGCACCACTCCGCTCCGGGATCAGATATCTCGTTGATATCGCCCTGGGTTTCCTTTGTGATCCAGAGAGCTCATAAAAGTCTACATGTTCTACCTGATCTCTTCTTACCTTTTCTCGTTTTCCATACCTGTTCAGCACCGCCTACCGCAGATCTATTTACTACTCTTCTCCACTGGGAAGCATGCGCAAGCTAGCCAGTACACCACGGCGTTCGCTCAAACACTAAATAACACGGCCACCACAAACAATTTGTGAATTCTTTAGCGCTCATTAGGCTTGATGCACACGTTTTACAAATACTCAAGGCGTCATGGTCCTCGTCTCGGTGTACCCACGGCGATCGCCACGACCGGAGTTCCCGACATCATTTCGGTCCCAGAACTGTCATTGTTACGCTTCTGGCTAAGCAACTCCACCTCGTGGCGATCGCCCCTAAGAACGCAGTGGGCGGCACTAGCGTTACCACGGTAGGCGGGGTAGTAGCGGGTACGCATGGTGAAACAGCCAAATCCGGCGCCCAAGCTTGCGGCAGAGGGCAAGCTAAGCAGATTAGAGCGGCGATGGAGCGGAGAGGTCGCGTTGCTGAATTCATAAGGAAGATACCGACTGAGTTGTAAAAATAGATTATGAGGAAATCCTGCTGCAAGAGTGGGATGATTTTACAGGAGAAGGATTCAGAAGTGGCTTCATGAAAGCAGTTTCTTTTCAACTGAACTGTGGGGCGACTTGTGGCCCGGGCTGGCACGAGAACCCTCCAAGGTCTCCGCACTGTTGGTGGAAGTGTTAGGCAGACATTTATTGCGCCTGATGAGTAAATTTGAGGAAGTGGAATGCACTCTGCACCGCGGTGACGCAGACATGCGAAAGGCCGGGGTGAGCAAGGTTACAGGATGGGTACGCGTTGCTACTAGTGTGATCGTTCCAAAAGCCCTCAGGCACAAACGTGTGCGGGGTTCTGCAAGCCCGAGCGTTTGGCCGTTGCCTGGAATGGGATGAGCACCTGGATTCGAGCTGCGGATCGGACATCATGAAGGCACAAACTTTGCAATTGAGGATGTGGTAACACTCGTGGAGCGCTCTTTTTAGCGCCTTCATCGGAAGTGGAGCTGGGATTGTAATCCTTTGAAGCCTTGCTCTGGCGGTTCGATTGCTGTTGATGTGTAAATCTGTGGCCTCGATTGCCACGAGAGGCAACGACTTTGGCCTCCACGGCCGAGACTCCGCCATGTCTCATAACATGGCGTTCGCGAACAATGAAGCCCTGCCACTCGCTTCTTTTACGATCCTTTTGTACTACAATGTACTGGACGCCTTACTCCCACCAACTTGTTTCTTTGTAGATGTCTACAAGCTAGAGCGTCGTGTGTAAACAGGCTATCGAATCGAAATATTGAAGGCGTTTGGGGCTTTTCAGTTGAAGAACCTCATGGTGGTCGACTCCAATGAGGCTGCAACCTATATAAGTAGGGTGTAAATTACTTGGCTTGATGAAAATATAGATGCACGATCATTGAGCTTCAATTGCATCAGCTCCTTGCTCGCCTTTCAATCATGCTCTTCGTTCTTATTCTTGCGACGGCCGGAGTCACGGCTGGTGCAGCCGTCAATTCTCCCCAGATCACAAACGCTCCGAGCGCTCCTGAGCTACGTAGGCGCGCTGACGTTCCAGATTCTTCATATCTGTCTGCTGCCTCATCAATGTGTGCCAGCAACAACTGGGACTGCTGTTCTCTAGCGACTGGTCCATTTCCTGCCCCAACACCTGACACGGCGGACTCGTTTGTGGCAAATCCTTCCTTTGCCAGCCTGGCCACCAACGCACCAACCCCGACAGGCTATACCAACTCATTCACAAATGCAGGCGGAAGTATCCAGCAGAGCTTCGGATACCGTGGATTCACCCAGCTGACCAGCTATGATCCGAATCAGTGTGCTGCGTTCTGCGCCCAAGATGATCTTTGCCGCGGCTTTAACATCTACGTCCAGCGCGATCCTGTTCTCCGTCCCGCTTACAGCGTCTGCACTGATCCTCCATCTACAGGAGCCATCAGTTGCACACGTTGGGGCTACCCAATCAACATGGCCAATGCGACCAACGATGGCTCGTGGCAGGCGAGCTTCAGAGTTGCCGTGGCTGCTTCCAACGGGTACAACAGATACCAGAATATTCCCGACAAGGCTCTTCCGAACTTCACGGGACCGGTGTCTATCGGCAACGCAGCGATCCAGGATGGAAGCTACTACCAGTATATTGACCACAATGACCAATCAGCCTTTGATCCTGCCATATGCGCTGCAGACTGCCAAGAGAACACGGCCTACAACAAACTCCATTCCGGCGGTGGCTCGTATACGGCTTGCGTAAGTCACTCCCTCACTGCTCAAAGGTGCTGAGCTGACAGATTCCAGAACACGTTCAACGCGTACATCCCTCTCAAGAACGGTGTTGCTCAAGGTACTCGCTGCGTTCTGTACAGCCAAATTGTATGCATTCACCCAAAGCATCGGTCTAGTATTTGCGCTGACGTGCCTAGGTCTCGAACATTGCCCAGAAGGCCACTAACACTGGCGAAACGCGAGGCAACGACGTGTTTACAATTGCGGGATCCTATGTCTACACGCTGACCACCCCCGATAGTGGCCAGCCTTGAAACACGAGCTCGGGTGGTTATCGTATTGAACATGGGATGGAGATGTTTTCCTTCGCGTTGATAATACACGCGTGCTATTCTGCCTTTGAGTTGGGTTTCAATCTGTTTCGTTGCCTCGTTCTCATATCACGGAGAACTTCGGATGACCACAATCATTTATCGAAAGATATTTCAGTTAAATGGCCATATACATGGGGATGATCTCCCAGCGAACACAAGGTATGCGTAGTGAGATGGAAGCTTGGCCGCAAGAAAGTGGCAGGGCGAGCAGTGGCTCGTCAGCCCTGCAGGATGGACTGTAATCTTCCCTCAGAGCAGCCCCACGTGTTCGATTTTGATTCGCTTCTTGTTCGGCTTATCCTGCCATGGCTCACATCATCACATGTAGCACAAAAACAAAATTTCTCTTTAAGCTGTTTCTCCCTTCCTTTGCCTACATCCTTCCCCCAAACACTATTCAAGCCGACCGTTATGTCTTGCAAAACATGCAGCCTCATTTCAAGCTCATTCCGCAACTGTATCGATAATAGCGAGGGGTTTGATCTAGGTCCAGTTCACGAAATCCGCCGTAGAGCTAGGGTTTGCCCGTCTTGTCGGCAAATCATGGATGTTTACGACCAAGCACGCATCGACAAGCATTCCAACGATGGCCTGCATATTGACATACACAGTCATGAAAAAAGGCTTTCCTTGAACGTTTACCGTGATGGAAGAACCGACTTTGAGTGGCTCAAGAACTTGCGTACTATGGGAAGCCAACCGTGTGACTTTCTGAAGGTAGACAGCCCGCATATCGACATGAAGAGGCTTCGGAAGTGGTTGGATGTCTGCAACGAGTCCCACCATGGCAGATGCCACAGTCTTCCAACCTGGCAAACAGTCGACCCATTGAAGGAACTGCTGCTCATTGACACCGAGCATGGCTGCTTGGTGCAACGTCCGGGTGCGACCAAGTACTTCGCCTTGTCGTACCTGTGGGGCTATATCCCGGACATCCTCGAAACCAAAATATCTAACGTGGAGGACCTAAAGAAGAAGGGTGCCTTTACTGCCAAGGACTCTGTGTTCCAGATCCCCCAGACAATCCGTGATTCCATCAGCCTCGTGCGTGCGCTCGGAGAGCGTTATCTTTGGGTCGACCGGTTCTGCATCATCCAAGACCATCCGGGAAAGCATGCTGTCATCAGTCGAATGGACGCTGTCTATGCGAACGCGTACTGCACCATTGTTGCTGCAGATGGCGACAATGCCGACCACGGGCTCCGGGGGGTCGGGCTCGCGCGGGCGATTCTCCAGCAAACAGTCGATCTGCCGCAATGTCCGCTTGTCACCGAGACTGACGTCGGCTACGAATCCAAGTACCACACCAGAGGATGGACCTATCAAGAGCTCAGTCTGTCCGCGAGACAACTCGTGTTCGCCGACGAGACGGTCTTCTGGGCTTGTCAAGCTGCATTCTGGAAGGAACAAATGCGTGGGGAGCCCGACAGCGGGAAGGCCGATGAGTTCTTCGAGTTGCCGTTTCTGACATGGCCGGACCTCGGTTCTTGGGAACTGTTCTGCTACAACTACAACTGGAGAGAGCTGTCCTTCCAGGAAGACGCACACGTGGCCTTCAGCGGCGTGGAGAGGGTGATCGAGCGATCCTTCCCAGCAGGATTTCTCTACGGGCTGCCCGAGCTCTTCTTCGACCTCACACTGCTCTGGTGGGCGAACGAGCCCCTGAAGAGACGGGTCAAACCCAGCGCAGACAACGGGTACTCCCTTCCGAGCTGGTCGTGGCTGGGTTGGCACGGGCGGGTCAATGGGACAGCGGGCGACCCTGTCCAGAGTTATGTCAGGGCAACGGCCACTAGTCTCAGGATGGTACAAGACCTCAGGGTGGATCCGCTTGTCGACTGGGTCCATGTGGGGCCCCGAAACGGCCAGGAGCGGAGGATACGAAACCACTATCACCTCTGGCGAGCACGGGGGGAGAAACAGCCCCCAGCCCCGACGGGGTGGACGTGCGAGGCCACTGAGCGGAGCACGCATTACACAAGCCAGTCGGCGCCTGGCGTTCTGTTCCGGTACCCTCTTCCGTCGGCAGCCGAGATGCCGCCTGAAGATGAGCAAAGGACGTGGCCTCCGTATCTCCACCTGCGCAGTAGCCGAGCATTTTTTACCATGACACCTTGCACGTTCAAGAGTGTGCCGCAGACCATGGTTCTTGTTGCCGACAAAAACGGAAGGTGGGGTGGGGTTCTCTTTCTGAACGTTGACAGCCGGGACGCGCCGTTCGGTGATCCGTGTGAGCTGGTCGCTGTATCGAGAGGCAGCGCGAGACAGGACCGGAAAGGACAACCCAGTACCATGCTCGCGGACCTTTATTGGGAGGATATCATCAAGACAGATGCGGTATATGAGTTCTACAATGTGCTGTGGGTCAAATGGAAGGGTGACCATGTGGTCCGAGAGGGCGTTGGTCGGATTGAGAAATCCGTTTGGGAGAAGCAAAATTTGGAATCAATTGACACCCAGCTCCGCTAAGTAGATGGAATAATTCCTTGTGAATATCTATCGGGAGATGCCCCAGCGTATACAGCATTGGTGAAAACCGGGATGTCTTAAGCATTGATGAACAGGCGTCGGGGAGTTTGGATAGAAGATTGCAGGCGGTGCTATTAGAGCAGGTAGCGTGGGCGCTAATCACGGACGATGGGCAGCACGAGGGGAGATGAAGTTCAGGAAGAGCGCTTCCAAAAGCTTGGCAGCCACGTGTAGCCAGGGAAATAACCAGTGGCTTGAAGACCGTGAGGCTGACGGCTTCAAAGTAAGCTCTGTCTACGTACACGTAGTACACCGTCGGGAATCCGTGCGTGGAGTGAAATTTGGGCGGCGTCCGGGTTCTACGCACGGGGCATTGTGCAGAAAGAACCGAGGTGCTGGAGGGTACGCGGATGGGGTTGTTCTCGTGAGCGGTGAAGTGGTTGGGCCGGCCATCTCTTTGGCACAGTAGAGGCCATGCTGTTGCTGGCTCCGTGAGCCCCGCAGGTGTCTCCGAGCAAGGTCGGTGGGATAACGGCGGCACCGGCGGAGGGAGCGCTCCCTTCGCCCGCCCTTTGCAACAACAGCCCCAGGAGATGAACGGTGGCTCGCAGTTCGCGAACGCGAGGTGGGTAGCGTGGATTCCTTCGGGCACATGTAAGTATACGCCTGGGCAGACGCGGCATGGCGGGCCTTGCAGCGAACTTACTTGCGAACTTACGAATGCTCCGAATGCACCGCGCCTCCCGGCCATCCGAGATGCAGTAGAGCGATTCCTTCTGGTGGGTCGTGGAGCACAGGGAGGCGTGGCACGTCCATGCGCCGGCCCAGTGCGGACTCGGGCAGTGAGGAGTAGCGGGAGGCTAACGGCGCCCGGTGACGACGAAGGCCGGGAGCCCTGGTTCAGCGGGGCCGCCACGAAACGCCCGCGGCGATCTAGCCATTTCAACTACCGGACCGATCTACGCCCTTGCCGGTTCCGGCTGGCGTCGCAGTGATGATCGTCCCGCGCAGACCCTGAACCAGCAATTCCGGCGTTTCAGAGTTCCCACTGGGCGGGTCAACCCGTGTCCAGATCATCTCGAGTTGCACGCGCCATCAATGTCCCGAGGGCTAGCGTTGCTGGAGCCCGATCCGGCAGGCCCCGCGAGTTTCAAGACTGCGAGTCGGACTGCTTAAATATACCCTGAAACACGCATCCGGGGTGGTTGCAGGGACAGAAGCTCGTTCTCTTGCACTGTGTCATTGTCCTACCCGCTTCACATATATTCCGTTACTCGCCACTATGACAGAAACCATCACCCAAAGCATGGGCAGCATATCACTTGCCGGCAGTCGCAAGACTGCGTACTGCCTCGTCGACCACGAGGATCCCCTGGTGCAGCCGCTCATTGTGGCTGCCTTCCGATCACGCCTGCCCCAAGACTCCTACAAAATCATCACCTCCATCAGCCAATATCCCGGCGGCCCTCTGCTCCAGATCTGCGCCAAAGATGCCCTGGACTTCGACAAGGCTTTCCACCAGCCGCTCATGCTGATCAGCACCTACGTCAACCGCGATGCTCTGACACGAAAGTCTCTCCTGGGGAAGACGTACGCAAACTGGATTGCAAAGAACCCCAACTCTCTGCTCAAGACCAACGTCAAGGCCATTGCCGACCTCGAGATCCAGTCGTCCGAGTCCATCTACGATGTCTTGGACGACACCCCGCTGGGCGAGGCACTGCAAACAAACGAGGACAAGACACCGGCGGAGCGGGTGTGGTGGATGCTCAGGCCAGACATGAGCGGCGGTTCGCAGGACCTGCGCTTGATCAGCACAGTCGACGAGCTGCAGGCAGCATTCGACGAGTGGGACGCCGAGCCTTCCGCGCCGCACGAGGACGACAAGACCAAGGACCACTCGACCAGCACAAGTCTCGTCCCTGGCGAGCAGTCGACGCCCGGTGCGAGCCACGGAGATGAAGACCACGCCAGCGCTGAACAGTCGGGTGGCTGGAGCTCGTGGTTCCAGATCACCGTCACCACGGAGGAGTACACCGATGAAGTCGCTCCCAAGCGCCACGTCATTGCACAACGATACGTCTCCAGGCCTCTGACATTCGCCAGCCGGAAGTTCCAAGTCAGCGCGTACGTTCTCGCCGTCGGAGCTCTTCGCGTCTATGTCTACCGGCCCATGGTGGCGCTTTTTGCCACCTCCCCGTTCCGTGCTCCTTGGGAGACATCTGCAGAGGACGACCTGTCGTCGCATTCCACTTTTGACGGCCACGTTCGCGAGTTCTGGAATCTTCCGGACGTGCCTTCAGGTTGGAAGGCGTCTGTCTTCTCGCAGATCTGTGATATCACCGGCGAGGTCTTCTCTGCTGCTGCAACGCGCGAGATGAAGGCACATTTCCAGCCGCTGCCCCAGTCCTTTGAGCTGTTCAGCGTCAACTTTGCAGTCGACGACACGGGCAGGGCGATGCTGTCAGACATCCGCGCATCGCCGGACTTCCTCCACCAGACCGAGTGTGGAGCAAAACTAGAAGGCATGGTTGAGGGGCTGTTTGAAGAGGTTGCGGAGGTTGCGGTCAAGCCGTTCTTCGACGGCGAGAACAGGACCGCGAAGACGGGCAACGAGAGGCTTGTTAAAGTTGTAGACATTGATGCGAAGCGCATATGACGGAGTTTGAGATACACCTTGATGACGATGCGACATTATATCCTATTATATCGGAGTTGGCTTTTGTGTAAAATAATATATCAATTATGGACTCTTCATACGAACCACAGCCTGATTCATTTTGACGTCGTGTTCCCGGACTAAGGTGGTGCTAAACAAGCGTCGAGGCCGTTTTAATTTATTGGAGGCGTGGACCCGAGCTTTTTACTCGCGCGCAAGGTGTCCCATGCATGTGCCGGACAGGCTCTGGCCGTGCACTGTGCGCTACTATCTATGGCTTGCACACCGTGTCGAGGTCAACATTTTCTGACGATTCATTCATTCGGCCCAGCAGCGAATCTCGCGCAGTGTCGACGGGGCCAAGTCCGGCTTGCATTATCTGCCGTACCGCCTAATCACAGGGGGTTGCGCGTATCATAGTGTCGCCTGGCTATTTTAGCAGACTTATCCATGTAACGCTGCGGGACGGCAAGCGATACGGGGGTTTGGGAGCGGGACGACCCAATGGGATTTTTTCTCAGACGGTTCGTCTCTCCGGCATCTCTTGCGGTCCTCGCCCGGACGCATTATGCTGTACGGATTACAAGCTCTTGGCAATTATCCAGCTACCAGAGTCAACTTCCTCCTACCTTTCTCCGTCGCAAAGGGGGGTGGCTTGCCCGACAAAAGCCCCGTTGGCAGTCTTTTTTCCAGTCGGGTCTTGCTTCCTATCTCACTACTTCTTTCATGGAATTCTCCTTCCTTTATCGTGTTGACTGTTATTTTCCCGGCTAAGTCACGGTCGGTAGGATCGCGTGGCGAATCGAGTGTTCTTCAACTGCCATGTTAACGGCGACGCGACCTTGCTCGACGCCACGAGCGCACACTTTCGGCCCCAAAGCAAGTGGCCAGTGTATGTACTTACCTGTTTTCCAAGAGGGATGGCGTCACACTAGGAATAAAAGCCGCCCAAGGCGTCGGGTGTGGTTGCGTCGGAGTAATCACCCCGGTTTTCTCGACTGCACCCTGCTATCAATCAGAACTAAGACCCCAATATGTGGATCCGATACCATGTTCTGCATAGGCTGTTCTCATCCAATCAGGATAGAGGCTGTGCCTAGAAATAAAGTCGACTATGGCCATTTTCGGGTGTCTTAGACTTGGCCCCCAAATTATGGCGTCATCTCTTCCAGGCCCTGTCATCCTTGCTGCCAATTGCCAACCTCTCAGCACTGTGCGGAGGAGAACCCTGCATGGTGGCACCGTCTCTGGCGCGAAATCTCACACCATGCAGATAAGTCCTGCGTGAAGTGAGATGACGTAGTACATCTCACAGCGGCGAAGAGCTATCAGCAGGGGTAATTCAGGCAATAATAGCACGAATACAGGCCTGAAGAATGTCTCCGGTGGAATTCTCGAGAGCATCTTTTTCCACCCCTCTTTTGCTATGTTCGGAAACCGACGGAGCGTGTCTGGACATGAACGCCCACAGCAGTTACTCGTCGATTGATATCGGCCGAAGCCATGCCAGCTACGGGGATGATCTTCTCGGATCGAGCAAACCGAACTCAGCTAAAGACGAACTTCACCACCAAGAAGGAACGTCATCACCTAAGGCCACGAGAATACAAAGGCTGAAAGATCATTGGACGTGGGAGATCTTGAGCCTAGTACTAAGCCTGGTCACTGTGATTGCCATCACCATTGTTCTGCGAATACTGGATGGAAAGCCGTTGTCCTGGTGGAGGTCATCGATCAGTCCGAATTCACTTGTGTCCATCTTTGCAGCAGTCTCGAAATCGGCTATGATACTGCCAGTTACTGAGTGCATCAGTCAAGCAAAGTGGATTTACTTTTCGCAGAATCGGCGCCGCTTATACGATTTGCAACTGTTCGACGATGCAAGTCGGGGTCCATTGGGTTCCCTGATCTTTCTCTGGCAGTCACGTATAAATTCGCAGGACCTGATCGCCTTTGCGGCTGCCGTGGTTATGATTGCAGCGCTTGCTGTTCATCCTTTTATGCAACAGATCATCAGCTATCCTCTTCGGTCAGTTCCCACTGCTGAGATCGAGGGAGCAACAACACCCACCGCCCGGACTTATGACTCTGGCACTGTGATGGATGCCGCAACTGCCAAATGTACGTGCTTTATGTGGAGGTCCCCCGCACGCTTCTGGCTAATTGGGAGAACAGCAAATTTCGCTGGTGTGGACATGCAGACAGCAATCGTGAACGGGCTCCTGGGAATTTCCTTGACCCCAACGTTCCATTGCTCCACAGGCAATTGCACGTGGCCAGAACTTACGAAGCTTGGAGTCTGCGGAAGCTGCATGAATGTGACGGAAGAGACCAAAAAGGACTGCGGCGACAGAGATCCCGACTCGTCCATGCAGACTTGTGACTACACCACTCCCGCAAACATCACAATCACCGCCACAACTGGCCTGGGCGGAAACGGTACATACACGTATCTCAACTCAAGAGCGATGTCTATATCTGCCGACGACAACTCGCCACTACTGCGGCTCGGAATCCTCCGGTCCCCGCCAACAGCTAATGTCGACAAAGACGGCGTGCTCCCACCCGACATCTCCGAATGTTCGTTCGAGTGGTGCGCACAGCAATGCTCCGGTTTCAGTGTCAGCAAAGGGGTGCTGCAGCAAGGCGGGCTCGTCAGCGCCCCACTCAACGCCTTCTCAAACGGTAGCTGGACTCCGGCGTACGTTGGCGACCGGGTTTACGCCTCGCTGCAAGCGCCAGACGGCACGTGGCAAGGGAACAGGACCTTCTTTGTCCACACGGCTGATTACAACATCGCACGCCAGCTCCTCGAGAATCTGCTCGTCACGCAGCTGGCGTCCTCCAACGAGGAAGCCCCCGCTTTCCAGGTCGCGCCCATTCTCCTTTTTGCCCCGAACATCTCCCAGACAATGGCAGACATCGCGGCCAGCATGACGAATGTGATGCAGTCATCCGAAAATGGCACGGAGGTTATCGGGCAGGCTTTTCACAACGAGACCTTTGTGCATGTGCGCTGGCCGTGGTTGATACTTCCGGCGACCTTGGTTTTCATCACTGCAATTCTACTTCAAGCAGCTGTCGTAGAGAGCCACCGGCGCAACAGCTTGCTCTGGAAGTCTTCAATACTGCCATTCCTGTTCCATGGGTTTGAAAAGCCGGTGTACGCGCCACCTGAGAAGCTATCGCTAGTACAGGCGAGGGCGTGGAATATGGCGGCATGTTTGGAGAAGATGAACGAGAGAGAGTACAGATTCGTGCTTACTTAGATAGTCCATATCCTATCTCTCTGTGTCTTCCTCTCGTTGTCGATACAGAGCTGGCGTTGAGTCATTTCAGATTCACAGAAGAGAGCGAGGAGATAACAGCCCCAACGATCTACCAGCAGCCTCAATCACACGTTCGCTTTGTGTGATGACTTCCTCCAGCATACCCGGTTATGATAAATCATACGAAGCACATGTGGCAGCGCTTATGCATACTTCTCGGCCAATTATGTCTTGTATGTACAACAATGCAACACGGCAAGGCTTGCAGCGAACTTGTGCCACAGCCCCCAAAGTGCGGATATACATAAAATACGCCCATCGTCAGCGACGCCAAGGGACCCGGCATAACCGTTTCCTCAACTACCAACTTGATGCTATCACTTGTCGTGGTCATTCCATATGGAAATAGGCCTCCTCACATCATCCTCTCTCGTTTATCTACAATAAGTTCTGCCGTAATTGTCCCCTGATCAATTCACAAACACACCAAAGACCCGCTCGGAGAATTTGGTTCGATTTTCAGCGGACGAAACCCGTCCGAACGAGACAAGCCTCAACGCAACTCTGTTGTTGATGACAAATCGTAGGAGCTGCCCGTCATTCGCTTCTGTGGACTCACAGCGTAAGCCCTTATGTCACGCCTTCTTTGGCCATCCAATCACCACACATCAGCTGAGTAAACCCAGATTGCCCAGAAAGAATTCCAATACCAAGTCCGCTCCAACTTCGGAGCTAATTGATCATTGCGCTCTATATAAAAAGAGTTGCCCGCCTTGGTTTCAGATTTATCTTTCCAGGCCAAATTTCAAACTTGAAACTTCTACCCTGTACTGCTCAACTCCTACAGACTTTGCAGGATGGTCAAGGTCGCCGTCGCAGGAGGCCTCGGCAATCTTGGCAGGACCATCACCGAAGTTTTGCAAAATGACGCGAAACACGAAGTCGTCGTCATCTCTCGCAAGGTATGAGGGCAAACGCATCTGGCTGGTCAGTATGCTAAAGGAAGACAGGCCTCCAGTAACACAGATGTTCCCGTCATTGCTGTTGACTACAGCAATGTGAATAACTTGAGAACGGCCCTGGAGGAGAATCAGGTCCACACCGTCATTTGTGCTTTGATGGTCATGGACGAAACTGCAGGCCAAAGCCAGATCAACCTTATTAAAGCTGCAGACAAGTCATCGTCGACCAAGCGATTCATAGTCAGCGAATACGGCATTCCGGTCCCTTCCAAGTCAGTTCCCGCACCAGATACTCACTCACCCGAATTTCCCGAAAATGCTTACACAAGCTCAAGTGCTACAGAGCTGCTGCCTCATATCAGATTCTCGCTTGATGCTGTGGAGGAGGCGAGGAAAACCAACTTGGAATTTACTTCAATCTACAATGGCCACTTCCTTGACTACTTCGGTAGGCCGCACATCAAGACCTATCAGGGACCATTGACTTTCGTCCTGGATGTTGCAAACAAGACGGCCGCTATTCCTGGCACCGGAGACGAACCCATCGTCTTCACTTATTCGTTTGACGTTGCAAAGTTTGTTTCCGCTTCACTCGACCTGGCTGAATGGCCCGAGGAGTTGTTTGTCATTGGCGACAGGACCACATGGAATGAGTTTGTCAAGCTCGCCGAAGAAGCTCGTGGTATGTATCCGTTCGCATTGAAGAAATACGAGCTACTTATATATTTTGTGTTCAGGTACAAAGTTCAAGGTTCATTACGAGGACCCGGAGAAGTTGGAAAGATTTGAGGTCATGAAGCTGCCCGGGCATGAAGCCGCTGCTGAAATAATGCCATGGGACCACTTGAGACACTTCTGCGGCGTCTTTGAAAACTGGCTTGTCCAGGGTTACTACAACCTGCCCACGGAGAACACGCTCAACGAGAGGTTCCCCGACATCAAAACCTTGACTGTCAAGGAGATGGTTGAACAGAATTGGAAGGGCATATGAACACTTCTGCGGAGGGAACCGTTCGCACTGTATTCTTACAGCATCCCGTATAACCCTCTTGGTGCGTCTGCCTTCTCCGTAATCAATCACTGCACACACGCATTCCGTGCCCTTGATCCTCGCCACCAACACTGTAGAAGGCCCAAGTCCCTACAAACTCTGCCGTTTGAATCTATTCTCAAGAACCACTGGTGCGCTATCAAACGGCTTAGGTGTGATGCAAAGCCTCGAAGACGTGGATGAGAGTGCAGCGCTGGTTCAGCGTGGAGCAGTGAAGATGATGGTGCAGGCGAAGGTGGGAATTCTGGAGATGCGCGCCGTGAAGGGACCTTGGAGAAAAGAGGGGCTCGATCGCGTAGCGCAAGCGAGCTGTAGCCTACAGCCTCAGTCTGTCTTGCGCTCAGCCTCGTGTGACAATGCTCCGCTGCATCAGCATATCAGGATCGTCCACGATCCTACGACGAGCTTACAGCGCCGCCTCATGCATTCTTCCCAATTAGCTGCCTATTTTGTCCAACGGTGTAACACTGAAGTGTTGCCGCTATCTCTGCGGATGGCCAGTAAAAGTTCGCGACGCTTTTTCTGGCAGGCAAAGGCCCACTTTCGGGGATTCCAACTCCGAGTTGCCAATACCCTGTAGAATACGAAGAAACGGCCTGCTGGATCTTTTGGCCCCAGACTCGAATATTCGGGCGGGCCCTCGGCTGTGCTGCCTTCCTCCGGTCGGACGACTTTCCATTTTGGTATTTCCCGCATGCCTTTTTTTTTTTAGCGTTCCGCTGACTTCCTGCATTTCGCCGCCTTGTGCTCCACTGGGATCCAACCCCAACGTAATTATCACAGAACCGCACTGATTCTAGCACTAGACAGCACGGTGCGGCTCCAGCAGAGAATATCACTCACATATCCAATCATGCGGCTCTCATTGTTCAAAAACAATCCTTGTGCGTATCCACGGCTCTTGCTGTAGATTCTGCGCCGAGATCGAGCCAGATACGGGGGGACTTTTTATATTGTGGCTGCTGATGCCCAGATATTGCCGAGACACAAAGCTGCGTACTTCAAAAGCCCCTCTGCACATTTCCATGGGTACCCTCGCACCCGGTCTGTTTGTCCCGCTGGTTCAGTTTGTGCGTTCGCTGTGTTCGACGATATTATACTCCACCCTATAATCTGTGGCTCAGCATGTACTTCAGTGCTGTAGCGCTGGCGGTTTCTTTAGTGTTTGCAGTTGGGAATGCGTTTCCCCAGCAGGGTATGCTTGCACATTCCCGATAGAAGTTGCAGATCGGCATATTAATGTCTTAAACAGCCGCGCCGCTTAATAGCACGTCGTCAACTGTTACACCATCAAGCACTACGCCGATTGACAGCACTCTGTCAACTGCCCTACAAGCAACTACTGCGCCGATTGATAGCACGTCGTCATCCTTTCCACTAACAGCCACTGCATCGACCTGCTGGACCTCCTGTCACCTCAATGGGCCAGATTATCAGCAATGGGTGTGGAGGCCAGTCAAGTATACGGAGACCATTACATATGCTCCTGTCATCACAGTAATCAACACGCGCAGAAACACAACCAGAACCGTTACAAATACGATAGGGCTGCCTGGGAATCATACGTTGCAGCTCACAAACGAAGCCGGCACTGCGATTTGTCCTATCACACTATTTGACAACACCACGACGACATTGTATGTCTAACTCGCATAACGGGCGTTATACGTGCGCTAACAACATGAAGAACGTATCCGCAGGAGCTCGGAGACTATGGCACAGATTACTGGTTGGCCCTAACCTGTCCGCAAACCAGACGTGATGTGACTCTCAAATCGCACCCCGATTTCAACGAGTGGTTCTTTACTGGCACCAGGACACGCCTGCGGCAGCCTGGCGGATTTAGCACTCAATCCGGCATCTACGACGACGTTCGGGGCATCAACTGGGGGTGCCTCACTGAACGGGATCCCGTGGGAGAGTTTTCTGCGTTCCTGATGGACGCATTCCCAGATGAAACGGCATTCCCCCGCTGCATGCATTCAGTTTCCGTTCCGGTCAATTATATGACAACGGCAGCGATTCTGACTGTTTCTTCGGTGTCGTACGAAGGCGATGAGGACACAGCTCAACCAACACGTTCCGCTGCTGGTGATTCTCCCGTATCCACAGGGCGTACCGACTTCCCTACGACTACTGCGCAGCCTGGAAGCCCTCCGGAGTCTCCCGCGCCATCCACCACAGCTCCGACAGCCTTGCCAAGTCTGTCAGAAACGACTGTGCAAGTGCCAAGCCCAGATCAGACCTCGGAACCTGCCCAGCCTCCGGAAGGTCCTGCGCCGCCGTCCACTGAAATCAGTGCAGACCTCCCGCCTGATTCAGAAACAACCGTGAATGTGCCTGGTCCGGGTGAGACTTCAGAGGTTGGACAATCTCCCGCAGCTCCCCAGCCATCCACCGTGGTCGGAACAGTCTTGCCACCTGCTTCAGACACATCTGTGCGAGTTCCAGGAGGCGCAGAGGAGTCTTCGCAGCCCGTCCAGAACATTCCCGTAGGCTCAACTAGCGTGGCTGTTGCTCCGACCGCTATCCTGACCGTCATCTCCGGGAGTAGCACAAGCGTCCCCGCCGTAATCGTGGGCTCAACGACTCTCATAGCTGGACAAACCGCCGTGGTCGACAACACCCCGATCATGGTCCCCACAGCCAATGATCCCGCACCACAAGACACCACCCGGGGCATCGACAATGGCCAACCTCCAGCCATCATCATCGGCGGCAGCAGCACCATTACCCTCTCTACCGCTGTTCCGCCGCCATCCTCCCAAGTCCCAGAAGCATCACCAGAACCCCCGACGCTGACCCTCGCCGACGGCCAGACCATCACCCCATCCGGATCCGCCTACATCATCTCCGGCCAAACCCTCGCTCCCGACTCCCCATCCCTCACGCTCAGCGGCACCGACGGCTCCCCCACCACCATCATCGCCCTCACAACCAACGCCCTGGGCTCACCCATCATCCTCATCGGCTCCAGCAGCACCATCCCCTACCCACCGTCCCCAACCCCAGCCCTGCCCTCCGCGCCCGCGCCCCCGACCCTCACCCTCGCCAACGGCCAAACCCTCGCCCCCTCCGGCTCCGCGTACGTCGTCTCCGGCGCCACCCTCGCCCCAGGCTCGCCGCCCCTCACGCTCGGCGGCGACTCCTCCCGCCCGACCGTCATCGCGCTCACGACCGACGCCGCGGGCGCGCCCGTCGTCGTCGTCGACGGCAGCAGCACCGTCGCCTACGCCACGCCCGCGCCGCTCGTCGTCTTCGGGTCGACGGTTGCGCCGGGCGCGGGCGGCGCGTACGTGGTTAGCGGGCAGACGCTGACGGCGGGTGGGACGGTGGCGGGTGGGGCAGGGGCGACGCTGTTGATGACGACGGATGGGGCGGGGAGGACGGTGGTGGTGCAGGTGGGAGGGGCGGCTGCAACGAGCGCGGGTGCGACGGGGGAGGGGCTGGGCGGGTTTATTGATTCCGGGTTGGGTGGGGGTGGAAGGACGTCGGTGGCGGCGGCGTCTTCGTCTGGGTCGATGGTGTCGGTGTCGTCTGGGTCGGCGTTGCCGTCGTCGGGTAGTGCGGCGGTGGTAGGTGGGAGGGGGAGGGTGGCTGGTGGGGAGGTGTTCGCGCTGGTGGTGGTGTTGGGGGGCCTGTTTATAGGAGGGGTTTGAGGAAGCGCAGAGGCTGTGGTTCGTTTGGTCCAGCTGCTTCTTCGTTGGGCTTACAACGCGGCGTTTTCGCAAGAGACATTCTGTCACGACTCTATAAATCCTAATGCTGCTCCGTAATAAGTCAAGAATATGGTCTGGATAGATTAGCTAGAGCAGTAGAAAAGATGATCATATTTGGCCCGAGTATTTTTGTTGCTGCTATAGAATGCCGACTCTTGCTGTACTGTCACGAAAAGCAGATGGAAGTGTACGTAGAGTATACAAAAGTATATCACTTCATTTCATTTCTGACAGGGTTTCTTCACACCTGTTCTGATGCGTACAAATACCCCAGCACCCTCTCGACAAGATCCTTCCGTGGCCCGGCTTGGTCATCATTACTCAGAGCGTGGGAAGCATTGGGTATGACTCCACTGAAGTCCTGATCCCAGATCTGGAATTCACCGTTGTGGTCGGCAGCGTTCTTCCACCTCGACAGTAACTTCTCCTTGTCGATCCAGTCTGGGACGGATTGATCAGCTCCGGACATCATGACCATCAGCTTGTATTTCAGCAGCTGCTGGCGTTGAATCATTCCAAATGTTGTCTTCAGGTGCTCGTCACTTAGATCCGAGCTGAACAGGTCATCCTCCCGCGGCGACTGTGGGCTCTCCGGGCTGACGAGGCTCAGGAATCTCCGAGCGGTGAGCGGGGTGTTTCGGTATCCAATCTGAGACGTCATTGACAGAGGCAGCAGGGTATCGCAGGGTTGGTCATCCCGGGTAGCTTCTTTGGCCATGGTCACCAGCCTTTCAAACACGGCCTGAACCTCGCTTGGGGACTTGTCCAGCCAGCCCTCCTGCAGGACCAGGTGGATCGCCTCCCTGTCCGACACCGGTGCCTGCATGATTGCGCCGTCGAGTGGCAGACGCGTGGTATGCTGGAGGCCGGAGTCGAAGGCCGGGGTGGCCGTGTGCGGGTTTGGCCGATACAGGTAATGCAGCACGTGCTGGCTCCCGGTCGAGTGGCCCATGAGGGCAAGCTTGCCGTTGCCGTATCTGCTTGCTTTGTACTCTTTGACGTAGTGCAGACATTGGGCGATCTCGTCCGTATCTCTGTCAAGATGGCCAAGACCCCATGATTCATAGGACGACGAGAAGTTCAAGGTGAAGAGCGACCATTCCGTTGGCTGGAGAGCGCGCGCGAGGTCGGCCATGTAGGAAGTTGTGCCGAGGCCATCGCCCAAACCGCCGATGAAGACCAGGCTGTGCGGTTTGCGGACGGTGTTGGAGGTAAACTCGAATGTCACGAGAGTCTCGGTCTGCACGCCATCGCAATTAGCGAGGCTCGACAGGCGCGGGGAAGGCGGCGTACGTAGTGGTGGAGAATGCCTGGAAGACCGCCCTTGGGCCAGAACTTGGAGTACATGGTGGGGCGCGGGCGGGAGAGGCGACGGTTGGGATGTCGAGGAAGCCGATAGGATGACGGAGAAACAGGCTTAATGTAACAGGCAGTGCATCACGTGCGAGGATGATCGGCTGCCACTGAAGACTGCTCCGACATAGGCCCCTCCGCCCCGCTGTGGCAGCGAAGATCGACCGACAGCCAGCAAATCTGATCTGGACTGCTGCATGAGCCGCGGCCGCAGCCAGCTCCACTCGACCGTGCTGCCGAGCTGCTGAGTTTTTTCCGACAAAGCGGCTAGACGGGTGTTGCACGCAGGTGGCGTGGCTGGAAGCGCCGGCAGCTGCCGCTATCAGATCCGCTACGTTGTTGCGTTGGGTGCCCCCGCACCTGGCCGCGTGGGCCCCTGCAAGCCTGAGCGGCGCACTGCGTGCCCGCAGTCTGCGAGTCATAGCATCGGCAAAAACTGGCGGCGGCAGGTGCCAGGATTGACAGATTTTGATGAGATCTGGGAGAACAAGGCCAAGCTGCGCAAGCTTGCTAAGGCGCGCACGTCCCGAAGCTGGAAACCCGGAGCCACGGTACGCTACGCTGCCGGAGTCGGATCAGATAACTTTGTTACTCCACCCCTGCTACAGTACACCGCATCTATAGTTCCACGCGTACAGCCATATCTGCTTCTCGTTCCATGCCGGCCAGAGCCGCGGGAACATCCCAACGCACCCGAAGTCCCATCCAGCGTAAATTCTAGAACAAGACACCCTTGGTCTGCGTCTTGGTCACCTTCAAGTCCTTGATCAAGAACATCCAGCCGAGAGAAAGCGCCATGATGGCGGTGCCGGCAATTAGCATCTTGCTTTGCGCCTCGGCGTACGCAAGATTGATGGCGTGTCGGACCGGCGTGCCTCTGGCGTAGCTTAGCTGAACATCGAGCGAATCGTAGATTGTTTCCCAATCGGCCTTGGCCGACTTCGGAAGAAGACGCTGCAGCGCGGCAGGCAGCGTGTGCGTCCAGATGGCACCCGAAATGCTGCTTCCGACCGCGCTGCCCATGTTGCCAAAGACGTTGAGGAACGCAAGCGCCGAAGCCGCGTTGTTGTGGTCGGCCACAGCCAAGACTGCAACTTGTTGGACGATGATCATGGTGCCGCCGGACAGAGCAAGGAACACCTGGCACATGATGTTGTAGCCCACCGACCAATGCGGCTGCCGGAAGTAGATCATCAGGCCTTCCCCAAGCAGGTACAGCGGGACGGACCAGAGAAGAAGCCATCGGAAGCGGCCCGTCATCTTGATGCTCAGTCCTACGCCCAAGAGCCAGACTCCGGAGACCACGTCGAAGATGCTGCTAATGTATCCGGCCGTTTCGATGCTCACCCCATAAACAACTTGCAGGTATGAGGTGTAGTAGTCGTCCCAGCAGTAGTATGCGATTTGGTAGGTGGCATCCACAAGGCAGGCGCCGAGTACCGTCCGTGTCGCAAGCATTTCCCATGGGAGAAAGGGCACTGGAGCCACCCAGTGTTCGACCGCGGCGAAGGCAAGCAGGCAGACGATTCCGACCACAAACATCACGATTATAGAGGCAGTCTTCCAGTCACTGTCCGTCGAGCCCGCGATGGTGAAGGGGAGGAGGAAAAGGACCAGGCCAGCCGTAAGAAGGACAACTCCGAGGACTGGCAAAATCAGCAAGGGGCATCGAAGAGCAATGAAAGACGGAACACCCACGGTCGAATTCGATGGCGTAGTGGATGATGCTCTGCACCAGCGTTCTGTCGACGCGCTCCCTCTCACGCAAAAGACCGTTCTTCTTTGCCAAGTTGCGGTTCCACCGCAAAAGACAGAACATCGGCAAAGCCACAACGGGGAGAACAAGGGCAAAACATCCATAGCCCCACCGCCAATTGGATTCAAAAAAGTGCGCAGCAGCAGCCGGACCTGCATACGCCGTGATGATGTAGGGGGAGGAAGTGAATGCATAAGCAAGACCTCGATCACGAAGCGTCGACGTATCAGCTGTGATGACGTCGACGCAGAAGATCAAGCCATAGAACCCAACACTGTAAAACACCTGCCTCGTGGTGAGCGTTTGATCTCGGACAGAGGGGGGTGATCAAGCTGTGGCGCACCTGGGCTGCACAGTAAGTGCCAATGCCGTTACACGTTGCACTCAAGATTAGTCCCAGAACTGCAAATACGGTCATGAGCGCGAAGCCAATGGAGCGGTCCCAGAGGTTGAGGATCTTGGCAACGGGCATGTAAGTTGCCGCTCCCATAACGCTGGAGACGATGTCGATGACCGGGATCAACGAATGCGATTCGAAGTCGCTGGTGATGTAGGCCGACAGGTTGGAGGTGATTTGAGATTGGAACGCGTTGACAAAGTACAAGCACCACATGCTGTTGACCGTCAGCAAGTCATTCCTTCTCGCAGCATCAGGCTTGAACTTGCAGGATGTAGGCAGCGCCAAGCGATGTCTTGGTCCACGTCAAGGTGATGGCCTCAGCCTGAGTGACTCCATCTTGGGCTGCCTCGTTGGGACGCTCCTCGCTGGGGGCTTGATGGACCGCATCAGCCGGCGCCTTGGAGTCTGGCTCGGCGGAACCCTCTGCGAAGGTGCTGGCATCGTACTGAGCAGCATTTGAACTGTCGTCTGCTGCGGCTGGCTCTGCCGAAGGAATGAACTTCTTCCACAACGTCGAGGCCATGTTGAGGCAGTGTTCGGACTGGAGGAGATTGGGTATCTGAGCCAAGGCGGCTGCGAGCGAAGCTCGGCTTGCATCTTAAGAGCCTGCGCAGAACTCTGAGCACCGAAGGATCACGCTCCGTTCTGGAGCTAGAGCACCAACGCCCCACAAGATCAGATAATGGCGGCTAACGGGCGTGTGGTCCGATTTGTGCCTGCGTGGCTAAGCGAAGACGGTGGCCCGCCTCGGTCCAAGAATTAAGTCCGAGGGCGTCTGGGCTTGACCTCGACTAAGGCGCAGGCGAATCCTCTAACCTTGTCACAAGGCGCCGCCTAGAATAATTTCGATCTGATAAGATGTGTCAAGCAAGCGCAGCAAAGGGCTCACAAAAGGGCGTACCATCATCGGGCCCTCAAGGAGCTGGTCAGATGCAGTACAAAACCCGTGCGATGGCTCAGTGCCTTGCCATTGATCCGACACGACCGCACGTGCATGCCTTTTTACAGGCGAAACCGGTCTGGAAACTTGCAGTGCTTGCTTGATATTACGAGTTTACAATGGATTCACAGCCTCTAAGCACCGTGAATTGTCTGGAGATTCTCGAATGAAGAACGCGGATGGCGATGAAGCATAAACTCACGTGATTTTGGAGCAATGTGGCTGACTTTATTGACCTGTTTGTTTTTTGACGATGGGCCCTTCCCCTTCCCTACCGCGTCATGCTCGTCAGTCATCATCAAGCCTGGTGCATCGGGACCGGTCTAACTCCAACAATGGAGAACACGGCCTCTTGTGGCTGCGACACAGCATGGCAACCGCTCTCGAATCGACCACAATCAGTCAAACACCGCTCATGAATCAGGCCGGCGCACCCCACGAGGCCTTGAGAAGGATGCCATCTCCAAACAACGAGACCGCCAGGTCTGCTATCAAAGGGCATTGCCACACTGAACCAAAGCCGCCCCCATTCTCTTTCCCCCTCTACACAGGCCTCCTCTTTCTGCAACAGTGGCTGACAACTAGCTCTCCATAGACGCCTGTGCAAGTTCCGACAGCGGCATACCACCCTCACTGTGATGGCGGATACTAGAGCCCCAATGGCGAGCGGGCGCATGACCACCTGGGTATCTCACACAATCTGTGGTTGAAAGCGCAAGGGGGCAGGCTGGCACTGGTGCAGCTGCCGGACAAAGTTGTAAATAAGCTGGATTTATGGTGTGAGACGGGGTTATGGGCCATTCACGCCTGCTCCGCCTTCACATACTTCACCTTCCCGCGCCAGATTGAACGAAGGCTAACCCCAACGCGATCAGCAAGCGGAATGGATGCTCTCGCGAGTGGAGGTTCAGAGTACATTGAATAATAGCAGGTCCGTCAAGTGGCTCATATTCTCGAGAATCGGGAGCGTAATCGATAGATTTATTTGCGTCATAGCGGGCGTAATGTAGGTCTCGTAGTCGTTGCGTTATTGATGAAAGCCAACGTGACGCATTTTCTTGATGGGGTGGCTGACTGGTTTTTCGGCTATGTGATTGGGGAAAATAATACCGATAGCAGCCCGATTATGGAGGGTGCGATCTTTACAAGCGAGGCCTGCGGATGCCGTCCACTTGACATGGTTTCCTTTTAGCAGATAAATATATTCTCGGTGGAATGTCTGCAGACTTGCTCCACAGAACAATCCACCCAGGGGAGTGCAGTAGATAAAGCACCTTCAGGAGCATGCTCTGTGTACTCAAATACCTGAGGCAAAAGAAAGGCCCGATGATCGAGTCCAGAGGAGATGCCGGCCCATGAGAAAGCCCCCTGGACAAGAAAGCGGACCAGCTCACCCGGTCCGGTGGCGAAGCACGATGGCGTAGCTATTCTGCTAGTGTCGGAGCGGAGCAAAAAGACGGAACGAGGAATTGGTGGGAACTTTCCAGCAGCTAGAATATATACGCTGTCTGCCCTTCATTCCCGTGCTTGTGTCCACATCCGTATTCGTTAATCGTATTCGGAAGGATCTTGTCGAGCGGAACACGATCTGCGCCTGTGGATCCGCAACCTATCGGGTGCGAGCGTTTGTACCGTATCGCTTTTCAATGCGGATCGGGTCTAAAATGTTATTTTAGGAGCCCTCGAGCCCATATCTGGAGGTTTACCACACCATCCGCCCACGTTCTCCCACCTTGTGGCTTGAGCACTACATAATGCACATGTATCTTGTTGCAGCTGCTGCTCCTCACCTTCACCTTAGTCTTGCAGCACTTGGCTTCATTGCACTCTTGATTTTACGTCCTCACATCGCTTGTTTGGTGCTCGTTCACTTCCTATGAATACTCCAGATTATTCAAGCTGGCGATCGTCTTCCGTGGACGATCAAAAAAGCGAATACAAATTTTGGGAATACAATCCGTCTATCACAGCTGCTGCAGTCGCTGCCGGTGTTTCTGGTTTCCTTACCTTCCTTCATGCTTTCCGACTGGCGAAACATCGCGCTGGGTTCTGCATACCTTTCGTCATCGGCGGAGTGGTACGTGACTGCCGCATCAACCGTCTCGTCGCAACTGCTGACCCAACTCAGTTCGAAACAATCGGCTACGCCGCTCGAGCCGGAGCCCACAACAACACCAAGTCCCTGCCACCGTACATCGCCCAGTCTCTCCTCATCCTCCTCGCACCGATATTCTTCGCCGCCTCCATCTACGCCGTCCTCGGGCGACTTATACGCCGTGTCGATGGCGATGACATCTCCATCGTCCATCCTTCAATCATGACGCGCTTCTTCGTCTACGGCGACGTGCTTTGTTTCTTCATCCAGTCTGGTGGCAGCGGCATTCTTGCCCAGGCAAAGAAGCAAAGCGCCATGAAACTTGGCAACAACGTGATACTTGTTGGTCTTGGTCTACAGATATACATCTTCTGCTTCTTCGTGAAGATTGCGATGAGCTTTCACAGAGATCTGCTGAAACACCCTACTGCTTCTGCACTGAACGAAAAGTTTCCGTGGCAACGATATATGGTTCTGCTGTATGTCGCTTGTGCGTGCGTGGGGGTTAGGAATACGTATCGCGTGGTCGAGTATGCAATGGGAAGGGTAAGTCCATACTTCGTTATCTTTCGGATCGATACTTACTTAGTCTGGTAGGGCGGATTTCTCGTTGTTCACGAGTGGCCTCTTTACATTGGTGATTTCACCCTTATGGCTATTACACTTATCACTTGCTTAACATGGTACGATTTGGATATCAAACCAAGGAAGGGCGACTTGGAAATGGAGGAAGGCGTAAACCCGCGTTATGCGCAGATATGACTCCAGTCTTTTCACTCAAAAGATCGAACACCAAACAGGGCGGTAAGCCGTGTGAGCTTACCTTGAGCGGGTACATGGGGGATAAAGGAACGAAGTGACGAGATAGAGATGACTAAGCCCTGTGTGTGAAGTCCGTACTAGCAGCAATTTGTGACATTGCTACTTTCAGTTGGCCATTAAGGTCGAGATAATATCTAGTGAGCGTATTTTATACAATTAGTGAGCATCGTTAGCCCAGTAAGTGGACTGGGCCGATCGTGTTATTCGTACTGATCCGGAAGCTCATTCATCCTTAGTGGCTCAGTAGGTTTTATTGAGGGTGATGGCCATGTACCAACTTCAACACTTTCTGACGGTTCTCGGCGGGGTAATCCTGCTCAGCCTCAACCTGTGGAGGTCGTTCCGAAACAGCAATGAGGACCAGCTGTAAAACAAATCATGTTACGAGCATAAAATGCCATGATGTAAACGCCAGAGGACTTCCAGTTCTGCGATCATACTAGTACTCTCTTGCCCTCAAGAGGTGGCGTGGCGTAGTGGGTAACCCGCCGTTACAGTTCCATTCGGGGAGCGAGCGCGAATGCTGAAACATTCACGGCGTGTCTGTGGCCAAAGCTTTTTAGCGATCGTTCGCGTATTCGCAAGGCAGCGCACTAGGTAAGCTGCTCCCATTGGCCCAGAAAACGAGGACACGATCACGGACCGACTGACACCTGAACTCAGCCTCACAGGTCAAACCTGGAAATGGAAAGCATGGTTTATATATCGACCTCAACTAACCTTTCAGTGCCGCAAGAAATCACAAAGAAGACTACAGCCATCTCTACGAGAAAGACTATCCCCTACGATGGAGTACAAACTATACGAATACAGCCCTTCTATGGCTGCGGCAGCCGTCTTTGTTATTCTCTTTGCTTGCAGCACGGGCTTCCACATCTTCCAGCTCATAAGGAAAAAAGCTTTGTATTTCACACCATTCATCATTGGTGGCATCTGTAAGTGGCTTCATGACACCTTGTATCGGCCATGGCTGACATTGAGGTTGATAGTCGAAACGGTCGGCTATGCTGGACGTGCTGTTTCCGCGCACCAGACACCCGATTGGACTCTTGTTCCATACGTTTGCCAAAGTCTACTCCTTCTCCTTGGGCCCACGCTCTACGCTGCATCGGTATACATGGTCCTCGGCAGGATCATCCGCTTGACCAGGGGCGAGTCGCACTCGATCATCAAGCCTGCACGGTTGACCAAAGTGTTCGTCCTCGGGGACGTTGTCTCCTTCTTGGCCCAATCCGGAGGTATGTGGATGGTTGAAACGCCAGCGGCAGGCCTTTGCTAATGACCGAGATAGGCGGAGGCATGATGGCAAACGCCAAGACCGCAGCGGATCAGCAAAAGGGTCAGCACATCATCACAGCGGGCCTAGTGATCCAGATCGTGTTTTTCGGCTTCTTTATCGTCGTTGCGGGGCTGTTCCACCGCCGGATCTCGCATTACCCTACCCCGCGGTCGAAGGACCCTCTCGTTCCGTGGGAGAAACTGCAGTACGTCCTGTATGGCGGCAGTTGCATGATCATGGTCCGCTCCATTTATCGCTTGGCGGAGTACGTGCAGGGGAACGACGGCGCCTTGATGCAAACCGAAGTTTACCTTTACGTTTTCGATGCCACGCTCATGTTCCTCACATCGCTCGCGTTCAACATCTTCCACCCCGGCCAGGTCATCTCACAGGAAGCCTTGGAAAAGGACGAACCGTACATGCTTGGCGATGTATGAGTGTGGTTTGGTGGGACCGTACCTGGCGCTTCAGTGCTCAACACCCCGAAACATCTGCAACATTGCCACTGTCCCTCGTGGCCAGCCTTTACGTTTAGACTGCAAACTTAGTTAGACTTGAAATTTTGATAAGTTCATGTTTGAGAAGAAATGATTCCATGCATATTCGTGTCCTGAGTTGTAGCTGTGAGCGGTAACAGCATGGGAGGGAGCGGGCGCAGCAGTATCAGCCAGAGTAATCGCAATTTTGGTCTTTGTTTTAGCCTTGGGCCAGAGCTCAGCCCCTACCCGTACCCACACACTCGTTCGTATGGTTCACAAGCGTGCCGAGTTCGTCCACGCTCGTAGCATAAGATTAAGAAGAATAGATAGACCATACCATGCACAGGACAGCGGTGTCATTTTCTCTTGATCCGTTCGGCAGGGAGCCATGCTACGTGGTCTAGTTACAGCAGACGTTAGCTACCTGCCTCTGCGGGGAGTGGTGGTGGTGGTTGTGGTGGAGATATGGGGGGCAGTGCAGAGCGGATTTATCGCTCGCAACCCACAGCCACACCGAGTGGGTCCCCCGACTATTACATAAGCAGCGCCGATTCCCGACCCGCTGCTCTGAGCCCGCCGATTCCAATGCGCCTCTTCTGCCTCCCCTTGGGTCTGTGAGTCGTTGGCTTGACCCCCTCCCGGCATCGCCGCTCGCTGGACTAGGCCCTAAAAATAGCTGTCCACCTCCGTCAAGCCTCCATATTTCGCTCGAATCACGTTATATTTCCCTGTTCACGCAGGAGAGCGAAGCTTCGCGGCCGTACCTCCTCACCGACGATTGCGGCTTCACAAGGGCCAGTCATCGGCCGCGACCCACAATGGCACCAAGCATTTCCAGCCTTGGGGGCCGCATCATGCCCCGAAAAAGCCACCGGAAGTCCCGTTCGGGATGCAAGAACTGCAAGCAGCGGAGGATCAAGGTGCGCATCATCACTCAAGCCCCACGGCCCTGGCTTTGCCATCCGTTTGGAAGCCTCGTGCTTACGGGCGCGAACGTACAGTGCGACGAACAGAAACCATCCTGCGCGAATTGCACCCGGCATTCGGTGGCGTGCGACTACAATGCCCAGGCAATGCGTGCCGCTCCAAGCCTGCTGGCCTCGCGCACCGCCACGCCGGCAGCCACCAGCACAGGGCCGAATTCCACGCCGACCGAGCAACCGGCCGCTCCCTCGGCGGGCCCGTCCAGCCCGGCGTTATGTCCGATTCCCAGCTTCGCGCACAGCCCTGGCCACGGCCTTCCTCAATACAGCATCGCCGAGCTCGAGCTGCTGCACAACTACTACACGTCCACCGCCCAGAGCCTCTCGTCCAACCCGGTCCTGTTCCACTTCTGGCGCGTCGACGTCCCCAAAATATCCTTCGGGTGGCCATGCCTCCTGAACGGCCTTTTCTCCGTCTCCGCCCTCCACCTCGCGCATTTCCGGCCGGAAAGCCGGGACTACTACCTCGCCCAGGCAGACGTCTACTGGGACCTGGCCTTGCGCAGTGCGACGCCGCTGCTGGAGTCGATTGACGACTCGAACTGCCACGCCACCTACGTCTTCTCCATCCTGGCCGCCTTCTACCTGCTCGGCAAGGGCCCGCGACCGGGCGACTTTCTGGCGTTCGACGCCGAGGGCACGGCCGGGACCCTGCTGCACACCCGCGCCACGCGCATCATCATCGAGTCCAACAGCGACGTGCTGCGCAACGGGCCCGCCGCCGTGCTGTTCGACGTCGGCATCCGCTGCGTGTCGTGGTGGTCGCTGCCGGACCCGGCGGGCGAGCACGCCCTCGTGCAGGAGTTGCGTTTCATCCTGGCCTACCTGGAGGACAGCCACCGCCGCGCCGGCTCCGACGACGTCTACAGGGCCGAGATCGACAACCTGGCGCGGTCGTACCACGCCGTCGCCGCCGAGCGCAGCGCCGTCGGCCGCGTGTCGACGCAGGTCATCTTCGTCTGGCTGTACCGCCTGTCCGACGAGTTCCTGGACTGCCTGCGCCAGCACGAGCCCATGGCGCTCACCATCTTCGCTTACTTTGTCGTCTTGCTGAAGGAGCTTGACGTCGCTTGGTACCTCCACGGATGGGTCACCCATCTCATCTCGGGCATCCACCACGCTCTCAGCCCCGGAACGAGGACGTGGATACGCACGCCGATCGAGAGAATCGGCTGGATACCCCCCACGCCTTGATGCGGTTGCAGCCATGCGGCACGGTCCTTTCCTGGTGTTGGAGGCGGCCATCATCGAACCCTGGGGCTACCACAGTAAAAGCGTTGATCAAGACGCCTAAAATATTAATAGATATAGCCGGAGATCTCTGGTAGTCATAAACGCATTGGAATATTCTGATGCTTTTAATGTACTTGCAGAGATATAAGACTCTTGAGAGCGCCTGCGTTGAAAATAGCCAAGTAATGGAATGCGCGTAGTCGTGGGGACTGGTCACTATAACGGGCAACGTCGATATGGCGGTCGGACACTTCTTCAGCGCGAGCTTTGGGCATAGAGCACTTAAGTACGGAGAATGAGGATAATGAGGAGAAGGGGAGGACAGGGAAGATAGCGGCGTGTCTCGCTCTCTACTAGCCGAGCGTAGTTTCGGTTCACAGACAACAAAAGCCAGGCATATCTATACAATTTAGAAATCGATTCGAAGCATATAATGGCATACATCTACATTGGGGTCTGATATTCATGCCCGCCGCTCTTCCTGGAAGCTACCCCTGCTAAAAGGAACGAGCCGCCAAGAGTAGACTATCCTGGATCTGCTCCCATATCGACCGAGCCTAGTTGGCCACATATTTAACGAGTCCGAGTCTCTTATGGAGGATGTGTTTCTCACGTCTCAGCTCTGAGTGCCTGCTTGACCCTCACTCTCTTAAGCCGTGCTCCGGTACTAGGGCAGAGAAAGTCGATCGCGTCCTCCACATCCCGACTTGGTATGTGCGTGTGCCTCCCTGAATGGACTCTTACCTGCTTTCGGACCTTTTTTCCTATTTAGGCACGGGTACGACCGGAGATCGTAGAATGTACTGTCGGCTCCTTTGCAGCGGGATCGGACTCCACCGGCAACCTGGAACCGTTCCCTGCATCAAGCGGTTCTTTCCGGTTCCAGTTTTCTTGGACGCTCCACTTCAAATTAATACAGCAGCTTGGCATTTTAGAGGTGGACTACCAGATTCGTAACCATTCTTATCTTCGTGAATCGATTCTCTCGTTTGGTAGAGTCTCTGATTTAGAATCTAGTTTGATGAAACTGGGGATCTACATTCTTTAACGCAGCCTCTTTATGAAATGTAAGCTATACGGTCCACACGCATAAGAATTAGCTGTTCTATAATTTTCAAAATTCAGAACCTCGTATCAGGGAAATACGTCTCGTTGTAAAACCAAATAGACCCACTATGCGCGGGCCGTCTTACCAGGCACGTTGGCAAAATTGGTGATTCGGAATCCGCCGATTAATAGATCAAGCTGTCGGAAAAACTAGGAGAGGAGGGGCTTTTGTGTATATATTCGTTCCTATACCAACGCACCAAGTCTACATTTTACCATTCAAGCTGCAGAGAAAAGAGAAGACACGATGCAGGTCCTGAAAGCACTCTGCGTCGCCATCGTGGTCCCAGGCGTTTCTGTTCAAGCCATGGTACTCCCAATGGCGGACTCTGCGAGTATAAACACCCAACGACTTGCGAGGAATGCACTCAAAGCGTCAATTGCAGGCCTTGCTACGTCATCCACAGAGGCCTGCACGAATGAAACCGTCTCCATCCGGAAGTCATGGTAATCCAGCCAGATGACGAATAAGGTAGTATGTCAGATGCTGACATTGGTAACAGGGACAGTCTGACCGCAGACGAGCGAGTCGAATATATTGATGCTGTTCGCTGCCTGCAGTCACAGAAAGCAAGAACACCTTCGGAGCTGGCGCCTGGTGCAAAGACTCGCTATGATGACTTCGTCGCTACCCATATCAACCAGACGAATTACATCCACTTCACCGTACGCTGACCAAGCACTCTGTCTTCACTAATTTACTAATCTACTGAAGGCAAGCTTCCTTAGCTGGCACCGCTGGTTCACTTGGGAGTACGAACAAGCGCTACGCAACGAATGTAACTATACCGGGACTCAGCCATATTGGGACTGGACTCAATCCGCAAAGACTGGTTTGGCAAAGTATCCGCTTTTCGATGGCAGCGCGACCTCTCTTTCCGGCGACGGTGCCCCAGTCGAACACTTGGCGACAGATCGGATCATCTTCAATCCGAACACAACTCTTGCTGTCTATTTAACACCTGGAAATGGCGGTGGCTGCGTAACGTCCGGTCCATTTGTTAATATGACCGTTAATTTTGCCCCTGTCAACATGGCTTTACTAAATGGCAAGACCATCGAATCGACCAACAAGTTCGACTACCAGCCGCGTTGCTTGAAAAGAAATCTGATGGATGATGCGATCAAACGTTTTGCAAACGATACCAGCGTCAGCACACTCCTAGCCGATCCGCAAGATATCGCAGCTTTCCAGGATATGATGCAAGGCAATACAAATAGACCTGATATGGGTGTGCATGGTGGTGGACATTATTCTCTTGGTGAGCCTTCCATCGTGCACCTCAATACAGATGACACAGCATACTAATTTCCACAGGTGGGGATCCCAGTCTGGATCAGTTTGTGTCCCCTGGAGATCCGGCATTCTTCACGCACCACTCTATGATCGACCGTGTGCGGTGGATTTGGCAGATGCAAAATCCCGAAAGCCGCGCTTCTACTGCTAGCGCCGTTGCAGGCCCTTATACTTTGCAAGATCTGTACGAGCCCCACCGAAATGGAACAGTAGACGACGTTCTTGATCTCGGATACATCGTGGAGGGTAAAAACTTCAGAATCGAGCAGCTACTCAGTACGACAGATGGTCCATTCTGCTATGTCTACATCTAGCCACGCTGGGCTGTACTTCAACTTAAGCCACTTTTTCATAGTAAAGCAAATACAGTGATATGTACAAGCACCACCTTGCCCTTCTCTCCATGCCCTTCTGCTGACCATGATGGTTAGATGTGCTGACCTTACCACGGAAGTTAGTTGCTAACTCGCGCATTAGACGCACGTGGAAACCTCATTATCACAAAGGAAGTCGCGCGCTGCTACTTGCCTTCCTCGATTACGGTCATTCGGTCTTTTTCCCCATTTTGTATGACTTGCTAATATAGCGGGCCATGACTCATGAGATGTTTGAATCCCTATGGTGATTCAATAGCTCTAGAGCGTTTAAGATAGCATCTCCACTCAAGCAATAATACTAAAGTGTGTCCTTTCAAAGCTGGGAAGCGGAAATTCTATAAGGAAGTCAGCTGTCGATGCTCTTCGGCGTGAGACCAAGGGAGTTAAAAGAGAAACGAGCCGCGGTACTGCTCGAGGACCTGCCGTAGACGATGAGAGTTCCTTGCCTTTTCAGCAACAGAGATGTCAAACGGCGCGAGCGGGTTCAGACCTTTGCTAGTATTAGACTTTCAACGTGAACTCCATGTATACTATCTGTTTGGGCAATGTCCTCTTTGCTTGCACGTTTGACGTTGGAGCAGCATTGCGAAAATTCCTCATGATTGGCTACGGCCTCCCTTGCGAAATTGGGCGGTGCGTGCATGAAACCGACAGGGATTATCAGCGCTAGCCCTGCTGTAGCTACCGCTTACCTAGCTCGTGTAACGGCGGGCCTCTGCCTCTAAGGATCAAACACCAAAGAGGGTGGTAAGCCGTGTAGGGTTTACCTTGAGTGGGTACAAGGTAGGGGGAGAGAACAAGTATGAACGAATACACGTGACTGAGCACTGCGTGCGAAGGCCGTATTACTAATCAATGGTGTAGATTGATTATCGAAGTTGACCACGAAGGTCAAAGCTATGCTAAGGAGTGTGGTTTATATACATAGGAGAGGTCTATACAATCTGTTCTGGATCCGTTTGATCTGCTTCGTGTGGTTAGGTAGGCTCTTCGGATCGGACAGATCATGGCGAGGTGATTCCTTTGATCTGTCTCTAGATGCCTGAGGCTCGTCAGATCAGACAGATCGTGCTCTTGGCATCACGTGAGCCACGTGATCCTTGTGGGTCTTTCTGCGCCGTACGTGTGCACCCCACTTGATCCTCCGTTCTGCTGTTTACTCGCTCTAAGGAGGCTACGCCGTAACACTATCCCCCCTCTTAAGTCCTTCGGCCTGAAGGACCCGGTGGCAGGTATAAGACTGCGGTGGGTGCCTAACTCGTTCTTTGCGCTTCCCTTTACTCATGATGGGTAAGGCTCCTGCTTCCTCCACTACCCGTCGTCATCAGCTTGCGGCCGCTGTTGCCCGTAAGCCTTACAAGATGCCTTCTCCCTGTGGTGCTTGTCGTTCCGTAGGGGCGCAATGTTTTGTTAGCCTGGATTCGGGTCGGTGTAGCCGTTGCATCCAGAAGAACCGGAAGTGCGACCTGGTGGTATCGCAACGAGATTGTGAGTGTTTCCCTTAGTACGCCTTTCCTGCTTACTGTTGCTAGGGGCTAAGATTCATTCTGAGATGGACGAGCTGGAGCGTCGGCTCGAGGAGGCTCAGGAGCTGGAGGAGCAGATTTTGCTCGAGGAGATGGCAATTCAGAAGCGTCGTCTAGAAGCTCGTTCCACGGTGCGACGCTTGAAGCGTCAGATAGGGTTTCTAGACGATCGTCGTAAGAAGATGTTTGAGCGTGAGTTATCCTCCATTGAGGAGTTGGAGAAGCTGGAGAAGGAGGATCGCGATGCGCGATGTGCAGCTGGCGAGGATGTTCCGACTCCTGAGCGTTCTCCAAGTCCTCCTGTTGCGGGTCCCTCCAATCCTGGAGTTCCTCAGCCGGATTCTGTAGCTGGGATTGCGTTTCCCTCTGGTGCCGAGTTGTGGATGGATCCTTCTTTTTGGGACGTCCCCGTTTCCGTGGAAGGTCAGGGTTCTGGCGATGGAACTCTGTGACCAGTTCTGGGTGTATGTCGTCCTTAGGTATCCACTGGTTATCCTCATTCCCGTATCCTTCCCATTTGACCAGGTACTTAAGCTGATGACCGAACCGTTTACAGTCTAGGATTTTCTCTACTGGGTACTGTTTTTCTTCGGCGTCCGGGTTTTCTGGTACAATTTCTTCTTGAGTTTCTGGGATGTTGGCGTTCTCGGGTGCTGGCTTGAGCAGTGAGACGTGGAAAGTGGAGTTCATCTTCGTGTTTGATAGTTTGAGTCGATAGGTGACTTCTCCGAGTTTCTCTTCAATCTTGAATGGGCCAATTTTTTTGAAATCCAATTTATCGTTTGGTCGTTTGGTCTTGATGTTTTTCCTGAGGAGATAGACCTTATCCCCCCTCTTGAGGTTCGGTGCCGCCTGGTGCCGTCTGTTGTAGTATTTGGACATCATGATTCTGACGTACTCGAGGTCAAGGCTGATAGCCTTGTGAAGCTCCTTTAGCTGCTCGGCTTTAAGGATACCACTTTGCGCTAGCTTTCTGCTTGGGATCGTTTCCCTGTAGGCTTCTAGTTCAAACCCGTAATTGGCGAAGAATGGTGATTCGTTCGTGGATTCTTGCTTGGAGCTGTTGTAGGCGAATTGGGCCATGGGTAGCAGTTCTACCCAGTTTTCCTGTGGGTAGTTGATATAACAGCGGAGGTATTGTTCAAGAGTCCGGTTCATTCGTTCTGTTTGACCATCGGTTTGTACATGTGCTGTGGTAGCGAGCTTACTCTTCGTTCCTAGTTGGCGCATGACGGTTTGCTAGAATTCAGAGGCCATGAGCTTGTCTCTATCCGACACCATTTCTTCCGGCATTCCGTGATCCGCGAAGATGGTTTGTAGGAACGTGTAGGCGAGCTGTTCTGCATTAGATGCCTCGAGGTAGGGTAAGAAGTAGGCGTACTTCGTGAGTCGGTCGACGAAGACGAGGATTGAGTCGTATGAGACTCCTGTAAGAGGATCCTTTGACCTAGGTAGCTTGGTAACGAAGTCCAACGTGATGGACTGCCATGGTCGTTTAGGTGCTTCCAGCGGCTGTAGGAGGCCATAAGGTGCATGTGTCGCGGCCTTGCTTCTAATGCAAAGATCGCACTGCGAGACTACACGCTGTACGGTTTTCCTTAGTCCTGGGAAGTAGTAGTTCCTCGTAATTCTTTCCGTTGTCCTGTCGATGCCCTGATGTCCGTGTGCTGGGGCTTCGTGGATGTCTTTCACTAGTGCTTCTCGTAGCCGTGTTGGTACATAGATGAGTCCTTTAAAGAGAAGCGTTCCTTCTCTATCTCGAGCAATACGCGGATCGTCCTCAAGCGCTAAAAGTTCCTACGCGAAGGAGTCCTGGGCGTATGCTTCTCGGATCTGCTGGTGCCATGGGTTCGGCTCGATGCGTAGCATGGGTAGTGTTTGTCTGGTAAGGAGGAGCGATCCATCGCTATCCTCTGTAAAGATTGTAGGGTGCGGCTTGGTTTTTCCTTCCATATAATCTACTCTTCGGCTGAGCGCGTTAGCTGCGGCGTTCTCGGATCCCCTTCTGTAGGTGATCTTGAAGTCATAGGAGGCCATTTCTTCTAACTAGCGAACCTGCCGTCAGTTTAATTCCTTGGTCGTGGTGAAGCGTGTGAGATTCTGATGATTACAGCGTACTACCACCTGGTGGCTTGCTCCTTCGAGGTAATACCTCCATTGCTTAAAAGCTGAGACAATGGCTAGAAGCTCCTTATTGTGAATGTCGTAGTTGAGCTCTGCCGGGGTGAACTTCCTAGAGTAGAACGCGACTAGGTGCCATCTACCTTCTCCGTCAGGCTGGCTGAGACATGCTCCAAGGGCGAATCCTGACGCATCAGTTTCCACTTCGGTGGGCTTGTCGGGGTCGTATATCCCGAGTACTGGGGCTTCGCAAAACATCCGTTTAAGCGAATCAAATGCCCTTTGCTGATCGTCTTTCCATTTGAAGCCATGCTCCTTTCGCGTAAGCCTAGTTAAAGGTTCCGTGACTCCGGAGTAGTTCCAGATGAACTTCCTATAGAAGTTCGCGAATCCTAGGAAGGACTATACTTCCTTGATCGTTCGTGGTACTGGCCATTCCCTAATGGAATCCAGTTTCGAGTCGTCCATACCGACGTGACCTGGGGTGATGATAAATCCTAAGAATTCTATTCTCTACACGTGCCATTCGCACTTCTTAGGTGCGATAGAGAGGTTCTTTGCTTAGAGGGCTTCTAGGACCTTTCTTACATGCTTCTTATGCTCCTCAAGGGTCTCTGAAAAGATGAGGATGTCATCGAGGTAAGCCATATAGAAGATATCCAGGTATTCTCGTAATGTATCGTTAACGAGATTCTGGAAGGTTGCCGGAGCGTTGGTAAGCCCGAATGGTATTACCGTATACTCGTAGAGTCCTAGCCTCGTTCTAAAGGCTGTTTTCCATTCTTCCCCTTCTTTGATCCTGACTAGATGGTAACCGTTCCTGAGGTCCAGCTTCGTGAAGTACTTTGCTTTCCTTAACTTGTCCTGGAGCTCGTCGATGCGTGGGAGAGGGTACTGGTTCTTGATCGTGATGTCGTTTAGCTGTCGGTAGTCGACATATAGGCGTAGCTTGCCATTCTTCTTCGGGACAAAGAGGATTGGGTATCCGGCTGACGATGTTGAAGGTCGGATATATCCTCGTTCGAGGTTCTTCTCAATATAGTCCCTAAGCGCTGCCATCTCCTTCTCTGATAAGGAGTAAATGGGCTTGTAGGCTGGTTTCATGCCTGGCTTGAGTGGGATTTCGTGGTCCTACGGCTAATGCTTAGGCAAGTCTCCTTTTCCTCTTTCCTGGCAAACGGTTACCAAGTCCCAGTATCCGCTGGGTACCGTTTCCATTTCTGGTATTGGAGGGTTTCCATGTGGGTTGTTCCACATTTCTAGACTGCCGTGCTGTCCTCTTATAATCCTCGCGGGATCATCTCCTCCGATGGGAGCTGGGTAGTCCTCGTTCTTGGGCCTTTCTCGTTGGGCCTTGGCCAGTGCTCTCTGTTGCACTGCCGGTGAGGGTTTGATGTATAGAAGGCAGACTTGATGTCTTTAGTGTCTCATGCGCTTAAATGCCTCTCCTGAGATTGCTTGGACGTCGATTTGAGGTTCTAGGGCTGCTAATTGCTTCCGCGAAGCCTTACTCTTAGCCTTACGCCGCTTCCTCGCAGTCCTTCGTGTCGTGTGTTGCACTTCTAGTTCCGAGGAGGCTTCGTTGCTATCCTGGTTCTGACTTATTCCGTCCTCGAGGTGGCCGTTGATGTTGCCGTTGCTAGGTCTTATGCCATCCTGGTTGACCGTGTTGGGGGTATCATTTCGCTTAGTAGGGCTTATTCCTACCGATGGGTTGCATTTTACCGAGGAGGCTTCGCTACCTGCGTCGCAGTCCTGGTCCTGACTTATACTACTATCGGAGTTGCCTACACAGTTGCCACATTCAGGCCTTACACTGGCTACTTCCCGTGTTGCTGCTGATAGGAGTGTCCTTAGGGTATCCAACAACCCTTTTTCCTTCTTCAGCCCTTGTTTTCGTAAGAGGTTCTCAAGGTCCTCTTGGAAGATGATGGAGTCTCCCTCTTCAAAGTCGAAGATAGGTTTCTGTGTCCTGACCCAGGGCATACCTAGAATGATGTCATGCCCGGGGACGTGTTGAACGTCGAGGGAAATCTGTTCCTGATGGTTCCCTATCTGGAGGGTTGCTTCCTTCGTTTCTATCCTTACCCAGCCTTGTCCATAGGCTGCCTGGGAACCGTCAAACCCGCTGAGAGGGTATGGGTCCTGTTTCTTACGGTAGGGTATATTCATCTTCTGCACAAGCTCGTTGTGGATGAAATTTCCGCATGATCCTGTATCAATCAGGATCCTCGTGGGTACTCCGTTAAGTGTCCCTTTCGTCTTGAACTGTTTCCATAGGTTTGGTCCGGTGAGAGCTTCCGTGTTCGAGGTGCGTGATACCATATTAAGGGACCTAGACTGCGGCCCCTGCTGTTGTCCCTTGGCTGCAGGGCCGTCTAGTTTTTTGACTGGTCTCTCTGTGGTTTCCAGAGTAGGAAGAGGTTGTTACGGGTTTGCCTATAAGGTTTCCAGCCTTCTATTTCCCATTCTTCGATAACTCGGTGCACGCCGTCCTGTTGCACGCGTACCGGGAACTAATGGTTTTCGTTTTTCTTGCTCCTATGCATCCTGCAATGGTGAGCAATGTACGAGATCCACGCAATCTGCCTATGTTCCTTGTGTCGTGGATCTAGACGCTCGTCATCCTCGGGGAGGATCTGCAGGCTCGGCTTGGAGATTTGTCGTAGGGCCTTCTATTGGATACCTGGGATGGCGATCTCCATACTTGGAAACATTCTAGCCCGTTCTTCCTCTTAGACAAGAGTCCTTCGAGTTGCTAGGTTATCCTCGAGAGTGACTTCGTCTGTCTCTGTATGACGGTCTTCATAGACGCGGGTCTCCCATATTTGATCTTTCTGTACCTGCCAGGTAACTAGCGCGAGTCCTGGCTGGTTGTCGGGGATCTAAATGCCTTGCTCCGACTCGCCGTGGTGGAGGGGGATCTTGGTAATGATGCCGTGTTCCTCTACTTTCTCAAGGAGCCTGTTAATAGCGCCTGCTAATGGGCTCTCCTCCACCTCTGCGAGGTTCTTTTCGTCGGAGCTATCTTCCTCGGCCTCGGTACTGTCGTAGAATTCACCATCCTCACTGTTGACGATCTCGTCGTCGTGTGGGAATGACTCGATGATACCGTCGAGGTCGAGTACTTCCTCGTTCCTGGTAAGTATGGCGATGCCTCTTGGTTTCTTCGGGTACCACCCTGTAGCGTCCTTGTCGCTCTGGTGGGTTGTGTAGTCGTCGTTAAAGCAGGCGGTCCAGCTTAGCGCGTCGTGGTTTTCTTGTCGAGACACGACGGAAGCTTCCTGTTGAGCACTAGAGGTTTGCTTTCCTCCTTTCTTATTGCGGTTCTCTGGGCACTTAGGCGAGAAGTGCTTGTCGCTGCTATAGATGATGCAAAGTCGGTCCTTGTACCGCTGCTTCTGCTCGTCCGTCCAGTTCGGATTAGGCCCCTTAGGCTTCTTGTCGTTGCGTTTGTTGTTGTTGCCCTTCTTAGAGTCCTGTCTACTGGCGGCGTCGAGGGCCATAGCATCGTCTCCCTCCAGCGTGGTACGTTCGCGGCGTGGCTTGTTCGTGTTTGCTTGGTAGCCGCCCTTCTTCTTGAACCACCTGTTGGTGCGTCTCCTATCCATGTCGGTGGCTAGGCGGACTAGTTCTGAGAGCGTTTCGGGTTCGTCGTGGTAGGACATAGCCTCTTTAATTTCGTCCTTCAGGCCTCGGTAGTATAGCTGTCGGAGTGTGTAGTCTGAGTGCTCTCCGGCGACGTAGGCTGCTTCCTGGAATTCGGCCGTGTAGTCGAGTACTGACTTCTTCTGCTGGATCCTGAAGAGGATCTGGTTGGCACGCTTGGCCTCGTCGATGGTGCTGAATGCGTCTTGCAGCTGTTTGGCGAAGGTCCTGTAGTTGGAGAAGATGGCCTGGGTCTGCGGCGACCATTGCTAATGCGGCTTCTCCTGGGTCTCTCTCTTGTATGGTCTGAACCACTTCTCTGCTGCTCCTCGGAGGAAGGTGCTAGCGTAGCGAACCTTGTCTGCGTCGTTGCCGAACTGTCCTTTGGCGAAATGTAGGTAGTCCTCCAACTGCATGAGGAAGCTTTGCGTCTTGGTACGCTCTCCATGGTAAAGGTCCGGCTTTGGCACCTTGACCTGGGCGGATGGTTTCTTTGCGGCATCTGGCCCGGTGGCCTGATCCTGTCGATTCTTCAGGATGCGGTTCTCGGCTCGCAGCTCCTGGATCATCTGCATGAGTTCTCTCATGGTAGGCTCCGTTTGCTCCTGGTGAGCAGGCTGAGCGGCCTCTTGAGCCGGTGTCTAAGGAATCGCTGGACGATCCTGTCCTGCGCTGACGTCCTCCATGTTGACCGTACTCATTGCTGTTTCCTAAACTCGTTAGGGGGTGATACCTTACCCAATGTTCTCTTACCCTTCCTTGCAAGGATGGTGGTCAAAGTGTAACGGCGGGCCTCTGCCTCTAAGGATCAAACACCAAAGAGGGTGGTAAGCCGT
This sequence comes from Neofusicoccum parvum, assembly GCA_020912385.1. Classification (NCBI taxonomy): domain Eukaryota; kingdom Fungi; phylum Ascomycota; class Dothideomycetes; order Botryosphaeriales; family Botryosphaeriaceae; genus Neofusicoccum; species Neofusicoccum parvum. The sequence goes on along the minus strand of CP087219.1, from coordinate 45,820 downwards.
GTAGGGTTTACCTTGAGTGGGTACAAGGTAGGGGGAGAGAACAAGTATGAATGAATACATGTGACTGAGCACTGCGTGCGAAGGCCGTGTTACTAATTAATGGTGTAGATTGATTATCGAAGTTGACCACGAAGGTCAAAGCTATGCTAAGGAGTGTGGTTTATATACATAGGAGAGGTCTATACAATCTGTTCTGGATCCGTTTGATCTGCTTCGTGTGGTTAGGTAGGCTCTTCGGATCGGACAGATCATGGCGAGGTGATTCCTTTGATCTGTCTCTAGATGCCTGAGGCTCGTCAGATCAGACAGATCGTGCTCTTGGCATCACGTGAGCCACGTGATCCTTGTGGGTCTTTCTGCGCCGTACGCGTGCACCCCACTTGATCCTCCGTTCTGCTGTTTACTCGCTCTGAGGAGGCTGCGCCGTAACAGCTCGCTATTACCCTGGCATGCCTAGCTGTGCTGCGCCGCTCGATAAGGAGGGTATATATTTATTACGAGTGTCCTGGGCTCGTCTCCAACCCCGTAGCGTTTTCTACTTCATTAACAAAAATAGCAGGCAGCCGCCTTAACACGTGGATCGAATTCCGTGTGCCCGAATCAGAGCCTATCTTCGAAACAAGCAACGCGTTTCCTCCCAGCGAGGCACGCCAGAAGTGGGTCGACACCGTCTGTCCGTTGGTGGAGGCCTCCGGGTGTGAGGATGCTTGTTGGGCACGGTTCCAAGGTGATCCCGAGAGAGTTGCATTGTGTGTGCGTAAGTGGACCGTCTAAAGAAGATACACCCGCGCCAACCCTTTGTTTTGTTTTTTTGCCTTACACTTACAATATGCCTTCATTGCAGGGTGGGCATCACGGGAGGCACTCGAAGCTTTCAGAGAGTCGCCCAGATACGCAAGGTACTGGGGAGGCATTTCTGTCTTTTCCGAGCCCGAGGTTATCGAGCTTAAGGACAGCTGCCGTCCCGTGAGGTTTTTAAGTGGAACGAGGCATGCTTCTGTGCTCCGCGTTCTCCTTCCCTATCCGGTAGACTCCGAACAGCGCGAGAGAGTTTCACGCCTAAATGGCCTGATCAATGATAACCGCATGCAACCGATGCCCTGGAGGAAGGAGTACCAGCCGTGGCAAGCCTTGCTCAATCCGGTGTGGGCGCTGAGCCCTCAGTTGCAGAACGGCGAGTCGATGGATATGATGTTCTGGTTCCACTCCTGGACAAGCCCCGAGGAGGAAGAAAAGTACAAGAGCACCCCCAGAAAAAATTATGCAGACGGGTTTGGCGAAATTTTGCCACAAGAGAGGTTCGACCGACAGGTGGGGGAGTTGGGAGCTTCGGAATGGCAAGAAGAGCACTTTCAAAGTTTCAAGCGAATTGAGAAACGGTTCAATGGCGAGCCCACAAATGGTCGACTCATACGGAATGGAAAAGAGATTTGCCCCTGAACGGCTTTTAAGTATAGTCTCGGATGATGCAGCTCATGTAAAGTTCACAAAGGAATGAGATGCGATAAAGGAAAGAAAGAGTTTAATCCCCGCGGCAACTAAGACGAGCGAACCCAATTCACTAAGCATAATAGATTGTATAGATGCATGTATGTACAATCACATACCTCAGCACTAAGTACCTGACCACCATCTCCTCTGCACAAACATGAAGCTATGAAAAACGGTCATCCGGCCGCACAATCTCTACCTGTCCGCTCGTAAGCTTAGCCCTGAAGTCACCACTAGAGTCGTTGTAGACATTGCGGCTCCAAGTCCAATACGCTGATGCAAAGAATAAAAACGTTTCTGGATTCCTCCGCAAAAGTTGAAGGTTTGTTTCCCCTCTGGTGTTTGGCTGCAATTATGAAATTCCCTAAGTCTCATCCACACCACTGATCTGCTCGAATCTCGGTACGTGGGTGGGGTTCCTCATTCCCTCCACGAAAGTATCCCAATCATCTACAGATATGTCAAAATAAAGATCCAGGGTCATTTTTCACGGGTTACTTACATGTTGCATCAGGAGTGGGCTGATCAAACATTACGAGATGGATCGACTCATAGAGGAGCGTACCGCTCACCGGAATGAAGAAACGCAGCAATTTGTCTTCTACCGGGGTCAACTCGCCTAAGGTCGTAGGTGTGAAGGCTCTCTTTGAGTCTTGCATCGTTTCTGCGCAGAGAAACATGAAAAAAAGAGTGGGCGGTACCACGATGGTTCCACCTTTGAGGCTTCCATCCATAATATCGCAGTAGTGCGCCTCATATGGGCCACTGCCAAAGTAGTAGCTTTTCTTGTGGACTGCCCAATAAGCCACCTTGTCGTTGGGGGTACCATCGGAATTGAGCATGTTCTCGGCGTTTGCGTCCTATGTAGTGACATAATCCAGTCGTGCGTATTCGCCCTCGCCAACTACCTCGAAAATTGGCTGGCCATCGGTTCCTAGAGCAGGATCAAGTCTGTCTTTGAACTCAAGCCATGTCGAGTCGCAGAACAGCGTGGGCTTTACGCCTTCAGGATGGTTGGCGGCTGGGTCTGTTGCCTTTAGCCAGGTCGCGACGTCCTGGATCCACCCTGTGTTCTTCATTTTCAGCTCGTTTCTCTTCTTCAACAGCCATCGCTGCAACACTTACGCTCGACAGTATTCCATTCGTCACCACTCGATCCATTGTCGAGCCCGAAAAAGGCCTTGGTGTGCTCCTTTGCAACTCCTACCATATCGTACCCTTGGTTCGCGGGTTGACTCCTGTCTCGAGCGATTTCAAAGCAATCTACTGCTGCATTGATGAGTTGCACAGATTCTCTGTACTATTTGGCTACCCGGTCCATCCAAGGCGCACAGGTTGCTGCGTCCTGCTGTCCTCGGACTACATTGAAGATATTGGTGATGTCGAGGTTCGCGAGTTCCGTGTCCTCCGGTTCGACGGCCTTCACAGGCAACTCGAAAAGAAGAAGAAATTGCGCGAAGGCAAGAATGGCATGCAAACGAAACTACATTGTCGGCAGCGGAGCGTGCTTCAGGATCACAGTTATATGATTGCACCAGATTCGAGAAAGATATTTATACATAAGGTATGCGAGCAGCAGGGCTCACTGCCGTGCTTCCCAACCGCTATCTGACCGCTCCCATGGAGATAATTCCGGTGCTGTTGCCTGCTACGGCGCAGATTTTGGTGGCCAAGAGAGCCAAGTGATGTCTCAGAGGCGTGCGGCGTAGTAAATATTCAGCCCGGTTGCAGCATTCAAAGCGGCGCAGGAGCAAACCACCCAACCCCCAAGACAAGCTAACACCGCTTATCTTAGGTGTACCGGTGGGGGATAGAAAGTTATTTCCTGTAGCAATGATCAGACTAGAATGCCTGCAAGCAAATAAAAAGCATATTTGGTCATGTCTAGGGTTTGGGCTCTGCACAGCAGGAGCATACAGTGGTCCCTTGCGCCTGACACATTGACACAATCTTGTTTTCACTGCACAAGGATAGTTTCTGAAACAAGCCAAGGAGCAGAGAGATAACAATATTTGAAAGGATCTAAGTTTTGTGATCTGCTGACTGAATGTCGGCCGATGTCGCTTTGTAGCCTGGCTTCCAACACCATGACATACCCTACTACGCCGCGTTGTTCGGACCGACGCTTGTTGGCAGTATCCAAAATAGGGCGTCTTCCTCCGTGGTGAAATATTGCCAAGTTTGCAAGTAGGGGCCTTTACTTCAGCTTCGGTCCTCTCTCGGGTGGCCAGACCGTCTGTGCCTCCTGGTGCTTCCATTGAGAGCATCGCGTGTCTCCGCGCCACATTGGTCCTTCAAGACTCAGCTGCAAATTTGCCGACTAGTTGGCGGAATGAGTCCATTTCGGAAACTAGGTTCAGGATCAGTCACTTATTTATACCTCCTCTCGAAGCCAGACATCCGTTCAACATCAACAGCATCTTCATCAACACGATGCATACCTCACTTACCATTCTCTTTGCTCTGATCCTGTGCTTCTCTCGTTACGCCACAGCTGCGAAAGCCGTCTTCGCTCACTACATGGTACGACTTCACGGGCTCATGCCCTGTACTTTGATTGCGGACTGAAATTCTCTAGGTCGGGAATGTTGATGCGGCGCACCTACAACAAGACATCGAAGATGCAACTGCCATGGGCCTCGATGGGTTCATTATGAACATTGGTGATCCAAGGCAAGCATTCGTCCGCACTTCTTTGGACTTCATGTTCGACTACCTGAAAGCTAGAGACAATTTCAAGCTGTGGATTAGCATGGATCTTTGGGCTGCTGGCGACACAGACCCCAAGCAGGGCGCATTTGACTTCATCTCTCTCCTCCAAGACTACATCAACCTCCCGGCATACCAGCGCAGTCCAGAAAATCTACCGATGGTGACGACTTTCGCGGACGGCGCGACACATAATGATACATCGGTTGAGTGGCGGAAGGAGCTTGGCACGGAAGTATTTCTGATCCCCGATTTTGACAAGACTGAAGGCTACTATGATGCCGACCCGGGCTGGTGGGCTTATTGGGGTGATGTTCTCGACGGTCTAGCCAGCTGGGAGTCGGCGTGGCCCTTTCGTGACGGGTACGGTGGCGCTTATGCTGGAGACGTGGGTCCCGATGAGAAGCCGTGCGCCGGTGCAGCGAACCATTCGAAACCTGTCAACCACATTAGCCCGCAATCACGTGTTTTACCTCCTTGTTCTACACGCGTTTTACTACTTGCCTTGTTACTACACCATACACCTACCCCTACACAAGTCATTCACCCTAGTTATGCGTATTTTCGTAAATCCGATCATTACACCTATATAGCAAGATTCTGTAGCAACAATAAGAAAACCAGCGGTGTATTCTTTCTCGCGCCGTTCGACAAAACCTTATATGATCCGTACGTCCTCTACTACTCCTATTGAACTTAGGACCTCTTAACGATTGTAAACAGCCCTCAGTCCACTCCAATATAAGAACGCGGTAAGACGGCGAGACTTTGCACAAAGCGCCAGGCTAATCAGGGCTATGCAGTATCACACGAACATCTACCGTGCGGGTGACATCAATTTACCGCTAAGGATGACCAATATCCTCAACATGGACCCACCCCCAGAATATGTGCATGTGCTGACTTGGGTAAGAGATGATACCAAGTATTCCTGCCATGCACTATGCTAATGCCATCCTTACAGAACGATGGCCCGGAAAGCCACTACATCGGAAATCTGTGGACGGAGCAAAACAACAGTACCGATCCTGGTCGCTACGCAAAGCAGAAATACGCGCCGCATGTGGGATGGCAAGGCATCATCGCATCCTTCATCCAAGCCTTCAAAGCCGAGCACAAAGCCACGGAGATGACACCGGTCAACGGAGAAGATTTCACCGGCGCAATGTGGTACAAAACGATTCTCCAGAATGCGAGCTGCCCCTGGGACCGGGCTAACGAGTATTCCGTCAAGCCCGACGGCTTTTCCAACGGCGAAGACGCGCTCAACTTTGCCGTCGTAGTGCCAAACTCGGACCAGTACTGGGTCGAACTTTACAGTGGAGGCGAGCAAATCATCCGCGCCCAGCTCCACGCAGGCCTCAACTACGGCACACTCCCCGGCCTGAGACCGGGGTTCCAGCGCATGCACATTGTCGACTCGGTAGGTACAATTAAGCGTGTCGCCGCCGGTGGGCAGTGTGTCTCAAGCGGCTGTCCCGACTGCATCTACAACATGAACCCGCAGGTGGTGCCGCTCTCCGACAACACCAACGATAACGGACGGTGCCCAGAAACGAAGTGCGGTGGCGTCGACGTTTACGTCCCCGGCTCCGTCTGAACTGGTAACAACAACGCCGACCACGTCATCCAGTGTATCCCACCTTGTACGCTCATTCTACCCCCATACCAGCTGCCATCAGCGACAACCATCGCCTGGCCAGTGCTCAAACAACCATATGGTGGCTGTCCGGCGGCAGCACCGTCACGAAGCTCACTTCCCTCACGATCCCGGCCATCACGACGACCGAGATCCACTTCTGGCCCGTGACGGCAGGCAGCACCGACACTGCCCGCGCCACGCTCAGTCCGATCCCGCGCGTGATGCCGCCATGGATGACGTTGACGCTGGCCCCTAACGTCGCCACCTTCGCTCCCACGCCCGTTGGCAACAGCACGCAGTCGCCGCCGACCTTCTACTCGACCTCGCACGCCGTTACGGTGCAACCCCAGCCGACCATCACCATCACTCCGCTGCCCTCTCTCCCAAGCCTCACCTACACTAGCTCTGAGCCGACCACGACGTGTACCGATCACTGCGGTGGCTACGACTGTCAGCTCTTCGGCTGCCTCCAGGATGACGACGATGACGACGACGACGATGACGATGACGACGACGGTAGCAGCAGCAGCACAAAACCCAAATGCGGCATCTTCGCCTGCGATGGCGGCTGTAGCACGGTCGGGTGCGGCATCCGCTGCGGGCCATTCGGATGCACCAGCCTCTGCCCACTCTAGCGCTACGCTCACCCCTCTCGGTTAGAAATGCGCGATTTTTCGGCTACCCGGGTTCAAGATGGGAAGTAGCACGTTCCCCATTACGGAGGAGCTATTTAATGTTCTGCACCTAACCCCGTATCACAACCTACACATCAACACTATTTCTAAGTCCCAATTTCGACATATCACATCCTCGTACTCAGAGACTCAGTAGGATATGCTTCCTACAATCGAGATCGCGAAGTTTCGGGTGTGCGATAATTGTAGAATGTAAGTTTGTCGAAACTTCCTATTGCCAGACGCGTAAAGCTAACAATGCGGAAAAAGTAAGAAGACACGATGTAAGCGTGGCCGACCTCCTTAGAGTTGTGCGCTCACGCCTATTTGATCTGTAAGGTGACATGAAGCGTCCAAGCTGCGACGGCTGTCGTATGCGTGGCCTGGGCTGTAGCTATAGCCAACGGAGACGAAAGCCAGGTATGATCTTAGGTACGATGTCAAGCCAATTGTTGAATGCACATAGGACCTCCCAAAAGGCGTTCGCCTCTGAGGCCTCCTTTCGACCAAACCGAGTCATCAGCATCTCCGGGCCGAACCGCTTGCATCCGTACCTCCCCACATTCTCCGGTCGACACGTCAGGCTTCCCCGCAGTTGCCCCACCCAGCTACATGCCGGAGCTCACCCCGGAGATTGAAGACTACTTGTACACCATGCGTATAACCCCCTCTCAAAGAAATCCGCCTAAGCATTCTGCAGACTCGACCTCTATTTCGAGCACGTGCAACCAATCTACCCTTTGTTCCGTAAACCGCGATGCACCGCCCTTACTCTCCCGCCACGGCTCAAGATGGCCGTCTTCGCCGTTTCATCGCGCTTCGCAGCCATCCCGCCCCCCTTCACGCCCGAAGACTTTGCCCAGCGCGCTGAGACGTTTGGAAAAGGCACACAGCTGAGTATCGACGAGATCAAGGCTTCTTTTTTGCTGTGCGTGCACGCCATGTCCAATCCCCTGGACTGGAATGCCATTGCCGAGGTAGGCCGGGTCATGCGGATGGCGGACCTCTACGATACGCTGCGCGCTCAGGAGCGGGGTGCATTTTTCCCTGACGATCCCGGGGAAGATGGGCAGGATGATGCTGGCGGAGTCGATGCGTCTGACTGCGATGCAGAGGAGTGGAAGAGCGTCTGGTGGTCGATTTACTCATTGGATACGTGCTGCAATACTCTGGCGTACGTTTGGCTCCGACTCCCTGAAAATTCACTTATGAAATGGTTTGTAGAGTCATTTCACCCGCAAGCGCATCTCAGTCGCCACCAGGCAGGATCGAGCTGCCCTTCCTCTCCGTCTCCGATTTCACAGAATCCCTTCAAGCCAGCACAGAAGTCACTACAGACGGGCTCCATCCGCTCCCCTCCGCATCCAGCATCAAAAATTGGGAGATCATGAGTGAGATCTTCACACGGTACTCCTGCCGCAACCGGAACTTCTACCTAGGCGCATGCCACGTGATGCGCGCAGCCACCGAGTTGCGCTCGCGCATCCCCCTCGAACGCAATCAGCGTGCTCTGCAGGCCCTGCTGGAGGAGTTCGAGAGCGAGTGCGCAGCGGCTGTGTTTGCACTGCCATCCTGGGTGTCCAATCCCGTGCGCAACTTTGCTGCAGGCGAAGCGGAGAAGGAGCACCAAAGGCGGCTGGACACGCTGCTTTTGTTTCGTTGGTGAGCATGTCCACTCTTTCCCCACCACAGTCATGAAAGCATCTTACATTTTCGCAGCGCATCCATGCTGGTGACTGTTGTCAATGCAAACGTGAGCCTACGCGCCTCTTCACCGCCAGATAGCGCCGGTGCGGCACAAACACATTGGCAACGCGTCGTGTCCAGAGCAGGCGAAGTGGTACAGGTCGTGCAGAACTGGAGGCCGGAATACTTCGACTGCGTCGATCCGATGTGCTCGCATATCGTATTCCTCACCGCCGCTACTTTCGTGATAGATGGCCGAATACAGCGCTCGGGCGGGATGGAGTCTGTCCGGTCACACTCCACGGGACACTTGGCTCTCTTGTCGTTGTTCCTGGACCGAGTTGGACGATACTGGGGCATAGGACGCTTTCTCGGAGGTATGTTGCATGATCAGTAAACCAACTGTATCCGCTCCGTCGTTTCTGACTTGAAACAGATTCGCTCCGTGATCTGAAGCAGAGTAGCTTAAATCTGACAACATATGAGGCAGCTATCAAGCTTATGGCACAGTTCACACACCCGATGAGCAATCCGGCTCTAAGCGGTGGTAGAAGGGCAGACCATAGCACTGAGTCGCCCGTTGATAATAGTTTCCTGGATCAATTCGAACCTGCGGTTCTGGCGGGGAATATGGAGCTTGACAGCGATTTCCTCGAGGCTCTGGGTCCCGGTGGCGAGTTTGTCTCCGAGTGGCTGGACGACATCATTTTTTAAATGTTGATATGGTTTCTACATTCATGTAACCTGAGAGATGCAATAAAGCCAAGAAAAAATCTCAAAATCCATTGCGCCATCCATGATGCTCCCTTCACCAGGTCTCACTGCGCCGCCAAAAGCTCCTTCGACTTGTTTAAATGCTCGCAGAGTTCGCCCAACGTTTGTGCTTCCGAAAATACAATCAAATCCGACCGTACTAGTGCGAACTTCGTTTCGTGCTGGAATCGCCTACGAAAAGAGGCTAAGTCATAACCTGGGAGGGAAGGAAGTCCGGCTTTCGCTACATCTTCAAGGGAAGCGGGGGCAAACCTTGCGACCGATAGGGATGACAGAGGAGAAAGAAGCGTTGTGTCGTCGCAGAGTTCCATGGCTTCGCTAGCCAACAAGTAAGATGGCAGATTTACAGATGTAAGAGTCTCGTCGATGGCCACCGCTTCCTGCTTTGAGGGGCTGTGGAGGACCAATAAGGTGAGGACGGCTTTGGATCTCCAAAAGAGGTGGTCTGAAAGCTGTAATTGGCCGTCCGATGATTTGACATAGATCTGAGCAACTTTCAGGCCGCCACGGTAATTGGGCAAGAAGTACCCATGGTCGACACCGCTGATGCCAATTGCATCTGTAAAGAGCCATCGAAAGAGGGCATCTCGTAAGGAAGGCACGTATTCCAGAATTCTGCTTACGAGGCTCGCTAGTGCAGCAACAAGGGGTGATTTATTCAGCAAAAAGCGCCCCATCAGCGTGGTCTCCCTCATCGATTGATGAACACCTTCACGCCGCTCCCGTGACCAGGTGTTGAGTAAATCATGTGCTCGGAGCGACAATTCAGCGGGCACTGTGCGGTCGCACAGTAGTGCAAGGCGCCAGGACAACGAGACAGCGTCGCGGATACCGCTGGCCATTCCCTGGGCGCCAAAGGGAGGGAAGACGTGGGCTGCATCGCCTATCAAGATGATGCGATTGTGAAACCACTGATTTGCTATCTTGTGGACGAAACTGTTTCTGGTCAACCCGAGTATTTTTAGAGCTTGACGGAGGAGGAGAATGCTTACTGCGCAGGAGCACATCGGATGACATTGACACAATCCCATGGAAACCGTACCGGACTGGGGGGAGTCTTGCCGTTTCGTCTTGGACCATCCTCAGGAAAATGATTATAGACATGGCCTGGGGCACTCTTACCTGAGGCGCTCCCTCTGAAGAGTCAGATGTGGACGCATCTGCTCCTCCAGATGCTGTTCGAAATCGTCAGGTCTGAAACCTGCGGGTAGTTCATACTCGAACCTTCAGTCAATGATCAGCCACTGTTCTTCCAATTACTTCTGGGGAACATCCTTTACCTCCAATATCTGTCATTGGCAGGGCCAAATCTACCGGTCGCAACAGGCATTGTCGGGTGGTTGCAGAAACTGTTTTCCATCAGCTGCAACTCGAGAACGTAAGTACAACGAAATGCGTACTGGAAACCCTCTGGCCAGAACAAGTCCCACAACTCTTCAGGCTTATACCCAAGACTCCATAACGGGAAGCCCGGATGCGATGTCGGGGTCGGTAGCGTAACGTGCAGATTCGCCACTATCCACTCCGCATCGTAGTGTATCCTGCCCTTTTGTGAGCCAGCTGCAACCGAACTCAGATGTAAGGCTACGTACAATCCTGGTGTCTGCTCTATACCCTTCGCCTCGAGGTATTCTTTGCGCACAAAGCCACGCTTGCCATCAGCGCCTACCAAGTAAGCACCTTTTAACTTGCCTTCGGTCCCATCTCCCTGAGTGTAGGACACAACAACACCATCCATTACCTCAAGAATCGATGTCACGATGCATTCCAGCCGCAGTTCAGCGTATTTAGACGACCTGACCTGCTCACGTAACGCTCGCTCTGCAGAAGTTCAGCTATCAAGCCGCTTTAAGATCTAGAGTTGGAACGTACCCAGACCAGGCTGCATGAGAACACTTGCTGGCTGATGCACCTGATCAAGCCAGTCGTGATGTTGGTTCAAGACGAAGAACGGTTTGGTCGTCCAAGTACCGGGATGGTAATTTACGGTGATCAGTTCTAGGCGCGGTTATTAGTCGGAATTGTGATGAGGGGTAAGGGTAAAAGCTTGCCCTGCCCAAATTCTTGCAGTTTGCTGTGGTTGATTCCGAGGAATTCGAGTGCGCGGGGGACGTCGCCGGCAAGCGCAATAGCGCGCGGGTCTTCGCATACATCTCGGTTCTTCTCAAGAATTATCGACTGTGTTGTAAAGAATTTGTGCGGTTAGTTACAACATCCGCCGCAAGAGGTTGTATTGTGCTAACTTTGATCTTCCAATTCGAGAGCGCGGTGGCGAGAGCAAGGCCAGCCGGGCCAGCTCCGACAATGACGACTGTAGTTTCCTCCATTGGTGGATGATCACACAGGACAGGCATCTACTTTCTCTTGGTGCTTGACGCTTCAACTTTAATAGGTGCAGGGAGTCAGCTCCACGCGGATCCGATTCCGTAGGAGAAACACTATGGTGGAACGGTGTTCTGAGCTTGGCCCGGTCTCGTGTTCCTCTGGCACAACCCCGACTGCAAAGTGCGGGGCCCGGAGGAACATCCATGCACGCGATTTCCGAGCGAAAAATCAACAAATTAGGGATGCTGATTGTCCAGGCTTCGCAAATCGTTGTTCCTGCCCCCTGCCCCTGTTTCCGGTCCTGGTCCTGTCAAAGAAGAACGAAACCTAGTGGCTTAGCAACAGTTCCTCCGCGGTCCGGAGTCAGTAGTGTTCTTCCGCCGGATAATCGGCAGCAGAGCGAATGGATATCGGCACTTCGGACAATGATAATATGAATGAGAACTTCTAATTTTCAATATATGGCTCCGAATCCACAAGTGGGTGGCCTTGGACCAACCAGTCAGTTCAGAGCAGACACATCACCATTAGAACTTTCTATTGTCAATACGAGCATCCTCACTATGGCGGCTACGCGTCTCCCTGAGATCCACAACGAGCCCTCGAAGATTCAGCTCGAGCGCCTATCGCATGTCGACTTCGCGCATACAAACCTGGCCGAATTTCAGAAGTTTGCCAACAGTTTCGGGCTGATCGAAGCCTGGCGGGGTGAAGACACGGTCCTGTACCGCGGCTATGGCAAGGACCCGTACTGCTACATAGCTCGCCAGTCTACCACAGGCGCCTCGACATTCGGCGGCGGCTCCTGGCTTGCTCAGACGCAGGCCGATTTCGACAAGGCTGCCGCGATGGATGGAGCGGTGATCACGGATCTATCCCCATTCCCCGGAGGAGGGCGCAGAGTCACTTTGAAGACGCCGTCCGGCTTCCTCATGCATGTGGTGTACGGGCAGGAGGAGAGACCGGATGCAGCTTCCGTGCCATCTGCACAAGTCGAAGAGTTTGGACCACTTAATGGAAGCTTACAAAAACAGAGACTTGGTGAGTCTGTGGAACCACAGTCATTTGCAGCGAGTGGCTTCTAATTAGATACTTAGGCAAATTCCAGCGTTTCCATTCAGGACCTGCCATGATCCACAAGCTTGGCCACTACGGATTCCACGTGTCCAAGTGGGAAAACGAGGTACTGTGGTACACGGAGAATTTCAACTTCGTCCCTTCAGACGTGCAATACCACCCCGAAAATGATGAACTTGATGTCATTACATTCATGCATCTTGACCTGGGGGAACGCTTCTCGGACCATCACTCGCTTTTTCTGGCCCGTGCTTCGCCTGAAAAGACGGATGGTCTGCACCACACATCTTTCGAGGTAGAGGACTTCGATACGCAGCTACTTGGCCATCACTGGTTGGCGAAGGAAGGATATAAATCTTTTTGGGGTGTTGGGAGACATATTCTTGGTTCGCAGATTTTTGATTATTGGTGGGATACAAGTGGATTTTTAGTAGAGCATTACGCCGATGGGGATCTGGTCAACGTGCATGCGGGTACTGCAAGATCTAAAGCAGGCCCGCTGCACGTCTGGGGCCCAGAAATGCCGAAGGACATGTAAGTATATGGCAAGCCGTCTTCCAACCATAGTTTACCTATTGCTTGTTCGTTTGCCTTAGTTTGTGTCGAACGGCGCGAGAAAGAATGACACCGCTGTCTTCTTTGATTACTGCTATCGAGTGCTACATAAATATCTGATCGCAAAGGGGACGCGTACGCAAAAGAGGCTGTGCTAGGTACTAAGAGTTGACGCGTACGGGGTGGAGTGATGGTGGTGTAGTGATCAGAAGAGGAATACGAGACACGTGATTGCGGGCAAATGTGGTTGACAGTTTGCTTTCTTTGGGTTTTTCCTAATTAGGTATTAATTGTCTCGTTAGACAGTGGTGCATTACCACCACTAGCCGTGTTCACCAATCGACATCTTTTCGAACTACCAGAATATTTTCTCCAGGATTTAATAAAATACAGCATCAGTGTCGGACCTGAGGATGAAGATGGTACTTAACATCGAAGATACTGCTTATACAATTCTCTAGCAGCTAAAGTAGTGTACGGGACAACTTCCGTATAGAATCAGGTAAATAGCCTCTTTGCTATCTCTTTCCTCTGCGCGATCCTCCATTACGTCCCCCTACGCCATCTTTAGGCCTGGCGCTTCAAGCGCCTTAAGTCGCAGCGTTGAGCTTTTCAGCTCAAAGATGAGCTAGGATAAGAAACTCAACCACGTGCTAGTGGACGTACCGGAGGACTGCAAAGACGAAGAGAGCTGAAAGCGCGATCCTCGGAGGATCCTGGAGAAAGATGCTCCGCGCTTTCGGAGAAACTCCCACATCTCCGAAACGAGCCCCTCACTCCGGCAAAAACCCCTGACTTTACTGGTCCGGAGCAAATATCACGCTGGATCGGATGGATTGATGATTTACAGACATATGACGAGTACACATGAATACCTGTTTCTGCTTCAGGTATATAGGTCTTGCGAGCGGCTGGTTGATTTCTCTATTGAACCTTAAAAATCATTTTTCGTTTGGGAAAGCAAAGCTACCGATCTTCGTCATAATGGCTTCCTGGAATCATCTGATACGCTTCAAGGCGACCGATGGGAGGATTTACTTCGCCTCGATTGATGCACCAAAAAAGACCTCCGAGTTAATACACCTTTCTGTGACTGGGTTTTCCTCCCTCGAGGATCTTCAAAATCGTACGAAAGAGCAACCAGTCACTGTAGAAGAGGTAAGGATTGATACGTCACTTTGAATTCTCATCTTATTATATTGACCAAATTCTTGTCGAATCTTACAGGTACTGGCGCCAGTGCCATACAATGACATGGAAATCATCTGCATCGGGGTGAATTATCGCGAACATGCAGAGGAGGCAAACGTAAGATACCACTGTAGATTTTCTGAGGTTTCATTAGTGCCGATCTTGGAAAACTATTTCACTAATGCATTTCTGCGTGCTTAAACTTATAGCTTACGATCCCGCTTGATCCTGTAATGTGGTACAAGCCCAAGAGGTCGCTTGCCGGACCTGGGAGTATCCCTATCCCAAAATGTGCTGCGGACAGCTTCCTCGACTTTGAGGTATAGTTTTCCCTTCTCAATATTGTCTATGTTGAAACCTCGTCTCGAGGGACACTCAAGCCTGACTGATGGACCTCGTAGGGAGAGCTGACAATCATTACATCCAAAGATGCTCGTGATGTGAGCGTTGAGGATGCCCCAAACTACATCCTCGGGTATACGGCAGGCAACGACTTGACTGCACGGCTGTACCAGGATCCAAAGCGCGGAGGGGGACAGTTCACTCGGTGCAAAGCTTTCGACAACTTTGCCCCGATTGGGCCAATTCTCACAAGTCCAGCCGTCGTTGGCAGTGTGGTTGAACAGAGAATCACAACCAAAGTCAACGGAAAGGTGTTCCAAAACAGTACATGCAATCTGATTCACGGCCCGGCTGCCTTGATCAGTTTTCTCTCTCGCGGTACGACTCTCCATAATCTATAACCTTTTACATCTGTGGGTCGCTTAACTGATATATCGTGTACGGCAGGTACAACTTTGCCGGCAGGATCTGTGATCCTGACTGGCTCTCCTCCTGGTATTGGGTATTTCCAGGAACCAAAGTACAGCCTCAAGAACGGGGATGTTGTAGAGATTGAAATATCCTCAATCGGTGTCCTGGAGAATACCGTAGTGTTCGAGTAGACATCTATAGCTAGGACCAATGTTGGCCAATTCATTGGTCTCGATAGACGAATAGATGTTTGGATAGTAGAACGAGAAAATCTTACTATTTACCCATGGAGTTTTCAGAGTCAACCCTGGGATACCGTTACTCATATAGCAGTCCCTTCCTTGCCGTTCCGACCCCCCAGCCAATTCTTCGTCGATCCGAACGCGATCGATGTCAGGACTGCCGATGTCGTCAATCATACAAGAAACAACGCAGCCTATCGTGGCGATTGCTTATCTGGCATTCACGGAAATTCTGCCGAAGGGTGTGCAAAAGGCAGGAAAAGCGCCCAGGTTCGATGTTCCCCTGATGCACAGCACGAACTGTGTCATGCTTTTCAGCGCAGTTGCCCAATTTCCGTGACTGGATCAAACCGCAAAAGCTCGGGTTCTCACCATCTTTAAACGGATGAACGTGGCATTCTGCATCGCTATGGGCCGTCCGACAATAGACTCCACCGTCGTCTGGCAATATGTACTCAAATTACTGGAGATGGAGGAGACGACCCAAGAGGACAACCACTGTATAGTATATGCAATGAAGGGAAAATCACTACTATAGCCCATCACTTCGTTGCGTGCTGCATGGCCAGATGCCTCCTGTCTATAATGGAAGTTTTGCTGCATCGGGGCCGACTATGGCCGGGAGGATTCGCATTATTCGAGCGAGTCAGACTGGATATCGGGTACCTGAACTGGGGGATGAGATGGGGAACTTTTCTAGCTCGGAGATGCATCAGCAATCGGGAATGTATTGGACGAACCGGCACGGACACAGTTGATCTTCTTACTCCGGAGATACAATGTCGATCTCTGCACTTTACCATAGCCACATATGCCGAGTTGTGAGCGCTGCGCGGTTTACATCAAGCAGCGGTCGCAGAATGCGAAACGCTTTCGTCTCCAAAGGCGGGGCCGGGAGGGCCGGCGGGAACGGAGCGGCCGGCGGGAGCGGAGGAACTGATCTGGAGGATCTTTGCGGAGGAACCTCGTCGGACGAATACCCAAATCCGGCTATTGACGGAAAGGTAACCCCTCGTCTCATTAAGAGTATTAGTATGTATGCAGATACCTGGCACTGTAGAGCATTTTTGGACAATCTGCAACTTTTTTCTCATCTGAGAACAGCCATGTCTCATTCCGTCCTGGGCGATCCGTCGTGGCTAGCATTATGTCTCGTTGTAGGCCTATTGCTGTCCGCAACTGTCCCGTTCTTCCATGCCGCCATCCATCCCAGACTCCGCAAAATCAAGGGCCCACGCCTAGCAGCCGTCACAAATTTGTGGAGGTTAGCCAAACTCTCCCGGGGTAATGCGCCGACATTTTTTCGGCGACTTCACGACGAATACGGCAAAATCGTTCGGATCGGACCAAACCACATCTCCATCGCAGGCCCTGAGGCAATAAACAAGATTTACGGCATCGGAAGCAGCTACCTTAAGGTACGCGAGCGTACCAGGCTGCCTCGCTTGGGATAATCAGCTAACGGGCCATTTCAGTCGGACTTCTATGACTCCTTCGACACTCCGTACGACGGTAAAGCCATGGCCAGCATGTTCTCAACACGGTCGCCAGCAGAACACAAGCACCTGAAGACAGCCGTCGCCTCCAAATTCTCTTTGACGTCATTACGGAATATGGAGCCCTTGGTTGACGAGTGCTCGGACATTTTTCTGGACGCCATGCGAGACCTGGCCGGCAAACCCGTCAACCTCGGAGAGTGGCTGCAATGGTATGCTTTCGACGTCATCGGGGCAATCACATTCCGGCAGCGCTTCGGCTTCATGGAGAAGCGCCAGGACGTGGAGAACATGATTTCCGGCATAGAAACGGGCCTGTGGTACGGAGCGCTCGTAGGCCAGGTTCCGGGGCTTCATGGGTTCCTGCTTGGCCAGCAGTGGGTGATGAGGCTGCTGGACCGAGTCCCTGCTCTTCGGGCAGTTCACCCCGTTCCAAAGATTACCAGGGTAAGTAAGTCCGACTTTTCTATCTAGCATTGTCATTGATACCATACCTCAGGTTATTAAGGGCGCCATTCAACAATATGACGGAGAACCCCCCCTTGTAGATGGCGCGCGCGATTTTCTAGCCCATTTCCGAACCGAGCAGGCCAAGAACGAAGCCCGAATGAGTGAACGGGACCTGGTCAACCACCTGATGAACAACTTGCAAGCTCCCTCGCTCAGAATAATCTTGTCGTTCATCTCTGACTAGCATACAGGCTGGCCGGAAGCGATACCACTGCTATCTCTTTGAGAGCTATATTATACTACATTATCAAATCACCAGAGACTCATCAAAAACTACTTGCAGAACTCGCAGAAGCCGAACAAGAGGGGAGGATCTCGGACAAGGTCACTCTCGAGGAATGCCTGAAGCTTCCCTATTTGTGAGTAGATCCTTCACTAAGTCTGTATGTATTCTTGAGCGTCCACTTACTATCTCCACTAGGCAAGCTGTGATGAAAGAGGCTATGCGCATGCACCCTGGCGTTGGGTTTGTTTTAGAGCGAGTCGTCCCAGCGCAGGGCGACACACTCTGCGGCATTGATATTCCAGGAGGCACGGTTGTCGGCATGAACGCATGGGTCATCCACCACGACCGCACCGTCTTCGGGAATGACGCCGATGTCTTCCGACCTGAACGGTGGCTTGAGGCACCTCCCGAGCAATTGAGGGTAATGGAACGTTGTTTTCTTTCCGTGAGTAGCAACATTATCAACTCCTCTCCTGGCTAGCGAGCTAATGAGGCTATATCCCCAGTTTGGCGCTGGCTCTCGATCTTGTATCGGGAAGAACATTTCGATTATGGAAATGGGAAAACTCGTCCCGCGAATCCTACGAGCCTTTGATATTGAATGGGCTTCGACCGCGGACGACTGGACCGTTGAGACCTACTGGTTTAGCAAGCAAACGAACTTCATTGCGCGCTTTAAACAACGATAAAATTGGTGAATAGATTGATAATTGGGGTGACGGAAGGAAATAGGACATGGAAAACACCGTGGAGAATTAGGTTAAGTAGATAATATAATCATCATTATAAACTACCACCGGCTGTTCCTCCTCCACATTCCCATTTACCAACTCCCTAATTCCGACACTCCCCACCAACATCTTCCTCGCCCTCGCCCCGTCAACCCCCAAATCCTCGGCCACTAACCGCGTCGCCACCTCGGGTACCAGAAGCTCCTACACGAACCCGCCCACCGTCTTGTACCTAACTAAGCGGTTCACGCCCGCCACCTCCCGAATGTCCCCAGCCAACTGCGTCGCCACCCACCTCTCCATGACCTCCCTTCCCCGCGGCTCGTAGTACCCCACTCTTATGACCTGCAGTCCATCGTGCATTGCCTTCGCCAACAGCGTCCGGCCTCTGCCCTGCGCAGTTTCAGTTTCCAGCACGTTCCTAATGATCATGGTCTGCTCGCCGTGCACGATGCGCAGGAGCTCGGGGTGGAGGCATTCGATGCGGGTAATGAGAGACGAGTTAGAGAGGTTGATGGCGGGGTAGCCGGATGTTGCGTACGCGGCGCGTACGGAGGTGCGCTGGTGCGCGGTGCAGAAGGCCAGTTGAATGGCGATGCGCATGAAGGGTGCGTCCCTCTGTCACCGCTCGAGTAGATGGCGGTCGATGGCGGGGCTGCAGATGGGGCAGCAGGCCTACGTGAAAGCTTCGGCATCGAGGAAGCTAGCCGAGGCGAAGCTGCTAAGTGAGCTGCTATCGTGTTATTGGAGCTTGCTGGTAGTAAGAGGGCCCACGTGCTGGTGGATGCCAGGGTGTCGCCGATGGCTGGCTCTTTGCCGAGGCTGGACGATGTGGCATTGGGGATTGGCTCAGGCTTCAATATGCTTCAGGTCGCATTTTCTTTTTGCACTATTTATGGAGAACGGCGCACCTTTCTTCTCGCAGGCGGAAGCACTTTCCCTCGTGGCACCTTTCTTTAGCTTTGGAGTGCGAATAGAGCGGATCACGTTGCTGTATGCATCGCTTTACTTAAAATAGTAAAATTAAAAAAAAAAGTAGATTTTATATAGTCTCTATATAAGATTAATTTTCCTTGTAGTAGAAAATTGCTCAAAATCCTCTGCCGTTATTAGTTGAAATAACGTGTTATGAAACAGTCCAATCCGCGTATACATTTCTCCCACCCCGCCCTTATATTCCTTGATTAATAGTCCGATAGGAACACGAATTAGAAGCGGAGCTGGAAGGGTAAACCAACCTACAAGAATTGCAAGAATAGAGGTGTCCGTCTCATCCTCATCATCAAATCGAACGCTCTCTTTGGGCCTTAATGCGTTCCCAACTATTTCAGCCCGAGAGTCAAATTCCACTATACGACAGCGTTTTTGTAGGACCGCGTCAGCCAGCTTTCCAGGCGGTAGCGTTCGGTCTTCGAGGTTTTTGCTGTAGTCGACTAGATGAAAACTGCTGTCTACTTCCATCTCGTCCAAAATGCCGTTTTCGAGCCAGCCGACAGGCTCATCTACCGAAGCCCATGACCATGATGGTGCTCGAGGATGGTTTGGCCGTTTCGCGGTCTTGCTCGAACTTTGGACAATTCAGAGAAGATCTTGCACGAGGGTGCTAACCCATAAACCAGCCATATAGACATCGCCAGTCTCGTTCGCGTGCTCTTGTAGAAGGGCCGAAATGGCTGGAAGCTTATCCTCGGAGAAGCTCATCTTTCTGCGGTTATATTCGTAGATAAGAGAATACCATTTTCGGGGCCAGTTCCCAGATGTCCGTAGATTAGGTGTATCGACGTCATGATGACTGAGGGTCTCCTTGCCGCCTCCATCGTATTTTGACGAACACTTGCAGAGCCAGCGCAGATTGGTGTTGCTATAAATCAGCATCCTGGGAGATAAAATCTTCTCCTGGAATGTCCATACTCGGTGCTCGATAGGGATTTCCCTATAGTAGGAGTTGGTAGGATATGGATGTTCCCGTGTGACGGTAACAATGTAGGAAACCCCGTCTGTACCGATACCTGGTAAGCGAAGCTGATTCTCTGGTGGTTTGCGTGGTTGCAAGAATCCATCCTTCGCACTCCATGCGCTCGCGGCTACAATGGTTACTTTCGCATTCTTGTATATCTCCCCCATGATTTGGAGTTGATGGTTCTTGTCGCTCGTATCCTTCTTGTTCCCCTCTTTCTGAATAATCTCAAAGTCTCAGACGTCGCCAACATGGGGCATCTCGTAAATTCCAATGCAGCAGTCAAACTTGCTAGTAGTGGCAACACGGAACCACCCGCATGCCGAACGCCTAATTCGCATGCTACTGCCGCATGTAGCACCCGGCGCAGCAAGCGGTAGCTTACTCGAGGCGGCCCCAGAACTCCGCGCTACTGTCCACAGCTAGTCCCCATGCTGTTAGTGGGCGCTGAGACGGTGCTGCCCAACGAGGCTATGCCCGCGATGTAGGCCACCGTATCCAACTGGAAGTCGGACGGCGCTGAGGGCAACCGCGTCCAATACACACTGGGTGACATTGTGCTGGCGCTGCTGCCGGATAACTTCTCCACCGCGCAGCTCACCTATTTGCTGTGGTTGGCAGCGAACGCCAACGTCAGACACGGATGAATGGTGGTCAGCCAGCTGTTCGGTGTATCGCCACTGGTCAGCGCGGCAATGATCAAGGTCGCAGCTGCCAACCGCGTCTGCGGCATTGCGGTGGTGGAGGCCCTTGTGGCAGCCAGGGTTGCATATGACCCAGCCGAAATCGTATTCGGGCAATCGACCAGGCTGCCAAGCGTAGCCTGGTCCAGCCTGACCTAGATGATCCATCTAGACCATTTAGCCTGGCCCACAGCTGGCCAGGGCAAGTCCGTAAACTGAATCCTGGAAAATGGATTCCAACGAATCTATATAGGAGCTAATAGACCCTTAAGGGTCTACTTGGGTTCTATGGTAGCAAGGTTACATAGTGACTGTGCAAAAGGAAGTGTCTATCTTAGCTACTTGCTAGGGCCGGATAAACGGATATAGACTAGCGAGTTCTATTTGCCTTGTCGTGTTGCCTTAAACGTTGAGTGCGAAAAGCGCAAGGTAAAAAGCGCCCGTGTTCCACAAAGGATCCACTAATACGCCCTAATTCATCCCACAAACACGCTGCCTCACATCAAGCTGAAAGCCCCCAGAATCCCTTACTTGCTTTTGTGGTTATTTTAGGAAGGTGTTGGGTTGTTGTAGAGACTACAGCCATGTATAAAGCTAGGACCAGTCCCGCTGATTGAAATTTGCAGCAGCAAAAACTAGCAAGCCCACACCTGATCTGAAAGATAAAGGTACTAAATGCACTACTACACTGTCAACTTTTACTAACACTCAATAGTCGATTACCGATCCATTACCATGAAGTCTACCACCGTCGTCTCCTCCGTTCTGCTTGGCATGCAAGCTACCATCGCCTCCGCCACCATCGCGAAAGGAAACAAAGTCGTCGAAGATGCGGTCAACTACCATATCGCTTGGATTGAGGGAGAAGGTGTCTGTAGCGACTACGCCAGGATTGCCCCAACGGATGAAAGTCCCTGTGACAAAGCGTTCACCTTACGCAACGGCTATACGTACATGTTTAAGGGATGCGGTACCAGTGACTTTGGGGTATACAATGCGGACGGTATCTTCAATCACATCTGCAGTTTCGACTCACAGCATTTGGACTGCGGCGTGACGAAGGAGTGGGTTTGTTAAGCATACTTGTATGGACAAGGTGTAGGCAGTGCCTAGGAATATTGGAACCCGGATTATCTAGAAACACAATCCGCCCGACCGTCTTTACCGCATTTCATCGACAAATTCCGATTCATTATGCTCCAAGTAGAATCTACTCATTCATTGAATACTGATGGATGGGTTCTCGTTCTGTTTTAGTGTTATGGTGGCGCCCTGTATAACTGCGTCTTTACTGCGATTAGGCAGTCTCGTTATCAATCAGCCGTTATTTGGCATCCTGGACGTGACAGCAACCAAACTAGAATTCATGTCAGTCGTGGTCACGGTTAGCCGTCGCGTTTGCACTGTGCGTGATGCGTCCGGCTGGGGGCGAAATCGTGGGCGACGTTAAAATAAGAGATAGCGGTGGCGGTCGCGCTCCCGCTTCACCCGCGTGGTGCTAAGGCTCTTTTTGTCCAGATGGGTGAAGTACGGCTCGGCGGGGTTCTGCGAACCTCCTTAGCGCTCGGAACTCGCGATGAGTCGTTTTCCGCCTCTAGCATTTCTACCTTAAGGTTAGGCTTATCCCGTTAGCTATGATCATCCGTCCTACGCTGTTAAAGAGCATTGAGCAGTCGTCTAACGCTATAGGCGCTGCGGATATATCTCACGCGAGGCGTCGTTTCAACGGCTAGCGGTAGCTCTCGCTAGTCGTGAAACGCGTATTACGCCGACCCCGCCCGTGCTCCTCCGGCCACTACCCCTCCTACTCCTACCGCTCGTCTGCGATGATAACATTAGACGGCTATAGTACCGATCCCCCGGTTCTTAGCCGTTCTAAAATATCCCCTCCGACTAATAGGTGGTAGATAGTAGCGCGACGGTGCCACTCGCGGTTCGTTAGTTCTACGTATCTATGCATAATAAAAGCCGGGCAATCACGATTCCGTAAGCGGTAGGATATAGTCTAAATCGGCCTTATCTAGTATATCGTAGCCGCGCGTCTTCTAGTACCTCTGGAGCTCGCTCTAGGCCAGTGGCCTGGTTACTGCTTCTACTAGCCAATCCTGCTCAGCTTTCCAGGCCGAAAACGGGTCTGAGCGCTGGCGTTCCTGTTCGAGATAGGCCCTATAAATAGAATCAAACTCATCGTCCGAGGCGGTTACCTAAGACCTACTAAGATAAGGAGGATCGTTGCTTTCGTTATTATGGAGCTTGGTAGTAGACGCGGTCGATGGCGATGCGCGTAGGCTGTAGCTTACCTTTTTACGGTAGGGCGGGAGTAGTTCTACGTCCTGGGTCTCTTCTTCTTACGGGTCATTGTCTTCCGTAATGGCTGACCGTCCGCGTTTCTTTGGGCTAGCACTCCGCGACCGAAGAGCTTGGCGTATAAACAAAGCATATTCCTACGGGGACAAGGTGATGGGATCGGGGTCGGAGGCGACGAGGAGCTTACGGTCAACGGGCTAGTATAGGAATTCCTCCAGCAAGGGGAAAACGGCCTAGGCGAAGCGAGCAAAGAGGTATTTAGGGGTAACGCCAAGCGGAGCCTGGAGAGGGACATTATGGTAGAGGCAGCAGAGCTTATAGGCTAAAGGGTCGAGGAGATGTACGATGAAGGGGTACTACGGCTTACCAGGTAGAAGCGGCTTTAGCACGAAGACGAACTTTATCTGATCAAAGGTAAAGTACAGGTCGGCGCGGAGCAGTATAGCGTTACGGGCGTCGTTGATGGCGGCGTCGACGTGGCGCGTCTGGGCGGCGTACAGCGAGCCCATGGCGTTAGCGTAGAATCAGGTCTCCTCCTGGCGCGGCACGAGGTGGGCGACCTGGCACGTCTCCTCGCAGGCGCTCATGCGGCACGAGCCGTTACGCAGGGCCAGCGCGGTCGACAGGTTCGACGCGGGCCTCGCGGGCCTCGCAGGCGTCGGCGGCGGCCTACCAGACGGCGGGCAGCCCGTCGTGGGGGAAGCGCCACTCGCGGAAGTTGGGCACGACCGGGTACTGCAGCAGGCCCGGCACGTGGAAGTAGTATTCGCGGGCGGCGAGGATATCGTCCGGGCCGGCGTCGAGGGGAGCGCCCGCGGCATCGGCGGCCAGGAAGCCGTCCTAGCGGTTGGCGGCAACGATAGCGTAGGCGATACGGGCCGTCTCGTGGTGCAGGCCGCTCGCGGGCCCGTCGGCGCCGGGTAGGGCGAGCAGGACGTTGCGGGCGGACGGGTAGCCGGGGTGGCGGAGAAGGACGGTGCGGGGGCGCTACGGGACGCGGTTGGCATCACAGTGGGTGGGTGGCGCGTGCGGCGGGCGGGCCACAGTGGGCGGCGGCATGCCGGAGGGGGGACAGCCGCGAGCGGAGGCGTGGTGCTGTGTAGGTGGAGAGCGAGCGACGCGGACGTGCAGAGTAAAAGCGCGATGGCTACC
This sequence comes from Neofusicoccum parvum, assembly GCA_020912385.1. NCBI lineage: Eukaryota > Fungi > Ascomycota > Dothideomycetes > Botryosphaeriales > Botryosphaeriaceae > Neofusicoccum > Neofusicoccum parvum. Next base: position 21,639 of record CP087219.1, on the reverse strand, counting down.
CATCAGCATCGAAACTCAACCGGGGACGCCACTGCTCAAGACGACTTCTGCACTGCCCGGACAAGAGCGGAGAAGAGCGGAGAAGAGTACACGGAACGGTAGGCTATGTCATGGCAGATGTGACTGATGGTGGTGTTGGTGCGCGAGGCGGTGGCGGCGGCGGCAGCGTGGACATGATCAGAAGCAACACCGGTAAGCATATCGAACAGGCTGTCGCGCGTTCGTATCGTAGCAGGACGGATAATAAGAAAACTGGCTACCCACCAAGGTTTCGTAGATAACACCACAGCGATGTCAAGATGAATTTTCAAAATTATATGTTGGACAGAAGCTGCGAGATGGTTTCTCTATGGGCGGTGGTAGCTCGATGTCGCCGCAGGGGCAGATCCGGCACGTCTTCCAGGACAGCGACGTGTTCACCTAGAGCTACGAGTCCTTCCCAAAGCTGCCCAGGTGCCTGGCCGTCCTGGTGCGTACTCCCTCTCCTTTCCATTCGCCGTAGCAGCATTAACGTCAAAGCCGCCGCGCTAGTATGAGACCCTCCGCCTCTACAACCCGCTTCTTAGCATCGTTAAGGGCACCGCCGTGCACCCCGCCGACCTCATCGTCGACGCCGCCACCTATACCGTCCTGCCCCACACCCGCATTATCCTCAACCTCAACGCCGTCCATACCCACCCCCGCTACTGGGGCCACGACTCCCTCGACTTCAAGGCCTCCCGCTAGGTGGTAACTGACGGCCCGAGCATCGACAGGGAGTACCTACGCGCCCCGCTGCGCGGCGCCTTCATGGGCTGGTCCGACGGCAGCCGCGTGTGCCCGGGTAGGAAGTTCGTGCAGGTCGAGCACGTGGCCGTCGTTGTAGCGCTGTATCGCGACCATCACGTCGAGCCGGTACGGCTGGAGGGCGAGAGCGCGGAGCGGGCGCGGAAGAGGGTGGTGGAGTGTGTTGGGGAGAGTGGAATGAGGTTGCTGTTTCAGATGTTGCGGCCGGAGAGCGTGGCGCTAGCGTGGAGGGAGAGGTGATTTTGACTGGCGATGTTGCAGACTACTTGTTCGTTGTTGGTCTGAGTGGTAGAAGTGGTATAGTCCAAGGAAATCCGTCTTCGCGCCTTGCGTACTGCATTATATGTACTCCCTCCCTTCGACGGGCATCGTGACATCCTTGCTACTAAATGAGCAGTGTCCAACCTCGGTAGGGTCTCCACATTGAGTCACTTCTCCCCATTGAATTGGCTTGAGATGTAAGTTCTCCTCTTCTAGCAGCGGATGATACGCCGCCGAGATAGCGGCGCTGTAAAAACTAGCGGGCGGTATTCCCAGCTTGTTGTACTCTCTACCCCATACTTTTACGGCCGCCATCGGCAGTATTAGAGCTACCATCAGAATATAAATAGCTATCTAGGAGTACCCAAGTCCTGTGCGGGATTCTAGGGTTATTCCGCGGCCGTAGTATGCGTAGGACTGAAACGAACGGAAGTAGAGGCATTGAGAAGTAATATAGTGCAGCCCTGCAGACACAGCTATTAAAGGAATGCTGATTTTTAGGGGAAGCTATAGCTAGTATGTGGAGCGCTGTGCGCCTTTTTGTTGAGAAGTTCGGAGACCTTTCTTCTAGTGCGCAAATAACGACCACTCCCGGGATCCAGCCATGCAGGTGACGAGACGGTTGAGGCTTATATAGTCGATTGAGAGGATAAGCTGTGGTAGATTCGCAATCATAATTAGCGAGGCATCATTCAGACTTTTACCGACCCTGATGGAATCTGAATCAATGGAATCGCCGTAAGACCATCTGCGCACGTCTGAATCGTCATATATTATTGCGAATGAGATTGCGGCAGTAAGGCTGGAGAATGCAAACCTGATAATATTAGCCTAAATTATTTAGATAACTATACATATTAGATACTTACAATGCTAATGTAATTCCCCATTGTAGCTGTGAAGCCCTGGACGATTAAAGTAGTGCGTGCCTACTTTTTATATACATCTTCAGTGTTGGAGCCCAGCTACTGCAGCTGAAGTCTTTCTACTCTAATAAATATATTCCATAGGTCGTTTTATCTGGAATCTCCAAGAACGATGCGAGAGCATCGCTAATTGTTACTAAAGCTAGGCGTTTATACTGGAGTAATGTTGCTATTATAGCTAGAACTTTAACAAGGTTTATGATAATAACAGTAATAAGGATACGTATGTCGTACTTTATACTATAGGCGCTAATGGGCTCTACTAGACACCTCGATACCGGGTGGCTTCCCTAACACTATTTTTAATCAGACTTAGAGAAGACAAAATAGAATCTAATAGACTAGTTAGACGCTAAATATTTTATTATATAACTTTAGTCAGGAGCTTTAAATTCTTGCGCTAGGTTGAGAGGTTCATAGATACAGATCTAATTTCTAGGGTTACTAGCCGTTAGAAAAGAGTGATCAACCTAAATGACTAAACTATTCGACCAGACATTATCGCTAACTATAAGTACGTTATAGTACTTCATTTATAGTGTATCTAAATACGTTTTAATATATTCTTCTTTTATAATAGTAATTAATTCATTCTTTTAAGCTTTTACCTATAGCTCTAAGATGATAATATAGTCTGTTAAGTTAATTACTAGAACTATAAAACCTATAAAATTCTTTAGGTCTCTTACTAAAGACTAGGAGTCTGTGGATATTAAAGAATTAGAAGAAGAAGTTTCTATATTATTAATCTATAAGAGGTTGAATAGTGCTCTATTCTAGAAGTTAGATGATATAACTGTAATTATATATATATTAACGCTAGAGACACTAAAAATAACCGAGTTATAACTAGGAACATTAGTACTATCTATATATAGTTAGTAGTAGTCTACGTATAGTAAATAGAGAGGAATTAAAGAAATAGTAAAGAGTATCTAAATTATTCCTTAGCTATAACTAAAGGACATGAAATTTCAGAAGGACTAGACTCTAATATATAGATAAACTTTCTACCTATATATAATATCTACTTCTACTCTAGTTAGAACAGCTAAGACTTACATAGCGTAGTTACTACCGCTTAGTAATAAGGTCTCTAAAATATTAATTATAGTATATTCTAAGATTATAAGCTTATTAGTTTCTTCGTAGCTTTTCTAGTATAAGTATTCTTAATCTACTTCCTAAGTGTATTTTCCAGCAGCCTAAGCTGGGAAGGAGATATTAATAATTAATATAATAATTACTCTATAAATATTAAGCAATATCCCCGTTCTCTACGCGCTTAGATATTAAGAAAGGCTCGATCTTAAATAGCCTAGAATACTAGATACCCTTCCGCCGTTATCTTGAGATCTAGTAGAGTAATGAGAAAGATATAGGATCTAGATAAGATATAGTCTATACTTATATAATTAAGGAACTTAGTTTAATATATTCTTACTCTACTCTATTATCGCTTAGTAGGCGACTTGGTTAAACTACTAGTATAGACATCTTAATTAGTTAGTAGAGTAGTTAACGGTATATATTAAATCGACTAGAAGACTCGGAACTACTAGTTAAATTCTAAACCTTTATAGAATTATTTTAGAGCGGTTTCTTTATTTACGCTATAACCCCGCTCTGTATATATAGTTATATAGCGATATAGTAGCATCTAGCCTATTTTATCGATATTATCTATAAGTCACGAGCAGATAGCGAGCGCTATTAAATAATAATAAATAATAAATAACCCTCTATAGTAGTACTATAGCGAGCGGTAAGTATTATATTAGTATATATAAAAATCTTATACCTCACACTGCCTAGATAAGTCTATAGTACGTAATATAGTCCGAGCTGATCCTAGATATATAAGACTCTATAAAAAAGTATATAACTATATTACGACTTAGATATACCATGTATCTTATAGTTTTAGAGTATCTATACTATAAAAACTATAGATGTCTCCTCTCTTATTTAACTCGACCAGGCTTAGCTCTAAAGATAGAGTATAGTATATATACCCCCGTATAGCGATCGGCCAGCTAATAAAAAAACAAGGTAATAATATACTCTTAACTTATAAATAATTATTTAATCTTAGCTACGCTGGAGCTAATCGCCTTATTATTAGCTATTAATACTATCTAATATATCTTCGTAAATACTTTTAGTGGGTTCTGATTTTCATAGTAACTACTATAGGATATAATTCTATAATGAACGAGGATAACGTAGAATTTAAGAACCACTTTAGAAGTAAAGAATTCTTAATTAATGATTTTTATATTCCTAGGTATATTTCTATAGATACTACTAAAGGTGCTTAATTATATTAAATTACTAATAGCGAAGTCTTCGCACTTTAAAGTTATTAAGAAAGCTCGCTTCGACCTCTAAGATTTACTAATATCTAAACGATCTCCCACCGTATATCGCTAAACCTATTAGGTATAATAGATAGCATATCTAATACTTATACTAGGAAGCCTAGTAATACGAGTAACTTAAGGCTCTTAAATTCTTATTATACTAGTAGAAAGATATCTCTATAGCTATCTAGAAATATACGGCTATTAATCTTACTCTTAGTAAGCTAAATATAGAAGTTAGGAGATTTATCTAATAAAATAGACCAGCTCTACTATTTTTTTCATCGGGAAGTTACGACTATTTTTATAGAGAATGTTAGATAGATAGATAAATTTATTTCTTCCCGATATAGCTCCCTTACGGGTCTATACGGGGTTGGCTATCTGTAGTTATTTTATATAAGGGGGAAAACCTTTTCGCCTAGTAAAAACCCCTCCTCTCGATCTAGATATAATGTCTAATTCTAGTTCTGTTTTCCCTTCTTACTGGTAGCGGCTGCTATAGTAGCCCTATATTCACCTACTAGCCCTATCCCTTTAGTCCTTATCCTCGTAGTTGTCCGGGTCCGAGTAGTCCTAGTAGTCCTCCTAGTTCCTCTTCCTGGCTGTCCTTCTGGATTAATTCTCTGGCCAGGCTAAACTGCTTAAGCAGCCCTAGGCGTAAGAACTAGTCTATTACTACTTTAACTCCCTTTTTTATAGAGAGAAGGGAGCGGTAGTCTATAGTTTCTGCCTTTTAGAGCATCTGTGCCCTACCCTATTAGAAGTAGGGGTAGAAGAGGAGGATATACTTTGGGGTTTATCTATACTAGCCGTATAGGCAGGCGGGGCTAGGGTGTCCTGGTACCTTACGCTTAGAGAGGAAGTCCTCCAGCCTAATATACTTAGTACGTAGTAGAGTGGCGAGTGTACTCTATGGCTTAGATAGTTCGCTGTGAATTTATTAAATCTTTAGGTTCTACTATATGCTCTAAGCTACTAGCCTATACCGCCTTTCCTAGCTAGTATACGTTGTCCATCTCTCCTTCTACTTCTTCCTATATGCTATGCGTAGCCTTGTTCGCTCCGGGAGGGTGGGGTAGCTGCTGAGAAGGGAGGTTATCCTTACTCTAAGTAGGATTCTCCGAGCTAGGCCGGCTGGGCCTCTAGCGCCTAGAGTAGCCCGGGCTATCTATTTAATACTCTAGTAAGTTTCCTCTACTACTGCTACTACTGGGCCATCCCTAGCCCTAATAGTCTAGGCTAGTGTTAGTTCATCTAGGTGGAGTGAGAGCGGGGGGATCCCCGTCTTATACTCTAAGGTTTATGTGCTGGTTGACTTGTACGCCCCTGAGATAGTATAAAGGCATTGGTTTTAAATCTTCTATAGTAGCTGGATGGCTATTTTCCTCCACCCTAGGATCTCCTCCGGGATATACTACACCCCGTAGCCGTAGGTAAGGACTGGCCTTACCACTACTGTATAGATATGATAGGCTTTAGTGAATGAGGCTCCCTAGGTGGATACTACGAGTCTAGAGAGGGATGTATACTGCTTAAGTACCCTAGCCCTAGTTTCCCTAATATAAGGTCCCTATCTCAGCTTATTATCTATATAGACTCCTAGGATCTTAACTGTAGGTTCTAGGTGTCCCGTAAATCCCGGGATGCGGATTTCTACTACTATATTAAATCTCTTTGGCCTTCTTGTGAAGTGAACGAGATGGTACTTGTCAGGCGAGAAGGTCGACCTGTAGGTAGCTACCTAGTATTTGTAGGTTCTATTAGCCTCCTCTAGTATCCTACAGTTTTATTCTGTAGATCTACTAAATATAAGGATGTTGGTATCGTCTATAAAGCTAAGGGGGAAAGTATTACCCCTTTGGAGTTTTGTAAGTAGGTTAGAGGTAAAGAATAGATAGAGGATTAGGGATAGTAAGGATCCCTGAGGGATACCTATTATAGTGTAGATTGGTTGGCTTGTAAAGTCCCTAAAGGACAGCTGAATGGTGCGGTCCTATAGGAAGGAGTAAGTAAATCTTTCTATCTAGGCTGGGAGCCTTACTATTCTTATATTATAGAGGAGTCTCTTATAGGATATATGGTCGTATGCCCCTAAGATGTCCAGACTAAGGACTAAGGCTACCAGCCTAGGATCTTACGCCTAGATAGTATGAATCTATTCCGTAAGTAGGTTAAGAGCTACTACTACTAACCTATTTCTCCTAGCTCCTATCTGTGTATCGGGGAGCAGTTTATAGGTCTTAGTAGCCTGGGAGATCTAATCTACTATAACCCTCTTAAGTAGCTTCCCTAGCGTATTAAGTAGGGTAATCGGTCTAAATAACTTGGCTTTAGTGTAGTTATCCCTCTATAGTTTCCTAAGGACTACGGTAATAGAGCTTTTAAACTGCCTAGGGTGGTATATAAGCGCTAGGCATTTCTAGAAGAGCCTAGTAAGTGGTCCACTTAGTATCTAAGTACACTGCTTTAGGAACCTATTGATAATCTTGTCTAGGCCTAGTACCTTATCTAGGGGAAGCTTCTTAATAGTATAGAGGACCTACTCTTTAGCGAGGTCTTAGGGGATCTCTACTAGTACTAGGTATATACACCCATCTAGGTCTGAGAGGTCAGTGGCCCTAGGAGGGGGGAAGAACTAGTTGGTAAGGATTTCTACCTTAGCCTAATTATTATAGCGTAGTTGTCCATCTGCTCCCTGGAGGGGTAGGAACTAGGGTGGGGCTTATAGTTCTTATACTTTTATTCTTGCCCACTTTGAGAGCTTCTAGAGTATAGATGGGTCTGAGGTGATCTTAGCTACTATTCTACGCTATGCTTTTATTCTATCCCTTCTAATCTGCCTCTTCTTACTGTTAGTAGTAGTTTAGTATATTACCTAGTTCTCCTTCCTCCCTATAGCTGTCTACTTCCTTCTAGCTGCTCTAGCCTGGTTTACTAGGTCCGAACACTCCTTTATCTATTATATAGAGGCCTAGGGTAAGGGTCTCGCTACTAGGATGGTCTTCTAGATTGTCCTTTCGATGGCCTCCTAGAGTAGTTTAGTGAAGTGATCTAGGTCTACTTTAGTGTTAAGAGGGGCTACTTTAAGGTGTTTAAGCTTTATTTAGAGTACCTTATTAGTTCTCTTCCAGTCTGCTTTCTTCCACTAGGGCCTTGGGGGACGTGGTTCCGCGGGGGTAAGAGAAAAATTAAGTATAGTAAGGATAGGTAGGTGGTTAGAGGATAATTTAAGCTCCTAGCTAACTCTATAGCTAAGGATTCTCTCCTCTAGCTACTGTGATATAAAGATAAGGTCTAGAGTACTCTTACTACTACTATCTCTTCTAGTAATAGTGCCCCTTAGAAGGGCGAGGTTAAGATTAGCTACGGTAGCTATCTTAATTAGGTTATCCGCTAGGGTGTAGTGTGTTAGAGAGGCTATACCTCCCTAGATAGGATAGTAGAGGTTAAAGTCCCCTAGGAGGATATGCTCTCCTGGTTTTCTAAGAGCTTCCGGTAGAAGAGATAGGGTTTCTAGAGCTGTACTAGTGTGAGAGGCTGGCGGGGGATTGTAGTAGTTATAGATATAGATTATACGTATCTTAGTGGTAAGGGATAGTGTAATGAGGTCTGGTGAGTAGACTATTACTTACTAGGAGTCGGGGGTAATAGTCTTACTTATAAAGAAGTAGGTTCTTACCGTTCCCTCCTAAGGGAAAACTGTATAGTAGGTAGGGTGTCTTGCTATTATCTTAACCCTCGGGTTCCTCTACGGTTCCTGGATGGCTAGGATATAGTAGATCTTTAGGTCTATCTTCTTAAAGAATAGGAGTATCACCCTATTCTTACTCTTATAGACGTTGTACTGTACGATAGATAGAGAGCCTATATCTAATATTGACTTTCTTCCATCTCTGAGTTAGGCTATAGGGGGGTTGGTGGTGTAGGCTACGAGAAGAAGGGGGTTCCTATAGGCTCCTTCTCTAAGGTATACTGGGAGCTGTTAAGTCTAGTAAACCGTATTTAGTTGGGAGGCGGGGGGCGGCTTAGGTCCCTTAGCCTATCTAGCTTTCTCTTGGCTGGCTCCTCCTCTCTAGGCCTCTTCCTTGGCCCGACTGTTAACTAGTTGGTTTGGGGCTGTGTCTTAGCTATAGGGGATCCTGCCCTATACCTCTCTAGAGTTGCTAGGCGGGCCTAGGTGGCCTTTACCTGGCATGCTCTACGTGCTGGGCAGGCGTTACTCTAGGCCGTATACTTTTATAAGTAGTTTACACACTGTATTTTTTCCTTAGGGTACTTCTGGGTGTTATATACCTCTATATACTGGCCACACTTGGTCTCCCTTCTACAGTGGGTGGAGATGTGACTATAGTCCTAGTACTTAAAGTACTGGGTCACTGTAAAGGCTGTACTATAGTATTCTACTATGTGGAGAGTATAGTTACTAATAAGTCCTTTAGTAATAATCTGGTTGGCTGCCTCGGGGTCTATAGTACTAAGGATAATAGCCGAGTGAGTTTTCCCCTCTAGGAGCTTCCTTTTTAGCCAGGCTAGCTTGCTAATACGAAGACTAGGGTGTAGGGTAAGGTTCTAATCCTGAAGGGTTTAGGCGGCCTAGGGATCCTTAATGTTAATTCCTTCGAGGGGGACGTTGTGGACTAGTACTAAGTAGAGCTACTAGTTAGGACGGACTTCCCTACCCAGTCCTATAGTCTATTCCTAGTCCTGGAGGAGGGCTGCTCTAGTCTGAGCATTAGGTATAAAGAGCTTAATATCTCCACTAGAGAGCTTCTTAGTAGCTAGTACCTTTTTATATACTAGGCTTTTCCCTGCCTGAATCTTCTTAATAATGGCCTCGTTAGAGAGGTTTGTAACCTCCTATCTATTAGTCTTGTCTAGGAAGTATAGGGTAAGCTCAGTAGTGGCCGGGGAGATAGAGGACTTTAGGGCTACTTAGGCTGTAATATTGGCCCAGCTAGGTACTACGGGCGTAGGAGTACTCTAGAGTTGGCTAACTATCTTCTAGACTTATTATACTTCCTTAAGGATATCCTTAAGGCCGGGCTCCTTGGTGGTTACCTCCTAGTATATAGAGATATAATCCTGGAAGATTATCTTAGTAATGTTGAGAAAATTTTTTACCTAGCTGGAGAGGACTAAAGGAAGGCTAGTAGGTGCTTATAGGGCTTAGAGGAGGGTATCTACTGTCTTTAATACTCTTTTAACGTATTCTACGCCATACTGGATGCCCTACGGTTTATTGGGGGTGCGCTGTGGTTGGGTAGAGGCGGTTACTAGAGGGGGCTATTTACTTCTTTCTACGGCCTCTATATTAACTATAACGCGGCTATAGCTGCTCTAAGTGGTATTTTAAGTCTCGCTAGGCCTAGGAGAGTCCCTAGGGCCCTCTCCTAGCGCCGTAGCTTGGGATCGATTTTTTAGCATGGTTATGTTTTTAAATTATAGGCTATAGAGAATGTTATACTTTATCTATTACTACGCTAAAATTTCTTATAAGACCTATACTAACCTATTAAAGATGAATTATTAATGTATTATCTTATATAGTCTTTAGGAGTATGGATCGCCGTACTACTAATAAAATAAAACGGTATAGTCTCTATTCTTTAAGCTAGTATATTTATAGTTAGTAGGATAATAGTTATTCTCTAATAAGTTTAAATTAGAATATTAATAATTATTTATTATAGAGATAGCTACTTCTTTATTAACGCTCTCTATAGTGTACTCTTATAATGGGGAACAACTTATACGGTGGGTTATACTAAGATTAATCGGCTACGCGGCTTATAGAATATTAAGCTTAGTAATCTTACCTATAGTTTTACTACTTATAGCTTTATACTACTCCTAAGATGCCCAGACATTATATATTATAACCTAGGGTACTATAGGCGTATAGGGGCTAATAATCACTAAAGCTAACTTTACACCAGCCTTATTTTATATAATACTAGGAGCTAAGGGAATATTACTTAAAAAGTCGCCCGGTTATTACTTAAACCTTATTATCGATCTATAAGGGCTATTATTTAGTGTAATATTCTTAGTAATTAATTTATCTCTAGCGCTCTTAGAATTAAAATCTTTATCGTAATTTTTATTAAAGTATAATTACATCTTATTGGATTTATAGTATTTAGGGATAAGATTTAGATGGTTCTAAAGATCGATCTAAGATTAGGAATCTTAGATAAGAGTCTAGATATTATCCTTATAGGTGAACCCTTCTAATACTTATAACGGCGGGCCTCTACCTCTAAGGATCAAACACTAAAGAGGGTAGTAAGCCGTGTAGGATTTACCTTAAGTGGGTATAAGGTAAGGGGAGGGAATAAGTATAAATAAATATATATAACTAAGTACTGCGTGCGAAGGCCGTGTTACTAATTAATAGTATAGATTGATTATCGAAGTTAACTATAAAGGGTCAAGTATCTAGCTAAGTAAGTGTACTTATATACTATAGGAAAGCTATAATAATTTAGTATTACTCTATATAGCCGGGCTACGCTAGGCGATAGTTGCTATATATCGCCTAGCTTATAAGGGCGATATGTAGGTCTTGGGTAGATTATTATATATACTAGTTACGTAGGAATGTCTTTTCTTATAGGGTTCCTTTATAAGCCCCTTACCTTTCTACGTCTTTAGAGACTATACCGTAATACTATTCCTCTCTTTAAGGATCTTCAGCCTAAAGATTCTTCTACTTCTATATATATCTTTTATGTCTTCTTAGCTTCTTTCTTCCTATAAGCTTCCTTTACTATAATACTAAAACATACTTATTCTAATAACAGCGCGGTTGTTTCCTATTCTATTAAGTAGTATTAGTTCACCCTCTCTTATAAGTACTAGCTTTAGAATATTCTTCTTAATAGTATTAAGATAATTCCTTATACTTTATACTTAGAGTATAGGTCGGAGTGTATTACGCTTCCTAATAATCTATAGGTATACGCTGCTTATCTTAAGGCTTATAGGAAGGAGTATGATATTATTAAGGTAAGTAATTTAGGTTGTAGGTTCTTCTTTCCTTTAATAGGTCCCTTACTAATTCTTCTTAGTGGATAGGCTTGATTGTAAGTATAATTATATAGTGGCTAAGAAGGATACTATTCTAGAGAAGCTAGTTCGGCTTCGTAGATAGTATTATTTCCTTTATAAGCGTCGTTTTTATATAATTCGCGAGGGCTTTACGTCGTTAGAGGAGCTTAAGAGGGCTAAGGCTTCTAGTCTATCTAGAAGTTCTTCTAATTCTATAGCTTCTAAGGGTCCGTCTACGTTAGAACGACTACGTTATAAGGCTGTAGGTCCTGCTATACTATAGTTAGCTGTGTCTACTAAGTCTACTAGGGAGCTTATAACTAGTACGAGGTCTTCTTATCCTTCTAAATTAGTAGATTTTGCTCGTTTATCGCTCTTTACGCTGGATCCTATACTTCTTAAGAGCTTACCGTTATTTGTTTTTAAGGGCGACCTCGTTTCCGTAGGAGGTTAGGGTTCTAGTAATGGAACTCTATAACTAGTTCTAGATGTATATCGTTCTTAGGTATCTACTAGTTATTCTTATTCCCGTATCCTTCCTATTTAACTAGGTACTTAAGCTAATAGTTGAACCGCTTATAGTCTAGGATCTTTTCTACTAGGTACTACTTCTCTTCGGCGTCTAGGTTTACTAGTATAATTTCTTCTTGGGTTTCTAGAATGTTAGTGTTCTTAGGTGCTGGCTTAAGTAGTAAGATATAGAAAGTAGAGTTTATCCTCGTGTTTAATAGTTTAAGTTAATAGGTGACTTCTCCGAGTTTCTCTTTAATCTTGAATGGGCTAATTTTTTTAAAGTCTAATTTATTATTTAGTTGTTTGGTCTTAATATTCTTTCTAAGGAGATAGATCTTATTCTTCCTCTTAAAGTTTAGTATTGCCTGGTGCCGTCTATTGTAGTACTTAAATATTATAATTTGAACGTACTTAAGGTTAAGGCTAATAGTCTTATATAGCTCCTTTAGCTACTTGGCTTTAAGGATACTACTTTGCGCTAGCTTTCTATTTAGGATCGTTTCCCTAACCGAAAGACGCAAATCCAGCGCGACCGCGCTGGATTTAGATTGTGTGGGAAAGAATCGTCGGGTGGGCTGGACGCGCACCGCACTGGATTTACCGCACTGGATTTGGAGCGAGGTGCTCGGATCGAGTCTACACTCGGTCAGATTTCCAAGCGTGGCTCTGCGACCACTTTTTATATGAGCCACCTTAAAATCCGACCGCTGCGTCGTGAGAAAACCAGCCACTTGGGGTAAGAGTAGGGTTAGGGTTGAGGTTTTTTGATGGGGTAAGGGTGATCCGTGCGGCGGCGGCGGCAGCAGCGGCGGTAGCAGTAGTAGTAGCAGCAGCATTTACGAGCTTTCTCACACCAGCATCATTCTCTCTAGCAACTTTCAGTATTAGCAAGACAATACTAGCTAGCGCACCAAATGGCGACAGCGTACTTTTATCACCAGGCGGAATACCGGCTCGCGATCTGCAGGGAGTGCCGGCACGCCGTCTGGCCGGACCAGGTGGAAGGCCATCTGCGGGGGAAACACCACCGGATGGGCCGGAAGCAGGCGGAGCTGGTCGGTGGTGAGGTTAGAAGCTGGCATGGCTTGATTGCATTCTCGAGCGAGCTGGAAGTGCCAGCCCGGGTGCAACGGCCCGTCACAGAGCTGCCACTGTTCAAGGACGGGCTGCTGTGCCAGAAGGACCCCAGCAGCAGCAGCAGCAGCAGCAGCAGCAGCAGCAGCAGCAGTAGTAGCAGTAATAGTAGCAGCTGCCAGTACGTCTGCAGGAATGAAAGGATGATGAAAGAGCACTGGCGCACCGAGCACGGATGGTCGATTGGAGGAGGCAAAGGCCGGCAGAGCAGGATGGTGGAAGAGGGGTTGAATAAGAGGTTCCAAGAGGCGGTAAAGCAGGTCTACTGCCAGCGCTTCTTCCCCACCTTCCACGGCTCGCAGTACTTTGAAGTGTGCCAGCCAGAGGAGCAAGCGCAGCAGGAGGACCAGGCGCAGCCCGCCCAGGAGGGAGGGGAGAGAGGGGAGGGAGGAGGGGAGCAGCTGTGGCAGCAGGCGTGGAACAAGGCGAACCAGAACTGGGAGGAGCTGGAGAAGCGGGCCCGGGCCACCATCGAGGAAGGAGAGAAGGACGAGGTCAGCCCGTGGCTGGACAGGACGCAGTGGCTGCCGTATCTGGCGCGGCTGGACCGCGACGATCTGCTAGCGTCGGTTGAGGAGCCCAACGCCAACCCGGACAGGCCAGAGGAGGAGGAGGAGCCGGCGGCAGCGGCCATCTGGAAAGCCATGGACGAGGTTGCGCGCATCGGCCAGCAGGCGGTGACCCAGCAGGTCGGCATATTCATCCGCATGGAGCTGATGAGGACGGAGAAGCACCAGAACCGGTACCACCCGCTGCAGCCGTACATGGAGGAAAACGCGGTCGCGGACAGGTCGAGGGCGTGGAAGCAGGTGCTGATGTTCTTCGTCAGGACGCAGCAGCAGCGGCAGCAGCAGCAGGGGCAGCAGCAGGAAGAGCATGACTGGAGAAGGCCAGAGTACAGGTTCACCCGCAGGCAGTCCAGGGCGTTCACTAGGCTGATGGAGGAGGCGGAGCAAGCTGCAAAGCAAGAAGAAGGGGGAGGAAGAGATGAAGGAAGCGAGGAAGAAGAGGGAGGAAGAAGTGATAATGATGATAATGAAGAAGAAGGAGCTGATTCAGAAGAGCAGCAGCAGCAGCAGCTGCCACCAAAGCTGTCCGGGATCCAGAAGGCGTGCTTGGACTTTTGCATTGAACTGCTGAACCAGAGGATCACGCAGCGCGAGTACGACAGCGCTCTGGTCTGCGCTCTGGCGGTGCAGGGGGTCACGCCCACCGGCTGGAGGGAGCCGGGTCTGTACACTGCGATTCTGTCGGCCATCATCAAGGTGGGGCGCTTCATGGTGGTGCAGAAGGCGCTGGAGATGGTGGGTCCAGCAGCAGCAGCAGCAGCAGCAGAAGGGGAGGAGGATGGTGGGGAGGAGTTCAGCAGTGGGGGCAGCGCATGGGACTTTGAGGAGGAGGAGGAGGAGGAGGAGGAGGAGGAGGAGGAGGAGGAGGAGGAGGAGGAGGAGGAGGACGGCGCTGGCGGTTATGGTGGAGGCGATGCTGGCAGCAGCAGTAGCAGCAGCCGCAGCCAGGGCGGCAGGAGCAGCAGCAGCAGCCAGGGCAGCAGGAGCAGCGCCGGCCAGGGCAGCGCCGGCCAGGGCAGCGCCGGCCAGAGCAGCAGTGGCCAGGACAGCAGCAGGAACAGCGGCCAGGGCAGCGCCAGGGACAGCAGTGGGCGCAGCGGGCGCAGCCAGGGCGGCAGGAGCAGCAGCAGCCAGAGCAGCGCCGGCCAGAGCAGCAGTGGCCAGGACAGCGCCAGCAGCAGGACCAGCAGCGGCCAGGGCAGCAGCAGGAACAGCGGCCAGGGCAGCGCCAGGGACAGCAGTGGGCGCAGCAAGCGCAGCCAGCGCAGCCAGCGCAGCCAGCGCAGCCAGATGAAGATGAGCTGCTTGGAGCTGGTGACCAAGATGATGGACAGCTTCATGATCCGAGGCAGCCACAGTCCCATGCAGTGGATACTGGATCTGCGCACTTATGGGATGAAGATCCACTACAACACCACCACCAAGGGCCATGTGGGATGGAATGGGCGGGAGCAGCTGCTGTACCAGGGCATCCAGTTCACCATGGCCAAGTTCAGGGGCATGGTGCACGGCTTGCTGAACGACAGTCGCCAGCTGCTGCTCCAGGAGCTGCTGTTTGGCGGCCACAGCAGCCACAAGAAAGAGCATGGGGAAATGGACGTGCCAGCAGTGCCGTGGCATTCCATCAGGGACAACCCAGCCGAGGAGCGCAGAGGGTGGAGCTTTCTGCGGGACCAGCGCACCAGGCTGCTAGCAGACGGGAACACTTGGCTGTTCAACAGGATCATGGGAATCACTGCTGTGAGGAAGAGGTTCACCAGGAAAAACACGAGCTCAGGCATCAGCAGGCAGGCGGTGGATGCATATGCAGCGCAGGTGGCCGAGTTCAGGGAGAAGCTGCTGCTGCTGATGCACATCACCGGTGGGCAGCCGGCGAGAGGGCCGGAGATTCTCAGCATCAGGCACAGCAACACGGCCAAGGGAGGGCACCGCAACATCTTCGTGGAGGACGGGCTAGTCGTGTTCGTCACGCGCTACCACAAGGGCTACGCCATGTCCGGGGATGTCAAGGTGATCCACAGGTATCTGCCCAGGGAGGTGGGGGAGCTGGTGGTGTGGTATCTGTGGCTAGTCTTGCCATTCCACCAGCGCATGCTGGCAGCGGTGCGAGGTGGGAGCCAGCAGATCTCGGCCCACATGTGGCCGGCGGAGGCGGGGGAGAAGAGGTGGACGACGGAGCGCATGAGGGAGGCGATGAAGAAGGAGAGCAGGATCGGCTTAGGCCAGGAGCTGACGGTCAGAGCGTACAGGGACGTCGCCATCGGCATCAGCAGGCGGTTCATGCGCGGCTCCAGCGCGTTCAGGGTAGATGAGGAGGGGGGAGGAGAGAATGGGAATGAGCAGGAGCAGCAGCAGCAGATGGAGGTGGAGGGAGAAGACCGGGCAGCAGCAGCCATTGCAGACGCCTAGGCAGGACACACATCCCACACCGCGGGCTTGATCTACGCGCGTGGGATGATGGAGCAGGCGGGCGTGGTGGCGGAGAAGAGGCTGCTGTTCCGCGCTTCCAGCACCGACTAGCACCGCTTCTTAGGCTTCTAGTCGGCATTTAAAAGCCAGGAACCGGCTTCTAGGAAGAGAAAGCGCTGCCCGTTTGAGGACGACGCGGACGAGGAGCGGCTAGACCGCTGGGCGAGGCTGAAGAGGGCCAACGCGAAGGAGCAGCTGCAAAGGTTGATGGGAAAGAAAGCCGAGTTCCGCAGCGTCTAGGAAGAGGCAGTGACCGCCATCTAGGCTGGAGTGAGCCCGGTGGTGGCAGTGATGCCAACCGGAGCTGGGAAAAGCATCTTGTTCATGCTGCCAGCTTGGACGGAGCCAGGAGGAACGACGGTAGTGGTAGTACCACTCATCGCGCTGCGAGCGGACATGAAAGAGCGCTGCAGCAAGCTGGGCATTAGCTGTGCAGAATAGGAGGCGAGGCGGCCACCAGACGCGGAGTCCATCGTGCTGGTCACGCCAGAGGCAGCACTGAGCGACGAGTTCATGACGTTTTTAAACCGGCTCAGGGCGATGAGGCAGCTGGACAGGATCATCATCGACGAGTGCCACGTGGTGCTGAACGACCAGGTGGACTTCCGTAAGCAGCTGCAGCAGCTGGGGAAGCTTATGGCGGCAGAAACGCAGATGGTTCTGCTCACAGCAACGCTACCACCCAGCAAAGAGGCTGAGCTGTGGCGCAGGATGGGCTGGACTGCGGCCGAGGTGGTGGTGTTCAGGGCGGTTACTACCCGCAGAAACATCAGCTACCAGGTGGTGGGGGTGGAGTTGGAGGTGGAGGTGGAGAATGGAGGAGGGAGAGGAGGGAGAGGAGGGAGAGGAGGGGGAGGAGGGGGAGGAGGGAGAGGGGGAGGATGGCGAGGAAGACAAGGAGGGAAGGAGGCGCAGAATAGGAAAATAGAAGAGATGGTGGAAGAGGAACTACAGGCAACGGTAGAAGGAAAGGTGGTCATCTACTGCAACACAGTGACCAGGGTGAAGAGCTTGGTGGACGCAGGGCTGTTCCAGTGCGAGGCATTTTACAGCAAGATATCAGAAGCTAGGAAGAAGGAGGTGCTAGAGGACTTCAAGGCGGGAGTGGTGCGTGTAGTGGTGGCCACCAGCGCGCTGGGCATGGGGATTGACATTCCAGGCATCAGGCTCATCATCCACACGGATGAGCCGCGGGATTTTCTGGACTACGCGCAGGAGAGCGGCAGGGCGGGAAGGGATGGACTGGCCAGCAGAGCAGTGATGGTTCAGGGGGGGGAGAAGAGCGATGACCGGCTGGTAAGGCAGTATCTAGATGGGGGACTGTGTAGGAGAACGGTGATGGACGAGTTTTTAGATGGTAGTTTTAGGCGGATAGAATGCAGGCAGGAGGAGGGGGAAGAAAAGTGTGATTTTTGTAGAAGGAGCAGGGAGTCTAGGCGAGAGATCACGGATGATGATAATAATGATAATAATGAGGAGGAGGAGGTAGAGGAGGTAGATGAGGTGGAAGAGGTAGATGAGGTGGAAGAGGTAGACAGGGAGGTAGAGGAAGAACAGAGGGTAGACCAGTACCAGCAGCGGCAGCAGGGGCAGCAGTGGAGGGAGCAGCAGCAAAGAGAGCAGCAGTAGAGGATGCGGCAGCAGGAAAATCAGCAGCAAAGAGAGCAGCAGCAGAGGATACGACAGCAGCAAAGAGAGAAGCAGCAGGAAAATCAGCGGGAAAGTCGGCAGGAAAGTCAGCAGGAAAGACAGCAGGAGGAAGAGCAGAATGCGCAACAAAGAGAATCAGACAGGCAGGAGTTTTAAAGGCAGCAGCAGCAGCAGGTAGGAATAAGGGCAAGGCAGGCCAGGCAGACACAACAGGTGTATGCAGATGCAGAACTACTTCAGAGAAAGCTGCAGAGGTGGAAGGGGGTATGTTTAGTATGTAAGGCAGCAGGTAGGGAAGACCAGCACAGCGTCAGCCACTGTCCAACAGAGCGGGGTAGGCAGGCGGATGGGGAGAGGCGCGAGATGCAGGGAAGAATCAGGTTTGAGAGGTACTCGGGCTGCTTTCGCTGCGGGGTACCACAGGCAATCTGCAATAGATGGGAGAGTAATGGTAGGCAGGGGTGGCGGTAGGTTCAGGGCAGCGAGTACCAGTTCTTCGGGGTGATAATTGGTATATTATACGGGATCAAGCACGGGTATAAGACGGTGTGGAAGAGGTGGTTATTACGGCTAGGAGAGGAAGTAGTAGGAGCGGGAGTAGCGGCGGCGGCGGTAGAGGATAGAGATGAAGATAAAGATAGACTGCTAGGATATCTTAGACAGGTATGGAGGAAGGACGAGCTCGAGAGTAATAACTTGGCTCGGGAGTTTTTATGGCTGATAGGAAGGGTGGAGAGCTTAATAGAGGAGAGAGGAGTAGGGAGATAATAAAGCTAATAGATAGATAGGGCTAGCTAGTAGGTAGAGCTAGTAAGATGGAACTAATAGAGGAGTAATAGTTGAAAAGAGTGGGAATAAACAAGAAAGATAGATTTTTAGGAATAATAATAACTGGATGTACTATATGAGTAGAATTAAATGGAATTGAATACAGATATAAAGTGATATATAAAAGAGGTGAAAGATGGATTTAAAAGAACTAGAACTAGAATTAAAGCTAGGACTAGAATTAAAACTAGAGTTGAAACTAGAGGTAGAACTAGAATTAAAACTTGAATTAAAACTAGAAGTAGAAGTAGAATTAGAAGAACTAGAAGAACTAGAAGAACTAGAAGAACTAGAAGAACTAGAAGAACTAGAAGAACTAGAAGAACTAGAAGAACTAGAAGAACTAGAAGAACTAGAAGAATTAAAAAAAACAAAAAAAAAAAAATAAAAAAAACTAGAAGGACTAGAAGAAGTAGAACTAGAATTAAAAGAACTAGAAGAACTAAAAGAATTAAAAAAGAATTAGAAGGACTAAAACTAAAACTAGAATTAGAAATTAAGACTAGAACTAGAGGTAGAACTAAAGGAACTAGAAGAACTAGAAGAATTAAAAAAGAAAAAAAAAAAAAAAAAAAAAAACTAGAAGGAACTAGAAGAAGTAGAACTAGAATTAGAAGAACTAGAACTAAAACTAGAATTAGAAACTAAGACTAGAACTAGAACTAGAACTAGAACTAGAACTAGAACTAGAACTAGAACTAGAACTAGAGTTAAAACTAGAGGTAGAACTAAAACTAGAACTAAAAGAACTAGAAGAAGAATAATAGATTTAAAAGTAGAGAGTAATAATTTAATATAGGAGTTTTTAACAGTTAGTAAGAGTAGGGTGAGGGATAGTAATTTTGAGTAGGATGAGGGTTAGCAATTTTAAGTAGGGTAAGGGTTAGTAATTTTGAGTAGGGTGAGGGTTAGTAATTTTGAGTAGAGTGAGGGTGATGTATATAGTGGTAGTGGTGGTAGTGGCGGTGGCAGCAGTGGCGGCAGCAGCGGCAGCAGCAGTAGTAGTAGTAGCCAGGATAGTAGTAGGACTAGCAGCAGCTTAGGGCAACGATGGTAGTAGTAGCAGCTAGGATAGCAGCAGGACTAGTAGTAGAGGAAGCACTAGCAGCAGTAATAGCAAAGGGAGTAGGAGAGGATGTAGCAGAGGGAGCAGCAGCAACTACAGTAGGAAAGGGAGTAGGAGAGGACGTAGTAGAGGGAGTAGCAGAGGGAGCAGTAGAGGGAGCACCAGTAGCAGTAGCAGCAGAGGGAGCACTACTAGCAGCAGCAGCAGCAGCAGCAGCAGTAGTAGAGGGAGCAGCAGCAGCAGCAAAGAGAGCAGGAGAGGACGCAGTAAAGGGAGTAGTAAAGAAAGCAGTAGTGGCAGTAGGAGCAG
Source organism: Neofusicoccum parvum (assembly GCA_020912385.1). Lineage (NCBI taxonomy): Eukaryota > Fungi > Ascomycota > Dothideomycetes > Botryosphaeriales > Botryosphaeriaceae > Neofusicoccum > Neofusicoccum parvum. The sequence continues at coordinate 1,712 of CP087219.1, read as the reverse complement.
TAGCAGCAAAGAGAGCAGTAAAGAAAGCAGCAGTAGTAGTAGGAGCAGTAGTAAAGAGAGCAGCAGAGGACGTAGTAAGAAGAGCAGTAGAGAATACAGTAGGAAAATCAGCAGGAAAGTCGGCAGGGAAGTTGGAAGGAAGAGCAGAGTACGTAATAAAGAGAATTAGACAGGTAGGAGTTTCGAAGGCAGCAGCAGCAGCAGCAGTAGGAATAAGGGTAAGGCAGGCCAGGCAGACATAATAGGTGTATACAGATGCAGAACTGCTTCAGAGAAAGCTGCAGAGGTGGAAGAGGGTGTGTTTAGTGTGCAAGGCAGCGGGTAGGGAAGACCAGCACAGTGTTAGCCACTGTCCAACAGAGCGGGGTAGGCAGGCAGATGGGGAGAGGCGCGAGATGCAGGGAAGAATCAGGTTTAAGAGGTACTCGGGCTGCTTTCGCTGCGGGGTACCACAGGCAATCTGCAACAGGTGGGAGAGTAATGGTAGGCAGGGGTGGCGGCAGGTTCAGGGCAGCGAGTGCCAGTTCTTCGGGGTGATGATTGGTACGTTGTACGGGATCAAGCACGGGTATCAAAGGGTGTGGAAGAGGTGGTTGTTACGGCTAGGAGAGAAGGAAGTAGTAGGAGGAGTGGTAGCGGCGGCAGTGGCGGCAGCGGTAGAGGATGGAGATGGAGATGGAGATGGAGATGGAGATGAAGATAAAGATAGACTACTAGGATATCTTGGACAGGCATGGAGGAAGGACGAGCTTGAGAGCAATAACTTGGCTCGAGAGTTTTTATGGCTGACAGGAAGGGTGGAGAGCTTAATAGAGGAGTAGGAAGAGGGGTAGGAAAGTAATAGAGCTAATGGAAATAGATGGATAGGACTAGCTAGTAGGTAGAGAGAGCTAGTAAAATTTTAGAACTAATAGAGAAAGAAGTAATAGTTGAAAAAGAGTAGGTAGAAATAAATAAGAAAGATGGATTTAAAAAGAATAAATGAATAAATAAATAAACAAATAAATAAATAGTAAGTACCAGTTTATTTTAGAAATAATAATAGCTGGATAAGTATTACTATATAAATAGAATTGAGTGGAATTAAATACGAATATTAAGTAATATATATAGAAGAGGTAAAAGATGGATTTTAAAAAAAAAACTAGAACTAGAACTAGAACTAGAACTAGAATTAAAGCTAGAACTAGAATTAAAACTAGAGTTAAAACTAGAGTTAAAACCAGAAGTAGAAGTAGAAGTAGAAGTAGAAGTAGAAGTAGAAGTAGAAATAAAATTAGAAGAACTAGAAGAACTAGAAGAACTAGAAAGAAGTAGAAGTAACTAGAATTAAAAGTTAGAACTAGAAATAGAAGTAGAATTTTAGAAGAACTAGAAGAACTAGAACTAAATAAAGGAAGGTAGAAGAAGAAGAAGAAGAAGAGTATAAAAGAGAAGAAATTAAATAGAAAGAAAGTAAAAGATATAATAGAAATAGAGGTAGTAAAAGTAGAATAAGAGTTGATAATTTTAGACTAGGGTGAGGGTTAGTAATTTTAGATTAGGGTGAGGGTTAGTAATTTGGGTTAGGGTTAGGGTTAGGGTTAGGGTTAGGGTTAGGGTTAGGGTTAGGGTTAGGGTTAGGGTTAGGGTTAGGGTTAGGGTTAGGGTTAGGGTTAGGGTTAGGGTTAGGGTTAGGGTTAGGTTAGGGTTAGGGTTAGGGTTAGGTTAGG